>CM073003.1:98618258-101018258 GCA_037038555.1 Rhynchonycteris naso
GCCTTGTCTTCATCGGGCCCAGAACAGAGGCCAAGGCCCAAAGATTCTATGCTGTCCCAAAGCTTAGTCCAGTTTAGCCTCTGTGCCCCATGGGCTCTGCTTCGGGCTGCGCTCCGGCTGGCGCTGTATCGCTACACCCCGGCTCTGCGTGGAGCTGCGCGTGGAGCTGCGTGGCTGCCAGACCCGGCGCTGTTAAGCCTGCACAGCAGCTACAGAGAGAGGACATGAACAAACACGACGATTGTGCTACCGGGTGAGAGGGAGCAAGAGCTTTGTCAGGCTTGGATTAGATCATCTTGGGTGTGGGAGGGGCCAGGTACTTCTTCAGACTAACCAACCAATTTCCCAATCGTTCATGGCGTGTATTGGGTCTATTCCCCCAATCAACCCATTTCCTAGATCTTCCGGGGTTCTGTGTCCCTTATCCAATCTGATCCTTCTCTCAGGTTAGGCTCTGCCCCTTCATGTCGCCATTTTGGCTTCTACTATGCATGCCAGGCAGTATAAGCACCTCCACCTGTCATCTGGACTTCTATTGCACATGCCCGAAAAGTCTACAGCATCGTCTGGTTTCTACTGTGCACGTGCCAGCAGAGGAATTCCGTGCCCTAGTGCCCCCCACATAATCCGATACCAGGCCAGCAGGTCCCCCAGTTCCTCAGGGAGATTTTTCCTGACCTCTTTGAGGATTAAGTCCCCTCAGTGGAGAATGTGTGGTCCCCTGGAATGTATGAATAAGTCTGTAAATGGTACTGCTTCCTAGTAAATCAAGCTTAATGGAATGCTGTACCTTCCTAATGAAGCAGGCCCAGTATCTGCTCAGCTTCCCAGTTTATTAACCTTAATATCTGATTCCACTTGCTTCCTTCCTTTATGAATACTAACTACCTACCTGCGCTAACAACAGGACTCCAAGAAAGGCAAAACTCACAGGAAGATGGAGGTAAGGTTTCCTCCAGCACTGTGGGAACAGGGCCCCAACTGGAAACAGCTGATCTACATAACAATGTAGAGGCATGCCACTTCGAGGATGCCTGCTTGTGAGAAAGGCACACTGGGGCCTTCCACTTCCCTGCCTGGCTCACTGCCCTCCAGCTGGCCTCCTGGAACCCTCTCCTCACAGTGCTCACGATGCTGCACCCCCCTGCCTGTTCACATACCTGCCTCCTGAAGGTAATACACTTCTTTGTCTAGACCCACATGAAGGGACCAAAATTCTGCCACCCTGAAGCTGCTTTGGGGATATTGATTTAAAGCTGTTTATTTAAGAAACAAAAGACTCAAAAAGAACCTCTGACCCTCCACTCTTTCCTGCCCCAAAGGTTCTGACAGAGAAACCTGCTTCAGGGAGGAGAGTTTAGGATGCTCCCTTTAACCTAATTTGAATTAAACATGGTAAACAAGAGGCCTCCCAGCAAGCGCCAGTTAGCTAGATGCCCCAAGTCCCCTGCATTCCTCACCTGCCTGTGAGCCACCCTTTCTCACTTCTGGGATCTAAAACCATTTTCCTTTCCGCTTCCTCCCTTTCTGCTTTGTCCAGAAATGTCTTGTACACCCAGCATTGTCTGTCTTTGAAACTTTCATGGACTTATCGTATCTATGTGAATTACCCATGCATGTACATCATACTTTAATTTTCTCCGTCTCTGTGGCATTTGCTTATTAGCCCAGACAGAACTTACAAAGCGGGAGGAAAAGTATTAATATTTTTTAGCCCACACACTAGCATTCAGCAAGCACTTGATATGAGTCCACTTGCTTATGGGACATTCGTCGTACAACGTGAGGTGAGAGCTGATGTTGGGAGGTTCGTTATATAGATTGAGAAGCTAAAACCGCCCTGGAGAAAGCTAGTGACAGCCTCAAGGACACAAGGCCAGTAAACGGCAGGTTTCACTATGAATGCAGATCATTCTACTTCTCCCTAGTCCACTGCTGTGGGCGGTGACTCAGACTCCTAAAGAGCTAGGAGTCTGGCCACGCCTCTAGGCATCGCAGGGCAGCCCTGTGAAGGAAGGGGAGAACTCCAGAGCTGGGGGAAGCAGAAAGGGAGGGAGGCTCCTGCTGAGGACGCATGGCCGATGCTGAGCTGTGCCGGAAACGAAGCTGGCTGGCCACCTCCTGAATTATGGCAAATAAAAATGCTTGTGTGCCAACAGCACTAGTGATAACAATGTTATCCAAGAGCACTTTAAGGTGTTGTAGTTAGCTAAGATCGCTTTCAGAAGTCAAGCTGATGAGCCCACAGACGGGGCCAAGCGGGTATCTTCATTGTGCATTCCGGATGGCACCGGCCTTTGCGCCTCTGGAGGCCGAAGGGCCCACAGCCAGAGGCGGATTAAGGTTGGTTGAGGCCACAGGCGCAGAAGAAAATATTGAACCCCTTACATTAGAAAAAAACTGTAGAGTTGGGGTTTTGCGGGGCCCTTAAGAAGTCGGGGCCCAGGGCGCGCACTTGGTACACCTGTTGTCAAATCTGCCTCTGCCTGCAGCTATACTACTCCTGGCTGAGAGTAACTGTCAAGTGTCATGGGGCGGGGGGCTTTCTGGAACAAAGCGTTTTCAGAAGCTAACAGTCCAGAGTGGCCCTACCAGAGTCTCAAAAAAGAGCATCGGGCATCTGAGTTTGACACCCACCTAGCAGAGAGCTCCCCGAGAGAGAGAACCAGACGCCATCCACACCCCCAGCCCCACATAGAGTGGGAGGAAGGGGCTTGCTGAAATTAACTAACTAATCATCCTCCCAGCGACTCCAGGAAGCCAGGGACTTCCACTCCCATTCTACAGATGAGGAGGGCAGAGGGAGGGAGGGAGGGAAGGAACAGCAGAGTGACAGAAGGGGAGAGGAAGAGCAGAAAGCAGCAGAGGAGGCAGGGCGGACAGAGAGAACAGGAGACAAGCGGGAACTACGAGGAAGGGAATGGAGGGCATGCTGAAGCACAGGCAGAGCAGACGCCCTCCAGGGGAGACTCTAGGTGGGTGGGTGGAAGCAGGTCCCTGCCTCACAGTCTCTCGCCCAGACTGCTGTGCGGGCTCGGGCAGCTCAGCAGAAATGAAGAGAATGTTCTGAGGTGCTGGCACCTGCTTAAAATAAAAATGTCTCGGTCGCTATAAACGCCCTTGGGATCCTGTCTCTCCAGCTGTCCCTGCCTCCATGGAGGGCCCTCCAACCATGAGCAGAGACCTCTCCCCAGTGTCTGCCCCCCCATGTGGCTGGGCCAGTCTCTCCTGCAGACAGGGTGCACAGGAGGTGGCAGGCGAGCAGAGGTGGCACCTGATGTCCATCACGACTCTCACCACTGCCGTAGTGATGATGGAAGGCGAGGGGCGTCTGCCCAGCCTCCATCGACCTCTCTCACTGCAATCCTGGACATGCATCTGACACGGGGCGCCACTGCTTACTGGAGTTGAGAACTGAGCAATCTGCACAACCTGCCCAAGCCCGCCTTTCCTTACCACTAAACACAGACAACCCCCTCCCGCAGCTGTCAGGAGCACATATAGGATGAGGAAGAAATTCCTAGTGCCTGGCACACGGAAGACAGTGCATGTCAGTTTCTCCCTCTAGTCCTCCCAACGCTGCCCTCATTCTTCCCTTCTGCTAACCGCTCTCCACACCGAGTGAGCTCCACACAATGCAAATCTGTGTGTGATACTCCACCCCAGTTCACACCATGCCTTGCTCGCTTCACCCACAAAAAAAGCTCCTAAGCCTAGCAGAAAAGGTCCCTAGCAATCGATGGTCCCCATATCCCTCCACCCTCTTGCCTTTGCTGCTCTCCAAACACAGGCCTACTCTGCTCCAGAGTCCAGACCCCACCAGTGACACACGCTCCACCTCGCCCCCCCCACTTGCTTAGCCTGCAGCACCCCAGGAGCCTGCGGTGGGTGTCCCTGAGGGCTCCCAGCCTGTGCCACCTCAACCCTGACAACTGCCCTGTATTGCAATGACTATTGCCTCTTTCGTGAGCTCCACAAACATAAAGCCTGAATATCCTTGCTTAGTCCCAATGCCTAGCACAGTGGTTCTTAACCTGGGTTCTATCGAACCCTAGGGGTTCGATGAGTCAGTCTCAGGGGTTCAGAGAAGCCTCTGCCGCGGAGGCCAGAATAAAGTAATACCGTCATTTGTTGTGAGTTCATGCACTTTGTTGGTTTTGTTCTTTGAGCAAGGTGATGTTCATGCACGGCTCATTTTGTGCACCAGTAAGAAAACATATACCTATGTCTTGAATTTGGAAATAAAAATCATATTTTATTTATCACTAAAGAAGGGTTCGGTGAATGCGCATATGAAACTGGTGGGTTTGGTACCTCAAAAATGGTTAAGAACCACTGGCCTAGCAAAACATCTAAAAACAGCAGGGACTAAACAAACACAGATGGACTCACAGAGGTGTGGGCAGGTGAACTGACGGACACTGTCCCGCCTGTTGCACTATCTGCTGAGCAAGTCCACGTTGCTGTGGGGTCCTCCTCTCCAGTCACCTTGCCCAATAAAATCATCCCACCGTACGACGCTGGGCTTTGACACCCCCTGGCCCGTGAGTGGCATCCCGATGCCCTGTCCCCCGGATGCAAAGCTTGGACAGCGCCTCCAACTACCCCATGGGATTCTCCCTGCTCTGGGGGAAGTCAGACCAAAGAGGCCTGGTTGCTGCTGTTCTCCTCTCTGCCCGAATTCACGCTCAAGCCCTGTTTCTGAGCCCATCGCCTCTCGTCCTGGCTGTGCTTCTCCAATAATGTCACCCCAACCCTTCCACAACTACTGTCCACCCTCCTCCCAGTCCTGCTTCATCCCCAGGTTCCTCTCACCTGAGAGCCTTTCCCTTTCCCTACTCCAGGTGTCCCCACTCAGGCCAGGCCCCCGGGAGGACATTCCTGATGCTGGAGGCCACCTGGCTTCCCCCCGACCTGCTCAGCCCCATGCCCTCTCTTCTTGTCCCCCTGCCCCTAATGCTCCTTCATCTGTAATGGAGCTGATAGACTTTGGGGCACATCTGTATCCTCCATGGTGCTGGTAAGGATGGCTCATAAAGTCTTAACGATATACAAAATTAATTAATTATATATGTGATTGTTTGCTACAAGTAGTCATCATGGCACCAAGCACTGTGTTGAAAGCTTTGCCTACACTTTCTGCTTTAATTTCCACCCCAGCCTCCATACCATAAGGGCCGTCATAAATAACAGCCATCTTCCCCGGGAAGAAACTCAGCCTCAGGAACCTACCTTGCCCATGAAAGCAGCTCCGAGATGCAGAGCCAGGATTCAAGCCCAGGTGGCCTGACTAAAGCCTGTATTCTTAAGAGGTTAACACTATGGTCCCATGCCAAGATGTTTACTGCATTCAGACAGTAGTCCTCCTTAGGGACCCATAGTTCTGCATCTGAAAAGGTGGAGAGGTGGTGTTCCTCCCAGATGGCCAGTGAGGCTGCTGTGATGGTCCCACTGGAACGACGGCTCCATGAGGCCAGGGGTCTTGGATTTTTCATTCACCAAGCCATCGTAGGCACCTTGAGCAGTGCCTGCGCATAGTAGGCATGCTTACTTGTCCAGGGGAAGAATAAATGAATGAGGTCAGAAACAAGCCCCCAGAAGCCCTGCCAGACCTATCACCAAAGACAGAATGAGTTTCTTAGAGAAACGAGGGGAAAAAACAACACACATTCCAAGTGGCTACAGTGCAGACAGCCCTGCACAGCCACCAAGGTGGGGATGGGGTGGCCATGTCACCAGAGCAAACACACATCAAGGCCATGTCCCTGCACACAGCCTAGCAAAGGCCCCTTCTGCACTTCGCACTGATGTTCTCTTGGCTCTGAAGTCCTGAGAATGCAGGCTTCCCAGGGACTTAACCACCTGGAGCTCGGAACAGGCTTGGCCACAGCTCTGTCCTGCCCCCTCAGCGGGAGCGCTGGCTGCCTCCTGCCCCAGAGCCGCTCTGAGGGGCGTGCGCTAGGTCCCCATCCCCATGCTGTCTGCATTTCTCTGTCATCACTAACCCGCTGTGGGGACAGGCTCCCGACTCCTACCTTCTGAAGTGGTGACCTGGCCGGGAGACTGGGCGCAGAACCCCTGCCTTCCCTCCACACAGAGACTGCACAGACAGCGAGGAAGAAGCCAGAGGGAGGCAGAGGGGCAGCAGCTCTCCCGAGTGTCAGGACCCATGTCGGTCCCCAGCAGCCCCTGACCTTCTGAAAAATGACAAAACAGATACTAGCTAAGCATCTCCACCAACTCTTCCCCCAAAGCTAACACCTCGCAAGGTCAGAAAAAGCCATTAACACCTCACCAAGGCCTGACGCAAGATAACCGTTGCCAGCCGGCAGCCTCGCTCTGTGCCCGCGCTGTCGCCCAGTCTGCTCTCACCCCTCCACTCCCTGCAGAAGACAAACCTTTCCAAATAAAGCCTGCACACGTTCATAAGAACCAATGAGAATGAAGCAATAGGTAAAAGTGACCAAAAATGCCAGAGCAGACTTTTGACCAAATGCATCAAGACTCAGGTGATATTTTAAAAATGAAACAGTAACTTAAACTTTGAATTACTGCCTGATATCACTGCTTAGAGATGAAACATCCTGTCGTGCTGAACAAAAAAGCCATATAACTCAAAGAGGATATTCTTTGCTTGGCATGATTGCTGTTAAAAACACATTTAAGTAATAAAATGCCTTTCTAAGAGTTCATTCTCTGATGGAGCTGGGTTGTGAAACTGGTGAGGGCTGGACAGAATCTGTCATTTTCCTCTCTTTTGATTACAGTGTTTTCCCCCAAACAGCTCTTATCCCATTTCTCCTAGAAACAGAGGAACTGCGAGCCAGCTAGACCGGGCGCCCCATGAGGCTGACCTTGCAACCATTCTGCCCCGTGAGGCCAGTACGAGCTCATGGTCCCAATGCTCATCCCATGGCCAGAAAGGTCTCAGTGTCATCATTCATGGGAATACCTTGTCCTTTTGAACTTTCTTCTGAGGCCCAAACTAAAACCCCCAGTGACCCTGAAATGACCATGACTTGACAAAGCTACAAAGCTTGTGAGGATTCGCATCTGATGCCGGAATGCAGGCACCTGGGTAATGTCGTAGCAAGTACAGAAAAAAGCAGATCTGAAACCCAGTCAGCCCTGAGGACACGGGAGTGCTTGTACAAAACTCAGTCTTGTAATGAGATGCCAGGTCCCCAACCAGGTGAGCAGGGATGGTTGTGTAGATAGGTCGAACGGGTAAGCATTAGCACGGGGCCAGAGAAGAGGGGCAAGAACAGGGACCCAGTTATAAGGCAGACAGGCATTTGGGGACAAGAAGCCGCTAGAAGTCCTTGTGAGTACTGCAGAGTTTGACGAGGTTAGGTGAGGTTGCAAGATAGTGATCCAGCTACCGAGGAAATGGGACGTAAGAGAAAAACCTCGTGCAGGTTTTCAAAGTCAGTTAGCCATTGATTCCCTTCCCACCCCACCCCACTGCACCCCCACCCCCCAGCTGTGTGTCCTTGAGCATGGACTGGGGCCAGGAAGGCCCAGAGCCTGGTGGGGCCTCAGTCTACACAGGTCTGGGAAAAGTGGCGCCGCTTCAATGATCCAAGAGTTCATTATACAATTCAATCCTCAGATCCAAGATCCAAGCTCCACACAGCCTTTCCTTCCCCGAATTCAAAGTTGGAAACTTCAAACTGGCCCCCTTCTACCCCTACCAATTTTCCACTTGCATATTGTGATGTCAACCCAGAACCTCTGTCAATCAGGCCAAAATTCATTAACGGAGCCCACTGTGATCTCCAGGAGGCTCGCTGCTCGCCATCTAATACAACTTGTGTTTCCTGCATCTGAGCGAGTTTTCAAATGTTGTAACACCAAACTTGGGGAGCGTCCCATAAAGGCAGCGGTACGGCTCGTGTCTCGTGGTGCCCACTGCGCATGCATGCCCCTCCCGCGCCAGGGACTTCTGTGCGGCAAAGTGATAATGAGCGCTTGTGTTATGGCACCCGCATCATGTCATTGCCACAGATAATTAAGCTCATCAATTATCCCCTCCTCTTTGCTGTGTTAGGAGGCACTTGTGAAGCTCACAGGGAAACTGATGTATCAGCCACTTGCATCCTTGGGACTGTCCACGGAGATCCCAGGAGAGCAGAGTAGTTAGAGCGGAAGCTTCAGCATCATCTGGCCTGGGTGCAGACCCTCCCTGGCTCTTGATGTCCTAGCTATGGGAAAATTAATTAATCCTCCAGTGCCTTAGTTTCCTAGCTTGTGAAATGGGGAGGACTGATAGCACCTACTTCAGGGGACTGTTGTACTCCAGTTATTCAACTCGTATTTGCTGAGCACCTGCTATGTGCCAGGCAGCACTCTAGGTACTAGGCGTGTAGAGGACAAACCAGGCAAGGCTTATATCCCGGAGAGGCCAACCTCGTTTCAGTGCGCTTCACATAACTGCTCACAAAGGTTGCATTTTGCACCAATTCAAGGTAAGATCTTCCACCAGCAGAAAGATGATGACTTGCTTTATTGTGATACCTGCTTTACTACGGTGGTTGGGAACCAAACCATCAATATCGTAAGGTCTGCTTGTAGTAGGAAAAATGTCAATATTAAATAAAATGATGTCTCTAAAACTTGAACAGGGCCAGACGCAGAGCAGGGCTCTGCGTGAGCTGGGACACTCAGGATATATTCCTGGGATACACATCGCCCCCACACCTGCCCACGAAGGGGATGAAGATGAAGAATGACATTTATTTCTTCAGCCTTCCTCTTGGGGCACTTGCTGGGTTTCCTTCCTCCAGTGTGACAGGAGTAAATGGGAATGCAATAAGAATCCTCCTACTGCGGTCAGGAGTGAGGCGATGTCACAGAGAGGGAAGGCTGTGGAGGCAGACAAACCCAGACTCTAATCCCAATTCTTCCTTGCTTGCTCTATGACCTAAGGAAAGTCCCTTCACTCTCTGAGCCTCGGTTTCTGCATCTGTAAAATGGGAATGATAGTGCCACCTGTGTCATTGAGTTGTGACAATTAGCCAGGGTGACGGTTCAGGCTCAGCCGCGTGCCCAGCACAGGGCAGCTGTTCCTTCCCCTCTGCTGACTCAGGGAGCTGCAGCTGCCATGATGCCTCCATTCCATTTCTGAGACTGCGCCCAGTGTCTCCGCCACCAAAATTTAAATTTAGGGCCATTCCAACCACAGCTTCGAGGCATTTGAGAGGTAAGAACAGAAGGCTAACATTTCCTCAAGCAGAGCTCACCCCAGTGGAGTGATCCCACTCACTGTCTGTGAGGGTGTCATGCTGCTGACGGGTCTTCCTTCCTGACTTGCCCACCTAGAAGGACAGAGGAGGCTGGTGATGGGGGTGGGGTGGGGCGGCTGGGAGGAGACGGCCTCGGAGAAAGAGATCGGCATCCCGGTGAACCTTAAGCACAGTTTTGCTCCCTACACTGGGGGATGAAGGACCTTCCCATTCAAAGGGAATGAAGAAAGGTCAAGCAAGGTGCACGACCATTTTCTTCTGAAATGGGAAACTCCACTCCTGTTCACCGATACTGCAGCGAATGCCCAGTGGCGGTGACCACAGCAGAACTGAGGAAAGTAGGGCTTTGCATCCCTCAGCTCATGTGAGCCTCACAATCAGCCTCTAAGGTGTACATGCTTGGTTCCTAAAATATGTGCCAATCAGATGGGTGGAAAATCGCACCTCACCACTGTTTGACCCAACGTAAAACCCCTCCCTTCCTGCTCCCACAAGGCAGTGCCATCCAGAGCGGGGCAGGGGCTGCCCAGTCAGACCTCGGCTGGGCCCGAGTCCCACCGCATACTAGTTGAGTCTGGTTGTAACAGCCACATGAGATTACAAGTACTCATCCAAACTTGCCCAGGGATCCCCCACCAGTTCTCCTCCCCTTTCCTCACTAAGGAGGGCCCTGCCTCTTCCTGCCCACTCCCTACCTTGTTAACCTGTCACCTGACCACTGATGACACCTGAACCCCACTAAGGACGCAGAGAACTTCTGCCTGGACTCCCAGGCTCCTTCCCTCGGCTCCTCCCCACCATCTCTCTGCCCCAACCCACACTCCACCCAACCCCAAGTTCTTTTCGTTCGGGACAAAATAAGCCACCCCAAAGGTAACAAGATGCTAAGGGCTCACCTTCCTTACAAGCCCCACCCAGGTGCAGACACTGAGCAAGGACAGTCATGGTGTCTCAGTCCTCGTTGGCTTCATCTGATGAAGAAACTGAGACTCAGAGAAGGCACATGATGTGTCCAAGGTCACCAGGATGATGCGCAGCAAAGCTTAGACATGACTAATGTTTTCTGGGTCCTAACTAACCGAGAGCTCTTATTATGTAACAAGCTATCATTTCCCCAGCTGCTGGGAAAGTCCTTGTGGATACCTGTTGAAATGAATCAAAACAATAAGGAAGCACCAGGAAAAGCCTCCTAAAGAGAAATACAGTGTGTCTGTAAAGTCACGGTGCACTTTTAACCTGTGACCAGTCAAAAGTGCACTATGACTTTACGGACACACTGTATAAAGGGAGCAGGCCACAGGCTTTCTTTCCCTCCCAACTGATTAATGGCAACAGAACCGGAGAGCAGAAGGGTCCCTGAGTGACCTTCTTTGCTAAAGGTGAGGGCCACATCTGCAGGCTGCATCCGGAAGGGCTGATGGCTGCAGCGCTCCCCACCTCAGCCCCCTGCTCTTCCCAAGAGGCCCCAACAGGCCTGGGTGTGAGTCCCAGCACGTAAACTCAGAAAGTCACTCCTCTGGGCTTCTTTATCTCTCTGGAAGACAGGGGTAGCACCCTGACACCTTCGGGCTACACTAAGTGAGACGGCAAAGGGAGAGCTGTTCGCATGGCACAGCATTTCAACAGTAGCTAGTTTACATTTATTATTACCATTATCAATGTTGTTATTTATGTCATCAGGATCATCCAAGAGAGTTATTTCCTCAAGATCTCTCACTCTCAAAAACCCTCCATCCTTGGGCCTCTGTGTGGCCTGGAGGGCTGGAGGGCAGAGCACTGCTTCTGTGTGAAGCAGGAGCCCACAGCGTCTCTCCCACTGGGTGGCACAGATGTGTGCCAGGGCAGAGAAGCTGGAGCGCTGGGACTGGGACCCGCAGGCAAGGCTAGAGTCAGACGTGCAGCATCAGCTCCCGGGGGCCCAGGAAGGGTTCCCCAAACCCCACGGGAGGGAGAAGACTAAGGCGTCTCAGAAGGAGGTCAGGAAGCAGGCAGAAAATAAAAAAAATAAAGAAAGTATGTGACCCAGAGGAAACGCATGGCTGGCTCTACTCAGCTGGAACCTCCCGCCAGGGACTACCATGGCACGGGGATGTGACATTGCTCTCTCTAAGCTCACTGGTGCCCTGAAGTGCCTACCACCCTCCCATGAAAAGCTCTTGGGTAGAAGTTGGGGGGCTCAGGTTCTCGTTTATGCAATAACCTGACTCCTCAGGTCTCAGTTTCCACATTGCTGGGGGTGAGGGAGTAGGGACCAGGAGAGGTCGGACTAGGTAGCTTCTAGGTTTCCCTCCATCTCAGATGCACTGTGGCTTCCTCAGCTGACAGAACACCCTACCTCCAGACTGATCTGGGATCCTCTCCAGGGAGGGCCACGTCCCAGAAAGGGCCACATCCCAGGGGCTGTGACTCAAGCCTTGGAGCAGCGTCACAGACCCCAAGTCACATCCTGGCCTCATTCCATAAGTTAACTTCTGACCCCACTGATTTTAACAGTGTGAGTTGGTTGTATGGCTCTTGTTTGCTCAGCAATCTCTCACATATCTGGAGGATGAGCAGGATCTGTCTCCCAAGTGCGCTTGTTTCTACTTCTGGGTTCAAATCACCTGATCAATTGGCTCTGAGGCATGGAAGGAAGGAAGGAAGGAAGGAAGGAAGGAAGGAAGGTAGGTAGGAAGGAAGGAAGGAAGGGAGAAAGAGAGAGAGAAAGAAAGAAAAAGAAAAAAGAAAGGGTAAAATGAGTGATATCAGGATGTAAAATCTCTCCACCTCTTAATGAAAGTTTGCTGATCTTCCAGCTCCTCCGCCATCACCCCTACCCCTCTGGATGTTATTAGCTTTTCATGCCAATCACCTTTGTTTTGGTGGAGACTGTAAGCAAGTCATGGTCTCTGTCTCCAAAGATTTTTCAAGTAAACTGCCCAATGGATCAACTGGCACATTGTGCTGACTGGCCGCAGGTATGTGTGGGACCATGGCAAGGACCCTAAGCATCACTGGGTTTGAGAGACTGGGGGTGGGGGTGGGGCGTCTTCCAGACAGCCTTGCAACTTGGTGCAAGGTCCTGAGGATTTGGCACGAACGAGGCGTGGGGGAGCCCAGGAGCAAAGACAGAGATAATAAAAGAGGCTCAGAACCCAAGTAGGAGCCTGGTCTTGTTGTGACGGGCAAGAAGTGGCTGCTGCAGGGTCTCTGGCAGAGGAGGAGCCATCTGTGTGCCGGGAGGGAGGCTGGGAAGAGCACGGGGACCTTGGCCAACTGGACCGACCAAGTGTTCCGGGGAACGGGTGACAGACAGAACAGAGGGAGTTCCACAGAAATGTCACCACCCTCCTCCTGGCTTCCCCTCCTTCTCCTTGTCCAATCCTCGAAACCAAAGACTTTGGCACTGCCTCTGAATCAAATCAGAAGAAAACAAACCCAGAAAACTTCAAAGCCACCCTGTCTCCCATCCAAGTACTAACCAGGCCCAACCTTGCTTAGTTTCCGAGATCAGACGAGATTGGGTGCATTAAGGTATGGCTGTAGACTAAAGCCACCCTGTCTCAATGGCACCTGCTAATGTTCTGGTCAGAGCTGCTGGAGGGGCAAGTGCAGACGCCCCCAGGGCCCCGCGGGAGCTGTAAGAGCTCCTATCTCATAGGGAAATACGGAATGCACTGCCCCTAGTGGCTGACACGGTAACCTCACCCTCATCCTCTCCCATACAGCCACAGTGAGGGCAGTGGCCTTGGTGCCTGTGACCTGGGGGCAGTGCGCACCAACCAGGTGTCCTTCACACCCAGGACCTGCAGAGCAGTCCTGCTACCCCTCGGTGCTTCGGTGCCTCCTCAGCAACCTCACCCAGCCACACTGTGGGAAATCTGTGTCACCGAGAAAATCAGGCCGGCTTTGGAAAGCCATGTGAAGCCGATGAGGAAATACAGCTACGCTTGCCAATAACTCAAATGCCCACTCCACGTCAACATCCCATCAGATCCATCCTCTAATTCTGGGGCAAAACATCAAAATTACACTCATCTTAGCAAAATAAATAAATATAAAAGTATAGAACTTGAGAGAAAGCTTTTAGAATTTCAAGTTTCCAAACACACCTTGGGAAGCCCCGAGTTTGAGGGCTTTGTAATGACAGAAGCTGGCTCCGTAGTTTGAGCTGGAACAAGGAAAAGAAGGGCACCTTCTGAGGTCTCCCAGGCGGTGAGCCAGGACTGTGAGAAGCTACCAGCAGGCTAGAGAACTTCCTCCCCAAACATCCAAGCTGGGTGTGAGCACAGGACATAATGCCTGGACACTGGACACTCTCTGCTCTCTGACTTGGGTGGGACTCCATGGAGAGATGGAGTCAGGCTGCAGATGGCCTACCCTTTTACAACAGAAATGGAAGCGATCATTTCTCTCACACAGCATGCAAATCCCACGTGAGACAAGCTGCTCATCGTAGGATTCTATTTCAATGGAAATGGGTAACAAACCACTTCTTTTGCAAAACTGCAATTTGAAGTTCGACCTTTTGTCAACAAAATTGCTGTATAATTTCTGAGCTTCTCACACAGAAGCAATTAGCCAAAAGAGACATTCGTCATTGTGACACAATGGTAGGAGAAGATTCCCTAAGCGGTTCTCCACCCCAGAACACCCTCTCCAGGAGAGAACTGAACTATCTGGGCTCCTGGGCTCTGCCTCTGGCTCCATCCAGGCCTCCCTTCAGCTGTGCACAGCAGGTATGTGCCTTGCGATACAGACTGCTTCAGGACACTTGAACTCCCACTTCAGTGCAGCTCACAGCCAGCAGAAATAAGTGACAGCTAAGACTACCAGCTCCTCGAGGGCAGGTGCCCTGTCCAGCCTGGCTCCACACTCCCCATGCCACAGCCAAGCTTGGGGACCAGAATCAGGAAGCACTTTTGCTGGTTGGTTGAAGTTTAAGAAAGAGCAGAACCAGTCAAGTTCAATGCTATGCAGAGTTTCATCTTGAAAGCATGAAACAGCTCTCAAGTGCTCCATTGTCTCCGAGCTGGGAGAGAAAAAAGGTCATGGCACTAATCAAATAGGCAGATTTTGTAAAAGGAAAATCCCTTTGTTCCTCTGGGCTTTTAAGCAAGGGACTTTGACAAGATGCAACTTGATTCGCCTGAGACTCTCAAGCACCTGGAGTCATGAAGCAGTTTCTTTTTCTGACAGTGCTCTCTGACTCAGGTTCAATGCCAGCCTTCCTCCCCCATCGCCTTATAAACTTATCAGTCACAGAACTGAGCTACAAACCAGGGGAAAAGGCAACATAAGAGCAATCAGAATCAGGCCAAAGGTTCCCTCCCCACCCGACCCCCTATGTCCAGCGGCAAAGAGGAGATGAGGAATACAACCAGAAAGGCAAGGTGAACGTGCCCAGCTAGGTGCCAAAATGAGAAATGAGCAAGCCAGTTCCCTTATGGGTATGGGGACTGTGCCCTCCAACTTGGCAGCCTGTGAGTTATTTCCTCCACCTTCCCAAGGATTCGTTCTTCTCTATTCCAGCCCTTCCTTCCACCAAGATTTACTGAGCACCTGTTAGCTGCAAGGCACTAGTGGGTGCTATGGATACAAAGTAACGATTCTGGCAAAGCAGCACCATGCCAGAATGAGAAGACACCACCACAGGCTGTACACTGAACGGAAGGGACAAAACCCTCACTGTAGCCGAAGGAAGAAACAAAAAGCATCAATACCAGCCCTGAGTCCCATCAATACCGTGCCCTGAGCTGTACTTGAAAAGGGACTGTGAACACCTCTACTGAGCAACGTGCCCACCGGCAGCCTCTCCACTCAGGTCTTGGGTTCTGAGCAGGAACACATGAAAACAACGTTTTTTGAACAGCCCCATTTCATTTAACTGAGCCTCCTTCCATCTCAGCAGTCTAAGCTTCCTCACTCTTAGAAAGATGAAGTTTATTAACACCCTTCTCTAGGACTGAGATCTCTTTGCATATGGGAGTTCATGTGACATGAAAGATTCTTTATTATATTTGCTCACAAAGTTATCCCATCCACCAAGACAGAAAAGAACCCCCAAAGTGCTCAGTCGTGCCAGTACCGAGAGACACCATAAACTCAGTCTCATTATTTTCTTGTCAAGTTCCTCAACAGAATATTGAGAGACCTCCCCAGCCCCATCTCTCCTATGTCCCTGACCACTACCGTCCAATACACAAGTGTCTACTGATTCATCTCTCTGTGCCAGTCATTGCACAAGTGCTCTATGAGGAACGAAACCGGAAGCATTGATGGACACAGGGAAACCACTGAGGGGCCAAGACATGACAGCAGTGTCATGAGAGCAGATGGTGATGAAAGGTCAAATCAGGACATAGTGCTGAGGTAAAGACAGAAAGTCTTGGCCTTGGCTGGTTGGCTCAGTGGTAGAGTATTGGCCCAGTGTATGGATGTCCCAGGTTCGATTCCAAGTCAAGGCACAGAAGAGAAGTGATCATCTGCTTTTCCACCCCTTTCCCTCTCCCTTTCCCTCTCTTCCTCTATGCCCCTCCCATAGCCATGGCTCAATTGGAGCAAGTTGGTCCCAGGCACTGAGGATGGCTCCATAGCCTCACTTCAGGTGCTAAAATAGCTCAGTTGCCAAGCAATGGAGCAAGAGCCCCAGATGGACAGAGCATTGCCCTGGTAGGGGGCTTGTAGGGTGGATCCTAGTCGGGGTGCATGTGGGAGTCTGTCTATCCACTTCTCCACTTCTCATTTGTGAAAAAAAAGAGAGAGAGAGAGAGTCTTGCTAATGGGTTGGCTGAAGGGCATGAGAGAAAGTGAGAAGTCAAAGATGACCCCAAGGTGTTGGCCTGAGTCACTGGGTGGAGAGGACAGTCGTGGTCAATCAGGGAGGCCCTGGGTGGTGAGGACAACCAGGAGCTCTGTTTGGCCGAGACAAATGTGAGAGGCCAGACAGCTGAGTGAACAGTCCTAGCAGGCCATTCAGAAGCTGCTCTATAAATGTACGCTGCTATTAAAACAGGAAAGTTCAATACTTTTTGACAAAAAAACCACAAAGTTGCTTGTGCTCTGCTAAGTCTAGGTTCGGGCCGCCTCTGCCACTCAGAACAGTAGGACCCTAGGCAAGGAACAACCCCTTGTGTGAGTGGCAGTGTCTTCATCTGTAAAAACGAGACAGAACTGCTTCACCCCAGGGTTGTTTGGAGAAGAGGGTGGCCAGCAGCCCGCGCCCAGGATGGCACCAGCACAGTGCGGGCATGGACATGCGCTGGAGGGCCCCATTCCCAGGAACCCGCCATCCAGGAGCTGGGAGAGTCGGCTGTGGCCTCCACTCTTACCCTTAGCCATTATTCCTCCTAGGTTGATGGAAACTTCATGAAGGAACAAAGCCTGAGAAACTCCAAAGCAATGCAGTAATACTGCTATGAGTGACTGAAATAGCAGGTCAGGAAAAATGACAGCTCCAGGGATAAAAATGTGCATCTATGAAACATGCAATCAAGGAAACCTGTGAGCTGTGAAAACCAAGTAACCTCGGGAACCTTACTCCCTCCCACAGCACCGTTCTCACAGTACAGGAGAACACGGGTGGGCAGTGGGTGGGCCAGGGGGCTGGGGAGTGCCCCATCGAAGAGGTGGGGTCACCTAGAAGACCAGACTTCGGGAGGCTGTCAGCGCTGTTGGCACCCAGGGTGCGTGACAGGAGAGCTTTGTTTATAGAATACAAGAACGAGGTGGTGTGGACAGGGGCCCGCTTCACGGCGCCGGCGCCCGCCCACGCGCAGCCCTGCCTGTCTGCAGCGCCGAAACCGCTCAGTTGCACGCCTTACTCATCTGCCATGGCTCAGCGCTCTAGTGGTTCCATGTGGCTGTGATAAAACATGGACAGTGCCCAAGGTGGAAACAACAAAAACAGGTTTCCATGACAACGTTTCCGAGTGAGGGGCGTGGCAGGTAGCACCACACAGAGGTGGTGCCAACAGGGTCAGTTGTCACCTACAGTAGGTGAGCCTGCTATTTCATGCCACCAACACCTAGACACCCTGATCAGGGCTCTGCGAGAGGCCGTGCAGAGCTGGGCCTGGGGCCATCCAGTCGCCAGTTTGGAAAAGAAAGGATCCGTGAAGAAGAGGAATTAATACGGACACAACTTCAAGAGGAACATTGCAACCAGTTGGGGACAGGCTGCTCGTGATACCTGGAAACAAACTACCATAAACTACCACAGCAGCACAGCTGCAGCTGAGGAATCGAGGAGCTGGCCCAAGCCACGACTGGTACCTGGCTACCAAGGCAAGATTAACACACCCCCAGACTGCAGCCGTAGTACTTCTTGAGAGTTAAGAAAAAATAATTCTTTAAAATTATTTATTATTAAGTTCCGATTTTCTTGCCAGTTCTACCTGAATGCACAGCCCCCGCCCCCAGGGTTAATCTGACCAGGCTGTTCCGTGACTGACTTCAGCAGTGTTGGGATTTTGATTGTGTGAACTCTGCAAGCCATCGGGATGTCACAGTGAAGTCTGGGTCCTCCACAGAGGAGTGGAGCCTCTCCTCATTACCTCAGAAAGGGGTTTAACATGAGCGCCCACTTTATAGATCAGTGCAAGAATTAAGATCTTGCCGTGTCATGCGCACAGCACGGCGGGTGGCCCAAGGTAAACACTCGGTGTGCATCACATCCAACAGCAGCCAGCATATAGGGGGGAGCGGGTTGGGGTATAGTGTCCAGTTCAGGAGATATAAAATTGACCCTGCAAGAGGGGCTCTGAAGCAAATCCTGTCACTGGCCATGTGATTAGAGGGGCTGCTTTCCCGTTATCTGCTCCCTTTGCGTACCTAGAGGACTTGGTGAGGGTCATATTTCTGTCCGTGCCCCCAGTCCAGGAACAGCCAGGGCAGCAACCAAAGCTGCTGATCTCTCAGTCCTCCACAACGGCCTTGTCTCTGTGATGTGTGAACCTGGCTGAGAAAGCCCAGCAACGTTTCTCCACGCTCTCGAAGGGCAGTCCACTCAGTCCAACTGCCTCAGCAGCCTGCTCACGGACCAAGCATGTCAAAGGGGCTCACAAGCATTTGACAAATGAATGGAGAGTGGAGGGAGGGTGAGGTGATGTCAGGGCGAGTCAGGCAGAGGAGTGAGTGCTCAAAAGCACCCCACCTGCAGGGCTGCGCAGGGCTGTATCCCCATCCTACACCTCGCGATCTCTGTAAGAGTGTTCTGAACTCAGGTCCACCTTGAGTTCACTAATAGGATCTCAGCCACACTTGAATACCTGTGGCCTAATGTTCACTGCACGCTGGTGGACTGCATGGAAGTGAGTACCATCCACACCAACAGGCTGAGCATATACCAGGCTGGGCGCTGTCATGGGATCAGGAACCAGCGAGTAGTCTTGCGCCAGCTCGCGCCTGCTACAGGCCATGCCCTCAACCGAAGGTGCCTGCTGTCATCACGATTGCCACCCCCATTGTGCAGAGCATGGAGCGTCCACCTGCTTGGGAGGAGGCAGAAATGACCTCAGGAAGAACATGGAAGGTGTAATGTAAAAGCTGGGCCACTGGAGCCAGAGAGCGAACTGGTTTTCTAAACGAGGACCCTCAGACTTCCTTGGGAAGAGGGCAGTCAATATTTACAGGGGGATTTTTTATGTGCCAGATGCTGTTCTAAGAATTTGTTATATAATCACTAATATAACTTTGGCAAAAACTCTCTGAGTTATGTAACATCGTCCCAATTTGTAGACAAGAAAACTGGGGGCACCAAGGGGCTTCATAATGTGTTCAAAGTCACCTGGCTTACAGGCTGCAGTGGGATTTGAGGCTCTTCCCCCAGCCCCACTGGACAAGCTCTTAGCCATGACACTGATGCACTGATGTGGCGATCTTTCCTCTGTTGCCTCACACAGTGCCTTCCCTTGTCCATGCCTCTACCACACTCCTCTCCTGGCTCTGTAAAACTAGCTATGTTTACATGGCTGTCTTCCCCAGAACCAGGGAACAACTCTGGACAGAACCAAGGTCTGGTATAGCCCTGGCATATATATGGTGGATGTGTCTGATGACACCGGAGGGCCACCGTGGAAGAGGGTCCCAGGGCCAGACCTATAGGTCTGAGACAAAAATCAGCAAGTAGAGCTCACACTTACAAAGTCAACAGGTGAAGCAGCCTCTCCCAACCACATGGTCTTTAGAGGCGACATCTCCCTTGTTTCTGTCAGCTACAAGACAACAGTTTTGCCACATCAGTCCCAAGGGCCATATAAAACATGTCACTCTTCCCTCACCTGCACGAACCACTGATTTTTGTCTCCAGGCACTTACATACTTTGCACAGTGAACCCATCCATCCTCCCACTCAAGCAGCCTTTAAAAGGCCATCAAGTCCACAGGCTCTGCAGGCTACCCCAGGAGACCCCTGCCAGCCCAGCCACTCCCTGGGTGGCTCTCTGGGTGCTGCTCAGTCACCTGAGACCTCTGCTTCTCTAAGAGGGGCAGAAGGGAAATGCCAACAAACGCAAACTGGATTCTGTGCCTAAAGGGATGTTCAAGTCCAGGACGCAATTCAAGCACAGAGAAGTCTCAAGGAAAGGGACTCCATGGTGACTGAGTGTTCACAGAGACTTGCATCTTTTTGTCTTTCAATGTTTCACAGAAAAAATCTCTGAAAAGTGTCAACTCTATTTTCTGACGTTACTCAGCCTCGTTGAGGCTACAAAGTGGGATCTTCCTAACTGATGGAGGATACCAGCATCCACAACGAGAACACTGGAGACAGATGTGGGTGATCAGAAGAACGTGCTAACCTCGAGACATGTAAAGATCTGGTCTTCTTTACAATTTTCTTTTTACGCGAGAAAGAGAACAAACAGACAGACAGACAGACAGAAAGGAAGAGAGATGTGAAGCATCAACTCATAGTTGTGGCACCTTAGTTGTTCATTGGTTTCTTTCTCATATGTGCCTTGACCGGGGGTCTCCAGTTGAGCCAGTGACCCTTGCTCAAGCCAATGACTTTGGGTTCAAGCCAGTGACCTTTGGGCTCAAGCTGGTGACCTCAAGGTTTCAAACCTGGGTCCTTAGTGCCACTAGCTGAAGCTCTATCCACTGTTCCACTGCCTAGTCAGACTAAAAAACTTTTTAAACAGCTGTATTGAGGTATACCTGGCATACAACAAGCTATACATATGTAAAGGGTATAATTTGATGACACTTTGATAAATAGAAATACCCACACATTCATAAAACCATTATATGGTTATAATGATTCGTAAAGTCATTATAATCAAGATAGCTAACATATGACCATCCCCGTAAGCTTCTTCATCTGCCTTCACAACGCTACCCTCCTACACACCTCCAGCCCCCCAGGTAAACCACTGATCTGCTTTCTGTTGCTGGAGATTAGCTGACACTTTTCTGAAGTTTTATATCAAGGTCATCAAACAGTATATACTATTTTGTCTGGCTTTCTAGCATAATTATTTTAATAATCATTCATGTTGTTACACGCATGAGCGAGGGGGAGTATTCAGTTTTTGTTTGTTTGTTTTTTACAGTGACAGAGAGAGAGTCAGAGAGAGGGATAGATAGGGACAGACAGACAGGAATGGAGAGAGGTGAGAAGCATCAATCATTAGTTTTTCACTGCCGTTGTGACACCTTAGTTGTTCATTGATTGCTTTCTCACATGTGCCTTGACCGCGGGCCTTTAGCACACCGAGCAACCCCTTGCTAGAGCCAGCAACCTTGGGTCCAAACTAGTGAGCCTTCACTCAAGCCAGATGGGCTCGTGCTCAAGCTGGCGATCTCGGGTCTTGAACCTGGGTCCTCCGCATCGCAGTCCAATGCTCTATCCACTGCGCCACCGCCTGGTCAGGTGGGGGAGTATTCAGTTTTATGAATATACCACAGTTGTTCATTCATTCACTTGATGGCCATGTGGGTTGTCTGCCATGTTGACATATCACAAATCAAGTTGCTATGAGCCTCTGTAAACAACTACTGTTGTGGACATGGGCTTTACTCCTCTTGGGTAAAGGGCTTAGAACTAGGAAAACTTGACCACATGGTAATTTTAAAGAAACTTCTAAACTGCTTCCAAATTCGTTGGCCCACGTGACATCCCCACCAGCAGCAGATGAGAGGTCTTCCACATTTTTGCCAGCCCTTAACGTGGTCAGTCTTTTCAAATGCAGACATTCTGTGTAGTGGTATCTCATGGTGGTTTCAGTCTGCATTTCCTCAATGACAAATAGTGTTGAACATTTCTCTCTGCTAATTTACAATCCACATATTTTCCTTGGTGAAGTGTGCTGCTGAGACCTTTTGCCCACTTTTATTGGGTTGTTTACTTATTACTGAATTTAAAATGTTCTTTATATATTCTGGACACAAGTCCTGTATCAGATATATGATTTTCAAATATTTTCTCCTATGCTTCATTTTTCATTCTCTTAAATAGTGTCTTTCGAGGGAAGAACTGGGAAAAAAATGTATCTTTTTTATTTTATTGAATCCATCATATTTCTGGTGTTGTAGCTAAGAAATACTTGCCTAACCCAAGGTCACAAAGATTTACTTTTTTTTCTGGAAGTTTTATAGTTTTAGGTTTTATATTTTAGTCTGTGTAGTATATATTTTTATGGTTTTAAGTAATTATCACTTTTTTTCCCCTACAAATATAGCTTTCTTCTTTCTTTCCATTAATACTCTTTTATGCGTTCAATCATTTGAGATAAGACTAACAGGAAATAGTTAATCTCCTCAATAAGCATACTTTTTTTATTCAGGAAAAAGTTTTGAATATATGTCAAAGTAGAGACTTTAGTACAATAAATCTCTATAACCTCAGTTGAACAAGATTTTGTCAGACTTGCTTAATTGTACTCTTCTTCTCTATGCTAAATTATTGTAAAGCAAATTCTCTATGCTCTTCACAATATATCTCTTTAAGAAGGTGGGTTTTTTTTTCTCAACTACAATACTATTATTATATCTAACTTCCAGCCCATAATCAAGTATCCATAAGTCCCCAAACACCCTTTTCCTTCTCAATTTTAGTAGGTTTGTTTCTATTTGGGTTCAACCAGTGTTCACAAAACCCTTGGTAGCAATGTCTCCACCTATTTTCATGTAGAAAATGGGGCCATTTTCTGGCCCCTACAAATGTTCCTTTCTGAATTCGTCTGTCTGCCTCTGTGTGGCCTCCTGTGACACAGTTCTCTACCCCTGACATTCTGTAAGTGGAAATCAGAGCTGTAGGCTTGACTATATTTAGGTTTGACTCCTGGCAAAACTATTTCACTTACCTATGAAGCACATGAATTTCTGTGTGCTTCCTACCACATGACACCAGAGAAAAAACAATGCTTGCTGCCCACTTAAATGAGTCTAAGATTTATCAGAGGGCTCAAAGGGCAACAGCCTGAAGTTCATCAACCTTTTGTCTAATGACTTCATCCATGTGAGATTGTTGCCTCCAGTGTCTACATCATTAGAGGCTGAAAAACGGTGATTTCCTAATTTGATCATTACTTCTGCATTTATTAGCTATACTCCTGTAAAAAAATTTTCTGAATGAAGAGGGCTTTAAAGTTACCCAGAAATAGGGATTGAATAAACAAAATATGTGGTTAATTACTTGATTTTAATTGCAAGGTTTAGAATAAGAAGCTGGAGCCCTGATTTCTTTCCTGCGGTGAAGGAGCAGATGGTGTGTGTGTTTTCTCCATTAAATTCACTGTCAATTATTATATTCCTCAATTCAGAAGTTACAGACTGATCTGATATTTTTGATAGTGTAACATTCATTCATTGCTTAAGTTTTAAACTGCCTTTTAAATAAACATTTTAAACATTTAAATTAATTTTATGTTCTGTGCCTGAAAAACCCACCTCTCAAGTTCCTGGGGCTCTAACTCTTGCTCATGGTTGGTGCCGCCTCTTGCTCATGGTGGCTTATTTCCTCCTATGCATTAAGGAATTAAGAGTCGTTTTGTGAGGGTTTTGAGAGAAACCTATGAAGCCTGAGTTAATTGTTGGGTCCTCCAAAGAGGTTTGACACTTGCTTCTTCCAGGAATCCTGCTGCATTCCCAGCCAGTCAACTGACCAGTTAACCAGCCTCGGGTTTCCTGCGCCACACAAAGAATTTAAATCGGAGCCACAGTCTCAGCCTGTCATCATAGCACAGATCAACATCTGCTACCTGGTCTGACTGATTTACATCTGTGTCATTAACTGTTGTGTACCACCCTTGCCCTATAAGAGAATGCAGGTTCTCCATTAAAACCCTTTATAGGCGACCTTTACTCTCTCTAACCAGAGTCGGACCTGAAATTGACAAGGGTTCTTGTTATCTTTCTTTACTAACTGGCTGGCTTTCTTTTAAAAAAAAATCCAGCCCACCCTGTAACTCAGGGTGAAAACAATGAAGGTTTTGAGTTTATGTGTGGGGTCTCAGCTCCAATTGCCCACTTGTAAGAACTTAAGGCACTGTTTCCAGCGTGCAGGCAGCTGTCACCTCCAAAGCCTGCTGGTCAGATCAGCTAACTCTCTACCTCTCCGATTGCCAGGGCTGTGGTCAGTGCCCACTCTAGTTTTCCTTCTTCCCATCCCCACCCAGGGATCTCCCTTACATCTCACAAGCTCAGCTAGTTAAAAGGGTGCTTATTATATCCAAGGGTTCTGTATCATAGAGTTTTCAGGATTCCTAGCCCACCATGTGGCTGGATATACACACTTACCTACAGATGATTTCAAGTGGTATAATAAATGCTTCAGCAGAACTCCATAACCTGGTGTTGTTGCTGCTAAGAGGAAAGAAATGACCTAATTGGCACAAAGAGCTCATGGAGGCTTCTTTGAGATGAGCCTTAAAATTAAGAGCCCAGGAATAGAGTTAACCCTTTCTGGCAGGGGATGGGAGGGTGGATGTGGGTTAGGGCTCAATCCACTCATTATAGTCACATGCATTAGAATGCAAACAAAGCAATGTGTCCTCTCTACTCCGCCTCTGTCTATGCTTTGGTGCCAGGGTTGTGTGTTGGTGTGGTATAAAGAGAGGCCACACGGCTGGGTTAGAGAGCTTCCAGCAGGGCATGGTGGAAGACAACATGAGTAATGTAGCTGCTCTTGTTCAGAACCACCTTTGGGGTAGCCCTCCCCAACTAAATATCATCTTTTGGTCTCACTACTAGGAGAAGAAAAAGCAAATACACCCTGATGAGTTCCATCTGATCAAATGTGGTCAGGCTCCCAGGTCCCTAAGCTCCTGGTCTCTGTCTGCCTGCCACCATGTAGCCTGCCTTTGGGGGCATTTGGATTCAAAAGCAGTGGTCGGTGCCTTTGGACGAGAACTTGGGGGAAGTTGCTTTTTTGGACACAGAGTCTTCCCTGCTGCTGAAGGTCTGATGTTTTGAGCAACTCAGTGTGGACAGAGCCCAGCATCTCAGGAAGGTCACCCTTGGACAGAGGATGAGGTACTTCTATTCTGTGTAAAGATTCCAAAATGTTTCATCTGGTTTATAAAGAGAAAATCCCCGACAACTTGCTCTCATAAAAGCAAGAGGATCATTAGAGCCATTTCTCTCAGGACACGGTTATGGTGCCTATTCACGGTAAATTCTAACTCGGCTAACAGCCCCCGTTCCCTCACATAACATACAGGTCCTAGGCTAAGGCTTATGAAATGAGATCAGCTTCGCTGAGCATTGCCCAAATCTGGTGATGAAAGGTCCTCTTGGAAAATGTCATGAAGAAGTCTGATTGTACCCTTTTGAGAAATAAGCCAACAGGGGATATTTTGTTGGTTTCTTTTAAAGAAAAACAAAAGCAACATGAGCATGAACTTAATTAAAGTTGTTTGCAATGGCTTAATTAGATTTTCAGCACCGTGCAGATTCATTCTGGCCTGGGATCTTTCTGTCTTCTAAACGATTGGTTGGCAGAGATCTCAGGTGCTTTGCAGTTTTACCTAATCCTTAATTTCATCTCTTGATGAGGTGAGGATTAGCATAATTGTGTTCAGGTAATTGCTTTATCAAATGGTTTAATTGTGCATTCAACAGAACCGACAGCAAGAAGGTTATTCTTCTTAATGTGTTTTTAACAAAAGCGCTAACTAATTGCATGGCATTCTACTCAGGGCATTTGAGAAAAAGAAATGAAAACCTATTCTTCAAATCTTGGTTAAATGCGTGTTTGCATAGAGAACACAGAAATAAGTGGTAAAATAATTAGTTGAATGGCTTTTGTCTGCTCTAACTTCGTAACTAATTTGCATGTTGAAGTAGTCTGTGTAAATTCTGGGAATGTGGTTTCACCATGGATGATGTTTGAACATCTGTGCTTTCTGAAAATGTCACAATAACCATTTTGCCTGAAAGTTTATCCTCAGGAGCCAAAAAGACTATGTTCCAAGAAGAAATAAATGCTTAATAGAACCGAGGACAGATGTGCCCTATGATCAGAAGGAAGTAATTCAGTATCAGCCTAAATGTTTTTTTTTTTAAATTCTGAATTAAAATGGTGCTGAATCTACTTTATTTTAGATGAACTTTCTCTTTAACTATGTAACTAACATGTTTGCTATAGACTTGTCTTACTCCCCTATGCCTGTCATTCCAAGAAATAGCATGACTTAATACATTCTGCAGGCTCAAGCTAATGTCATTTACGTTTAATGAGACTAATATACAGGATTTCATATTTTAGGTGATTACAATACTATACTAGTTTTTAAGTTCTACTCAGTCCAGTAAATAACCATACACTCCTTATTATTCTGGTGAAAAATACTACCCTTGATCATAGTGAAGAATAAGGGTTAAGAGGGTCATGTGACCATGGTCTTTGATTAAAGGACAGACACATGATTCAAAAAGAGCCAATTGGAATCCATTTCTGGCACTGAAATGCAGACACTGGCATCTTCCTTTGGACTTTCTAGGTTAGGAGGAAATGAACCCTGGGCTATCAGAACCCATATTCTGTGCCAAGGGTAGAACGCCTCTCTGCAGAACAAAGACAAGCAGAGACAGGTGGAAATGAGAGACAGGGAATGGAGTGATTGTCAACACTGAATTTCCCCTTCCTTCTGGAAAGCCTGCCTTCCCCACTAGGTAGGCTTTCTAAGCCTCATAAGCCAGTAAACCTTCACTGGTAGAGGAAGCTAAGTTTTGCGTTATGTTTCTGTCACTTGAAATCAAAAGCACCCTGATGATGCAGCTGGCACTACATTCTCTTCAGATGGCTTTTCTCTTGTGGAAGTCAAGTCTGTGACTTCAGTCTGACAGACCCAGGGTCAAATAGCCGCTCAGCTGCACGTGAGCCGCGTTGCCCTTGGAGAAGTTTATATTGTCAGAGTTCTCCTCTTTAATAAGGACTAATAGCAGTACCTAACACCTACCTTTGTTGTGAGAATTAGATGGAATAGAGGAAAGAAAATACTCAGGCACTGAACACTGTGTCATATCACTTAATGTGTTCAGTAATTAAGTACTATTATTTTGTTATTATTATCATCAAAAAGTATTATGATAGGGACTGCTAGAAATCCCCAACACCCACTCTATTCTTCCTTTAATAATATAACTCTCAAATTTAGCTGGGCACATAGGTTCCCAGAATAAAAACTACATTTCCCAGCCTCCCTTGCAGCTTGGTGTAGCCTTGTGATTAAGCTGTAGCCAATCAGATGTGAGCAGAAATGACCATGGTGATTTCTGAATTGTGCCCCTTCCTTTCCTCCTTCCTACTGGCTGGAGAATGACAGCCATCTTGGACCAAGAGGCAAAAGCTGAACAATTCCAATTGCCGAGAATGGACTGAAACAACTGGGTCATCGATAGTCTAGGCAGCGTTTATCAACTCTGGATTGCTTATCTTTGGAGTATTTACTTAATCCTACTTAAGCCTCTGTTTCATTTGGGTTTTTGTTATAGCAAACAGAACCTGTATCCTCACAAATACACAACATTTTATATATTATTTATACTTGTTCTTTCAAAAACCCCATGAATAAAAATGTATGATAATAAAACTAGGGTCATAACTCTGTTTAAACTAATAGTAACAGGTTTTCCTAGTGTGAATACCAGCTCTCATTATCCAATGATGTTTGGCCACCCCAGACTGAGGGAAGGAGGCTGACAATAAACAAGGTTTCCAGGAAGAGGTATAGTTGGGCCACCTGCCATGAGGGATTTGTCCCCGATCTCAAACTGTTTAATGTATAAAACAAAATTGCTTAAAGTCGGTTAGATGCCACTATTTCCCCAAAGTCATAATGCTGCTTTTGTTGGCTTTCTCTAAGTAACAGAAAATCAAAAGAATGAAATCTTCTACCTGACTCCTCCATCCATGTGCTCTGTAGACACAGGACTCCATTCTCCACCTACAACCTGATGGCACAGGGATGCAGCTGGGGACATCCCCACTCCTGGTCCCTCCACAGGGATGCCCAGGTGGGAGCATCAGTGACTCTGCTCGTTGCTCTCTCCCTCTTAACCTTCGTGCTGTTGCTACCGCCATTGCTCTCCACTCCCCTGTGCACAGAATACACAAAGGCAAGTCTTCCCCCTTCAGTTGCCAATCATTTTATTTTCAAAAGCAAGTGAACCATTTGCAAGTGAAGATGATTCTCGCCCAGCAAGTTCTACAGAGGCAGAGCTACCCACAAATACCACTGAATATACTAACAGCCTCTATTCTGCAAAAAACAAGCAAAATAGCCGCACACAGAGCAGTCCCCAGCCTGCCATTGCCGCACGGCCCCAGGAGTCTAGGAGGAGGTAGAAGACATACCAAGCCTGAAGCTATTGCAGGAAATCTCACAAATCCATACCGGGATCTGCTCTAATCACCAGAGCAGCCTGTTTGTGGGCAGCACTGGCCAACAGAGACTCCATTTGCCAACTTCAAACATGACCTTTATTTGGTAGCAATTGTTGGAAACTATTAAGATGACTCTGAAAATAATATAATCCGTAGCGACAATATGTTGAGAGAAATGCCAGCCATGTAAAGCATGCTCTCTTTCTCTCTCTCTCCCTCACCCTCCTATGTGCACATGCTCAAGAACAGAGAAGCATTTTCCTCCACAGCAGCTCTTAATTCTGCATCTCTCTTCTGTGTCTAGACATAAATGAGCCATTTGCTAATTGTTTAACAGCGATTAAGGAAGTAAATGTTGTGGGGAGGGGAGAGAGAAGATGCCTATTTGCAAGCTTGTTTTCCAATTACCAACGGCCAGGCTGATGCCAGAGAACAGGGCTGGTGCTTGGGGCTCCCAACCTCCCTCTGAGAGGCCTCTCCTCAGAGGTCAGGCTGGGCACCCAGGGCTTCCAGGCAGAAAGGAGCTGTCCTGCCTGACCCGGGTATTTGGTCAGCTGGGTGCGGATGGAGAGAAGCCAATGAGGACCTATGGAAAGAGGACTGGCAGTGAGAGACCAGCAGGCCCAGCCTGGAGCATTGGGGACCTCCACCCCTACTCCCTTCTGAGCTTCTAGGATCCCAGCACCACTCCTGATCTACTCACAACTTCCAGAAAAGCTTTCCCCTCTGGACAAAAAGCTAAGGTTGCCCACCTGAAGTCTGGGCTGGCCAGGTTCTAGTCAGCCGCAGCAATTTCTGCTTCCTACAGGCAAAACTAGAAACCGGCAGCCAGGACCCCATAAGCCTTCATCTGTCCACGTCAATAACAGGAGAGACGGGAAAGGTGTTCAGAGATGGCAGGGTCCCAGTTGGTTCACAATGAGGCCACCAAGCTGGTAGCAGGAGGATTCCAAGTCCCCCAGGAGTAGGATGGTGAAGAAGCCTTCTGCTGAGCTCAGAGTTGGAATAACTTTTTATATTTGAAATTCAGTCACCAAGATCGGCTGTGATTTCCTGAGTGCCTCTTTAGATGGTTTTCAACCCATCTCTGCAATCATGACACAAATCCAGGTCTGGCTCCTGCCAGTAGACTCCTCATAGTTACCCAGCTTCTGGTCCTGCCCCCGACCACTGCCACCATGCAGCCAGTATGGGCACATTGAAAAACATCAATCCTTAGGAGGATCCCTGAAACTCTTACGGTGAAATCCAACCTCCTCACATGGCTTTCAAGGCCCTGAAAAAAAGTGCCCCTGATTTCTTTCCCAGCCTCATTTCTGCGCTAGTCAACCCCCTGCCCCAAACCATATGTGACCCAGCCACTGTGACACACTGTCACCAGCTCCTTCAAAGGGGCCAGACTTTCTTTCATCTCTTCAACCTCTCTTCCCCCAATGAATGAGCTGCTCATGCCCTCTGCCCTGCCCCTGTCTGGTTGACAAGATCCCTGTGGAATCCTTCTGGCCTCAAGATCCCTGTGGAATCATCACATCCTCTAAGAAGACCCCTCACACCTCCACCCGGGTTGCAGTGGCCCTGCTCTGTGTCCTGTAGCACCCTGAACACCCCTTGTCTGAACACCCATTCTAATGAAAAGAGATTGCCCTTCAACGTGCCCACCTTTCTTGTAAGTTCCATGA
Organism: Rhynchonycteris naso; assembly: GCA_037038555.1. Lineage (NCBI taxonomy): Eukaryota > Metazoa > Chordata > Mammalia > Chiroptera > Emballonuridae > Rhynchonycteris > Rhynchonycteris naso. The sequence continues at coordinate 98,647,991 of CM073003.1, forward strand.
AAACGGGGCTTTGTTTCTTTTGCCTTTTTTCATAACCTTATACTTAGCACAATGCATGACACAGAGCAACACAGAACTCAATATTTCCTGAAGGTTTGGACCACATCTTTTTTCCTGGCCAGGAGAATGTGACATCAAGGGCAGTTAAGTGACAAGGGTGACCTTTACTGCCTAGAAGCAATGCCGAGGGACTGATCTGTCATTCTCTCAAGCCAGCCGCAGCCCCAGCCTTCCACTTGTCTATTCCCAACAGAGGTTTTCTGTTCCTTATCTTTTATGGGTTATACTTTATAGAGTCTGAAAAGACATTTATTGCCATGTAATGTCTTATATCCCTTCATCTCAGGACTGTGCGTTCTTGTTCACTTTCTCTTTGGTCCTGGGGGAGTCACAGAGCTCTGAGTGGTGTCTCTGGTGCCAGGCCCCTGGAAGAACCCTGCTGCAGAAAGAGGGTCCTAAATGCATCTCCCCAATTCTAGAGGCAGAAGGAAAGCTTGTTTGATGTGACACTAGAACAAGCACCAGTGTCAAGGACAGAGCGGATGTTCGGGCTCCTTCCTCCTGCTCCTGACAGCGCTCCCACCGCCTTGGATCCACCTGTGAAAAGCTAAATGCTCATCTGGAGAACTATGAATATTTATTACAGGAAGCTGGGTTCCGTAATGATGGGAGTGGGGCTGCCATATACTTCTGCCAACACTAATTTTTGTGCCTTTGACTTATAATATCAATTTACCATGCATCATGGTCTCATTTATCCCTTGTTTTCTGACCCCACTGACACACAAAAAAAGACCATAACAGCATAGGATAGAAAGTTACTTGTTCATTGATAGTTAACTCATTTACTTTTTTAACTGACCATTGACCGGTGGACCTCAGCTTTGTCTGTGAGATTAAAATGTCCTCTAAATCCTCAATAACCAGTTGGTCACGCATTTAGGGGCAATAACTAAAACACCAATAACCAACCCAACCAGACTGAAATACTCCCTCTTGGAAGGAAGCGGCACTGAATGCCATGAGGCTTTACAACCATCCTGGGCTTCAGGGTTCCTGAGCAGTCAGTGAATGTCTTCTTCAGGATTCCTTGCAAAGGGCTCTCTCAAATTCTGATCCTGCCTCTTAAACACTATTTCACAATATCTGTAAACGGGCAACCTTTTCTAACACAGAAAGCCAATTTCCCAGCCCAGACTGCGGGGGTGGGAGGGGACCAGTATGCCTTTCCAGACATGCCCTGGGCAGCTGACAGCAGTTCAGGCCACGTCTGACAGGTTACCACTGCTCCTTGTAGCTCGGGGGTCATAGTGAACTGGAATTTCAAGCTCATTCTGTGAACGAGAGACAGAGGCAAGCAGGCAGTGTTTTGCTGGATTTGATGTGTGACACACCACTCGCCCAAACAGCCCTCATCACTCACTGACATTTCATGGCGTGTCTCCAACCTCAGGCTTGAGGATCAGATGGTTTACTCTGGAGCTGGAGGGAATAATTTGAGCAGCACAAACTGGATCTTCACAAGGAGGGAATCATTGCAAGGAGCCTCTGACTCTCTGCCAGAGCTCCCAGCTGGGTGCTGAGCTAAGCAACCTGATCCATGGTGGGGATGGCTTCTTTTTCTCAATCACTAAGCTCTCGCCAACCCGATCACTCAAATCCCTGTTGGCTTACACCAGGGGTAGTCAAGCTTTTTATACCTACCGTCCACTTTTGTATCTCTGTTAGTAGTAAAAATTTTCTAACCGCCCACCCTGGTTCCACAGTAATGGTGATTTATAAAGCAGGGAAGTAACTTTACTTTATAAAATTTATAAAGCAGAGTTACAGCAAGTTAAAACATATAATAATAAATTACTTACCAAGTACTTTATGTCAGATTTTCGCTAAGTTTGGCAGAATAAATCTTTATAAAACAACTTACTATAGTTAAATCTATCTTCTTATTTATACTTTGGTTGCTCCGCTACCACCCACCATGAAAGCTGGAACACCCATTAGTGGGCAGTAGGGACCAGGTTGACTACCACTGGCTTACACAGACCACCAGACTCTCTCTACTTCTCAGCTCATGTCCCTGGTGGCCCAGTTTTGTCCATGACCTTACTGAGCAGCCACTGTGTGCTGTGTCCTATGCCTGGTAAAGCAGCCAGCATGCACTGTGCTGGTTTGAGGCGGTAACTGACATTGTAGGACCTCACCTTCTTACGGCAGACATGGACAAGGAGGCACTTAGAATAACAAGCGTCCCACTAGCCTGTCATTACCCAACTCTATGCTCACCTTCCAGCTCTTAGACTATCCTCAATATCCTCCTTGTCACCCGGTCTCAGGTGTGTCTTCCCTCACTGTCAGTCACCCAGGCTTCCTCTCAGTTCTTCAAACATATCATCCTTCTTGCAGCCCTTGGCCATGCAATTTTCTCTTTCTAAGACATTCTACCCCCCAGCTTTGAGGACATGCCCCAGCAAGGCCCTCCATGCCATGCCCCCAGACCTGGCCTCTCCTCCCTCTCTCAGTGCCATGCTCATTTCCTTCTCAACACCTACTTGCTTGTTTGGTGACATAGCTACTTGTGTCCTCCCTACCAGACTGTACCCTACGGCGGCATTTGTCTTCTCCCCACTGCCCCTCGACACATCCGCACCATGCCCAAGACAACTCTCAGTGTCCACTGCGCAGCTGCTGAACAAAGAAAGGAAGGATTTTTCGACAATAGTGATTACCGAATAGAAAGGCCATGGGCTCCGGGGGCTTCGTTAAGAATGACAGAGGGTCTGCGCTTAGTTCTAGCAGCAAGAGGACAGCTATCCAAGCATGTTAAACACTTTTATCACAGAATCACACCCCCATCTCTCATGTGGAAATGGATTCTGGGGGCAGGAGAAAGGGCAGAGTGGAGACAGCTATCAGGAGGTACCTATGAAGACTGAGGCCTCGCTAAGCACTGTAATTCCCGGATCAGCACCATGGACACCGCCCAGAACTGGAGAGGAATGTGGACTCTCAGGCCGAGTATCAGACCTGCTATACTGGAACCTGCGTTTTAACAGCATCTCCAGGAGACTATGCACCAGCTACTAGAAGCTGGGCGTTGGGTGAAAGACAATGGCGACCTAGCAGTCTCTGGGCTTGTGGGACAGTGTTCATCAGCGCTCCCTGTAAATCCACTATTCCAGGAGTGTTCAGTGGGTCAGAAGCAAGCCCCTTTGCAGACTTTTTCAAACTGCGATTCCATCAGGAGTCAGGAGAGCAGGGGAAGGAGGAAGTGGGAGGGGGTGAGGAGCAGCGTGGGACAGGACTCTAGAGCCAGGATGTACCGGCTGTGACCTTGGGCAGAGAAGCTGCAATTCTCAGGGCAGGCTAGGAGGTATAAAGGATTACTGATTCTGGCCATGGAGAAAAGCCAACATTTTTATTTTCATTCTAAGTTTCCCCAGCATCTGGCGTAGAGACTGGCATACAAGAATGTCTCAAATGATACTTGTTAAAATGTATTCCGTTTAGTTAGAAAAAAGTAGAAATCTGAGAGGCTAAAGCTCACTCTCAGGGAATGAAGTATAAGACCTGAGCAACACAGAATCAATAGGAAAGCGCAGCACAGCCTGGAAATGACCCGAACAAGCCTCAGAGGGCTGCAGGAGGGAGGGTGCACCCAGGCCTGCAGAGTCTTCGAAATGGCGGGGTCAGGATGGTGAGGGGGTCACAGAGAACAGAAGCTGTCAGCTGTGTGTGCGCTGGGGCAGGGACAGAAGGGGATCCTGCAGAGTGGTCCGAGTCCCTGAGCCCAAGAACCACAGGGCAGAGCAGCCAGCAGTGACCAGAGTGTCTCCCACAGCAACTCTCTCTAGTCCTAGACTCTGTTCTGCAAGGGACCCTGATACAGGCAATGGGAGGATGGATAAAAGCTGCGAGGTGGAAGCTGGAGGAGACGGGGGAGGGGAGGTCAGAGCCAACCCTGGTCACTTCTCTCTCTGGCCAGAGACACCGCACACCAACTTCCTCCTGCCCAGGACGGGGTTGGGCTCTGAGGGGGCGCTGACTTATATTTGTTGAATACAAGGACGAACAAGCAAACTTGTCTATTCTGTGCTTTCCTGTAAACTCATTATCTCAGTGGGACTACCCACTCCCACACACAAAGGTACAACTTTATCCCAAAAACAGAGTTTGAAGTTTCAAGAACAAATGATCACCTCCTTTCTCCTTTCTCCAGTCTGATGACCCAGCCTCCCTGCCTGTAAAGCCCATTACTAGAACCCAATGACATGCCCTCCTCTGCAAAACTTCTCCATCCTTCCAATAAGAACAAATAGGCCTGCTTGATCCCTAGTCCCCTTTGCTATGAAACCATTTCTCTTCACAGGTTTGAATTACAGTGGCTTGTCCCCATATCTGCCCTCCACATTGAACACTTAGCCCCTGCAGCTCCCTGAGATAGGAACTGATGGCCCTGCAGCCCCGGGCCTGTGTGGGTTGGATGTGCAACAGACACAGCTGACACTGTGCTGACACACACCTCCCATCACTGCACCATCGTTAGGCAACATCCTGGGCCTCCCTCACGTCTTCGTGCCCTTCAGCCAAGCTGGATGACCCACATCTTTGGAACAGCTTGCTATCTCACCTCTTCCAGAAAGCTTCCCTAGATTAACAGTGGGATCACATGCCTCTCTCAGAATCACCCTCTCCCCGTAGCGCTTGACTCCAGGACACAGGAAGTACCATTTTCATCTCACTTCTCTCTCTGGCCAGAGAGCCTGCCCTTCTGGTAGTTTCTCAAGGCCACAGCCCCAAACCTCATGGAGATCCACACAACGTGCCAGTCTGGGCCCCGAGCCTTGTCAGAACCAGCACATAGGGAGTGTTTCTGATGACAAAAAGGACAAAGGTGACTGACCTTGGATGTATAGGTGTGGCCATCGGAGCCGCAGACCATGGGCGACTGCGCTATGGGGCAGGGCTTGCACTTGACCAGGTTCGAAGGTCCAACCCAGTGTTTGTGGGACACGCTCCCCTTCTTTTGCCTGAGGATGAAAAAAGAGGAGAGGAGTTAACTAAAGCTCTCGTCCTCATGGGTCTCTCTTCCAGGTATGTACCTGGGTACCTGGATAAAGGCCAAATAAATCAAAGGGCTGTCACACAGCTGGCACCCCCATTTCCTCCAGCTCACCGAGACTATTCCAAAAACCCAGGTTCAACCCACCAGATGGACTGGGAAAGCAATGTGGCCGTTGAAAATGTTGTAAAACATCACTTGCTAATGTGAAAAGACATTCACAGTACACTGAAAAGAACAATGAAGGCGCGTGGTACCTCCGCTCACCCAGCCCCTTGTATGGGGTGCAGGGGTGGCGTTTCACACGTGCCTAGAACAGCACCCAGAACCTCGGGCTCCTCGGGGCTGAGCAGCAGCCTCCAAGTGGGGTGACCCCAGATGACGCAGTGAGCGCCGCCGATAGAAACACATCTCCAAACACGGCCCGATGACTTTATCACAGCTGCAGAAAATGATCTCTGGCTACATTTTTAAGCAGTCCAGCTTCCAATTCGCTGTTTGATAAAGGCTCTGAGCTGATGTCACTTTCAACTGCTAAAATAATCAGAATTCTGTTCTTTCATTCCAACTTTAATTCTGCTGCCCCCCCACCTTTGTCATAATGATAAATGGTGCTATTAGGATGGCTTATGTCCATGGAAGGAACCCCATCCCTTGCGACAAACCACTGAAAGAAAGACGTGCAGTTACCGCCACCCTTTCTCACTAAGTTGAAGTAGCTCCCCCAGCAAACCACTGGGAGTGATTCTTGTGGCCATGGGCTGCGTCTGGGTAGAGGACGGTGTCTTTGTACTGCCCTTGAATCAGCCAATGACTGTGCCCTTGAAGTGGTAGTCCTGCGTGGTTGTTAATGCTTGGGCTCTGGAGTCAGAAAACACAAGTTCAAATCTCAGCTCAGCAAGTCTGATCTTGGCAGGATTGTTAACCCTGTAAACCTCAGTTTCCTCATTTGCAAAACAGGGACAATAGAATCTACTTGAAGCAGAGGGTACAAGGATTAAATGAGCTGAGGTATGTAAGTACTCAGTATAATGCCTGGAAAATGGGAAGCAATAAAAATGGTAGACATTGTCATAATTATCATTTGCCTCAGTAGATGTGGGTATGAAAATACCACTGCCATAGAAGTGTGACTTAATTCTAAGGCCCTCGGTTTGAAATGGCATTTAATTCCCTGAAGAGCTTATGGGGCCGCAAGAGGGAAATCTTTTCTACTAGGTATGAAATGAATGTCCAGCTCCTCGGAAATTAGGTTTGGCATCTGAAGTAGCCTACCCTCTTCCAGATGAAGATCAGCTAAGGAAGTGTACTCATCAACTTGGTCCTGCCCTTCCCTTAAACCCACCGAGTGATTGGGAGACGGGTAGTAAGAGGAGGTCGGCCTGTTAGAGGAACTACCTTTGAACTTGACATCCAGGTGGATGTCATGTACTCACAGCACAATCCTTGGGACCCCTGGGGATCCCAGGTGGGGCGGGCCATAGGGCTGAGCCTGTCTGACCAACAGACCAGAAAAGGAAGTCCTCCGTGGGCCCTCTGAGATCAACCAGTCCAGCTTACTCATTTTACTAATGGGCGAAACTGAAGCCCAATCCTGGGAAGAGTTGTGCCCGGAGTCAGGAAAGCAGCTGGGGGCCAGGCCTGCAAGGACAGTCTCACAGCTTAGAGTGTCCAGGGATGAGTCTCTCCTCTCCAGCCCATCTCAGTCTCACCTGGATTGCTAGCTTGAAAGTTCCCTGGGATCACTGCATGTTTGTCACTGGGGTCCTCTCTCCAATGCCTCCCTGCTTCCATAGCAGCTACCCCCCTTACCCTTGCCTCTCTGTCTGGGATGAAAACATCTATTATTCACATTTCTCAATCACATGGATATGAGGTTTCCTATTACCCTTCGCCAAACACAATATAGGTTTTCAGGATTTGTTCTGGACTACTGAAAAGGGGCAGGGGTGACGGGACGCCACGCGGCAGATGCGCAGGCTGTCGGCACGGGGTGAATCTTCGAGTACATAATTCCCTCTGCAGAACGCCACACATTTATCATCGTTCGCACAGCAGATTGTCTGACACTGATAATGAATCAGCAAACACAGGCACAAGTTCTGCTATCTGGCAGCCTCTCTCCCGGCTTAGTCCCTAGCTGCGTGTCCATGGCTGAAGCAATTCTCACTGTGAGTGCCCAGGAAGGGGCTATTCAGGCCAAAGAGTGGGCAGCTGCCGGGGCAGACAGTGCCATGTGCAGTGAGGCCCCAGAGGAAAGAAACCTGAAGGAGCTTAGCCAAAGGTAGAGGAGGGGGAAGAGGACACCGAGCTAGCAGCTTGGAGAAAAAGACAGAACCAGCTGTTAATCACCAGTTAATGACAGGTCATCCCTTCTCTGCACCTGAACATTGCCATTAAGTCTACTAAGTGGGGGGCTGAGAGGTGAGGCTGGCCAGTGCTCCCCAGTATGCTAATCAACATATCCCTGTGCTCTGACCCTGTGTGGTCACCCAGCAGTGAGTCACCAAATCACAGCCTATCAGAACCGGAAAATACCTTAAAACTAAACCAGCACAACAACTGTATTTTATACATGAGGAGAAATCAGGGACATAGCTGGGGAGTGACTTGCCCAGGGTCACACAGAAATATGGCCAAGTGACTTCCTAGATCGCTGTCAGACTGAGGTTATCCTGCAGATGACTGTGCTCCTTGGGACTGCTTCAGCTCCTCACTCCAGCACCTGTACTTCCACCATCAGGACTCCAGGTTATAAATCATGCCCCTGACACCCTGTCCTGGCCCCACACCAGCAGAGCAGCAAGCTCCCATAGCCAGCATCAAATGGTTGCGGATTACGCCCAGAAGTGTTCTGACTCCTTCTAGGATGCCTTGGGCACTAGAAATATAAAGACCAAGCCATTCTAAATTTGCCCAATTTTAATAAAACTAGCACACTGTTATATCAGGGCAAAGCCAGGTGTTCCTTACCTTACTAGAACACCAGTAGGGAAGGCCACCAAACCTGTGGTTTCTCTCCATAGGCCAAGTTCTATAAAGTTAAGTGCAAGCACAGGCCAGCCTGTGGAGCATGACTTCCCTGGTTACTATGTATCTATTCCAATCTCCACACTTCAGTGCCAACCATAAAAAACAACCAACCCAGTTGAGGCAAGGGGCTTTCTGACTCTAAGATATTTCACTTCTTGAGTCAATGAAGAGTGAAATCCCATAAAGGTATCTTGATGGGATTGCTATTCCCAATGTCACAGACATTCATCAGTTGGGGTGACACAAACAATTTAGTCTGGGAGGCAGGTTCTGCCATCCCCTCCTCCACTGGTAGGAAGCCCTGCGTGCCCCCCGCCTGGCTGGTGCCGGGCAGTCACACCCCCTACCCTGAGAAAGTGCTGCACAGAAAACCCAGCCACAGGCGCCACGAGGGAGAGGAGACGATCAGTGGGTCGCCGGCATTCTTTACTCTCTTTGGCTCAGCTGCTTAGTCGCAATCCTTTTTTTCTTTTATTTCAGTCTACCAAAATAACCAGCATGCATGGTTTTGAAGTAGAGTGATGATTCTTAAGTACAAATCTGGTGATGTGACTCCCATGTTCATAACCTCCCTCATCCACCCACTTTCGAGGGCACACTCAAAACTCCTCATTTTGGTGTTAAACTGACCGAGCCTACCTCCACAGAGCCCACCAAGGGCTGTTGGTGCCTCTGCCCCATCGTGTGGGTTTTTCCTGGCTCTGACATATTTCCACTCCTATCCATATTTCTCCCCTCGTCTCCACTCCTCTCTGCCTCATGAGTCTTTATTCAAGGCTTGGCTCAATAGCGCCCTCCCCCCAGGAGTCTCCCTGGCCCCCTCCACAGCTAATTGGGCTGCACGCCACACCACGGCTGTCCTGTGACTGCCGTGGTTCAGCTTCCTGACTGGTCTCCAAGCAAGTAACTTGATTCAACATGACCAAATAGTAAGAGGCTAGTATTGTTCCAGCAGAGCCTGGGGCACACCCAGGCTTAGACCCTTGGGGCCCATGGCAGACGCTGTCTTTTCCTGTGCTCACCACTTCCCTTCTTCACTCCAGTCCACCACGGCAACCACATACGTCGCTTACATGTGCCATGCAAATTCAGGTCTACACAACTTGGCAAAGGCTTCTATCAGCATAGCTGACGCCTGCCCCTTGTTCAAGTTGCAGATCAATTGCCTTCCATGAGGTCTCTCCTGATCCCGTGAGCATTATCACAAGTAGCATTAAACATGACATTGTTTGTTCAACAGTACACCTTGTTCAGACCCAACTGTGACAGCCACTACAGCACGGGAGCAGCTCTTTTCATGTCTATCTCCATCAAAATACTGTCAACAACTCCTCAAGGCAGGCAGCGGGGTCTTCCTCGTTCTTGTGCTCCTGGCGCTGAGAAATAAGACTGACTCTTGAGACACATGGGTTTGCTCAGTGAAATAAGTGAATTTACTCATTTGAACCTTTAGAACTTTCTCCTTTTATTTCTAGAAATCATTAGCACTGCCTAGAAGGCAAACACAGCATGTTTTAAGTAACAAAAATTCAGCAGGCTCTTGTTTCCAGAAATCTTTCTAATTCAGAGTTAAAAGAACCAACAACACTTAGCAAAAGTTTCTAAAGACAACTGAGGAATGGCGGAGGAAGACCCCCTGTGCATCTGAGTTGAAGGACCCCACACTCCAGAGTCAGACTGCCTCCAAGGCTGCAGGTTCAAACTGTCAACAGATACTAACTTTTTTGGATTCAAGAATGAGAAATTTGAATTCCTAGGAATTATCAAGAATTATTGAAACAATAAGTTTTTCTGTATTTTTCTCAACACTGTTCATGTGTGTGTGTGTGTTTTAACAAATAGCAAATAGTATTAAGTTTAGTAGCATTTATAAAGAAATGTAACCTAGGGTGAAAAGTCAAACTCCAGAATTGTTAGCAAACATTATTAGGTGAAATAATGTGACATTTGGATTTTCTAACAAGGTAACAGTATTGCACAGAATCACATGTTGATGCTATCAATTTAAGTACTTTGTTCTTACACTGTTCTCTGGAACACCACACAGAGGATTGCTATAAAGTGTATTATGCAAATAAATGCATTAATATTCATTTTATTTACAGGAACAACTCACCACCACCAGCAGCAGACTGGACTATACACATGCTCTAATAAGATGGCAATAGCTACAAGCAAGACTGACCACATCATTACTGCTCCTTCCAAGGACTTCCTGTTCTAGTTCCTGGACTTGTCAACATCAACCTTCAAGTCCACACATGTGTTTCCTGCTCTCCCTTTCCACTGGGTCCCAAGGTTGCTCTCTCAGGGACACCTACCCTCACCAACCCAGCCAAGTCCCATATCCCACCTCTTCCAATCAAGAGTCTTTGATGACATCAGTTGTGACCCATGGGCGGAGTAGGGCCACAGTCAGGGCCTACAATAAAGTGGTGGCAGGACAGAGATCTCAAGGTAATATTTTCAGTAATAAATACATATGCAGTTATAGATTCTCTGAGATCAATCCCACAGGATTAAATTTAACAATCAGTGTCAAAAAAAATATAATGATATGATAGGGGTGAGGCTGCAAAGAGTATATCTAGTAGAATTGCTGACGTTCTTCCTTTCATTATTGAAGAAGGTCTTTCATTTTATTCAATGCATTGTGCATTCTAATATGTCTGTGTCACTGTAGATAGAACAGTTCTTCTCTGTGTATGAACAGATGGAGAAAAGAATAAAGTGATTCCAGATGATGGATGAAGAAGAACAGCAGTAGCCAGGCATTCTGTGCAACCACCACATGCCAGTCTAAGTGTCCTACTCATCTCCCTGATTCTTCACACACAGTACTGGCATCATCCCCTTTTACTGGAGGGAAAGCCATGGCTGGCGTAACCAGTGCCAGGGCCCTTTGTTCTCTCATCAGATCTCTAGAGCAGACCTAGAGAGGCACGGAGAACCCACCCAAGAAGAACTCTTTCTTATACTCGCAGTGAGGGCTGTTGGCAGCCAGCATTTTCTGCATTTTACTTTCCTGCTAGTATCAAATGACCCATTCATAAACAAGATTGAATGTGTCTGCAAAATCAGAAGTAACTGCTCTAAATCAAGAATGGAAGACACTTAGATAGTTGACATGGTGTCTCTTTTGAACTGAAGACAAAATAATGAATGTTAACCAAAATGAAAAGCATGTTAACCATTGGCATAGTAAAATGAAAATGATGCTATAATTCCTCTGTTGTTAGGGTTCTTTGAGTCATTATGCTAAGTCAGAGATAGTTACACAGGAAGAGCATAGTGGCCTCTGTCATTTACAGAACCTGCTTTGATGGGGGAGACAGGCTCCCACGTGGGCCATTTTCCATGCTGGTATCTACAGAGTCATGACTCTCCTTCTTTTTCCAAATGAAGGGCCCAGACATGAGATCCTGTCCAAAGAGAGTCCAATTTTCCTAATAAACAGATGTTTATTAGAGAGCTGCACAACTGGAAAAAGAGCAATCATTCTCCATGCATTACCTAGGAGGGTCCAAACTGCTTCTGAGCACTCAATTGGTATAAGACACGCCGTCTAGAGAAGCTTGAAATTTCAAAGGATAAATGTGTAATAATAATGATAATAATAGCAGCTAAATTTTTATTGAGAACTCAACTATTCTGCTGATACTACTATTCCTACCATCAATAATAACAAATGTGTCCTGAGCTCTTACAATGTTTCAGGCACCATTTTAAAGCCCTTTGCACTAACTGTCTCATCTACTCTGTCGGCAGCCCCAACAGGAAGAAAAGTTATGGTGGACCACGGGAAGCTGTGCTGGGGAGTGGGGTGGAGAGACTTCACAGGCACAGCAGACCTGTGTGGATGAAAAACTCACATTCACAAGGTTGGTACCAGTCATCAGGGTGGAATTTTCTCTGATGCCCTGATTCAAGGTCGCAAAATCAACCATGGGAAAGCCAGCCCCTCTATGTAGCTCCATACCATCAGACTTAACCCAGGTGAGAAGGTGAGGCTCGTGATGTACTGCAGGTTAAGGCTCAAACACATCAAAAGTGACCAGCAGGCCCCTGAATAAGCAGAGAGCCATCAGGTATGCTTCTAAATTCTAACCAACCCAGATTTCTAAAGTTCCTTCTAACCTGCAGGACAAGTGCTTATTGTTAAAGTTTTAGAACAGAAGAATCGGGACCACCAAAATGAAATGTTCCTGGGATGGATGCAACCCCAAAAGTATGTGGATGTCAACTTCTAGACCAGTGTTTCCAGTGATTTCAGACCCAATGATCGCAAACTCTATAATCTCATACAACATCAGGGTAGTTAATTTTTTGGGGAGACCAGCATGAAATTTCCCCATCAGAACTAAATTTCCACACAACTATATTTTGAGGGTCTGTTTAAGAAAAGCTATCAAATTGGAAGGTATAAATAATCCAAATGTGGTTTGGATTCTAGAGATAATCTTTTTTTTAACAAACACTTGTTAAGTACCCGTTTATGTGGCAGAAATTGGGCAAAGAATTCAAAGAGAGCTAGCACTGTAGTAAATGTACTTCCTATAATATACATCACATGTAACAATTACTCCTAAGCATAGTGATCACATTACTCTGAGTGACTGAATTTATTCAGGCTAGATGTTATCAACTATTATTATTATTTGTTTTTTTTTATTGATTGATCTTAGTGAGAGAGGAAGAGAAAGAGAGAAAGAGAGAGAGAAAGAGAGACAGGAACATAGATCTATTCCTGTGTGTTCCCTGACCGGGGATCAAACCGGTAACCTCTGTGCTTTGGGACAATGCTCTAACCAATTGAGCTATCTGGCCAGGGATTACTTTTATTCTTACTCACATCTTGAGATACCAGAGAGTCTCAAAGACTACTCAAGTATCCAAGAAAATCCCTACATGGCAAGAAAGTTGCTATGAATTTCAGGACTCTCTACACCAGGGGTCAGGAACCTTTTTGGCTGAGCAAGCCATGAATGCTACATATGTATTTTAAAATGTAATTCCGTGAGAGCCATACAACCACCCGTGTACGTTACACATTATCCAATAAAAATTTGGTGTTGTCCCAGAGGACAGCATTGTGATTGGCTCCAGCCACCCACAACCATGAACATGAGCGGTAGGAAATGAATGGATTGTAATACATGAGAATGTTTTCTATTTTTAATGTTATTATATTTTTATTAAAGATTTGTCTGTGAGCCAGATGCAGCCATCAAAAGCGCCACATCTGACTCGCGAGCCATAGGTTCCCGACCCCTGCCCTACACAATTCTACATGAAAGAGTGCCCGAAGAATTTGTGTGGTCGACGGGCAAAGGAAAAAAGAACTTGCCAGATCATAAACCCGGACCACTGGGGTTGCCCATGTTTCTAAACATGACTTGAATCCAGGTGTCCTTATACTTGAAATGAAATATATATGTCCAGGGACCCAAATCACACCTACTTCTAGCCTAAACTCACAATGCCCTCTGTGCCGCCTGGCCAGATCAGGAAGACTAGCGGGCTGAGGTGACTACGTAAATTCCACTGACTGGCTGAAGACTCTGCGTCTGCAGTCACCTTCCATTAAGAGAATGACAAAGCATGGCCAATGGCACCAAGGGGCTCCCAAAGTTCAGCTAGTAAAATGAGAATGGCCACTAGACCTACATGCAAAACAGTTTGTGCTCAAATTCACACGCGCGCGCACACACACACACACACACACACACACACACACACACACACACACACAGCTAGAATTCTGCTGTTAAGGAAAAGCTCCGAGCCAGCAGTGTCATAGCAAGCTATTAGGAAAGTGCAGTTGAGCTTTCTTTATTCCCTTACGATAATGGGAAGCAGTGTACTCTGTTTTAAAAATCCATGTCTTCCTTAAAGGGGCCAGAAAAGGCACTGTTACTATTGCCCACTGACCTTTGGCTTACCCATTTGACTTATTATTTCATCTTTGCTTGTTGGCCTAAGAAAGAGAAGTTGCTTTGTAGCCTTGACACCTTAGAGAAAATCTTTAGCAATGAACATGCTAATTGGAAAAGAAAAAAAAGCCAATGATAATCAAGCAAATCCAAGCCCGAGACTTTCACCTGGCCTCCCTTCCTGAGCATTCGTAATCCTGCCTCTTCACAGGGGGGACCGGGAGACAGAGCGGTTTCCTAACACAGCTTCCAGCTAATTGTGAGTAAGCCCAGGTGTGCATGTGGTGGGGGGAGGCAAGCACAGGTTTTTCATGCGGCTCTGCTGCTATAATCCTACAAAAGCCAAGTGCTTGAATTCCTGGGGGTCAATCAATTATTATAGAATATGTGTATGAGAGAAAAAATGCCCATATTTGTTCCCTAGTCACCAGCAGCAAAGCACCCATTCTGGGAGGGCCGTACACGATCTACTTGAGGAAGAACAAGTCAGCAACATGAAGCAAAAGTACATGGATGGCATTGGGGACAAAGTTGTCTTCAGGACAGGCCCTGAGACAGGCGGGACACTGATAGAGAGAGACATGGTTTCCAAGGAGATCCAGCTGAAAACCAACATCCACAAACCATCCACACCGGGCCATCCACCAGAAGCAGTGCAGATGGCAGGCACTGCCACATTAGTACCGCTACTCCTCCCCTGTGCTAAAGGCTTTCTGCACACTCAGTGTTGGAGGAGAGAAGCCACTGCGCCCTTGCGGCCTTTGCTGGTGAGGAATTTCCCGGACAAGGCCAAGTACCAAGGCTAATTCCACTGCCCTGCATTTCTCCAACACTGACCTTCCCTGCCAGTATCCTCCCACCCTCCCCCAAGGGCCAGCTCCAATGCCACGCCTCTCATGTACAGGCAAGATGATCAAGAAAGTGTTGCCACAGGGGAGAGCACACCAGCGCATTCCAGTGCTATTCCAGGGCAGAACCTGGCCAGATGTGCAGAAGGGAAGCACAGGAAAGCTTCTAGCTCGAGATAAGGAAGACAGCTCACACAGCATTGCAGGAGCTCTGGCCGTGGTTCCCTAGAGGAAGGCGACTATAGAAGGCACTGTGATCTGTGCAAGTATTCTTCCACAGATGGACACTGAGGGGTTATTTCCATTTCTTTAATAGTGTATGTAATCTGGTGCACTGAGCATCCTGGGATATCAGTCTTTATGTGCATCTGCATTTACTTCCATGAGACAGATTCTCCAAAATGGAGTCATGGAGCCAATGAGGCCAAAATGCCCACCAGAAATATTGTAACAACTTATGCTCCCATCAACAGCACCTGCAGGGAGCGTTACTCCATGCCCCAGCCTTGCACTCTGCAGGTTCTACCAGGTATTGCCCTGGGAGCTGCTCTGAAGCAGTGCTTGGATCTAGCACTGAAGGTCTAGAAGTAATCAACAGAGCCATTAAGAGCAACAACCAACTTTGCCCCATAACAGAAAGTGAAAAACAGAAAAGGCATGGAGAGAAACCGCTTAACTTGGAGAGCAGGCAGACTAGCAGGAAAGCAGGTATCAGCCCTAGCATGTTCTGATGAGTTTGCAGGTATACTGAGGGTCACACCTGGGAGGCGGCAGCAGCTATGAGCCCAGACGCCCTCCCAGGATGTGTGCAGCTCATCACCCTGCACCTCTGCCCCAGGTTTCTCCCCAGGACAGAGTAGCTGGGCCCGTGAGAACGTTGCCTGCTGCCTTCCCAGACTTCTGGCTGAGTGGTCCTGTTTCGGGTTATAGGTAATCCTGTGTGTCTCGCTCTGAAGGGCAGGACATTCAGCCCCACGGGCCAAGGGCAGAGGAGTCAGAGCTCAGAAAGGAGGGCCATGGAGGTTGCTGGCCTCCTGAATGGAGCGAGTGGGTGGACTTGGCTCATGTGAGGGGCGCCTCGGGGTGCAGTAGACATCTGCTTCTGATGCCACCACAGAGTGGGCACCCAGCCCGGGTCCCTTCCCTTTCTCCTTCCCGAGGGCAGATTCAAAGGCCATTCTGCAGCATTCTGAACAACACAGACCCTCAACTCCGAGAGACTCAAGGGGTCAATGAAACAGATGAAAACTATCACCACCAAGGGCAAGCCCGTGGCTCCAGACAGCTGACCTGTGGGTGTGTCCAGTTGCATAGTACAGAGAGAGGGCAGTCACAGAGACAAGGACCCACAGAATGAGGCCACCAGGTTGGGGCAGAGTCTGGAGTATGTTATCCTCTCCTGAAAACGGTCACTTTCCCACCAGGCTGACAAATTACCTCCACTTTTCCTGTGACATTTCACAGGCACTTTCTGGCCGTCCAGAAACATGGTAGGTTTTCTACAAAAAACAAAGGGCATCAGGATACACCTCGCCCTCATAGGAACAACACAGCCCCACGCAGACCACGCTGTGGGACCCAGGTGACTATCAGAGCCGAGTAGACCCGCTCGGCCCTGCAGCCCCGCCCCTTTCCTGGCTGAACTGACTCATTCCTCCCAGGTTGTAGGGAGCACCTGCACTATGCCAAGACCCAAGCTCACACTCCTGGCGGCACCTGGGCACGACAAGGAAGTGGATAAGCACACCGAGGGGGGCAGTAAACTTACTGATCACGACAACTGGCACCACCCAAACACAGCAAACTGCAGGGCCTTCCACATGTGAGCCCTATGGGCCTGAGCAACTCTGCGAGCCTGGTGAGGGCAGCTCTCCCAACTAACTGCCCCTCTGGGAAGGAGAAGATCAAACAGGAGGCTAACTTCACTAGGCACCTACTGTGTGCCAGCACTACACTTGCGCTTTCCTTATCGCAATCCCACAACGTGGTTTTTAAAGTCACCCTTCGGAAAGAAAATGGGAGATGTAGTGCAGGAAAGTATCTCAAGGGCATATGACTTTTACACAGAGGAGGGCTTTGGGGGCACCTTGCTCTGTGCCCCGTCTCTGCCCCATAAGGCTGTGTGGTATGCAGCAAGTCACAGAGTGGCATCACGTGCTCTTAACCCACCACGACTACTAGTAAAAACCACTAGTTAACACTGCCCTTCTCTGCCTCCCTCCCACGCCCTGGCCCTGGCTGCAGCTGGGAATGTTTGCTCTCTTCTTGAAGCTTTATATCATGGGGTGTTTCCTTTCTTAGCTTAGACCAGTGGTTCTTAACCTTTTTTGAGGTACCGAACCCACCAGTTTCATATGCGCATTCACCGAATCCTTCTTTAGTGATAAATAAAATATGATTTTTTTTTCCAAATTCAAGACATAGGTATATGTTTTTTTTTACTGGTGCACAAAATGAGCCGTGCATGAACATCAGCTTGCTCAAAGAACAAAACCAACAAAGTTCATGAACTCACAACAAATTACGGTATTACTTTATTCTGGCCTACACGGCAGAGGCTTCTCCGAACCCCTGAGACCAACTCATCGAACCCCTACAGTTCGATAGAACCCAGGTTAAGAACCACTGGCTTAGAGTAATATGCTTGTGTCCCTAACCTCTTTCATTAGACTATAAGCTTCAATGAGGAAATTTCCAGAATTTTCATGTGAGCTCATCACACACACACAGACACACACACACGCACACACACACACCCCTCCAGCTTCTCTCACATAGCACAGAATTTGGCTTAAAGAGCAATTATTCAAGAAAATTCTGCCCTGGCCAGTTAGTTTAGTTGGTTAGAGCATTGTCCTGAAATGACAAGGTTGTAGGTTTGATCCCCAGTCAGGGTACATACAGGAAGCAACCAATAAATGTAGAACTTAGTGGAACAACAAATGAATGTTTTCCTTCTCCCTCCCCTCTCTTCCTCTCTCTGTCTCTCTAAAAAAATCAATCAAGCTATAAATAATTAAGCCCTGTGTGGATGGGTCAGTTAGTGAAAACATCGTCCTAAAGCACAGAGGTTGCCGGTTCAATCCCCGGTCAGGGTACATATGGGAACAGATCATATTCTTGTCTCTCTCTCCCTGCCTCTCTCTAATAATAATAATAATAATAATAATAAAGAAAATTCAGTCCATCCTAAGCCACATCATTCTGTCTCTATCCTGTTTAAATCACATAAGATGTCCCTTTGTGACTGGCCTGAGAGGCAAACCTGACCCAGGACCTTCAAGGCCCTTCAGGACCTGGTCCTGCCTCCCCCGCCCACCTCCAGCCACACCCTGTCGGTCACTGAGTCCCTGCAGCACAGGCCTCGCCTCACTTCCTTCAGGACAGCAGGTCCCTTCCTCCGCAAAGGCGTTCAGTCCTCTGACAACACTCCCACTCTTGGCCCAGAGATCACCTACCACCCCCAGCTCCCCGCCAGGCCTCCCCATTCAGCTAACCTGAAGTGGCTCTCTCTTACGGCACCCTGCTCTTATCCTACCTTCCTCTTATCACAATATTAGATACTTCATTTCTTCTTATCTTTTTCCAACAAACTTTAATCTCCACAAGGGTAGACCACGTCCATTTGTCACCGAATTCCAAACACACAGCCGTGTCTGGCAAATGAAAGGCACCATCAATACTTGTGAAACAAAGAAATGATCAGAGTCCAACAGAGTGGGATCTGAATTAATGAGCTTTAACCCATCACTGCTGATGTAGGTGAGTTGTTTCCGGAGAACTAGTCCTGCCAAAATGATGACGGGAGGAACTCGGGCCCTAAAGTTCTTCATCATCATTGCAGTATTCACCGATGGCCACCCCTGGCTTCTGCCAAGAGAAGGACTCTGTTTCCAGGCCAGAGGGGAGACCTGCCTCTCTGCCTTCCGCTTGGGAATGCCTCATAGCCAGGGGAGGTTTGAGCCAGGTCCCCTCCCTCCCATCAGGTAGATGGGAAGCTGGACCTGCACTTCAGTGGGAAGTGTGGCACACCAGCACATCCCGCTGTGGCGGGATCAGGGACCAGGCAGGCCAGAAGAGGGGCCGACCCCCCCATAATGGAGCCCCATTCCTTGGAAAGGTACCAAGGTCCCCAAACTGATTAACTTTCATCTCTGCTGTCCCTTTGTGCATGGAAGGCCATGCCCTCTGCCCACTCTCTCCATGAGGAACATTACAGGCAGGACATTAGCCTATGAACATTCCATTTAAAACTAAAGTACTCTAAACATAGCCTTGGATGCCTGTCTAAATCATCCCGAGTCCATTTTCTGGCCCCAGAACCAGCCTGGCCAGCACCCCAATGGGCCCTACTGTGGTGCCTGATACCCATAAAGTGTGTCTTTCACGGTTCATTGGTTCAACTGATCTGATATAAAATGTCCAAACTGAAACCCTGAGTTCTGGGATCTTAATAAGCTTAAGAAGAGCCGCAAGCAGGCCACAGTAGATTTATTGATAACAAAGGCCAAGGAAAGAGGTTTTGAAAAACCAAAACAGAAGTCAGTGAAAGAGGGGAAATTCCATCCGATCGCTTTTACAAGAGAAGACGATGTGTTCTGTGTGTGAGTGGCCACATGGGCCTAGCTCCACTTGGGTACCTGACACTGTAAAGTGCTCCCAGAATGTGTAGGTACCGTAATGTCTTCAGGGAGCCGCAGAGAGGGATGGACTTGCTAACACAATGATGCTTGCCTCTGTACTACCCAGCCAGCCCCAAGCCCTTGGTGGAAATCACACCTAGTGATTATCTCTTCAAAACTAGTACGCCCACCTCAGCCTCCTCTTTCTAATCTACTGAACTCTGAGGCCTGAAACACGCCACTCTTACTCTCCCGTGCTTTAATGATCAAGACAGCGATAAACGGAACAGCAGCAGCCCTGTCGCTGGGCGGAACTGCAGAGCAGCCCGTGCACGTCACGCTTTCCAACAGAGATCTCGGGAGGAGAAAAGAGTCAGCCCTGGCCCTGGAAACAGCCATCCCCCACTCCAGGATGCTGGCTCTCTAGTGCTCCAGCGCCCCGGTGTCTGGGCACGTGTGCATTCTGGGAATTCTACCATCAAACAGCTCAGTCTCCTACAGATGGAACAGGGCTCAAAAAGGACAATGACCCAGTGTTGCCGTGTCCATTGGGGGTGGGAGCTGCCCCTCTAGTGGGGAACTCCTTCAGCAGCACAGCCTAAGGGTGGCGGGGGTGAGCCTGGAGGAGGGTGCTGGTGGAGGTTTTGATGGGGCAGAGGCGCTGGCCCTTGCCAGCCACACCCAGAAACTGTCCGCCCAGGCAGAAGGCCTTTAGATTTACTGGGAGACCTTGTTTGCATTTTTTGCTTTTGTTTTTTCAAGGCAGACAAGAAGAGGCAAGATATGGATGTGGTAGTCAATTTTACTGGTAGTCACAATTCTGAATATTTTAATGCATTTGTAAAGTTTGTCCAATGATTTCGTCTTACAATGTAAGATCTGCCTCTGACTGCCCTCCCTGCTCCAAGGGACTAAAAATTCCACACAATTATTTCCATCTCCATTATGAATTGCTTTTTACTCTCTGCTGCTCTTGTCATCAAGATTCTCTAATCAATACCCTCAGTTTCGAGGTAGAAAAAAGGAGCAGAGAAAGTAATTGGTCTGCTTGAGTTAAGAAATCTCACAAGTGAAGGCCACAGTGGCATCTGGTCTTCACAGGCAGAGGCAGATAGCAGCACTTCAGTTGTTTTAAAAACATAAATCTACAGTTGAAAGTAACTAAATATCTCTATGTTTAAGTGACACGTGGTTTGAATGATTGCTTTAAAAAAGCCCTCAAAGGGGGAATAATGAACCCAGAGTTATTGCTACTGGCACAGAGAGGAGGAAATGGGCTTACTACCCAGGCCCCCACCAATGCTCTGTGAGGAGCTGGAGTTGGGACAGAAGGACCCAGGCCTGTGTGTGGCGATGCCTCCGGGACCAGCAGCAGACTGGCTGGTGGGCTTCAGCAATGCAGGGAAGAGGGAACCACTGGCGAGAGCTCACACTGCATGGCATTTCTCCATTCTGGTTCCGATCTGTCCCATTACTGGCCCTGTGCAATCAAGGGAGTATTTTAAAAACCTCAATAGTCTCATCTGAAAAAATGGGGATCATAACATAGACCTAACCGACTGTTGTGAGAAGTCAGCACGATTTCTTCTGCCACGTGTGCCTAACATGGTAGATGGTCAGTAAGCGGCATCTCTTGAATCAACTATTCTCCCTTTGTTTTCCACAGTGCCCAGCAGCAGGTATTTTTAAAACAGATTATGGTGATAATTTTTTTGTTTATAAAAGTGACTGGTTTCAAAAGTGGGCTCAAACCCACAAAGCTCAACTTCCACACACAGCCTGGAAATAGCACTGGGCCCTCATTGGCTCCCTGTCCAGACCAAAAGCACGGCAAATGAAAATTCCCCACGGTTAGAGTAGAGCACAAGGCAGTACACGAGCCCCTCAGAGGAAGGCCGTGGGCTACATTAATATAACACCTTACTAGGGGATGTGGGCATGATCACACTTAGCTACTTACCAATGTATTGAGTTGTGACGCACAAGAAAACCACTGGGGCACCTAGGAATCACCCACCTTCCACATGGCCACGTGTCTTCCAAACTAAGACAGACACGTGTGTGTAGTCAACCTGCTCAGAGCCCCTACAACAGGAGGACTGCTCTGTTGTAAAACAAAACTGAGATGAAATAACCACCCTCCTTTCAAATCCCCTCTGAGAGTTTGGAATCTGAGGCACGTTCTGTGATGTGCTTCTCTCTGACCTCAAGTTCTTTTCTTCAAGTTCACATAAAAGAGAGAAAGGGCCCAAATTGGTCGACTCCACCACCAGCCTCCACTGGATGTGGATTCTTTGCTGGTGTGGAGATAATTAGGAAGTGGAGACAGAGAGCCATTGCATTGGAGAGGCCTGGCCTACCGAGACTCCGGCTCCTTGTTTAAAAGCAGGTTAGTTCCCACGGTTCCCAAAAGGCTTTCGAGAGTGCACTCAGATATTGAAAGCCCGTCCTGACATCCTTTCTCCCCATTCACAAGACACTTGCAGAATTTGAGAATATGGCTTGTCTGGAAAGCTTACAACAAATGCTTCAATTTTCCATTCTCCAAATAAAAATCAATGGCAACAAAGAGGTAAAATCAATGTCTAGTGCTCTGCGGGGAGAAGTGCCCCCCTTCCCATCTCTTGCTCACCCAGAACAATAAATCAGATCAGCCATTCTGATGGCAGCAGATCCATGAGAGCAGAGCCTTCTGCAGGTCGTATGGCTTTCCGTCCACCCCTCTGTCCCTTACTAAGGGCATTTTCTTTAAGAAGACTTAAATATTCTCACCTGACCTGTGGTGGCGCAGTGGATAAGGCGTCGACCTGGAATGCTGAGGTCGCCGTTTCAAAACCCTGGGCTTGCCTGGTCAAGGCACATAGGGTAGCAACTACTATGAGTTGATGCTTCCTGCTCCTCTCCCACCTTTTCTCTTTCCTTCTCTCTCTCTCCCCTCAAAAAATGAGTAAAAATAAAATCTTAATTAAAAAAAAGAAAGAAGAAGACCTAAATACTCTCAAACAAACTGATTTGCCAGTGGGGTCTCTGGCATCTAAGACCAGAGTTTGACCTGTCTCCCTAACAATCCATTTTTCATTATCAAGCCTTAGAGCTGTGGTGGCGAACCTATGGTGGCTAGGCGTGTCGGCACTGACACACGTAGCCATTTTCGATGACATGCAGCCACATACCAGAGAAGTACGGGGCTGCATGCCGAGAAGGACGTTTCATCCTCGGCTCCTGCACGGCCAGGTACAGTAGCCGAGGATAAAACATTTGCTGTAGTGTAGATACTCTGTGCCGGAGGTCTGTAGGCCAAAACAACAGAACTCCGGCACAGAGCGTCTAGTTCTAGGACTTCCAGTTAGGCCGTTTTTCTCAAAGTGACACACCAACCGAGTTATGCTCGCGTTTTTGGCGAATTTTGACACACCAAGCTCAAAATATTGCCCATCACTGCCTTAGAGAATGCTCAGGCACCTTGTGGGCATGCTCTCCCAGGCTTCCTGGAACCACAGATGAGCTGCACTCTCTAGGGTTTTTTGTAAATGGAAATCGTATAATATACACCCTTTTTAAAAACTGGTCTGTCTTCTTTCACTCAGCATGCTTATGAAATTCATTCAAGCTGCTGCATCGTGAAGAGCCTATTCCTCTTATTGCTGCCTAGTATTCCATGACAGTGGATAGACCACAATCTGTTATCCATTCGTCTGCCGATGGATATTCGGGTTGTCTCCAGCTTTTGGCGATAGCAGCTCAAGCGGCTATGAATGTCCCCGGGTAGGTCTTAGTGTGGACCTACGCTCTCACTGCACATTTCGATACAAATCTTTCTTTGGATCTATGTTTTGCAAATTCTTCCTCCCGGTGTCACTTGTCTTTTTATTTTAATTTTGATGATACCTAATTTGTTGATTTTCTATTTATTTTAGCATTTATAGTTCATATTTTTGTGTGTGTCTTGGTTAAGAAATTTTTGTCAAATCCAAGGTTACTACTCTCGTTTTCTTCCGAAAGTTTTATCGTCTTGGCTCTTATATTTAGGAACCATTTCTAGCTCCTTTTTGGTTTAGTGCGCTACTCGATCACTAATATATATATATTTCTAAATATTAACTGAAGACAGCCCATACGAAGTATAGGCCCACCGTGATAAACGGGTTTTCACAAAAACAAACCAATGGACAAAACCTGTGGCTGGAGGGGTAGAAGGAAATGTGCTGGCATGTTTTCATTCCTGTTTTAAGATTACATGAACAGGACCAATTTCCTCTTTCTTTCTACCTGTCCGTGTTTTCTGTAACACGCATCACCTATCTTTATAAAAATAAACAAATAAATTGCAATACTGTGAAAGAGTCCTTTAAGAGAAGGCTTCCTGATTCCCAGCGGCCTTCACAGTGCTCTTCAGTGCACGAATGGCCCCTCTGGAGAACCAGAAAGATGAACATACTTACCAGGAATTCCCCTTTTCCCAAGATTAATAGCAGAAAGAGATGAAATAAAGAACTTCCAAAGAAAATTCTCCAGAGAGGATGTGAGTTTAGCTGAAGCCTCTTAAAGAAAGCAAACACAGACCCAAATGCTACCCTAATAAAGAAAAAGAATTCCAGTAGAGGGAAAACTGGCTGCCTGGTCCCGCCCTCTCCCCGAACCGCTAGCCCTGAACTCTGCAGTCTCAGACCTGAGGGACAAACCGCTAGCTGCTCCACTCACTCCATCTGTGCCAGCAGGGAAAGCTAATGGAAGTCTCTCGCCGATGGGCTCCCTGTCCTTCTATCCCAATCTGCTTGCAGAGACAGCCTCCCAATCAGCCCTCGGCTGGCCCAGCTGCCTCTCCGCGTGTGTGCACGGCTCCGCGTCTGGGAGGCAGGATTTGCCTCTTGAGCTGCTGCAGAGGCCACACTGGCTGATGGAATTGCCTACAGATGTTTCACAGAGAGAAAGATTACTTCCCTGATTGATGCATATAGAGAGAGTTGTCAACATGGTCCCCCTAGTCAGAGGAGACCCCTAAAGTATAATGTGGAAAGACAGATGTTTCACTTGGGAAAGAGAAGGTATGCATTTGGCTGATACAGCGGGCCGAGAATTCAGGCTCTGTGAGGACAGGAGGGGGAAGACTGGACCCAACCACAGCCAGCACCACGGAAAGGCCTCCCTGGCCCTCCTAAATCCTAAGAGGGGGGGGGCATGCCTCCTCAATCAGCCTCTTCTTTGGGCTGTTTTTCCAATGAACGAACAGATGCTGTTATTAAAAATGTAGTCATCTTCTCAGTCATTACCTGCTGGGATCACAAAAGGGGCCAGAGAAATGACACTGAACTCCTTACGCTAAACGTCACAGGCTTCCCAGGCAGGGATGGCAACGCAGGAGCAATCGGATGGGGAAGGACAGGGCACCTGGGGTGAGCTCCTTTCTTTCAGGAGCATGCAACTTTGCAGTTTTCTAGCTGACCTTCCAGAACGAATCAGACACTAACAACTATAATCATAACTGTTTTAGTAATTGGAAGACAGCTGTCATTATGTGACATTATATACCTTTATCTATTGAACTCTCACACAAACTTACATATGCAATACCCTACACAAGCATTAGTAATATTTACTGCCCACAAATACTCTCTGTGAGAATGAATGGCTAGCGCATGAATTCCAGCAAATAGAAAAACAAGGTAAATACTTTCAGTAAACCCATTTTACAGATGAGGAAGTACAGAGTCAGAAAGGTAATTAGCCAACATTGCAAGGCTATAAAGCTGTCAACCTCAGAATTTTAGCCCAGATCGGTCTCATTCCCAAGTCCATGCATCAATCACAGCAGCTTTGAGGTTACCAGGAGATACAGGAGACGAGGGTTACACTTTCAACTCACACAAAAAAGTGTTGGTACTTCCAACACAAAAACATGGCAAGGGTAAACAGACTAAAAATATCATATCTGGCACTTCCGGCAAGGGCTGTATGCTAGGTGGAAACAGGCAATGGATTCTCTGCCTTACACACACACACACACACACACACACGTGAGCACGCGCGCACACGCACACACAGATGGCTGAACAACCTAGGGCACTATCCCAAAGTCTGTTTGGGTATTTGCAGCATAAGAGGATAAATCAAGTGTGGCAAGAGAATCTTGGAACATTTTCTCAGAGTATGTATGCCTTAAAAGGAATTTCTAATATAAAAAAAATTATTCTTTACATCCCATTCTACAGTGAACTCGATTCTCCTTCAGGGTGGGAAGTGGGTCTCTTGTTACTGCTCTAGCCTCAGTGCCTAACATAACCCTGGCACACAGTAGGTACTCAGAGACTTTTTGTGGAAGAACAATGAGTGAATGGACAGATAGGGACAGCCGAATAAAGAGGTCACCGTGTGGTAGTGATAAAAAGCATAAGCGTTGGAGGTAGACAGTCCTGGATTTGAATCATGGCTGGCACTCCCTAAATTAACAAGCAATCCACTCATGCCTCTCTGCCTCGGCTCCTCTCATCTGTAGAGTGAAATGGCTGTGAGAATTCACGGATGTGGGTGCTGAGCACAGTGCAGGCACGTGCTGGGGTTTGGGGGGCGAGATCTAGCTTTACTTCTTGGAGTGAAACAGCAGAGTAAGACTGCAGCACCTTGCACGCTGGTCTTATAGAGACGGAGGCCGACTACTCCTGGGTGCGTGTGGAAGCAGGTCCGTCACTGCAGGCGCCATGTTTGCAGAGGCGGAGGGCGGGGGTTGTGCTCGGGGCTGCCGTGCTTATAGAGACGGAGGCCGACTACTCCTGGGTGCGTGTGGAAGCCGGGTCGGTCACTGCAGGCGCCATGTTTGCGGAGGCGGAGGGCGGGGGTTGTGCTCGAGGCTGCCGTGCCTGCTGGACGCTGCCTCAGAGGCCAGAGCTCCTCAGGCACGGTCAGAGGACACCAAGTAGGGGGTCAGGGGAAAGTAAACGTACTCTATGTGGAGCAGAGGGACCGGACCGCACTGCTGAGATCTCAAAAGGGACGAGAGAGGATACATTCTGTGTGGCGCCAGCACCAGAGTGGAACGAAGGAGCACAAGTCATCGGGAGGCGGAGGTCAACGGGAATCAAGTTCCAGAAAGCGGACTTTCTTTGCCTGAGGTCATGGGGCAGCGCAGGTGGACGGCAGAGCAAGCTGCCGACTCAGAACTGGGCATCATGGCGCCAGCGCCCCATCGCTGCCCCTCTACACTGAAGGCACTACAAGCGGGTGGCAGCACAGGCGCTGGCATCTCCTTTTTCCTACCTCCTCACCCAACCCCATTCTTAGAGCCTGCCTTCTGTGTTCATATGTCTGTTTTCTTGCCTTGAGTACTTTTGCAGGACTGAAGGCAGAATTAGCCTGAAATCAAAGGCTCTGTCATTTGTAAAAGCATAAGTCCACTGGCGGGATAATGCTGGGGGTTGGGTGAGCAAAGGCTTTACGGATCCTGAAATACAGTGGGGAGGCCTCCCCGGGGCTGCGGAAGAGAGAATACTAGATGCTGCCCCAAGGAGAAAGAGCCAGACATGTTCTCAGAAGGAAGGTGGTGCGCTGGTCCTGGGGCAGCCAGCCTCCACACCAGGGCCCAGCCCGGCAAAGATGCCCATGTTCTCTATGGGCACGGATGCAGACAGTCCCTGGGCCTCAAAGGACTTCAAAGGGTTACTGTGCTGAGGAGGTCAGTGGCAACCAGGAGGCTAAAGGTTCAGCCCCTTTTCTTAGCTACAAACTTCCTGGATCCTGGGGTCATCCCAGGAGGGGGCACAATGCCAATAGACGAAGAAAGTATTTTCTCTTCTGCGGCTCATATGAGAGCTTAGAGTCAACGGAAATGAAGATATTGACATCCTTTGAAAATCTGTGTCTGAGAATCACAGCTGGAGTGAGGCACCAAATACCATAGCAAACGGTGACACGGAGCCCTGCTTGCCCTCTGCCCCCGGCCCCTAACCAGAGGTGGGCACATCTGGGTCCTCCAGTGGAGAGCGCCGCCCAGCCTCCAGCCTTACCTGGGAAGCAGGTGCTTGCGGCTGACGCACAGGGCAGTCTGGTAGTCCTGGGTCACACACACCTTGTGAGGGCTGCATTTCACCTTCAGGCAGGGGTCTTTGGTTGGGTCCAGGGCTGAGGCAAAAAAAGAAAAAAAAAGAAGAACAAAAACAGGGTGGTTAGGACCTCCAGGGAAAATTTAATTTCTATTTCGACTCAAACAGATGAGTAGGAAGTAAACAGACTATGTGTCTGCACTCCGTGCTGTTTCTTTAGGCTGGAGGGGACTGGAAAGACTGCCCCCCACCCGGGGGGACTCTATGTCTATGGTGTGCATTTTCCTTCTCATCAGGACAGTGATTCCTCTGGGCCACGGGGAGCTGGAGCATCTCCATCTTCGGCAGGAATTACTTATAAAGTCCTTCAGAATCTTACATGCTCCAAGGACCAGGAGCCCCTTTTCCCTCTTCGGTTAGCTGTCTATTGCTTCTCACAGCTTCATCCGTGCCTAATTTTACTTATTTCCTAGAACATAAATCCTCGAGGACACAGGTCTTTGTGTTTTGTTTTGCCTTTTTGACTTAGTTCAATCTACATGGACGATGTGCATAAATAAGCCTATTTTAAGTTTTGTGAAGAACTTCCGGACGCACAAGGCGTCTCTGTGCCACACACGAAGTTACAGCACAACAGGGAGGGGGAGAAGCGTACCCATAAATATTTATTGTGCAAGGGAGAATTAGATAAGGGCCATGACGGGCGTGTGGAGTGATAACAGAGCTGGAGAGGAAACCGGAGATCAATTTCTGGGGCCAGGATTAATGAAGCATTCATATGTGAGCTGGATTTTGAAGGATGGGCAGGTTTTGAAAAGCCAAGAGAGAAAAGCACCCCAGGCCAGTTGCCTGCACACGCCAATGAAGGGAGGCCTGTCTGGGCCATCAGAAGACATTCCATCTGACTAGTGCGTCTGTCTGTGCCTGGGACTGAGCACGGAAAGGTGACTCAACCCAGTCACCAGAAAAAGGGTCTCCAAGGACAGCAGGTCATATACTGCAGTGCACTAGAACCGGCAGAGCGTCAGGCCCTTAGCTCACCCCTGCTCTACACGCGGACGTGGCTATGCTCATCAAGGCAGAGAAGTGACCGCAGGGGATTCTTTGCAAAACAGAAGCAATCATGCAGCTCCCAGCTCCAGGGCCCAAAGCCTGTGAAACTGTAAATCCTTCACCATGCTCTCCACATCCAGGGAGCTGATGCTTCCCCAGGTCGGCCCCACACCAACATTTGGTTCAACATATCGGCATTCAGAGCAGGGACAACAAAACTCCTCCAAGAAATGCCATCTACCCTTCACCATCGGGCCCCTCACCATACAATCCCCCCGCACTTATATGAAGTCACCATTCCTCCCGGCCTGCCCAGGCCCAGAATCTCAACACCATTTTCCTCACACGGCTGCTGGGAACTCTCAAGGGACCGGAACACAAAGACCTAAAGGCGTTTGCGCCACTGGCACCTCTCAGGGTGGCATTCCCTGCGACAGTAGCCTCGTGCTATAAACACAAACCAGGCACATTCTTAGGCCAGGCCGGTCAGCAGCAAGATCGGGTCGTGGTCATCCCAGGGGAGTCACCTGCCAGAGCCTGCTCCACAAGTAACCCGCCGGAGCCCTGGGAGCAAGGGGTACACTCTGACCGCATGGCTGAGGGCTGCTTCTTGTCCTCTGAGGCTGGCATCCCAACACCTGACTGGGGACTCCCCGGTCCCAGGTGAAACGCTCCTGGTCTTGGGGACTTCCACATGAGAAGCCAGGCTGCTGGTGCATCTCAGGCCTGTGATCTTCTCCTTGTGTACTGTCCCCACCCAACCCCAGGTGGCAGTCCAACCAACTTTGATTTCCTTTCCAAGACCCATCCAAACTTGCGCCAACTATGAAGACTGATTACCAGTTGGCAATTAATGATGACCATGCTGGTCCTCGGCTGCCCCTTCTCACACCTCCAACCACTGCAGGGTGAAGTAAGACAGTTATCGATCTCAAGAAACTGAGGACCAGACCACCGGCACCCTGTTCGCGGGGTCCAGCTGGTTCTGGTAGAGCCCACAGGGTGTTCACTAGAGCACAGCTCGGATATGGAAACTAAAGGTTGCCCTAGCGACGGTGCGAGCTCCTCAGTACCGCCGGTGAGCTTCATGGCCGAGTGTGAGCGCCCGTTTGCTTCTGCAGGCAGCTTCACAGACATGTGATGTCCACACCACCGCCTGGGTGGCCTCAATGGCCAGTGCAGTCTCACGACGAGCCGGCGAGCCGTGCAGGAGCCGGCACTGCCTCTCAGCCGGGCTTCCGGCTGGGAACACTGGCTCTGCCACTCACCAGCCTTCCTGCCCCTCTACGACCTCCCCTGTTAAACTACTGTGTGTGGTTGTTGTGAGGATTAAATGACATTTAATATCTGTAAGTGCTTAGAAAGAAGAGCCCTCTTAGGTGTTTATTAATTTTTTGTGTGTCTGTATTTTGTTCCCAGCATGAATAACAAGAACAACAGCTACTGATTACCCCAGGCTTTGGACACACGGGCAGCGAACTAAGCCTTCTAACTGGGTTACCATATTTAATTCTCACAACAAGCCATGGAGGCAGCTCTGTGCTCTTGTGCCCACCTTACAAATAAAGGTCTTAAAGAGAAGTCCTTGGGGAGAGGTACAGAGAGTGTCTGTCACCTGGTGGGTCACTCTAGAACCCCAAATCCTCACCACCACAGGCCACAGCAGGAGAATCACCTAGGATCTCCTTTTACAAGTTGATTGTGGGCCCCACCTTAAAAGAGAATCCAGAAGCACCATGTTCCTGAGAGGTCTTCTGGGGAGCATATATTTTAAGGGGCAGCCAGAGAGCCCGGGGTTGTGTGGGCTGAGCCACATGGGACTGCCTCAAAGTGCCACAGTCTCAGTGCTCCCCAGAAGGAGGGGTGCCCAGCCCCGGGCAAGTGTGTCCTCTGCCTACTTCCTCTGAATGCAGCCAGCCCCCAAATGAGTCAACTGACCAGTGGTCTGGTCAACTTTCTTCCTGTAACCTTGCCATCTGCCCCCTTACCATTAGGCTAATGCTATAGGTGACCCTCCTCCAATGCTCTGACCTAACATTACTAAAGCAAATAAAAAACTGCAACCAAACACACTAATAAGTAAAAGTTGTCAGTTATTTCACTCCCTATGCATACTTCCTTAACAATTTGCATATAAAAATCAAGTCGGCTAAAAATTAATTACCAGGACTGAATTCTTCAAACATGTATGTGAATTATTTAAATGAACTTCACAAAACAACAAAACAGTAACAAATCAAGCTGTTGGCATTTATTTAATCACCAGGATTCGTCTTGTTTTTGAAAAACAGCAACATTGGAATTAAAAGAGGATGTGGATGGTAAAAGCAATGTGTCATTTTCATTTAACTGCGGGCTCCCAAACAAGCTTTTCCCAGCAGCCCCAGGGCTCAGGTGGCACTCCTGAAAGGTGGCACTCAGGGAAGGCACCCAGCACCTGTCTTGGACAGGGTCCTGTGGCTCCACTTTCTAACGAGAACGATAAGACATCGGACTAGTTAAATGGCATTTAAGAGGCTCTCTAATGAGGTGCGGGAAAATGGTGCAGGTGAGGAAAGGGGGGGAGAGCTGAGTCAGTGATAACCCTGACCAGGCTACACACTTCTTGTCAAGGTGCTAATGATTCCTGGAGACTGTGCTCCACGCTTTTCTCCCTGAGCACACGCTTGGTGTTGGCAAGCACCAATCCCTGAGAGACGGTGAAGCCTCTTCTGTCTCGATCCCCGCAGAACAAATGTGGCCTTAACCACGGTAATGTGCCTAGCACAGAGCGCGGGAGGTGAATTTCAGCTTTCGTGCTCATGCCCAGAAAATCAAGTGTCAACCAGCACATGATATGTGTCCAATTAATTTTTAAATAATTTTTACAAAAAGTTTTTTCAGAGAAAAGGAAACAAGAATGAATTAATTTAAAGAAAGATTTGCTGAGTTGGAAAACATCGAATTCAAAAGCCAATTAATTACAGGTTACATGTAATTTTTAAAATTAATTTTATGTTCTAAGCTCACTGCTTGATCTCAATTATAGTGGTGATATTTTAATTATCTTGTTTCCGAACTTGTTTTCAGTTCGAGTTATTTTTTAATTAGCTACATAGCTTTTTAAATCCTGAATCAAACCTTTTAGCTGTCCTTGGGCACATCCTAGAAGCTCACAGGCAAAGGATCATAGCAGCTGTAACAGCCGAGTGGGTACCGCCTCAGAGACACTAAGAGGAGAGGATGTGCCATTTTGTGGGTTGCCGGAAGGGTCCCTGAGAGTCACCTGGGGGGTGACACACGCTTGTGTTTATTCCCTTAATACGTGCAGAGCATCCGTCTGTGCAGCCGTGTCTGCTGGCTGGAGGCCAGCACGTCGAGAGTGAACAGGGTGCCTGCCATTCCTGCTCCCAGGGAACTCACAGCTCAGCAGAGCAGACAGGCAGAGGAAAGGTAGCTCCATATGTCACGGGAGGACAAGGGAGGTACCGCATCCCGCCTTCCAGGCGGTCAAGTGAGACTTCCTGGAGAGACTGACATTGATGGAAAAGTGGGTTTAACCCACATAACAGACTGAGGAAGAACCTTCCAGATAAAAAAGAAGCTTCCTTTGCAGACGTAAAAGAAATCACAGTGAGTTTGGGAAGCTGCAGCAATTCACCAGGCTGGGGTGGGTGGTGAGTGCGAAGACTGGAGAGGGAGCCTTTAAGCCACAGTGAGGACTCAGGGCCATGGCTTCCAGGCTCCACAGTGACTGCACACAGGGCTGAGCTTGGTGGTCCCTGGCACATACTCCCATGCTGGGCAACTGTGAGCAACTGCTCTGTGGTAGAAGGTGAGAAAGCCCTTCGCACACACTGTATGCGGACAGTGGAGCTTTGATAAGGACAGACATGCTGCACACCCTCACCCCCCAAGGGTGGAGGCCCAGGGGTCAGCTCTTAGAGCTCCCTTTACTCCTCCGAGGAACCGCCATGCACCCTCTCCTTCTCCCTGGGGATAATAGGCTGCACAGAATTCTGGGAGGCAACAGGCGTACATGGTAAGACCTATAAGCAAAGATTTAGTCTAAAAAGCCATGTCGACTTCTGGTCCGCCCTGGTGTCTCCTAGAAACTCCCTCAGACAAAAGGCCACTCAATTCGCAAAACGTTGACAAATCAACGCCTGTCTGTTGTCTCCTTATTGCTTTTAAGATTGCTCTCTGCCCGAATCAAGCTCATCTGAAGTTCATCTGAAGAGCAAGGACACTCCCAGTGATTCATTAGGAGTGACTTAATGGATGATTGACAACAAAATTACTCTAAACTGCTAAAACCTCGTCAGGCTAAGATCCCAAACATTTATTATGGCTTGTCTGTCCCCATGGTAACATATGCATGCATTTTGCTTTCAACCCACACACACGCGAGTGCACATACACCCTCCAGAGGGTCTTGTGTACCAGCTGACTTGACAGAGCCTCACAGAATACAAAACAGGAGATTCTGCCCATAGGATTTTGCTGCAGCCAGAGAAGAATAGCAGTGTGGAAGGCCTCCGTCACCTCTCAGCTTCCAAGGTATGGTGTGGGCCAAGTTCTCTGGGGCCGAACAAAGGGGCCTATTGACCATGTGTCTAACTAGGACAGCTAAGTGATATGCATGGCTGTACATGTGCCCAAGGAGTGCTGAGGGAAGGTGAGGGGCAGGGGACAGGCAAGGACAAAGGGGCAAAGGATAAAAGCATGCATCTGACCCAAGAGGGCACTCCGGGAAGACACCTTTTCTTTCCCTTCAAACCAAAGGTCTAAGGACTCATTTCTTTTCAAATTAATGATGTTCTCTCTCTCACACAATATGACAGGCAGTGTCTGTGTGTTTGGTGGGGTAATATCAACGGTTAATAGCCTTTTTGGAGGGCAATTTTTCAAGCTGCTTTTAAATGATAACAACTGTTAAACATAGTCAGATGGGTATATGGGAGTTTATGATATTATTCCTTGAACGTTCTGGTATACACACAATTTTAATAACAAAAGAAGGGGAAAAGAAATACCCTGTGACCTAGGAAGTGAATACATTAGGTGAAAATGTGCACCTTCATGGTCTATACCAAGGAAAAATCATAAACAACTTGAATGTCCTTCTATGTGAGTCTGTTTAGGCTGCCATAACAAAGTAACACAAGCTGGGTGGCTTGAACAACAGAAATTGATTTTCTCACCGTTTTGGAGGCTAGAAGCTGAGATTAGAGTGTTGGCACGGTCGGTTTCCGGGGAGAGCCCTCTTTCTGACTTGCAGAGGGCCACCTTCTTGCTTCCGCTCGCACATGGCCTTTCCTAAGTGCACTCAGAGAGCAAGTGAGCTTTTTGATTTCTCCTCCTATGAGGACACTTATGCTACCAGATTAGGGCCCCACCCTTATGACCTTATTTAACCTTAATGACTTCTTTAGCAACCCCATCTCCAAATACAGCCACAGTGAGGGTTAAGGCTGCAACACATTCAGTCCACACACCATCTATAGGGAAATGGCTACCTTAATTGAAGACATCCATTTATGAAATATTATCCAGCTATTATAAAGGAGAAAGTAGGTCTGTATATGCTAACATGGGCAGATGTTTATGATACATGAAAAAGCAAGTTAGATGAGAAAACTGATTTGAAATGGCAAAATAACTTCCTGACACCATGCAGTTAATAAATGTCAAAACCAGTTCTCAAAACCAGGTCTGTTTATTTCCAAAGATGGTCTTCCCCTTTGCTACTGTGCTGCTCTTACTAAGAAGCACCAGCTCTAGCCTCCCCACTCACACACCAGCATCCTCAGTTTCTCTTGTTTGCTCTCTGTCCTGGGGCTACCCTTGCAATGCCCGGTGACTGAATTCAGACTCCCTATCCCCCATCACCACCAGTACAAATGCTGCCTGTTGCTGACTAGTCTAGAAACATCAGAGTCTCCTTCTGCCTCCTGGAAAATCTTGTCCGCAGCAGGGATAGAATGACAAGGCGTGACCATCAGCGGGATCAAGAGCAAGTGCCCTGCCCTGTGAGGTTTTGGCATTTGCCTCTGAAATGAGTTCGGGACACCTCAGGCCTGGTGGAAAGGAAGGCAGTAGCTAGGAAGAGCTGTGTCCCTCTGCTCATGTGTAAAGTAAGAATTATAAGCAACCACTGAGAAGTCCAACATGGCTAACTTGTATGTCCTGATCATCATTAGAAAAGAATGTGCTAAGCCAGGTCTATGAGAGTAGCTATTGGAATGTGCTCCATACAATCACAGGTCACAAAGTTTTATTAGCTTGGCCAGCCAATCCCCGCTTCTCCAAGTGATCATCTCACACCAACCCTGCTCCCTACCTGCTCTGGGATAGTGAAAATGAGGAGTCTCACTCCAGGTTTACATCAAGAAACAAATCTCCCTTTCAAAGTGAGATGGAGAGGGGAGGGGGAAGGATAGGAGGGCAGAGGGACTAATGGAAAGATAGGGAAGGAGAAAACATCTTATTACATAATACATTATTTAACAATGGGCTGACCAGGAAGAGAGTGACATCCATCCACTTGTAGAATAATGTACTATTATTCTGACTTACCAATGAGGAAACTGGTTATTTTATTATTAATTACCAATAAGGAAACTGATACAGAGATGTTAAGTAACTTGTCTGTGGCCACACAGCTGGTAAGTCTGGATTTCAGTCAGGGTAGAAGCTGATGCTCAGAGCCAATGGCCAGTCATGAAAACAACTTTTTAAGAGGGAATAAAAGGGAAGACTATAGTGCCAAGCAGCAGCATATTGGGCTCCTCTGTCACCTCCCCAAAGAATCACATCACCCATACAATCCCAGAAATAACTTCTTATTGTGAAGAAAACATTGCACTATCCAAAATCAAAGTCAGATGTTGGATATTCAAACAATTTATACAATTTTTCTAATAAATACAAAAATCAAAGTTCTCTGCAAGACAATTCTGATACTTAGTGAACCTAGGTCTCTCTATGACTTAAGAAACAACACCTACCATGGACCAGGTAACCATGTGGTTCCTTCTGTGAAGGGTGTTATGAAGTGTGCATATGGCTACATCAGTGATGGGGAGATACGAATGCCCAGTGTCGCACGGGACAGAGCAGTATGACCACTAGGACCCGAGAACAGGCTCAATTCCCACTAGAGAAGCAAGACACCACCTACAAATAAGTCTGAACCTTCTCACTTATCAAAATGTCCAGGATTTATTTAAATGTTACAATAGCAAAGATACTTAGGTTCTATTTCATTGTAATTGACAGAAATTATTCATAAAACACTTATGAATAAAGGAGAGAGGGCATTACTTAAAATACCTAGGAACCAGTTCTATGACCTAGAAGAATAAGAGGATTTTAAAAGCACAATAAAAATAAAAATAAAATATTTCCAGGAAAGAGGTATACTGAGAAGTATTGTAGCTCATAAAGTCCATCTCTGGTCCCGGGGCTTCATTTTACTGCAGTGAAAATTATTATTAAATACTGAGCTTTCCCAGACCAGGGGCATCCAGAGAACCTACCCCTCTGGTGCCGATGGGCGTGATTCGGTCATTGTTCAGCACCCATGGTTGCTGACTATGTAAGAATGGAGAAACTCAGACACTCCATAAGTTAAAAAAAAAAAAGGTTAAGTGTACCTAGAACAATGATTGTTAACCTTTTTTGAGGTACCGAACCCACCAGTTTCATATGCGCATTCACCGAACCCTTCTTTAGTGATAAATAAAATATGATTTTCCCCCCCAAATTCAAGACATAGGTATATGTTTTTTTAGTGGTGCACAAAATGAGCCGTGCATGAACATCACCTTGCTCAAAGAACAAAACCAACGAAGTGCATGAACTCACAACAAATTACGGTACTACTTTATTCTGGCCTCCGCGGCAGAGACTTCTCCGAACCCCTGAGACCGACTCATCGAACCCCTAGGGTTCGATAGAACCCAGGTTAAGAACCACTGACCTAGAAGAAACGAGCCCACGAGTGTGGGTCGGAGAGATGTGGTGTGAGAGAGGCACACTGGGCCGCTTCCCCCCAGTGTGCTCCAGATAGATTACTCAACTCCCAGGACTCAGGTGCAGACAAGGAGATCTGCTTCACTGGACTGTTGCAAGGATCTGATCAAATCATGCATGAACATTGCCTCGCACGGGCCTGGCTCTGATGTGTGTTCCATCATCATCCCCCTCTCTCTTACCAGCTATTTGTAGCTTGCCCTCCAAACAGAGAAAGTGGAGGTCCACAAAGGACAAGGAACCCTGGACATTTCAGAGACTCGAGAGCCTGGAGCTGGGATGCTAGCCAGCCTTTCCAGTTTCAAGTGGTAGACTCATCTCCAAAAGAGGAAACACTAAGGTTCACCTTGAATATCAAGCTCAGGGTCCACTTTCCCCAGACAGTTTTCACTGACCCACTAGATCTACACCACTGCTGGAATGATCATGTGACAACTAAGAAGTTCATACATCTCCACTAAAGCCATGCTCTGCCTTGTCTCATCTCAGATGATAAAGTCTGGGAATGAGGAATTAAACTCCCCACCCCCCCAAATTCTGCACAGTAAGAGCATAGAACAAAGCTTATCTATACACAAGCCTACAAGGTTATACTCTTATTTTTATTTTTTGAGAGAAGGCCTTTGGGCTTTGAAAGGCCTCCCTTGGACAGTTATGGAGTGTGAGTATTAAAGGACCCACCATCAGGCCTTTAGGGTCTCATTTTGGATAGTGCAATATTTTCTTCACTGGTAAAAGTCTAAGAAAAAAGAAAAATCCATTAAGAGAAAAGAATATGGGCCCTGGCCGGTTGGCTCAGTGGTAGAGCATCAGCCCAGTGTGTGGAAGTCCTGGGTTACAATTCCCAACCAGAGCACACAGGAGAAGTGCCCATCTGCTTCTCCACCGCCCCTCTCTCCTTTCTCTTTCTCTCTCTTCCCCTCTCGCAGCCAAGGCTCCATTAGAGCAAAGTTGGCCCGGGTGCTGAGGATGGCTCCATGGCCTCCACCTCAGATGCTAGAATGGTTCCAGTTGTAACAGAGCAACACCCCAGATGAGCAGAGCATCGCCTTCTAGTGGGCATGCTGGGTGGATCCCAGTTGGGCACATGTGGGAGTCTATCTCTCTGCCTCCTCACTTCTCACTTCAGAAAAATACAAAAGAAAAAGAAACAAAGAATCTGCTGAGTACTGGGGAGGCTATAATGTGGGGCATGTGGAGGACTAATGGGCAGGCAGGGTTCTGCAAGGTAGGTTTGGCACACAAGATTGGTACTTTCCAATCCTCACCAGAGCCTGTCCATCTGCTGCCTGCCCTGTCCTACATGCCTGAAAGGGGCAAGTGTTGAGTGAAACTAGAATAATGCCATCTGCAGGGAAAGTCTGCCCAGACCGGAGAGAGGGATGCTCAGTGACCTCTCAGAGTTTTGAATGAGGCTGTAGCCTGACCTGTGGTGGTGCAGTGGATAAAGTGTCGACCTGGGAACACTGAGGTCGCCAGTTCAAAACCCTGCACTGGTCTGGTCAAGGCACATATGGGAGTTGATGCTTCCAGCTCCTCCCCCTTTCTCTCTTTCTCTCTCTCTCTCTCACTCTCTGTCTCCTCTCTAAAATGAATAAAATAAAAAGAAATTTAAAAAAACAAAAAGAGTTTTGAATGAGGCTGTCACTTCCATAGTGTGGCATCTGCTGGTGTGGAACCTCAGTAAGGAATTCCAGTGAAGCATCATGGTGCTCGTTCACTGTCCACCTCCCTGACAAGTTAAAAACCAGTGAAAGGGGGGATCAAGACAGTGCCACCACCGTCAGTCAGGTAGCCTTTACCACAGTCCGCCCTCATCCTTGCCTCTCAGACTGCGGTGAGCCAAGCGGAATACAAACCTACCATGGCTCTTCCTGCAGCATCTACTGACTGCATGGTAGATAATTTTTAACTTTTATATGTTAAGGTACTCATTGGTCTATTATGGAATAAGTAGCAGAACTCATATAAACTTGTCTAAAAGAGACTTCAAAAATGTATGTATTCCTGGTGGGTCCTGCCCCCCAGATCTTAGAGTGGGTGTCTGTTCTTACTTGCCCTTAGGGGTTCTTTGGTAGAAACATTTGAGAAGTACTGAAAGTGTTTACAAAGTTTAAAGGGCCCTAGAATAGCAATTTTCAATCTTTTTCATCCCACAGCACACATAATATGATTACTAAAATTCTGCAGCACACCAAACAATATATTTTTTAGCAAATCTGACAAAAATAGGTAAAATTTTGATTGATTTACAAAAAAAAAAAAAAAGTAATTACCTACCGTTTTTGCTCCAAAGTGACATTTTTAAAAACCAGGTACCTATACTTGAATATAAGGATTTCTGGTACCAAGAATTAAACAATCAGATGCAAACTTATTATATGATGTGACCAGTAAGATGGAACTCTACCATACGACATATTTATAGTTCAGAAAGGGCATTCACACTGGACATCTATTGATTGTGTTGGCTGTTGTCACTTTTTATTTGACAATTTAAGGAAAAAGAAGTCAGTGACCCTGATGAAATAGTCAGGTATTGCAAGTTCTAAAAATTCTTGCGGCACACAGGTTGAAAATCGCTGCCCTAGAATGCAGTTGAGAGCTCTCCAGGGTACTGATATCTAAAATGGAAAATCTATAGCAGTAAAAGTACATACAAAGAAACTTCAGAAGCAAATTGTTCATTCTTGAGGGACCAGAATGCAGCTCCAGTTAAGCTGGTTAATCAAAATGTATCCGGTGCCCCTGGAACAGAATCCCCAGGCCATCCGTTCCCAAAGACCTCTGTCCCGCTGGTGAAAGAGCCCAGAGTTTTTCAGAAACTGATCTTGCACACTCCAGAGCTTTGTGAGAGCCTTCCCTGTGCCGAGCATCGGTGAGGTTTACAAATGAGCTACAGAGCATGTGCAGCTCCCCAGGTAGGAATACCAAAATTAGAGCTGTTATTTCTTTCATCCCTCCCACTGTTAATTTTTTAGAAACATGTGGCTCTGGGTTTATAAATGGGCAATTGGAGACTATTCACTTCCAAGTCCTTTCTCCAATTAGGGCAGGTTCATTTCTGCTTCATTGGGATGGTTCCCAAGGTTAGTAAATTCCATTCCTTCACTGATAACGTTACAGCAATCATGACGAAGTTAGTGCTGATTGGACCTGGGGTTTCTTGGGGTACGTTCTAGCCATTAGAAACCACCTCAAGCTGAGAGAAGAATAGTTGTATTTCCCACTGTAGGGTTCAGTAAGTTCTATATCATTTAAGTCTTTGTGTTCTTGTTGTTCCTCTGGTATTTTTGTATCCCAAACTATTCACCCATTGCTAAAATACTTTTCTACGTGCCTACGTGCATCCAAATAAGCTGAACAATTCACAGTTTTAACCTTGCCCACAACCAGCTCTTCCTGCCTGTCTCTTCACCAATGTGCCAATCGGTGGCCAATTACCTCCCCTATTACTCTAAGATAAGGCCTAGAGTGCTAATATAAAATATCAATCAGGTCTTAACTGTGCATGGAAGACAAAGGCAACAATAAAGAACTGGCAAACAGTGATGAGGTTTCCTAACACAAATGGAGACTAAACACAAGGAGTAAATAAAACCTTCCATTGTCATTCCTCAGCAGTGAATACTCAGAACCCTGCGGGGAAGATGGAGCAGGGAGATAATCATCTCTAAATGCCTTAATGGCTGCAAACCTTTCTTTTTTTTCACTAAAATTGAATTGATGTTCTTGTTT
The DNA here is from genome assembly GCA_037038555.1 of Rhynchonycteris naso. Lineage (NCBI taxonomy): Eukaryota > Metazoa > Chordata > Mammalia > Chiroptera > Emballonuridae > Rhynchonycteris > Rhynchonycteris naso. Next base: position 98,688,326 of record CM073003.1, read on the forward strand.
TTGTTAATGTTATGGCTTCTATTTGTTTTTTTAAAAAGCTGCATGACTAGTCTCCCACAATCTGGCCTCAAACTTCCTTCCGGGAGTTAGTTCCCTTTCCCAACCTACATTCTCCCCTCTCCTCCAAACACTTCTCCTGCTTTGGTCACATTAGATAAATCCCAAACCCGCTAACATCTGCTATGCTTCCACGCCCCTAGAGCCTAGATGGCAGTGTCCAATACAAAGAACCATTCCATTCTTATAACCCCTGTATGAGGCCAACATTATCTCCACTTGAAAAATGAGGGAAAAAATCAGAACTTGTCAAAATTATGGAACTAATAAGTGGCCAAGCTGGGATGTGACTCCAAGTCTGTTGAAATCCAATAGAAGCCTCAGGTGACCCAAGACAGTGTCTGTGCTCCTTCCACTGCACGCACCTCACCTAAACAATGTCTGCAGTATCACGGGGCTCAAGCACAGCTGTTGAATGCATGTGAATGGCCCCAGGTCTATGGGCTTCCTCACTGCAATATTCCTCTCTGTGAGGCCAAGTGTGGCTCATCACTTCTGAACACCGAGTCCCCTGACATGTGTCTGCTCCGAGGGCTATGTTCAGTTAATGCAAAATAAACTGTCTGTGCAAAGAGTACCTTTGGATGAATGTTTTAAGTTGGGATTTCTAGGTCACAGAGACGCAGAGCTGGAAGGATCCCTGGAGCGTCTGCATCCAGACCAACACATTCATATTTAACACAGGAAAGAATTTAACCCATCAAGTCAGCAAACATTTGTGAAACTAATTATATGCCAGAAACTATTATAAGCACTGGACTTTCAAGAGATGGGTAAGACAGAAAGAAGTCCTTGCTCTTAAGGAACTGACATTCTAGTAGAGGGGATAACAAGATAGGAAGAAAAAGAGAGGGAGGGAGAAAAGGAGGGAGGGAGGAAGGGAGCAAGGAGAGGGGGAAAAAAGAAATGAATAAGACGTGAATAAGAGTTAGGCAGCTAATTTTAAAAGAATGGTGCAACAGAGAGCTCCTGAGTAGTCTGATTGGACTGAGTAGTCAGGGGACAGTTTTCTGAAAAGGTGACATTTAAGCCATGATGAACAAAAAGGAAGATCTTTTAAAGATCAGTTGAGAAACATTCCAGAACAGGGATTGCAAAGGCCCCAAGGTGGGAGCTGACTCTGGAGTACAGATAAAGGACAGGTGTGGACACATAGCATGGATTTCCAACACACACAGCTAGTGGAGGACCAGGCCTAATTCCAGAATGACTGGGTCTCAGAGGTGTATCCTTAGAGTGATGAGTCCCCAGATGTCTGAGTAACATGTTAGGGTCTAACTGAGGTGTAGCAGCAGCTACATGCTGGCCTTGCCCAGGCCTGGACTCACCCTCATGACTACCAGCACGCCATGCTGGGCCAGGGGCTCTGCTTCAACGCCGTGGGCTTGACTAGCTATGGCTCAGGTTGCAGAAGCAAAAGGTAAACAGCTGGAAAGAACCAAGACCTCAGGCTTCTGAGCACTGTCTTTGCTCATAAAAGCAAGCCGTCGATATGTGTGATGTGCATTACAAGGAAAGGTCAGAGGAGCAGGAACTCTGTGCGCCGGACAACTCCACATCCACATCCGAGCTCAGCTCCCGGGGTGCTGTGTGACCTTCTGAGCCGTAAAGGGGAGTGCTAATACCTCCCTTGCGTGGTGGTTAGGATGAGATGGTGTCACATGCTGGACACTAATCCTACTAAGTACTCAGTAAAAGTTCATTTTACTCTTTCCCCCATGATTCCCCTTAAACATTCTTACAGTTGTCCCAGTCTAAATGGGACCCCTTTTCTTCTCCAGATCTCTGTCGTCCCAGGTCAGGTCTAAGCCAAGGCATAGCCTTGAAGTCATCTTGCCCCTAATCTCCCCTTCCCCGAAGACCTGCAGTGATCCATCTCTGTGGCCAACCTGGTCCTGTTCTCTGTAGCAACCCCCTCCAGCGATTGTCCCCCATCGCCTCCTCCAGTCAGCCTGGACACCGCCGTCACCATGCCCTGCATCAGAAACCTGCATGTTCCTCTAAGCCTTCATCGTCCCCCAGGTTGCCTGTGTGGGGGGAGGTGCCTGAATGGTTCACCCCCTCATTCAGTGAGATCAGGCTAGAAACCGATTCCTGGAACTCTGAACCATACAGAGCAGAATGAAAGGACAGGAAACACAGGGAAGGAAAGCAGCGCCCATCCCCCAGGCACTGCTGCCCTGAGCAAACGTGCAACGGGAACTTCTGGCACCAGAGCCCACGGGCTGGGACTACAGCAGCCAGCGGGCCTTTTGTGATCCTGAAAAGCTAAAGAGAAGATGTGTTTCTGTGTAATCCAAACAGTGTCCGTTTCATGCCCAACAGTTTTCTAAATAGGCAACAAATCTCCCTGGTGTGTTCCTTCCTCCAACAAACAAAAACTCCGTCTGGTCTCTCTGTGGGCCCCGTCCAATCTACAAGGGGCGGGGGGCCTTGATCCTTAATGCCAATTCAAAGCTCCCATCACCCAGGCGACCCATTGGGCCAGCTCGCTCCCTCCTAACAGGCTGTCCCCACTGGAAGCCAAGCCTAAATATCGGATTTTGAACTCAAACTGACAAGGCAAGGCAGCTCACTAGTTTTTAACTCATTCTTAAATTGCAAGCTGACTACATTTTAAGTGAAGTTCACTACTGTTTCAGGCAATGGCACTGACAAATGGCATATGACAGAGCTTCATCAGATAGGCTAGAAATTCCAAGAACCACAGAGTAAAGGACCCCAGAACTATATTCGTGGAGGGCAGAAGTGCCTGTACACCCTGAGAAACAAGGAGGGCCTGTGGTAGAACGATGGCCACGTGTTCTTGCAAAAATAAAGTGACATGTTGGATGTGGTCTCAGGGCTCCACTGGCATCTGCTCCTGTGGGCTTCCAGGGTCATAACTGCCATTACCACCCACCCCTTCCCTCGCCAACTGTCCACACATTGTTCTACTAGGGGACACTTTCTTGTGGGAGCCCATCTCCTTAGCAACCCTCCTTTGACTTCAAAAAGGAAACCAAGGGAAGAACAGAGTTTACTCTAAAGCAGTTTGACATCCAATAATTCATCTACTTTGTAAGAACAGACCCTGCCCAAGCCCGACTGCGTGCCAGGCATGCCTTTGGGCGCTGAACAGTGAGGGCCTATCCTCCTGCGTGTGACGCAGGCTGTGAGGGCTGCCAGGGACCTGCCACCTCCCGTCTCACGGACGCCTGACAGCAGTCCCAGGAGGTCAGGCTTACTCTGCAGCCAGAGGCGCTTGTGAGGACAGGACCAGGCATCTGTCCCGCACCTTGAGCCGGAAGGGACCTAGCAAGAATTCAGGCCGAAGTGGAAGTAGGGCCACCCTGCACCAGAGGTCAGAAGGCCCAGGCCCCATCATCCCACAGGTGCGCTGTGAGCAGCCCAGACGGTGCTTTTCACGTTTTGAGCAAGTTGCTAGCAATTTAAAAAGAGGGAGAAAATAGCACAGAGAAATCCAGTGGACATTTCTGGACTGTTTCTAACTGGAAGACGGGCCATGTGCAGGCTGTGTCCAACAGGGCGGCCTCCCTGGCTGTGCCCCGCGCCCCACCACACACCCTGCTCCGCCATAGACCCTTCCCTACCCCCTTCCCCCTCTCTGCTGCATGAACTGCCTGCCTGGTCCTGAGGGCACTCACTGGGGTCTGCACTGACCACAGCACCACAGGAACACATTTTTCCTCCACAAAATAAACAACAGCACCATTCAAATTCTATACTTCCTTCACCTAGCAAAGACGCCCAAGACGGGTGGGACAGAATGTTCCAGAAGGGTTAGTTTTCTTTAGTTTAAAAAAGTAGGCTTCCATCTGTGTTTGGCAAACAACATGATAACTTATTTTTTTAGCTTCAACGGATTAATTATTCTTCCTCTGAATGTTCACACCTGTGTAATTAATTGGCAACCCTCTGCCCCGGAGAATTTCCCCTCTGGACAGGCTTCATGCTGTGTTTGTTTTTAGCAACCTGACTGTGCTGGACCTCAGTCCCAGTGCTGCCAGATCCCAGGGGTGACGCTAATGACAGGGGCAACACAGGGACCTCTTCCCTGATTTTCCCAGGGTGGGGCTGTCGCCATCATGTATCCCAAAGTGGCTGAGGACATCTTCCATGTGGCTTCCTTCTGTGCAGGTTTCTGACCATTGCGGGGTCTGCAATTCTTATCCTCTCAACATCACAGCCCACAGAAGACATGTTCCCTGGGCACTGACATCTGAAACCACGTGAGTGAACAGAAATCCCTTTGGACAAAAGGCTCTTAACCAGGGTAAAAGGACAGGACTCAGCAGATTTGAAATCTACACCTACATTTTCATGTGCACTTCTGTGACATGGGGGACCCAGGGTGGATGTTTACCTTCCATCCCACTTCTTGACAGCACCCTGCTTCCCTGCACAGACTCTTTTCTCCCTACTGGGCTCAGGCTAGGCAGGATGGTGGCTCTAACTGCCCACTTCTCACTAAAAGCCAGTGGTGACGGTGCCAGGCGATCCGTCCTCTCCCCGCTCTGGTTCATTCAATCCCAGTGACCTTCCCATGACTTCAAAGTGAAGGAGAGGGCCCAGGGCAGAGGGGACATATCAGGCATCATTAGCTGTGGTTCTTTCCATCCAGCTGGCCCCTGGCGCCCCCTGCTCCTTTCCCATTTCTAAGCTAGGGTTCCCACTCCAGCCTCTCACAGTCTGTGAGCCTTGGATATCCTTCCTGGGACACTTGAGTCTGGCTCAGTTGCTACCATCCAGAGAACCCTTAAGCAAGATGCACCCATGGTGTCTAGAGAATGTCACAGGGGTTTTTAGTTAGAAACTACACTTTTAAGATATTGAACAATCCTTGCTGGTTGAAACATGGCCACACCTGGAGAGTTGATGCACTAAGTCATCATTGCCATGAAGGCTCAGAGTAACGGGGTAAGCAGATCCTCCTCAACATCACGGCCCACAGTAAACTGCTCCCTGGAGATGAAAAACACCCTGCCTATTACGGGAATGTAGGTAGTGAGGTGGGGTGTTACTAAGCCACATAAGGGCAGGGGTCCTCCACGGAGAGAGGACAGGATGAATTCTGAGAAGACTCCTAGGCAAACCTTATTCTCCTCTGGGCAGCCCTGTGATGACGTAGTCCTCAGGGGATCAGTGACTGGAACACCCAGGATCTAACTCGGAGAAGACAGACCACCAACTTCTCAAGCACCTTCACTGGGCTTCACAAGAGAGTGAAAACAGCACAGCCTCTTGGATTAACGGTCACAGCTCCAGTCACTTATACACACTGACATGTCTTAGTCCTAAATCCAAATTCTCAGTCTAGAATCTGGTCCTGCTGGAATCAGCTGCCCACCTGGACCCAATCAACTATGGTCTAGGGGACAGAGTGTCTCAGAGAGCAAATGCGGTGACTGGGAGCACCCCAGAACTGCCTTCTCTTCCTGATGGAGAGAGACTATTCCTAAAGAATGAGGAGTTTTGATTGGGAAGGACACCTCACAGGATATCAACCTCAGGTGATATTATTAGACAAGAAAATAAGGGCCTCTTCAAATGGGACCACCTCTGCTTTGAATAGTCGAAGCCACTGGAAAAAATACCTTAGAGGTGACACTTGATGTCAAGGGTGTGTTATCTTAGCAGCACTGACTTTCCGAATGGTTTAGACAGGGTGTGTCCTGTGTTTCTGGAGCCTCTGAAATCTCTCCCCAGACAAGGCCGACCTCCTGTCCCACCGTCCTGAGCTCAGGCTTCTCTGTCTTTGGCCTCCCACAGCAGTTGTTGCTTATGTTGCAAAGTCGTCATTGCTTCCATTGATAAGTTTAGTTATGATTTACATTCCACCAGTTTTTGTCTTGTCTCACCTACCAGTTGTGCGCTCCTGTCTGATAAATATATTTGACTTCTCTCCGAACAGCGAGTATCACACTTTCGTTGACAAAATATTATCCAAAAGTTTATAATAAACATTGTTTATAATATCCTGGCACCACTGATAATGCTGTTTTCTCCCGGCTGCTTTCGTATTCAAAAATCTCTAAGATGTGCCAACAACTGAGATGTAAGCACGATAGAAAACTTTAAAAACCTATCTTTTTCATCAAGTATTCAGTGCCACAGCTATCCAATTTTCCTGATGTAAGAAGAAGCTCCAATGGCTGTCACAGGCCAGGTGAGATCTAAGAACTGCCATCTCCTATTCCCGGCCTCAGTGATATATTATACATGGAATTATCTCCGTGTAAATCCAGGGCCCGGCACAATATTTGAGCTGGCTTTATTTTTTTGCTTTCAAGCCGGTGAGAAAGTTGTTTTCTTTTTCTTTTCTGTTCCTTCATCCCTACAGGGAGAAAGCCTCTGATCAAAATTTACTATTCCTATTTCTCTCGTCCCCTGAGAAAGCCTTCTGTCTTCTTACACAGCCATCTGAAGTGAGACAAGGGAATGCTATGTGCTCAGACCAGGGATATATGCCCCCACCTTCCAGGAGACATCTGGCAATGTCTGGTCACAACTGATGTGGAAAGGGGGCCGGATGCTACTGGCGTTAGTGGGCAGAGATCAGAGCCGGTGTTGAACATTCTACAATCTACCTATAGAGGACAACCCCGTGTAATAAAGAATGATCTGGCCCAAAAGGCCAATAATTCTGTGGATACTACCCTAGACTAGCTGCCCAGGGCATATTGGGAGGAGCTACTACTATTTACAACGTTCTCTGATGTTGCATTGACTTCTATATGGGAATGGGGACCCAGTGCACCTGGCTGGACCTGGAGGCACAGGAAGAGGGAGGAGCAGAGTGGGCTTTGTCCCCAAAGAACCTCCAGCGAGCAAAGCTAGCCCATGTCAGCATGGGATGGGTCCCTCAGAAATTACAGAAACCAATTTCTTCATGGTATTCTTGAGGAGCAGAGAGGGAAGGTTAACTTGGCTAACGTTCCTAAGCAACCTAGCTGCTGAGCTGAAACCAGAACCCTGGACTCAAACCCCAGCCCAGTGTCCCACCTACTCGGGCATGCTGGCCCAAACGAACGGAGAAAAGAAAACACAGCCTCTAGACCATTGGCCTTTAGTCCATTAGGAGAGACAGGAAGTTAGAAGAGACTGTTCCAGGAGGGAACCAGATGCACAATCTGAAGATTAGGAGGCAATAGACTTACTCGACAACAAACATGTCCTTAGCACCTACCATATTCCAGGTACTGGTTTCAGTGCTGGAAATATAGCGGCAAATGGGACAGTCAATATGTCCTCTGCCATGTGACTTACTTCCCAGTGACATGTGCAAGAATGGCAGCCATAGCCACCAGGGAAAGGCAGAAGAGCTAAGGCCAAAGAGAAAAAGAAGCTGAAGCTAAGTCTGGTATCCTAATATCCCCTGCAGGACTCTAGGACCTCTAAAAAGGCAAACCCCTTCAGCATCTTTACAAAGCGAGTTTTAGGAGGATGTAACATTTGACTCCAGGCTCTGAAACTTTCATAGGTCACTATTTCATTACCTAGTAATTACCTTGCCAGTAGTAATAACGGCTAACCTTGCCCGGACACGGACGGACATATGTGCGGGACACTACTAGGCACTTTCCAGACCTCATCTCATCAAATCATCATCACAGCCCTGTGAGTAGGCACCAGATCCTCATTATAGACACAGAAACTTAGGTTCAACAGAAAACAACTACTCTAAGGTCACACAGCTAGAGGAACTCACACCCAGGTCTGGCTGCCTCAAAACTCTATGTTTCTACTCACTGGGCTGGATGGCAGCCAAACTTTCTAAACTTTCAGAGCTACAGGCCATTGGTCAGCATGGTGGCCAATCCAGAGTGTAACTCAGTTTTCCTACCATGACTCAAGTCTCTCCACCATGGCCCAAAGAGCATGTCTGAAGTTTGTCCATAAGGTCTATACCAAACAACTCCCTTCATTAATATATGTTTTCCTGTTCATTGTGGCTTCTCAGAAAGTTTAAATTGTCAACAGCCCATATAGTTCAAATTCACGCATTTCATACAGACCATAAGACGACACACTGGTGTGAGGACCGCCTTGTTCGACGTGTTAATGTTTGTACACCACTAACCTCTGGAAAGCAGGAAGGATACAGGAAGTCTTCGTTTGCACTTGTGAACACCACCAGGCAGGACAGATTGCCTCCTGCCTCATAAATTTTCCCCACTAGATTCAGTTTTGTTAATTGGACCAAGAACATCCACAATAACCCATTTTACTATGTGACTATTAGATCTAAGTCATTACTTCTCCACCAGATCAAGTTTACCATTACATGTTTTTAAATGCCATCAATAATCTCATCAATTGACTACCTGCTCAGGCACACAGCCACCGGGTCACAAAGGCCCAGAAGAGCGGTATGATCAGAGCAGCCTGGGAGCGAGGACCACAAGTTGACCAACTCTGCTGGCCCTGTGAACTCTCCAGCAATAAATGTGTGAGCATCTCACTCAGCCAGCATCTAGGGACACCTGCTATGTGTCAGAAAACACAGGCGCTTTTACACGGGGTGTCTCATTTAAACCTCACCAGAAGTCTGGGGAGTCAGTTACTCCTCTCATCTCACGAATCAGAAAACAGCCAAGGCCCAGGGAAGACGGACCGCTGCCTGGGGTCACGCACCTAGAACACGACCAGGCCAAGACCCAAATCTATTGTTTGTTTTAAATCCAAGTTCTCCATTCTTTCTTTCTTTTCACTGGTATTCCCATTTCACCACTCATTTAAGAGAGACGGCCATAAATAAAACATAGCCCTGGCCTTGAGGAGCTTAAGATTTTATAGGGAAAGAGAGAGATCCATGCAACCCCAGAAGTTAACATTTACAGAATACTCATGACATGCCACGCCCTTGACTAGGCTCTCTGCAAACACTGTGTCCCTCTCCAAATCGATATGTTGAAGCCCTAACACCCACTATGATGGTATTTGGAGATGGAAGGTAATTAGAGTTAGGTGGGGTCATGAGAGTTGGGGCCTCACAATGGGATTAGCGCCCTTGTAAGAAGAGATGCCAGAGGACTCACCTGCTCGAGCTCTCCCCTGTGCGTGCAGACGATGCTGTGTGAGGACAGGGTGTTGTGTCAGGATGGGGTGGGAGGCTGGCTGTCTCTAAGCCAGCCGTAGGGGTCCCACAGAACCTGACCATGCTTGCACCTTAGTCTCTAACTTCCTGCCCCCAGAACTGCGAGGAAATAAATTTCTGTTGTTCAAGCCATTAAGTCTATAGTACAGTGTGTCCGTAAAGTCATGGTGCACTTTTTGACTGATCACTGGTCAAAAGTGCACCATGACTTTACGGACACGCTGTAGTTTATTATTTTAGCCCCAGTAATAGAGGTGCCATTACCATTACCATTACCATTTTAAAGGTAAGAAAACTGAAGTTCAGAGAGGCTTGGAAGGTCCCCCTAAGTGCACAGTGGAATCACTTTGATTCAGACCCTCCTGTGGTGGCTACACCGCCCTTACCACTAACTGTGCACAGGGAACCAGCCATGAGGCTGTCCCCGCAGTAGGGCTATAAACACATGTGTTCCAGTGGTCCAGGGGTGGTGAGTCCTCGGGCGTGAATATAGAGCATCCAGTGAAACTCAAATATGAGCAGGCACCCTCGGACCCAGGGGCACCACCACCTAGGCATCACCAGCTGTGCTCCAACACCCTGCCCTACCCTGAACAGGCCCTCCTCCAGATTAAGTGTTATCTCTGGACAGCCTCCTACAGCCCACATCAATCCACCATGCCTAGGGAGTCATAGGGTCAAATACTGACCGTTCTGCACGTCTTTCTCCAGGACTGTGCTCCTCAGGGCACAGAACAAGTCTGCCTCCACTGTGCCTGCTCCAGAGCCCACTCTCAGCAAATGTTTGCTGAACGTCACTGTGGAACAACATCTTGAAACCACCACACGAAAGGCAGGCAGCCCCCTGAAGCTCTGTGACGTGGAGGGTCAGAGCCTAGCTTATGACAGAGCTCTGTAAATGTTTGCTGAAGAAAGGAAAATCCACTTGTCGGTTTTAGGCAACAGAGCTGTCTGTATTTGTATCAAGCTTGAACTTACTCTCAGACAAAGACAGTTGTCGGGAAAAAAATTACAAATGAGAAAATGTGAAAAAAAAATTTTTTAATGAAGATAAGAAAACTGCAAGCCGGCACACAGTAGGCATTCAGCAATGGTCCTGACTGGCTAAACCCATCAGTGTGCACCTCCCAGCTAGGGTCTAACTGCTCTTCCTGTCTGAGAGGCAACGTGACACCCCTGCACCTTCTGATAAACATATGTTGTCGTGTGCCTCTAGATATAATTCCATGAAGAGCACCAGAGCAGCTGCTGGTGCACGGTGCAAATGTCACATGTTAAATCACCCAGACAATGTGCCACCTGGCCAGCAAATGGCCTGAGCACCTGGTCCCTGAAGGGTGGGACTTTGTGCTTCACTTCTATACATTTATACACAAAGCCTACCTTCTCACGGAATTCAATGGTGATTGCACTTAAATTCTTACCACCAGCTAACGCAGATCTGGCCTTCAACACCCACCCATGCCATTTCTAAATTTTCCAGATGGGTAAAAAAACAAAATAATACTCTACCAACTTCCAAAAAGATCATCAGTGTGGCTCTCAGACTTAGCCCATAGGTAGAGCCCCATCCCATAAGCTGCCTTATATGGAAATGCCCACCTTTGGTTGTGCCCTTCCATTCATGTTGATGGCTCCGTGATGGCAGGATAATTAGGATTTCGAAAACAAGACCCAGCTAGGTCCATCCCTCCTTTAACAGAGAGGGATAGACAGGGAGAGATAGTAACAATACTCCCAAGCTATCTCAGTTGACATGTAGGAAAACCAATTATCCAGAGGTCCCTCTGCCCCAAGAGGATGAACTCTCTGTGCATCAATATTTCATGTGCTGTTGCCTGGGCATTACCTAATAAAGCAACAGAGGGGATGAGCTTAGTTTACTCTTCAACCTTTCCACCAGAGACCAAAGTCTACAGTACCCGATGCTGGAACTCAGCTGGCAATCAGAGATGCATGTGCCGACTATTTGAGGCCAAGGGGCTATTTCTAGTCTTAACTACATAGTCCCAATGTCTAATACACATTCCTTACCCCGGGGACACCCAATCCTCACCTATTTGTGCTGACGGAAGTGAACTCACTTCAGAATCTCATAAACAGTGATGCAATTGATCGTCAGATCAACAGACCCTTTACTGAATCCCACACTGGGGTCACTGCCATCTTGGAATGTAAGGGCCCCCTGCAAAGCCAAGATAGACACACTGACAGATAAACAATGGAGACTGCAAACCAGCTGAGTACACGACCAACTATCATGCTGGTAGGCACAGGACCTGGCAGGTGAAAGGCATGATGGGTACTTGTCCTTGTGCCCAATATCGAACTCCCTCTCCTAGCACCCAGTCTCCCATTTGTGTGGATTGTTAGCAGGAATGAGGTTTCCACTGATGCCTGCCTCTCACCCTATGGGTGAGGGGACCAGATAGTTCTTTCTCCTGAGCACAGGGGCTTTAAGGAGTGACTCAGAAAATCCAAAGATCAAACTTACCACAGCCAAAGTGACAGCACATAAACTTGATTTGCAGTGTAAGTAAGACTCTCTGCAGGGCCCTCAGTTTCTCCCCAGTGTCCACTCCCACACCCAGCAGTTCTTTGAGTTCCTGCCGTCCTTCTAATGAATCATCTCTTTCTTAAACTTTCTTCAGTCAACAGCGTTGGCTTCTGTTTCTTACAACCGTGATGCAGCCTGATCAAGCCCTCAAGAACTGTTGATGGAGAAATCAAAGGGGCAATACAGCTGCTTTTCCATCTCATCACTGGGGCTGGGCTATGCAACCAGCAGACTGAGCATGTGTTTAAGGTACCAACGTTTTTTTCAAGACTGTAATATTAATTTAAAAAACGGCTTGACACCACCAAGTGGACTGGAATCAAAGTAAACATCAGAACTATATTGGTCATTTTGCATTTATTTATAGGTTAGCACTGTTTTTATTTTTAATTACATACAGATTGGAACTTAAAAGGTCCAAAAAAATCTAGTCTGGCTCTGCTTATTGAACTAATATCTCTGCCTTTATCAAATGTCCTTGATCAGGTGGTGAAGGCTGAGCAATATTTCTTGTAAATATCTAGATACCATGTAGCAGCATCCATGTCCTGAGGAAAGAAGGAAGGAAGGAAGGAAGAAAGGGAGGGAGGGAGGGAGGGAGGAAGGAAATAAACTCTAATGGAACACAGGTCAGCTCCCAGTTTCTGTCTAAGCTTTCCCTCTGGAAAGGGGACACCTTCCGCAGCTTTGACGTGAGCACTTCCACAACCGCTCAGCCAGCAGGTAACAACACACGATCAGCCAAAACCCTTCTCTTCAAGTTTAAACAAATCTCCTCCTTCCCACGGGGAAGGGACAAGATGACCTAACTCAGTGGTGTAATTGGCCCTCATATGCTTCAAGACAATTACTAGGTCTCCCTGCAGGCTTCCTTTCCTGAGGCTACAATTCCTAATTATTTTTCATACATGTCCTAATTGCCAACTCCACAATCAAATCTGCTGCTCTTATTTGAACCATGTCCTCGCTGTCCTTTGCAGTTAGCAGTCCCAACACAAGGGCACTGAGGCCTGGTACTGGCTTTGTCCATCCTCTTATGCCTGTCCCAAGTGCCTGTCCCAGAGGGACAGAGGTGCAAAGGTTCATCCCAGAAGGTGGGTGACAGCCTCCACTCAAGGAGCATTCACCTCAATCAGAGATTCTGTTCCAAAGCTGCTTCAATGGCAGGTTCAAATACAAGGAGATCATAGTAGACAGGAAGGAATACCATCCTGGCTTGGCATCAGGGAAGTGCTGACCCTTTGCCAGGCCTGTATCCTCCAATGAAGAACAGAGACAACCAGAAAGAAAAGTGGGGCCCATCACACGTCCAGAGAGAGGAATAAAGGGGGAGGGCTGCCACGTGCCCCATCAAAAGGGCATCACCCAAGGAAGGGCACCTTGCCAAGGACAGGGCCACCACCACCTTCTTACAAATGCTGAGTCTGAAACATGGCAGGCTTTCCTCCACACCCCAACACACATGCACACGTGCACACATACACACACACTCACTCCTGTGCAGATCTCACTCCTACTCATTCTGCCGCTGTCTGCCATTAGTTAGTCCCTTACCTCAAGGAGCTTATAAGATTACAAAAAGAAAGGTGTCAGACGCCACAAGAGAGAAAGAAGAATGACAAACTACTGCAGAAACGAGAGTAAGAAGCACCAAGAAGCCTGACAGAAATGCAGGCAGCAGAAGTGGGCCGCTGGAAGTGGGCTCTAAAAAGTGGGTGGTACCAGGCATTTAGAAATTGTGGGTGGGAAAACATGGGACTGGAGGACCAGAGGGGACAAGAAAAGCACTAAAGCACTAGCAGGTTGGCTAGACAGGGGAAACCAAGGCATTTGGGCAAAACCGGGATATGACTAGGGCAGTACATGATTTACAGGTACATTAAAGGCAACAGCCTCGCAGGTGCAGGTGTTTGATCCTGTGATTCCCGGGGGAGCTGTAGGGCAGAGATGGGTTGTGGCAGGGAAACGTGCACCAGGAGGTGGACCACTGTGTGTTTCGGTTTGGTCTACACATTACTGGGAATTGCAGGGTTTTCAATGAAGGATTATTGTCAGTCAATATAGCAGAGTGGTTAAGAGCTCAGTCTCCAGGTTCTAAGCCCAGCCTCACCATTTACTAGCTGTGTGACCTTGCACAAACCACTTAACGTTTTTTGACCTTAGTTTCTTTGTCTTTGAAATGGAAAAATAATTACCACTAACTCATAGGGCTGTCAAATAATAAAGCAGGCCATTCATTTAAAGTGCTCTGTGGAGCTCCTGGCACTCGTAATAACATTAAAATGTATCTGCAATAATACTAAAGGCAGGAGGCATGCACTGCTCACATCTAAATGTGACTGCCCTGGTACTAATTCTAATGCCACAGGAAGGGACTTCTGGACCCGGATATCAACCCCAGGGGAATGCTGAGCACATTAAACCTTTACCCAGTCTTCCTAATAACCGATCTAAATCTAAGGCAACAAGCATTAAAACTGCCAACCCATCTTGCTTCATAAGCTCATAAAATGGGAAGCGCCCCGCCAATGCCACCACAATGATTTACTAGTCTTTCAAGGAGGAGAGTGCTGTGCTTTCCCCACAAAAACGGCCGGTATGTCCTCAGCTGTCTCGGGCATCTGCCGTGCAGGTCATCTTGAACAGGCTCAGAGTGCGGGCTCGACTGCAGTTGCCTTGCAGACTGGAGGAAGGAGCACTGCTCCCTCCTCGGCAGTGGACACAATGACAAGTGTGGTGTGACATGGCTTGGCACAAGCCCTAGAGGCTGGGGAGACCCTTGCACGTCCCCACAAACATTTGGAGTCTGTTAACGTGAACTTGAAATGTTGCAACTGAAAGGCTCGGAATCTGACAGGCTTCCCAGTGATCACGTAAATCTCCCTCACAATACTCCGTTGTGTGTTTGTGTGCACACACGGGGCAGGGCAAAAGCAGGCTTACAGTTGTGGGTTAGTGGAACACAGAGTTCATTCTTGCATTATTTTTTGTTAATTATTGCATCCGCTTCCATGTGAACAACTGTAAGCCTACATTTGCCCCACCCTGCATATATGCACCCATTTGCATATATAAACACTTTTTTTCATCAATAATTACAATCGACTATAAGAACCCATCACCCAAGTCTTCAGAAAGATGACTCCATCAGAAAAGGCAATAACTCAGAATGATGTTCTCATCAATACAAACCAGCGACAGCAGAGGGACAAGCTGCCAGCTGGTGTGGCTAGAAGAGAAAAATGAGGCTAATATACTGCACACGGCAGTAATTAACTACGTGGGACTCATCAAATGCAGCGCTAGTCGATGCAATGCCGACAAAACCCCTAGGACCCTGCACCTCTTCCGACGACACCCTCCTCAGGTGTGCTGCTGGAGCTGGGGGAGGCGGTGGCCGGGCCAGTGGTCAGGTAGGATAATGAAATAGCACAGCCCGGTTCCTTTTGTTTTCCTTCTCTGTAGGGCCAGATCATGTCCTCTGCAGGAATTTTTCAGTGGGACCCAAAGCTTTGATCTGTCTGCCCCTTATAAAAAGGAGTAAATACCCAGAGACGAGAGGATTTCATTGATACACGGTTGTAAACAGGGTGCTCAGGGAAGGGGGGAGGGTGAATGAATGGCCTCGTAGACCAGCATCTGCCCCCACCATTATTAAATGTGTGCATTTCTCTTAGTATCTGAAAAAATTCCTCCCAGAGAAAATCCACTATAAAGAGTTAAAGACAACATTTGCTTTCTTTGAAATCAGGGCAACTTGTGTCTGCAGGCAAAGCAGGTGTCCTGTGGTACAGGTGTGCCAGGGGCCATCCCCACACTATCAAAGGCATCTTCAAAGGAGTCCGGTGGTGGGAGTCCAGGCCCCCTTCACTGGGAAACAGCCCTTGGCAGCTGCTGGGTGAGGGAGCCCAGGGCGTCTGGCTCAGGGAGAGAGAGGGGGTAAGAGAGAACCTGATGAGCAAGGGGGTCGGGGAGAGGGGGTATCAGGAGGGAGCCACAGAGAGGAGAGCAGAAATACAGATAAGGAAGAACAGACCAACATACTTAGGGAACGGAGCCTTAAGGAGGTTGGGGAGAGGAGAAGGGTAAGGGATTGAGAAGGAGAGGAGTGAAAATGGAGTGCTTATAAGATAAAGTTTAAAACTCCCTTTCACATGAACACAACTTTCAAAAAAGTTTCCACAAAAGTGCTGTCGAACCCCTAGATAAGAAGATGGGGAGCCCCAAGCACTTACTTTGAAGAGTCTTTGGTGTCAGCCAGCAGAGGGAAATGAGGCACGAGAGGGAATGGAGGTCTCTGTTGGAGGGGGTGACGGAGGGAACCAGGGAAGGGAGAAGCACCCAAAATGCCTTCCAAATGGGGAGAAGAAAGTCAGGTGAGGCCTATGTGTGAGTCCTGTGGCCTCCTGTCCTATGTGAAGCCATAGGAAAGATGTGTAGCCATTCCACCAAGGATATGGAAGGATCTCAAAGAGCATAGGTTGAGAGAGAAACACGCCTGTACTGTGGCTCCCTCTGGAATCACCTCCACAGCCCACCTGGCAGGTGAGAAAAGAGAGAAAGCAGCAGCCCTAGAGAGAGAAATCTCTGTGCCATTCCCCCCAACCAGCCTTCAGAATGGTCAGCCCATCTCATTGCCTAATACACAGCCAGGGATGCCCCCTCCAAGAAGCCCCAACCATCCAGCTGCTTTGATGCAACTGCCCAGAAATGGGCTCATCTGTTTGATTATTCACCATTGATCTCTTACCAGAACATGAGTTTCACAAGAACAGAACTTTGTTTACCTATCAATCCCCTGTGCTTAGCACACTGAAAACACACTGTGGAACAAGCAAAAGAATTTCTCAACTGTTCCAATTCTTAGTTATGCAAGTAGCACTGGTGGCAGCATCTTTGGGGGTGAAGAGAGGAACCGTCTTGATTGTGACATCTGGGATGCACCAAGTCACCCCCTCAATGTCCCCCCAAGAAAGTGTCACTATGCACATGGCACATCTAAGGAGAAGAGGCTCAGAGAGATCAAGGGCATTGACTTTTCTGCATAACTTAACATCAGAGCAAGAGTCAAACTGAGAAGCCCAAGGTCCTTTCTCTACAGAGTCAAGTAGCAGCTCAACCAGCTCACCTGGATCTGAGAAAGCAGAGAGGGAGCCATCCTCATATGGGTCCTCTGCCCTCAAGGTCCCCCACCCCCAACCCCGTGGATGCACAGGGTAGTTTAGGACCCACAGCAAGTATCAAGGGACACTTGAGCTTGTGGGAGGGGAGATGGGTGGTACCTTAGTGCTTTATTGGTTAGAGAAGGGAAGGAAGGTGCCCTGACTTTTGGGATTAGATGGAGCTCCTGGAGGGCAGGGCTGACCTCTCCTGAGTGCCCAACCAGGTGACTGGCAGCTGACCTGACATCTCCCCTTGTCCAGTAGGAGCTCACATTTAACATTCAAATATAATTTTTTGTTATTAAGTGAGAGGTAGGGACGCAGAAACATACACCCCAACCAGGATCTACCTGGCAAGCCCCCTACCAGGTGATGCTCTGCCTGTCTGTGCCACTGCTCCATTGCTCAGCAATGGAGCTATTTTAGCACCTGAGGCAAGGCCAAGGAGCTATCCTCAGCACCTGGAGCCAACTTGCTCAAACCATTCGAGCCATGGTTGCAGGAGAGAGAGAGAGATGGGTGGGCGGAGGTGGGGGGAGCAGATGGGTACTTTTCCTGTGTGCTCTGACTGGGAATCAAACCCAGGACTTTCACATGCTAGACTGACGCTCTACCGCTGAACCAACCAGCCAAGGCCATATAATAATCTTATTTCTGCAAAACCTATTGTTCATCCAGTCCCCTCCATCTCAGTAAATGATAGCACCACCCACTTGGCCCTGAAGCCAGACACTTTCCCTTACCTCCCATGACCACATCATCTACCAGTCTCAGTGGCCCTCCTTCTAAACATGCTCTACACGTGGCCTCTTCTCTCTATCCTCATCGCCTCTCTGGACCCCTGTGGCAGCCTCCTAACTGTATTCCCCTTGGATCCAGTGATCTACCCACCACATGTCAGCCAAAGTCATCATTTAGAAATAGGAATCCCACCATAGCCCCTTCCCGCTGGAAACCTCTCAGGTGACTTGAAAGCCTCTACCACAGCCTATCAAATCCTATGCGGTTTGGGCCCTACCTCCTTCTCTGCCCTCATCTCTGGCCAGGGGCCACTCTGGTCTGGCCACAATGACCTGCCTTTCTTCAGCCCTGTGCCCGGAAGCTGGTTATGGTGTCAGAGCCTTCGCCAAGCCAAGAAAGCTCTCCCTGGTCACCGCATAGCTGGCTCCTTCCTGTCACTCACACTCTCCCTGCCTCCTAAGGACCCTCTTGCACATGCCTTCTAAAGAAGCCACCTCTGGCATGTCTTCCTGGCTCTGCTTGTAGCACTCAGCACAATTTAGAGTTTTCTGGTTTGTCTTTCCCAGTAACCTTTCCCGTGGTGTAAACCACTATATCCCAGAGCCTAGAAAAGTGCCTGGAATGTGGCAGGAGCCCAGGGTCACCTTAACAAAGGGCTAAGTGCCCCAGGGATTGGCATGGGGCTAGGCCCAGAGGAATGGGCGTGCAGAAAAATGATGACACGTTGGGCAGTGAGTGGTTACTTCTGGTTCCAGGCTGATCAGTGGGTGGCTGGCAGTGGGGCATTCCCAAGGCCAGCCGGGTGAGTTAAACTCTGGTGTGACTTATCCTCTAATAGTTTTTGATTTTAAAAAATGAGGCTGTAGAGCAGGGGTCCCCAAACTATGGCCAGGCCCGCGGGCCTCATGCGGCCCCCTGAGGCCATTTATCCGCCCCCCATCTCACTTCCGGAAGGGGCACCTCTTTCATTGGTGGTCAGTGAGAGGAGCACAGGATGCATCCGCACCCATAGTTCCCATTGAAATACTGGTCAGTTTGTTGATTTAAATGTACTTGTTCTTTATTTTAAATATTGTATTTGTTTCTGTTTTGTTTTTTACTTTAAAATAAGATATGTGCAGTGTGCATAGGGATTTGTTCATAGGTTTTTTTTTATAGTCCAGCCCTCCAACGGTCTGAGGGACAGTGAACTGGCCCCCTGTGTAAAAAATTTGTAAACCCCTGCTGTAGAGAAAGGCAGAATCCATCCCCCATCTGCTAAGAATCACATCCATTATGGGTTAAAAAACATTCTAAGGGGCCAGTTTTCTATTCATACCCAGTGAAAAAAAATAAGTTATCTGTCCCCTTTTCCCCATTTGATCTAAAAATAAAGGCCTGACTCTGACTCCCTGTGAGAGCACCTGAGCTAAGCTCCGATTCTGTCTCAGAAAAGGCACAGCCATTTGCTCCTTCTGCTAAGGCATAATGCCACCACTTAGTTAACATACACATTTAAGTGGCCGCACAGGGTGCATATGGGCTCCCAGGGCTGGCAGGCCTGCAGGGGTGTCCTGCTCCCTCTGTGCCTTCTTGGGGCATCCTGGAACCGCTGGAACCAGCCCTCTCTTTAAGGGACAAACACCTTCTCATGACTCTTATGTTTCTACGCACTTACAGCCCCGAATTCCTCCGAACGGCCTCTTCTGCACAGCACTGTAACAGATGGTCTGCTCCCCCTGTCCCCAGTGGAGACAGACCGAAGCCCATTCCCCTGGTGGGTAGCAGGAATGTGGGGCAGCAGACCTGCTCCAAGCCCCTGCTCAGCCACCTGGCCCTGTGAGTCAGGGCACCCTGGCTCTGAGGGCGGAGGGATCACCGGGACTGGCTCCACCTATTCCACACGGCTTTTGTGGGGGAGGGCCTCTCCTGCCTCCGGCCATGCCTCCTTCCTCCCCAGCCCAGGAACGGGTTCCTTTCAGCCTCATAAGGATGCCGCAAAGTGAACGCCGGCAGCTCGATTCTACAGGGAGGAACCTGAGGCTGAGAAGGGTATATCACTGGCCCAAGCTCCCACAGCCACTGGGTACCTTGAGCTCTCGCCCTCCCCCAGGGCAGGCCCAGCAGCCCCCCACCCCCACCCCCGTGCTAGCATGCATGGGTACTCACAGAGAGGAGCATAGCATGCTTCGCAAAGCAAGCGAGAGAGATGCAAGTGTCAGATGCTGCTGTTCATTAATATGACCCTTTGTAATAAGTCTGTCCTGGGCCAGTTTAAATATGAGGTGCAAGGAGAGAAGAGATATTTGACTGGGAAATACTTTAC
Organism: Rhynchonycteris naso; assembly: GCA_037038555.1. NCBI lineage: Eukaryota > Metazoa > Chordata > Mammalia > Chiroptera > Emballonuridae > Rhynchonycteris > Rhynchonycteris naso. The sequence continues at coordinate 98,708,248 of CM073003.1, forward strand.
CTGAATTATCATCTTATTCCTCAACTATGCTGGGTTAGAACTTGTGACTCTCATTTTATAGGAGACAACATCAAACTCAAAGAAATCTCCAGTTTCCTAAGCCTAACGCTTAGGAAGGGGTGAGGGGGCTATTTCTCAAAGTGCTGCTCCAAGGGGCTGTCCGATTCCCTAGGCACCATTCTCTTGGCCATCGGCTGATGCCTCCGGCTCTGGCCAACACTCCATTGTTTGGCTGAAAGAAAACCAGGTGAGCTAGAATATTCATGTCAGACCTGTGAAGGGCCTCTCCCCCCCCCTGCCTTCCTCCCTCCACACTCTGATGAACACAGTCTCAAAACAGAAAGCCCTAGAGTGTAGGCACAGGGATAATGGGAAAATACAAAAAGGCCATGAATGCGCTGCTCACGATCCTGCTCCTCCAAACAAAACACTGAAACAACACATGATCATGCCAATGGCGTGGTCAGTTTGGGCTTGGGACAGAATCCAATCCTATATGCATGTGAGGTCGTGCGCTGGGCATTGGGGAATGAGATGGGGATCAAGGTGACCTCAAGACCATAGGCTCAAGGCTCTCCCACCTTTGAGTGTCAACCTCACAAACGGCTCTAACGCAAGTCCCAAAACACCAAGTAGGGAACGTGGTGCCGCGTAGCAGATGGGAGGGCTCAGTGGAGAGTTAAGTTGGGCACTACAGAACACACGAGAGTTCTAGCAGGTAGAAACGAGGCATTCTCCTTAGAAGAAGCATGCTAGCATGATTAAACATGCAGAGGAGAAGAAACTGAAGATGTGGTGTGGGATGTTCTAGTCAGGATGTGGGTGAGGGTGGTCCAGTCCAGAACAGGAACAGACTGTGAGCACAGCTCCACTAAGTTAGAACTGGGTTCCACCCTCAGTGAGAGCGACTGTGTGGGGACGGGAGTGACGCCAAGGGACCTAGTCTGTTCTGGAGTCCTTCACTCCATCAGCCCCTGGCACTGGGGTAACTAGAAGCACCAACCAGCAGGGGCTGTGGTTCGGCTCACAAACTGAGGCTCTCTCAAATCCCACCTTCAGAAATGAAAATTCTGGGCTGGCTCCAGAAAATGAGAGGAGCAGTCACAGGGCAACAATGAGAAGGGCCTCAATGTTCCTGGCTTCCCAAACCCAGGAGCTTCCGTTCCGGCTTGAGGACAGCTTTTTTATCCTTCTTCTGCTGCATTTGAATAAAACACTCAACAGAGCTGGGGGCACAGTCCCCACAGAGGCTGGAAACTTTGGAGTATTAGCTGGCAAAGAGGCTTGCTGCTCTGTGAACTCCCAGAGCAAATGCAAAATGTGAGCTAACCCTGCTACCATCACCTGTTCTGCGAGCCGAGGATAACGTATGATAATCTAAAGTGGGCTGGCCGGATGACTGCCTGGGAAATCTGATTAGGATTTGCCTAATGGCTCCCATCCCTCCTCCAGGAGACCGTGGCCCATGGCAAGCCAGACCTGGTCGTGAAGTTGACACGCCTCCAGCATCCTACTCCTTCCACCCCCACCCAGAGCACTCACTTACCAAACCACCATTGTTGGCTAAGAGGGCCATGAGGACAATAATCTGTGAACAGTTCTGCAGGAGTGTGGTCCTGGAAAGAGACCCACAGCTCGATTAACACAGAGCTAGAGTCCAGTACCTCTCTGCATACAGACCGTCTATAAACATAGGCTTAATTACACCACTTCTTCGCTTAACATCTTCCATCACATGCCATCAATTCTGGAACCAAGTTTCACGTGCTCAGGAGGGCACATCTCTCCTGCCAGCACCATCTGTGGTTCGTGCCCTGGTAGTCGGTGACCTGCCTGCATTTCCCCTAGATGCTGCATGTGCCTCTATGTCTCAGCTCATGTTGTTCCCTCCACCTGAAGCGCCCTTCTTCTCCTGCCTAAATCTCACTTGTTCTTCAAAACCACAGCTCAGAACCTGCTCCGGGAAGCTTTTCCTCAACAGCTTTTAGCCATCCAACAACTATCTATCAGTGTTTACAGTGTGCATGCAACAAGTACTATTAGTTTCTGCTGCACAATGAGGGAGACTGGAGAGGTTAACTCGCTGGGTGGTGGAGACACAGTCTGGATTTCGGAACCCTTGTCCAAATGACCTCAGCACCAGCACTTCTCTTCTGTGTCTGTGTTTCTCAACAGGCTGTGAAGTCCCTGAAGGCAGAGATGGCCTGACCCATCCCTCTGTGCAGTGTAAGGATGCCAGCCTGCTACCGGGCTCAGTCAAGAGTCCCTGAACTGAAGGTCTCCAGATGGCGAGTGTGGCTGGCCGGAGCACCACCAGACTAAGCTCCTAAATTCCAGATGTTCTCTCTAGACCCACATGGCCTGGATCCTGGCTAACCACCTTCCAGGCCCACGTGATCAATTTTCATGGAGACTTAGCAAAGGGATGTGAATGGCTTAGTAAAGAGTCACTTCCACGATTTCAGAAACAATTAGTATATTTATTAAATATAAGGCACTAGTGCTTGTGTTCTTGGTGTGGATGACATGAGAACCCCAATAAAATCCCCCATAACCTTGACAAGGAAAGAACTGCTAACTCCCTATATAAACACACCCTTCAAACATCTCTCAATCCCACCAATGTCTATGTAGTATGCACCATGTGGCAGAGACCAGGTACAAAAGACGAACAGGACGCAGCACCTGCCTGTAGTGCACATCTGCCAAGGGGAGTGAGCAGGTATGAAGGCCTACGCGGGTTATGACAGTGATATGCATGGGTCTCAAACAGAAGAACCACCAATTCTACAAAGATGAGTGTAAGGAGGAGGGACATGGAGGACATCCTGGCCTGCAAACTGTTATTCACAGTGTAAGTGCCTTGGTCCGTGTTCTCAAACCTGACTGAATGGCCACATGTGGATTCCTAGATTTCACTTGCGGAAATCCAAAGCTTGGCAGCAAGGCAAAAGGGTCTGCACTCCTAAGTTCTCCAGGGGACTCCTCTGCATTCTGTGTAGCACTGCTCTCGGGGTGGGGCCTGGGGACCCCTGCTCCAGGATGCCAGGGACCTGCCGAACACCGAGGGATCCGCAGTAGCTCAGGGAAGGCTGAAAGCCTCAGGATCTAAGTCCAAAGACTTGCATTTAAGTCCAGTCTCCAGCTCTTGCCAGCTGTGTAGACAAAGGCAAGTCCCTAAGCCCTCAGAAACCCCCGTCCTCACCAGCAGGCAGGAAGGTACCAAGGCTGAGAGACCACGTGGATAAAAATCCCAGCTCTACGGTTTCCCAGCGGGGTGACGGAGCAAGTCACTCATCCCTCTGGGCTTTAGCTTTCTGTATTTATAACATGAGCTATGAATATTATCTACCTCGGAAGAGATAAATCCATATAGTGCCCTTAGCACAGCGGCCGACCCCTGGCATTTATTGAATGCTTACGTGCTATTATGACCACCATTACCATGGGATGGCAGTGTGGCCTTAAGCTTTAGTCCCGTGACCACCAACAGAGGTGTCCCCAGGATGGGAACAAACCCTATCCATTTTAAAACAGCTTTACTTTCTTTAATTACTATGTAAAGTATGCGTTCTCCAGTAAGTGTTCGGGGTTTAGCTTTCTCCCGCGGGTACACAGGTATGGTTAGGAAGGCAGCAGCACAAGCTCATGGGGAGATAGGATTCAGATAGCCAACGTCAAAGCCCCGGAGGCAGGCACCAGCCAGGACAGGAACATCCGAGCCACTGTCCTTGACTGAGTCGTATAGTCACAGAAAGCCCTTCTCTTTCCTGGCCCCACAGAAGTCACACCTGACTAAACGTGATACCCTCCCTTCCTTCCTTCAGAACATCCCCCAGACCCTGCAGGTGTGCCCACATGGCACCCCTGGGGAGAAGGTGAAGAGCTCCCTCTGTAGCTGCAGGATGGAGCCCTGCAGGGTGTCTAATGAAATCAACACCCATTTCTATGACCAGCAAAACCAAACCAAACAAGAGGCCTCTTGCCCTTTGTGGCCCAGCGTAAAAAGGATTAGGGCGGCCACATCCAAACCCAGCTCGGGCAGGTATGGAAGGCGAACACCCCTGAAGCAATGGGCTGCTTCGTGAGAATCGAGAAGTGAGCGTGTTGGCACCAGCCCCTCTCCCCAACCTGCTGCACCTCTCACCGTGCCCTCCCTCCTCTTAGCCCTCAGTGCCTCTTTCGGTTTCCAGAGGATTCCAAGACTTTTCCTGCTTGGAGGCCTTGAGAATGCTGCTCCCTCCCCGTCCCTGTCCCTGGAGATGTTCGCATGCGTGGCTCCTTCTCATCCCCTGGCCCTCCTCACCAGTGTTCCATCCCAGAGATGCCACTCCTGGCCAACCTGTCTCTTTCATTCTCCATCCCGGTCAAGACAGTCTACAGTAGTGCCCCATTATCTGCAGGATACTCATTCCAAGACCCCCAGTGGATGACCAAAATCATGGATAGTACCGAACCCTCTAGAGCAGTGGTCCCCAAACTATGGCCTCTGGGCCAAACTGCAGCCACCTGAGGCCATTTATCCGGCCCCCGACGCACTTCCGGAAGGGGCACCTCTTTCATTGGTGGTCAGTGTATGGAGGACTTACTGTATGTGGCGGCCCTCCAATGGTCTGAGGGACAGTGAACTGGCCCCCTGTGTAAAAAGTTTGGGTACCCCTGCACTAGAGAGTATGTTTCTCCCTGCACATACATACCTCTGAGAGATTTATAAATTAGGCACAGGGAAAAAGTAATAACTATAACTAATAATAAAATAGAATAATTAGAATGATATACTAGAATAAAAGTGATATAAAGGTGGTCTCTCTCTCTCTCTCTCTCACGCCCCCACAATATCTTACTGTACTGTACAGACAGCAAGGATACGCCGGACAAAGGGACGAGTCGCACCTGGGCAGGACAGAGTGGGAACAGTGTGAGATTGCATCACGCCCCTCCGAACAGCACTCAATTCAAAACTTACGAATTGTTGATTCCTGGAATTCTCCATTTAATATTTTCACACTGCAGATGACCGTGAATGACTGAAGCGAGATTGGATAAGAGGGCAGGGCTACTGTACTCCCATCACAGAACTTGACTATGCTTGTGATTATGGGGGGTCCTCAGATTACGATAGTCTCTACATATGAGGCTTCGAGTTTACAACTCTTACTCCCATAAAAAATTTTAAAAATTGAGACGTGTTTCAGCTTACGCGTTAGCATCGTACTTACGGACTATGTGGGTGAAATAGTTTGGTTGTGCACGGTGGAAGAATACACAGTAACATGGCTGATGAGTGAGAGGCAAATGAGGTGGTGTCCCTCAGTACGCTTACCTACACCATTTTGGACTGTTAAACGCACAAGTGTTTCATTTTGTGTTAGGCTACTAGCAGTGGTCGGCAAACTCATCAGTCAACAGAGCCAAATATCAACAGTACAACGATTGAAATTTCTTTTGAGAGCCAAATTTTTAAACTTAAACTCTATAGGTAGGTACATTCCTTATTGAGGTAGCGCCCGCACGTGCTATTTTGTGGGAGAGCCACACTCAAGGGGCCAAAGAGTCGCATGTGGCTCGCGAGCCGCAGTTTGCTGACCACTGGAAGGGTATGTTTCGACTTACTCCAAAATTCGGGTTACATCACTGTCCTAGGAATGGAACTGTGTTGTAACCTGAGGACCCCCCTCCTCTGTATTCTGTCTGGTTTTCTGTTTTGTGTGCATCTCCAGCACCCAGCAGAGTGGATGGCACAGAGTGAATGAATGGAAGGACCTAGGGAGGGGGCAGGAAAGAGAAGGAAATGAAAGGCCCAGTTAGGAGAGGGTTGGGGTGGGCTGGGGGAGGAGCAAGAGAGGCTGAAACAGAACAGAACAGAACAGGAGCTACATTTCTCACATCCTGGGGGTCAGGGATGTTTTATTTCTTGATTTCTTTGCCTTGCAGGGCTATGAAGACCTTACATAAGTTCCCCTTCATCCACTTCAAAATGTCCCTGCTGCAGGACCCGGCTCCATCCTTTCAAGCCCTGCCCCTGTCTGCCCTGGGTCCAGCTGCCCCGGGAGGGAAGCTGTGTGTCCCGGAGCCGTGGCCAGACCCCAAAATTCCTCAAGCAGACGGCACCGGCTCCATGCCCTGAACGAGTCTCGACAATGATTCTAATTTGTTGAGCTTCTATTTTTGATTCAGGGAACAGAAGCAGACAAACAAGCTACACTTGTATGACTCTGATACCCGACAGTTTTGTAACAGTCATTTTTCGATCCAGGGCCCTTGGAAGATCCTAAGCCTTAACAAAATAAAGAACTAAATGAAATGTGGAGAAAGGAATGAGATGAGCTCAGTGGGGGTGGGAACTGGGGTGTGATTAGGTGATGGGCCCCAGTGGCGCCAGGTTGCCCCAGGGACGACATCTCACTAAGGGGACAGAAAATAGATGTGAGCCGGGCCAGCACCTTAGAAAGGCCCCGCAGGACAGCAGAGAAATACCACTGGGAAGACGCCAGCTGTGTCCCTACCAGATAAGGCCTTTCAAGGTAGCTCCCGGTAATTGAAAACAAAATGAATGTGCTATTGCTGTAAGACAGGCACTCACAAAGTACACTGCTCCATCCTGATAAGTTATGAGACACAGTCTTCTAAAGGGGCAGAAGCAGGGGTGGCAGCATGTGGGAGCAAATTCCCTTTGAGGTCAAAGGTACCCGTACCGCAGAACAAAAGCGGCTGTTGGGGATACAAAGAGTCCCTGTCCTTGCGGGCACGGTGCCCCCCGCAGTCCAGCTCCCCTGCAGGGCAGCTGAACAGGCTCGAGTCACCCGTCTTGAACGAAGCGACTCTCGGACCCGTGTCGCCTCGGTTGCTTTTCTGTCCCACCCAACCTTCCTGAAGGAGGTTGAGGAGGAATAAGACAGATGACCACACAGGAGAGGCCTGGCCAGTCAGGCAGGATGCTTTCACAGGCCACCCTTCCCCAGGCTCCTCCTGGGGGGAACAGCAACACAATGACTACCTCTGCTCCTGCTCCAGTGATCAGTTTTCTATTGTACCTGTTGTCACCAGCATCGTTCTGAAAGGACTCAATTCCTCTTGAAGAAAACATCTTCAAAGGCCTGGACCAAGCTGCACAAGATAACATCACTAAGTTTCCTCTAACCTCCCACAAGACAGTGGGGAGCAACAGAAGGCCTGGAGCTTGGGCGGGGGCCAAGGTTATTACAAACAATGTGCAGGCTCATTTGCTGGGTCAAAGGCATACCTGACACACATGGGGTCAACCAGTTGCCCTACGAGCCAAGTATCTCTGCATTTCCTGCAGTTACCTCCGAGGGCCCAGGCATCTGAACCAGGTCCTCATCTCCATCTGCTATAGCCCTCCTGTCCCCTGCCCTAGCCCCCCATTCGGCCTCCCTCTCCATCGTGTCATCCCACAGAAGTTGTTCTTACCAGGGACCAATGACCTCCAGGCCACTAATTCCAAAGACCACATCTGAGTCCTCATCTGGCTTGGCCCTCAGCTCCCATTGGCTCCAACTGAGTCCACCTTCATTCTCATGCTGTAGTCTCCACAATACACTGACTCTGCCTGTCCTAGCCAACCTCCCAGCTCTGTGACACCTTGGCTCCTTGTGAGCACTCCTCCTGCTTCCATTCATTCATGTTGCCATTCTTGGGGTTCTCTCCCCTCCCACTCTCTGTGCAAAGGGCAGGGCAACACTCCACCCATCAAATGCCCCCTTCATGCTGGTGGTTCCCAAACATTCCCCAGGCCCAGTCTCTCCACTGAGCTCCAGGACCATCTACCTATGAGCCACCAAATCACTGGCTGCCTTTAGACGGGGTATTGGAGACAACAGGGGTGTGGAGTTATCTAGGGGAAGTGGTCCCTAAAGTCCATGAGTCTGAAAACAGAGGTGCCTGGCCCCAGATAATCCCAGTTTGTGCCTTCGCAACAAATGCACCATCTGCTCTTATGGAAGAGATACAGGAAATGGGTAATCACGGCGCGAGTAGTATGAAAAACGAGCTCAGAGAGACTTCGTCCCAGGGATGCATCCTGCATGGAGAGACGGAGGGGAACGAGTGTTAGAGGCGAGCCCAGCATGCATGAAAGCCTGGCTAGGGCACATACACACAGCTCTCTAGACCTGAACAAAGCCCAGGGCAACAAAGTCCAATGTCATCCATTAGTCACCAGCGGCCCCAGCCAGATAGGAATGAAGGGAGGCTCAGAGTTAGCCTAACTTAGAGGATTTCTCTGCTTCCTGCTGTTGCCTCCCCTCCAGTGTCTGCCTGCACTGGGCGGTGCAGTCACCAGGGTGGGCACAGGAAAACGAGGCCACGCGGCCTGGGACAGCCTCTTGGGGCACTGAAGGGTTGTAAGCAAGGCAGAAACAATCGTATCATTTACGCTTTGAAAAGATGACTCAATACCCATCAAAGGTAGGATGGACAAATAGATTAGATACACAACAGACTAAGCCCAGCAGCTAAAGTGAGTTAGAACTACATGAATCACCATGGATAAGGCTCAAAAATATGTTGAGATAAAAAAAAAAAAAAGCACAGTGTGATACCATGAACATGCAAAACAGTACGTATATTTCCTTATAGGTACATACATAACTAAAACACACGGGCATGAAAAACTCAGGTGTGTAGTTATACCTCTGGAGAGGAAAGAAGGGAATGAGATCTGGGAAGGGCATCCCGGGTCCCCATTAACATACCCACGTTGTTTTGTTTCTCTGAGTAAACAATCTGAAGCAAATATGGCCGTTAAAACTGGTAGGCAGATACAGAGGAGTATTTTAAAATGTAACAGCTATTAAGAAGTGTCATCCTGATGGCTGTGCAGCACATGGGCTGGAGCGGGCAGGACAGGAAGTAGGCAACCAATCAGGAGGTTACCACCATAGTTCAGACAAGAGATGGGAGAGAGGGGTAGCAGTGGAGACTATGAGAAGTGGACAAACTCTGCGTGGGTGTTGGAGGTGACCCGACAAGCCTCGGGTATTAGTGGAAGTTTAGGAAGGTGGAAGTTGATGGATGGGAGGAGGCACTCTGACGTCCCGTTTCCTGGGTAGAGTAACTGGAGTAGTCAGAGGGCAGTGGAAAAGCATCCGGCCAACCAACCCAGGGACATCCAGAACCAACAACCCAGCACCACTCTCTAGCAAGTGAAGTGAGACTCGGACAGCTCCCCAGATTCGTAATGGGTAGTCCATGTGGAATATCGCGAGAATTCTATCATCACCCATGCCTGGTGCCTGTCTTTGAAAGTGAAATAACCCAATTAAGAAAGGATAAAGCTGAGAAAGGACACAGCTGAAGCCTCAAGTAGTAATGCAGCCCACACTTAATTCTGCTCCCAAACCTTTGGGCACAACCAGCAAGGGAAAAAAAGGGAGGTCTAGATGGTATAAATGAATACTTGATAGTTCAATATAGCTTTGGGGGTGCAAATGACTATGAAATATGAACAGCGCCTGGCTGCCCCTGAGAAGTTACATTAGTGGTAATAACACAGTGGCTATAGGTGTAGGATGCTGGTAATTCATTTCCCTTTTAAGGATGTGTTAGGAAAGGCAGATTTAATAGTGTGGAAATGAGATTGGGTGAGAGATGACACCACACTCATGCAGATAACCTTGGGCTTCCGGGCCCCAAACAGCCGCTGGCTCTGCCCTCGCCCCCAGGCCGCCTAGGGGCCCTGGCAGCTCCCCTCCCCCACCCAGGCACACCTCACTGCTGGGCAGAATGGGACTGTTCAGTCACTCATGGAATGCACAGGCTGCTAGGGGCTCGGCTTCCAGTGTATGCTGTGTGCTAACGTGCTGCTCCAGACTGACCGTTCCCAGGAGGCAGGGAAAGGCCTGGGCCTGGCGCTCCATAGTCTCACCGTGGACAGAGAAGCAGATGGATTCAACAGTGACTTCTTCTCCTTCGCGCTCTAGAATGGATAACCCTTTTCCCACCACCAAAGTCAGAGAAACAGCATCGAGGCCTTGGTCGTTCACATTCACTGACAAGGTAGTAAACATTGGCGATGCCTGCACTGTGCCCGGCCTCAAGGTACAGGGGACAGGCAGACAAGTGAGCAGGCCACAGGGAACCTCAGGGTGTCTAGAGGAGTCTACAGCATAGCCGGGAAGGCTTCCCAAGGGAAGCAGAGGCACGAAAGACCTCTGCTAGCGATGAACAGAGTGGAAGAGTGTTTCAGGCAGGGGGAATGGCACCTGCAAGCGCTCAGGAATAAGAGAACGTGTGGCCTGTTGGTGGGACTAACAGTTCAGTTTTGTGGAAGCAGAGCGTGCCAGGTGACACAGGCAGAGATGAGGGTAGGGGTAGGTGAGGGCACCCATCTGCTCTCTCCAGGCTAGGGGCTGTGTTGCCCTGAACTGGACAGATGGGAACACTCTGCCCCCCAGGAACTCACAGAGCAGAGCCTGGTCTGCTTCCCTCCATGGCCTCCATGCCCCCGGGGGCCCACTCCCCAATCCAGGCTCCTCCAGGAAGGGACCCCTTGCCCTCTACCATAGGGCCCCTGTTGACCACTGTCCCCCAGGTCTAGGAAAATCAGGACTCAATGGAAAGATGCATCCCTCCTGATCCATCCACAGCGGAGCGCTCCCCATTATGGGTCAGAGAGCCCTGATAAGGCAGGCTCACACGGTACAGCAGCACGAGGGACCCAGTTCCTTCTGGTCAGGGTCAGTGGGTCGAACCACAACAGAAACAAAATGCTAAGGGCAGTCACACTCCCTCCATGCGGTGCTGACTCCCTCCAGGCCCAGCACGGGCACGGAAGACAGAGCAGGCCGGCAGCGCCCAGGCCGGCAGGGATGAAATCGTGCAGCAAAGGGGTCATCCATCACTTTCTTTGTTTTTTCCTCACTCTAACTATGTAAAATGAGCCTTTTAAAAAACTTGAGTAAATAGCTGATTTGTCCTCTCCTTTAGTCCCCTTCACAGAAAGCACGCCCACCTGAGCCTGGGTTTCTGCTCATCTGAGTTATAACTGTGTCATCTTTCCAACCTGAATGACTCCCCACCCATGTAAGTGGTTGGGGTTCCGGGAAAGCCTCTTTCACACCATCCTGCCAACCTGCCCTGATAGAGGCGACCAGCAATTTTCAAAATAGCTTTACCTGAGTCTCACAGATATTTATGAAGGTAACTCTTCAATGCTCTCTAACTTTGCCTAATATCAATTTCCTCTTAAAGCTATATCAACAAAGCATACAGGTGGCCATGAAATTAGCTGAGACTCAGCCCTAACATGACTGTCACCCCTACCAGGCAGGAGGTGGAGGAAGATATGGGGCCATGGATGTAGGATGGGGCCCAGATGGAGTGGCTGACATGGAGGAGGCCCACAGTTCCAGATGTGTGATCTTTGTTGGTCATCACCCAGACTGTCCACCCGCAGGAGGTGACCCCGCCTTGCCAAGTTCACTGCCCCCTACGGTTGGGAAGGAGAAGAGTTATGAGTATGTTTTGGTTGGGAGCACCGGGGCTAGTGTCCCTCCAGGAACGGCTCATGTAGGCTTCTCCACGCCAGAGATGCAGATGTCAGTACTCGGGGGGGGGGGGGGGGGGTGAAATATGCAGGCTCCTTGGTAGTCTTGTGACATTATGATTTATAATAAAAAATGTAGATTTGGTCTTCAACTCTATTCCTGGCACAGAGCTCCTAAAACCGTCAGGATTTCCTGTGTGATAGGAATGACAGAGGTATCTTTGGCTATACTACTGAGGTGACTTTTGAAGGACACCTAAGGATGAAGGCTGGTCACCAGAAGAACCAACCATATGATCAGAGGGCCAGAACTCAGTCTCACCCGTGACCTCTGGAGAGGGGGAGGGGCTGGAGGCTGAATCGCCGATAGCCAGTGATTCAGTCACCCCTGCCCACGTAATAAAGCCTCTGCAGAGCCCCAAGGGGACAGGTTCAGAAAGCTTTCAGTTCGCTGAACTCCTGAAGATGCAAGAACGGTGGGCCGGAGGTGGCATGGGAGCACCGTGTCCCTTCCCGCACACCAAACCCTGGGCATCTTTTCCACCTGGCTGTTCCTTTTAGGACAAAATGGTGCCCAGAACGGTGGTAACTGCCATGGAGGATCCTGAGCAACAGGAGCCTCTGCAGTGCTCCTTCACTAGCCATTATCTTACCACCAATCAGCACCTCAGTCTTCCCTGCTCCTTCCCCATCCTGGGCCCACCCACCTGCACGCAGGCTGGTCACAGTCTGTGACAGCCTCCCAACTGCAGACCCACACTCCAGCCCCCTCTAGCCAGCCATCCTCCACATGGCAGCCAATAGGAACTTCCCCAAATACAAGGCTCTCATCTGATCCTCCACAACCATCTGAAAACCTTTCACAGGCTTCCACTGCTGCTAGGGCAACGACAGCCCACCTCAAGTGCTCTGCGCAGCCCTGCGTGGTCTGGCGCCAGCACAGGTTCCTCTGCCTCATCTCCACCCCGGCTGGGTTTGTTTCCTCATCACTGTGCGTCCACCACACACAGTGAGCTTAGTAGATGTTTCTTGAGACAGAGAATCTTAGCCTCCAGGGGTTTGCAACAGCAAGTCTAGTTTATGAGCTGATCCCAATCTAGCAAGAACACTTATAGCCAGCAATGAAAACAACAGTCACCCAGGGCAGCTGGAAGAACCTGGGTGATGAGCTTGACTCAAGCTTCCCTGTGACCTAAAGAGAAAGTTTTGGGCAGGATACCCATGAGGGGACCATCACCTTAATCTTTACAGCACAGTTGAGATCATGGTCCTTTGGACCATTGTGGGAAGCTCACTGATTCTGCGAAGCCTTGGAACCCACTCAGGCAGGATTCTACTCAACTGCTCAACCAACATCCACCCTGGACCCTGTATGGAAGGAGCTCCAGGGGCCCTGAGCATCAGAATGAGTGACTGTCCTAAGAATACTGCTGACACCTGCTTGATTTGGCTCCATTAATAAGATGTTGTGAAGAATGCACTCACAATAGATCATGGTACTCTGAAAGAAGAGGCAGGAGGGCACCTTCTTGGAAAGGAAGCAGAATGATTCGCATCATAGCTACATGACCATGGACAACCATGGACGAGTCACTGTGCCATGTGGGTAGGTATTCTGGAAAAGGCGAGGTAAGAGTCCGAGTTCCTACCTTCCAAGGCTGCTGTGAAGGTAAATAGGAGACTGTTGGCATGACTGGCACAGAGTAGATTCTTATATTCCAGTCTCCACTGTAAGATAAAAAGCCTGATACTATTTCTAACCAAAAATACATAATCTTAAGGTCAAATTTAGAAACACACTGTACGCTTTAAAAAATGTTAAAGATTCTTTTCTGATTTTCACAGTAATACATTTTCATTGAGAGCAATTTGGAGTAGTCCATCCCAATATGGAGTAAATGGATTCAAATTTAGCACCGTTTCCTAACAGCTACCTGGCCTGGGCAAGCTCCTTACCATCCTGAGGTTCAGTCCCCACTTCCACAAAATAGAGGTGATAGTTCCCAGTCTGTAACCTTACTGTGGAAATTAGAGTTAATCATGTGAAGTTCTTGATACAGAACCAGATACATTGTGAAGACTCAGCAAACATTATTTCAGTCATCATCATCATTGCTATAGTGGCAACTTCTTAAAATTAGAAAGATACTGGCCCTTGCTGGTTTGTTCAATGGATAGAGCACTGGCCTGGTGTTTGTCATGTCCCTGGTTCGATCCCTGATCAAGCACACAAGAGAAGCAACCATCTGCTTCTCTTCCTCTCCCTCTCCCCCTTCTCTCTCTCTTCCTTCTCACAGTCAGTGGCTCAAATGGTGCCGAGCATGGCCTCAGGCACTGAGAATAGCTTGGCTGATTCAGATGGGGGTTGCTGGGTGAGTCCCATTTGGGATGCATGTGGGATCTGTCTATCTCCCCTCCTCTCACTTAAGAAAAAAAAAAAGATTATTTTTAATTAGAAAAAAAACAACAATAGGAAAAATAATTTGTAACGCTAGCATCCACAAATAACCATTTAAAATATTTTAGTGTTTTTTCCTAATAATCACACTAATATTTTTCTTTTATAGAAGATCAAACTATATAAACTTTCTTGTATTCTGATGTTTTTACTTTTCTTATGTCATAATTACTAAGAACCTGATGTAATATTTTATTATATAGTAGCGCCAAAATTAATCCATCATAATAATTATTTCTTTACCAAATGTTGGTCTTATAAATAATGCTGCAATAAATGTATTTCTGCATGTGCCTTTGCTCTCATTTGAAATTATTTCTTTAGGACAGATTTCTGAAAAATGAATTATTGTTTAACATAACACATGAATTTTCTTTTTTAATTCTCAGTATATAACAGATTGCTTTCCAGAATTTAATAAGGTACCTAACACAATATTTAACAGATTGAGGGGCTGGATAAAGAGAGGGGAAAAGTAAGCATTGTCTTTAAAAATATAGAGAGAGACTAACTAAATAGAAGAAATACTATAGCTTCTTTTATTTTACATTTCTTTGAATGCTAATGAAGTTGAACATTTTAAAATCTTAATTATTTGTCTATATTTCTTTTATGAAATTTTGTACTCATGCCTTTGTCTAGTAAAGTTTTAGTATTTTTATTAATTTATAAACGCTTTTTATATATTAAGGCTAGCATCTCTTTGACTTACTTAGGGCAATATTTTTCTTAATCTGCTTTGTGTTTTGTTTTACTTTTGACTGAGATAATATTTTAATTTTAGTGTAGCCAAACCTTCTGACTTTACTTACAAGAATCACTGTTCTTAGGGGTAGATGAAAATTCAACTAGGTCTTCTTCTAACTCTTGTGTGTTCTCATTTTTTTTATGCATGACTCTTCTCAATAAATACACAACAATGAATAAATTTATTTAAGTACTTGGCACAGGATAACGACCCGTCTTAAAGGATTCTGCAAAATCTCTGAGCATCATCTACAGAATAATCCTCTTTGTGATGTTGCTATAACCATGTGCCAACTTCCTACCAGAGACTACCAGGATTTACTTCTGACTCGTGCATTCTAGTCCATGGTTATATCATTCACACTGAGCTGTTGGGAAGAAATTATCTCCATCTTGAGTCAGTGAATACTGGCATACTGTAACCCTGAGGATAAGCAACACGGCTCCCTTCCTTCAGATGACAACTCTGGTTGTAGAAGCAGGCTGAGCATTAACATGAAGACCCCAGTGCTAAAGACATGGTGCCAATCTGAGACATGCCCTTGGTCTCATTAATAAACAGCACTTAGGCCCAGCCCCTCAGCTTACTGATATTCTTCCAAGCTGTGGTAGTTTTGCTCCCTGGTCAGTAGGGAGACTGCTCAGTTGCCTGAGTCACCAGAGAGCTAATTTGTTGAACAAAAGGTAGACAAGTCTCAAGTATGGTTCTCAGCTCTCTGTGGTCACTACCTAAAACTCATCAGAATGAGGTCCTTATTTCACTTGCTCCACCAGCTACATGTAAGCCAGCTGCTCTCTCCATCCTCCTTAAGCATTTTCTTTACCTGAGTCCAGAACACCACACTCTTCTGGCTTCCCACATTCTTCCTAGAAATTTGATCTTAGCCTCTTTCTGTGCTCCCTCCCCATTTCCCAAACTTCTAAATGTCGGAGCTCTGAGTCACTAGTCTTAGTAAGCAGACCTCCTTGCTTTCCTGCCCGTACTCATGCCTAAATTGAGCTCATCTGACCTGACGGTTCCAAAAACTAAGTACAGGCTGCTGATGCTCAGAACTTTTACATGTGCAACATGGGTCCCTCCCCGATAGACCAAATATCCAACAATCAATAGTTAAGTTTCTGCCTAACCAGGTGGTGGCACAGTAGATAGAGCATTGAACTGGGACCTGGAGGACCCAGGTTTGAAACCCCACAGTCACCGGCTTGAGCACAGGCTCAACCGGCTTGGGCATAAGGTTGCTGGCTTGAACCCAAGGTTTCTGGCTTGAGCAAGGGGTCACTTTCCCTGCTGTAGCCCCCGTTAAGGCACATATGAAAAAGCAATCAATGAACAACTAAGGAGCCACAACAAAGAACTGATGCTTCTCATCTCTCTCCCTTCCTATCTGTTTGTCCCTGTCTGTACCTCTCTGTGTCTCTGCCACACACACACACACACACACACACACACTCACAAATATATTTGTTGAATTTCTAACATGTCCCAGAGTGAACTCCTGTCCTTCCCCCAGCAGAACAGCTCCCCCTTAGTCTTCCCCCATTGGGCTTTATCAGCAAATCCACTAAAATCAGCCAGAGTTCAACTACATCTTACCGCCATCACCACCATCCTGGTCCGAGCAACCATCACCATTAGCCTGTGCTAGAACAAGTCTCCTAAGTGGTCCCCCTCTATGTCTTTTGATCCTCTTCACAGTAAAGTTAAAGCCCTTACTACGTGTGCATGGCCCAACACGTCTCTGTTCTCATTTCCTAATATCTACCTTCTGTGGGTCCTTTCATGTGACTCCACACTTCCACCTGGTCCTTGCTCATGTCACTTTTCAGTGAGGCCTCCCCTGGCCCTATCTAAAATGTCAATATGTCCCAAATAAAGAAAATATAAACTCACCACTTTATATCCCCTTTTCCCTGGCTTGTTTATTCTCTTCGGCACTTACACTAACACACTCAAGATTTTACTTACTTAGCTTGACTACTCACTGTCTCCCTTACCAGAAACTAGACCCATGAAGGCAGGGATGTTCGTCTGTTTACTGTCACATCTCTAGTATGAAAGCAGGGTTTAGCTCATAATAGGTACTTAGCTACTCACAGAATGAATGGATGCATAGATGGATAGATAAACGAATCCCTCGTTTACAAACAAGAAGACAGAGGCTTAGAGTAGTTAGAAAGCCTTCCAGGCTGGAATTTGAACCTGAAACTATTGTACTTCTATAAGGAGGCCTCTGTTTATAACCCTGTCAATATGAACTGTAGGGTGAAGATGATGACACTGGGTATAGAAATTGGATCTACTTAGTAAGCCCCACTGTGTTTTATAGTGCAGTGGACAAGTTAGCCACTACAGTTTCCTTGGGATTAGGGAGAAATGATGTGGACCTCAAGGCAACTGTCCTCTGGAGTTGGCCCTGGAAAGGAGAAAGGCATTAGCAAGACAATGCCCGACACTGAGCGAGAGAGCAAGCATCTGATGGACAGAAAAGGAGAGGAATTAATTCATCAGAACAAAAGCAAGCAGAAGAGCTGGACCAGCGGAGTAACACGATGCACAGGAAGGGCCCCATGAACGGAATGCTGATTCAAAAACAAACCAGTCCTAACAGGATTATAGCTGATAATGAATTCACTACAAAACTCTGGAAAGATGTAAGGATTTTAATAAGCACCCCCCAAAGAGCATTCCATCAATTTTACAAATGCCCATTCTCATCACTGAATTCTAATGGGGGGAGGAGGACCGCTCCACCTAGCTGTTTCTACGTTAATAATGTGCTTCATTCCTGTTATGCCGCAGAAACAAAGCCACCGTAACATTTCAAGCTGTTTGGGGGAGAATTTTAATATTCTCCCTGATAATATAAACAGAACCTTATTAACAAAGTCCCACAGATGCCACATTTGGGTATAATCTAGGTCTTGGTGCCAACTCCAATGTTAACAGTTGAATTACCTCGTGCGCACTTTGTTTGAAAAAGTCAGGCAAAATAAGCTTTCCCCCAGAAAATGGAAAGAAAACAGAAGCAATTCTGTACCCCAGTGAGAATGGCTGATCCTAATTTGGACAAAGATGACAGGGAGTAAGACATACTGTCTCTTCTTATTATTCTTATAACAACTCTCCCTCAGCTCTCAAAAATCTGTGTTAGAAATATAGCCAGTTCCATTCCACAGAGGGAAACAAACAGAGAAATCCACGCGACTTCTGCATAGACTGAAACTGCATTACAGCAGGCCACAGGGCCCTCAACCCAACCTAGGCCCCCGGTGGGGCTCCTATGCCTTGGCACCCTGCCCAGTAGCTCCAGTCTGTGCCTGAACACACCATCGCACAGGGACACTCGCGGCTTCCAGGCACAATATGCTGCCAGTCATGTGAGCAGAACAAGGCTCTGTGTCGTGATGCTATTGTTTCCAAATCAACCTGATCCCATTTCCATGACTGAGCCTCCAATGGCAGCCCAGACTCTTGTAGCTGTAGCAAATCCTCATGACTTCCAACCCAACACAGGAAAAACACGTAACAGCATGGTGAAAAGGAGAAAATGAAATAAAGAAACCAGTCGTGGGGGAAGGTATGGTTGTCTGTCATCCGGACAAGACACCTGTAATGTGAATATGTTGAAAATATGTGCTTAATTTTTTAAAATGTTCTTCTTGTAATGGAAATAAAAGGGGGAACCAGAAGACATCATGCAATATGGCAAACCAGCATAGCTAAAGCTCAGAACAAGCTGGTCTTTAGCTACACTGGAGATCTACTTTTGTAAGTCCTGACAGAGCTGTACACAAGAATGGACATACACAAATGCACATAGCTTGTCAATTTCTTGGTGTTTCCAGCATATGTTAATGCCTCCAGGAGAAGCAATGAGGAAGAATTGTGTGGAATGGCATTTAAAGGCTTTATTCAATTTGTAAATGAGCTAGATGTTCACAGGCTGAGACGTCTCCTTCATTGGAGGGGCTCAGAGTCTGAAAAGAAAAATAACAGCAAAGCATTCTCTTCCTGGACTTAAAAATCAGGTCACAGTAAATTCAAAAATAACTCTGTAAAGGCTAAAGATGGGAGAAGAAGAGTTAGTCTATATATAATCACTAACATTCATATTCATTGAGAGCCTTTGAAACCTGCTGGACAAATAGCTTCAGAAAAGAGTCTACTGAGCGGAACGTGTTGCTTGGGGAACGCCATCCATATTCACATCCTGGATGTGCTTTAATCAACAAAGTGCTTGACTAATTAGATGCTGATTGCTTGTTGCACAAGGGTGAGAGTCAACCATCTTAGCCAAGGTTTGAGTTATTCTAAGAAACGATGATAGTTATGCTTTTTCAAGCCATATTATGCCTAATGAGTACATTACCCTTAATGAAACTTCATTTTGGCTCATGATTACCTTGGTTTAACAAATAACTGATGACATTCTGTCTTTTCATGCCCTAAATTTGGTAGCTGACACTGCGGACATGGCTGATAAACTCTGAACACTTTTCTGGGCTAAGCCCTTGATGGTCAAAAGATGACTGAATACGTCTGACCTGTGGTAATACAGTGGATAAAGCGTCAACCTGAAATGCGAGGTCGCTGTTTGGAAACCCTGGGCTTGCCCGGTCAAGGCACATATGGGAGATGATGCTTCCAGCTCCTCCTCCCTTCTCTCTCTCTCCTTTCTCTAAAAAAAGTTGACTGAATGCCACTCACCCCCAAAACGGCTGTTTAGCCTCATGATGGAAGGACAGTAGTGACTGCTCCGGTACCTTTGACGGTAGTTTATCACTGTTTGGGATGAGAACATTTCTCAAAGTCAAGGTTAGCAAAGGGGAAGGTGTGAGGCCTATTTTCTTGAAGTAAAAAGGGTATCAAACAGATTCCAGACCTGAGCATCTTATCACCACCTCCCTAAGGAAGCCCATGAGCTGCTTCTAATTACTGATGCTCAGCGTATGATTTCCTTATCGTTACTGCTATTTACCCTTTTTTCCTTAAGATGACATTACTATGTTTACCTCAAGGGTAATGCACACTTCAGCTAAATGAGAGAAATAATCTGTCTCTCTAATCCTTAAGAATTTCCCATATGATGCTGCTTAAATGAATTTAAAGTATCTCACCAATTCAGTAACAGAAATTATTCACTCTACCTGGCTCACAACTTTTCTGATTTATAAGGTGCTTTTAACATTGCACGTGTAAACCAGAAACTGTGTAGATCGGGGAGTATGTCACTCCTGCACAACAGTCTCTCCTTCAGAAATTAATCAGGCTGATGGGAGGGACGTTCTGAAGATCCCTCTTGAGTAATGTGGATTAATGATGTGCTGACACAGAGTTTCGGGGGTGGAGGGGAGTGTACAATTCCTCCAAAACGTGGAGTCCTGGTAACATGGAACAGCTCTGGCCAGTGGCTAAGAGCTTAGGCTCTAGATTCTAACAGATCTGGACTTCAGTTTCGTAGTGTACATTTATTAGGTAGCGTTGGGTTGGTTAATTAATAATTAAGCTTTGGCTTGCTCCTCAGTAAAATGAAATTACTACTGCTCACGCTTGGTTTGCAATAAGCATCAATTAATATCATGTCTGCAAGGTCTTCAGCACTGGCTTGATATTAGAAGCTAATATTACTTTTAATTGTATTCTTACTATTCTTAATAATGTCTATCTGGTTGAGTAACAATTTTCAGAAGAGCAGAGATATCTGTAAACTTAATCGAACAAAACATGAAGACCTGTGTGCATCCCCACACTGTCTGGGAGAGAGCACCGTCCCACCAGCAGCTGCTCGGCTCTGATGGGGAAGCCAGGGCAGACTGAGGAAGGGAACCAGAGAAACTGGTTCCCCAGAGTCACCAATACATGACACCACCCCCGACCTCATGGTCAAGGTGATCAAGGCAGAGCGCCAGGGGCCATCCTACGTTTCACCCTTTTTCTCTCATCCCTTTCCTCCAACCCTACCTACTCTCTACAAGGGGTTCTACATTTAAAACTTATCCCAAATTCCTTGCTCCCCTCTGTTCACACTGCCAGCACGCAAGCCCAGGCGGTCACCTGTCCACTCAACTGCAGTCGTGCAGCCAGCCTTGCAACTAGTCTCTCCACTTCTTATCGTCCTCCGGCCCCACCAACTTCAGGTTCTGTCCAACAGCCAGACACATCTGCTTAAAGCCTTTAATGGCTCCCAATTGCCTTTGGAGTAAAATCCAAATACCAAACGGGCCTCTGCCAGCGCCTGGTGGGAGGGTACAACCTACCACTGTCCCTTCACTCGGGACACCAGGAACAGCACCACCTCTGTTCCCCAAACATGTGGTTGTTCTCAGACCTGAGCCCATGAGCAACAGGCAACTCCCTCTCCCTCTCCCTTCCTTGGCTGGCTCCCTCCTTGGCTGCAACGCTTTCTCCAGAGAAGTGAGAATTCCAATAACTCCAAAAAGATGACTTCTTCCCAGCCGTACACCCTGTTTGTTTCTTTACGACAGCTTCCTTCATTCTAATGCCACGGTGGCTGGTTTGCCCACATCTCTCCACTTCACTGCAGGCTTCACCTGAGCATCAGGGTCCCCCCCTCCCCAGTCACTGTCTGCAGTGAGCACATGGCAGTCACCTGGGAAAGGATCAGTTCCTCAAGTGCTGTCACGGGGCAAGAGAGGGTTGGAATCTACATGATTCAGGGTAAAGAGAAAATCACGAGTGGAAGCTGTGAGGCAGCTGACACATCTCAGTAAGAGGAAGCCACCATTGTCTCAGAAGCCTACCCTGTGAGCAGTGAGGTTCCCATCCCTGAGAGTGAGAAAATAAAAAAGAGTATATATTCATAGAGCTTGGAGCAAAACACTCTTGATATAAAATCTCAGCTCAGTAAAGCATGAGGATAAACATCACTGAAGCAATATGACACATGAAGGTGCCAGAATCCCCGGGAGTGTTCAAGAAGGGACTAGTCAACCACTCACGGGGAACGACTGACTGGACTGCACAACCTGAAAAGTGGCTTTCACCACTGTGACCCTACGGCCCAGGACCCAGCGGCTCTCCCTGCAGCTGTGACTGCAAGTGTCCCAGCGTCATCGGATCACAACACCGGGCTTCCCGGCTTTAGAGGACGTGCGTGACCAAGTCACAGCCCTGCTGAGCCCACTCCCTTGCAACACGTCTCCATGGCTCAGCAAAGACAGAGCAAGATGCCCTGTCCGGACCAGCCGAGGCCAGCCTTGGAAAGAGAAATGGTTCATTCAGTAAGACAAAAACGGAACAGCTAACTAGGCTTTACAGATCACCGACTTGTGCCTTGCACGGTTCTAAGCCCACTGCATTCATGCATTCACTCATCCGGGCCTCAACAGAGCCCGATGAGAGAAGTGTTATCACTGCTGCCAGTGAGTAGATGAGAATGTTAAGATGCTAAGAGAGGTCAATGCCAAGGTCAAACCTTCTACAAATGGCAAAGCCGTGATGAGGACCTGGGAAGGCAGACCTGAAGATGCACAGAAACCTAACATTACCCTGCAGCACCGGAACTGCAAAAGCGAGCTCCAAGAGGCTTCACCCTTTTCAGTCCTCCTCCAAGTGGGGTTCAAAACCCACCAAACATCCTTGCAAGGCTGCCAGACTGGGCTGGATTCCGAGCAGCGAAGAAGAACCCCTAAGTCCGAGTACACTGGAGGTCAGGTTAGTGGAAGGGCTCCCAGGGTCACAGCCACAGAGCCAGGCAGCAGCCTGAGAACTCCTGCACAAGGCTGCACTGGCCTCGCACACGACCCACAATGGGTTTATCTGCATGTCCCCCAAGTGTGTCCCAATTGCCCTAGCCTGCCAAGCACACCAAGAGACAGGTAAGAGTCCCTGCTCCCTGGAAAAGCCAAATGAGGAGATGTTATTCAAGAGAAGTGCCGAGAGAGCTGGAGGAGTCAGGCAGCTTCTCAGTGGATCCCTGGCCCTGCTGCTTGTCACCCAGGGCATGTGGAGTAAGTGACCTCCCTGCTGGGTCCCTGCTTCCTCAGCTGTCCTACCTACTGCTTCTTTGGGCTGTTAGGATGTAAGTCAACAGATGTGTTTAGGGAATGCTAATATAACCCTACAAATAAAGTTCTTTTAATATATTACAACTAGCCTAATCAATATAAGCAGGAGGCATTTCAAATAAATATCACCAAAGCTGACATTTATCAAGCGTTAACTATGTGCCAGGCAACATCTTAAGGAATACACTTGGGTTGTTTTAGTTAATCCTCAAATGCCCCATGATGACAGGACAATAAACCCCATTTCACAAGTGAAGAAACTGAGGACCAGAGTGTCAAGAATTTGCCAAAGGGACACAGTGATTAGTAAGTGTAGAGCCCAGATGTGAACCCAGCTAGGTGACCCCAGGGGCCATATGCTAAATCACAGCCTCACCAGCCTGTCAGGAATGTGAGAGTATGGACGCTGCCCCTGGACATATATATTTTTTAAAGTACAGTCCTCTGTCCGAGGTGACACCGACTTCCTCAAATCTAGTCTCATGTCTCGGAATCTCCTATTGTCCACGTTCTCTGGTATCCAGCGTGGGGACCCTGAGTGGCCTTCCATGTCTGTCACAGGTCAGCACAGCTGTCATTCTTCTTGGGTCACTGACATCCCGCAGTCCCTGTGAAGGGCACCCACAGGCCTGGAGCTGTCCCACTATGTGAGGGTCTTTCCAATAGGGCTATTCTATGTCAGAACCAAAACACCAGCACCAATATTGGCTTGACTTATTAGTACAATATATGTCAGAAATGGTGAACAGATGATTTACAGACATACATATATTTCCTTAATGATCTTAACTGTCAGGAAAGAGGGGCTCTCATTGGAGCACTTGACTCCAGGCTGGCCCGGGAGCACCAGATTTACTCCCAGACTACAGGAGGTCACCTGGGTCCCTCCTTGTCCCACAAGACATGGTAAGTGAGGAACCTCCAGTGTATGGAGCTAAGAACAGCCTGCAGGAGGAGCAGGGGCAGAGGAGGCAGTGGCTACCCTGTGCTGTGACTTAGGGACCGAGAACAGCATCAGGAATGAGATGGTCCCGGGCCAGATGCTTCCTGTGCTGAGGCTTCAGTGAGAATACGCAGGTAAAGTCCTCAGTGCTGGGCGGGCTACGCATGCATTCCGCAAACACTGACTGTAGTTCCTGTGACTCACTGCCGTGATTATTATTCTTAATTATTATCACACCTTTTACATCCCAAGTCCTACAGGGTTTAAAATCAGAGCATACTTTATTCATTTAACTTAAAACAATAAAAAAGGGAATTCAATCCTTTAATGTCTCTGAGAGGCATTTTAAAAGGATGGGCATAGACAGTTCCCAGTAACATTGATCAAAACCCCTACCCTTCCCCCTTATTCCCCTCTGCCCCCCTGAAGGGCCAACTTTGCCATATGCACCCCCAATCCCTCATCCACTTGTAATCTAAAAATCCTTTTCTTTTGCCTCTAATTTTTATTTATTTATTTATTTGTGTATTTCTGAAGTGAAAAACAGGGAGGCAGAGAGAGACAGACTCCCGCATATGCCCGACCGGGATCCACCCGTCATGACCACCAGGGAGCGATGCTCAGCCCATCTGGGGCATTGTTCCATTGCAACCAGAGCCATGCTAGCACCTGAGATGGAGGCCATGGAGCCATCCTCAGTGCTCGGGCCAACTTTGCTCCAATGGAGCCTTGGCTGCGGGAGGGGAAGAGAGAGATAGAGAGAAAGGAGAGGGAGAAGGGTGGAGAAGCAGATGGGTGCTTCTCCTGTGTGCCCTGGCTGGGAATCGAACCCAGGGCATCCACACACTGGGCCAACACTCTACCACTGAGTCAGCTGGCCAGGGCCTGCCCCTAGTTATTTTGACTGGGTTAGCCTCCCTCTTAACCAGAAAAACATTTCCCTTTATCTTTAGGCAAAAGGAGAGAAAAATTGGGGTCAGCAATCACAAGACTCTCTTTGGGGGCCGTCAGAACAGGCTGCTCTATGGACATGCCCCATTAATCATTTTGTCCTAGCCTAGTATCCCCAATGTGGACGACCGAGTGAATTGGGGTACCATCCCCTTTTTTACAGAAGCAGAGACAAAGTCTCAGAGCGACTGAGAAAAGTGGAGGACTGGGGAGGACGAAGAGGTCATGGAGATCAAGCGCATGGTGATACGAGTCTAGACTCCAGGTGCTGAGCACACAACGAACAGATATCGCTTTATCAAGTACACCGGAAACTTCTAGTTATTAACCAGTGTTAGCTCAATAAATATAATTTTTAAAAGTAAAAATAAATTAAAAAAAAATAGTGCCCAGGCCGCCCTCACAGACGGGAGAGACACAGCTTTCCGTAACTCCCAGAATCCTACCTGCGGGTCAAGAAAGGAGTCCAGGTTGTGGGCAGAGCTTTGCCAGAGTGGGAGACCCAGCTTCACCCCTTCCTACAAGGACATCCATCCGTAGGCTGCCTGTCCCCTCCCACCTCCATCTCCTCATTGACAAACCTGCGCTGATAACGCACTGCAAAGGGTTGCTGTGAGAATTCAAAGAGCCCTCTCAATAAATGTTATTTCCTCCTTTCAACCTGATGAGCTGGCCTAAAATAAATAAATAAAAATTCCATACATAGACTCCTCAATGTGGCAGCAATAACTTTCTCTCCCTTTTAATATCAAATCCCACGCCATGGGAAGAATTATTCGCAAAGAGTGTTTACTATTTCCAACTTCCAAAATACATTTTCCATTAGGTAATTCCAAGCTATGAAGGCTGCCAAAGCCCTAAATAAACGGGCCACAGCATAGCTTGCATCGCGTGCCCCCCGCCCCCGGCTCTAAATGAATTGCTTCTGAACGTAAGTAGATACGAAGATATTTTGATTTTTCTCTGATATGACTCAAACTGATAGAAACACTGTAAATATTCTTCCTAAAGTTGGAAGCAGGCAACATTACCATTGGCAGCAAATGTGAAACCATTTTCATAATAATTTGTTGAGCCAAGAACCGCCAGAGTGGCTTGTGTGACAGATGAGAAGGCGCTGGGCTTGATTGAATCAGACTAACCACATATTGCTTTGCCTCCATTATGGGCCCCCTGAGAGTTCAGTCCCAGTGTCAGTCAAATCAGATACAAAACAAGAACCCAGCCCTCCAGCCTGAGAATGGCCAGGCTACAGTAGAAGGTAGAAAATTGATTCAAATAGTCAATTAGCATATGGTTATGGGGATCGAGTTTAAAAAGATGCACATAATACAGTTTGTACACAAATATAAAACCACAACAAATGTAGGAAATAAAAACTCCTTCAAACGTTAAATGTAATAAATCCACATTGTATGTTCTTGGGCATTCAGACTCAAGAACTTTTACTGCCTTCTATGTTCCACTGTAGCCTTTTCAAACGTGTGTTTACTAACACAACTAGATTTGATACTGATTTTTTTGTTCCAAAGCCAAGAAATGAAAGAGCTTGGAACCAAATATATGACCCAGGGTAGCCCGTTTTTGCCAAGCATTTCCAATTCTACAGAATTTGAGGCTGACACTTTCACCCTGTTATACATTGGACAATTAAGCAAAGGAATGGGAGACAACAGCTTTGTGAGTTTCAGTTTTATTCAATGTTCTTCTTCTTTCACACAGACAATAAATACATGTACACACACACACACACACACACACACACACACACACACACACACTCATACACTAGCCAAAGAAACTGGGCCACAGTTTATACAAACTCATCTCAAAAAAATGCCGGAAATGGAGTGGTCTAAAGAAGCGGAGCCCCACCTTGTTGCTGCCCAGGCCAGAACTGAGTGTACTAATCAGGCGACTGCAGCAACATCCCATCTTCGACTGAGCCAGGTGCACTTGTTTCTGAAATGCTTTCTAATGATCACTTTTGTTTAAGAGACACAGAATTATATTTTCTAGAGCCTCCTGGCAACTCTGTTTGTTAACTCAAGGAGGCATGAGAGAGAACACAGAACAAAACACATATATTTAACCCAGGTCGGGCACTGGCTGGGGCATCTGGAGAGGTTCAGTCAGCCCTTACAGTAAGTGGTCATCGTAAGCCCCAGAACTTTCGCGTTCTGGATGAGTCAACACCAGTCAAGGCATCCAGGGGACATCCAGGGTGGAAGGGCTTGCCCAGGGTTCCATGTTACAGCATTCATCTTCTAATCTTATTTCTGTTCCCCAATCTGTTTTATACCACATAGGGAAGAGAGACAGCATGACCCAGAAGTGCCAGTTAGCTTGGCCTGCATGATGTGACTGGCATTTGGGGCTCACTCCCAAGGCTGTTCATTCCCACTAGTAGTCTGTCCACACCAGGGAGCTGTGGTTCTCACTAGTGAGCTGAAGCAATCGGGAAGCACAGTTTCTCCTCCCCCCACAGCCAGAGCACCAGCAGGGGAGACGAGTGTGGGTTAGTGCTCAGACCATGCACATCTGACTCCCACAGAAAGAGAAGACTGAGCATGACAGCTCTGGAAGGAATCTTCCTAGCCCACTCTGGCATTATTTCTATAAAGATGAGGAAACCAAGGCCCAGAGAGGTATGGGACTACAACCCCACACAAACTCCCATGATCCTGGGTCACACTTTAGCATGAGAGTTCAGAGCAAGATCTTCAAAGTTAAATGCATCTCAGATCTGCACCTCTGCAAGCCCTTAGCTGCCTTACCTGAAGCAAGTCACTAAGCACCCGAGGTCCAGGTCCCACAGTGTGCATGGAGGGGCTGATGGCACCTACTTCAATATGGGCGTTGCTGAGAATCAGTGATGACTCCCAGGAGGTGTTAGCACTGCCTGGCACATAAGTATGCCACACGTAACTAACATAATGCTAATGGTGTGGTTTCTCAGCACCCCTTTGAACAACAATCCTTTTAGGATTAAATTTCTTCTTCACTCAACAACTACATACTGAATATATACACATTGTGCCAGGCACCGTGAATTCAGCAGTGGCTGGTCAGGCAGTAGGAATTTCTCATCGGCCTTGGCCTGAATTGCTTGCACAGTGCCTGGTGAACAACTTCCTCTTGGTCAGGGAAGCAGCCTGTGGTTACCTGTTGAGTCTATGGAAGACTAGAAGCCCTGGGCCAGGGGCAAGGAGTCTAATGCTGTCGGACTACATTTCCAAAATTTCCTGAATATGGATTTTGTGCGTTGCCATATTTGCTTGCGTTTCTAAGCTTCCTCGCAGTAGACAAGGGCAGAGGCTCAGCTCTACGCACACGGTAACAGCTCCCGGTGGCGGGTTGGTCAGGACACTGTGCTGTCCACGGGAGGAGGAAGGGGCAGCGCACCTCAGCCAGGCTGCCACCGGCCTGCCAGACTCTGGCTGCTGCATCCAGAGGTGAGCGCTGAGCGGGGCTGAGGTCCAGGCGGTGAGCCCCAGTTCCTATGCACTGCCGCAGCCTCTGCATCCCGTGGAGGGCCTTTCAGGAAGGCAGGAGCCTGCTAAGGCAGCAGCTAGAGGTCACAAAGCATACGAGTCTGGGCACACAGCCATGGGTTTCACTCTTGATAAGGAGGAAAGCATGGGGAGGAGGCAGAACAAGATCATCAACATCATCATCGTCTCAGGGATAACTAGCCCTTCCTGAGCACCTGCTCCTTGAACCACATGCGCTAACTGGGGCTGTCCCCTTTTCACTCATGAGGATACTGAACCTGAAGTCACACAATGAGTTGCAGAAACAGGTTTCCCACCCAGGGGGTCTCCCAGGCTCCCCGCGTCACTATACTGAAGACAGCACTACCAGTGGCTCATGTCCAGACTTATGAGCCAAGCTTTGCGCAGAGTAATGATATTCTCTTTCATCTCCATCAAACCTCTATCAAGTATTTGCTAGATCCCATTCTACAGATGAGGAAACTTCAGCTCAACTTCTGTCACACCAGTAGGTGGAGGCTGGTGTCCGCCTCCAGACCCCAAGTTCCTAAGCACCATGCTCAGGAGAGGACCAGATTAAGAAG
This sequence comes from Rhynchonycteris naso, assembly GCA_037038555.1. NCBI lineage: Eukaryota > Metazoa > Chordata > Mammalia > Chiroptera > Emballonuridae > Rhynchonycteris > Rhynchonycteris naso. The sequence goes on from CM073003.1 coordinate 98,736,959, forward strand.
CAGGAGACCAGGGTCTAGTCCCCACTTCGCCACTCACTGACCACATGACTTCCACTGAGTCCGTGATCTTGATGGACCCTGGCTCCCCAGCAGTGAAGTGGATGGCGGTGCCTGCTTCTTGGAGTGCCGGCAAGGCTCCAAGGGGAGGGTGTGACACACACACCTGGGAGAGCGGTTATTACTGCTATGACAGTGACCTTCCTCCTGACGGGCTGCAGCTAGAGGCAGCAGGGTCCCAGACCCTCGTGTTACCCTTGTGTTCTCATTTTAACTCATGCTCTTCCTAATATAAGAGCGGTATTGATGTGAAAAGGCCGCATATTTAAGATAATTTCATATATTTTAATACATAACGTGCATTCACACATGTCTGCATCCAATATATATCAGCACCAGGAAACGGAGACCAAAGAAAACTGCCCTCAGAAGCCTTTGAGGGCAAGAAGCTCTGTTGCCATGGACACGCACACCCCAATACTCAGCAGGACAGCACCCAGAAATCTACCACATAAAAGGAACTCAAATATTTCTAAATAAAAGTAAACAGTTTAAAAATTACTATTATTTATTGCTTTGAACCAGGCACTGTGTTATCTCAATTAATCTCCTAGCCTATGAAAGAGGAATTATTTTTGTTCCTATTTCACAAATGGATAAAACTTCAAGCTCAGAGAGGAGAAATAAGTTGGCCAAGGTCATGATGGTGGAGCCAGAATTCCAACCCCAGTCTGTCTGAATCAAGCCCAGAGCCCTTCTCCAATGCTGCTGCCCCAGGCCGTGCAGACACCAGGAAGTCAGTCACTCCCAGAGGACTGAGCGCAGCTGCAGAGGGGCAATGGCTTCCTTACTTGGAAAGGAGGGGTCGTGCTCACTGGTTCACTGCGTCCCTAGAGTCGGGCATGCTGCAATCGCTCAGCAACAACAAAACGCCCCGTGCCTGACAGCACGCACGTCTAGTTGGCTGCGTCTACACCCTCAAACCAACTAGGAGGAGTAATAAAGACAAAGGCATAGAAAGATCAGCAAACACAACGCCTCACACACGGAATGCAGGTCTCAGGACACAAGAGATAATGGCGAATGGCAGTGGAGGGAGAGAGGATTGGGGCCTGAGGAGGAAACTGTACCTGAGCTGAATTTTGAAGGAAGTCAGCATCTGAGTAAAAGATGATGGGAAGCAGAATTCACAGCACATTAAATCATGATCATTATGTTGTGGAAACATCCCATTCCAATGCAAATATATGTTTTAATTAGCACATCCTATTTCAATTTAAAAAAAAAAACACACCAAAACTCAATGTTTCCATTCCAAGGGAAAAATAAATACTTATTCCTTAATAGGTGCAGACCAGGAATACCATGTACTAAGCATTAGCAAGCACTGAGACTCATGCGACTGAAAGATAAAGCCTTGTGTGCTAAGGGCGCTGAATACATATGAGCATTGGGGGCGGGGGGTGTCTGTACCTTCACTGAGAGAAAACAACATCTTTGAACATTCATTATGTGCAGAGAACCAAGCTTCGCATATGCTTTTTCCTCTGGGACCTACAGAAAACGGTCCTATTCCTCCCATCAATGGTCGATTATCTGGTTTCCTTCTGGGCAAAGAGGTGAACTGCCTACTAAGCAGTCTCTTCCCCTTGTTGACCTCACCCTCCACCAAGGTCAGGCCTTTGAGCCACTCTCTGCAGGCCCCTTGAGATCAGACTCCCCCGCTCACCCGGAGAAGGCCCCATCAAACAAGCCCTTGGGGACCAGAGAGAAAGCCAGAGCGCCACCGTTTCCCATGAGCAATGGACATTAGAGCTGCGGTGATGAGAGCACCTTCCTGGAATGTAAATTTTCATGGTGGTAATTTTACAAATTTACATACCAAAATAAACACAGACATCTGTGGATAGAACAGAATAGAGTTCAGAATAGGAAGAGAATTCAAACTGTGTATGAATTTTTCAAGATGAAACCCGAGACTTCAAAGGGATTTTGTGGAAGTGTGCTTCAGGCCACACCTTAACCTCCTACCAATATGGCTCCTACCCCTCTCACAGGCAGCGTTTGTGGTGGGATGTTCTACCCGGCTCTGGGTTAGTCAAACTTTGCAGCTTTGGAACCAAAGAATCTCTGGGGTGACTACACATTTCTGATCTGACACATGAGGGTTCATTTTGGAGGTGCATCCCAGACACTAGGCTAGCTACAAATTCTTGGGAACACCTAACTCGCTAGTCTACAAATAGAACTACCCAGATTTAAAGAGGTCAGCAGCTGGCTCAAGGTAAAAAAACTGGCCAAGCAGGGGCTAATTCAAGTTCAAATTCAAAACAGGGCCCCTCTCTTACAGGAGCAAATTACCCAATTGTCACACTGAAGTGCACAATGAAAAGATGACTCAGCACAAAATGCTCCCTATAAAGTGATTTCTGGAGTGAGTAGTGAGCACTGGGCAATGTAAGGCATGGCTGGGGGACGGGGCACCGAAGTTGACCCTAGACAGGTGAGTAGAATGGGCGATATATTTGGCAGGGGAAGACAGGTTAGATAAAGACTGGTCATCAGTTGTGACTTTCATTCCCCATAAATAAGGAGTAGGGGATCTGAAATCTCACATCCTTACTCCATCTCTTACTAACTAGCAGTGTCCTGCAGAAAACTTATTATAATCTCTGGCCTCAGGTTTCTCAGCTCTCAAATGGAAACCCTAACTGACACAGCCATACAAGGATCTCCAGGTAGTGAGATGGGATATTTGTAGATGGCCCAGTAGTAGCTATTAAGAGTTCATTCAGTTAGACATTCAAGCATTTATTAAATACTTACTCCAGAACAGCCACCATACAAATGGTAGTGGATAAAGAATTGTACGGTATAGCATTATTTCCTTCAAGGATCATGTAATATACTAGTTAGCCTGACCTGTGGTGGCTCAGTGGATAAAGCGTTGACCTGGGAACACTGAGGTCATCAGTTCAAAACCCTGCACTGGTCTGGTCAAGGCACGTATGAGAGTTGATGCTTCCAGCTCCTCCCCCCTTTCTCTCTCTCTCTCTCTCTCTCTCTCTCACTTTCTCTCTCTCTCTCTGTGTCTCTTCTCTAAAATGAATAAAATAAAAAGAAATTAAAAATATATATATATATTAGTTAAAAACAAACAAACAGCCTGACCAGGCAGTAGTACAGTGGATAGAGCAATGACCGGAGACGCTAAGGATCCAGGTTCGAAATCCCGAGGTCGCCGGCTTGAGCATGGGATCGCAGACATGACCCCATGGCCCCTGGCCGGATCCCAAGGTCTCTGGCTTAAGCAAAGGCTTACTGGCTCATCTGGAGTCCCCACCCTGACCCCAGTCAAGGCACATATGAGAAGCAATCAATGAGCAACTCAAGTGATGCAACTACGAGTTGATGCTTCTCATCTCTCTCCCTTCCTGTCTGTCTGTCCCTGTCTATCTCTATCTCTCTCTCTCTCTTGCTAAAAACAAACTACACACACACACACACACACACACACACACACACACACACGTGAAATGAGCGCAGAAAGTAGATCAGGTCAAAGCCCCACCCAATTCCACCCGGAGATGCTTGAGGTAACATTTGGGCTGCCTTTGGGGATACACAGGAAATCATAAGGAAGGGAGTGGGGGAAGGGCACTCCAAGGGGAAAGGAAGACGCAGGCAGAGGACCAGCGCCTGGGGAATGCAGCCTGGTGGGGCTGTGTTGGGGGCACGGGACGGGGAGGGAGGGGGGGGTGCAGAAGGGCACAAAGAGCCATGTTTTAAGCAGAGGCATGATGTGGTCAGATGTGTGTTTTCAAAACAGCATCAGGCAGGCGTTTGGGCGCTTAATTAAGGGCAGGGAGAAGAAGTTCAGATGGCAGAAGGAGGGTTAGAAGGTGAGATTCTGAGGGTGTCATTCTGCAGAAGAGTTGAGACTTGACACTAGGAAGAGACAAGACAGGAGGCCTGTGGGAAGCCACAGGGAAACAAGAGAAACCGACAATGAAAATAAAACTCAGTTGACTGAAGCATTTCTTTCCATTTCTGGAGGCTCTTCTCAAACATAATAAATAAGTAAATACGCTTCCAGTGACTACAAAGCAGCATGTGGCTTCCCTTTAAATTGTCCCCAGAGACAGCAATGGTAAGAGCCCTGAGTGAGCACCCAGCACACGGAGGTGCCCCCTCCCCTCCTGCAGGGCCACAGAGCTGGGCAGCGCCAAGCAGGGCAGAGAGACAGAGGGCAAGGACGTGCTAGAGTCTGAGAACAGGACCTGCTAGGACTCCCCCTCACCTGGTGACCTAGGACAGGACCCTCCCCACTCTGGAGGGGGAAAGGTGGGGTTTATGTTCCTGTCTAAGAAACGTGGCCTCTGTGATCCCTTCTACTTAGCTCACGTGTTCTGTGGGAAGATGGGATGTCCTTTCCAAGGGTGGCCATGACTCCTCCATTCCGCTCTGCAGTTGTTGGCCACACCTACAACGTGGACAAATCCTCCAGGGTTTAGAAATAAAGACTGCCTGGCAGTCAGCCACTCTCACTGGAGGAAGTACTAGCCATGTTTCTTGCATTAGTAATAACAAAGCAATTGCGTTTTTATTGATCACCTACTGTGCAAAGCACTTAAAAATGCCTGATTCAAACCTCTCAAGATCCTTTTCCTTTGTTGATGAGGAAATTGCAGCTTAGAGCTGGTAAGTACTTTATCCAAGGTACCATAGCTAGTAAGGGGTAGATATCCTGCCCCATGTCTCTAACCGCACTCCTGTCTTCTAGGCTGTACTGCCTCACTTGCATACTCCCTCCCACCCCCCCTTCCTCTCGCTGATGCTACCTTTCCAGTCCGGCAGCAGACATGGCTAATCAATCACAGAGTATTTCCCCTCTGACTTAGGACCACAGATCTATTTCTAACTAATTCGAGTTCATGATGAAACCTGATCCTTTGTCTTTATCTTTACCAGGAAAACTGAATCCTAACAGAAGGATGCAATTTGTTTAAATTAAGTAAACACAGCTTGTGAGTATGAGCTGGAACTAACACCTTGGTCTCCTGACTCCCAGTCTAGCAGGCTGACGGTGAGGACAAGACATTTTCTAACAGCCCGGAGATAAACAGTAGAAGATGTTTATCTCAGATGACCACATCATCAAATTCCAGAAGGAGAATGTTCCAATTCTAGCCCTAACACCTGGTTCTCAGATATTGCAAGTCATCCCACCAAAGGCTCACTACAGAACAGCATTTCTGCTTACTTCTAATTGAACTGAATCATTTGTAAAGCTGACAAATTCACTTCTTTTTCAAGCTAACAAATATTTGAACTGGAAATCCCAGAAAACTCATGAATTAAACAAAAGAATGATAACACAACTCATTTCATTCTTTCTGGAGGGATGAGGTTTTCTCCTTTCTTTTTGACAAATCAGGCAAATCAGCTACATCAGAAGGTTAGGGGTGGCCCTCAGAACCTCATCAGCAGTGGCGGCGGGGAAGCCTAGACAGCGCCACCCTAAGTCAGGAGCAGGTACCCGGCTGCCAGTCGCCTGGGTGGAGGCAGGCATAGAGACATCCCAGATCACCTACAAGGAAGAAAGCATTGCCCAGGCAGCTCCAAGGGAGCAGAGATGGGGCAGTCAGGAAAGTCAGGGTCCCTCCAAGGCACTTCTTCTGCAAGCGCTAGGGGAGGGGAACGTTGGGGAGGCACGTCAGAAGAAACCTGTAGGACACAAGGCTTTCTTCCCTGGAAGCTCGCCTGGACTCTCGCCAAAGGAGATGGCTGCTGACAAATCGGCCTCCGGGAAATGCTATCATCAGCCTATCAATCTGCCCAGTGGCCTGTTTATACAAATACACTGTGTTCTTTGTGTGGACAGGAATAACGATGCTAAGAGTATAAGAATCACTCATCCAAAATTATTTGCAGAGCGGTAAGCAAGCAGGGTTCTGGCAAGTGGACGTCTCCAAGGTCCTTTCATTAAATATTAACTCTTACTAGTGAGAGGTAAGCTGATTTGGGGGAGGCAGAGACTGGAAAATGGCAGAGTATCTCCAACCTTCCCAGGGCCGGCCCCAGGGCGAGGCGCATATATATATATCCACGGCAAGGATGAACCTAACGAGACAGGCATTGGCATTTCTAGAAATAAGTGGAGGTCTTTTTCCTAGAAGGGGAATTCATCATTCCAGGAGTCGCATTTCTGAATTCATGAAGGTAAACTTACACCAATTAAGAATCCTGTCTTTTCTTCTCCAAATGAATAGAAGCTCAAAATACTGCCAAACAAAATCTCATGTCAAATTCCATCAGAAAATATCCCTTATTACCAGAAATACACACAGATGTGGAGGAACAATAACTAACACGGTGCCTCTACTTAACGTTTTGTACCTCATCATGAAGGAAGTATTCATTCGTCCAATTCATCCATCTGACAAATGCCTGTCTATCTGTGCTGTCAATGCTCATCTAGGAAGCTGAGGTCTCAGCCCCGGAGAAGATCTCTACTTAGAAGGTAACCTAGTGCAGCTTTTTCCTTGAGAAACAGGATGATTTTATAGGGTGCCAGTCCTATGTTCAAAGTTGCTTTGCCTACTACAACTGAGCAGGTCTTGAAGAAGCTCCCGAGAAGAGTGAACCTTTACAGAGGCACAGCCTTGAAGACTCTTGGTGAAGAGTGTCAGCTTGGGGCAACACAGCCAGCCTTCTGTCTACTTCAGCAGCAGCTTCTGGGAGAGTCTGAACTCCCGGTCCTCACTGAGTAAGGTCATTTGCATCTCCTGATCCTGGAGCTTGAGGATGGGGTTGCTGGGCAAAGCAATAAGAGCTAGTGTTGGGGGTCACAAAGAAGATGAGGGTACAAAGACAGAGCAGTGAAGAGCAAAATCAAACACCTTGAAAATCACGTCTGCACATCCCACACTGACCTCATTCACCAATAGCACTATTCTGGTAAGTCTGGGGGGAAAGACAATGTTCTCTCCATCTTTTCTCTGTGGGCATGCAATTGACCCTTTCATTTGAGTTGCCCTACCTGGTGGCATGTCCCTGAATGCGTGGTGAGTCATTCTCAATAGCACCTGTCTGTGCACCTAGCAAATGCATCCTCATCTGGGCATCACCAGGTGCCAGGCACTATACTCTGCATGGGTTTAAATGATTTAATCCTTGAGGAACTCTGATTTGGTACTACTTTTAACCCCACTTTAAAGATGAACAAACTAAGTCTCAGAGGAATAAGTCACTTGGCTGAGGTCATTTAGGGCTGACACCTAAATCTAGTCTTTTAACCACAGTGACCTCCACTGCGACCTAGTGTAACTAACAGTTGGACTACACGACAGTCTCCATTCTACTGTGAGGACACTGAAGGCCAGGACTGAGTTCATGCACCTCTGCCCCGCCAGCACCTTGCAGAGACCAGCACACAGTAGGCACTTAGCTAACGGTCACACCCAGTGCACATATGAGCGAGTGAGTGAACTCTGCTGGTCTCGATGCTGACTCAACCATCCAAGCCAGTCCAAGAGCAGAAAAACATAATGAGATTGAATCCAAATGAGATTCAAGGGGAAAATTCTCCCAACTTTGTTTAGTATTAAGATGTTTGACTTACAACCTATATTTTCAAAAACATTTTTGCACTTATTCCACTTTAACACGACTCACTTAACACCCCACTCCAGTAAAACAGCAGCCAAAGAGGCACTTACACAGGTATACCTCACTTGTAGAGAAATTAGGATATAAGTCCCAATATCTATGTGGAGACATATATAAGGAGAGACATTCAATTATAAAAAGGATTCACAACTTCTCTCCAAATAGCCTGTTGCCTTGGAAATTTCCATTTTAAATGTCTGATTTCAACACCTTCCAATAAACACATCTTTTTAACTTCTGTCCATCCTGAGGACTATGGGCAATCAGCTACACAGGCATAGCTTGTTTTGCTGTGCTTTGCAGACACTGTGTTTTTTACAAATGGAGGTGTGTAGCAACCCTGCATCCAGCAAGCCTACCGGCGCCATATTTGCAAGAGGCTCAGATGATGGTGCACATTTCTTTTAGCAGTCAAGTACTTTTTAATTAAGGTTTGTACATGGTTATTTTAGACATAATGTTATTACATACTTAACAGACTAAGTATAGTAGAAATGTAACTTTTAAATTCACTGGGAAACCCAAAGCATTCATGTGATTGATATACTCATTGCAATATTTGCTTTATTGCTGCAGTCTGAAACCAAAGCCACCATATTACCAAGAAATGCCTGTGGTTACCAAGAATGTTATAAAGTAGTATAGTTTAATCCACGGGTTACATAGAGACACCAAGATAGGACACAGAAGAAATTTTAGGAGGAGATTTACTAATAAGCCTGCTACATATGACTTACCCAAATCGTGCAGCCTCGATTATAGTCCTGAGGCTGGTTACACAGACATGATCACATACTGGTTGGGGGGAAAAGGAAGGAGAGCATGATACAAAAGTCATTTAATGATAAGCTTACAACATCTATCTATAAGATTTATTAAGAGGAAAGACATTCCCACATATTAAGACTATAAGATAACACAGTAGTGATAAATGTTTTTACATACCCAACACAGTAGCGATAAATGTTTTACATATTAAAGACATTCCCAAATTTTCTAGGGTCTACCACCCATCCCTGTTGCCACAACAGTGGGAAATGAAATGTTTAGCTTAGGATGAGGAGAGAAGCTACATGAAATTACCTTTGCTAAAAGTGTTGGGGCTAGCTTATTAGGTTTAGTTTATAAGTTTTATACATATAAAGAATTTCAAAAGGGTTGACTATTAAAAAGCATATAAAATGTTACAGAATGCAGGTTTTTCAAGCAAAAGAAGTGGGCTCGTGTTCCCTTTATCTAGAGGTATACGTCACTGTCATGACTCCAGGAGGGGAGAAAGAGTTATAGGAATTTTTAATTAAGATATGTAAACATTAAAAAAAAAGATATGTAAACATTGTCTCCTAAAGGCTCTTAAGGTAGGGGAAGGGGAAGAGGAAGTTTTCAGATAAGTTCTACCTTCTTTGCTCTGTCTAGCACCGTGATGGCAAACCTATGACACGCATGTCAGCACTGACACGCGTAGCCATTTTCGATGATACCGCATGCAGCTGCATACCAGAGAAGTATATGGGGCCACATGCTGAGAAGGACGTTTCATCCTCGGCTCCTGCACGGCCAGGTGCAGTAGCTGAGGTTAAAACATTTGCTATAGTGTAGACACTCTGTGCTGGAGGTCTGTAGGCCAAAACATTTTTGTTATTTAAACTATAAATATCGCAAAATTATGGTTTTTTTCTTGAAGTGACACATCACCCAAGTTATGCTCGGTTTTTTGGCGAATTTTGACACACCAAGCTCAAAAGATTGCCCATCACTGGTCTAGCAAGTAGTGGCCTCAGCCCTTCCAGAGAACTCTAGTTAAATTATGATTAACTACTAACTAACTTTTGCCCCTTTAATCTCTTTCTCTTGGGTTTTTTTCTCCTCAGAAGGGAGGGGTAAGGGGGGGCCTGGCTCTTCTTTTTGAAATACCAGTATCAACAGTCTTGCAGTACCTTGACACCTTATCACAAGAAGAGTATGTGGCTTCATGTTCTAAAAGTCCAGGCCAGTATCAGAAACCGACAGGTGCATCTGCTATGACAGAACTCTAGAAGATGTAACAATATCCCTAATCCCTCCAAAAAGAGAATTACTAAGCAGTTCACATCATATAACACACTCAAGTCTCATTGCAAGGAATCTGCCCCCACAAAGCAAATTAAAAATTCAAAGCCTATTCACTTTCAGTCAATGACTGAGGTGACAAGAAATCCAAACTTTAGGAATTTAACATTATTATTATAGCCAAGAGGGTCAGACTATCAGAATCACTCATCATGATATCTGCTTAGATTGTAATTAAATTCATTTTGACATGAATATTCATATTTTCTGTAATTGTTGGTATAAAAGTAAATGTGAATATCAATCCTCTCCCCCAAGGAAATTAGCATCTGAAATATTTCTATGGAGAACCCAAGAGATTTAAAACCATGCCTGAATGCTTCCCTTTCTGGGAACACATGCAACACTGATTTCTCAACCAAGGCACCCTGAGGACAGTGGCACCCACCCCTGCATGAGGCTTCAGGCACTGGGCTGTCTGTGTGGCGGGAGAGCCTTGGTCAGCCTCCAGTCTGACAGGGTCATCCCGGGCTCCGGTAGCTTAAAGGACACACACCAGTTGGCTTGCTTTTAACAGGATTCCCATCACGCAGCATGAAGCCTCTAGTTTTCTTGCTTTATTTAATGCAACAGAAATTGCTGGCCTTTATTACACCATATACAGAGGCCATGAGGAAGGACAGAGAAGCTGCAAATCATCAAGTGGTCTGAGAACATGCAAGGTGCCTGGACAAATCCAGAGCATGCTACGATTAGTTGAAGTACCTGTGTGTGGCCTCTGTCCCAGCTCTGGAGCACATGGGAAAACCTCTATTAGGGTAAGGCCACCGCTGGGGCCTCTGTCACCAAACAGGTCAGTCTCAGCAGCACAGCTTAAGCGGCTAGTTAAGTGTAAATCGGTGCATTGCCTTTTTGTTTATGCATTGATCATCAAGGATAACTGTCTATAGGTCTGAATAAGACCCTTAATTAAGGCTTTCCTCCTCCTGGGTGATTTAAGAAAGAATGAGGATTTGATGCAACTGTGAGAAGGACTCCCTTTACACATTTGTTTGGCCTCTATGGGACAACAACACCACCAGAGACTAACAAAAAACTGTGGCATTTTAGGGACAGATACTTGGGAGCTATTGTGGAGCATCGCTATTCCCCGGGTACCCTTGTTGGCACTAGGTCTAGACTGTGCATTCTCAAGGGGGCAGCACTGCTCCTTCAAGGCTGAACACTGGTCATTGTGGGATGAAAATAATTCTTCCGCTTCTTGTATATAAAACACAGGTATACATATAGTACATAAATAAATATATGGTATGTCTGTAGTATTAAAATTTTAGGGAGGGGACAATTAGAAAAAATATGTCTCATGTGTCTCTTTACAAGAGGGATAATGGGGGAAAAAAAAGTCAAGAAAACACTGGTCTAGACAAAAATTCTTACCCTCGTGGAGCTGACATTCTACTGGTAGCAACAAGAGAAACCCAAAGGTTAGTGATGAAGTGCTTCAGAGAAAACTGGAGCTGGGGAAGGAAGTACAGACTGGCCAAAGAGGGACAGAGGATGGAGATAGAAGGAAGCCACCATTTCCATTAATGTCTCTATTTTCCTCCCAATTGTGGCTACTAAGGAAATCTGTGACCAACGCAAGAAAGAATGAAATTCTGCTGTCCAATTAAAAGGGCAGCCCTATAACCCCGGAGAGCTATGATACAGCGAGGGCAGGGGGAGTAACAAGTATAATGGTCAAACAGCACATCCTTATACTATAAGGGGGAAGGGGTGTCTGATGCCAAGTATTGAAAAATATCATGAAATTACTAACAATGCCATTTTAAAATGCTACCTTTCATAACAATTTTTTCAGCAGTTCATATGTGCCCTTTAATTTTCTCTTTCCTCACAATTGAATACCCAGTTGACCATTTTAATTCCAATGTCCACCCATTTGAGACAAATCATTTGCTATTTGGGGCATGCTTAATGACTCCCATTGTTACCTCCACCATTATGAGCCCTGAGACTCTCAACACCATTATTATTCTTATTTCACCACACATGTTTGTGAAATAATGAGAAAAATAAAATGCACTCCAAGTTCAATGAATTGCTCAGATCTGAAAGACTGTACAAGGAAAGGTAATGATTTGACCAAAAATATGAACTCGTGGCTGGCAGGCCCCGCCAAAGCTCAGAAGGTCTGTCTGGCAGGGAATGGGTGAACAATCATGTAAAACCAGTGTGTTTCAGGGCATCCGTGGGTGTCGATTCTTACTATGCTAAGGTGAGGTTTATGCAAATGTTGAATCTGAAAATGCCCGACCCCTTAGAGCACCTGCCTATTGGGTAATAAGAGAAATGTCAAGAGTTACTTCATCAGGTTTATTCCAGAGATAGTTCTCCCTTAACTAATAGTGCTACAAAGTTTCCAACGTCCTTAACACTCCAATAGCTTTCCAGATGTAAAAGTTATCCTCCCAGGGAGCAGCTGATGATTTGAAAGGAAGAACAGCAGAGCTCAGCACTGTTCCTAGGCGAGGTTCAGCCTCCCTGTGGCTTTGCCACAGCTTTTCTGTGGGGAAATTAACAAGAAAAGCTCTCAGCTTAATATATTATTGGAACTTGGCTACAAGCTAATTGGGAAAGAGAAATCACACGGAAATGCAGTTCGCTGCTGCAGTTCGCTGCTGGATATCTCCAGTACAAACATGGGAAATGTCTAGTCAGTGGACAGAGAATTGGGTACCATGTAGGCAGACGGATGGGTACCTGTGGCTTACTGTGCATGGAGCCAGATTCTTCTCTAAAATAAGTGACATGCTTTCAGGGACTAGATTGCAAAATTGTAGTCCAAGGGGAGGAAAGAGCCAAATAAAAATCCTCAGACAATGTCCGCTGGGGAAGGAAGCTGGTGTAAAATCAAAAGGCCAGTTCCTGAGTCCTAAGGGACCCACCTAACTGGAGATGTAAGAGCCAGGGAGAAAAGTGGAAAAGCCTCACTCTCTGGTCACCCTGGAGGCAGCAAGGGAAGATTTGGACAGTGTCTCTGCTGAGCCAAATAACACAGCAACCTCACACACATGCCCTCATAAAGCCTTCTAAATCTCAGCCCACGGTTTTTTTCCCCCTTAAATAAAATAAAAATCGTTACTGCTGCCTGTTTAGTAACAAGAGGAAACTCCACAGAGACGTGCGCTGGTCGCATGAGACCCAGCCCCTCCTGAAGGATGCTGCCACAACAAAGGAAGTGATCAGCCAGCCTGTCCCAACAGTTTAGCTCGTGTTAATGAAGCCACCAAGTGCCCAGCCCAGTTTATTAGGCACTTGTCCACACACAGTGCACTTCAAGTGTAAAATAGTTCACTTCATTTTCTTGGGTCTTAGTTGAGCTTCTAAAGTTTTTATTTCTTTTTAAATATTTTATTTATTGATTTTGGGTAGGGCATAATGTATCAACTCATAGTTGTTTTACTTTAGTTGTTCATAGCTTGTTGTATGTGCCTTGACTGGGCAAGTGCAGGGTTTCGAACCACCAATCTCAGCCTTCTGGGTCAATGTTTTATGCACTGTGTCACCACAGGCCAGGCATAAAGTTATCCTTGAAAAGAAGATGATAACATGCCTGAAATCCCTTCACAGAGCTCTACACTGAAACACAGCAACCAAACCAGCCCAAGCACCACACGGGAAAACTGGGTATTTCTGAAAGCGGCCGTCCCTGGGACTGCAGGGGTGTGGGCCGAGCAAGAGGCAGGTTAGACCTCTGCTGGCCAGATGCAGGCTTCGGGGACAGCACAGATCTGTGCTGAGGTGCCCTCTGTGCTACTTACTTCGGTGATCTTGAGCGAGTCACTTACTTGTTATAAGCCTCACTTTTGCTCATCATAAACTAAGGATAGGAAGAGTAAGTACATCCTAGAGGTCACTGGGAGAATAAAATGAGATAAGGCACAGCTGTTGGCAGAGTGACTGGCATACAGGACTTGCTCAATTAGCTACTATCAACATCACTATTAGGTACTAACAGGTATGACGGCCCCTACCCAGGTGCTCCCTGTAGTTACTTCCCTGCACAGAATCTTCCCTAAACAGTTCGGCCACGGGCACCTACTCAAACACAAACTTGGGTCTTCCACACGCTCGCCTGCTGCTAAGGCGTGTAGCACACACAGGCTGGAGCAGGAGTCCCCTGGGTGGCCATACATCAGAATAATCTGGAAGGCTTGTTAATACACAGGTTTCTAGACCCTCCTCAGAGACACTCAATCAGGGTGTCAGAGGTGGGACTAAAGAATTTTCAGGTCTGATATGCTGGTCCAAGGACCACACTTTGAGAACCACGGTGCTAAAGGAAAGAGGAACAGGAGACAAGCTTAAGAATTTAAAACAGGATATGTAGATACAAAGGCCACCTCAGGAAAGCACAAAACCAAAGGGAGTCCAGCCCTTGATAAAACCAGGACCAGCCCCAAGTGAGCTCCACAAGGCTCCACAGAGGTGGCCTCCCCCGGCTCCAGGGACCTGGCGTGTGGGAATGGCCCAAGGCCACAGCCACACAGGGACATCCATGTGGGTTTCCGGAAACAAGCTCCCCAGTGGGCTGCATGGCTTCCTGCTCAGTTGCCATCCCCTCCTCCATGCTAACACATGCTGCGCCCGGCGCCCCGTCTCTGGGAGCCTCATGGGCACATTTCATTAATTCTTTCTGGAATCGTGAAGTTCTTATTTTCCTCACATTGAGAAGAAAATGATGGCAGACATTTCCACTGGAAATGCCACTGCATTCTTTATAACGTCATTCAGCTGCTGCCAGAATAAAACTATTGACCAAATTAATCTGTTTACTACATTCAGTGTGGCTTGAGCTTCCCGCCCTGAGGGCTGAAGTGTCATGCTACGGAGACATCACATTCGTTCTCAGTAACAGATGCTGGACCGCAAAGTGCCTCACACGCAGGTGGGGTCTATAAAGCGATGGAAGCAACATGGAGGGTCCTCCCCTACAACCCCCTGCTTTGCTCGTTCCAAGGGCTCCCACCGCCCTCAGGTTACATCCAACCACTAGAACATGTGAGCCCTGTGTCATCAGGCCCTTACGGACTTCCACAGTTTTCACATCCTTCCCCCACCCCCCATGCTCCAGGCACCTACCTGGACACAAGGGCTCACTATTCACCCATCTCTTAAACCTTAACACAGGCTGTTTCCTCTGTGGGGAACACTGCCCCTCCTGCCTTCTCTGTATGTTTAACTCTCACTCACCTCCTGGCATCAGTTTAAGTATCACTACTGTCTGACCTCGTGATGCCTGCTGTGGATGAGGTCATGAGGATGGGGCCCCAGGATGGGGTTAGTGCCCTTATAAGCCAAGGAGCAGACAACAGAGCTCTGTCTCTGCCATATGAGGACACAGCAAGAAGGTGGCCACCGGCAAGCTGGGAAGAGAGTTCTGCTGGGAACCAAATCTGCCACACCCTGACCTGGGACTTCCAGCCTATGGGCCTGAGAGGCAAGCATCTGTTGGTAATCCAGACAATCTCTGCTATTTTGTTGGAGTAGCCTGAGTTGACTAATACTGTGCCCCTGCACCTCCCTATTCATGTTTCTGATAAGTATTTGTATCCAGATGGGAAGTTTTGAGAGGCCACATCACACTTATTGCCCAGGTCGTCTTCAGAACACGAGAAAGCTGTGAAGGACTGCTCAGGAAAAATTCATCCATTAATGCAGAAGGAGCAGAGGATGAGTGAACAGCTGACCCCGCCTCTGTCAGAGCCTCCCTTTCTCCATCTGCTAAATGAGGCATTTTAATGAGGATTTCTTCCAAGATTTGTGAGCAGAGAACACAGCAGGGGCTCCGGAGCAGCAGCAAGAGATGAAGTCCCGAGCACATGCAGGGGACTGGGAGGCACTGCCGCCTGCTGGCTCAGTCTGTGAGCTGCTCAGACTGCAGCGTCCGACGCAGATGGACTCGGACCCAGCAGCACTCACGTAGGAAGCCCGGAACCCCAGAGAAGGTGCCTCAGACCTTTCATGGAATGCAAGAGGTAGGCTACCCTTAGAAATGCTGCTTTAGTCACTTGTACGTACTGGGTTCTAGTTAAGACTTCATCTGCGAGATTGTGCTGCTTACCAAAAATTACAAAAAGGAAACGGGCAAGTCGTGGTTGTGCTCTAAAGCGTTAGTCCCATCAGCTGGCCTCGCCTCAAGGAGAAGAGCCATCTAAGGATAGAGTTAAAGGATTTACCATATTATGTGTTAAGCCAGGTTATTTTATGGGGGTCTTGAAATCCTGGTGACCCTTGGGCTCTGGTATCATCAAAATAAAGTAAGAGTTTGGGGGAAATTGGCATCTGTTGCCCAGCTCGGTACCAGGTGTTGAGATCCGCAAAGAAGCCTCAGGGCCTTCCAGTTGGGTTTAGGAAACACACCCGCACTTGCAGCAATATCTGTAGAGCAGGAACCAGGAGACAGTCCAGCCGGTGGCTACAGAGCAGAAAGAGTGTAAATTTGTTTCCTTAACAGAGCCAATGAGACAAACATGCAATGGAAAGCCAGCCTGTTCTCTTTTTATTCTCCCCCTTTCACTTAGCAGAGAGCAATGCGGGCCTTTCTGACCATTGTCAGTTGATGTGAGAGGACTCAATGACTCAAAGAAGCTTCAGGACTTTGAAAAATGGCACGCAGCCAGTGCGGGTGTAGAGGGGGCTCTGGCCAGCACCCCTGCTGGAGGAAGGCAGCTAGAGAGCGGGCTTCCGGGCCAGCGAGCCCTCAGTGCACTCCCCACAGAAGACCCTCTCTAAGACCCCACCCAACACTTGACAGAAACATACCAATCATCTTCAGAATACACTTGCATGTTACTCAGGTGGAACTGAGGTACAAAAGTGCAAATATTTAAAAAGTCACCTGTGTGGGGACTGTAGGATGGAGTGGGGATGGCAGGAGGGGGCGTTTGAGGGTGACTGGTGACAGACGAACCCCGACTTGGGATGGAGGCCGCATACAGGTGCCGTGTGGAACTGTGCACCTGAGACCTGTATAATTTTGTTAACCAGTCTCACACTGACAAATTCAATAAAAACTTTTATAAGAAATCACCTCTATGAACACTTTAAATATGTTTTTTGCTGAAGGGCAAAAAGCATATGCAAATATAATATTTTCAGTTTAATTACTATAAAGCAGCTTTTGCCCAGATAATGGGTTTACCTCCGAGCAATGTCAAGATTTAGGAACAATCTAAATATACCTCTGCAATCACTCAGCAGTCTGGGTGCATAAACTTGTTAGGGTTGAGCTGGGTGATGGCATCCATCCCCATGGCAACAAGAGAAGCTCACACACAGCAAGTAAAGGCACTGGGAGCCACCCGGGTGGCCCTGCTCCGGGCCTTTTAAGTTCTGATTAAGGGGGGAGACCTGATGAGACTGCTCCCCAGAAGCCTCTGACCCCTGCTGGATACACAGATGGAAATCAAGCTGATCTTGTCTAGGACACAGCAGGGAATGTCAAGAACAAAATAAAATGGTGTGCTTATTTTGCCACTCCTTCTATAGCTAAGAACAGTGAGATGTAGAGGGGAATAAAGGAAGAAAAGAATGCACATCGATCTTGGGGAGACTGTGAATCAGGACATGGGAACGCATACCAAGAAAACTTGACATAGATTAGCTAAGCCAAGGAACACCCCTTACTGGCTCATGTAAACAAACAGCTCAAAGAGTGGCTCATCTTGAGGGTGACTGGTACCAGGGGCTGGTCCACTGCAAAGTAGTGGGAGCATGACCTCAGGAGACCCAGTATGCCTCAGTATGACCCAGTGTCACCAACTAAATCACAAGGCTTCAGAGGTGGGGAGGCTCATCTCCTGGGAGAGTAAGTGGCTACTGTTCTGAGAAGACAAAATAGCAGAGGTCCAGGACAGAGAGCTCAGGGGACAGGAATGTTAGGCTGAGAATAGCTTGTCACTGCTGTAGAGAAGCCGACAATGAAGACAGCTTTTGACTTCTGAAGGAAGGGCAATCCAAGATACCTTTGTGTTCCACTCCTAAGAAGCAGGAGAGAAGCCCTTGTAACAACAGGGGGTGGTCAAAGACAGGAATGGGTGCTCTGGGCTCTAAGCTCTCCCGTCTCTCTTTATAGACAAACGTCTGTTGGTACCTCTAGAGCAGGGGTGCTCAATACGTGGATCGCGATCTACTGCTCAATCGCGAAGGAAGTGTGGGTAGATCGCATGACATTAAAAAGACATTTGTCTTTTGATTGGCATACAGGGTAGCCAATCTGACGCCTGAACTTTTGACACCCTACGCATGCGCGTTAAACCGCGCTAATTTGTTCAGTTACTTTGCTGCTAGTTAGCCTTCAATTTATTTAAACTAAATACAACAAAGGGTATAAAAATGAGTGCCGTTGCTGGTCTGAGTAAGAAGCCTAAAACCTACCACTTTCATACGGAATGGGAGGGGATTTTTTTCACTATGTCATATTCTAAGTGCGTTTGCCTCATCGGTCTGTGTGCCATTGCTATTCCAAAGAAGGGAAATGTGGAGGGGCTTTTTCGGACTGTTCATAAAAACTATGACATTGACTTTCCTCCGAAAAGAGAGCTGAGAAGGAGAAAGGTGAAAGAAGAACACACAATATTAAATAGTAATAATAGTAACTTAAATAATGATAATATAGAAGAAATAAATTTATGTTTTGCATTTTTATTGTAGGTAGATCATTTTGACTTGGTCATCTTATAAGTAGCTCGCAAACTGGAAAAGTGTGGGCACCCCTGCTCTAGAGTGACCCCCTAACACCAGCTCAGGGCTGATGAGGGCATGTGCGAAGCCTACTGGGTTATGTCTTATGAGCAATTAGCTTTTATAATTTTGTGCAAGAGCTTAGTCTCTGGCCAACAGCATCCCTGAAGAACGATAGGCCCAGTTCAGTTGGATTCTCCTTGAAAAGACAGGTCGCCCCACCACTTACTGCAAAATGAACGAGAGGAGGATCCAGTGAGCGGTCTACTAAAAAGCAAACACACACAAGTAATGTATATTTTATTCTTTGGGCTTATTTGGAAATTCCGAGTATAATGAACATTTAGTACTTTGTAAGAAGAAAAACAAAAGTTGCTTAATTTCAAAAAATATATTTTTGAAATATTGTTGTCTGATCATTATATCAGAATAAAACTGACACATATTAATTTCTCTTAATCTATCAACTTGGGATAGAAATTTGAGATGTACAGCTCAGTCCTTTTCTATACAATTTTCTGAAATGTCATAGTAGGCTCTTGCTTTTAGTACTTTCAAAATATATTAAACCTGATTCCAATACATTGTATCTTTTTTCTTTGAAATTTTTATTGAAATCATTGAAGATTCCCAAGCAGTTGTAAACCATATTTCAGAGAGATCCCATATGCTTTTACCCAGTCTCACCTAATGGAACATCTTGCAAAACGACAATACAAAAAGCACAACCACCCCTTCACCTTGATGCAATCCATCAATCTTATTTGGATTTTACTTATAGTGTGTGTGTGTGTGTGTGTGTGTGTGTGTGTGTGTGTGTGTGTGTGTGTGTTTAGTCCTGTGTTACTTCATCACAAGTAAGTTTATTATCTACCGAATACACAGTCAAAACAGTTCCAACAGCACAAGGAGCCCTGGATTTGCTATTTTATCACCACACTCTCCTCCTTCCTGACCCCTCCTCATCCCCCTACCAACTCTAACCACTGGCAACAAATCATCTTTCCTTCATTTCTAAAATTTTGGTACTTTGAAACGCTATGTAAATGGAACCATACATTATATAACCTTTGGAATTGGCTATTTTCACTCAGAAAAATTCCCTGGAAGTTCCCCCAGATCACGGCGTGGGCACTAGTGCATTCCTATGGCATTGCCAAGTGCCCTCCCGAGGTGTGCGGCAGCACGCGCTGCCACTCTGAGGGACCTCGGGGCTGCCTCCAGTCTGTAGCTGTTACAGAGCTGCTGCAAACATCTGAGTGCCCACCTTAAACTCACACAATGTCATATGTCAATCACATCTCAATAACACTGGGGAAAAAGAGCATATAAAAAATTGACAATTTATCTGGCCTTTTGGAAGCCAGTATATTTTTATGCATGTGAGCTGTATATTTCCATTGTGCTTATAAAGTCAATGGTTACAAAATCAATTGACTTTGATTCTATCCTACATATTCCACCTTGGTCATTCACATAAAGCTAGGAAGTGGTTTAGTTAGCACATCAGACCTAACCCACCGTACACACACACACACATGCACACATACACACCAGGGAACTACCTACTGAGCACAGAAGTTTGTCAATCTGGAAACTCCTAGGACTGGATGAGATGACTGAACATAATTTCAGAGCTAGCTTCAGCAAGCCAGACTTGGTCACTGGTAAAGCCCAGCATCCTCACGGCCCCAAACTGACTCCATTCAGATCTAATTACTCTAAGGTGACAACGAACACAGGTCTGAGAGGCATGTTATCGGAAACCTCTTTAGCCTGCGCTAGCTCACAGCCATGTTGCCCTTTATAATGACTTTACCCAATTAGTGTGCAAGCAGTCTGCCTTGTCTAAATCAGGGGTGCTAGTGAAATGAATTCTGCACCCAGAAGGGAAGGGCAATTGCATGGAAGTCATTAATCAGCTTGAGCCTTCTAGGTGAAGCGAATCATCATGATTTCCTCAGTTTGGTGGCGTTGTGCAGAGAGGAGGTCAAGTGGGCAACCCACCATGGTTTCACCTTCCTCCTGGCATTCGCTCATTCAAGGAAACTAATAAAGACCCATCTACCTGTCTGGGAGGCAGGGAACTGAGGCCGCTGGGCCCCTGCCCTCAGAGCCTGCCCCTCACCCCCCAGTGAGTCCCAGGAAGGAACAGCATGCACACAAGGCAAATGTAGAAAATATGCAAATCCATGAACTGTTCACACACCTATAATGAAGTCTAATTAGTTTGCTTAAGACCTCTGCCCGGACAGAGGCTGTGAGTAAATGATGCTCTGCTGAGATTTTACAAGAGTGTTTAATTTTCACAAGTTTCACAGGGAGCTCAGCTCAGCAAATACTCCCTTTTGTGAACAAGCTGTAAGATGTTAAACAAACAATTAGCCTTTATTTCCGGAAAGTAAATGGAGGAAATAAAGAACACTGGACCTTATTCCAAGAGTCAGCAAGTTAACAACTCCCAGCATTTCGACAGCGTGGGCGGAGACTAGATTGCTGGTCTAAGACAGCGGTCCTCAGACTTGAGTGTGGACGTGGGAATCACCAGGCTTTATCAAAGCGGAGAGCTGGGCCTCCAGCTGGGCCTCCGCCCTGGATTCACGCCAGGATATTTGGGGCAGCTGGAGAATGTGCATTTCTAACAAGTTCCCCAGCAGTGCAGAGGCCACTGATGTAGGAAGGGGTGTTCTGCCTTCTGATTAACCACAACAACTCAAATTTATTTACAAAGTGTGGACTCTGGGGTGAAACAGCTCTAAGTTAGAAGTGTGACCCCTTCCCTTACTACCGTGTTTCCCCTAAAATAAGACAGTGTCTTATATTAATATTTGCTCCTAAAGATGCACTAGGTCTTATTTTCAGGGGATGTCTTATTTTTCCATGAACACGAATTCACATTTATTGTTGAACAAAAGAATCAACATTTATTAATATACTGCCGTCGTATCATCACAAACATCAGCATAACCAGCCAAACTCTGAATTCCATCAAGAATTTCCTGTGACTCTATTTCCATGTACAATATGTACAATAATCTACCCGGTTTCCCCCAAAATAAGACAGTGTCTTTTATTAATTTTTGCTCCTAAAGATGCGCTAGGTCTTATTTTCAGGGGAGGCCTTATACTTCTAAGCTTGAAAAACATTGCACTAGGTCTTATTTTGGGGGGATGTCTCATTTTTGGGAAACAGGGTAGCTGTGCAATCTAGGGCAAGTCATGTTCACTTCCTCGAAGTCAGTTTTCTGTAAGTTAAAAGCAATTCCTTACAGGACTGTACAGAGGATTAAAATGAGCTAATATACATACAGCCGATCGATTACATATTAAACTAATTGGTTTAACTGGTAATTAATGATTGTTCTTAGTTTTTGTTAATATGAATAAAATATTAATTATTTTGCACACTCTATCTCCCCAGAGACAAAACTTACCTTTGTTAATAGTTTATATTTGTACCCAACATATATAAACATACTCTTAAGCAGTCCTTGAAACTATGTGTTCCTATTAAGCCACCATACTTCCTAAAATCTTGTCCACAGTGTGAATTTAGAAAATCCTCCTTCACACAAAAGTAAATGCAATCTTTTAAAAATAAGTGCCAAACCTCGCAACTATCATGTATAAAAGAAAACCCAAGACCAGTCTCATTTATAAGTACCAATGCAATTCCTTCCTAAGCAAGGAATGCAAAGATTGCCCAATATTAGTCAATCCATCAAACTAATTTATCATATTAACAGGGCTTAAGGGTAAAGTCATGTAACCATCCCATAGATACTGCAAAAGTATTGAATAGAATTCAACAACCATTCTTAACAACAACAACAAAAATCACTCAGATAAGAATAAATGTCTACTTCTTTGACATGATAAAATATAGCCATCTCAACCACAAAGCTAGGATCGTACTTAGTAGGGCAACACTAAGATACAAGCCAGCAAGAATCAGGACCCAGACAAGGGTGCTCACCATCACCACTGTTATTTCACATGGTGTGAGGGGGACCCAGAGAAAGCTGAAAGTATAAAAACCGCAAAGAGTAGATAAAACTAAGACTACTAAAAGACAAGCCGATTATACATTGGAAAACCCTCCAAAAATCAAATGAAAAACTATCATAAGCCACAAGACAACTCAGATACTCAGCAAGGTATGAAATTAACTTGCGGATAGCCGTAGCTTCCTTATGTACAAACCTCCACCAACCAGGAGACCTGCTCCAAGAAAAAAAAATTCTTTTAATATTGCACACATGAAAGAAAATGTTAAGGTACTGACTAAATGAGAAATGTGTAAAATTTTTAAGAATTCATAAAACCCTTCTCAAGGACACAAAAGACGTGAAGAAAGTAGAAGACACACCTGTTCCTGGTCAGGAAGACATGCTCACAGATATGTGTATTTTCTCTGGGTAATTTATAAATGTAATATTCTTCTAATGAAAATGTTTTTAGTTTGTGAATTACACAAGTTGATCACTAAGTATATTAGAAAAGTATATAGTACTATCAAAAGAAGGTAAGCTTGACCAAGCGGTGGCGCAGTGGATAGAGTGTCAGACTGGGATGTGGAGGACCCAGGTTCGAGACCCCAAGGTTGACAGCTTCAGGGCGGGCTCATCTGGCTTGAGCAAAAAGCTCACCAGCTTGGACCCAAGGTCGCTGGCTCCAGCAAGGGGTTACTCGGTCTGCTGAAGGCCCACAGTCAAGGCATATATGAGAAAGCAATCAATGAACAACTAAGGTGTCGCAACAAAAAACTGATGATTGATTCTTCTCATCTCTCTCTCTGTTCCTTTCTGTCTGTCCCTATCTATCCCTCTCTTTGACTCTCACTTTGTCCCTGAAAAACAAAAAAAAGAAGGTAAAAAAAAAAACTTAAAAAGAAAAATAACAAGGAAAGTCAGCCCCATCAGAGAATATAACGTATTATAAAGCCTAAATGATTAAAATGGCACAGTATGGCACTGGAATGTGACCATTAAAACAAATAGATCAGAGTCCAGAGTCCAGAAATCAATCGTAATACAAATGGGGCTTCAGTATACAGTAACACATATCTCAGAGCAGGGTGGGCCAAGGGGGTATATATCCAACAAGTGATGTAAGGAACTAGATAGCATCTGAAGAAAAAGCTGGTTCTATGTCTTATAGTAAATACCAACATAAATTCCCAATGTGTAATAAAGTAAAAGATGAAAGAAAAACATGAGAAAATTCCTTGTTAAACCCGGAGTGGAAAAGCCCTTTTGAGTCATGCCTAAAAATGCAAAAGCCATAGAAGTCAAGGTCAACAAATATGCACACATAAAAATGAAACTTTTATGTGGCAATATACCATAAGCAAAGTCAAAAGGCAAACCCTAGCAGTGTTTTTTTTTTAATGTGTTCCAATTATAGGCAAAGGAATAATCTCTCTAAAACATAAAAAGCTCCTAGACCTTACCAAGTGAAAGCAAGAACCCTACTAGAAAAATGGGTAAAGGACTTGAATAACTATACCAACTGGCAAGGATGTTTAAAAACAGTTACTCTCAAATACTCCCCACTATGGAGGAGGCGAGCAATTGGCAATAGTCATCAAAATCGTCAATCCACAAATCATATGATCCAGTAGTTCCTCTTTGGGGAATTTAGAAACTGAAGAACTTACACATGACATGTGAAATGACATTGAAATAGGGGTCATTCATTGCAACACTGCTTATGATAGGACAATACTGGAAACTTAGTGCCCAGTAGAAAATGGGTTAAATAAATGATGGTACGTACACTGGAATGCCCCAAAGGAGAGGGAGAGGGAGAGAGAGAAGGAGAGGAAGGAGAGGAGGGGAGAAAGAGGAAAAGAGGAACGAGGGAGAAGAGGAAAACAGGGGAGAGGGGGGAAGAGGGGGCAAGAGTAGTAGGAGGGTGAGGAAGGAGAAGGAAGTAGGGAAAAGGGGAAGGGGGAAGAGGGGAAGGGGAAGAGGAGAAGGGGAGGGAGAGGGAGAAAAAAAAGGAAGGAAGGGAAGGAAGGAAGACAATGACTTTCATCGCACATATATGTAAATATTTCCAAGATATATTGAAACTTGTAAAAAGCTGGATGCAGAACATTGCTTACAATATTCTTTTATGTTTTTTAAAAAAACACACAAGCACAAACAAATAAATGCTTAAAATATCTCTGAAAGGATCTATAAGAACCTAATTAACAATGAGAAAATTGGGCACAAGGAGACTTTATGGTATTCTTTCCTACTTTAGAAATGTTATCCAAAGTGAGCCCGACATCCCCTGAGCCCATGTTCCCATTTTCACAAGAGCTAGCCCCTGGGGGGAGCATGTGGCGGTCTTAGGATATCACATAGCTGGGACTGATTTTAACTCTCTCAGAATTACTCACCCAATTGTCAAAGGCAGGCTGGTGTTTTATATTTTAAATGCAGCATGAGAGCATTTCTACTTTCTTCCATTTTCAGTCTCATTTTCCTAAGTCCAAAGACGTCACCAAGAAGGCGATATTCCAAAATTGGAACAAAACGAATGCTCGTGCCTAAACATGGACGGCCCCATTCATATGTGCGGACCAACTAGGTTTGAAGTCTCTGAAATAATGGAAGCTTCATTCAGGGAGAAAACACCCTATTTCCCAGTGTTACCAAAAGACCCCAAACGAACCTGCATAAGTAATGGTTCTGGCCAAATTTACTATTACATTTGCACAGAAATTCTGCAGGAAAATACCATGCTCTAATGCACAGGTGGTGCTGCTGAGCCCAGTGTTCTGGCCTCTGAGTGCCTTGTTCTGAATGAACATGGGGCCTCAGGTACGAGACCTCCAGTCCTCATCACTGCAGCCACCAAAACTAATGATTCCGTAATGGCTGGAAACTGATGAACTAGCGGGCCAGCCTCACCCAGCACACTGCTCCGTGGGCTGTGGTAACAGCACTGGCGAGGACAGCCAGAATCCTCGGGCAGCGAATGGGGATTGAAGGATTATCTAAGGAGGTAAAAGCAATGGAGATAAAACCGTTGCTAATGAGGTGAAGACAGCCCTCTCACCAAATACTGGCAGCAATGGCAGGAAATATTCCAGAGAAGGGTGTCGCAGCTTATGTTATTGTTGATGAAAGATATAACTCTAATAAAAATTCAGTGAGTATAAAAAATGTCAGCAATGGTTTCATTTCATGTGTAATAAAGTAAGGCATATAAAAATAACATCTTGGCTATAAAGAGACTACATACCTTATGGCATTTGATACAGGAAGGCAAAAGTACAAAGCAAGGGACCTAAAGACTCTAGAGCCATGGTTCTTAACCTTTTTTGAGGTACCGAACCCACCAGTTTCATATGCGCATTCACCGAACCCTTCTTCAGTGATAAATAAAATATGATTTTTTTTTCAAATTTCAAGACATAGGTATATGTTTTTTTACTGGTGCACAAAATGAGCCGTGCATGAACATCACCTTGCTCAAAGAACAAAACCAACAAAGTGCATGAACTCACAACAAATTACGGTATTACTTTATTCTGGCCTCCGCAGCAGAGGCTTCTCCGAACCCCTGAGACCGACTCATCAAACCCCTAGGGTTCAATAGAACCCAGGTTAAGAACCACTGCTCTAGTGGCCCAGGCACCCGCAGAAATTGAACCCCCAAAGTATACCAAACTCAGGCTGGGAGCAGGGGAGTGCACCCCAGGAAACAGTGTCACTTGGTAGCTGCAAGCCTGTGGCTTCCACTGTGGGGTTTTTCCAAATGAAGGGTGCAAGGGGGGGCAACACATACTTGAAAACAAAACTTTTTAAGGTTATTTTAACAGGATCAGCATAAATTAGAGCTGATTTCTGGGTGTCTTCCCAAAGCCATGGCACCAAAATGGAAAGACAGACTTCTGAGAAACCTATAAAATAAAGATAGGGTGAGCAGTCTCAAGTTTAAAAATCAAGAGAAGGTCAATTCAGTGGGTCTTAATTTAGGAGTGTCCCGTCCAAAGACAGTGTTGTACCGACCGTGGTCATCAAGGTTTTGTTCCCTCCTCAGAGGAAGGCACTCACATCTGGGAGGAAGGGTCTGGGCTGCCCGAGCTGCATTTACGACTGCACGTGATTCCACCAGGCATGGCTCTGTACAACTGCTGGCACCTGGGCGGGCTTGTCCCCACCGGGTATTCTGCCATGCCAGCCCCTGTCACCTTGCCCTGGTGCCCTTCAACATGGGAACTAAAGGTCAAGTCCTCTACTGGATGGAGGAGTCATATTCTTTCAAACAAAGACCTTTGACAAGTTATTCAATAATTTTACAACTTACCCATGTCCAGGACAAAGTTTACCTGCATCTAATAAGAGAAAATGGCTCATAAAAAATGGATAATAATTTTAAAGGTACAATTTCAAACTCTAGGTAATATAAAATAATCCTCTAAAAATTTAAATAAAAGATAACTACTCCACCCCCAAAAACAAAAGTTGAGGAGATATTAGCGACCACTTGTCCCACCAGAACTAAAAAATGAACGTGGCATTAAGTAAACAATTGAAAACCCATCGTGTTCCAATATGATACTCCTTGATGCTAGTATTTTTAAAAAATCAATGAACTTTACAACTTAATAGCCAATCTGAAAAGCAATTTTAGAAAAACAGTTTCAGAAATGGAAAAAAACACACGTATATATCTGTCCATTACTTGCTGCAGTGTAATGAGGCCATTCCCAGGACTCATAAGGCATTTATAAGACATAATTATACTTCAAATGATTATTAAACCAATTGTTGGTTGTAATCAATAGTTAAGGACATAAGCAGAGGAGGGAATTAATAACACATTCAATATTGTTCCTTAAAAATAAAAGCAAAACCGAGGGTAATACAGGCATCAAGAACTCATGGAAATGAGAAAAGCACACCCCCTGTCCCAAGCAGCCCAGGACAGCGGGTTCAGGGTTGGCAATGGTGCCAGGTGGTTACAGAATCAAAATCTCGGCAACATCAACAAGCTTGGGGGTTTGTGGGCAGATGGCCCAGCCATGAACTATCTGAAGCATGAACTCTCTTACAGGCACATTTATTAAAAAATAATAAAAGGTCTTCTAAGGAGCTTTAAAACTACCCTGTACCCTTCAAGAATGAAATTCGCGCCTAACCTGTGGTGGTGCAGTGGATCAAGTGTTGACCCTGAACACTGAGGTCACTGGCTCTCGCACAGGCTCATGAGTACAAGCTGATGGCTTGAGTGGGGGAATTATCCACACAATCCCCAAACTCGCCAGCTAAAGCCCAGGGAGACCCTGGCTCAGCCCTGGGCAAGGGACGTATGAGAAGCAATCAATACACAACTAAACTGAAAGTGACTACGAGTTGATGCTTCTAACCCTTCCTCCCTCCCCCCCCCCAAAAAAAATGGAATTCACAATTAAGAAAAGACAAACCCTAGAAGAGAAAGGTAATGAGGAAGGACAGTCTGAGGAAAGGTATATAACCAGGTCAAAGAAGAGCCCGTGGAGGGCAGGGACAGGGCGGGCAGAGGCGGAGCATGGCTGAGGCTGGGACCGAGGGTCTGGGAGGGCGCCAGGTGGGAACGGTGGGGCAGGGCACGGGGACGGGAAGCTGGGTGCCCAAGCTAGCACCTGGCATGGAGCAAGCTCAGTTCTCCAACGAAGACGTGGAGGAGCCGCTGGAGGTCTTGTAGCTCCTGCGCAGCCAGCCTCGTGGCACACATGTCAGGGTTTCACTTGCCTTTGGTTCAGCTGCCACTAGGCACGCAGAAGTTT
The DNA here is from genome assembly GCA_037038555.1 of Rhynchonycteris naso. Lineage (NCBI taxonomy): Eukaryota > Metazoa > Chordata > Mammalia > Chiroptera > Emballonuridae > Rhynchonycteris > Rhynchonycteris naso. Next base: position 98,765,193 of record CM073003.1, read on the forward strand.
TGGTTCTGCCCTAGTTAGGGCCCACACCATCGTCTGGGTGTGGAATTAGTGCAAAGTGCATCTCTTGTTCACAGTCTCCCTTCTGCTTGGTTATCTACAACAACCCAAAGTGCAGGAAACATAACAGATACACCTCCTCTGGGTCCCAACTACATAACCAATCGCCCCCACAGCAAGGGAAGTGGTGCCGGGGAAGGTGGGCGAGGGAGCTGGAAGGATAAAGCAAAAAAGGACAAAATAATACAACTCATGGACACGGACAACAGTATGGTGATTGCCAAGGGGAGAGGGGAAGAAGATATGGGGGCATAAATGGTGACAAATGGCCTGACCTGTGGTGGAGCAACGGATAAAGCATCAACCTGGAACTCTGAGGTCACTGGTTAGAATCCCTGGGCCTGCCGGTCAAGGCACGTATGAAAGTTGACCCTTCCTGATCCTCCTCCCACTTTTCTCTCTCCCCTCTTTCTAAAATGAATAAACAAAAATCTAAATAAACAAAGGGTGATGGAGAAAGTCTTGACTTGGGGGGTGAACACACAACACGGTATACAGAGATGTGTTGATTTGGGCACCCGAAACCTGTATAATTATGTTAACTAGTGTCATCCTAGTCAATTTAAAAATAATAAAGGTTCACAAGACACATAAAAAATGTTTGCTTATTAGAAAAAGAGAAAAGGCTGTATATTAATTCACTTATTTTTATATATATAACTTGGAGAATAAGAACTTGCTACCAAGCAAAGTTTTAACATACTAAAAACAAAATCTACTGTTCTCTTGGTTTCATTCTAGCTGAGGAAATAGAGAGAAGTACCATGACTTCACTGAGTCCTTCCATCCTTAGAAACCTAGAGCATCTTAATCTGTATATCAAACTACTTAGTCCCTCACAACATAAAGTCTTAATGTGTTCTCTAATCCTTCTATATGTATTTATTTAATTCATCCAGTCAATGTTGGTTGAGCTCCCTTCTGTGCTAGGGTCACAGGTGTGACGTGTCATCCTGTCCTGTGCACTCAGTCAAGGAGAAAAGCCCGTTTCCATCATCAGCTATGGAGGAGGAGACAGAAGCGACACCTGCTTCTGTGGGTGCCTTCATATCGACTGACTGGCGAACCTTCATCATGAAGCACAGGACACATCCAAAATTTTAGATGGCTAGTAATAGAAAATAGTGTACCTGGTGATCAAGAATGGGAGTCTTGCAGTCAGCACTTGGTTCAAAGCCTAGCCCTATTACTTACTTTGTGACTCTGGGGCATCTCTCAGCCTTAGTTTCTTCATCTGAATATAGGGATGAAAACAGTTTCAGCCTTCTAGGGTCACTGCACAGTCAAGGTGGTAATTCAAATAAAAGGCTTAGTATAGAAGCTGAAACAGAGTCAATTCTTAAAATTATGACATCAATTGATATATAAGCTATTAACAATCCTCTTTTAGGCTTTAAGAAAAATTCATGGAGACTAACTACAGTTTTCATAAATCACTGTTGCCTCCCATCAGAGAATCCTGGCCAGGCCCCAAGCACATTGCTTATGTCTTTTTAAAAAAGGTGACTGTTCTTCAAATGAAAGTCAAAGATCATAACGAGACCTGGAGCCCCAGACCTCACTGTCACCATGTATAGATTCTCTACCAACTCTTTTGAAGATGAAACATGACCTATTTCCTCACTCAACAACAACAACAAAAAAACCAAATAACTAAAAAAATTACAGGAGGCAGGATGGAATCCATTTTCCCACCAGCAACGCTGTTCTCAGTAGACTTTTTGGCTCCAGCAAATAACTTGTTTGAAATTTCATGAAAGAAAAACATTAATGCATCAAAAATGCACATCTCTTTTGATGCAGTGACTTCACTTCTCTGAACTTACCCCACGGAAATACTTACAGAAAAAGCATGTGGCATTTACTTACAGCAACATTCAATGAACCACCTTTGGTAATAACTGCAGAAAAAGGAAATAACTCAAATCCCAAACTGCAAACATGGTTAAAGAAATAGCAGTACCTCAGGAGTACATATACAACAGAATGCCACGCCCCCGCCAGGGGGGCTGAAAATACTGTATTCTCAGATGCACTGATGAGGAGAGTGCTCTAAGATGGCTTACTTAGAAAGCAAGTGCACAGATAAAAATGAGTAAGTCTGCACATGCTACTGTGGTCACACAGTCCACTTCCAGGAGGACGCCCAGGGAGCTGTTAGCAGTGGTTATCTGTGGAAAGAGTTACGGGATAAGAAGGAAGCCGGGAGCAAAAAGACTTTACATTTTCTGCACTGTAGAAGTGCATTTTTTCACCAAGCGCATGTTGGTTTCACTTTTTAAAACTACATTTTCAAGCTGCCAATTCAAAAGCCAAACTGCCTCCCCAAATTGTAATTGATACAGAGATAAGAAGAACCAAGTTCAGAAAAAATGAAATTATTTTTCCTTGAAAAAGTTGACAAACGTCATAATTAAGGCACATAGTACTTTCAGTACAAGGTAATTTTGATTGTTTTGGTTATATTTTAAATAAGCAAGTTAATAATCAGTTATTTCTCCTTATTCTACACAGCACAATAGAGTGGAGATTAAAACCTGGTTTGGAAACACACCAGGATTGAAACCCTGTCACAGATGACTCTAACCCACAGGGGGAAACTATGGTTAAGAGGCCAAATCCAGGGCCAATCTGGCCTGCCACGGGTTTTGATATGGACTGCAAGTTAACAATAATTTTTATATATGTAAATGAATGAAAAATAAAACTAGTATTTCATAACACATCAACATTTTAGAAACTCAAATGTCAGTGTCCATGAATCAAGTTTTATTAGAATACAACCACACCGACTCATTTGCATACAAGTGGCTGCTTGCATACTACAAGGCAGAGGTGAGTTGTAGTGAAGAAAACCATGTGGAGACTAAAGCCTAAAATATTGACTACCTGGCCCTTTAAAGAGCAAATTTGGTGTCCCTGCTCTATACAATCGACTTAACTGTGCCTCAGCTTCCTTACCTATAAAATAGGTACATCAACAGTCCCCATTTTACAGGACAGTTATGTGGATCAAATGTAATACTATGTGAATAGCACACAGCACTTCCTGTTTTTTATAGTGTTCCACATGTTAACAATGAAGTCACGATTCTTTAAAATAATCATATGTCAGCTTGAGTAAGTTGGGTTTTTTTGATAGTACATAAAATACCTTCATTTATATATTTTATTTTCTTAATTACATTTAACATCATTTTATATTAGCTTCAGGTATACAGCATAGTGGTCAGACAATCACATATGTTACAAACTATTCCCCCCATCCAATATTTCTAGTACCCTCCTGGTACCATACATGACGATTACACATTACTGACTATAATCCCTATGCAATGCTCTACACCCCTATAGGTATTTTGTAACTAACAATTTGTACTTCTTAAACCCTTCAGCTTTTCACCCAATAACCCAAACCACTCCCCTCTGGGTACTATTAGTCTGTTCTCTGTACCTATGAGTCTGTTTCAATAAAAACTCTCAACAAAGCTGAAATAGAAGGAACATGCTGTAACATAATAAAGGCCATTATGACAGACCCACAGCTAACATCATATTCAAAGGGAAAAAACTAAAAGCTTTTCCCGTAAGATCAGGTACAAGACAGGAATGTCCGTTTTCACCACACTTATTCAACATAACACTGTAAGTTCCAGCCACAGCAATCAGACATGAAGAAGAAATAAAAGGTATCCACATTGAAAAGGCAAAAGTAAAACTATCATTACTTGCAGATGAAACGATATTGTATATAGAGAAATGCGAAGATTTCACCAAAAAACAACTGGAACTAATTAATAAATTCAGTTAAGTGACAGGATACAAAGTAAATATTCAGAAATTGGTTGCATTTTATTTATTTATTTGTTTGTTTACTTGTTTATTTACTTAATGACAGAGACAGAGACAGAGAGGGACAGACAGACAGGAAGGAAAAGAGATGAGAAGCATAAATTTTTTCATTGCTGCACCTTAGTTGTTCATTGATTGCTTTCTCATATGTGCCTTGACCAGGGGGCTACAGCAGACCAAATGACCTCTTGCTCAAGCCAGTGACCTTGAGTTCAAGCTGGTGAGCTGTGCTCAAACCAGATGAGCCCACACTCAAGCCAGTAACCTTGAGTTCAAGCTGGTGAGCTGTGCTCAAACCAGATGAGCCCACACTCCAGCCAGTGACCTTGGGGTTTTGAACCTGGGTCCTCTGCATCCCAGTCTGATGCTCTGTCTACTGCACCTCCGCCTGGGTAGGCTGGTTGCATTTTAATAACATAATAATGAACTATCAGATAAAAGAAACTAAAAAAACAAACTTTTACAATTACCTCAAAAAAAATTACCTAGGAAAAAATTTACTAAGGAGATAAAAGATATGTACTTGGAAAATTTAAGAAAGAAATTAAGGAAGATCCAAGTAAATTAAAGTATATAACCAATGGTGTATTTCACAAAACTAGAACAAATGAACCAATAATATGGAACCACAAAAGACTACAAACAGCCACAGGAGTCTTGATAGAAAAAGAACAAAGTCGGAGGTATCATATTATCTGATATCAGACTATACTATAAGGTCATAGTATTCAAAACAGCATGGCGCTGGAATAAAAACAGACACACCAAGATCAATAGAACAGAACAGAGAACCCAGAAATAAACCCACACCTATATGAGAAATTATTATTTAACAAAGAAGTTAAGAACATACAATGGTGTAAATATAGTCTATTCAATAAATGGTGTGGAAAAAATGGACAGATACATGCAAAAAAGTGAAACTAGACCACCTTCTTACACCAGATACAAGAATAAACTAAAAACAGATTAAAGACTTAAATGTAAGACTCGAAATCATAAAACTCTTAGAAGGAAACAGAGGCAATAAAATAGCTGACACTTCTCATAGCAACATTTTTTTCTAATAGTATATCTCCTCATGCAAGGGAAACAAAAGATAAACAAATGGGACTACAACAAACTAAAAAGTTTTGCACATAAAAGGAAACCATCAATAAAAGCAAAAGACATTTATCAATGATATATACAATAAGAGGTTAATATCCAAAATGTACAATGACCTGATACAACTCAATACCAATATATATATATTCTTAAAATGAGCAGAGGACCTGAATAGACACTTTTTTTTCAAAGAAGATGCACAGATGGCCAACAGACATATGAAAATATGTTCAACATCACTAATCATCAGAGAAATACAAAGTAAAACTACAATGAGATTATCACCTCACACCTGTCAGAATGGCTACCATCAAGAAATCAACAAATAAGCGTTGGTGAGGGTGTGGAGAAAAGGGAACCCTCGTGCACTGCTGGTGGGAATGCAGACTGGTGCAGACACGAAGGAAAATAGTACGGAGGATCCTCAAAAAATTAAAAAAGCAACTGCCTTATGACCCAGAGTTTACTTCTGGGGATATATACAAAAAACACACAAAACACTAATTTGAAAAAATACATGCACATCTATGTTCACTGCAGCATTATTTGCAATAACCAGTATGTGAAAGCAACCCAAGTGACCACCAATAGGTGACTGAATATAAAAGTGGTTGTACATATATACAATAGAATAGGACTTGACCATAATAAAGAATAAAATCTTACCTTTCGCAACACCATGGATGGACCTAGAGGGTATTATGCTCAGTGAAATAAGTCAGAGAAAGGACAAATACCACATGATTTCACTTATGTGTGGAATATAAAGAACAAAATAAACAAAATTGAAACAGACACAGATACAGAGAACAGACTGATGGCTGCCAAAGGGATGGGTGGTTGAGGGACTGGGGGGAAAGGGTGAAGGGTTAAGAGGGACAAATTGGTAATTACAGAATAGTCACAGAGCTCTTCAAGTGGAGCATCAAGAAGGTAGTCAGTAATATTATAATAACTACGTATGGTGCCAGGTGGGTAAAGCAAATATTGGGAGGAGCATTTTGTGAAGCGTGTGATTGTGTGATCACTGCGCTGTATGCCTGAAAATAATACAAAATAACAGTGAATGTAAACTGTAATAAAAAATAAAAATATTTATTCTAAAAAAGGACATCTGAATCTGCACTTTGGAGTATTTCTTTTTTTGTATATGAAGCCCCTTTCAGAAGTCATGTAACTCTTTTCCATTCTGTAGGAGAAAATACGGAAGCACTGCCTCAGAAATACCTAGCTTTAAGTCCTATTCCCATCACAGTGAACTTGACACATAACTTCTCTGAGCCTGTTTCCTCAGTAAGACAACACAGATACTACTACTAGAATTGGTATTGTAAGTCACAGCACCAAATACACCCTGGGTATTTAGAAATAGTAGCTATGATAATGGCTCATTCATTCAACAATATTAAAGTCTTCTAAGAACCCAGCACTGTTTGGTGCACAGAGAACATAGCCAACTTCATGGAATCCTAGCCTTTGTGGAGACTGTAACCTTTTATAGTGTTAATATTCAGGTTGAGCAGGCTGGCAGGAATAGACAGGAGTTTGTCTCAAGATCATGGGGTTTGCCTGACCTGTGGTGGCACAGTGGTTAAAAAGTATCTACCTGGAATGCTGAGATTGTTGGTTCAAAACCCGGGGCTTCCTTGGTCAAGGCACCAATGAGAAGAAACTACGACAAGTTGATACTTCCTGCTCCTCCCCATGCTTCTCTTGTCTCTAAATTCAATAAATAAAATAAAATAAAATAAAAAGAGGTCCTCACCAGTGTAGTAAGGTACCAAAAAGCTACAGAATTAATATTAATATTTTAGGAAGCTTAAAGAACATTTTATTAATTTGGGCTAGGCGTGCAGAGAGATTTTGTAGATGTGATTTCTATACTTGTGTGATTAGCATCAACTCAGGACGGTGATAGCACTGTATTGTAAATGAAGAGGGGAAGGAGATTTAGATTCCCTGTCCTTCCCCCCACACCTGTGAGGAAGCAGGTAAAAAGCTAGCCAGGTGCAAGAAGGGAAAGACTGAAAAAAACCTTTTCTTATTTAATGAGTCATTTGCAGGCATTTTATCTCCTAGCGACATGGAAACTACCCCTCCCCTCCTGAAAGCGTGTAATGTATATATCTCTAGACAAAGGAATGGCAAATGAACACTAGAAAATTTAGGAATATCTTTTAATATGTGGAATAACATCTTTGCTATTGTGTTACCTTATAAGTTTTAATGTGTAGAAATGTTTTTATAGGTCCTACAGACAAATGTTGTAAGCTTGCTAATGAATTATGTCCCACCCCCCTCCTCCTTTTCCTGCCAACCTGAGTGTGTGTGAACAAAGGTATATAACCTGCCACAAGGGCTGGGCCTGGGGCTTGCACATGATTTGGACTTCCAGACTGCCCCATGTAAGCCATATGCGGCCGGGGTATTTAATAAATCTCCTCCTTTAATAAAACTCTTCAAAATCCATCTGGACTTGATGTCTTTACGTAAACCTGTGGAATTGAGGTACAGGTACTTTACAACACCAATAGCTCAGTGGGTAGAGCATCAGCCTGGCATATGGATGTCCCAGGTTCAATTCTCAGTCAGGGCACACAGGAGAAGCGACCATCTACTTCACCCACACACCCCCCCTCCAGCCCCCTTCTCTCCCTCTTCTCCTTCTGCAGCCAGTGGCTCAATTAGTTTGAGTGTTGCCCTAGGCACTGAAGATAGCTCTGTTGGAGCACATCAGCCTCAGGCACTAAAATTGCTCAGTACTAGAGCATCAGCCCCAGATGGGGTTGCCAGGTAGATCCCAGTAGGGGTGCATGTGGGAGTCTGGCTTTGCAGGAACCTGGGCACTTAGTGAGGCTGAGGGAAACCTGGCCAGGGAGCCTTGCTGCAAAGATCTGAGGCGGTGGTTTATCGTCCAGGACCCGCCAGAGGATGCAGTGGGTGTGGACCTACAGTGAGGCTGCAAGATGTTTTTACAGTCTGAGCATCCGTTTCCAGACTACACAAAGGATTCTCAGGTGACCTGGAGGAGGCCATCTAGGTAAATCTCTGTTACATAAATGAACCATCTCTATGGAGAGAAATAATGATGAGGCTTGTTAATTTACATTGTAACAACACTTTGAAACCCCTGGTGAAAGGATTTCTGCAGAGGTACAAAGGGCGAGGCAGTGTGTGGGGTCAGGCTCTCCCCTCCTGCAGAGGCAGAGAGGGAGCAGGCAGGCCTGAGGACACTGGGGGGGGGGGGAGCGGGGGGAGGGCTCTGGCACATTGTATTCAAACCCAGGCTAGAGAAAACTCCCTGCTGTCAGTACACCGAGGGTTTAATCACGTGTATAAGTTATTATTCTAATAATTATTTTCCTTCAACACTTCTCTCCCAAGTCTCATCTTTGCGTAAAGGGAATCTTGGGAGGGATTAGCCTGTGAGGTTTTCCCTCCACAACACTTCAGTTTGTTACTTTTTACCTCACGTGTGCCATACTCAGTTTCTCAACTGTCTCTGTTGCTGAGCTGACTGAGACCCAAAGGGGGTCATTTCTTCAATTCTAGACGGGTGTTTACAAGTTACACTGAGATTAGAATAAGCTCAGGAAGGAGAAGAGAGAGAAATTCAGCAAAAGCTGCCAGTCTATGAGTTAATTATGGTATACACACTTATTGAAATGATATTAATAGTTAAGAAATAATACCAATAGAATAGATCCTTTTCTTAACATAATGATTTCCTTCAGCAAGGTAAATAGAGATTCAAAAATAAGACTTTAATGTAAATTTATCAAGGCAAAAGCCAAGCTTAAAAAACAAAGAACAAAACAGGCAATCATCTTTTTCAGTATGTTACATCAATTATACACCTGTGATTGTGCCCAGATGAGCATGTAACTTTTCTATGTTTTTCTTGACCTGGCAATTTGCTTAGTTTGGGAGGGAGGTGGGCAATAAACAATTTCTTTAAGATCGGTGGGCAAGGGGGAAGGTCACGTGAGGAACCAGACCCGGGAACTTTGGCTAGAATCGCCCACACCCATGCGCACCAAAAGAAACTTCCCAGGAGTCCTTTGGAAAAGAGTGACAGTCCGTCAGCTGGTGAGATTTCGCCACATCATATCAAATCGCCTCCACCCTAGAGACCATTTAAATATTCCCCACGCGGTTTCATCCATGTGACTTATCTGGTCTCTATCCCCGGAACCAGAGAATATCGTCTGGGAAGTGTTGTACTAAATAAACCTTTTATTATTCCACACTTCGTGGTTACACCCTTTCTTCTTCCTCAGCGGGGAAAAATACCTTACAATTTTATTACTTGTTCTCAAGGAGCAGGAAGGATTTGTTGGCTTTGCTGTTCCTGGCTCTTCCTGAAAGGGGACTGAGCCCTTGACCCTTTCAATGCATCCAGACAAGTCCCAAGGCACTGCTCCTTCAGATCTTGATGTTTTTCCTTGCATCTCTTTGGGAGTCTCTCTGACTGCTTTACCTCTGAAATCTCTTCCTCTTCTGCTGCTCAGAGGCCATGCAAAGTTGAGTTCTTTCCAGGTCAGGTCCTGCATGCTGTCAGTGAGCACACACCAGCTCATCTCTGGGTGCTTCCTGGACCGTACCCAGGACTCTGGTGAGATGAATACTCCACATGGAGCCACAGGAAGGGTGCCCACATCCAGCCTTACGACTCAGGGTTTCTTCCTATCTTCTCATACACGAGTTGTGTGAACGCAGGGGGGCCAGTCTTCTCATCAGCCACTGAGTGCCCTGTCCGGTAGTTGCCTCTGGGTTGGGTAGTGAAACCCTCCCTGGCCCTGAGCTTTCTGACAGTTGTTAATCTTGCTCAAACCACACACACCCAAATTCTCGAAACTGTCTGTCCCCAAGGCTGTTCCATGAACTGCACGCCCCACCAAACCGGTTGACTGTTACCATCCTTCCCCTCTGCAGATATAAAAAACCCAAAAACCCTCCACGGGCGCGCCTTCACAGACTCACATCCGAGGGTCAGTGAACTCGCCCGGAGTCCTCCCAGTAAAGCCTGACTTTTGCTCATTTGGCTGTTTCGGCTCTTCATTCGTTCATCGGCGGCACCCGGCAATCTTTCATTTGGTGCTGAAACCCGGGAGAGGGGCTTTTTGTGACTCACCTCGGCCTTCTGGATTGAGGCAGGAGTCCCCCCTCTCTCCCCCTTGCCTCGTGCCGCCCGTCGTTTTGGACTCTGGGTTCCCTACGACCTCGATCGCCAATTGTGAGTAACCTGGTTTCTCTTCCGCTTTCTCTGGTCCTGCGTCTCCATCGGGGTTCCTCGTCCTAGACACGGCCGAGCCGAGAACCCCTCCATCCGCCGACTCCTGGAGTCTTTATAGGGGTTCAATCGGAAGGGACGCCTTTCGGCTGCTCTCCTATCTCTGTCCTGAGACCTATCATTTAGGTCTCCTGTCGGGAGACGGGTATCTGGAAGGGACGCCTCCCTTATACTCTCTCTCTCCGCAGACGCCTAGGACCAAAAAGCCGGCCAAATTATGGGGAACTCCAAATCCAAAATAGACCCAAAACTCCTCTAGGATGTCTTAAAAATTTTTCCAAATTGGGATACACTCAGACACTTCGCAGGAAGAAACTCGTCTTCCTGTCACAGGTCGCCTGGCCTCAATACACCCTAGATAACCGGTCTCACTGGCCGCCTATGGGTACTTTTGACTTTAACATCCTCTGGGACCTAGACAATTTTTTGCCGGCGCACTGGAAAAGACTCTGAGGCCCCATATATTCAGGCTTTCTGGGATCTCCGTTCCCGCCCCATCTCTGCTCCTACTGCTCCACTCTCCAAATTCTTCTAGCCCAGACCTCCCCTCCTCCCAAGGCTTCACCCCCGGAACCCCCTCCTAACTCTCAACCCAATGACCTTCCCGACCACCTATCTCCTCCTCCGGCTCTCCCCCGGGAGAACCCCCCAGACCCGGGCCAGGCTCCAGCTCCTTCCACCCCTCCAGCTCCTTCAGCCCCTCTGGTTCCTTCTGCCCCACTTCCCACCAACCCTCTCCCCTCTCCCATTGCAGCTCATACCAGGTCGCACAGTCCCCATTATCATCCGTTGTCCTCGCCCCTCTCCGCGAGGTAGCTGGGGCAGAGGGCCTAGTTCGGGTACATGTCCCCTTTTCCCTCCAAGACCTTTCACAGATTGAGAAACGGCTAGGATCTTTCTCGGCCGACCCCTCAACCTACATTAAGGAATTCCGGTACCCTACTCAGACATATGACCTGACCTGGCATGACATTAAAGTAATTTGTACCTCCACTCTCACCCCTGAGGAACATGAACGTATCCTCACTGCCGCCAGACAGCAGGCAGACAGGGACCATCTAGTGGATGACCAAATCCCCCTTGGCACAGAGGCGGTCCCCGGGGAGGACCCCAATTGGAGTTATCAACCCGGCCAAGGGTCCAACATCCCTCGTCGAAACCTTATGCTCCGATACTTAATCAGAGGCATGGATGCAGTTTCCAACAAGGTTGTAACTTATGAAAAACTGAGGGAAATTACCCAACTCCCCGAAAAAAACCCAGCCCTTTTCCTGAACTGCCTTCAAGAGGCCCTTCCTTGTTCATTATACCCACCTAAACCCGCGGTCCCACAATGGGGCCACAGTCTTAGCCTCTCACATTATCTCTCAGTCAGCCCCGGATATTAGAAAGAAACTTAAAAAGGCTGAGGAGGGCCCTGAGACTCCCATCCAAGACCTGGTAAAAATGGCTTTTTAAGTGTTTAACGCCCGAGAGGAAACGGCTGAAGCCGCCCGCCAGGAGCGGACCCAAGCCCTGGTAGCGGCCCTCCCGGTAGGGGAACTGATAAAGAAACCAGCCTCCAAGGGAGGACAGCGCACGCCACCGGGCGCTTGCTTCAAATGCGGCAAAGAGGGCCACTGGGCCAAGGCTTGTCCGCAACCAAGGCCCCCCACCCAGCCTTGCCCACAGTGCAAACTAATGGGCCACTGGAAGTTGGACTGCCCGACCCTGGCTCAGCCTACGGCACCTCAATGCCGGGGAACTGAGACCAGGCATTTCCAGTCTCAGAACTGCTGGGCTTGATGGACGACTGAGGGGGCCCTGGCTCTTCGACTCCAGTTACCCTCACCAGTTACCCTCACCAAGCCCAGGGCTACGCTCCAGGTAGCAGGTAAGTCTGTTTCCTTTTTAATAGACACGGGGGCTATCTACTCTGTCCTTCCCTCTCATTCGGGCCTTACAGTTCCTTCCCAGGTCTCGGTCATGGGAATCGACGGATCACCCTCAACCCCACGGCAGACAACCCTCCTTAACTACCCTTTGAGGGTCACCCATTCTCTCACTCCTTCCTAGTCATACCCTCCTGCCCAGTTCCCCTCCTGGGGAGAGACATTTTGTCCAAACTCCGGGCAAGTATTTCTTTTTCCCCCAAGCAGGTCTTTTTACTAGCATTAGTGCCAGATCCCGACCTCGGGCCTGACTCGGACCCCAGAGTCCAGCTTCTACCTGGAGTCGACCCTAAGGTCTGGGATACGGATACCCCCACTGTAGCCTCCCTACAGAGACAAATAACTTCTCTCGCCCAAGTCTCATTACAGAACCGGCAAGCCCTGGACCTGCTTACGGCCAAGCACGGGGGCACCTGTGTCTTCCTGCGGGAAGAATGTTGCTACTACATCAACGAATCCGGCCTTCTAGAGACCAGGGTAGAAGCCCTCCACAAACTCGGCTCTGATCTCCAGAAGCAAAAATTCTCATCAGAAGCCTCATCTTGGTGGAACTCCTCCATGTATTCTTTATTAGCTCCACTCATAGGACCCATTTTCATAATTGGACTAATCTTACTGATTACCCCTTGTCTTTTTCGCTTCCTGCAGACCCAATTTCAGGAAATCACCAGGATAGCGGTCAACCAGATGATGCTGCAACATTACCAACCCCTGCCCACCACAGCGGATACGGACTGCTCTGGCTCTTTCCTACCCCTCCCCTAATGACGCCCCCATACAGCAGGAAGCAGCCAGAAAGACCACGTCACCCCACTCCCTATACCAAAGAGCCAGGAATGTCCGGTAGTTGCCTCTGGGTTGGGTAGTGAAACCCTCCCTGGCCCTGAGCTTTCTGACAGTTGTTAATCTTGCTCAAACCACACACACCCAAATTCTCAAAACTGTCTGTCCCCAAGGCTGTTCCATGAACTGCACGCCCCACCAAACCGGTTGACTGTTACCATCCTTCCCCTCTGCAGATATAAAAAACCCAAAAACCCTCCACGGGCGCGCCTTCACAGACTCACATCCGAGGGTCAGTGAACTCGCCCGGAGTCCTCCCAGTAAAGCCTGACTTTTGCTCATTTGGCTGTTTCGGCTCTTCATTCGTTCATCGGCGGCACCCGGCAATCTTTCATGCCCTAGCTCATATTTCCCCTTTGTGTGCCAAAGTTTTCTCAGCTTTTGAATTGGTTATCTTAAGAGATGCCTATCACTTCGTGATGACTGGAAAGATCAATGCAAAGTCCCTAGGAATGTATTTGTAAACTGTCCCTCTGACTTATCACCTTGACAATAAAGTATTGAACATTTCAGCATAACAGAAAACAGGTGACCCACTAAATTACTCTGGGCCAGGCACCCTAAACATAGACTAAGGTACTATAAAGAAAATGTTGGCCCTGGCAAGTTGGCTCTGTGGTAAAGCGTCAGCCTGGTGTGTGGATGTCCTGGGTTTGATTCCCGGCTAGGGCACACAGGAGAAGTGACTGTCTGCTTCTCCACCTTTCCCCTCCCCTCCCCCTTCTCCTCTCTTCCCACAGCCATGACTTGATTGATTCAAACAAGTTGGCCCCAGGCAATAAGGATGGCTTCCTGGCCTCCACCTCAGGTGATAAAAATATGGATCAGTTGCTGAGCAACAGAGCAATGGCCCTAGATGAGCAAAACATTGCCCTCTAGTGGGGTGGATCCCTGTCAGGGTATATGTGGGAGTCTGTCTCTCTGACTCCCCTCCTCTTACTAAAAAAAAAAAGAGAAAAGAAAAATGTTTGGAAGTTCAAAATAAGTGGCTTCTTGATGACGGCAGGTTTTCTCTTGTTTTTGACAGGACACCTATGTGTTCTGTTTGATTGGAAAGAGCCCAAGGGTCTTGAAAGAAAGCAACTCAGGGCACCACTGCCACCACCCACTCAGCCAACAGCCAATATTTATTGAGCAACCGCTGAGTGCAAAGCATGTGACACTGTATGTGCAAAGAAAACACATCTTTCTCTTCAAGGGCAGGCACACTTTAAAGGATTCCAAACAAATGGAAATACTCATTTGTCTCTTATATGACAGATGTTGTGCTTATATGAGCACAATGCAAACAGGTTCAAGGTGTATAAAGGGGGTTCATTACAAGGTCTACAAATGGGCACATCTCTGCATCCAGTTACTGGTTTTGTAAATTGTCTCGGGATTCCCTACATTTAAAAATGGCATGAGAACCCTCAGGGCCCGTGGAAAAGGAAATAGGACACACCACTCGTTTAGAAGAGCGTCTAAACGTGACATGGACCAGGCAGCTTCTGTGTTCACGTCTAAGCTGCTAAGCTGTTGACTGCTCTCATAATGGTACGCTGAGCACCTTCTCCTGCGGCTCACCGGGAGTTCCCAGGGAGGAGTGTGGTCTGGTGTAAGGGCGGCGTTTGAGACAGGCAGACTTGGATTTGAGTCCAGCTTCACCACCGACTTAGTCCTCTCTCTGCAGGGGAGTGACTAAATCTTGCTCCCACTTCCCTATCTCTACAATGAAAATTATAGCACTGAGTCCATATAGTTGTTCAGGGAAAATGAGTTCAAGTGTAGAATAACGTATCTGTGGAAAGCCTGAAAGGAGTAAAAGTATTCAAGAAGCACGAGCAATTTCCCTCCCCTTGAATTAAATGTACGTGTCAGTGAATGAAGGACACAAGGACTTTTAGCAATTGTGATCTCTTTCTCCTATGAAGTGTGCATATTGCACTGAAGTTCACTTCAGTTCCATGGCAACATGCATTACCTCTTGTGTTATTTAATGCTATAATCACAGGGCACACTGGTTATACCTTTAATGACACTAGATATTATCTCCCCAACTGAATGAAAGGTCCTTGGGCACAAGACTTTAGAATCTTTTATACATGCCCATTTAAGGTATATTTAACGTGTTCTATATATATTTCTCTAAGGACTAACCTGAATAACAAGACTGATGCCCGCGGTCAAACAGGACACCTACTTGCTCATTTGCAAGTGGTTCTGAAGGCAGGCACCACAGTGCGCAGGCGCTGACCGTGGGTCCCGAGGGTGCGGGATACTGTCTTTCCGCAGCAGTTCTTCCCAAATCATTGGCCCCTATGTCATGACCTGACGCATTTTAGCATTGCCAGATGTAGCATTTGTGTCTTCTTGCACATAAAATATTCTGTATGTGCTTGATGTATAAAACAACAAATTGTGTAAATATCGGTGAAATTGAAACACTTGGGTATAGATCCATGAATTAAGTGAACGTACGTATAGTCAAGGGGAGAATATGGTTACAGGTGATCTAAACAGCTCAGGCAGTCTAGGCCTTATGGAGCTCTTTCAGCTTGTTGGGGGGCAGGGGGGAGACTGACAATGATGCTGCGACGTCCCAGGTCAAGCTGGTCCCGAACACTGCGTCATGATGAGCTGACTCCAAGAAGTCTAACAAGAAAATATGCGGAAACCTCTGCTGATTACTCCACAGGATAAAAGGAAGCTAAACTGTTGTTGGAAATTATTTTAGGATTTGCAAACTTGAAATAAATGTTTGTCTTAGTGTTCATCAGCCATAGGAAACCTCAACTGAACTGGTCCTGCCTTGCAGACAAAGAAGAATTAGCCTCATGATTCATGAACATTTATAAAAAGCTTTTCCTTCGAGTTCTATGAAAGTGAGGCCCTACAGTGTGGTGGTGGCAGAAGTGTTTTATTTATTTCAGAGACAGAGAGAGAGTCAGAGAGAGGGATATATAGGGACAGACAGACAGGAATGGAGAGAGATGATAAACATCAATCATTACTTTTTCATTGCGACACCTTAGTTCAGGGGTCGCCAAACTTTTTACACAGGGGGGCCAGTTCACTGTCCCTCAGACCGTTGGAGGGCCAGACTATAAAAAATACTATGAACAAATCCCTATGCACACTGCACAGATCTTATTTTAAAGTAAAAAAACAAAACGGGAACAACTACAATATTTAAAATAAAGAACAAGTAAATTTAAATCAACAAACTGATCAGTATTTCAATGGGAACTATGGGTGCGGATGCATCCTGTGCTCCTCTCATTGACCACCAATGAAAGAGGTGCCCCTTCCGGAAGTGCGGTGGGGGCCGGATAAATGGCCTCAGGGGGCCGCAGGTGGCCCGCAGGTTGTAATTTGGGGACCCCAGCCTTAGTTGTTCATTGATTGCTTTCTCATATGTGCCTTGACCGGGGGGCTACAGCAGATTGAGTGAACCCTCGCTCAAGCCAACGACCTTGGGTCCAAGCTGGTGAACTTTGCTCAAAACAGATGAGCCCGCGCTCAAGCTGGCGACCTCGGGGTCTCGAACCTGGGTCCTCCACATCCCAGTCCAACGCTCTATCCACTGTGCCACCGCCTGGTCAGGCAGGAGGAGTGTTTTAGAATAAAAACAATTCCTTGAATTTGATTGCTCAGTATTGTTCTTTAGGGGACATCAGGTAAACATGCACACATACCAGCTCTCTAAGAATTTACAATCTAGTAGAGATTTAGAGAGATATACAACTAACTCGGTATGAAGTGGAATAAATGAAACCCCTCCAAAAACATCTGAATGACTGATCTACATATTAGTTTACAAAAAGCAAAATTTACTGCTGCACTGTTCGCCTTGCATATTGTGATTCCTCACTCCTGCCTACTCAAAAAGACTATTAAACAGAGAGATTTTAATGTCTCACAAAATACATTCTCAAGTTCTGTATTGATGACGTTCATCACACCTATTACCTGAGCTTCTATGTTACCTAATATATAACCTGCAGGTGGCTCATATTTGTCACATGCAGTAGTATTAAAGTCCTAAAGTTTCTAGTAAACAATGATTTTTCTCTAACAACACGATGAATGACCCCAAAACTTGCCATTTTGGTCACCAGACCTTGCAGGACACCCTGTGGCCTTTGTAGCACTGCTCAGAGGGCACTCCTCTTCGTCACCCCAAAAGGAGTCAGGAAGACAGACTGTCACTATTAAACAAACTGCTTGGGGACTTTTTAGAGGTCACAGCTACCAATCCTTCCTGATACTGTTCTTCCAAATGCAGTAGAGGAAATATTAAACTTGTGGATTTAAATTACTTCCTATTCCCCAGAACTGACCTAGGGATGACTCAGTTTGCAGAACCCTGAACAGATTCACCTCCACCCGATGTGATGGTGAATCTCCTCTGAGCACCAGACTTTGCAGTCTCATCGATCCTTTGTGTTCCTTTCAAATGGAAAAAGAAAAGAAAACAGGCCGAAGGAAGTCAATTGTTTGGCCAAGGTCACAGGGTTTAGAGCAGTGGTTCTTAACCTTTTTTGAGGTACCGAACCCACCAGTTTCATATGCGCATTCACAGAACCCTTCTTTAGTGAAAAATGATTTTTTTTCCCCCAAATTCAAGACATAGGTATATGTTTTTTTTACTGGTGCACAAAATGAGCCGTGCATGAACATCACCTTGCTCAAAGAACAAAACCAACAAAGTGCATGAACTCACAACAAATTACAATATTACTTTATTCTGACCTCCGTGGCAGAGGATTCTCTGAAACCCTGAGTCCGACTCATCGAACCCCTAGGGTTCGATAGAACCCAGGTTAAGAACCACTGGTTTAGAATAATTAAAGAGTTTATCTGGTTTTAGACTCCAATTAATAGGAACAGAATGTAAATGTGATGTTAGTGTCCCTGCAAGGACCCACCATTGCACCTTTCCTTGTTTTGTCCAAATGACGCTGGACCTGTGTCCGTCGGCAATTCCTGGTCAGTGAAGAACTGAGTGGAGTTTAAGAAAGGAGGCATCTAGTCTGAGATGCCCGCACTCAAACCCACATAAGAACAACACAATGGCCTTTTTATCCGTGAAGGCTTGACAGCATCCCATACAATTTGTGGGAGCAAAACATGGATGCAGTGTTGGCCTGGGATTTACGGTGTGAGTGTCTCCCTGGGTGATTGGATGGGAACCAAAAAACTTCTTCCAGTGATCTACTTCTGCCAGTATCTGGGTGACCTCAGCCAAGTCGCTTATTTCTCCAAATCTCCCTTTTATCATCTGTGAAGGAGTCTGAGATTCTCTAGGGATTACATTTGCTCAAAATCCTATGACTGGGTTAGGGTTTCCTCTTTGCTACATGTTGGAAGTTTTATGTGCCCCTCAGTTTTCTGAAACAAAATGAAGTGATTTTAGAACTGAACCCTGAGCTCAAGGTATTACATCCCCCCCCCCCCCAAATTTAAAGATAGTTTGGCCTCTACACTCAATATTAGAAATTTGTCAGGGCAAGAGTCAATATAGTCAAAAGAGAAAGAAGGTCTTCTGGTTGGGTGCCAGTTTATGCAGAATCTTAAGGAAAGTGATTCCCAAATAATGTAGCGAGTGCCAGGATGGGCATCTGCCAATCAGACTGGTTTCCTCCAGAGACAGACCCAGGCCTTGGGCACACAGGTCAGCAGACAACAAGCTGTTACCCAGGCGATGCCCAGAATTGCATCCTGGCTTCTTCCCCAAGTCCTAGTGGGAGCCAATGTGATGGTGATTTAGTAAAAACAAAGCAGGTAACAACCTTTTTTGTAAGTCCTGGCGGCGGTGGGGGGGGGGGGGGTGGATCTTTATAGGGAAAAAAATGGTTTTTTAAAGTTTTAAATATAAACATGCTCCCAGGTTTCAGCAGCCTTTCATTGGGTCTTGATGTTTGCATTACCCCTCAACCCATTAGAGACATTTAATCTCTAGGGTCAAGTACCTTCCAACAGCTGTGATCTCAAATTGTAATAAAAGACACATTTTTAATAGAGGGACTAGCCAAAGTCCCTCTCCTCTCAGCAAGTATAAATCTTTAGAAAACTACAGAAGTGCTCAAATGGTCCTCTTTAAAAATAAAAGATTTAGTTATTTTCTTTTTCCACAGGTCTACAACAAATTCATTTTTGAACCACCACCCCCCCAAAAAAGGGAAGAGGGATTCCAAATAGTGAAATTATACCAAGTTGTTTCTTACGTTTGAAGAAGAAATAAATATGACAAATAGGTAATCAGCTTGGGGAGCAAACTTGCATAAACTACCTGCTTTGTGCTCCTCACAGTTCTGGGGCTCATGAGGATGTAAGACTACATGCAGCCCCATCGTCTCTGGTTTCACATCCACACACCACCCTCACACTCTTATAGATGTTTGAAAACTAATCATAATAAAAAATGTCTACTGACACCCGGATTCCAACATCACATGACAAGGAGAGAAGAGATATATGGGAATCTATCTGTAACATATAATGACATATCATACAAATACGTGATGCTGGTAGACACAGTTCTTTCTACCTGTGAGTGGTGGGGTAGGAGGGGAGGACATCCTGACTTGGGGATAAACATGACAATGAGGGGGTTTACTTGGAACATGGTGAGATGACCATGGATCTTCAAGCATAAACTATCCTGAATGTAGCTGGTGATCCCTTCCCAGATGCATACATCTGAATCATAATACCCTTAACTCAAGCCCCTTTATTAAGAGAATTAAAATTACTCCAAGTAGATTTAAATAATAGGTCAAAGAAATGATCTACTGAGTTCCTATTGGTCACTGACCAAATGAGTTCCTAATATTAGAAACGCCAACTCATAGTGAGGAAGGGAAAGAAAGATGGGGGGAGGGGGGGAGGAGGAAGAAGAGAAAGACAAAACAAGGTGAGAAAGAAGAGCCTGCCTTGGTCTGTGATCACCATGCTCTCCTCACTGAGTTAGAGGTAGTTAGAGATGGACGAAACTTCCATGACGCTCAGCCTCTGCCCAGACTTGCCTAACATAGCAGGATCTAGTGCGTCTTTTCCACAAAAATGTTCTATTAGAGTTTTCTGACATGGGACTCATCTGAAATCCAAAGAACTCAGTGGAACGAGGCTTTGTGATCTGGTTGAACCCACTGAGAGAAAATCACCCACGAGACTATAGATGCCAACTGTCGCCTCGTTTGTACTAATCAAAGGTGAGCACTTTGCTCTTTGAATTTTTCTAGGGAAGAGACATTCCATTTACTACTCATCTACTCTGTGTTTTCATGAAAAGCGCTAAGGCCACCTGTCCATCGTGTGCACCTACAGAAAAGGACACAGTTAAAATGAATATGGCAGGTTGGAATGTTGGTCGATCTTCTGGAAAAGCAGAAAAGGAAAACAATCGAGATGAACCCTGACTTGCCGTTCGGCAGCCCCCTCCTTCCCGCTGTTAGCAGATGGGATGGATGCAGCCCTTGTCCACCCACATAAATGAGCAGTCGGATTTACAAGGTGATAAATGGGGTGCTGGCCTCTCTTATATTTTACAAATAATTAATGATACAAGTTCTCTAAAGAGAAGAATGTCTTTTGCTTAAAACATTCAATGTATATAAACTACTGTACATCCCAACTCTCCAGGAACAGATTTACTGCACACACTGTACTGACACATCACAAACCTCCAGCTCCAATGGCTTGTCTGTATATGCAAACGGCACCTGTACACACCACTTTATACAGACTGTCACCTCCAGCCAGATGTTAACTGCATAAAATGGTCAGGAAATGTGGAGAAAACCCAAATCTTTGGGAGCTGGAGAAGAGGCTTAATATGTCACTTTTTATGGCTGTTTTACTCAAAACTTATTGCCACGCCCATTTTAATTCTAAAACAACACTGAAACTGTCATTTGCTTCTGTTACTTGCAAATCAACTACTCAGTTCTTTAATATTATTAATAACTACCATTTCTTTAGCGTTTTGCCACGCTCTAATCTAATAATGAGCACGTAATATCTAATAATGCTCTCAGTAAGCCTGTGGTGTTGGTTATATTATTACACATGAGGAAACTGAGGCAGAGAGACACGGTGTAATTTGCCCAATGACATGCAGCAGTGAACAGTGAGCCTGGGAGTTTGGCTCCAGAACTCCCGTTTTAAACAGCACACGTCCTTCACTACCTGCCCACACCTGTTGATTTAAACAGATTCCTCACTTTATCACTCAAAACTCTTCAAGCTTCGCCTTAATTGACCCTTCCGGATTTATCTCTTACATTTCAAGACTTGTCCATGCAGATCGCAGACTTGGGACAAAATGGGACTGGTCACTTCCCCACACATCCTGAGCTCTCTCCATTTCACAATTTTACTAACAGTATTTCCTCGATGTAAAATGCAGTCACTCCTTAAGAGCAGAGGGAGAAGTGAAACCATTTAAAAATATATAGATATATAAAATAATAAAGGCTAACATTTATTGATCAATTACTATGTGCCAGAAACTGTGTTAATCTGTTTACGTAATTATATTATGAATGCAATTATGTGTGACAATACATATAGGCATTGTTACCCTGATGTTACCAATGAGAAAATCAAAGTATCTTGTCTAAAACAACTAATAAGCAGTAGAGTCACAATCCAAACTCCAACTGTCTGACTCCTAGGAGCAAGCGGTTAACCATACATTCTAGGATGCATCTGTCCCAAATTCTATTAGCATTATAGTTGTTGGGGAGTAAGTTTCATATCTCCCTGCTAAATAAACTGTACACTTCTTGGAACAAAGGTTAGATTTGGCATCTCTGAACACCATCCCACCCCTTCAACACACAATTTTTGTGGAAGTGACGTGCATAAAGGCAAGGAATTCTAAAGTAAAATGTCAATGTCAAGGCCTCTGGGAAGCCTTGAGTCCCGGGGGGGAGCCCCAACCCCTCTCCCTTGAAACTCTGCCTATGTTACATGTGCACTGTTGCTGCCCAGGGTAGACTGACAGGGAGCAGCCTTCAGAAAGGGCCAGTGTGGCGTGTCCTCTCCTGCCTGCTCCACCAGACCCCATGTGGAAACGGCTCACAGCCCTCACTTTGCTCTGAATGCTGTGTGGAAAGTGGTGTGGTCTGAAAGTCCCCAGGGACTGGAAAATTAGATAAAAATTTTAAAGGAGCATATTCCCTGGAACATTTCTTGTATTCCCAGTTACACTGTCAGTAGTCAGTGAGAAATATGTACTTAAATTAAAGAAAGTTATTTAAACATACCAGAGCCAGAAGATATTGATAAATCTGATTTTGGTTCTAAGAATGCACAAAGATTCAAGTCAGCAAAGTTTGAAACCACTCCTAATTTTATCTGACCCATTTGCTTACATGCTGCTTCTCGAGACAACACCAGTGTCTGTGGAGCCAGAGAACTCCCCCCACGGAGGATGGGAAGAACACCAGACTCAAAGTCAGGAGACATGATTCAAGGTCAGGACAGACCGTCATTTAAAAGCAGAGTAAGTGCAAGGCAGTTAGTTATCTGATCCCTACGAGCCTCATTTTTGTGTGTAAAATGGGATGGTCTGACCTATTGATTTTATACTGTTAATGCACAATCCCACATGAAATACTTTCCAATCTGTAAGGTCTGCAACAAAGAATGCACTCATCAATGGAGAAAAATTGTAGCCACACATTTGATTGTCCTGTTCTCTCTCTGCACTTCATCCTTTTCTTCCTACCTCTACTCAACTATTTAACAAATGTTTACTAGGTGCCCAACACGTGCCAGACCCTGTATTAGGTGCTGAGACTACAGTGGCACACTAGTCAGATTAGACACCTTGTGGGGGAGGGTGAGAGGAGGGGAGGGGAGACAATGGCTGTGGAAGTAAATGAAGGAACCATTTCAGAGGAAGAGAAGGACTGAGAAGATAATGACCATGATTACAAAGGGACTTCTGAGGAGATAACAGGAAGGCTGCAGCCTGAATGGCCACCCAGGGTCTCTGGCACAGAACAGCAGAGAGAACAGCACTGCAGAGAGACAACAGCGGTAGCAAGTCCCTGAGACCAAAATGACCTGGACACATCCAAGACGCAGAAATAAGGCCCTTGCAGAAGTAGCATAATGAACGGAGAGGAGGAGTCACAGGTGAGATGGCAGGTGGGACGGATAGGAGGGCCTCGGAGATTGTGCTGAGCAGTTTAGATTTTGCTCTAAATTCCGTGGAAAGCTGTTGGATAGTTTTAAGTAGGAGAGTGACTAATCTGACTGCACCGTCAGAATCTTTGATAAGACCAAGTAAAGAAGCAGAGTCTTTGTGAACATTGTAACGTTGTCTTTTTTTCTTAAGAGAGATAGGCGATATTTTGCTTTAAGAATCTTTCCACAGTGGAAACTGACAGACGTCTCAAACTCAATATGGTCACAATTGAGATTTCTCTCCGGTAGTCTTCCCTCTTTCTGAAATGGTCATTATAGGCTTCCAGCTCTCAGAACAAAACCCTGAAGGCATTTTTGATTCATCCAATTTGTCAGCAAAGCCGGAGCCTGTTTCTCCCTTCTTCATTGGCCAAGGTTATCTAGGAGGTGAAGTGGCTGGGGAGTCGGGGAGGGTGAATACCACCCTGTCCAGCTCTGAAGCTGGGTTTTGTTCATGGCACCCTCCATGTGGCTAGAGCAATAGTTTCAACAGGGGAGGTTTTGCCCCCAAGGGGAAGGACGCTCCACTGCTGTCCAGCCCAGCATGTCTGCACGCTGCGGCCAAGGGCTCTCTTCTGCAGGGCAGCCAGCCCTGCCTAGGCTGTGTCCATTGACTCAATGAATAAATGGTGGCTATTTTATAGAAGTCATTAGGATAAAAATAAGGGAAATTTGGATTTGAATTATATCCACTAAATAGTCATTAAAAAAGCAAAACACTGATATATCCAAACAATGAAACTCACACCTCAATTGAGATGAATTTCAGTAAAATGCTAAAAGAGGGAAAAGAGAAAGCCTTGTGTGTGTCTAGAGAATACATTTTGTCCATGAGGGCCGGAAAGGGCAAGACCTGTGGTGGGAGTAGGTGTGAGTGTTCCAGGAGCAGAGTAAGTGAGCAGGAAACTGGCAGGCAATGTGGGAAGAGAGGTAAGTGGGGGAGAAGTCATCAAGCCCCCCAGGACACTGCCAGGACCTTGACTTTTGACTCTGAGATTAAAGGACAGGAGGGGTTTGGGGCCGAGAAAAATCATCTGACTTTTATTTTAACAGGCTCCCTCTGGCAGTTGTGTTGAAAACAGCAGAGTGACAAGGCTGAGATCAGGAAGATAGTTAGGGGCCAGTGCAATGGTCCGGGCAGGGGGAGGGGTAGACTTGGGCCATGGTAGTAGCAATCAATGGTATCTGAAATTAGAGGAAAGAAGACTGAGCCTGTCACATGTTAGTTACCGAATACTTTGACTATAATCGTGATTGGCCATTACATTTACTGATAAGTCTCCACACTCAGGTTGTGGTCACCTGTCCCCAGGTCTTTTTCATGGACCCTGGGTTGGTTTCACTGCACAGCCTTCCTGGCTTCTCCCCTAGCCACATCTTTCCCCACCTCCAGCCGACATGGGCTTCCTGCTGCTATGTATACAGCTCTGGGGAGCAGAATCATCCAGAGGTCCACAGGGAGACACAGGGAATGGCCTCAACAGTCAGAAACAGGCTGGCTTATTCCACAGGCAAAGGAGAACCAAAGCAGCCTCAAAAGCCCATCAGGAGAGAGAGTGGTGGTGATATTTACAGTCCAAGAAGATCACAGCAAATGCAACCCCTGGATTATTTCGTTAATGTTGTGCAAATCACACTCCCCGACATTAGCTCACTGGTTCTTCCAGCAAGTCTGCTGAGTACGTGTCACTACCCCCATTCCACAGACAATGAAACAGAGGCCTAAGAAGTCATATGGCATATCCCAGGCCCCAGATAATGAAAAGGCATATCCAGAGAGCAAAGTCCCATCTCCTCTCCTTTTCACCAATGGTTCTCAAACTTGAGCATGCATGAGGGTCACCCAGGGGGCAGTTTCTGGGTGACGCAGGTTGCTGGGTTGCATACCCAGTCTCCCAGCCAGTAGGTCTGAGGTGAGCCTGGGGAGTTTGCATTTCTGAGCAGTTCCTGAGCGATGCCCGGCGCTAGTCTGGGGCCCCACCTGAGAACACATGGTCGAGTCACTGGGAAAGCAGAGTGCACACTGCAACCCCCACCCCAGTCCAGAAGCAAACCCTACCCAACCTTATCCACGCAAGGAGAAAACATTCTCATCTCTTCGCCCCTTTGTCTTTAAGAAAAAGCTCACTCTTTTCTTCCCATTGTTGTCTGAACAGGGCTGAAGGCAGACCAGGAGCCAGGGACCTGTGGTCCAGCCCGGGGTAATTTGCAGCAAATGATTTCCCCTCTGTAGCCTCAGTTTCCCCTCTGTGAAGTGAGAAGACCATATGAGATGACTCAGGAGCCGACCCAGCAAAATAAGTTTGATGCTCCCAATCTGGCCGAGCAGCCCCTGCCCCGGGCTCCCCATGAACCCCTACGGCTCTGAGCAGGCCATGAGCGACAGCTGAACCCCGGTTCTGACAGCAGAGACCTAACCAAGCAGGTGGTGGCAGAGCAGCGCCCCTGATCGGCTCTTGTGTGCCCACGTGACACCTGATTCCAGGTGGCAGATGAGCTTGTGAATCATTAAGGTGATGGTGGGGGAAATCCAGACATGCCCCCCCCCAAGAAGGCTCAGCTTTCAGAGTGGGCTAAGGCCTACACAGGCTCCCCCTTTCCGCAGCCTCCTCAGGACCCTCTCTCTCACACAGTGATCACCTCCCTAAAAGTCCCAGCAGTGTCATCTCTCTGTCTTCTAGAAGCTTTGGTTAGGGATAAGGCTGATACAGGATTTAAGGTTTGCTGTCACCACTGGGCACTGAAATTACATGGCCTTAGAGCAGGCTCTAGCCCACAGCCCCATGGGGCTGAGCTGGACACCAAACACACCAGCGTCCAGTGAGGGCTGGTCCAGAGGAGGGCCCTCAGCCGCAGCATGCAGACATGCTGGGCTGGACAGCTGTGGAGCGTCCGTCCAGTGCAGTGCGGGGTGTCAGCCACATAGCTGGCCTCAGTTCGTTAGATGCCAGTAGCACCCTCCCCCATTGTGAAACCCCAAAATAGCTACAGATTTTGCCAAGTGTCATCCAGGGGACAGAACCTCCCCAGCAAAATCACTATACTAGCCATATGGAGGGTGTCATGAACAAAACCCAGGCCTCAGGGTCAGACTGGGGTTCAAACCCCTCCTGAGTCACCTGGACAATCTTGGGAAAGGCCTTGTCTTTCGTTTACTTTTTATCTAAAAAGAGAGGCTCACACTAGAAAATTTTAAATGACAACATAAAAATATTGCAAAGTAAAAGTAAGAATTTCTCATGCCCCTCCCAGCCCATTCCTCAGAGATAAATAAGTTGCTGTTGATTCATATATTTTGTATGCAAATATAAACATTTGTATACACATATAAACACACTGTTTTACATAAACAAAAAAACATAAGAGATTCACTACTTTGCTTTTTTATACCTATATCAAGGACATTCTTCCAGATGACTGTATGAATATCCTGAACCCTTTAAAAAGCTGAACATTCTACAGTTGACAGCAGGACACAGTTCCCCAGTGGTCAAACAGGAGCACCCATGCTTTCTTTACAGAGTTGTCAGGATTAACAAAGACCCTGTGTCCACACACACGCAGTTTCTAAAAGAGAAACAGACAGAACTGGCATACAGTAGGTGCACAGTTTATGGTAATTACGGTTTTCCAGTACCTATTAACTTGGTAACTTTGTGTCTAATCTAAGGTGACCAGATTTTAAAATTGGTAAAGCAGGACACCATGGACGGGGGGTGGGGAGGGGGGTTCTTGATTAAAAATTTGGTCTATATGGAGCAAAATATTTTTTCATAGAATGCAAAAATAGTATTGCAATATATTTTTTTAAATTTCAACATAAGTACAATTTACAAATATAATACATTAAAAATTATGTATAGTGTTATTTTTATTCTTTGGCATATTTCCTGTTTGAGTGAATTTTTTTTAGTAGATTGCTGTTGCTGTTTAAAAGGTCATGAAAATTTTCAGAAGAATTTGTTAAATTATATTTCACACATAAAATAGCTTTCAAAGTCTCAACACTTGATTGTGATTTTTCTGATGTCTACACTTTATTCACCATAGAAAAAACGCGTTCAGTCGCAGCATTAGTTCCTGGTAAAGACAGCGCGTATTCCACAATTTTTAGTGCGTTATTGTATGGAACATGGTTTGTTTCAAAATGATGAAATATTTCTAAGCATTTGTTCTCTATTGTGATTTTTGCTGATACCCAAGATTTAACGTTTTCCTTATCAATCTATGTTTTTAATAATGATACCTCATTAAAAAAATCATTTTGGGAAATATTACTATATGGGAAATTTTGAGTCAGTCAGAGGGATCGGGTTACATGGTCACAAAACTGATGCCGGAGCTGCACGAGCGGGCGGGAGCAGACAGGGCAGCGCCACCGGCGTGCTCGCATATGAGCAGTCGCGCACACTCCCTGCCTGGACTTGTCCTTGCGGCGGCCACGCTCCCCGCGCCCAGCCCAGCCGTCCACTGGAGACCAAGTGGCTTGTGCCTGGCGGAGCCCGGAACCTCATGCCGGTGCCCAGGACGCGGGCCTATGGGTAGTTAGGGAACTTGACAGCCGCTGCCCCAGCAGGTACGTCCCCGCTTGAAGTTGTTTGTTTCAGGGCCCGCTCGGGGCAGCCAGCTCTTGTGGCAGTGTGGGCACTTCCAGGTCGAGGCGGAGTCTCCCCGCCGAAAACAGTATATTCCCTTCCCATTCCCCCACCATTCCCTAGCTTTTCGTGCATTCTTTCCAAAAATGGGGACTTTTTTAAAACGTTGCGGGATGCAGAACAAATTGTTAAAAATCAGGACTGTCCCGCCAAAAGCGGGACGTCTGGTCACCTTAGTCTAATCCCACACCGGCCCGTGGGAAACAGAAGAACACAAGACACACATAAGCATGCCCTTAAGCAGATCAGAGTCTTGCCAGGGAAACAAACAGTATAAGTTTTAAAAAGTATTAAATTACAACTGTGCAACAATACAAAGCATAGACAGGTGAGAGTGGCCTGATGTAGGCTAGGATCAACAGAAGGTTTCTCGAGTGAGTGCCTTAAACTGAGACCCCAAAAAGGAGCTGGACTTGGAGGGAACAACCTATGGGAGCCCTAGCACTAGCTACTTGCTAACTATTGTAACACTGCAGCAAGCTCCTCGGGGAATAGTCAGAGAGCTAAGAGATGAGAGAGCTCCAATCTGCTCTCTTAATTACAATTCTCCTATCTCCCTCCATACTATCTGAAAAGTTATACCACCCAACACTTTCCATTCTGTATAATCGAAAAATCAAACTCATATAGGAAAGCACGCTGCTAAGAAAAATGGGAAACAGACCGAGCAAAGGAGAAAAATGTGAGTAATAGAGTCATAAACGCAGCAGCCACTGAGAATATTCTGTAGGAAAAAACTCCGACGGCATGACTAACCCAATGGCTGCCATGATTATTTCTGACTGAGATCCCACCCCGGTGATCTGACTCTTCCGCCTAAATGCCCTTGGAGGCAGAGATGGTCCCTCCTTTCTCTTCCTGGGCAGACCTGACGTGAACATTAACCACACACCCTCCAAACACATAATAATCCCTCTTTATCTGACAGCTGCAGAGTCTTTTCTTTGGTGTGAGATAGCCTGATGTCCTGACACATCCAGGGAGTCATTGATGTGCCAGCAAAACCACATTTAATCCTGCAGCTCTCAGGTTTCCTCAGCAACAAAGCTGTTGAAGACAGGAAGGTATATAGCATCCCCGTGGGGCTCTAGTAGGAGAGCCGTGGACGTGGCCTGAGCCTTAGAAGCCGGACAAGAGCTCACACATGGGAGGGAACTGGCTTCCCCTGAGAGCAGAGGCCAGCCCTGGTCTAGCCCACGAGGCCCGCGGTGGCTTCCCGTAATGACCATGGTTCCCGCGTCCTTCCTCACTTGCTGCCCCTTACCCAAGCAGCTGCACGTGAGGCACAAACATTTCACTCTCCATGAGGGACACTTGAGTCTCACACTGGGGAGCTTGGGCCTGTAGCGGCAGCCCTGGCACGAGACACACAGCGCCGGTGGGGTCACTCTTCCCCCGCCACTCTTGCCAAAGACAATGGAATCCACACAGAGGAACAGGTTAGTTTCAAATGCACAAAACTAAAGCTGTAAACTGGCTTTACTTTCTAGACAACTATCCATCCTTAGAAAGGCTCCCGGCTTGCTCCCTCGAAGGCTCTTTTCCTGACCCTTCCCCAGGAAAGGCCAACTGTCCCCTCACCGGAACCCTGGTGTACAAGGCTCTGCAGGGCTCCTCAAACACACCTTCTGGGTTATTTTCCTTTCTCTCCATCACTGTATTCTGCCTCTCGGCTACACAGATTATAAGCGCCTTAGGAAAGCGTGTCACATTCCTCTTCATAGTTTCTGCATGCAACCAACTCAGCACCTGCTAGGTCAGTGATGGGCAATCTTTTGAGCTTAGTGTGTCAAAATTTGCCAAAAAACTGAGCATAACTCAGGTGGTGTGTCACTCTGAGAAAAACGGCCTAACCGGAAGTCCCAGAACTAGACGCTCTGTGCCGGAGTTCTCTTGTTTTGGCCTACAGACCTCCAGCACAGAGTGTCTACACTACAGCAAATGTTTTATCCTCAGCTACTGCACCTGGACATGCAGGAGCCGAGGATGAAATGTCCTTCTCGGCATGCGGCCCCATACTTCTCTGGTATGTGGCCACATGCGGTCACGTGTCATCGAAAATGGCTACGCATGTCAGTGCTGACACACGTGTCATAGGTTCACCATCACGGTGCTAGGTCATCAGTAGGCACTTCACTCAACAACTCACTGATCAATTAGCTCACCCACGAATAGGGCAAGTGGACACATCAGAAACTTCATCCAAGACCCTTCCAAACCTGAAAATCCAAAGCAAAACATTAATCCTCCACCTTTGACCCAAGCTTTATTGCCTTCATCACATTCACTACAGCAAGAAGGGATCAGGCTCTCCATCAGGAGTTTCACAGGCCCCTCGTGTTGTAGGTGAAAGAAGTGTCATAGTAGCTACTTTACAGGTAAGGAAATGGAGGCCCAGAGAAGCTAAGCACTCGCCTAAGTACACACAGCTATGAAAGCGCAGAGCTGGGAATGAAACCCAGGCTTTCAGACTGCAAAGCCAAACATGCACGAGGCCTCCAGCAAGAGTTGCTGCGTGACACAGCTCAAGACCTTCAGAGAGAACCTTCTCAGCTCAGGCCCAAGAGCTCTGGGGACACCAGCGTTTCCGCAGCCTTTGAACAAGCAGCCACTGCGCTATTGTGAAAACGCTGTAATCCACTCAACAGTCTCAAATGAGAAAAATTTAAACAGCATTATTGATTGACTTTAAAATTCAACCGACATTTTCCCCCCTATTGAGAATTTCCTCAAACTAAGGCTGTTTTGTTAGGACTCAACACATACAATATAATTAATTCAGGGGCTGTTGTTCTAGCAGGTGGAATAGCAGGAAGGGTTTTTTTTTTCTTTTTTATAAAACTAACACTATATTTTATGTGCTGGGGGAAGGTAATAAATATGTCTTCAAAATGGATTTGTTTGTGCCGAAAGAAACTCTTTAGCTCAGTAATGGAAGGCTGCGGTGGCCTATAATTGCAAGGAGAATTTTACTACCCTTCACGATTCCCTATTATTCCATTCAAAGAGTGGAACACGACCCAGAATGGCTTTGCTTCTTGGTGATGGAGGCACTGGGAGCTCCTAGAGAGGCTGTGGGGGGCGGGGAACATAACCATAGGTACCCCACAGGAAATGGAGCCCACCGTCAGACCTGACAGAGCTGACGGCGGGAAAGAGACTGAGGTCACTGAGCCCATGCCACACCCTAACTCCTGGCCCTTCACAAACAGGATCCCACTCCAGCTTCACAAATGCCCTGCAGACAGATGTCATTAGCCCCACTTTACAGATGAGAAAATGAAGGCTAGAGAAGTCAGATTACTCAAATGCATGCAGCATGTGAATGGGAGAGCTGGGGGTGCCCTGCACTGTCCTCCACACCATGCGGTGTCCACAGGGCTCTGTGAGGAGAGGAAGCACCTGTTACTTTGGCCTTTTCTGCTTTTGATCCTGATCCCCGGGCCCATTTCCGATGGTTAAAAGGCCCATTTAATTCCACTGTTTTTATTGAAGTTATATTCATACCTCATTGGTTAAACTGTAACCTATAAAATAAGAGCATCAGGCTTCAAATTTTTCATTGTCCCTTTTTTCACAAGGAAAACATAAATAGACTTCGCACTGCCGGCAAGCGCGTCAGCTTAACTATCACAGACAGGAGGGAACTCAGCAACCACCTACTCCACCCATTTGATTTCAGAGATGGGAAAACTGAAGTCAGGAAAGACCACAGATTTGCCTGAAGATGCACATTTTAATAGCAGCAGAGTGATGACCCACCTCAGCACCCCCCCCACACTTGGGACACCACACTCTCCAGCCATGTGGCTTGATGGAAAAACATGTCACTGTTTTAGAAATGCAACCAAAGAGCAGACCCAACAGCAAAATGAACAGAGACACATAAATGTCCCCCAGTGAGGGAGTGAGGAGGCCAATGGCATTACAATAGAAAGGGACTGACTAGATCTACAATTGTCAAAACAAAAACTGTCAAAAACAACTTTCAGTAAGATAAACACATTAGAGAAGAAAACATTCATTTCCATTGTAGGGCACATGATGAAATGAATTGGTCATAGACACACCCGTATGACATGAAAACAGAATGCAGACAGAAGAGCATGTTGATGATATGGTCACCTCAAGGGAAAAAAATTGGGAAAGAGGACCAAGGAGGAGCCCCCAAGGGATCTCAATATTATATCTAATGTTTTCTTTCCTTTTCAAAGGCAGCTAGAGATGACAGATAACACTTTCAACTCGATCTAACTTCTAAGAGGACAGACCATTAAAGCCGGGGCACACCGCATTTGCATTAATAAGTTTCTGCTCCTTTCCTGGCATAACTGATTTGGAACATTTAAAAGTCAGTACTCACCTGACCAGGCAGTGGCGCAGTGGATAGAGCGTCGGGCTGGGATGCAGGAGACCCAAGTTCGAGACCCCGAGGTCACCAGCTCGAGCGCGGGCCTATATGGCTTGAGCAAAAGCTCACCAGATTGGACCCAAGGTCGTTGGCTCCAGCAAGGGGGTGCTTGGTCTGCTGAAGGCCCGCGGTCAAGGCACATGTAAGAAAGCAATCAATGAACAACTATGGTGTCGCAACGGCAATTAAAAACTAATGATTGATCCTTCTCACCTCTCTCTGTTCCTGTCTGTCTGTCCCTATCTATCCCTCTCTCTGACTCTCTCTCTGTCCCTGTAGAAAAGAAAAAAATCAGTACTCTACAATTCTTTCCCATTAGTATTTTATTGTCATAATCATGACAGAAGAAGAGAGGCTAGAGTGGGGTGTGGATGTCCAGGACAGGAACAGGTTGCATAAGAGGATCTGTTGCTATAGAGGCCAGACTCATCCTTAAATTATGTGGAAAAGCAAAGGTGAGAGAAAGAGCCCACCAGACCAAACAGGACAGAACCGGGAGAACATCATTAAAATGCTTCCCACAAACCAGGCCAGCTGCTCTGAAAATCAACAGTTCAAGGCATCAGATAAGGTGAACAGAGCCTTAAACAACAACACCACCAAAATGATCAAGGCTGTGTGAATGCAAACTGGAGGCTCCTTCTGAGGTGGGGGGTGGAACTCCATGTGAAGAAGAAAGCTATGGGGACTTCAGATTCCTATTAAGCCTATCAAGTAAAACTTCAGATTAACCCAAAGGGGAAATATCTTTTCCTATAAACAATTTTAAAAATAAACCATCTTGCCTCCCCTTTGAACCATCGAAAACTTCAACAAAATGTGAATGTTGGGCTAATCCACGGACACTGGCTCCAGAAACAGCTGGAGCGTGGGAAGAACTCTCTCCCTTCGAGTTTTAGAATTGTCACCTCAAAGCAGTTTGGGGTCATGGTCAGGATTTGAGCTGGTTGGAGTCTTGATGGAATAGATTGCAAGTCAAAGAACAGGGTTTTTCTTCTTCTCTTCCATTCAAGTTACCAGTGTGAGTGAAAGCAGCCCTGATGTTCTGACCTTTATTTTTATCTGCAAATAAGTTTCAACCAGCTCCTATTCTGCTCGGAAGATCAGCAGCATCGGCTGATGTTCAGTCAGAGCCGGCTGCTGGAAGAGAGATCAGTATTCACTCCAGAAGAAAATCCCTTAAAACCAGCAGCTACACACTTTACCTAGAACATTCATTTAGTCCACATTAAAGGAACCCACTTGTAAAAAAAAAAGTTTCATGCTAAATCCCCCTTCAGCCATTCCTCCTAAAACAGTTTGTCTCACCGAGTGTAACTTCATAGCCAAATAAATCAGTAGGTTCTTCCCTGAGTGAACCATGGCTAGGGATAGAATCTAAATTAACTTGTGCCTCATTGCTTTGGGTAATCAGCATTTTATATTAAAGTGAAGGTTTGGTAATACACATAAATTATCTTCCCAATCCTCCCCCCTCCCCCCTCCCCCCTCCACCAAACACAAGAAAAAAGCCTTTTATTCGGCAGACGCCGTTATGAATAATTTCAGTTTTCTTGTTCAAAGAATGGCCGCGGAGCTTTGAAACAACTTGTTAAGCATTCACTTTGCATCTTGTTCGCCCCTATTTCTTGAACCCCCAAGCAACACCTTTTATTTTTCTTTACCACAGTACTGTAGCTCAGTGAATTCTCTCTTCCTTCCCCCTCTGGACTCTTGGGTAACCTACCCCAACAGCGCCCTCCACGGGAAAAGAGAACTCAGCCTCAGCACCTCCACCATCGCACTGAAGGTGCTTGTTAGCGAGGGTTGGTGGCACCCTGACCCACATACCGCAGGCACAGAATGAGGCCAAGTTGTAGCAGAAACTGTTGCCTCACCGAAAACTGACCTATGTCACTCATGTAAACACTTGACACATTATGGGTGTTCTACTCTCCCAGCCCAAACCCCCCTCGCATCCCGCTGGTTCTTGCTCCCGCCCCATCACCCCCAGTACCATAGTCTCCCCTCATCTGTGGTTTTGCTTCCCATGGTTTTAGTTACCCATGATCAGCCAACGTCTGAAAATATTAAATAGAAAATTCTGGAAGTAAACAATTCATAAGTTTTAAATCAAATGCTGTTCTTGGTAGCATGATGAGTAACTGCACTGTCCCTCTCCGTCCAACCCGGACACGAATCATCCCTTTATCCAGCGTATCTGCGCCGTCTGTATACACTACCTGCCCATTAGTCACTTAGTAGCTGTGTTGGCTATAGGATCAGTTATGAGACAGAAAGAAAAAGAGAGACGGGGGATTCTCACATAATTTTTATTACAGGATATTGTTATAATTGTTCTATTATTATTTGTTGTTAATTTGTTCCTGTGCCTAATTTATAACTTAAACTTTATCATAGGTATGTATGTATAGGAAATAATACTGTATATAAGGTTCAGTACTATCTTCAGTTTCAGGCATCCACTGGGGGTCTTGAACTGCCCCCTATGGATAAGGGGGAAGTACTGTACTTATGAACACACTGCACCTGTGTAAGACCTCAGATAGATGACTTATGATCAATAACCTGGACTGTCCACGGAGAGGCCTTCCTTAGTGTGGTCCCTCTAATCTAGCACAGTAAGCTTCAACACTAAGCATTTGGTAACTTTATGGAATAAATGAAAGAACACATTAAGAGCCTGGCTCTCCTGAGCCCCCATAATGAGGATCAGAGGTACACCATGGCAGGGACCTGACTAAAATAAAACAGGCCCAGCTCCAACTTAGCCCTGGGCATTTCAGAGCGTTACAACTCTGAAGGCCCCCAGAAGGGAATAAAAGGAGAAAGAAAAATCCTCAGTGGGAAGGGAGGGAAGCAACAGGGAGAGGCTGCTAAGTGGGAAGACGGAGAATAAAAAAAGATCAATTATTTGCTAAAAACAGCCCTTACTGAGCACTTCCTACATGCCAGACATCCTAACTCATTTAATCGTCTCAGTGCTTCTGTTGCTGCCATGTCCAGATGGGAAGGCTGAGAACCAGATGAGCAACTTGCCTGGAATCATGCAGCTAGTAACCGGCAGCGTCGAGTTCTGGACGTGGAGAACCTGCCTGCAAAGCCCAAGACCCCAAACTGCACTTATCCCAGTGTATCCCACAGAACACATGGCTTTCTCTGGGTACCTGATAGGTGTGGAGTCAAAAATAGAAACCGTGGTCAAAGGCAGATTTGGAAAATGGTCAGTTAGCCCGGCTTTTGTACTAAAATATTTATTAGAGCTTTTGAATTGCTAATGAGCTTTGTGAAACTCTAAGGCAGGGGTCCCCAAACTACAGCCCACAGGCTGCATGCAGCCCCGAGGCCACTTATCGCCCGCAGCACTTTCGGAAGGGGCACCTCTTTCATTGGTGGTCAGTGAGAGGAGTGCAGGATGCATCCACACCCATAGTTCCCATAGAAATACTGGTCAGTTTGTTGATTTAAATTTACTTGTTCTTTATTTTAAATATTGTATTTGTTCCCGTTTGTTTTTTTACTTTAAAATAAGATATGTGCAGTGTGCATAGGGATTTGTTCATAGTTTCTTTTTTTGTTGTTTTTTTTTTTTTTTTACAGGGACACAGAGAGAGTCAGAGAGAGGGATAGACAGGGACAGACAGACAGAAACAGAGAGAGATGAGAAGCATCAATCATTAGTTTTTCGTTGCCGTTGCGACACCATAGTTGTTGATTGATTGCTTTCTCATATGTTTCTTGACCGCGGGCCTTCAGCAGACTGAGCCACCCCTTGCTGGAGCCAGTGACCTTGGGACCAAGTTGGCGAGCTTTTGCTCAAGCCAGATAGGCCTGCGCTAAAGCTGGCGACCTCAGGTCTTGAACCTGGGTCTGCCGCATCCCTGTCCGACGCTCTATCCACTGCGCCACTGCCTGGTCAGGCCATAATTTTTTTATAGTCCAGCCCTCCAATGGTCTGAGGGACAGTGAACTGGCCCCCTGTGTAAAAAGTTTGGGGATCCCTGCTCTAAGGGGATGAACAGAGTATGGGCATGTTCCAAACTTACTTGACCACGGGGCTTTTTCTCGGGGAAGCATCTTGCTGGACCAGATGATATTTGAGAAGCATAAACCTCGTATTTGCTCAATACCTACCTCCACTCCTCCTGCCTGTATGAGCCCGGAAACCACTCACATCCGCCTGTTGCCCTCTCAAACGTTGCAGCCTGCCCAACTCTCTCTGCGGGATGTCAGCTCTTGTGGGTTTCACAAAGAAAGATCTTACCGGAGTTCCTTGTTCCCTTCAATTCCGAACTCCTGTCTGTCCCTTCAGTGAGATCCGGCATTAAATCATTACAATCCAAAAGAATATCCTACTCTGGCCAAACCTCGAAAAGACTTCTTAGAAAGCCTAAGGTTGATGGCCATTCTATGCCACTGACAGAAGCGTTAATGATTGGCTTAAAGATAACAATGTAAAGACATTTTCCTTTTCGGAGAAGCAGCCTGGCAGGTGAGGCATTTTCTGCTAACTGACATCAATTACATGATAACTGCTCGCTCTATGAAGCCCTGTTCTTCAAAAGGTCAGTAAATACCCTTAAGCAGAGAGAGCAATTACAGGGAACTATTTCAATTTATATTAAATTTATTGGGGTGACATAGATTTGTAAAATTACAGGGATTTCAAGTGTACAGTTCTATGACACATCATCTGTATACTGCATTATGTGTCCACCACCCAAGTCAAATCTTCTTGAATACAATGAGTGTCCTAACTCTTCACACCAACACCTAAGACAACCTGCAAACTGAATCGTAAGTCAGACCACCTTGCAATATGCCAAATTCCAAAGTAATGAATGAGGCAGGGGAGAAATTACCTAAGAGTCTTACAGGAGGGACATGATTTAGCAGGTGTGTCTTGGGGTCCTAATCATAGCTGTTGAGTCGCCAGACTGGGACCTCTCGCATACCACCCTCATCATGTCACTCCTCTGCTCACAAACATGCTATGGCTCCCCAGTGCCAACAAAACAAAGTTCAGACTTCATAGCTTGGTGCATTTCTCACACCTTGCCTCGACTCCACCTTTCTGGCTGTAGTGCACCGATTTCCCACGTGGTCCTTCTTCCCCTGCACTTCCCTTTCATTTCAAGCCCAGTCCACACCCAGCTCCACCAATGAGGCCCCTTTCATCCCGTCCCAGCCCATATCTGTCCTGAAGCTCTGACATGCTCTCCAACAAGTTCCATTTCTGCCAACTGTAAGTTTTCTCCAACCAAAAGCCACTGATTCCCTTTTGAATCAGGAGGGGAACGACCACCCTGCAGCTGCCAGCTCCCAGCAGAGTTCAGCACACCTCCCATTTTCTGGAAGATGAACTGCTCCCATCTCCGTGCCTGTGGTTTGTGTTTCAGCAAGTGGTGTCAGTGCTGATGCAGAAACCTCCCACCTGGCCTTGCACAGCTGGCTTGGCGGTAGAGCATTGGCCTGGCATATGGAAGTCCCAGGTTCTATTCCTGCTCAGGGCACACAGAGAAAGCAACCATTTGCTTCTCCACCCCTCCCCTTTCTCTCTCTCTCTTCTCCTCCCTCCGCCATGGCTCAGGCGGTTTAAGGAGAGGCCCCAGGTCAGTGGTTCTTAACCTTTCTTGAAGTACCGAACCCACCAGTTTCATATGCGCATTCACCGAACCCTTCTTTAGTTATAAATAAAATATGATTTTCTTTTCCAAATTCAAGACATAGATATATGTTTTTTTACTGGTGCACAAAATGAGCTGTGCATGAACATCATCACCTTGCTCAAAGAACAAAACCAACAAAGTGCATGAACTCACAACAAATTACGGTATTACTTTATTCTGGCCTCCGCGGCAGAGGCTTCTCCGAACCCCTGAGACCGACTCATCAAACCCCTAGGGTTCGACAGAACCCAGGTTAAGAACCACTGCCCCAGGTGCTGTGGATGGCTCCATGGCCTCCACCTCAGGCACTACAATGGCTCAGTTGTGAGCAATGGAACAGCAGCCCCAGATGGGCAGAGCATTGCCCCCTAGTGGGTTGGCCAGGTGGATACCGGTGTGGGTATATGCGGGAGTGTGTCTCTCTGCCTCCCTGTCTCACATAAAAAAAAGAAAAAGAAACCTCCCATCTTTATTGAGCAGCACACAGTATAATTGATGACATCTGCTGGGGCTGATATTTTAAGTGAAGGATATTCTCAGATCCCCTCCTGTCCCCATGACTCTGTATATAAATAGCCATCAGCAGCCACACAGGTACAAAGCGGGGCTTCTCGGCTGAGGCCCGCAATTATACCCCATTACGTCGGGAGGTTTTCTTGGAGGATTTATATAAGCAGATCTGGCTTCCGAGCCCGCGAAGCTAGGAAGAGGGAGCAGGGGGCCGGGCTCTGCCGGAAATAGATGCTGTCATTCTTTGGTCTTTCGGGTTAAACAGATTTAAAAACCATGTTCTTTTTTTTTTTGGAGCTCAGTTTCTATGTTAGCCCTCCCATCAAGGGAAGCGATCGTTTATAGCCCCAAAGGCGAGTGCTGCCGCCCCCCACCCCCATGGAGGACCTTCTGATGTGGCAATACAGTAAAACATGTTCCCAGGGTGAAGTGTCTGTTTTTGTCTGCAAGCCTTGGGGAAGTATAAATCTGGCTGTTATCTGGCAATATTGATCCTTACAGAACAAGGACCCATTTCTGGTTCCAGGCTAGGAAGAGTCAGTTCCCTGCCAATGTCAGTTCCCGCCCCTCTGGAAGCTAAACCCTGTAGGGGCGCTGACCAAGGGGTGTGCGCATCAGACCGATAATGGGTTGCTCAGCCTCAGCGTGTCCTTCCAAAGTGAAAGTGCATCCTTTCAAAGGAAATCTTTGAAAATTTTGACCATTTTTGAAGGGAAACTTATTAACTAAATTACAAATACCTTTATATGCTCTCATGTGATTTATTGTGATGATTCAGACATGGCTCAAGCTGTGAAGGAGTGAGGCCACTGGAGGCACTAAGATACGTATGAGCCCAGACAGATCATGCAAAAGAAAGTCTTCCTCAGCGCCCACTCCCTACACTCGCACACACACCAAGTCCCCCGCCTGCTAGATGCTCCCCCACCAACCCTCATCGCAGCCCTTAGCAGCAGAGCCTCCCGCAAGTGCTGCTTGAGTTGGCTGCTCACTCCGAGCGTCTCCGGGGCGGGCACCGCAGTGGTTCTGCTTTATCCCCAGGGCCTGTCTTGGTGTTTATGTGCACAGTAATACCTCAGTCAGTTTTGAGAATGAATGAGTACACACGTGTACGAGTGAATAAAATGTTGCTCTTCTTCAAGGCATGAGCTAAAATACATATGTGGAATTTTAATACCAATTTTGCTTATAAGAAAACCAGAGTCCAGAGAAAGAGAGAGAGAGAGAAATCATCAAAATGACAAAAGAGACAGAAGAAAGGGGCACCTTGCACCACGTAACAAGTCAACACCTCTCTGGACTTCTTTGTGTCAAGCTGACCATCAGAGTCGTATCATATACTTAAGCTACAGAACTGAAACTCAGCCTCAGAAGCGTGAACCTTTGAGACTTGGTGGCCACATTTTCCTTCAAGTTTCAGGATTAATTGCATATACGTACTCAAAGTACAATCTACCATCCTCTTTGGCAAGCAGGGTCAGTGCCGGCAGCGGCCACTCACGGAACAACAGGAACATCTGCCTGTTCATGGCAGTGCTCACCACAATGGTGATTCACAACAGCCACCAGAGACAGGCTTTATGGTGTGAGCGGGAGAGCCCTCTGAGGACCAGGCTTACACCCAAGCAGCCAGCAAGCCAACTCTGAAACAAACTTCTCTATAGAAACCACGATAAAGTTATTTAACAAATAAAAATACTAGTGCCATTGAAAACCTCCCAGAATTAACCTGTTTCTCAAGAGAAAGTCTCATTGTTATG
Organism: Rhynchonycteris naso; assembly: GCA_037038555.1. Lineage (NCBI taxonomy): Eukaryota > Metazoa > Chordata > Mammalia > Chiroptera > Emballonuridae > Rhynchonycteris > Rhynchonycteris naso. Next base: position 98,805,463 of record CM073003.1, read on the forward strand.
GCTCACGTGGACTGGGCGGCCTCTTCAGGCACCATCTCTCCCGTGAGTGATATCACCGGGTTCAGTCCAGCAATGGACCAGGTTAGTCTGATAACCATTTTACTTGTTTCTTTTTTTTAACAAAAGCAACCAGTGATTACTGTAGTTAATCCAATTACAGATTTTTTCTTAATCTGTTTCAGGCAATCTCAAACAAATAATCAATTTGGTAGAACAATTTCAATCTCCCCCAGTCAATTTTATTCCCCAAGTCAGTAAGAAAAAGACAGCTAGCCCGTGAGGGACCGTAACTCAGCACGCAGGGAAAGGAAAGTGAGAGTGTTTCCCACGACACACACAGCAAGAAACACTGGATCCTTACCTTGGTCAAAGGGCTTGTTGGGATTCCAGTTTCGGAAATAATCGTCCTATGTAACGGAAAAAATGGAAAACAAAGGTCAGATTTCCAAAAGCCTCTCATGTAACTGCATAAAAGGCTACCTTTCTCCCCACCTCCCAAAACACAAAGGCAAACAATAACGACTTAGAAATCTTTCCCAAAACAGATGTTAACGTGCAATCAACCACATCAATTGACTTTTCCAATTCTCGTCTTTCAAACTGTAGGGATTAAACTAAGGGAGGAGTAACAGCATTTCAGCCTCAGGTGAAAGCAGCAATGCCCTCCTCAGTCTGACAGATAAACCAGGACACCTTCCACAAGTGCCAGGTGTATTTGCTGTCAATTACACTGCAGTGAGGCCTTGCAGCTCTCACTGAAGACTAAGCCTCTTTGTTTGTAACATTTCTTTTACATGGAGACATGAAACTTGTGGGGCATAGCTCCAGTTGTTTAACACTCACAAAACCTAAAAACTGAGGGTCATTAAAATGCTATAAATAGCCAGAAATATACATATAGCTTAAGACCATTTGTTCTCAGCATGTAAAGGTTAAAACAAACAAATAGGCCCTGGCCGTTGGTTCAATGGTAGAGCATTGGTCTGGTGTGTCAATGTCCCAGGTTTGAGTTCCAGTCAGGGAACACAGAAGAAGCACCTTCTGCTCCTCCATCCCTCCCCCTCTTGCTTCTCTCTTTTTCTCTCTCTCTCTGTCTTCCCCTCCTGCAGCCATGGCTTCACTGGGGCGAGTTAGCCTGGGGTGCTGAGGATGGCTCCATGGCCTCTGCCTTACGTGCTAAGAAGTGCTTGGTTGCTGAGCAACAGAGTAACACTCCAGATGGGCAGAGCATCACCCCCTAGTGGGCTTGCTGGGTGGATCCCAGTAGGAGCACGTGCGGGAGTCTGTCTAACTCTCCTCCTCTCACTGAATTAAAAAGCAACAAAAACAAAACAAAACAAAACAAAACAAAGGCTGGCCAGTCTGGCTGACTCATAACCATGTCTTCCTTGCGCTGCATCAGTGTAGGCACAGAAGCTAGACACTTCGTTGCTTTAAACTTGCAGGGGTCTGGGTCACTTGCTCCTTTATAGTTGCATTTAATCTCTTCCCCACTTCTAATAGCCCTATCCTCCCACCCCGCTGCTGCCTACTCTCTCCGACCAACCCCCAGCACTCACCCACCCCAACTGTGTCAGCAAAACTGAAGTCTGGAAGGTGCAGAGCCCTCTCCCACCTACATCGTCCTCACATCATTTTTAGGGCATTTGCCATATGTGTTTTTGGCAGGTACACTGAATGCGGCAAACTGTTTCAGAAAGCTGTCCAAAATGAGACCTCAATTTCTCTTCCTGAGAAGTTAATTCACATCCAAGTGCACAATTAGTTTAAATTATTGTCCATGCTGTCTCTTGCTGCAGTTTGTCTCTGACATGCTCTCCTGTGAATTTTATCCGCCTCTGTGTTGTACAATTACTCTGGTTTTATTAGATCCTTGTTGAGTTCACCTAAGCCCTTAAATAGATTTCAGGAAACTGGATTTGGAGTAAAATCAGAACATATTGCTTCATGGGCAGTGATTCCATTTTCCAGAGCATGAATAAACATGATTATTTTTAACTCCAAGGAATTGGCCCCCTTGGCTCTAGCTTTGGTTTTGTGGCATAACCCAGCCATCTCACCTATCTGGTTGGGAAGCCTCTCGGTCTGTACCCAGAAGTATCACTGAGAAGCCTCAAAACTACCCCTCTGCCACCTCTCTCTCCATCTATGACTCCGAAGCTTTGGAACTATATGGTCTATAGCTCAGAGGCCAGTGTTAAATGATTCTAAATTAAGGGCTGGATGACAGGTGGAAAATTTAGCCCCCAATTTCACAGTTTGATGACCAGTGTGCTCTGAGCCCTTAGACATAAGCATGGAGCCAACTATCCTGTTGTTCACATGGGCAAGAGAAGAGACTACCCAAGATAAACTCATGCCACCGCTGAAGGAAAAACAATAACAAAACGTCCACCTTTCCAGTTGTGGTTCATCAGCACCCCCTCCACATCCAGAGGACGGCATCCCATCCAATGACAAGGTGGAGTCTTGTGAAATGCCTGCTACCTGAATATGCAGTTCTAAAACAAGAAAGTCCTTGGGAGCTTAGGATGTGTGTCCAACATGTCACATTCTCTTTGATGTCAAAGAAAGGTTTGAAAATGTCTCAAGAACTGAATATTCCCTAATGACTGTACCACATGTTGTAACTCGGGTGGAATTTGAACCATGCTTCTGGAACCTGTCACTTTTCCAGGTTAACTATAATTGCCATTCTTACAAATTTCTTGGGGAAATATCATCATTTAAATATAAAGCCCTTCAAAGCAGGCATCTGCACTAGAACATTGGAAACCCAACTGAAATGTAATAACGCCTCCTAATTGCTGCCAGGATGTGAAATGCACCTCGAGTGTGGGCTCCCTACGCAGACTGAGTCCTTCAACAGCCCCGGGCTCAGCAAGGCCACGTACAGAAAGAAAAGGACTCCCTGCATGCAACTACGCTGCCTTAGGAAAGGGCTTACCAAAGCAAAAACCAACGATCCAGGAGCTTCTAAGACCTTTAGGGTAACTGCTTCAGCTACAGCTGAGATAGTAGTCCCCCTATCAGGGGCCACGATCATGAACTCGCAGGAAGCACTTTAGGTACCAGGGCACATTTGGAAGGACAGCTAATGAGCATGGGGGCCAGGGGCTTCTTAGTGGGCATTCTGCAGCAAGGTCTGAATATGAGATGCCCAGACACATGGCTCACCCTCCACATGGTACTAGCCATCAGTTCACTCTACATGGTGGAGAGGTAGCATCCAAACCCACGTGGGGAAAGCCAAGGAGAAAATAATTCCTCTTCTAGAGCTTCACGTCCTGGGAATGTGCTCCCTCCTGAGTCCCACTTAACAACGGGATGCTCAGAGGACCTAAGGACAGCTGTGTGTGCCCTGAACCAACACTCCGTCAATATGAGTGCTGGGCGTTTCTCCACTGACCCAGCTTTTTTCTTATTTTCTATCTAAATAAAAATATATTGTGTATGTTTTACATTATCATAAAACAGAGCCATAATTTCCCGTGCTGTTGACAGTTCTGTCAGTTTTCTAACAGGGACAAGCCCCATCCTGGGAAGTAGCATGCTGCCAACACATCACCTCAGTGCTGCATTGCGTTCAAGTGTGCCCCTGCTGTGTGGGCCCAAGCCCGCCCGGACCCTGGAAGACTGAGGACGTAAGGAGCCCTTGCCTCTCATCTTCTTTATAGCCCAATATAAGTAGCGGCCTGTTAAAATTCAGACAGTGCTAAAAAGCATGTCAGATGTGTTAGATCAAATTCACTGGAGATGCATATCTGGGTTGGCCTCTTAACTGGTAACTTTATTATCTACTGATGAAGCTTTTCAAAATGACTCACAAGGACCTCAGCAACAGTTCATTTTTAAAACATAAACCCAAGAAAGATGCGGGTCTAAATATAGTTACTTATTAAATTCAATTACTCCTATTAGTGCATAACAGGGGCTGTGGAATAAAAGATGGCAGTGTTAGTGCACATGTGCTCTTTGTGGGCTTCACTGCACGATGTAATTCTGTTAGACCCCTGCCGGGCAGGGCAGGAGCAGTCTGCCTTTAAATTCCTCTCAGATGAGGCCCTGGCTGGTTGGCTCAGTGGTAGAGTGTCAGCCCAGCATGTGGGTGTATTGGGTTCAATTCCTGGTCAGGGCACACAGGAGAAGTGACCATTTGTTTCTCTACCCCTCCCCCCTCTCGCTTTTCTCTCCCACCTTCCCCTCCTGCAGCCATAGCTCAATTGGTTCGAGTGCATCAGCCCAGACCCTGAGGATGGATCCATGGAGCCTCTACTTCAGGTGCTAAAAATAGTTCAGTTGTGAGCTTGGCCCAAAATGGGCAGAGCGTCGGTCCCAGATGGGGGTTGCCAGGTGGATCCTGGTCGGCGCACATGCAGGCATCTATCTCCCCTCCTCTGACTTGAAAAAATAAGGAAAAAAAATTTTCTCCCAGATGAGAAAAGCTCGTTTCATCCACTCCACCATGCCACTTCATAAACGGAAAGTGCCCAGCTGTGAAAATCTAGAACCTAACAGTCTTAAACACGAGTGTACTGACTTAGGTCCGAAATCATTAGCTATCCCAGGGCAATATAAAGTCAGAGTAAGAAGGCATAAAAAGTCAGCATAAAGATCACAGCAGGAAAGTGACAAATCACAACCAGGGTAGGAGGAGGATCAAGGAGGTGAGACTGGCGGTGGAGGGAGAATGACAGACTGAGGCTGTCCACGGGCCCAGTTTCTGTGCTTACTCTTCCACAGCTGATCAATGTAGATAAAACCACATTTCTCTGTTTATCTCACCAATAAGTATCTTACTAACATAATACCAGACCTGTGAAAATTATTGGTACCCAGTAATTCTGGGTTTTCAGTTACTTTAGAGATGGTCATTTTGATAAGCATTCATGGAAAAGAAATCTGTTTAAAATATATACATATATAACACATTGTTTATTATATATATAACAGATATTAATATTTATCAATCTATAATTTAATAAATATATGTACATATATATATCCACGGATGCCAAAGAACATTCTGCTCTATAAAGCATCTTGCAGGAAAACCTTTAAGCCTCCCTGACATGAGAGGAGGCAAAAATATTCCTGCTACAATCTGAGTGATTAAATCCTTCATTGTGGGTGCTCATAACCAACTGGAAAGTCTATGGTTCCAGCCCATTTTGTATTTTTTTCCTGATGTCCCCGAGTCCCAAAATGGCTGATGTAATATAGCTCAAGCATTCCCAGGGATTTGCCTTTCAAGAGCTACTTATTGCAGCCCCAAAGACCGTTAGAGCAGACTCTGAGGAAGAGATGGGGTGTCTATGGAAGCCATGTTTGAAGTCCAGCTGCTTTATTCTTGCTTCTGAAGGTGAGGTGATTCACTGTCTACCTTACAGCTTCCGATACTACAAATCAGACACTTAGCTCGCACGAAACAGATTGTTGCTCCTTCATAAATACCTTGGCTAAGTTTTTTGAAACCTGCAGTGTCATCTGAAGATGACCTGAGATAATGCAAAATACCAGCCTAGAAGGTAAATGGGAACCTCATTGTCTCGACCAGGAGTAAGTAATAAGTACACAGTACATCCTGGCCAAAATGTACAAAATAGTACAAGTAAGCTGTTTCAGCTTTAAGGACTCTGTATCTCTGAGAAATCCCCGTAACTGTTACTGTGTGTGTGTGTGTGTGTGTGTGTGTGTGTGTGTGTGTGTGTGTGAGTTAATACAGGTGGGTATATGTTTATACACACACTCCTGAATAGAGTGATTCTTTGATAAATTGGTCTGACATTTGGTATAAAGTCCTGCAGGCCTCACACAAACTGATTCAGAAAATTACAATGTCAGTTGCTCTGCTCTTTCAATAAATAACGCACCACTAAAACACAGATAATAACTGACAATCATACTTGTACTGTAACTAATGAGAAAGATAAAACAGCAAATGGACTGTTCATATGCATTTGATAAATTGCATCCCCTGGATACATCGATGAAAAATAAACACGTGCCGCGCTGGCTCACTGAACTAAAACAAATATTTACCACTGAGATTTAGGATTCAGAATAAAATTTACATTTTATTTGGCAACTATTTTAATGCTATGTCTACATACAGTTGAAAAGTCAAAAACCTACCTCAACTTCCTGAGTACGAAAGCATTATAAAATGAGGAAAAAAAATAAAAGAATCACATCAAACAATAGAAAGGAATGTAAACATTTTTGATAATTGCATCAAATTATCATATCATCATAACATTAGAAAGGTCATAGGCAGTAATTTCCCCTTAAGTCACTGACCATCATTCCCTAAGTTCATGGGCAAGAGTATTAGTTTACAGGGTAGGATACGGGAAGTATGGGAGAGCCTGAGTATGCTCCAGTGATCCATGCTATTACTATAAAATACTAATCAAAATTATGACTAAACTCAAGACTCAGTTATGACTACTATCTATGAGAGTTTCCAAAGAACAATTTCCTGTGACATTCAATAAAAAACTGGGATGACATCAGTGACCAAGAGTAATAGACCTTCTATGCTTCTGCAAAGAAATTCCTTTGCCTAATATCCCCAAATAGCTTGAGACATGGACTTATGGTTTCAGAAATATGTAAATGAATGAGACTATCATAGCACCTCCGGCCAATTAAAAGATTATAATCACCGCAGAAACCTAAAGAGCTCCCCGTGTGGGGCTTTCTGTCTGTCCCCGTCTGTCTACAATGGTGGAGGCAGGGTGTGACCCACTGATTTCTTTTCTCTAACAGAAAAACGGAGTCTGAGTTTTCTTCCTAAAGTATGCTCTGCACATGGCTTGCTTTCCTAGAAATATAAACAGGTATAAGATGCTCCATTTGTCCACTGACCCAAGACCAGGGGTGTCTCCCCAGACTAAAAACCACACATACCCCTGACCTCATTAGCAAAATTATTGATATGTCTGTGCTAATCAGAAGCAGCCTTCCAGACATCCATGAGGAGAGAAGCAGCCGGTCCCATGGCACCAACAGCACAGAAGCAGATGTGGGTTCAGGTTCTGTATCCAGCACTCACCAGCTGAAGCAAGCCACCGAAGCTCCCTCCGCTGCCGTTCCCTTATCCACGAAGCAGGACCACCACACCTACCTTGAGGGATGGGTCACAACAATGTGACAATGTGGCAAAGTGCCTGGTATGTAATCAGAATTACTCAACAGATAAAAGATGCACACTTTTGTGTCCATCTCCAGAGGATTACAGCACCGAGATGTCCCGGGAATACTGAAATAGACTTTGTAGAAATAATGTGTTTAAAATTTCAGTAATGTGACTTCTTGTGTATTTGAATCTTATCGAGTAGGCCCAAGCAGAGGACGACCAGCTGCACTTGGGAAAAATAATTATGAAATATTTGCAATGCGTGCAGTTGTATTAGTCTCACATGTGAAGAGTGGCTTAGAAAACAACTCAATGAAATATGAAAACTTGGGCTGCAGGCATGTCTCTGTTGAAAGGTTCGACTCCCACTCTATAAGACTTAGTGGTACTATTAAAACAAAAAAGATAACATTTATGCCACAGAGCTATTCTGAACATGCGGTGAGGTGTCCTGAACCACTAGTAGGTATTACATGTCATGTTATATGTTGATTATGACTAACCGTACCCTGATGAGGGCACTGGGCCTGCTCTGAGCAGGCAAAATTTCTGCATCATCATTAATTTACATGCAGAAAACAGATGGAGGAGCTCTGAAATAGTCATCTCATTGCACACCAAACAAGACCCTTGCCATCTTGTAAACCTTCACCTTACAGAAAATACAGATTATACTGGCCCAAGGCCCAGCCTTACCTCAGTATCACAGATTCCAAATTAATTGGTCCTACCATATTTCCGAGAAGCCACTCCTGTCACCCCCGAGGCTGGCAGGCCTCCACAAACACCCAGATGCTACCTTTTAGAGCATAAACAGCAGCTTTGAGCTATCACCTCGCCTCTTCCTCCACACTCACCCTGCACAGGTGGTTGCGAGTGCAGGGGCTGGGGAAAGCAGTGGTCCTCATCCTCAGCTGGTCACCATGGTCACTGGGAGCTTTCCAAGTACCAAGGTCCCACCCAGGAGACGCTGACCCCGTAGTCTGGGCTGTGGCCTCCACAGTGGGGCTTTTCAAAGCTCCCTTGATGACTCAACCATGCGGCCCCACTGGTTAATGGAAACCACACACCAATTCAGCCACAGTGACTGAGGTGACCAGAGGACAGTCAGACCCACCACAAGCAGCAAGCGGGTAAAGCCCATCTCCCCCATTTCCAGAGATTTCCAGAGTTGCCTCCATCTCCCACTCTCGGGTCTGCCCCCCGAGGCTTCCCAGCTCAGTCCACCCAGTTGCCCAGCAAGAATCCGCGTCCCAGGCTGGAATCCTCCCCATCCTTTCTGCTCCACTCAGACATGACCAAGTCCTCCCTCTCACGCCTGGGTCTCATGTCTCCCACGGGTTTGTATCTCACAGCCTCTCCCTCAGTTCAGGCCTCCACAGCGTTCCCTCAGGTCACTGCCACGTACTCTGGCCAGCCTCAGACTCCCTCCAGCCCTGCCCAGGCTCTTCTCCACACTGCTCCTACGGTGACGCTCTGGTCACATATCACCCCCATTCCCCACCTAAGATACTCGAGCTGTGCCCCGGCTCCCAGACTAAGGCCAAGCTCGGGAGCAGCAGCTCACAGCCTCCTGCGAGGCCCCGTCTCTGCTGTGCCTCCCTGTCTCCCTGCGTCCACACTCCCAGGTGGCATCCCAGCCATACACGAACGTCTCCTTGGCCCTGCAGGGTCCATGCTCTCTTGGACCTGAAACTCTGCACGTGCTGCTCCTTTGCTGCATGAATCAGCCTTCCCCACCCATGTTTGGGAAACATTGACTGTTCTACCAAATCCCAGTTCAGGCAATGCTTCTCCTGGGCAGCCCTCCCTGTCCGGGTCCCTGCACACCTGAGGTGGCTTTGCTATGCTGTCTACAGCGCCCCCCCCCCATCCCCAAGATGCCCCTACAGAGCACTGACCCGCCCACACCACACTCAGGGATGGCTACTCCTGCAGTTCAACCACACAGAAGGCTGGGGCCTGGGCATCTTCACATTTTGCAACAGGTATTTTAAGCCAGTGTCTTGCAAATGCCAGTCCATGGACCTGTGACAGTCTACCAGAAATTTTGAGGCAGTCCGTGAAAGAGTTAACCACCCTGTGCCAACCGGTAGCTGAAAACCAGGGCTCTAAGCATTGAGGACCGAATGAACAATGGAAACGATTCAACCTCTGCTGCTCTTTTACGCCAGTATCTTGGCTGCTACTCCTCAACTAATTCCCCTTCAACTCAAAACCAGTTCTCTGTGACCTGGAGGTTTCTGAGGAAGCTGAAATGGACATCCCCTTAGAACGACCCCAAGTGGGTCAGGAACCAGAAGCCGGGACCAGAGGGGATGGTGTTGGAAGGCCTTGGAGGAGTCCACCAAGCTGGGCAGGAGGACTGGTGGATCTCTGCCCACATCCCTGCCCCACACCCACGGCCCCTGGTTACCATAAGCAGCAAGCAGACTTGATGACCTGGCTCACCATGGCTGAGTGGAAATCTGATGCAACATTCAGGACTCACATCAAGGTGAAGGCCAATCAAGTAATCTGAGTAATAGTAACTCTGGTATTAATCACACGGTAATAACAGTAGCAACCATTTTTTAATGCTGAGAACACGCCAGGCACTGTGCTGAGCCCAGCTGTGCTTTATCTCCTCAAACCCTTACCATGACCTCTGAGACAGGCACAAGCAGCTCCCCTGGGATACAGTGAGGAAACTGAAGCTGAGAGAGAAAAAATTACCAGTGAGGACGGGATGGGCGGACTTGACCTCACTTTTGCCTGACGCTGAAGATCATGCGCTAACCACCACACCCCACCGCCTCAGTGGCACCCCATTAAGGGCGGAGCAGGGAGGTACTTGAAGACTGAGGCCCCTGGAGAGAGGACACAGGGCTGGCTGCCTGTGATGGTCCTGGCAGGAGATGCCAAGGGGCGGGAGATGGGCACACAGACCAGAGGCCTCCCGAGAGGCCCTCTCCACTGCTGAGTGACTTAGTGTGCCTCACCTCAGCTGTCATACCTGTGAAATGAGGGATAGCGACACCTGCCTCACGAAGCCGAAGTCCTGGTGAGGCTGCACAGCTAAGCCATCTGTCACGTGCCTAGCTCTAGAAAGCAGGCAGGACCCTGACTTTCTGATCCACCCGGGCCCCAGATGGCTTCCTGGGCTTCAGAGTCATGACCATCAGCCCTGATGGCAGTTGCCTCAGGAGGCCTCTGCCTCTGTGTGCTCTGGACTGAGCATCACCCCTGCCTGCCACCAGCATGCCCTGGGGCTCCGTTCAAAGTGGAACATCCAACTCTGACATCAAGGCACAGCATGGAGGCATGGTGGCATCCACCATCGCTCTGTGAAATCACAGCCACAGACTTTGCATGAAATTTTTATTAGCTTCACAGCCAGGCCTGCACAGTTCCTCCGAGCTCTGTCAGTCAGTCTCTTCCTTCACAGGAACATCTGAGAAGAGCAGCAATAAGGACCCACTTCACTATGTCCCCAGAAGTGTCCTAGCAGCCTCCCTGCCTGCCCTGCTCTGCACCTGGAGGCTCTGACCGTTGGACCACACACACAGCGGACGTTCCTCACCAGAGCCCCAGAAGTAAATCTGGTCAAGGTCTGTCATCCACTTTAAGCCAATGGTATCACAGGGTATGAGAGTGCTCATTTGAAATTTGCAATTTCTTTCCTTTAATGTTCATTTTATTGATTTGAGAGAGAGTGACAGAGAGGGGAACATCAATCTGGTTCTGTATGTGCCCTGACTGGGGATCGAGCCAGTAACCTCTGCACTTGGGACAATGTTCTAACCAACTGAGCTATCCGGCCAGGGCGAAATCTGCCATTTCTGGAGTGACACTTCCCCCACTGAAAGAGGTAAGCAGGGTAGGAAACATTACCTAGCTACAACTTACTTTCCCAATCTCCAGCAAGGCTTCCATGGGGAAGAGTGGGTACCCCTACTCTGAGGTACAGCTGTGACTAAAACCAGGGTTCGTCATGAGAGCAGAACACTCCCAAGACTGACTGAAGATTCTCTGCACGTCCCACACTCCCAAAGCCTGTGGGGTCTGATGAACACTGGACCATGGAGACAAGCTACCTTTCCTCTCACTCCACAAGCATTCGTGCAACTCTGTGAGTGATGTAACACAGTCTCTCACTCCTAGCGCTGCCCAAAAGATGCCTGGTAGGCAGACTCAGGAGACTTTGGGAGAGGTGACCACAAAGCACGTCACCAGGTTCCACCCTTGGGAGCTTGCTCACCCGGCCCTTTGGCCCCCAGATGATGTACTTACATCACGTGACAAGACAAGGAGCCAAGAAGAACAATAAGAGAACTGTGTTCACACTACGAGCAACGTGCGTGAATCCTCTCACTCTTGTGCAGTACCCCCTACCAGGGACCCATGAACACCTGGCTGTCCTCTCCCCTCCAAGGGAAGTTCTACAGTTTGGCCATGGTCACTTAGGGCCTTGGGGCAACCATGAGAGCACGAGGTTGACTAACGACCACATGGACGTTATAAGCACTGAGGAGTCTGGAGGGCTTACTCGGAGGTTTATACTGTCAAATTGGAATTTTCTAAAGCATTCAGGGCACTCTGAGTGTAGGACAGATTGGGGGGAGCCCGTGTGAAGCCAGCGTCATTCTAATGTGCACAGTAATCACTGACAGAACGTCTGCTATACAGCTGCCCTTGTGCTGGAAGAAGATACGAGTAACACCCAGCCCTTACATGCTGGTGCCCACAGTCCAACAAGGGACAAGGGAGCCCGAATTATGAGCTGATGAAGCATAACATTACCTGATAATGTGGTCATCACAAAAGAATAATATAAGTTACCGGCATACAGAGGAGGAAGCCACCGACTACTCCTGAAGACCAGGGCAGACAGGAAGTGGGACTCCAGCTGGGTCTGGATGAACAGAGAGTTTTCCAGGCCAGGAACATGAGGAGAGGGACAGGGCACTGCGGGCATAGGACCCAGCACACACAGTGAGCATGAGCACAAGTCTGTGCTGCGACAGCCCTCAGTTCAAGCTAAAGCCACAGAGCCCGAGTCCAGGCACAGCCAGAGACAACAGAAGGCTCCTGCCTCTCGGCTCAGGCTCTTCCAAAATGCCATCACTGCAACACTCAGTCTGCCCTTTGCTCTGGGACTGGGAGGCTCTGCAGCTACTGTGGTTGCTCACTGGCATCATTACGATCGGTCTGCTCTAGCTGGAAGGTTGAGTAAATGACACTATGTCTGGAAAAGCCACCCTGACCCATGTGTGACATTCCAGGGACAAGAGTCAGCTGACACCCTGGCCCTTCCAAACTCATCAGCAAGAGTCACCGTGCCACCTATGAAGGACATGTATGAGTCATTATGGACCACAAGTGGAACCAGCTAGTCTGTGTGTCTGTCCCTCTCTCCATCCTGGAAAGATACACTGCCAGCTTGCTACACCTTTCTTAAATAATTAAACATCTTTCACTTTGGAGGTGAGCTCGCTAGGAACAAAGGCCATGCCATGTGACCATGCCCTGGAAACCAGGATCCTGGAGGTCCCCTCCCACACCCTGTCAGTGATACCAGTTAACCTCCTCCTGTTCTTAATGAGCCTTTGGAAGGGTTCCATTCTTATTTGTAAGGGACAAGGGTCGGGAAGGGAGGTGAACAACCAGGATTCCCTGGTGCCCACCCTTTAAAATTGAAATTCCCCAGAGCAAAATTACCAGGTGACATCATGTCCATGGTAACAGAAGAGACATCAATAAGGATGCATTGATTTCTCACAGAGGAAGACGCACCCAGAAGAAGCCATGTAATACTTTTATTGTCACACTTTCTTCTCATTTATTATTTGGGGGAGTACCAGGGATGTTAATAATAATGCAAGTCCCTTCCAGCTCTAAAATTCAATGATTTTAAATATGTCCAATAATAAATCAAATATGCCTGAAAGCTCTGTGTAAATAAAATAGGAGCAATTTTCACAGACTAGCAAGGACTGGAATGTACTGGAGGAAATCCAAGGCAGACAAAAGTCATAAGCTGCTTTTGTTCTAAATGTAAGGATCTACTAGGAATGCAAATAGTAATTATGTCCTAGATCTTTAAAGCCTCTGTCCTATTAAATAACTTACAAGCATTACAGAAGGAGCCCAGCTGGGTTTTTTCATGTGATGCCCAGAGTTATGAAGAGTAAATTTCTTGAAAAAAAGTTCCTAAGATCAAATTCTTTAGCCAAAGTACCTTCTAATGAGTGTCACAAAGACTCCTGCAAGAAAGCTACATACATGAACATGGGAAGCAAATAGGAAATGAAGAAGAATAGACCCTGGCCAGTGGCTCAGTGGGTAGAGCATTGGCCCATGTGTGCATGTCCCAGGTTTGATTTCCAGTCAGGACACACAGAGGAGAAGCAACCATCTGCTTCTCCCCCCGTCTCCCATTCTTTCTTTCTTCCCTTCCTGCAGCCAGTGGCTTGACTGGTTTGAGTGTCATCCCTGGGCGCTAAGGTTAGCTCCGTTGGAGAACACCAGCCTCAGGTGCTAAAAATATCTTGGTACTTAGGCATCGGCCCCAGATGGGGGTTGCCAGGTGGACCCTGGTCAGTTCACATGCAGGGGTCTGCCTCTCTATCTACCTTTCTCTCACCTAAAAGAAATAAAAAATAAGAGGAAAGAAAATGAAGATGTATAAAGAGAACCAAAGATGCAGAAGTGACTGCTTCATCCACTCCATAACCACGCTTCTCCGTACTCAGAGCCACATCCTCAGAGGCCTATGGAGAAAGGTGGAGCGGCCACAGCTGCCGACATGCACGCAGCCAGGATAGTGTGGCTGCACAGACTGGGGGCAGGTCTCATGCATGAAAATGAATCCAATTTAGTCAGTTGCATGGTCACATTTTCTAGGGACCTCAACTATTTTTGAATATTGCCCTTGACCCAACAATGTAAGAAGAAAAGAAAACAATACAGAAGAGGATTAGAGAAAAGTCAAAATGTAACAACAGTTATCAACAGTTGGGGGAATGTGACAATTTTCTTCCTGCTTCTGCTTCTCAATTTTTTTAATTTTTCAATCTTTAAAAATTTAAGGACGACTTCATGTATTTGTCAGGTATCTATTCTCTTATCAATTTACTCATTCATATATTTGGTCATTCATCTGAAGTCCCATGAAATAGGAATAATGAAGACAGCATTGCCCTAACATTGTATCAGGGAAACACTAGACCAGAGAGGTAAAAATCCTTTTTACACAAATTCACACAGCACCCAAACCTGCAGTATGAGATTCATGTGCACCAAGAGCTTAGACAGAAGCAAGTGGGAAGTAAATAGGAAGAACTTCCTGAGCCATGACCTAGGAGGATGATTAGAAATGTTTCCAGGAAGTTGAATGGAACCACACACCATTATTATTAGCCTGTTCCTGGGCTGGCGCACAGGGTCACCATTCATTTATTCCTTTTGTCCTGACATTTCTGCTACCCTATTAAGGAATGAAAGATCTGGTATAAGGAGGGGGTGACCCTCAGCTCACTCACCCACACACAGCCATGGCCCCTGCCAGAAACATGTAGGGGAAGGGCCCAGAGCTCACAACACAAATCACACATTTCCCTCCGAGGCAGTGACAGCTCTTGCAACAAACGCAAATTGTGGCTCCATTTAATAAGGCATCTGATTTACTAGCAGGACACAAATCACAGCTAGAACCAGAGGCACCTTGTCAGGGCTGCCTGCTGGAGTTACCTGGGGACAGCACTGCACAGGGCACTTTGGTGTCGCCCATCAAAGCCTTGCATGTCCGTTTCTCACACCTCTCTTTTCACAAAACTCTGCTCTTAACCCAGCTTGGAGCTGAAATCAGGGGTTCTGCTTCCTAACCTGAAACATAAAAACACATAAATACGTATGGCAGTTTTTTTAACTGATCATTCTTGTCGCCTGCTCTTGCCATTGCCTAAGTGATTCTGGGCGGGCGAGTCAACTTTTGCGAGCTTCATCCGCGTCTGTAACATGAGGGCGATGGTATTTACTCTACTGGCAAGCTTACTTGAGACGTATATGCAAAATGCCCAGCATACAGTATGCACCAAAAATGGTAACTGCATTTTAAACTGACTTCAGTGTATCCCCAGCTCTAAGGTGGTAACAGAGTTTTAAAAACAGACCAGTAGTTCCCCTGGATTAGTGTATTTGTGATGGTGCCATCCGGACTCTGAGACTTTTAAGAAATCAAACCTGGATGATAGCTGCGTAGGAAAAGCAGCAGACACTGCTCGGTGTGAATGTGTAAATAAAATGCCACTTAAGTAATCACATTACTCACAGCTGAATGCATATGATTCAGAGCTTCAAGGAAGAGGAAGAGTGTGTGTGCGGCAGATTTCTCATTATCTGTCGCTGCCACCGCAGTCCACCCAGCCCTCTGCAGGTGTCCTGGCTGGGAACGTCTGCATCTTCTCCTGCTGGGACCCACACTCCCACTATCAGTGGGAACAGACTCAGCACAAACAGCCGATGCCTTCATACTCAGGTGATAATACAAACAGACGTGTGCTTGGGGAGAGCTGCCAAGTTCTAACTCGGTCATTAAAGGTCCCCTCCTCACCTCACAGGGGCTCCCAAGTATTTCAGGCCAGAGGAAATCTCTAGCTTACTCCTCCCGGTGCCTGCCAGGTAGGGCGGCGCCTCCACAGATGCGAGTTACAGACTCCTTTTGGCTCAGCAGTGCCGAGCGCCAGACCAAGCACTGAAGGCCACAGTGCACTGAATCTGCCTCCTTCCCGGGCAGGGGCTGAAATTCCAGGAGTTTCCATGACTATAGAGCCATTCTGACAAGTGCCAAGAAGTAACAGGAGGGTATTTTAGGTACCTGAACCATTTATGCTCTGGGTAAATGCAGGACCTCTGGAAAAGCCACTTCAGAAGTCAGCTGCAAATGTCCTCCACAGATGTGGTGCCCGCAGGGGCACAGGCTGGAACAGCCCCAGGGAAGGACATGAGGGTCAGTCTTATCGTTCTGTCTAGGTTCACCGAGGTACCTACTGCCTTTCCTTGGGCACAGAGCTCCCTACACATGGGTATCTCTGGCTGAGGCGGGGCTATCCTCAGGGAGCCTGCCCTTCCTGCCACCTCTGCCCACCGTGGCTACTATTCATTCCCTCGTGGTCTCTCCTATGCTCGCTCATCAAAACTCGGGCCCAGACTCTCCCTCCAGAGCCAGCTGAAGAGGACTGTTCCAGCTCCCAGGCCACTCACACTCAGTAAGGGATGCGAGCCTGAGGTGACCAAACCCTGCCAGAGGGTTGGCCAACAGAAGGGTGAGAAATACGAAGTGTCCGTAAAGTCATGGAGCACTTTTGACTTTTGACCAGTCAAAAGTAAACCATGACTTTATGGACACACTGTATTTGGGGCGAGGGTCTTGGCTGGCCCCTGAATTGCATCCTAGGGCCAGATAAGGATGAAAGTGGAAGAGCATTATGAACAAGGGGTAAGGGAGAAAAGAGTCTGCAAGGAGTCCTTAAGGGAAAAGCTATAGTGACCAGGAAAATGAACACGGGCTGTGTGAGAACATCTCCTACTACAGACCCCAAATGAACCCAGTGGGCAGGGGGGAGCTGCTGGTACCCCATCATTTTCTAAGGGGAGCTCAAGAGAGAGCAATTCAAGCCAGTGTTCAACCTAAAATGGAAAGGATTAAATGTCTTTTGAACATCTACCACTGGCTAAGCCCACTGCTCTCAACTCTACGTTGACTACCGTTTATAATCATCGCCATGACTCTGCAAGGGTGGCGGTATCCAATCTACTGTCGAGTTGGCCATGGCTCAGAGCTCCCAAAGGAGGAACTCTGCCGGACCGGCTCAGACCTGAGCACCCAGCAGAGACCCAGATCAGCTACTCATTGAATCAGAGCTGGTATGTGAAGAAATTGCAACATCCCTTGGCAACTGGTAACTTAAACCTTTTGATGGAAAATGCCCACCCTTGACAATGCCCAGGGAAGCTGAGCCTCCAGCGCTAAACTGCAGGTAAAGCCAGAGCATGGAAAGAGAGGAGACAGGAAACCACAGGAGGAACATTCTATTGAACCAGACCTCCTCTGCATGGCTGTTGGGGTGGGGGGTGGGGGCTGAGGAGGAGCAGGAGCAGGAGGGGGGCATGTGGAACATGCATGGAGGGGGTGGGGTGGAGTGGGGGTGGAGCTGGCTTGGAGGACAGAAGATGGAACAGGAGCCTTGCGGATGAGATGCACCACTTCAAACAGGCTCCAGGAGCAGGCGGGGGCAGTCCCCCTCAACCCTGTGTGCGAGCACACACTGTAACATGACCTGGGTCCCCGCCTGCCTTCTTGCTGGTGCTTGCACCCTTCCACACAACAATTACGCCTGCATGGTAGAACTGGAGAAAATACTGAATAAATTATGAACACCAACTCGACCACAGCTCCCCAGACCTTTTGTGCTTATTAACACTGTCTCTGCCTGTAGAGGACCACATTATATTAACACTGTCTCTGCCTATAGAGGACCACATTATATTAACACTGTCTCTGCCTGTAGAGGACCACATTATATTAACACTGTCTCTGCCTGTAGAGGACCACATTATATTAACACTGTCTCTGCCTGTAGAGGACCACATTATATTAACACTGTCTCTGCCTGTAGAGGACCACATTATATTAACACTGTCTCTGCCTATAGAGGACCACATTATATTAACACTGTCTCTGCCTGTAGAGGACCACATTATATTAACACTGTCTCTGCCTGTAGAGGACCACATTAGTTTTAAATTTTCCGCAACCGCTGCCTACCTGGCGACATAAATCTTCCTCTCATAATACGATCCAGTCCCGTAACAACAGCGGCAGTCCATTACCAAGCCGTTTTGGGTCACTTTTCTCTAAGAAAATAAATAACCAGTTTAAAGACTGTCAGAGAAATGTCCCACCAACACTCAGCTAGGCACGCCTGTAGTAGCCATAAGCACGCGTGGTCCTCAGGGAGTTGTGTGCCGAAGGCGGGACAAAGACGTGAGCACAGAAACGCTGAGACTTCCATTCTGAACCAGTCCCTACTCGAGGCCCGCGGTGGCCTTTGCGGCTGGCCTTGGCGCTGGCACTTAATGATGGCACCCAGACTAAATATCTTTGGCCTGTGAGCCACATGCGGACTGTCATACATCCCCCCGCCCCCTTTAAAAACGTACAGAGTATTCTAAGTATTGATGTCCTCTGGTTTGGCCTGCAGGCTGAGGTTGCCTGCTTGCTCTACGCACGCCACCTCTCTTCACGCTCTCCACCGCTCCACGGGGCAGGTGCTGTGTATGGTCCCAGAGTAACGACAGAGGGAACGAGAGGCTGGGACGTCATGGATCACACACAAAGCCGGGCCGGCCCTGAGCCTAGGCCCACTGGTTTTCAAAGATCACACATTCCAGCTATGCCTCATGGCCTCAAAAACATTCTAAACTTGGCAACTCTCTTTTCAGCCAAGGGTGAATTTCTATTATGGGTAAGAAGGGATGTAGAAGGAACTGACATCTATTGGATGTCTGTTGTGTACTGAGCCCTGGCCGGGTTTTTTTACACTCAAAGTCCATGGGGCTGCCTTGGATGGTGGTACAGGCCGCTCACTGCACAGGAATGATGGGTCAGGAAAGTTGTCAGGGCTGAAATGCCATGTGCACGGCACGCACCAACCATACCCTGGAGCAGGGCTGCACCCACCAGAAGGGACTCCTCCTTCTACTTCTCAGTAATTCCCAGAGCCAGCTGAAGCAGGCCTGCTGTGTTCCTCCCAGGGGCGGGGCAGGATGCGGAAAGTGCAGTCTCACCAGAAGCCAGGTGAGCCTGCAGCCTGGAACAGTGGAGAGAGACAAGTGAGCCGACTCACAGAGCAGGACAGTGGCAGGGAAGCCAGTGACAGGAGCCCGGGCGCCAGGCCTCAGTCACTAAGGAAAACCAAACTCGCCATCAGTTCCACGTCTCAGGTTGGAGTTTTGCAGTAAGCAGTAAGACCACTGTCTCACACACAGGATGAATTCAAGGGCTTCATTATTCCAAAAGGTGATAACAGTGGAAGATACGTATTTAACAGGTGGATTTACCCAAGTTCTCTTCAGTTCAATGGACATTTATTGACTCTAACTTACCTAAGAGTTTATTAAAGGAAGCCAGAAGCAGCTGGGGAACTTCCCTAAGATCTTGAAGTTTATATGGTATAGGTTCCAGCTGCAACAAAAAGAGACTCTTAACCTGAAAGGGAAGGGCGAGGCCCAGTGCGCCTGCTCCACCAGTGGTCCTGGGGCTCCTGGCTCCTGGGGCACATATCTTCTGACCAGGCCACAATTCTCCTGACAGCTGCCTCCAAGGCCACGGCCCCTCCCCTGCTTCCCAACCATCAGAGACTTCCAAGGATCTTGCACAAACGTCGTGATGTAAACTGTTTCTGCCCAGTCTTCCCCAGCAGAAGATGCCTGGGACCCAGCCCAGAGACTGCCTGTGTGCTGTGCCCACCCTGCGCCACCTCCTGGGCCCAGACCCGGGGTCAGAATTTGCAGGAGGCCAGTTGAACCACATGCTGTGGAAGGTCCCACAGCACAGACACTGGCTCCTGCCCCAGGGCTCGGTGACACTTCCACAAGTGACAGTACTGGGCAAGAGGACCCATGAGACTTCCTTCCTCCTACATCCTACCCAACTGGGGAAAACATACACTTATAATTGTCTTCCCAAGACTTCAGTGGGTAAAAACTTACCTAAATTATTAGAAATCAGTTAAGCAGTAAAACCACATTTCTTTCCTTGTTTCGCCTCCAATTCTAAGGATAATATTTTTCTCAGATGCCCCTAAACGATTCTGCGCTTGTCTCTAGCCAGACTCTAGTGAGGAGAGAAAGCCAGTTGCTGTCGGCAATCACCAAGCCCAGAGCCCTTGCAGCAGCCGATCTTCACACCGCCACTGCAGTAGGTCCACGGACGGCTGGCCCGGGTCAGGGCAAGCATTCCCAGGGCCCTTCATGGCTGCTAAATTGTTCAAAAGGCAATGTGGAAAATTACCCAGAAAATAGCTGTTTATGCTTGAGGTGGTACATACATGGGGAGAGAAGCAATGGGCGGGCGGAAATCACAAGCCATAAAATTGAGAAAATACTATTTTTAAGTTAAATGTTAAGGAAAGTCCTTTTGCAAGAGGTAATCAATAGTCAAGTGAAAGCACAGTAAGACAAGGCCCTGTGGTGAAGGAGAAAAGGGAAGCGGCAAGTCACCTCTGAATGACGAGGCACTGAGCTCCAGCAGTCCTAGGGAGACTGACCGTCACCTCTGCCAGGTCCCTGGAGCAATGAAGATGCCTCCTTCACTCAGCAAGAGGGAGCCATGCCCAGCCCATCTTCCTTATGACCTCCTCCTTCCACGAGCACCGCTCCACAATGTGCAAGCGGCATCTAAACCAGCTATACTGAATGTGCTACTCAAGGCACAGGTGTTGACATTTTGAAAAAATAAGTAATAACAGCTGTTACTCCCTTCCAGCCACAAAACAAGAATCTAAGAGACCTGGGGTACCCCTGGACATACCCCTCTCTCATTTTGTCCCAAGCCTCGTCAATAAGCTGCCCACAATATAAAGAGCCCAGAGCAGGATCCTGAATCCTACTCAATGCGTCCCCTATAAGTGTCCCATCTCCGCAACCACAACCAACTGCCACCCTCATAGCTCTGAGGATTTGGCCAGTGGCCTGGAAAGGGTCTTCAACCAATGACCAGAGAGAAGACCAGGAAGCAGAGATTCTAGTCACAGTTCCTAGGTTCCTGAGATGGGACAGTCATTTCCCACTCAGCTTGGACATCAGGCTACATTGAAAAGGGAAACTTGGACACACAATAATTTTTAAAAAACATAATTCTAGACCAAGCTGGTGCTAAGCATCGAAGTCATCATATTTTACCCAAAACTTCTAGGCCTTCCTGATGGCACCAGGGGAACAAGATGCAAGGTCTTCCAGAATGAGGAGTGACGGAACAAGTTGAAAAGGAAACAGTCTGCTTTACTTACTTACTTACTTACTTCTGAGATGGAGAACTGGGGAAGGAGAAGTTAGCCAGTTTTTTCATCAGGACTGAACTGTTGGTAGGAGGAGGCCTGCAGCATGGTTTGGTTTGCTTGGTCCATGCTGCAAAGAGCAAGAACGCGTTCTCGCCAGCATGGCAGTTGGATGGAATGCTGAGCTGTGGGTCCCGCAGAGCCCACTTTGAATCTCAGCTCCAGCGTTTATCGACTATGTGACCTTGGAGGTTCAGAACCTCACTTTTCCAATCTATAAAATGCCGTTGTTAATGGGGCCAACTTCATAGACTTTACAAAGGCTAAATGAGGTGATCTATGAAAAGTGCTTAGCAAAAGAATTGATTAGTGTTCATAATGAGAAGCCATTTTAAGTAGAATTATTGTTTAATAAATGATTCTCATTTATGTGCATTTTAACCCACAATTCCTCTTTTTCAAAGCCTGCCCATCATATTACCATTTTAGGAGAAAAAATTAAAGGGAATGCTTGATTGGCCTGTTGCTTTTCTTTTCAATTTTTCTTAAGTGCAAAGCAGGGAGGCAGAGTGACAGACTCCTGAATGTGTCCCGACCGGGATCCACCTGGCAAGCCCCCAACTGGGTGATGCTTTGTCCATCTGGGGCTGCAGCTCCACTGCTTGGCAACTGAGCTATTTTAGCGCCTGAGATGAGGCCATGGAGCTATACTAGGCACCTGAGGCCAACTTGCTCCACCCCAGCCATGACTGCAGGAGAAGAAAAGAGAAAGAGAGAGAAAGAGTAAAGGGCGAGGGGGAGGGGTGGAAAAGCAGATGGGTGCTTCTCCTGTGTGCCCTGACTGGGAATTAAACCTGGGACGACCATATGCTGGGCCAGTGCTCTACCACTGAGCCAACTGGCACGGGCCTGTTTCTTTTCTTTAAAACACAGAATTCTCTGGCTCCACAGTCCACAGAGTCAGTGATTAGTCTTTTAAAAAGAAAATAAAGAAAAAAAAAAACCCAATTCTAACATGTAAGCCAGAGGCAAAGGCGAGGGAAGGAGCTCCATTTTACCATAAAGAAAAAGCAGATCAGGAGGAAAACCCGCAGCTTCCCAGCTGGAGCTGTGTGGGCCAACGCCAGCACAAAGCCACAGAGAGCTGGACTCTGCTCAACAGCAGCAGGAAATCGTATTTTCTTGGATGCAGCTTTAAAATATGGAAGGAAGTGCAAAGACGAAAACTCATAAAGCATCTTCGTCGAAAAAAAAAAAAAAGACACTATAAGGAGAGTGGAAGAAACAAGCCAGAGAGAAAGAAGATACTGGCAACATTTAAAACCAACAAATTACTTGCATCCAGAATAAAGACTGTGTACAAATTGATACAAAGAAGACAGACAACCCAGTTAAAGGGGGCAAGAGAATTGAACAGCACTTCACAAAATAGGACACTTCTAGGCCAAAATATACCAGAAGGGCTAACACAGTACTAGACGATGACCAGGCCCAGTGTAAGAAAAGCTGCGGAGGAACTGGTACTCCGATTTTCGGTTCAACAGATACCCTATGACTCGGAGACTCCACCCTCAGGAACATACCCCACAGAAACCAGTACCGGTACATAAAAAGACATATACAACAATGTTCATAAGCGGCAGCACTCAAAAGAACCCTCCCTTGGAGCAACTCAAATATGCAACAGTAGCAAAATGAGTACTTGAGGTCTGCTGGCACAGAAGCACCGATCTGCTCTCTCCGCATAACTCTAATAAAGGGGAGCCGGCTTGGATGTCCCCAGGACGTCTTCCCAGTCACACAGGGAAACCATGTCTGAGACCAGAGCCAACACGTCAAGGTCCTGCAGCCAAGGGATGAAGACAAAGCCAGAGCGTTCCCCGGATGTGACCCTGCCCGACTTTCCGATTATGCAGAACATAACCCGGCTTCCTTTAAGCTGGTGAAGTGTGTTGCCTTCCCTTGCAGCCATAAGAGTCAACACAGCAGAGGTTTCTGAATAAAGGACCGTGTTGGGATATTTTCTGAAACACGTGAAGGGAACCGGGGTGAGGGTGGGGGTGAAGCCCAGAAGCGTGAATTACTCCTAAGGAGAGATTCAAACAAGAATGATCAAAAGCTAAGTCCCCAAACCCTTGCTCAGCTTCCCGGAAATGAAGACAGCATGTTTCCACGAGAAAACTTTCTGCTATCCCCACTCACTGCTATAGTTAAAGGAAAAACAAAAACAAAAAGGTGGAGGAGACTAGACCAATATGCTGGAGCAGCTCCCAGGGGTGCAGACACGGCCTGAGACAACTGAGTCACACTCATCACCTTCCAGAGCAAACAGCTGTTGGCACGCAGCCCTCCCCCTGGCAAAACTGAACGCACAGCCAAGCTTGGCGCCTGCAAATGAATCTCTGTGGCGTAATGAATGTTGACCCATCTTTAATGAGATTTTCCTGCAATTTTAATTCTGTGCAAGACTCAGCCAGCGAGAAAGAACAAAGTGGTATTTTACTACCTGTAGATACACACCTTAACTTTTAAATTCATATCTTCAGATAGGAAGAGGGAATTAAATCCATAAATCCACTGATTTATCACCCCACGCATGCACAGCGGGCACCGTGACAGTAAACTCTTTGCAGGCTGTATTTTCCCTGGAGTCGTTGCTGCACATGCAGAGGCAAATCCTGATTTGGAATGAGAAATAATTTCATTTTAATCTTGTTTATCTTCCCGGCCTACTAATTCCCTGTGGCCACTGCCCATCTGGCATGTTCCTATAAGAAAACTGTGGCCACTGTTGTTTTAATTCAATTCTTTGATTGGTTTGTGCGTTTTTTTAATGTCCACTATGGGCCTTTGGGTATTAGGCTTATTATTTTTGTAAATAAATTTAATAAGCCAACACAGAGTACTATTTCAGGAATATGTTGAAAGTACAAAAAAAAAAAAAAATCTAGACAATTTTATGAGAATGCATGAAATGCTATCGGGAGGGAACTACCCGAGCCCAACAAATTAGTCTAATTCCAAGCGGACCAGTGGGAGGGGGGCGGGTCACCAAAGCAACGTGCAATTAGTAATAACACTCTGCAGTTCTGTAGCGCACATCATCGGAGGACCTTAGGATGTTCAACACGCCTTAATTAATTCCAACAGGGTCCTTCAGAGCCCCAAACTGCAAGCTTTTGCATTGGAATCCCAGAAGAAATGGTTTAAGAGAGATCCCTGGCCATGTCCTCAAAAAATTCTGACTCAGGACCTCTGTCCCAGGGCTTAGAAATCTCACCCATCTGCTCCTCAAAGTGACTGTGATCCGATCACGGAGGTTCAAAGACAGCATTATGAAATGCCACCCTCCACCACACGCACGGCCCACAGCTTGGGTAAGCCGGGGTCGGCCTCATCGAGAGCAGCCCCGCCCAAAACTTCCAGTGACAACAGAAGTGATGTGTGGTCTGCACTGCCCGGAGCAGTAGCCACATGTAGGTAATGAGCACTTGAAATATAACTAGTATGACTGAGGCATTAAATGTTTAATCTTATTTTGTTTTAATTAATTTTAACTTCAATGGGCACACGTGCCTATTGGTTAATTTATTGAACTATACAGCTCTAGATGGAACAGTAGCATTTATAAAAGAAATATAAAAGAGCTGGAAGTTAATTGGATTAGATCATATTCCTTTCCACCTTTGGCTTTTCAGCAATTTTCTCCTCTTTCTCTCCCTTTGATGCTCCCCATGCCCCTGCCAGATATACACGTCTGAGTGCCTACTCTTCTTAAAAATTCTATCAGGTAAGTTTTATAGATGAGGAAACTGACGTTCAAAGAGGCTAAAGGATGTGCCCAAAGTCCAAGTCAATGGACTGGATCTGACAGTCGCGATCTGAAACTTATCCTATCATGCCAACCCCATGTTGTTTCCATTATGACATGCTGCCTCCACATACGAGCTCGACTTCAAACACAAAGAAGAGGTGATGGAATTATCACCTCCTTTACCCTAAACTCCTGAAATTTTAAATTCTTTTTTTACCCATCAATTGGCATTCTTACACGGGGTTCTCTAGACAAAGCATCACAGAGAAAGAGAAAGGTTCCAGGGCCAACCACACACTGCAGGACGTGGCCCTCATTGCTACTCCTGCTCTCCAGCACCCCCTTGTGCTCACTCTGCTTCGGTCACTCTGGTCTTCTGCTATAGCAACATAGCAAACAATCTCCTGCCTCAGGACCTTTGCACTAACTGCTTTCTCACCTGAAATGTTCTTTCTTCAAATATTGACATGACTTACTCTCTCTTTCTTGAGATCTCTGCTCAGTTGTCTTTTATAAAAGAATTCACCCATCACTATCATCTTTTTAAAATTCTTCTTTTACTCCCACAAGCCACAACTCCTGAAACGGGTTGCCTCCCTTCATTTTTCTCTGTATGGTTTATGGTCTTCCTCTGCTCTAATGGGGATGTGGGCTGCATGAGAACAGAAATACTACCCTGTGTACTGATATATCCTCACACCTGGCCCATAGGAAACATGCAGTAAAAATACTCCAAATAAATCCATAGACACACAGCAAAGGATTACCTGGATGGTTGTAATATAGGTGCTAATATTTTTGTGTTCTTCACACTTTTCTGTATTTCCCCAATATTCTACAATAAACACCACTGTCCCCTGCAGTCAAAAATTAATGAATGTTCTAAGCCATAACCCCACTCAGTTGTCACTGCACTGCCCTAAAGGCACCATCTCCACCAAGTCTTGTATCTGCCCGACTACCCTTCCTCCTCTGAGCGCCACTAACAATAGCACAGAAGAGCTAATACCCCTTTAAAGAGAGATGGTGACATATGTCTGTATTTCCTCAAACCTGCTGGATCCACGGGACTCTACCACACGGCCAATCAATCATATTCGACTTCTTTCATTTAAGAACTATAACTCCATCATTCCTGACAATTTTACAATTGCATCAGAGGCTAAGAATTACAGTTCCCAGTACTTGCCAAAGTAGCTACACAGACTCCCAATAAAAGCCAACTGTTTATAATGCTGGCAGCAGGGCGATGTGGGTACACTCAACTTCACCAGCCAAGCATGCTTAGATACTGCATTTTTACTGAAAAAGTAAAATAAAACGTATTGTTGAATGCAGACTCTGATTTATATCAGTCAAATATCAGTGGAGTTACATCATAAAAAAAACAATAAATGCACATGGTGTCACTTCCTTTTACAAAGGGCTTTCCCTCCTGTATCAACTTCCTGAATCTTTCAAACAATTCAGCAAGGTGAGTTTTATTATTATTTCTGTTAAGAAGTTAAAGAGCCTGACCTGTGGTGGCGCAGTGGATAAAGCGTCGACCTGGGAACACTGAGGTCGCCAGTTCAAAACCCTGCACTGGTCTGCTCAAGGCACATATGGGAGCTGGTGCTTCCAGCTCCTCCCCCCTTTCTCTCTTTCTCTATCTCTCTCTTCACTCTGTGTCTCCTCTCTAAAATGAATAAATAAAAAAAAAAAAGAAGTTAAAGAAACTACCCTGACCAGGTGGTGGCGCAGTGGATAGAGTGTTGGACTGGGATGCAGAGGACCCAGGTTCCAAAGTGTGAGGTTGCCAGCTTGAGCACAGGCTCATCCAACTTGAGCGCGGGCTCACCGGCTTGAGTGCAGGGTTGCTGGCTTGAGCGTGGGATCATAGACATAATTCCATGGCTACTGGTTTGAGCCCAGAGGTCACTGGCTTGAGCAAGGGGTTACTCTGCTGGAACCCCCCATCTCCAGTCAAAGCGCATATGAGAAAGCAATCACTAAACAACTAAGGAGCCGCAACAAAGAATTGATGCTTCTTGTATCTCTTCCTTCCTGTCTGTCTGTCCCTATCTGTCCCTCAGTCTTTCTGTCTCTGTCACACATACAAAAAGAAAAAATGTGAAAGAAACTAAAGCACAGAAAGACTATATGACTCCTCAATTGTTACAAGTCATGAAGCAGACAGAGATTGAGCCAGAATTCAAATTCAGAGCCTAGGCTGAGTTAAAGGGTATAATCTCTATTTATGAGAGTTGTGAGCAGAGCAGCCAGGAAGGGTATCCAGGCAACAGCGAAGTTGCCATAGGCAGCTGGAGCATGTCGGTTGACTGGAGCATCCAGGCTGTGAAACGGTGCCCCTGGCTCTGACTGTGAACGGTACTGTCTGACGAGTGCTACCCGGTGAACTGGTAGATGGAATGGCTTCCCACTGTCCTGACACTAATGCAGACCTCCTAAGTAAATAGCACTCATCTGTGACAAGCACAGATAAATCCCAGGTTAGGGCTCTCCCCTGGTGGAGGTGCCTGGCACTCCTCTAGTGTGATTCAGCATCCCAGGGAGACAGGTTAAGAGGTGCACTCGACACCACGCAGAAACCGACAGTCTCATACGGCAGGACTGGGCGCCCAGGGTTTGATGAAGCACACGGACTGGAGAGCACAGACCACCCTGCAAACTGACAGGAGGCTACCTGAGCCTTCAGCAGAAGGGAGAGTGGTAGAGCTAACCCTAGTGAACCTAAATACATTTGCTTAAAGAACTACAGCTTGAGCAAATCTCAATAAAAGACCAAAGAGACAAGAATATACACATACACATATACAACTTGTGTAATAGATGGCATATGCATCTATACCTAAACACACGCTCATCCTTCTATACATATGCATATCCAGGGTGGGCAATGGCACGTTTACAGTTGTGAGTACACAAAACACAGAGTTTATTCCTGTATTATTATTTATTCATCACTGAAGTCTTTTCCATACAAACAACTGTAAACCTACCGTTGCCCACCCCGTACATACAGGGCAGATACACATATCTTTGATTGAGGTGTGGAAGGGAGATTTCTGTGCATACTTGCTACGAATAAAAACATAAAAACACCTGAAGTGAAGAAAGTACAGCTATAAAATACAAGGGTGGACAATGAGCAGATTTTCATCAGAAAAGACCACAGTTCCAAAATCTCATCAGGAAATAAAGTGCACTCACACAAATACGATGGAGCGATCATACTTTCCTGTGGTCCAGAGAAGGGCCTCTGGAGTCGGGCAGACCCGGCTCCAACTGCAGCTGTCCACCTACTACCTGTGGAGCTTTGGGCAGTAAGTCCTAGCTCTGCAGCAGAGACAGCTGTGAGGATGACATGAGTCAGTGCATCTAAGGTACTTTCCAACACGGTGCTGTGTGTGCAGGGAGAACCCGGTGAATGGCGTTGTCTTCTCCTCTCATTACGATGGACTAACCAGACCCAACCCGGAATGCATGGCATGCTGCTTTGTGCACCAGAATGGGGCCTTCCCAGAGCTCCTTCAGGGACTACAGACACAGCAGGATTTAAATTCCATTTATTTGGGATTTTTTAAACATTGATTTCTAATTCAATTCCATTGTGGTCAGAAAACAAACTCTAAGATTTCTTTTTTTTTCCATTAATTTTAATTTATTTTGTTTACATGGATTCAAGTCTCCCACTCCATATAACTTCATCAACCCCACCCTCTTTTTCCTCATTACACCCTCCTTGCTCCCCTCCCCCTAACTCCTTCCCCCCTTCCCTCTGGGATTTGCTGTCCCGTTATCTATATCTATGTGTTATATATATAATTTCACTAATCCCTTTACCTTCTCTGATCCCATCCCCTCATCTCCCTTCCCTCTGACAGCTGTCCCTCTGTTCCCTGTGTCCCTGACTCTTCCTCTATTCTGTTCCTCAGTTTACTTTGTTCATTAGATTCCACATATAAGTGAGACCATATGATATTTGTCTTTTTCTGCCTGGCTTATTTTACTTAACATAATAATCTCCAGCTCCATCCATGCCATGACAAAAGGTAAAATTTTCCTTCTTTTTCACAGCTGTGTAGTATTCCATTGTGTATATGCACCACTGCTTTTTAATCCACTTGTCCACTGACAGACATTTGGGCTGTTACCAGATCTTGGCTACTGTAAACAATGCTGCCATAAACATGGGATGAATATCTTCTTTTGAATCAGTGATTTGGTGTTCTTAGGATATGTTCCTAAGATTTCAATCATTTGAAATTTGACTCTTACTTTATGACACAGGATGATCATTGTTGACAAACAACCCACGTGCACCTGAAAAATAAATATATTCTGTTGGGTGGAGTGGTCTATAAAAATCAACCAGATAGAGATAGCTGGTAGTGTTTTTCAAATCTTCTGTATTCTGACTTTTTGTGTGATTGTTCCTGTGGTTACTGGGGAAGTAGTGTTAAGATTTCCAGCGACGATGAAGAATCTCTTTCTCCCTTGTCTGTTTTTGTTCAACTGTATCAATGCTATATTATTAGGCACAAACATATTCATCATTATTAGGTCTTCTGGGTGAATTGAGCCTTTTAGAATAATTGGAACGTCCCTCTTTATCTCAGGTAATATTCCTGGTCCAGAGGTCTACTCTTATCTGGTATTAATATTTTCACTCGCTTATTTTTAACATGAAATACCTTTCTCCAGGCTCTTATGTTCCATTCCCCATCCCTCTATATTAAAGTGGGACATGTGTACAAAACATTTAGTGCCCTGCCCTTTCTAGCCAGCCTGACAGTCTACACCTTTTACATGAACGTTCATTTACACTTTTTGTGGTAATTGACATGGTTGGACTCAGGTCTGGCATTTTCCTCTTTGCGTTCTCGGTTTCATCTGTTCTATGCTGCCCTCTTTCTACTTTCCTTCCTTCAAGTTAACTGAATTTTTAATATACCATTTTAATTCTTCTACTGGCTATTTTGACTATAAATTTTGCTTTACGTCATTGCTATAGTGGTTACAATATGTATTCTTAACTTATCCTTAATATTCTAGTTCATGTGGTATCACTTAATGTAAGAAATAAGATAATTCCATTTACCTCACCCCCTATTATATCCCTTTGGGAGATTGTTAATGTGGACATATTGGTGGGGGGGGGGGGGTCTTCTAGATGTATTATAAACCAAATACAGTGGTTTACTTTTTGTTTTAAATAAGCATGTATCTTTTAAATAAACCGAGAAAACATGCATGTATGTGTATGTATATGGGTACATAACTTTACACATATAAATTCAGCTGGTGCCACTTCTCTTCAGCTTGAAGAACTTCCTTTAGCCTATCTTATGGCACAGTTATGCTGGTGACACACTGTCTGCTTTTATGTCTCTGAAAAGATTTCACTTTCATTTTTCATGGATATTATTGTTGGATACAGATTTAAGAGATGACCGATTTTTTTTTCATGTTCCTTCAGTATTTTAGATATTGTTCTATTGTCATCTGGTCCCCATTATTTCTCACGAGTCAGTCTTTTAGTATCCTTACTTTCCCAATACGTAATATGTCATCTCACCTCTCTGGCTGCTTTCAAAAGTTCTTTCTTTGGTTTTAAACACTTAAACTATGACATTCCTAAGGGCAGCTGTCTTTGTACTTATCCTGCTTTGGGTTTGCTGAGCTTGCTGTCTCAGTGAGTTGTTTTTTTCCCACCAATGTTAAGAATATTAGGCCATTATTTATCCCAATAATTTTTTTCTGAATCATTCTTTCTCTCCTCTCTACTTCTTAGACTCTAATTACATATATATTAGACCACTTTATATTGTTCCACTGCTCCCTGATGTTTCATTAATTTCTTTCTATCATTTCCTGTCTTTCAGATTGGATATATTTTTACTTGATTTAACCTCAGGTTCAGTGGCTCTTTCTTCTGCCATTTTTAATATACTGTTAACCCCATCTAATAAACTTTTCATTTCAGATACAGTACATTTTGCCACTAAAATGTTCACTTTTTAAACACTTTTCATTTCTCTGTTTAGAGTCCTCAATCTGTATATTTACTAGGACTACCATGTCCTTCAAATTTTTGAAAATATTTAGAATCGTTGCTTTAAGGCCTTTATCTCCTAGTCCCAACATCTGGATCATCTCAGGGTCAGTTTGTTTAATTGCTTTCTCTCTTAGTCATAGCTTATACATTCCTGTTTCTTCTAGGGATTTTTATTATGTAGTGGATACTATGTAGGATACATTAAAAGGGTTTAAAGTATTTTATCTTTTCTTGAAAACATTCATTTTTATGTTGTAGCAGGCAGTTAATTGAGCTAGACTCAATCCTCAAACTCAGTTTCCCCTGCCAAGGGTACCAGCTAAAACTTCTCAGTTCCTTCCACTGTCCAGCTGTTGCTTTTCGCTGGGAACCTTGCATTCTCCCCCATTCAGTGAGCTCAGAAGTCAGTGAATGGTGTCCACGCTCCCTGTTCTGTGGTTGCCATCCTTTCTGAAAGTTCCTTCCCCACTTTCCAGTTCTTATGTCAACACTGAGCTCTGCCTTCCCACTCCTCAACTCACTATTAGCATAGTTTTGGGGTTTTTTCTTTACTTGACTTCTAACCACCCCATGCTTCAGTAACTGGGGAGTTCCCTCAAGCAAAAAAGCTGGATAAACACAATTTTACTGGGCACACTTATCTTCTTAAAAAGACCAATTTCCTAAGAGTTTCTCCTGGCACACCTATGCCAATGGATTTGTTTCCAAGAGAGAAGAGACTTGTTTGGGAGTCTAGTATAAGACTATGGGGTCTTAATAAAGGAAAGGGCTCATCATCCTCAGCCAAACAGGGAAGAAAGATAGTCATCCTTTAAAAGTTTCTAGTTCTTTAACTGACCTCATGTTCTCTTAACCATGCCTCCTCTGGACTCTTACCGCCTTGGAACCCCCACCTGGGAATGTGCACGGGAATTCACCTTCCTGCCCCCTCAACAAAGGGAAAGGACTTTTCTCTACTCACACTCTCAGGGTCTGCTGTTAGATACCGTATTGAAGAACATATTCCTAATGCTGTCCCTCACCCACTAGTGATGCTGTTGCTTAAAGAAACTTACGAACTAAGAGGCATCCATGGCAATCCTATTGTGTACTCTCGGGGCAACCACAGAGGGTACTATTTGGGGCAGAACTATAAGTAGTAATGCTCTCTGCCAACACCAGTTTTGAGCACCTTCAGAAATAGGAGTAGCTCACAGGAGCCACCATCAAATCTGCCTGGTCTATTCCGGAACAAGAGTAAATACTAAAGCAGTAGCTCCTCATTTCCCTTTTCTTGGGTTTGAAGTCTGGTTGAGACCATTAGGGACTCTATCAGCAAGCACACGCAAGCACTTCATTGTTACTGCTCTAAGTGTGTTCCCGTTTTTGGCAAGGGCAACTCAGGACACAAAAGGAAGAAGAATCACAGTTTACTAAACTTAGGTTGGCAAGATGATTCAATGCCGCACACCATCCTCTGTAGTTAAGAAAGACGATCTAGATAATAAAAGAAATCAGTCTGATTTCAAGTCTGCATTTTTTTTTTAAGTTAGAAGCGGGGAGGCAGTCAGACAGACTCCCGCATGACCCAACCAGGATTCATCAGGCATGCCCACCAGGGGTTTGATGCTCTGCTCATCTGGGATGTTGTTCCATTGCAGCA
This sequence comes from Rhynchonycteris naso, assembly GCA_037038555.1. Taxonomy (NCBI): domain Eukaryota; kingdom Metazoa; phylum Chordata; class Mammalia; order Chiroptera; family Emballonuridae; genus Rhynchonycteris; species Rhynchonycteris naso. Next base: position 98,838,160 of record CM073003.1, read on the forward strand.
GGAGTCATTCTAGCACCTGAGGCGGAGGCCATGAAGCCATCCTCAGTGCCAGGGCCAACTTTGCTTCAATGCAGCCTTGGCTGCAGGGGGGGAAGAGAGAGATAGAGAGAGGAAGGAGAGGGGGAAGGGTGGAGAAGCAGATGGGTGCTCCTCCTGTGTGCACTGGCCAGAAATCAAACCTAGGACTTCCACACGCCGGGCCGATGTTCTACCACTGAGCCAACCGGTCAGGGCCTCAAGTCTGCATTTGGACAAGCTCAGATTCACAAATTTTCTCTAATGGGCACTGTTTCAGAGTCATGGGTAAATAATTCACACCCTGGGAGTACGGCAAAGCTGAAAGTGTGGTGACTGACACCCACGAGCACACTGCAGGTAGCCCATAGTGCGGAGGGTCATGGTGTTTCTAAGACAATGAGCTTCCAACAGTTAGAAAATTGATTTGGCTCTTGAAAAGGCATCTTACAAATCACTTGAACTCACAACTAGAAATGATCTATAAACAGACTAAAAGAAATCCAGGCTAGCCCTGCTTCATGTAAATGGGACATTTTAGAATCAATGTAAAGGCAAAAGGAAACATTAAATTAGATTTTTAAATAGTTTGGAATAAAATAATGGATAGTGTAGAAGACCACTTCACTTTACAAAAGGAGTTAACCTTGAGGTTCCTTTAAATCCATTTTAGTTTCCATTGGAAATCTAATTAAACTATATGTTCTCTTTCCCAAAAAAAGAAGCACATATCTGCACACATGCATTACAAATAGCTGCAAGGGTTTGGTGTATCCCCTGTGTGTCCATAAACCCTCACATACATTTGGAGTTCATGACTCAAAGTTAAGAACCTCAGAGCATAAAAGTGAGGAGTTAGAGGCTAGGATTGTTCCACACACCTTCACTGCGCTATCTTCAGAACAGCCGTGGGCCAGTACAAAGTAGGTGCTCAATAAATACAGGGGCTGAAAACACCGTTACCGAATTATGAAACAGAAATTTCAAACAAGACTAAAGAAGATAAAATGTAAACATTAGAAGCCTTTACCTACTGAAAATGGAAAAGATAGCATTCTTGACAATAAAGAAATTATTGAAGTATTTTTATCCATGAGAAAGTAGATTGTGGTGTTCAGAACCCACACCCAACACTGAAGGTAGGAGAGGAAGTATTCTGTGGCTCGCCACGCAGCCCACCGCGCCTCCCGCAGGCCCGGGCACACGGCAGGCTTGCCATGAACTCTTGGCAACAGCCGTGCACAAGCCCAGCGGCAGCTGCACTTCCTCTCAGGCTTCCCAGCACTCTGTTCCCCTCAGCCTTCCAGAAGCTCATCAAAGGAAAGGCACATGCTTTGTCAAGTTCGGCAGTTGTAAGTGTGCTGCAGAATATGCGGGACAGTCAAGGATAAGATTTTTATAGTGGCAGGAAATGAGGTGCCCCCACCGGAAGGCACCATGGTTGAGATCTGGGACGTTGGGAACTAGCAAGCTGATGAGGGAAGCAGCTCCCAGCGTGACGGGTGAGCAGCCAGTTACCTTGCTCACCAGGAGCAGTCCACATGGTGCTCTGGGCCAGGGACCCACTTGCTGTGCCAATAAAACCAGGATAGCCTCTGTCTAGAAAGGAGGGCAGAGATGCTGACCAGGCTCTACCAAGACTGGCTGTGTGACCTCAGCAAGCAATGTAAGCTCAGCCCCCTCATCAGCCAGCGGGAACTAATTTCACCGAGCTCCTGGTGGTCGGGTGGTGGGTTAGTTTCCCAGGGCTGCTCTAACACAATACCACAAACTGGACGGCTTAAAACAAGAGAAACTATTACCTCACAGTTTGGGAGGCTAGACCTGAACGATCAAGGTGTCAGCAGAGCCATGCTCCCCTGAAGCCTGCAGAGGACCCTCCCTTGCCTCTTCTTATGCTTGCTGGAAATCCCGACATGCTGTGGGTGGTGGCTGCAGCACCACAATCTCCACCTCTGTCGCCACACAGTGTCCTCCCCTCGTGTGTCTGCGTCTTTTGTCTCTTCTCTTCTTCTAAGGACACCAGCTATATTGAATTAGGGTCTGTTCCAATGACCTCATCTTAATTTAATGACAGCTACAAAAACGCTTTCTGAATCGGGTCACACGCATAGATAACAGGGTTGAGGACTTCACCAGATCTTTCTGGAGGCCACCATTTAACACACCACCGGGAGATTCACTGAGATGGGTTAGAGAAGCTCCTAGCACAGCACCCGGCCACAGGAAGTACTCACATGTCAGCAGCTCGTTGACTGTTACCAGTGACAAGGACAGGGTTCAGGATGGCCACTCCCATCCTCTACTCCACCTCACTGTCTGCGCTGCTTACTGCTTAACTGTGACCTCACTATAAAAGCAGGGCTCCTCCCTGTAGACTGCTCCCAGTCCCATCTCCTTAATGCCCAGCTCAAATCCAATTGCTCCATGACAACTTCAGCCCAGGCAGCCCAAGGGACCCAGAGCTCTCCCTGGGCTCAAGCAGATGGGCTGGGAAGGTAACAAGCCTCAGGGACCCTTCTGGAACATGATCCTTCCAAGACCCTGGGATGGGCCTAGCAATGTGCTCACATGGCTATACATTTGCATAAAATGTGCAAAACTAAGATCTTTTAACTTCAATCAGCTAAGACCTCTGTCTCCTCCCATGCCACACACCCCTTGGAGTTAGTGGAGGTATATGCAGAGAGGATTTACAGGAATGAATTGGGTAGTTTGGGAGTACTTCTATGTACAGGTGAAATTATTACCAGCCACTGTGATATAGGAATGGCTTTCAGGAGTGTTACCATGCACTCAGTGTCATGGCAACACATAAGAATGGGACCAGAAATCACGTTGAGATAGAAACATGTCCTTCAGTGCCCAGCACCAGAAGCACATAGGTGGCAAAGAAACAAGGTCTGAAACACAAAGAGAAAAACTTGAGGCCACAGAATAAGCCCCCAGTCATCAGACGCGTTAAACCATGCTTGTTAACGCCTGTTCAAATGGAGGCTGTCTCCTAACGGGGTCGTCCTCGATAATGTAGCACGCACACCATTACAGACGTGCCTGCTTCGTTCTTTTACTTCTTGGTGGCAGTCACATGACCTGGAACTAATCAGAATCCCTGCACTTGAGGGGTACAACATTATAAAGAATGAGTAGCGTATATCTGTGTGAGAAGTGAGGTGCTCTGTTCACCTAATCATCAAAAAATAAGAAAACAAATGTCATCAGCCATGTGAAATGGAAGGCTGAATTATCTTTCTAATCTCTCTGTAGAAAGTATAAAATTAATGTCATATAAAGAGACAACCGAAGAGCATGCAGGCAAAAAGGAAACACTCAGGGAAAGATTTATGACAGAGGTGTGCTGGGTAATTTACATACACATCTGTTCTTTCCTGGAGTGGGCCATGTCGTCATGCATGTCAGCTTTTCTTTAAATTTGTAATTTTGTGATGATTTATTTTTTCAGCCTAAGCAACAGATAATTCTACTCATAAGTTTGGACATACAATTTTGTGTTCATTTCCATAAGCAGGGCCCCAGCACGTCCGGCCCTGCCCTTTGCTGCACTACTTACTGTGAGTCGCTGAGTTGACCCTCTGAAAAAACTGAGTAGCCTTGAAATGCACTGGGGACACACACAGTCTTCGGGCAGGACCCCTCACGTTTCCAGACTGACCCCATCCTTATCCAGCTCTATCATTTGATGGTTGTCTAACCTCTCTGAGCCTCCATTTTCTGGGCTGTAAAATGGAATTAGTTTACAGGGCAGTTTGTATACTCAGTCACGAGTAAACATTTGTTGCGTTTCCAAGTTCTGGGCTAGGAGCTATAGACGTAATCATGAGCAAAATCTGACACAGATATGCTCCTTGTTGTCATGAGGGGAACGGAATAGAGAGCCAAGGGTCCGTCCACTTAACTGTGACCTCTGAAATCTTTTCCTAACAACCAAAAACACATTCACATAAGCCCCAACTGTGCAGTTTTAATATGCATCTCTTTTCTGCCACGAGCTACTTCTGCTCCCAGCCAGGGACATGGTATACCACGGAGCCCCCAGAGGGCGAGCACTCGTCCACGCTACCTGGAACGGATCATGCCTCGCAGGGCATCTGCTCTGCTGTGGCCTCCTTTCCACCAGCGACTTTGTGCTGGTCAGCGGTTTACTCCACTGTGGGCTCTACCTGTAATGCTTAGCAAAGGGTGTATAGCAAAGGAAGAATCTGGCCCATGAAGATGAAATGCAAGTTTTACAGATGAAAACTTCCAGGACACAAGGAGTGAAAATGAGAGGGCCCTTTGGGACTCGTGACCACGTTGGTGACTAGGGAGGACATCATCAAAACCGCTGCAGCCTGGGACAAGCTCATGCCAGTGGGAAGCGGGGATGGAGTAGGCGCAGCTGGACACCAGCCCCACCCAGAGGCTGCACCCAGGGGGCTGCAGCATCTGAGGACTGGACACGGCGTTGCGGAGGCTCAGGCAGTGACCGCACAGAGCGCTGATTCGGCAAGTGCGTGCACCCCCAGGGGCACCGCCTGCACTGCACACGTATGCATTTACAGAATGACAGAATCTGATAAGTGTTAAAGAGAAATGGAAGGCTGCTCTCTGAGCATGATGCTTATAAACGATAATGCACAGAAAGAGCTGAGCACGCTGCCCGGAGGTTAGTAAATGCTCAACAAACAGCAGCTCTCAGCATTCCTATTATCCCCCTCCTGAATCCTACTACAGAGCCCGGATGACAGCGTAGGGTCTCTGTATTCCCAAAAGGACTTTCCCAGTGAGGGGCATACAATACTGAGAAAAAGTGCTTGATTAATACTGCCAAGATTTTTCAGACACACACACAAAGTTTGAACTCGGTTACCCAATGCCCATCTGTGCCAGGCATTTTCCTGTTTGATCCCAGAGCACTCCCATGCTCTTCCTCTGCTCTGTGTCAGTGGGAAAGACATTTCTTCACCCTCCGGCCTCTGGCTGCAGCGTGGCCTCTTTGTTCAATGGGAGGCACAGGTGAGATGCTGGAGGGCAGGGAAGAGGGATCTGCCAGGGTGCCCTCCCCTCCCCTCCTCACCCCCGGGGCTGCCAGTGGCATCTCAGCAGTAACTGTGTCTCCTGCTTGACTCAACTTCTAGGGACCACCATCCCTGTGGTCCCAGCTTTGGCCCCTGACCTCTGGTCACGCCACCTCCTTCCACGTGCCCCTCACCCCAGGAGTGGAACAACTTTCTGCTCTTCTCACCTCTTCCAACTCCTGTGTAACCTACTCTCTGTATTAAGTTTTCCCCACTGAAAACACCTAAAGGTGCTTGCTTTCCTAACTAACCCTAACCCTTACACTAGTTAAAGAATTAATGTTATACAACCACTGAATGGGACAGTCTGCAGCCATTCGAAACAACGGTAAGAGTCTAAATGTACTGACATATAAAGATGACTGACTGCGGGCTACGATTAGGAGAACAAGCAGACTGTGAAACAGGATCACCCTCAGCAGACCGGCAGTAAGACGTCTGTTCACATGCACACTAAGCACTGACTGGAGAAAGACACATGAAATTTTCATGGGTTATTTCCAGGTGGTGAGATTATGGGGATTTTTTTATTTTACTTCTTTGTGCTTTTCTGTAGAGTCTGATTTGTTTGTAATAAGCATGAATTACTTTTATATCAGAATACAAAAAAAAAAAAAAAAGTCCATTCCATTTGGGGAAAAATGTCATCTAAAAGGAGATGGGTCTTCAGGAAGCGGTGAGGGAACACCCATTGCCCCGGCACCCAGAAGTCTCCTGCATAACTCAGGCCCCTAAGGGAGAGGGCTTCCCGACCCTGCTCCTGGCAGAAGGAATGGGCGAGGCGAAGCAAGGAGCCCCACGAAAGACGGAGGTGATGAGAAAGGATGCCAGAGGTGCCAGAATCCCCACCCAGGGTAACAGGCACCACACACCCCTCTGCGGGCCCCCAGGGTCGCTCCAGACTGGTCCTGAGAACTTTGTTCTCTTCAGCCACTTCTCCACCACCTCCCTCCAGACAGGAACCAAATCAAACGTCTCTGGAAGGCTCCCACTCCTCAGCCCTTCGCTGTGTTCCCACGTGTGTCTGCTCCCTTTCTTCTTGGCACAAGCTGCCATGGGCTGAGCATGCTATGGCATGATTTCCACTGACGGCAATTACTTGTTTACAAGAAGCCCAGACATGAGTCCAAATCCTGGTTTCTACCACTTAAAATCTGTGTCCTCCAGCAGATGACTTTTCGCCACTCAACTGTGATTTAAGGCTACAGACACTAACCACACAGGATCATCATGAAAAGTGAGAAAACTCAGGAGGAGAATTTAGCATCACACCTGCCAAGTAGTAGGGACTCTGAGGTGGGGTCTCCCCACCATCTGTGGGTCCGGCCTTCGCTAGAGGGGCTCCCACACTGAAGGCCTTCTGTAAACAGGTGCTGTTTAATGCCCCTTTTTACACATAGATGCCACTAATCTAATTACCAAGAAACCCTTACATGAGAGCGCTCGCCTCCTTGCATAATAACCCCAGACCACAAACGCCAAGGAACAAGGACTTTGGACCAGGGTCCTGTCATCTGAATCCTGGCTGCACTGCTCCCTGGCTTCATGCCTCAGGGAAGCTACTGAACCTCTCTGAGCCAATTCCATACAACAGAGATGACACACTGCTTCCCATAAAAGGATCCGCGCACAGATTAAATGAGAAAATGTATACAAAGTGCTTAACACAGCTCCTGGCAGGGGAGGGCTCTACCAATATTAACTTTCATCCTCCCATTTAAATAAATGGCATCGAATCTGCTCTCAGCTCAGGAAAAAGGCAAGCAGACCGCACTGTAATTATAAACACCACAGCATAACGGCACCCAGGTGGAACCACGCTAGTGTCATCTTCAGTTACGAATTTTATATTGCCTACTGATTTATTAACCAGAAGAAGCAATTCCCCAGGGGAGGTTACAGTTGAAATAATTGTTTTTGAAGAAAACAGGGTGGATCAACCCGCCAGAATCATTAATCATCAAAACAGTAACATGCATTTGATGAGCTGGCCTCCGCGGAGCTTTCTCCCTGTGACGAAAGGAGAATTTGCACAAAAATCTATAGCTGTGTCATCCAACCATTCCTCGGCATCCCTCCTCCCCAGCGGTGGGAACTTGCGCCTGAGCATGACAGTTCCAACGGGGGAGGTGCCCCATCATTAATCATGGCAAAGCACCGAGAGTTTAATGGATTTATTAATGAAGTAATAATTTAGCAAAAACAGTTAATGGCTATTTTCTGCCAAGTAATGGCCATGAAATACTGCAAAAGCGACCCAAGAAATGAGAGGCTGTGACACCGCACGTGAGAAGAAGCTGCCGCCCTCAGAGGCAGGTAAGACTCAATGTTAAAAATCCAGCGCTTATGGGAAGGTAACGGGATAGTTCTGCACCGGGCGCAGGCACTCATCAGTGGCCGGGCCTCAGGAACCCTTCTCTCGTTCAGGGGCAAACCTCCCACAGGCTGCTCTCAAAGGCTATGTTTTCTTTTTCATCTTAAAAAAGTACATGCTTTAAAATGGGCACTAATCTCTCAGGCCACAGGACAGAACCCGTGGTGTCGGTTTAACAAATATATCTAATCCAAAAGCGACAAAATCAAAGTCATTTCTTTTTCCCATTGACTTCAGAATGTCGTGGCTTTATTGTAACCGGAAGTTAAACACTCATTTCAGAGAAAAGATGGCTGAAAGTTTTCTAAGCACTTATATGTGTTAAGCCCCGCCCTAGGTTTCGATGGTTGTTTGTTTGTTAGTTTGTTTTGGCCAGGGTGGGGTGGGGGGGATGGGGAAAGGAAGAGGAGGAGGAAGACTCCAAATTGATGTTTATGCCTGAGCCCCGCGCTAATGACTGCCTTTCAATCATAGCTGTGTACTAAAGCTACCTGGGGAGTATCCAAATTGCTGGTGTCTTAGATTTTATACAAAGGACGTTCTCTTTCCGTAACAACAACCATCCTGTAGAAAAGATAAGGTTATTCCCACTCTGCTGAATCCGTAAGCATTCAATTGTCCAAATACTTTTAAAGAAGTTCAAAGTATCGACTCCTTTCCTCTTTTTCTCAACTCTAATCTTCATGTATACACTTTTATTGCGGTTTCCCCCTATTATTTGAAAAATACCACATGTATACAGAAAGTAACAAATGTATAAACATAAGAAAAAGAATAACAATTACCTTCAAAGCACTGGTACCATTTGGATATCTGCCTTGTTGGGTTTTTTCTTTACATTTTTTCAATTACAAGAAATAGGATAATTTCGCACCTACTCTTATAAACCTGTGTTTTACACATAATAAAGCATGAACTTTCTCCATGTTGTTTAAATAATCTTGTGGTGTCACTTTAGTGGCTGCCTGGTACCCCACTCTATGCCTGTGCCCTCATTTACTTAGTCTGTCTGAATTAATTAGGTGTCACTGTCAGACAGAAGTTAGTCTCCCTTTTCTACACTCAAACCAGAAGAAGCAGGCCTGACCATGCGGTGGCGCAGTGGATAGAGTGTCGGACTGGGATGCAGAAGACCCAGGTTCGAGACTCCAAACTCGCCAGCTTGAGCGCGGGCCCATCTGGCTTGAGCAAAAGCTCAGCAGCTTGGACCCAAGGTCGCTGGCTCCAACAAGGGGTTGCTCGGTCTGCTGAAGGCCTGTGGTCAAGGCACATGTGAGAAAGCAATCAATGAACAACTAAGGTGTTGCAACAGCAACAAAAAACTAATGATTGATGCTTCTCACCTCTCTCTATTTCTGTCTGTCTGTCCCTATCTATGCCTCTCTCTCTCTGTCCCTGTAAAAAAAAACCAAAAAAACAAAACAAAACAGAAGAAGCAATTGATTATAGTTATTTGAAAATGTGGAGCCCCTTTCACTGCTTGACGCGTAGCTGTATTCATATCCCAATGCCCTGGGGTACTTTTTTTCCAGATGACACAGCTCATTTCAGACTATCCTGGAAACCCTAGGATACAGCTTAGCATCCAGACTCTGCTCCTGAACTCTCTGGGAGCAGATGGTGCAGGAAGAGTTCCCAGCACCAGGTTCTGGGCAGTGTTCGGTCGGAGAGGTGAGGTGGCCAGAAAACAACGTCACAGGCTCCAGAGACTAGGTTCGGGCCCCGGCTCTGCTCTGATTCAGCTCATGACCTCAGAAGGTCACGTATCCACTAGGTTTCATCCTTTCAACACTCAAATGAGAGAGCATCACTCCTCAGCCAGTAAGTGCTTCCCACAGGAGGGCTGGAGAATAAAGCAGAAAATCACCGAGCCCCCCAGGAAAACCACACCATAAACATATAAGGCCCTTGATCACCACACCAGTGCGGAAGGAGCAGGAGTTTGTTGCTTCCTTTTCCTTAACCCAAATCCAGAAACTACGTTATAAAGCAGACTATACCCAAAGTGCCAGCGCAGGAGCCCGCAGCCAGGACGGTCGGGAATCTGTGCTCCCAGAGAAGTGATGTGGCCGGGTAAGGGGTTCTCCAGAGCTCAGAGCCTTCAGGATTTGATAAGAAATGTTTTCTCCACTCCCACATCTAGCCACACCACTCTTTCTAATCCCCGTCTGGTAAATATTCCAACAGGAGTTTCATCTGTGGTGAGAGCCTTCTTTGAAGAACAAATGCCCCTGGAGAAGAATGTCCTCTCAGGAGTGGATTTGAGTGGCAGGACTCCCGCCAGACAGCAGTACAGATGGACCAGGCCTGTTTGCTTTCAGCTAAATGGAAATCCCCGTCCAGAGGACCCTGGGGTCTGTCCTCCCCCGGGAGCACCTCAGATCACAAACAAAGCTTGACACAGCAACGGAACAAAGTTCTGGCTACATGGGTAATAGAGGGTGAGGGCTACGTGTCCTGGACCAAAACATGCCCTGCCATCCATGCTCAATAGCACCTGAAATCCCCCAGTTGGAATCTCTCCTAAGAACCGTGTGCGTGTGTTGTGCGTGCACGCATGTTCTTATGTGAAAGGAGAAGAGGTAGAAAGACAGATTCTCACATGCCTCCCAACAGGACCCACCCGGCAACCCCTGTCTAGGGCTGATGCTCAAATCAGCTGAGCTCTCTTCAGCACATGGGGCCGATGCTCAGACCAACCAAGCCACTGGCTGTGGGAGAAGGAGAGAGAGAGAAGCAGGGGAGGAAGGGGAGAGAAGCAGATGGTTGCTTCTCATGTGTGCCCTGACCAGGAATTGAACCCTCCACGTCTGCACATGGGGCCAACACCCTATTCACTGAGCCAACTGGCCATGGCCATGTGTATGTTTTAATAAGGCATTAAGCTTTTAGATAAAGGGGTAACACATACACTAGTCTTGGATAACTAGTTAATTCATCTAGCCTACTGGTAGGACATGACAATCATCTTATAGGAAGCAGGATGAGGTAAGGACACACCAGAGGAGGCTTTGATGGTGGGATGGGGGGTGAAGTAGAAGAGAGGAAGAGCAGAGCCCAATGCAGCTTACTACTGAATAATCTGGGAATAATCAGAGAGTAGGCTGGGCATCTCAGTCACCTAACCAATGGCATGGACATGCCCTCACAATGCACCTGAGTCCACTCCTCCAAGCTCCAAGAAAATATTGCCACACTGCACAAGCACCGATTCTCTGGAAAAGAATCATTCAAATCTATCTAAGCTACAGCCCAGCACCTAGCCAGGAGCCCACCCTGCCCTACAGGCTGCTCCCTGTGGTTCTCCCAGAGTTTCTTGGACCAAGGGACTGTGTTCATAAAGCATGGGCAGAGGACCCATTTTCTGGCTGTTCAGAGTCATTTTCTGCAGGGCTCAGTGGTACTGCACCCTGGGGGAAATCGAGAGCCCTTTGTGAATGTTTCCCATGAAGACGCAGCAGCAGATCTGGCAGAAGAAGCTCCCACCAGAGAGACACGCAGCTGCAAGTCCTTCCAAATTGATTCTGCCCCCCACCTGCCTGCAGACATCCAGCCTCTCTCTCAGAGGGAGCTCCTGTCCCTGGGTCATCTCAATTCAGTCTGGTCTCAGGCTCTGAGCCCGCCCTGCCCCACCCCACCCCACACACCTCCCTGCTGTGGGGAGCCCCGTAAGGGCCTCTCTGCTCCCCATAGCCTCAGCAGCCAGGCAGCCCCACCTCCTTTCCTCTGCTTGGCTTGTTTCCCCTACTGAGACCCCCAGTCCCATCACTGCTCAGAGGTGACTAAGGCAAGGAAATGCCATTCCCTCTCGTGAGACTGGGATAATCCTCCTTACCGACACTTCCACCATTGCACTGAACAACCACTCAAGCCCCTCCCAACTCGATTTAAAACCGACACACAGTATAACAGAAAGAAGACAAAACTTGCCGTCTGGCAAACCTGCCTTCGAATCCCAGCTCTGCCCCTCATGAACCCTCTGATCCTCACTTTCCTCATATGTACAAGAGGGATAATAAAAGCTATTCTGAGGATTTTAAAAAATTAATTAGAAATGCCACATATCAAGTACCCAGCACAATGCCTGGAACACACACGCTATTCTCCATGATAGGTAGTCAGTGTTAATCCTTGTCACATGGCTGTTGTTAATCCCCAGATAGAATCTCTGGCTATTGATTTATAGCCTGGCTCAATGTAAAAGGACTACGGGGACCCTGTCACACCTAACGTTTTAGAGTACATGGACCATATTTTCCATTTTCAACCCAACCCCGCCGCCCGCGAGCCCAGCACTGATCAGCGCTCCGTAGATGAGGCTCACAGGACACCCCAGCCAGCTACACTTCTTCACTTGGCTGCCTACCCACGTGCACCAGCTTGGTCTCAATACCCAGCCAAGGGAGCATCCTCAGGAACATCTGAACCAGTCGCTGTGTGCACTGAACCGGCTGCCTGCAAAACCCTGTTGCTTCTCTCAGGTCAGAACCCGCACTGTCTGCTCACTGTGCCAAGTCCTCAGATCCCTGCTCTCCTCGGTAGGAGTATGTCAATGACCACACGCAGCTCTGAGGAGAACAAAGGGCTACAAAACTAGAGCTGGAAGAATGTCAGTGAAAAGTTGCATTGTCCAAGCTCAAAATCCACCTCCCTCCACTAGGAAGCTTTGCAGGATCCACCCTGGACAGAAACCAGTGCTAATCCTCAGTCTCCACACCTCCCCCAATTTCATGTTCCATGGACTATAAATCCTTCTTCATCCCTTTGGTCATTCCCATGAGGCTGTGAGCTGTGGCCTGTCTTCAACTCCACAGCAAGCACAGTTTGGGGCAGAGAATAGATGCTCAGCAGACATGTCTTGAATGATAGTAGCCCTGTGAAGCAGACACTGCTTTCTCCCTGAAGGCTGTATACAGGGACACAGAAGCTGGGAGAGTCTGCGCACTGGTGCCTTCTGCTTCACACAGGAGGAAAAGGAGACCCCACACAAGGACATGTGCCACCAGAGCACACCAGGTGGTCGCCTACTGCACTGACTGCTTGAGGCTCTCTCAAACACACCTAGGAGATCAGTTTATCTCACTTTGTGATCATTTGCCTTCCTGTCTTCTGGACGGTGAGCTCCCTAAGACCGGGCACAGGGTCTGTCCCCTCCTGCTGTGCCCAGCACTTGCAGGGTGGCTGGGTGCATTCCCAGAAGGTCTCACTGCTAGCAAGCAGATAGCTCAGCCGTTTCTCAGCGCCGCTCAGACTTTTCTGTGCTTCGGAATCCGGGGGGATCTGGTGAAAACGCAAATTCCTACTCAGTAGGGCTAGAGCTCGGGTGGAGCCCCGAGTGTCAGCCCTTCTTACAAGCTCTCAGTGAAGCTATGGCTTCTGGACAGCAGACCACCTTCTGAGAGGTGAGGCTCTGGTCCTTGGGGCTCGGCTGGCTGGAGCCAATCTTCTTTTCAAAAAAGAACTTCTGCTTTCCCCTCCTGGCACTTGGAGTGGTCCTTCCTTTTAACTACGTCATGAGACCTCCCTCCTCCTAGTCCTTGATATCATGAGAACATAGAGCAAAGCTTCAGTCCCGAAGAGTGGAGGGCTGGGGAACCCTGCACGTTTAACCTGCTCTCCACTCACTCCCAGGTCCAACCCAGGACCAGGACTCACAGTTCATCACAAACCGGGCCATGGCCCAGGGGCATTAGCAGATGCCTCTGCTTTGTAATATCTGAAATTCAGAACTATACCTGCCATACTTTATTTTAACTACTTTTTCCCCTGTGGGTTCCATCTCTCACTCCTCTGCCCTATGAATATTTCACTCATCCCCAGGACAGAGTCTTAAATTTCCGGAAACCAGAATTTGGCAGATCAATTAGCCTAACTCACAATGTGTAGTTCTTCTCATTTAACAATTAGGATGACATGGTTTTTGTATTCAGTGTGGGTCTGCTGTGTCTGCCAATGAACAAGGCTACTACCTGCCTCTGGTGGATCCATTAAAGAGCCAAAGCACCACCCCCTGCTCAGTGCCATGTCATGAGACACTGGATTCCTCTGAGGATTGCTCTTCTTTCCAAGTTGCTGAATGGTCACTCAGCCAGAAGACCAAGTGACCCACGTTTCTCGGAGGGCTCCGGGCATAACAGGACTGCTCCCTCTGTGTCCTGCCCGGCTGGGGCAGAGCGGTATCTCTGTTGGCAGAGCTGAATGTTGATGTCCTAGTGATGGAATTCCTGATCACCAATCTATAGCCCTTGTGTCCCTCCCCTGCTTCCACTATAGCTACATGAACAGAAAGGGCTTTGTCAAGCATGTTAAAATGGGAAGCAGAAAAGGCTTGTGTTCCCAGTTCCCACAGTGAAACTGCTGGACCCCTTGCCTCCTTGTTCCTCCTCAAGTGTGGCCCTGGAATGAGGGCAGCAAGAACTCATGGTCCCTCCCCTTCAGGGGCTCCCATATGCCATCCCCGACCCACACAGCCGCTGCTCTGGTGCAGGACATTGAGTAAAATGTGGGCTTCTACCTATCAGGAACGGGTGAGTTTCAAAAAATGGATAGAGGGTGGTTTCATGAAAGTCAGGTGAGAATGTTAAAAAATAAACAGTTTAATGGTGTGACTGAACCCTCAGCAGAGTCCAACTGCCCTTGTCCAAAGAGCATCTTGGAAACACCCTGTGTCAGGAAGTGAAGGCCCCCTGCAGGAGACACCATCCTTCACCACATTGGCCCACCAGCCCTACATGTCGGCAGGCTGGAGAAAAGTCTGACACCCACAGAAATAAAACAGCCCTGCAAAGGGTCTCTCCTTCCTCCAGAGTGTGATGCATTTATGACAAAAGAGGTAATTCGCCAGGATCTACGAATGAAACCAAGTTACAATAAGCACGCTTTCTCCTCTTACTCCGTCAGATGAAACTAGCCAAGGGCTGCAGAGTGCTACTAACCACCCCCCCAACACCCCGCAGTTTATATTTGTCCTTCTCTTGGCAGACACTTTATTTTGAAGAGTTAGACCCGGTTCTGTTTAGATAGCTCACCAGAACCTAGGGTAACAAATACTTTTCATTTGACTATTTTACAAGTTAATTTTTCAAGTCGCACAACACACAGAGACACAAACGTAATCGCCAGACATTTTACCAGCAAAGGTTAATAGTCACACGGTGTAACTGCATGCGTTCCAAGCAGCCTTCCTGTCCAGCTACACTTTCAAAGGCCACATAAATATGCAATCTATTCCGTCCTTTTTCTACCGTGACCTTCCACCGGGGCGATCTGAGGAGCTGTCTCCGCTGCCTCCCCCATGAAGTGCGGGACAGCCCCTGATGGATAGGACTGTGCTTGGGTGACAAGGGCTTCTGCAGCCATCCAGAAACCTAGAGCATTTAAATTGCTGGCTGTCAACTAGCTGGGGAGAAAGAAAAAGCTGTCTTTAAATAATAAAAAAAGTATGGATCTATTGTCTAGAATGCCAAGCAGAATTCCTACGTCCAGGCAGCAACAGGGAGGGACCACCCGATCATCATGAGGGGGTTTGTCTTCTCGGCTCTCTCTCCTGGGAACCACTTTCTGAACCTTGAGAAGAGGTAGGAGTGCTCAAGGTGGTTCTCTCTATAATTAGGTTTCTGGTGAGCGGTGAACCACGTAATTGTTTAGACGGCCAAGCAGACCTGAAGCGGGAAAAGAAACAGATTCGGGATGTCACTAAGAAAACCACCCTGAACGATAAAGGAATTCAGAGATGGAACAAACAACGCCTCTTATTGAATGTTGCTCCTGATATAAGTAGCATGCTTAAGGGAAAAGCTAGTACTCTAAAGACCAGAACACGCTTGGGAAAGCAGAGAGTAGGCCCAATTTGGACATTTCACCTGGTTGAGATAGGAAATATTTTCCAAACCCCATGACATGCTGCCAGGGTCAGACACACTCAATGATGTGGCTTTGTGGACCACTTCACCCGCATCTCTGCAGGAAATAAAACTCCATTTACTGACTTGATCAGTCACGTAAAAGGTGTTGTATATACCAGTCTGCCCAGAGCACCCAATTCACATTTTAGTCCCTGAAATATTCCAGCCAATGCAGTTGGCCAAAAACACAGTAAGTCACTCTCCCCGCTTCAACAATTCAAGTATCTCCAATCTCTGCCTCAGAAAAGAAGAAAGTACATGCAGACCAATCCGGCGTGTGTCACAAAGGTTGTGGAGCCTGTGTGAGACATCATGAAAACTACCCAGCCGAATGGTAAGCTGCCTCTCCCCCAGAGAACTGAGGATTCATGGATTCCCCGGGCAACGGCATTTGCAAGAAAATCTCTCTGTAAGGAAAAACCCAGAGAGAGTTCAATGATTGAGCTTTCCTTTGGCCTTTAATTGATTTGCAGGCAACACTATATGCCTGGCAATGGATAAAATCCCTATTAATGCAAAGCCATTCATTACCCCTTTCTTTCATGCAACACATTTTTCCAATATGTTTACTGCTAATTATAAGTAAATTGACATCCCTTGAAGAGAAAGTCTTTTCAAAACTTGTAAAATGGTTTCTTATGAAACTAGCTATAACACCCTGGCAAAACAGGAAGCACCCGACTTCATTTCCCCGTAGAAATGCCAACTTAATATACAGTCCAGAAAGACTTTATGAGAAATCTCAAAGTGAATTAGAAAGTCATAGTACTCCAGGCAAGCTGAAAGGCAAGAACAGCTGCACTGAAACAGGTAAGAAAAGTCATTTCATTTCAACTATGTAAGGCCCTCCCCCTCAACCTGGCACTGTTCACAATTAGGAGGAAAGGCCCAATTTGTGGCTTCTCCTCTGGGAGGGAAAGAGAAGAGTGGAGTATGCATCAATATCCTGGCTTTTCAGGGGGCTGCCCATGGGATTTGTTTCTGACTCAGAGAACTGATGAGGAACAGCACACCTTGAGTGCCTAGAGGCTGCAGAGAACAAAAGAGAGCTCAGCAGCTTATGGCAACACCAGAGAACTTGTAATACTGCAAATAGAAACCGACACAGCTCACTGCAATCGGGAGAAAAGTGCCCAGCTTGTGGCTTCTCCCTTGCAAAAAAAAGAGAACAGTGAAACATGCATCAAATATCCTAACTTTTCAGAGGGCTGCCTGAGTACTGGTTTCCATCGCATATGACTCAGAGCACTGACAAAACTAGCATACTTGGAGTACCTGGGAGCCACAGAGAACAATAGAGAGCTCAATGGCTTTTGGCAGCCCCAAAGAACCTGCAGTGCTACAGACAGACACCAGAGAAAATCAAGAGACAAGCTCCCTTTCCTTTAAAAGAAACTGGTAAACCTCTCTAACTGGGAAATTATATGCACAAACCTGGAGATTACCTATCTCCAGCAAAGATTTGAGAGGCTCCCAGAATCTCTAGTCCCACTGATTGATTAAGTTCTTTTCCTGTTTCATGCAAGTTTGCAAAGACTGAGAGAAATGGTTGTTTATTTTTCAAATGTATACCCCCCAACACACAGTTACAAGGCACACAAATAAAAAAGGAAACCTGGCCCAATACAAGAAAAGAATAAATCCCCAGAAACCAACCCTCATGAATTCAATCCTCATGAAAATGTTCAACCAGCTCAGGAAAATGATGCATGAACAAAATGAGAACATCAGCAAAGAGGTATAGAAGTTTAAGAAGAACCAAATAAAAATTCTGGAGATAAAAAACACAATAAATGAACTTTAAGAATTACTAAATATGTTCAGCAGCAGAATTGATGAAGCAAAAGAAAGACTCAAATAACTCAAGGAGAGGTCATTTAAATTATCTAGATAGATAAGGAAAAAAAAAGCAATGAAAATTAGTAAAGAAAGCCTAAATGATTTATGAGATAGCATGAAGAAAACTAATACTCACAATTTAGGATTTCCCAAAGAAGGTAGGAGAGAGAAATGAGCAGAAAGTTAATTTGAAGAGATAATAGCTGAAAAACATTCCCAAATCTGGGGAAGAAAATAAACATCCATATTTAATATGTCCAAGAGATTTTAACTAAGATTAATCCAAAGGAGTCCACATCAAGATACATTAGAATCAAATTTTCAAAGGTTACAAAAAGAAAGAATTTTAAAAGCATCAAAAGTGACTCATAGCCTGACCTGTGGTAGCGCAGTGGATAAAGCGTCGACCTGGGAACACTGAGGTCGCCAGTTCAAAACCCTGTACTGGTCTGGTCAAGGCACATATGGGAGTTGATGCTTCCAGCTCCTCCCCCCTTTCTCTCTCTCTCTCTCTCTCTCTGTCTCCTCTCTAAAATGAAAAAAAAAAAAAAGTGACTCATAATGTACAAGAGAACTACCATAAGACCATCAGTGGATTTATCAATAGAAAGCTTGCAAGCCAAATGACACTGGGATGATATACCCTGAATGCCAACAAACAAACAACAGCAACAACAACAACAAAAAAAACAACTGCCAACCAAAAGTACTATATCCAGCAGAACTGTCCTTCAAAATGAAGAAATACTTTCCCAGATAAACAAAAGCTGAAGGAGTTTATCACCAATAGACCTACATTACAAGAAAAGATAAAGGGAATCCCTAAAGTTGAAATACAAGAATGCTATACAGCAACACAAAAACATATGAAAGTATAAAGCTCACCAGTAAAAGTAAATATGTACAAAAATACAGAACACTACAATACTGTAATCATGGTACATAAATCATCTTTAATTCTGATATAGGAGTGAAAAGACAAAAGCTCAAAAATAACTATAAAAATAAGTTAATGGATGTGCAATATAAATATAATTTGTAACATCAATAATACAAACTGTATGAGGGAGAATAAAAGAGTAGAGTTTTTGTATATGATTGAAGTTGTCATCAACTCAAAATAGAATGTTATAATTATGTTCTATTTAAGTCACATGGTAATCACAAATAATACCAATAGAAGATACACAAGAGAAAATGAGAATGAAATAAAAGCATGTCACTACAAAACAAATAAAAAAATTCAAAACAAAATACAAGATAAATGAGACACAAAAGCTATAAAACAGACATAAAACAATTTTAAATGCCAACATTAAGTCTTTCCATATGAATAATTACTTTAAATGTAAATTAATTAAACTCCCCAATCAACAGTCTCTAAATATTTCTTTAACCCAACAATATGGTGTCTAAAAGAGACTCACTGTAGATTTAAGAACACACATAGACTAAAAGTGAAAGGATGGAAAAGATATTCTATTCTATGCAAATTAGAACCATAAAAGAGCTAAAACAAAGTCAATCCATCAAAGAAATAATTATAAATATATATGCATTCAACATCAGAGCAATCAAATAAATGAAGAGAACATTGACAGAATTGAAGGGAGAAATAGCAACACAATAATAGTAAGATATTTCAATTAAATACGCCAGGTTCAATAATGGATAAAACATCCAGAACAAACATCAATAAGAACTGAACACTATAAACAATAGGTACCTAACAGACATATAAAGAATATCCCCCGCCCCAACAGCTAAAGAAAAAAAAATCTCAGGAGTACACAGGATATTCTCAAGGATAGATCACATGTTAGGTCATGAAACAAATCTTAACAAATTTTTTTTTCACCTTCTATCTGGTTTTATTTCTGCCCCTCCCCTCTCCCAACCCTCTCCCTCACCTCCCCTTCCCCCCGGGTAGCCAGTACACTCTTGTCCATGTCTCTGAGTCTCATTTTTATGTCCCATCTATGTATGGATTCATACAGTCCTTAGTTTTTTCTGATTTACTTACTTCACTCTGTATAATGTTATCAAGGTCCATCCGTGTTGTTACAAATGATCCGATGTCATCATTTCTTATGGCTGAGTAGTATTCCATAGTATATATGTACCTTTGCTTTTTAATCCACACGTCCTCTGACGGACACTTGGGCTGTTTCCAGATCTTCGCTATTGTGAACAATGCTGCCACTAACATGGGGGCGCATTTCTTCTTTTCGAACAGTGCTATGGTGTTCTTAGGGTATATTCCTAAAAGTGGGATACCTGGGTCAAAAGGCAGTTCGATTTTTAATTTTTTGAGAAATCTCCATACTGTTTTTCACAGTGGCTGCACCAGTCTGCATTCCCACCAGCAGTGCAGGAGGGTTCCCTTTTCTCCACATCCTCGCCAGCACTTATTCTGTGTTGTTTTGCTGATGAGCGCCATTCTGACTGGTGTGAGGTGATACCTCATTGTGGTTTTAATTTGCATGTCTCTAATGATTAGTGATGTTGAGCATTTTTTCATATGCCTATTGGCCATCTGTATGTGTTCTTTGGAGAAATGTCTATTCATTTCTTGTGCCCATTTTTTGATTGGATTGTTTGTCTTCCTGGTGTTGAGTTATATGTTTTTTATAAATTTTGGTTATTAACCCCTTATCAGACGTATTGTCGAATATGTCCTCCTATTGTTTGTTTTGTCTTTTTATTCTTATTGTCTTTAGCTGTGCAAAAACTTTTTAGTTTGATATAGTCCCATTTGTTTATCCTGCATTTCATTTGCCCGTGGAGATAAATTGGCAAATATATTTCTGTGACAGATGTCAGAGAGCTTACTGCCTATGTTTTCTTCTACGATGCTTATGGTTTCACGGCTTACATTTAAGTCTTTTACCCATTTTGAGTTTGTTTTTGTGAATGATGTAAGTTGATGGTCTAGTTTCATTTTTTTTTTTTTTTGCAGGAAGTTGCCCAATTTTCCCAGCACCATTTGTTAAAGAGGCTGTCTTTACCCATTGTATGCTCTTTCCTCCTTTGTCAAATATCAGTTGTCCATAAAGCTGTGGGTTTATTTCTGGGTCCTCTGTTCTGTTCCATTGATCTATGTGCCTGTTTTTATGCCAGTGCCAGGCTGTCTTGTGTACAATGGCCTTGTAGTATATCTTGATATCCGGAAGAGTGATACCTCCTGCTTTATTTTTTCTTTTTAAGATTGCTGAGGCTATTGGTGTTCTTTTTTGGTTCCATATAAATTTTTGGAATATGTGTTCTATATCTTTGAAGTATGTCATTGGTATTTTAATTGGTATTGCATTGAATTTATAAATTGCTTTAGGTAATATAGACATTTTAATGATGTTTATTCTTCTTAACCATGAGCACAGTATATGCTTCCACTTGCTTGTATCTTCCTTGATTTCCTTTATTAATGTTTTATAATTTTCCAAGTACAAGTCCTTAACCTCCTTGGTTAAATCTACTCCTAGGTACTTTATTTTTTTGGTTGCAATAGTGAAGGGGATTGCTTCCTTAATTTCTTTTGCTGACAGTTCATTGTTGGTATATAAAAATGCCTCTGATTTCTGAGTATTAATTTTATATCCTGCCACCTTGCTGAATTCATTTATCAGGTCCAGTAGTTTATTGACTGACACTTTAGGGTTTTCTATATACAATATCGTATCATCTGCAAATAATGACACTTTTACTTCTTTTCCAATTTAGATGCCTTTTATTTCTTCTTCTTGTCTGATTGCTGTAGCTAGGACTTCCAGAACTATGTTAAATAAAAGTGGTGAAAGGGGGCACTCCTGCCTGGTTCCTGATCTTAAGGGGATTGCTTTTAATTTTTGCCCATTTAGTATGATGTTTGCTGTGGGTTTGTCATAGATGACCTTTATCATGTTAAGGAATGTTCCCTGTATTCCCACTTTACTGAGAGTTTTGAGCATGAATGGGTGCTGGATTTTATCAAATGCCTTTTCTGCATCTATTGAAATTATTATGTGATTTTTGTCCTTCCTTTTGTTTATGTGATGAATCACATTGATTGATTTGCGAATATTGAACCAGCTTTGTCTCTCTAGAATAAATCCCACTTGATCATGGTGTATGATTTTTTTCATATATTGCTGGATCCGGTTGGCTAATATTTTGTTAAGAATTTTAGCGTCTAAATTCATCAGGGATATAGGCCTATAATTTTCTTTCTTTGTGTTGTCTTTGCCCGGTTTTGGAATCAGAATTATGCTCGCCTCATAAAACGAGTCTCCTTTAAGTCTGCTGTTTCTTTATTAATTTTCTTTCTTGAGGATCTATCCAGTGTTGTAAGTGGGATATTGAAATCCCCTACTATGATAGTATTGCTGTTAATCTCGCCCTTTATATCCATCAAAGTCTGCTTTATGTATGCCGGGGCTCCTATATTTGGTGCGTAGATATTTATAATAGTTATATCTTCCTGTTGAATTGTTCCCTTTATCATTATGTAGTGTCCTTCTTTATCTCTTACTACAGCCTTTGTTTTAAAGTCCATTTTGTCAGATATAAGTACTGCTACCCCAGCTTTTTTTTCATTTCCATTTGCATGAAATATATTTTTCCATCCTTTTACCATCAGTCTATGTGCATCTTTTGTTTTAAGGTGTGTCTCTTATAGACAGCATATGTATGGGTCCTGTTTCTTTGTCCATGCAGCTACCCTATGTTTTTTGATTGGATCATTTAATCCATTTACATTTAAGGTTATTATTGATATGTAGTTATTTATTGCCATTTTATTCTTTAAAGCTGTTTTCTTGTTTTGCTCTATTCTTTTCTCCCTTTGAACTGTTCACAATAGGCCCTTTAGTATCTCTTGCAGAATTAGTTTGGTTTTAATGAATTCCTTGAGGCTTTCTTTGTCTGGAAAGCTCTTTATTTCTCCTTCAATTTTAAACGTTAGCCTTGCTGGATAGAGTAGTCTTGGTTGTAGGTTTTTGTTCTGCATTACTTTGATTATATCTTGCATTCCCTTCTGGCCTCAAGTGTTTCTGTTGAGAAGTCCGATGTCATCCTTATGGGGGCTTCTTTGTAGGTGATAGCCTTTTTTTCTCTAGCAGCTTTTAAAATTTTTTCTTTATCCATTAGCTTTGGTATTTTAACTATGATGTGTCTTGGTGTAGATTTTTTTGGGTTTCTCTTTTATGGAGTTCTGTGTGCTTCTTTAACATGTGGAATGTTTCCCAGCCTTAATTTAGGGAAGTTTTCTGCTATGATTTGATTGAACAAAGTTTCCATTTCCTGTCCTCTCTCCTCTTCTTCAGGCACCCCTATGATGTGAATGTTGTTTCTCTTCATGTTGTCACAGAGCTCCTTTAGTATTTCCTCACATTTTTTGAGTCTCTTTTCCTTTTTCTTCTCTGCTTCTGTGCCTTTGTTTATTTTGTCCTCTAACTCGCTGATTTGACCCTCAGCCTCATTCATCCTGCTTTAAATTCCTTCCATTGTGGTCTTCCATTCTGATACTGTATTTGTAATTTCTGTCTGATTCTTTTTTATTATTTCAATTTCCTTTTTTATACTTGGTATCTCTTTATTTAGGTGTTCATAATGACTATCTATTGTTGTTCTAAGCTCTTGGAATATCCTATCATTATTTTAAATTTTGTGTCTGGTAATTTGGTTATATCTGGTTCATTCAGGTCCTTCTCTGGGGATTTCTCTTGATTCATTTGGGTTGCATTTCTCTGCCTGCCCATTTTGTCTTTGTGTAAGAAGGGTTTGGCTACTGGAGTCCAATGGGTGTTGCCTCTGTGTTCCCTAGGTGTAGTCTGTCTGCAGGCCCACCACCCCCTCTGCTGCTCTCTAGGGCGGTTGGGTATGGGTGTTGCCGGTGCTGGCCACTGTTGCTGCGGTTTCCGCCTCTCCTGCACGGGAGGGGCTGTGTTCTTGTGCCAGGCTCTGTAAGCCTCAGCCGGTCTCGGCCTTTGACCTTCTTCCACAGGTGGGATTGCGCACCACACTCGGGGCACAAGCCTAGGCTCCAAGGGCAAGGGTGAGCACTTTTGCTCAGCAGTGGATCCCTGTCACCTGGTTCCTCTGGCCAGGCGGGGCTGCTGATGTGCACTCAACTGTGAGCCGGGGCTTCCACCCCACCTCTGCGGGCAAAGCTGGATCGTGCAGGGCTTCAAGCCTTGGAGACTGGGTGAGGCTGCGCGCCCGCTCGCCCCTGCCCATTGGCGGATCTCTGCCCATTCGGGATCCCACTTTTCCTGCACAGGTGGGGTTGCAGGTGACCACTTTTGTGCATCCCCTTCGCCCCTGCTGGGCTAGACTGAGCTCACACCAGCCGGCTTGGCCTCTGTCCCCACTGACGTTACGGCGCTTCCGAGGCCCGCCACCACCCGCCCTACGGCAAGCCCTCAGCAGTATAGGTGGGGGCGCTGCAGCTCAGATCCTAACACTCCATACTCTTGTCCTGAAAGCTCCTTCCTTCTAAGCAACTGTACTCTGATTGCCGCAGGGGAACCTGTTTGGCTGGTGTCCTGCTTCCCCTTGTTGGTTCTAGGGGAAATATTGTTTCAGATTTGTGGAGTGACTCAGCCCAGGGTTTAGGGTGGCTGTCCCTCAAAGCTTTTCTCCCTGTGCCTTCCAGACCATACTCTCTTACTGCTGCTCCAGCCCTCTCCTCTCTCCCTGTCCCTGGAGTCCCGGGTGAGTGACTGTGAGAGAGGTTTTCTGCGCCGTCCCTTTAAGAAGAATCCTGGATCTGAGACAACTGTCTCTTTCTCACAAACAGTATCCTAACCTGTTTCACAGCTAAATACTGTCCATATGCCTCTTCTAGGCTCTAGGGCTGTATCCTGGGGCTTTGTTCCTGGGACCCAGGTCCCTACCCTTCTGCTAGCCTCTCCTCCCGCCACATGAGTCTCTCTGGGCTGCCTTTCGCTCTGAGGAGCTGGGCAGCCCTTTCCACGTTTTTGTTTTTCCTACCAGTCTCAATATTGCTTCTTCAGTGTTCTCCGGTTGAAGAGTCCTCTCAGTCCAGTTCAGCGTTGGTTTATCCAGATGATGGTTCTTAAAACCAAGTTATAATCCACTATGGTTCTGGGAGTTAAAAGTTGGTACATTCGCCTACTCCATCGCCATCTTGCCCCCCTCAAATCTTAACAAATTTAAGACATTTGAAGTCATATCAAGTATCTTTTCAACCACAATGAAATTAAACTAGAAATAGCAGAAAGAAAAATGGAAAAAATTCTAATACAAGAAAACTAAACATACTATTGAACAAACAATGGATCAAGAAGAAATCAAAAGGGAAATTAGAAAATATCTGAGACAAAAAAATACAACAAAAGTTATGGGATTCAGTAAAAGTAGTACTAATAGGGAAGTTCATAGCAGTAAATGCTAACATTTAAAAAAATAAAAGAGCTCAAATAAACAATCTAACATTATACCTCAAGGAATCAGAAAAAGAACAAACTAAGCTAGGAATTAGCAGAAGGAAGGAAATAACTAGGAGCAGAAATAAATAAAATTGAGAGGAGGAAAAACAATATTAAAAAATCAATGAAACTAAGAGCTGGGTTTTGAAAAGATCAACAAACTTAAAAACCTATAGGTAAACTAAGAAAAAGAAGAATCAATTCAGAAATGAAAGAGGGGGCATTACCACTAATTTAATAGCAATAAAATGATTATAAGACAGTACTGCAAATAATTGTAAGCCAACAAATTGGATAACTCAAATGAAATGAACAAATTTCTAGAAAAACACAATGTACCAAGACTGAATCATGAATAGAAAATCTGAACAGACCTATAATGCATAAAGAAATTGAATCAGTAATCAAAAGCCTCTCAAAAAAAAAAAAAAAGAAACAAAAAACCCGGGAACAAACAGATGGTTTCATTGGAGAATTCTAAACTTTTTTTTTTTTTGTATTTTTCTGGAGTTAGTAGCGGGAAGGCAATCAGACAGACTCCCGCATGAGCCCGACCAGGATCCATCCGGCATGCCCACCAGGGGGCGATGCTCTGCCCATCTGAGGCATTACTCCATTGAGGACAGAGACATTCTAGCACCTGAGGTGGAGGCCATGGAGCTATCCTCAGCACCCAGGGCCGACTCTGCTACAACAGAGCCTTGGCTGTGGGAGGGGAAGAGAGAGATAGAAAGAAAGGAGAGGGGGAAGGGTAGAGAAGCAGATGGGCGCTTCTCCTGTGTGCCCTGGCCAGGAATCAAACCCAGGACTTCCACACACCAGGCCAATGCTGTACCACTGAGCCAACCAGCCAGGGCCAAGAATTCTAAACATTTAAATAATTAATTCCAATCCTTCTCAAACTCTTCCAAAATATAGAAGAGGAAATTTTCCAATCTTATTTTATGAGGACAGCATTACCCTGATATCAGTCAGACAAAGATACCACAAGAAAAGAAAACTATAGGCCAACATCCATGATGAAAATAGATACAAAAACCCTAAGCAAAATACTAGCAACCTGAATTGAACAGCACATTAAAGGGATCGTATACCAAGTGGAATTTATCCCTCACATGCAAGAATGGTTCAACTATTGAAAACCAACCAATGTCACTGACAGAATGAAGGATAAAAATCACACAACTAATCTCAATCCAGGCAGAAAAAACATTTGACAAAATTCAACACCCTTTTGTGATACAAACATGCTACAAATCAGGAAAAGAAATTACCTTAACATAAGAAAGGCCATATATGATAAGTCCAGAACTACATATTAAACAGTAAAAACACAAAGCTTTTCCTCTAAGATCATAAACAAGATAAGGATACCCACCCTCAGCACTGCCATTCAATATAGTACTGGAAGTCCTAGCCAGGGGAATTAGGCCAGAAAAAGCCATGAAAGGCATCCAAATTGGAGATACCACCATCACTAAGCCATAGAAAAGCTTGATGGCTCAGTGCTGAGAGCAACAGGATGGGGCAGCCCTTGTCAAGGAAGCTTTCAGACCTTGTGTGACTCGTATGAATGTAAGCACACAAAAGTATGTCACAGATACTAGTGCTGACGTTTGGGCAGGAAGACGGGGGCGGGGAGGCAACTGGGATAAGAGGTAGTAAAGATACTTTAGCCTTACATGTAACATTAGAATCTTTTAAAAGAAAAATGTTAAAAATTTATGTAATTTAAAATAGTGAAAAGAAAATGTCTTGATTAAAAAAACAAACAAGCTATTGACCAGTTACGGTACTATCTCTCGATATACATCATTGGTATATAAAAACACACAAGCCCTCCCTTGCATGAAACCCTCTCTTGAGTCAGAAGAATTTCACCTTTCTGACACAGACAAGCCACCTGGTTTCTAGCACCTGGATTCATTGTCCTTCATTCTTTGAGACCAGGACAGAGTACCCCACATGCTGCTTGTCAATGGAGTCAGATCTCGTGTTCAGACACATCCTTTGGAGCACCTACATCATTGCTCAGACTAACATCACATATGTGGTTTCTGACAGCTTACAGCCCAGCTATACAGAGTGTTTGCACAAACAGAACTTCTAGTCAGTACCTTGTAATACATTACTCAACAATTATCCGTCACCCTCTCTGCACCACACACAGATCTCCTCTCAGTACTGGGTATGCAGGAGCTGGGCACACAAATTCACACATGGGCATGTAACAATACCAGGGAGTATGAAGAACTGTGGAGAAAACAAAGTAATGAATAATCTATAGTGATGAGTGCTGCTAGTTTACATGGGACAGTTAGGTATCACCTCTCTGAGAAAGTTGCGTTTGAGTCAAGGGCTGAAATAAATGCCAAATGCACCAGCCATGTAGACCAGTGTGAGCAAAGCAGGCCAGGTAGAGAAAAGAGCAAGTGCAAAGTCCCTGAGCTCTTCTATGTCAATAGTTATCTGCAGGTTGACAGCTGACAGGGCTGTGCCGATTCATGCTTCCCAGCAGCATCTGGGAGTGCCTAGTTCCCTACATTTCACCAGCATCTTGTTGATCCATTTCCTTTTCCTATAGAATATAACTACCATTGTGTTTCCTTCAAGCCCTTTGGATAGATGGACTCAGAGGCACAGATGGGGGGAGGGGAAGGGAGGGGAGGGGAGGGGAAGGAGGCACTTGCATTCAATGCTTCCTGTGTCATGCACTACTGGGCTCCTTTACAGATGTTTCCATTCAGCTTTGAAACAGCCTTTTGGGAGAGGCCTTAGGGACCCACTTTTGCAGGCAGAAAAGCTGAGGCCTAAAGACTTTAAGAAATCAGCCCAAGGGAATTCAACCCTTAGGACATAACTGGATTGACTTCCGGTAAGCCTGACTCCAGAGCCTGGGCTCTTTTTCCCATGATGGGCCGCCTCATAGTCCAGGGCATGGTAAAGCTCTGTCAGCAGTCCCACACAGGGAAACAGGGGACCTACTCACTCTGAGCTCCTGCCTAGGTGGAGCTGGTTGTCCAGGGTAATCTCTTGAATATGCATTTCATTTTCCTTTCACTAGATTTTTTCAACAGTATAAGCCAGTATTTCCCAATGCACCAGGAATTTATCTATAGCTGAAGTAAGTTACTGTCAGAAAGATGTGGATATGAATAATTAAGCCCCTATTAAGCATGCACACATCTTGTAATAAATTTCAAATTAGAATGTGCCAAGATCTTGTTAAAGCTGCCAACACATATTCTTAAGTAAGGTGGGAATATCATGTGAAGCTTATCAGGAGATTCAACCTTTCATGAAAGTTGCTCTTTGACTGTTCAGAATTTTAATCCAGAGATTACTTGAATTCATCTCATCTATCATTCCATTGTGTTTATGCCCATTGTAAAAATCAACCAAGTAATTTCTCCTGGGATGTCCTCAAATGGGGTGCATTTTAATACATATTGCATTAAACCTTATTATTTTGGATGAGATATTGTTCAAAAGAGCCTCACTCTGAATACACCTCAACCACATTCTAAAAAAATAATCATTTTCATTCATCATTGACTTAAATGGAACTTTTCAAAAAGCCCAAGTGCTACGCTTTCTGTTGAAGGAGGGATGGAGCACCATGGTTAAGAATACAAACTCCCAAGCCAGGGCAACTCCCTGTCCCAGCTCTGCCATCTTGCAATTGTAAAAGGAGAACCACAGCGAACTCAGCATATGGGTGCTTTACAGATTTCATTAGGACGCCAACATGCTACCTGGCCCAGAGTACATGCTTAGTAAGCGTCAGCTGCACTTGTCAGTGTTTGGTCTATCCCAATAATGCAATCTGACATTAGCCAAAGCCTGCGACTAAAAATTTCTAATAACCTTTTATTTTTCTAACATAAAAGTATAGGTTTATTTTCATAATCTTATTAACAACCCATGAAAATAAGAAAATAAATCATAACTATAATCTAATGAAGTCTTGAACAGCCCAAGACACTGGCAAAAGCCAACACCACCAAAACAAACTACCCCTTTTGCCATGCAGGAGTGAGATGCCACAAATTGCAAAACTTGTCCTCAACCTCCCAGAAAAGAGGAAGGAAGCACAGAGGAAGATGGCCAGCCGTCCACAAGTCTTTTTTTTTTTTTTTTTTTTTTTACAGGGACAGAGGGAGAGTCAGAGAGAGGGATAGATAGGGATAAACAGACAGGAAGAGAGAAAGATGAGAAGCATCAATCATCAGTTTTTCTCTGTAACACATTAGTTGTTCATTGATTGCTTTCTCATATGTGGCTTGACTGCGGGCCTTCAGCAGACCAAGTAACCCCTTGCTGGAGCCAGCGACCTTGAGTCCAAGCTGGCGAGCTTATGCTCAAGCCAAATGGGCCCGCACTCAAACTGGTGACCTCGGGGTCTTGAACCTGGGCCCTCCGCATCCCAGTCCGATGCTCTATCCACTGTGCCACCACCTGGTCAGGCTATCCACAAGTCTTTAAATGCTTCCTCAGGGGGTCCTATCCCAATAGCCCAGCACATTCTTCAAATAGAAGCCTGACTTTTACGAATAAGCCGTCTGACCTTGGGGAAAGCCAATAACTGGTTTGTGCCTCAATTCCCCCACCTGTAAGATGGGGAATAATAAAAAGGCATGGTCCCCACTATTTCTAGTAAGATGATAAACTAAAATGTCAGAGCAGACAAGTCCCGCCACACCCATGGCCACCGGCCTTTTCTAGAGCAGGTCTTCATACCTCGGGAAACAGTCCAGACTCTCGAGCTAAAGAGATGGGGATAAAGCCCAGGGAAGAAAAGAAGAACACAAATGTATTGTTCCTGCAGAGATTCGTCAGATTCTTAAGATCACAACCTAGAATTAACCATCCATTGTTAGTGTCCACCTGAGATGCCATGTAAGGTGGAAACAGCAGCCCCGACATCCAACCACAGCCGAGCTCCTCTTTGCTGGTAACGAGAACAGCTGTGAAACATGACTGAACTAACCAGTGAATGTGAAGTTTTTCAGAATCTGTCAACCCAGCAGCCGGATGGCAAATGTGCTAGAGTCCCTGGGTCCGGGACCGCGACCCCCAGGCCATGTCATCACTAGGGCCCTTGCCTCTATCTCCATCCTCCTCTGCACTCTGGGTGGAGGGATAGCAAGACGGGAGCGGGCCCAGGAACAGTTGGCCAAGGCCATCCCAAAGACGACCTATGTCCTCCACCAGAAGAATCAATCTCATCTCTTATCAATGACAGAAGAAAAAGCTCAGAAAAGCAAACATGATCCATGTGAGCTTTAAGGGAGAGGTGGGACCGATACTAAGACCTGAACCTAGCTCTGAGCAGACAGACCACAGGGAGTTCTTGCAGAGAAAGCATTTAATACCATACAAGGTACTCAGTGCTCCCCCCATAAATGCCAGCTCTAGCCATTACCCTCCTCCTCAATGCAGAACATGGCTCTGACGACAGCCAGCGCACCACAGACCACAGCGTCATGCTCTACATGTGTTATTGTATCTGCTTCTCAGCACACTAAGGAGCAGGTGCTATTATCAATACACTCCCAGCTGAGATAAATGAAGCTTAGAGAGGCCACGAGGCTCGCCAGGATCACATGATTAGTACACGGCAGAGCATACAGACATCACCCCAGGTCTCTGCATCACTGCCTCTAAGCCATATCACCTCAATATACCGCATGATTTTTAAAAAATTATTTTGCTGCTTGAAAAGTCTTTCGGAATTTGGAAATCATATATAAAGTCATAAATACCCTCTATGCTGGCGGGCTGTTCCCAGATCAACCTTTGGATGCTGTGACAGTTCATTTTAAGTGTCAGCTTGACTGGCCTTGGGGTGTGCAGCCATTTGGCCAAGCATTAGTCTGGGTGTGTCTGTGAGGGAGCTAGCTGCTGGATAAAAGTACCAGTGGACTGAGTAAAGCAGATCACCCTCCCTGATGTGAGCAGGTCTCAATCAGCTGGAGATCTGAACAGAACTAAGGGATGATTAAGAAGGACCTCCTTCCTCCCACCCAACTAGGTGAGCTGGGATAGAGGACTTTCCTTGCCTTTGTCCTTGAACTGAAAAATGGGATCTTCTTGGATCCCAAGCCTGCCGGTTCTTGGACAGAAACTTATACCATCTATCCAGTGGTCAGCAAACTCACTAGTCCACAGAGCCAAATATCAACAGCACAATGATTGAAATTTCTTTTGAGAGCCAAATATTTTAAACTTAAACTATATAGGTAGGTACATTTCTTATCGAGGTAGCGCCTGCACGTGGTATTTTGTGGAAGAACCACACTCAAGGGGCCAAAGAGCCACATGTGGCTCGCGAGCCGTGGTTTGCCGACCAGGGAATACCATTGGCTCCCAGGCCTTCAGTCTCAGACAGGACTCCAGGATCAGCCCTCCTGGGTCTCCTACCTGCCAACTGCAGGCATTGGGACTTCTTAGCCTCCATAACTTTATGAGCCAGTTCTTTATTTTATGGAGAGAGAGAGAGATATCTCCATCCAATTGGTCCTGTTTCTCTGGGGAACAGCGACTAGCACAGCCGCCAGGGGTCACAGAGTTCAACTCGAGTCCTCACTGAAAGTGCAGTTTTCAGTGAGGCTGTTTAAACATTAAGCATCAACAGCCAGTTTTTAAAACTAAACGCTAGGGAAATGTCTTACCTGAAGAAATGCTTCTTTGAAAATAAAAGGGGATCTGATTTGAAGTAGGGGACCCAGGGCTGAGGGGGATACCAGGCAGTGGTGCC
Source organism: Rhynchonycteris naso (assembly GCA_037038555.1). Taxonomy (NCBI): domain Eukaryota; kingdom Metazoa; phylum Chordata; class Mammalia; order Chiroptera; family Emballonuridae; genus Rhynchonycteris; species Rhynchonycteris naso. Next base: position 98,869,557 of record CM073003.1, read on the forward strand.
CTCGGGCTCGGCGGCGCCTTTCCTTGTGGGCTGTTTTGTTGGCTCCTATATCTGGTGCAGCGCATCCCTCTGAGCACAAACCCCACCCACAGTGCAAGCAAGAGGTCCTCCCATGGCACTCAGCGCACAGCCCACAGCTCCTGCACCTCCAAGTCCACGGCAGGGTTGGAGAGTCTGAACAAGTGGTAGGAGGACAAATCCTTGTGGGGTCAGAACCTTCTTTGCAGTTCCCCTCTCTCTCTCTCTCTTTACAAAAGAGACTCCCCTAGCCCTCAAATAGGCTCAGCGGGGATGAATCTGTCATTGGGCTGGAGCAGATCAGACGTTATTGCATGCGGCACCGAAAGCAAGGCTGGGACGTCGCCCCTGCCCTGCGAGGCCTCCCACCTGGCTGCTGCTCCTGAGAATGATGGAAGCTCTTTCATCCCAGAGAGCTGCCTAAGGCACAGGAGTTAGGAGATGACCTAGGGGCCCAATGCATAACATTCATGTTCCTGCCGCTTCCCTGCCCTCTGTCTCTGCTCCCAGTATGTTTGGCTGGTGGCTGGCTGGCTGGCTGGCTGGCTGGCCGGCTGGCTGGCCGAATCAGAGATCCCAGACGTTGTGGGATGGAAACTGTGATTGCACCTCCCAGTTGTGGGCAATTTTTCAGATGTGATCTGCCCACCTATACCTGCATTTCCCCAGGACCTTCTAGAAGCTTCACCCAAAATGCCAGCTGGCACTGCCTCTGAAGTCAGATTAGGATAAAGCCAATGAAACTCACTCCTTACATACATAGACGCATTTTAAAGCCACCTCTCTCTCCCGGATATCGAGATATGACCCTGCTCCGAATCTATCCTCAGATGGAAACTTCACATGGAAACCTACGAGCAAAAATAAGAAAATGAATGTAAATGCAGGGCTGGTACTTGGGTATGCAGCCTTTTTTAAGTTCCTGATAGTAAAAGTATTCATTGATGTCACACTTCAACAAATACGTGTGGAATAACTGCCACATGCCAGGCACAGGCCATGGGGACACAGATGTGGAGAAGTGAAAGCTCACCGTCCACTAATGAACCCCACCAGACCGCTCAATTTGCAGAGAAAGGGTTCTGTAACTCTTTGCAGAGAGCTTCCCGGCATAACATTCACCCTGCCTATTCTCACCTTCACCCAAGGACCCTGGAGTCTCACTCCAAGTATAACGCAGCCATACACACCGTCATCACTGCATGTACTGAGCACCGAATACATCAGGCCCTGTGATAGGAACTAAGCACATTACACCCATTATACCACTGAATTCACCTGACACCTTTGCACGGTCGCTATTAGTACTATCATTTTACAGGTGTGGTCTAGAGGGGTTCAGTGACTTGCCAAACATCATATAGTTCCTCATCCGTCTGATGGCAAAGCTCTGGACTTCCTGGGCCTCCACTATGACCCTGGGTGTTCCAAGGAGGCCTGCTCCTGGCTCGGCTGTACCATCACCTCCACACCATCGTCTTCGAGGGTGAAGGCCTGCTTGCTCCTCCGCCTGAGAAAATGGACCAGCTGGTGAGCAGCAGGGCTGAAGCTACAGGCCCCAGGGAACTGCTTCCTCTCACGGCATCTCTCTGATGAGGGAGTTGGACGAGGGAACCAGAGGGTGTCTTTCAACCTCAGGATCCTCTGAATCCTGGCAGTTGGAGGATCTGCCACCGGGTGGCCGTGAGGTTCCAGCTCATTCTCCAGGCACTCAGCACCACAGCCAGGCCTGGACAGGCTGCTCCACCAAGATGAGCTGGCTCAGCCACAGCCTGGTCAGATGTCCACCCACACCAAGCTGCTCACTGTCCTCTGCACCTCCCCGGTTCATCTTGTTTGTCAATATAGGGCTGCTTTGTATACGTCAGAGTTTGACTTCACTCTGACCCTATTATGCCCCTACAGTAAAGGACGCATCCCTCTGCTTGCTGGTTATGGAAACTCCTGAGCACAGCCTCCTAGCCTCCCAGCCCCTCCACCCCCTGGGCTCACTCTGGCTCCTGCTCCCTCTCTGGCCTCACGTGGCCAACGTACCCAGGCTCGCTCCTACAAGCTTCCAGGTGCTCCTTCTTTCACACACACCCCCTTCCCTCCTCTGTCGGCAACATGCTTCCTCCCTCTCTCCACAGGACTGGCCCCATGTCCTTTAGACCCAGGCTTGCAGGTCTCCTCGTCTGAGGGGCCCTCCCACTGGGCAGCTGATATTTCCTCCCATGTCTGGTCCTTCATAGAGGCTGCCACCATTAGTCATTTTCTCCAGAGGTTCCTGGCTCATCTCCCTGCTGACTTGACTTCATTCACACCTGCCCCCAGCAGAGCACCAGCACAAAACCAGCACTCAGTGAAGATTCCCTGAATGTCTGAAAGAATACTGCTTGTCTTGGGGATCCCTACCCACTGTGTGCAGCAAATGGCCAACTGGCCAGCCAACCCCGTGGTCCTTCTCAGCCACCGTGTGCTGGCCAGGTAGGTGGTAGGGGGTGATGGTGTCGAGACCTGTGCAGAGAGCAGGTCTGTGCTCTATAGGAGCTAAGGAACCACATATAGTATCCCTGGACTATAAATGGTCCTGCAAATAGAAGGTGGTTCTTTTATGTACATATAACTCATGTACAAACACTACAACAAACATTTAAACCACAGTCCAAGGCAGAGTATGCTAACTGCAGAGTGAGTATCACATAAAACGAGCCCTACAGAAACTAAGGCGAGAACATGCATCAGGAAGAAGAGGTTTCCCGGGGAAACAGTTCTCAGCCAGGCCCCCAAAACAGCACAGACTCAGAGATGTCAGCAGCTGAAGCAGCTGGCTTGTGGCCCCTACCTGCCAGCATCAGTGATCACGGGAGGCGTTGGGTAAAAGCCTGGGTCCATGGGCCTCACCCTGACCCACTAGCTTAAGCTCTGGGAGTCTGCACTTTCTGTCACATCCCCATGTAACTCTGACATAGCTAAGTGGGAATCCACCAGGCAGTCACCGCCAGCACCCCACTGTGTTTGCAGGACAGTAACTTGGCAGAAGCTAGAATAAAGGGAATTAAAAGTTGGGAACATGTTAGGGCTAACAGTGGGGTGCTCTGAATGTCAGGTTCAAGGATTAGCTCTGGATTCTACAAGGAAAGGACTTTGGGATGAACAGGTGACGTGGTAAATGCAATATTCCAGAAAGCGAGGACAACAGCTCGGGAGGATAGGGGAGAGAGCTGTTGATGAGAGCAGAGAGGTGGTTGGGACCACAGAAGCCTCCAGCAGACACTGGGCCCGCAGAGCCCACCGTCTCCCAGGCCCCAACGCAGGACTCCACAGCAGTGGCCGCACGGGGCAGGCCTCTGCAGTCCCCTCCACAGGCATCTGCTCTGGCCTTGCTGGTAGGTTCAGGCAGAGGCGCTCTGACGAGAGAAACATGCAGGATCTCAGAGCACAAGTGAGAAGACCCTATCTGTGGGCCGGGAGAGTAAGAGAGCCTTCAGAATTCAGTGCACAAGCATGGGTACTGGCAGGGGTGCCAGGCGCTGGAAGTTCCTGGAAGTAAATAAACAGTAACCATAATCTGGCCAAAGCAGAGAACTTACCTGCTTTTCGGGGAAAGCCAGCACATGTGTCTGTTAGGAGATGAATCCCAATGGCCTCTATTGTAAGATTAAAAAAGAAAGAAACCAGCCGAGAGTGGGAAGATATATAAACATCACATCCACAGAATCATGATTAAAGTGAAGCGTGGGGGGAGGGTAGTCCCTGTCCTGGTCGAGGAATGTCACCGAGGGCCCCGCAGAGCCCACTGCCCGGGTCTTCTGCCAAGGGAGCCGACCCCTCCCGCCCTCCACGTCTACATGCCGCTCACACGGAGCGTTGTGCAAAGTTTCCTGTCTCCACAAGAACACACGGATTCTGAGAGACAGACTTGCCTCCAAACAATGTAGATACATAACTTGGACTCCAAATGATAAACTGTATGAACATCCAAACAACTTTCTTGTCTGCTGAGACAAATGGAATGGGTGACTTTTAGAAAGCTTCCCTCTTTGAAACGCATGAACAAGGTTCCAGCCAAAAGAAACGGCATCATCCCCACTCATCTGCAAGCAGACAGGCTGTAGTGTAAACATTCCAGCAAGGTTTGGGGGGGAGTCCTCTCAGCTCCGCGTAAGAAAGGAAATGGTTGGAGAAAAGTCTCTCCAATTTGCTGAGTGCAAAGAAAGAGCAAAAATGTCCAAATTCCAGGAGTGTGGGAGGATTCTGTCACAGAACCAAGTCCCCGTGATCCTTCCCCAGTCACCACACGTTCTCTCCAGAGCAGACAATGCTTTTCTGGCCCTTCTGGTCTCAAAGATAACCTTCGCGGTGAAAATCAATAGCTACACACAGTCTTCGGTTGAGAATGAAGCAGTAAGCCCAGTCCCAAAGCGAGGTCCCCCATAAAGGTCAACACGATGCTGACACAGGCACCTCACTTTCTCCTCTCGGTCATGTTCACATTTGTAATCACTGCCTTCTTAGCACTTAGGCAAGAATCCCACACCATCCTAGAGATGGACACCAGTTCTGTCCTGCCTTTCTCTGGACAGAGAGACATCCACAGCATTCACACTGCAGGGCCATTTAGACCAAACACCGGTATGGGGCTGGCACGTCAGGGCTGCTCCCAACGGAACCCCCCTTGGTGACGGGGACACCATCACGGTGCTCAGGGGGAAAGCCAGATGCAAGACTGCGATGGTGTGTGGTTGTTCGTAAAAGACACGTGACAGGGACAGAGACCGGGGTGGAAGTAGGGGTGTGGAGACGAGGGAAGGGGTGAGTGAGGGACATGTCTCAAACTGAATTGTGGTGATAGTTGCACACCTCTGAAATTTTACTGAAACTCACTGAATTGTACACTTAAAATGGGCTTCTGTTATGATATGAAATGACACAGCAATAAAATAAAAGTGTTTTCATTGTGTAGTTAATGATATCGGAAAGTCAATAAATCAGTAGGAAAAGAAAAAGACAAAACAAAATACCAGCTATCAAATTATATGATTCTAATTGACTAAATATCCATACTGGCCCACACAGGCCTAAGAGGAAAAAAGAAAGAAACGTGTTAAAATTTTCACAATGATTATTTTCTATGGAACGAGACTGAGTGATTTTCATGTTCGCGTTTATGCTCTGTGTGTTCCAAATTTTGATCCTGAACATGTACTGCTTTCATAATTAAGAAATGAGATTTATTCAATAACTCATCTATGAAGTACCCAGCCCATGTCCATAACTGAAGAGCTCCCAGCAGTGTGGGGAGGCGGGCACAGCCGGCCTCAGTGCCGGAGCAGGTCCTTAGCTCTCCGGTGGGTGCAGAAGCTGGGGCCTGGAAGTCACTGCCCCCTTTTTTCCAGTAAGCACAGCCCTCTGCTCAGTGGGTAAACTGTGGGGGCCCCCACAGGGGGTCCGCACAAGGAAAGCAAACGCTAGTTAAGCCACATAGCACACACATTCACCAGCTCCCTCTTAATACCGTGGAACACATTTCATTGTGCTCAGTTCCATTCAATACAGACGACAGGAGCTGGAATGCCAGGGGAAAGCATGAGCCCTGACGTGCCCATCCCCAGCCCAGAAGACCACATGTTTGTACAAACCCCTCTTCGCTGGAGGAGAAAGGCTCTTTGTTTTCTGGGAGTACACAGTCCTACTGCAGAAGAGGGTTTACTGGCCCCAATTAAAGATCCCCATCCTCCAGAGTTAACACCAGACATGGGATCTCAGGTGCCCTACTGATCCAGCGTTTTCTAAAACAATAAATACCTCGCGCGATGCTAACACAGGAGCTTCTCCATCATGGGTGGTAAGGTTGAGGGCAGGGGTCAGCTGAGGCCATTCCTCCAGTGGGCTGGTTGGAAGAGGTGCCCTACTCGAAGGTGAACAGCAGGCTTCCTTGCCCTGGCCCCCCAGGAAACCTTGAGAGTGAATCCTCAGCTGTCAGCAGTTCTCCATGAACTGCCCTCTGGCCTTCTCGGGACAGGCTCGGCAGCCTGGTCTGACTGCAGAACCCTCCGTCTTCTGTCAGACCATAGCTGCTGCCCTGTGGGCAGATGCTGACCCAAGTATCCTCTCTCCCAACTTTACAATGGGGATTTGCGCTGGTCCTTTGAACCGTGATCTGTAGATTCCAGAGCTCTGAGGCAGTCATGCGTGTCCCACCAACTCACCTGGCGAGGCAGGTAAAGCCAGGCTTCGGAGAGAGCAGGGTAAGAAGAAAAGCAAACAAACACATGTACGAGACAGAGTGGCTTCCGGGTCCCCAACAGTTTGCTAGGCCCTGGTGGGCAGCTCTCAGGCTAAACAAACTACCCCTTGAGACTCCAAATTATTTCTCCTTTTGGTTTAACGGAGCCTGAGGTTTTATGACTCACATCGAAGGAGCCTAGGATTAAAAATCTACAGAAAACATCCCACTCTGAAAATAGGAACTACTTCCCTCAGCGTTCTGCCTGGAGGCAACAGCAAAGGGACGCCAGAGCAATGAAAGGCTTTCTCCCCCAGGACTGGAGGCCAAGATAGTTTCAGGTACAAGCTCCTAAGGCAGTGGTTCTTAACCTGGGTTCTATCGAACCCTAGGGGTTCGATGAGTCGGTCTCAGGGGTTCGGAGAAGCCTCTGCTGCGGAGGCCAGAATAAAGTAATACCGTCATTTCTTGTGAGTTCATGCACTTTGTTGGTTTTGTTCTTTGAGCAAGGTGATGTTCATGCACGGCTCATTTTGTGCCCCAGTAAGAAAACATATACCTATGTCTTGAATTTGGAAAAAAAAATCATATTTTATTTATCACTAAAGAAGGGTTCGGTGAATGCGCATATGAAACCGGTGGGTTTGGTACCTCAAAAAAGGTTAAGAACCACTGTCCTAAGGAAAGGGGCCCAGGGCAGATGCACAGGCTGGAAGCCAAGTGGAGCCTCCAGATGGATCAATTCACTCTATGGATCAGAAGGACAGCTCACAAGGTTAGGGACTTGGTCCTTGATCACTGCTGTATCCCATACACCCAGAACACTATGTAGCCCACAGTGGGGACTCAACTAGTACCCACTGAATTAACTATTGAATTCCTAAATACTTGGTGGGCATGTCGTTTTTGCTAAAAATCCATTCCAGGCATAGGCTTAAGAAGTTCCATATAGAAAGATGGAAACAGAAAAGTGCAGGCTCTTTCCAGGGAGCAGGAAACAACCCCATTTGGTACAAACACCACGTGTATCCGCAGAGCAAGCAGTAAATGGCAAATATAAGAGAGAAAGCCTTGAGCATCAGGCTAAAGAAAAACAGAAGTCATCTCATCTGCTGGTCCAGTCACACCACCACTAAAGTGGCTATGCATCAGTCACATCACCACCAACAGTCTGTTCCTTAAACCCACTTCCTGCCCTGCGTGGTCACTCTCCCTCTAGGTGTCCCCACTGACCCAGGCGGTTTGCAGCATCCCCCCTTTCCTTACCCTGCACCAGGAAAATCCTCAGGATACCGAACCTGTGGCCCCAGACTCGCAGGCTCCTCCACCTCCAGAGGGTCCACAGGCACCTACCAGCTCAAGGTACAGGGGCGCAGGGGCCCCTCAGCCTCAGCAATCATCCCACCAAAGGCAAAGAACAAGCGCCTTTCACACCAAGACCAAGGATTCAATTCTCTCCACTTTTACAACCACGTGTTGATACAAACACGTGTACATACATACACACTCGCGCATGCGCGGGCATGGGTACCCACGGTTCAGTTGATTACGGCACTGAATCCTCACCCTCCTGAATGAAACACTTCCCTGCTAGCCTTAATAAATACTCAATTATCTTTCAACTAAGTATGTCTACAGAAGGGGGTGAGTGAACTGGTGGCAAGGATACTACCCACTAACAACTTCTTGCTGTAGCCTCCCCGCTAATTAAGCTTAACTATGTGACTTTGCACAGCATCTCAGCTCCCACAGTCGGTTTCTCCATCTGTAAACTTAATAATACCCCTGTAGAGTGTGATTTCAAAAATTAAGTCAGAGAATGCACATCAGGGTCTTACAGTGCCTGCCCCACTGTGGGGACTCAACAAACAGGAACTGGGATGTGACTACTGATTTTAGTCAGTGTGAGCTGTCAGCTCAGTGTGAGGACATAGCCAGGGTACAACTACATAACTAGTTTTGGACCACAGTCAGGAGGTGTACACACTTAACCCCAGAGGACAGTCGGGGGTCACGGGACCAAAGAGATCTAGCAGGACAGCAGGGGCAGTGAACAGCTTTGACACCATAGCCACCAGCATCCGTCTCCCCTTCTTCATTGGGTTATTTTGGGGAGCCATCTCTCTGACATTTATACTTGGTTTTGGGCCAAAATACACCCCAGCTCCAGGATGGAACATGTGACCCAAATCTGAGTTGGTCAATGCAGTACATTCTCCTGGCATAATGACTGGTTTGCAGATGGGCTTGTGATGCAATCAGAGACCATGAAATGCAGTGAGATGTTTGCCAGGATGACTGGAAGACATTTTTATTAAATGTAAATGTGGGGGGTGGGGTTATGAGCCTGGAGCTGCTGTAGCCAGCTCAGCCTCAGGAGGACAGACTCAGTGCGCGTGAGAGAACAGAGCTCAGAGCTGGAACTACCTCTGGAATTCTTGGTTTTGTCTTAAAGTTCATTTTTTTTCTTCAGTGACAGAAGAATTTTCAGCCCTGGCTGGGTAGCTCTGTTGGTTGGAGCATCAGCCAGACATGCCAAGGTTGTGGGCTCAGTCCCTCGTCAAGGCATATACAAGAATCTACCAATGACGGCATGAATGAGTCAACAACAGCCTGAATAAGTAGAACAAGTCAATGTTTCTCTCTCCCCCCACTTCCTCTCTGCCTAAAAAATCAATTAAAAAAAGAAATAAGAATTTTGTCTCATGACCCCAGGAGAGTTCTGACAAATGGTGTGAGAGCGCGGAGCTGATCAGAGCGGGGACTGAGCAGAGGTGCCCACGTTATGCTTGCTGAGCCCTGATTCGCTCCAGACTGTGAAGTGCATGCCCTGAAGATGCCACTGGGCCTGATGCCCAGCAAGCCCCGAGTCCTGAGGTGTGTGCCTTTCACCTGAGGGTTAACTAACCCTCTAACCTGCACACCTGAGGTCTGCCCTGGGGTTCAGCTCACATTTGATGTGCAAAGCATCCCTGTGTGAGGTACAGGTTGACCTCCTGTCTGTCACATCCTCCCAGGAGCAAGTGCCGTGACATTTACCAGGGCCACAGAAGCGCTGCATAAATTCCCCCTTACTGACTGATTTAAAGAGAGAAAACAACAATGCTTGGCTAAAACACATGCAGGAGAAGGCAGACAGTTAAGGGACCTTCGATCTCCAGCTGTCATTGCTGAAAGAGATCTTATCCTGGATCCTTACAACAGAAAAGAACTTTGGAGCACTAGGGATGAAGTGCCCTCCCCCACCGCCGTCACTCCCCTGACATCACAGCGCTTGAAATCCTGATGACACTCCAGTCCATAGCCAGAGGCAACGCAGGGGAGTGGGCAGGGCCAGGCTCTGGAGCTCTGGCACCTCCTGCACTGGATTCCGGACTCTCTACTTCCTATGACCCAAAGTAGGTCGTTTTACCTCTGAGTCTCAGGTTCCTCAAGTGTAAAATACCATTAGCAAACTACCTCCTCACAGGTTGTTGTGAGGGTTAAGTGAGGAGTTGGATGGGTAGCAGGTCCTAGTTCTTCATGCAAGAAGACTGAGGCCAGAGAGGGTAAGTGACAGCCCAGGCCCCAGACTTAATATGGATCAAGTCTCAAGTCGCAGCTCGTATCTAAAAAAAAAAAAAAAAAAAAAAAAAAAAAAGTTGGTCTGTTCGTATCTCAAGATACCACTGTATAGGATTTGGGCATCCAGGTCTGACATCAGATTCTGCACCCGCGGCTCCTCTTCAGGACTGCCAGCCTGGCCCTGTGGCACCCAATGACTCTGACAGTCAGCGAGCACGGCCAGCTTTGTGATGTTTTCTTTACTGTCTCGATCATGCACTTGCTGTGACACCCAGGATCCTCGAGGGGACAAGTTCAAGCACTGTGATCTGCACACACTTGGCAGAAACTTCATGTTCCTCGAGGCAAGGTCTCAGAGACAAAAGCGAGTTCTAGCTTCTCCTAATGTGTATGCGCTTGGGGTGCCTCGCAGGCATGTTACAATGTAGCGATATTTTAAGGGCTGCTCAGAATAAGCAAAACCTGTTCTGGGAGCCTTTACTCTTCATAAGTGTCGATGCCTGGCAGTTAAACAGGTGCATCACCACAGACAGGAATTCAGGATGTTGCCAAGGAAGAAGGCTTAGGCCTCAGAGATGCGACCCTCACATCTGAACTTTGAAAAGCCGTGGCAAAAAAAAAAAAAAGGTAACTGAAATATGTCAACTCCCGGCCCTGGCCGATTGGCTCAGTGGTAGAGCATCAGCCCAGTGTGTGGATGTCCCGGGTTCGATTCCCCGTCATGGCACGCAGGAGAAGGATGGATCTGTGGCCTCCACCTCAGACTCTAAATGAATGGCTCAGTTGCTGAGCAATGGAGCAAGGGCCCCAGATGGGCAGAGTACTGTCCCCTAGTGGGCTTGCTGTGTATATCCCCGTTGGTGCGCATGTGGGAGTCTGTCTCTCTGCCTCCCCTTCTTGCATTAAAAAAGAAAGAAGAAAGAAAGATGCCAACTCCCTGCTGGTTTGGGGGGTGAACTATAAAGGTTTTACAGAACTTTCATGATTTTAAAGTAAACCATTCATTTGTTCCATAAATTTTCACTGAGCTCCTACATGCAAGGCCTTGTGGCAGGCCCTCCAACCCTGGCCACACCAGGCACGGGCCTCACGCTGCTCCAGGAAGAGACACCTCCCAGCACCCTCAGGCCCTGCCAGCGGCTCACACTGGTTTAAAAGCTCCGCATTCACAGTGATGTGGGTAACGGCTAATTCCAAGGGAAAAGTACATCAGGAAGCAACATTTCCAAAAACTATTCCTTCTAAGAAGGTGTCAAGGGAAGAAAACAAAAGGCTTTGGTGGCCAAATTAGTTGAGAATGACAGGTTTTAAAACTGGACCATCAGTTTCTTTACTGATGGCCTTCTCACGTCCTCTGCCTTGTAAATGGCCTTGGTGACTCACCAAGGCAGAGCTAGGGCCATGAGAGGGCATCCACAGCCTGCCCAGCACTGTAGGGTGACCAAAGGTTTGAGAAAGGGCATGTAAGCTGGCAAACTCCTCTCCAGAGAACTGTCTGAGGGACAACACACTGTCCCCCACCCGCCTGTGCACGCCACGTCCCTGATTTGCCGATGGTGACTCCCGTGTCTCTCTCAGAGCAAGAATTCCATTCAATAGAAGAAAATAAAGTTGCGAACCTGAAAGGCGTTTTATTCCTTACGTCAGTATAAAATGTCTTGTCCTAGGCACTTGTCAGCTCACCCCATAAAATGGCTCACTAGGAATAACTAAAAAGGTAAATAAAAAATTCATGTCATGGCCCAGCCAATCTCTGCCGAGACCTCCGAGTGTGAGAATGACTGGTAAGCTCAAGAGGCACTTTCGTGACCTCCTTCCTGCCCATTCAGGGGCAAATAAAGTGGATTCGAGAGAGAGAGCAATGACCGGCAGAAGTTCTAGGCAACAGAGTAGGAGACCCGGCAAGGGAATAAGGAGCCTCATAGAGTATGTAAAATAAAGAAACAGGTCTCGAGTTTCCAACTAGGAGAGAAGAGCAGCCTGAAGTGGAAGAAACCTGGCTCTTCACAGACAGGCAGAACTGGGCTGAGGAGGGACTTGGAACCTTGCCCCTTGGCAACACTGGGCAGTGAAGCTTCTTTTATCAGCTCCAGTCTGCAAGTTACACGCCCTTTCAGTTCCTCCTTTTTTGTCCCACTCTTTGTTCTTATCTGACCCTCTCAGAAGTGTAGTATTTATATTCTGCTCTCTCAGAAAAATCTGATCTCAGGAAATGAGAACTTCATTCGTACAAAAGTGTAATCACTGAGACTAGATAAATGATTTGATGCCCTTCAAGTAATAAACTAAAAGGGCCACGCTCCCAACACAGGCTTTCAGGCATCAGAGAGCTGGAGGGTGAGCCTTCAATCAAGTCCAAGTACATCATGAAGAAGCTTATCCACCCCCACAGGTGTCAAAGGAAGAAGCTGCAGGAGCACCAGCCACCACCAGGAGGGGGAAGGCTGGCTGTGTCTGGTCCAGGCCACGCCTACATACTCATGCAGAGGTGGAGCCCAGCTGTAGCTGGGGGGGGCGGGGGGGGAGAGGGGGGAGAGTAGACTGAGCTTGGAAATCACACAGCATTTTCTTCCCCTCCCTACTCAGGACCCTCTTGTCTAGGCTCACCCAGAACAGAAGAGAGGCAAAGAGCACATCCCTTCTCTGCACAGAGCCACACATGGTGCAGCTGGAAGGTCCAAAGATGTCCAAGCGCAGCACTCCCATTCAACAGTAGATGAAAGGAGGCCCAAAGGGTAGGGGCTTCCCCAGGGTCCTACGGAGGGCTGGTGGAAGAGCCTTAGGGAAAGGACCTTGTTCTTTCCAACCCACTCAGCTACCTCTACTCAACCCCCTCCCCATCACTGTCACACAGGAGGTCCAGGCTCTCAGCCCTGCTAGGTGAAAGCCCACCTCAGACAGGAAGCCTACTCACACAAATCCTCTTTAGGATCAATCCCAAACCTCTGCTTTTAGAGAGTTAAGTTCATCCCTTTTACAACACCCAGTCATTCAGCCTCTGAGAGGCTCCCTGCTGTCTGTCCGCTGGCAAGACCCTCAGTCCCAGGATAAGAAGCCCAGAGGCTCCTCCAGCCATGCTAGCCAGGGCACTGAGGTGCCCTCCCCCGTTAACTGACTGTCACTGGAGGTGTTAAGTCTAGCAGTAGCCTCTGGGAGAGACCAACAGACCAACCAGTGCAGAGCAGAGAACTCCTCTCCACCTGACAGACAGGCTTAGCCACATTCCTTCTACCAGCCTCTGACCCACAGGGACTCCCAGTACACTCTCCACCCACAGTGGCTCTGTCTGCAACGCTTCTCAAATATGGGTTTGCTGTACAGAAGTATACTTCATACAATAAACAGCCCTTTCCCACAAATGGAAAAGCTAAGAGAATTCAATTATTTCTAAGAGAAAAGAGGTTACACTCCCCCTCACTCCTCCGAGGCCCCCACGCACCAGTAGTGTGAAGCTGACACGTGGACCAGAGGAAGGCATGTGGGGCAATCCGTATGGGTGACCAGACGCCCCAATGCCCTGGACCAAGCATGGGGAGTCGTTAACGCCAGCTCACCTTCATGACTCTCTTCTGACTCTTTAAAAACCAAAAGGAACGTCATAAAGCCAAATGTTTACTCCACAAGTCAGAAGTCATTTTCAATTGCATTAATGACCTCCTGTGAAGACAGTTAACATATCTTAGCTTTTAGTGGCCCTGTGACATGTACTGTCCATGGCATGCTTCAAAGCTGTGGTGTGTAAGCAGGAGTAATTCTGCCCCACCCCACCCCATACATACAGGCAGCACTGGCAATGTCCCGAGACAATTCTGATTGTCACAAATGGGTAGAGGCCAGTGAAACTGCTAACATCCTACACTGCACAGGACAGCCCTACAACAAGGAAAGGAAGTTTCCAGTCCAAAACATCAATGGTGCCAAGGTTAAGAAATCTTGCTGTATTAAAAAAAAAAAAAAAGACCCTAGTCACATAGCTCTGTTGATTAAGAGTGTTGTCCTGACATCCCGAGGTTGAGGGTTCAATTCCCAATCAGAGCACATTCAAGAATTAACCAGTGAATAAATGGAACAAATAAATGTTTCTCTGTCTCTCCTCTCCCTTCCTCTCTCTCTAAAAAAATCAATTAAAAAGATTTTTTAAAAAAACAAAACCCTGCTATAGGTTTTCAAATGACAACAAGCATGAGGTTTACGTGAGGGCTTTACTATATATGCAGGGTTCTGGATCCAGAACCAGAGATTCTTTTTCAGCTGGTCTAGAGTGGGAATTTGCTTCACCAAAAAAAAAAAAAAAAAGGAAGAAAGAAAAGAATAAAAAACAAATATCTGTCCCCCTTTTCTGTTTTAATGTAAGTTTTTGCTATTTCCTCAAAAGCACGGGATTGCAATTCTGGGAGCTGTCACCAGTTAGCAGTGCTGTTGATTTGGGTAACAAATGCTACATATAAAGTTATTAGGCAGTGTCTCATGGCCACTTGTGCTGTATTTCCTCACAAAAATACAACCACAATTAGTAGCAACATAGACTCAATACAGAAACCACAGAGACTCACATAGCATAGTACAACATGTAAAAGGGACACACACACCAGACCCTGGAGACACCCTGCTAACACACACTCAGCTTCTGCCTAACTCAACCTGTGCTGAATCTCAATCAAGTGATTTCCGGGGGGGGGGGGGGGGGGGGGGAGGCTAACGTCATCTTTCCTGTAGCCTCATTTTAACAGACAAGGACACGCAGCCAGTCTCTAGGATTTGCAACCTTGTCGGGCTGTGCCCACCCTACAGTCCCAGTTGTCAGCCCTTCCGGGCAGACACTTGCTACCCGCGACCGCTTCCCCTCTGTAGGATGAAGCCGTCTGCCTTTAAAACATGTCCCCAGGTCGCAGGGCTGGGTGGAAAAGGTGAAGAGATTAAGCAAAAATAAAACAAAAGGAAAAATAAAAGCCCTCATAAACGCAGACAACAGCACGGTGATTAGCAAGTGGGAGCAGGGGTGGGGAGGTAGAAGGGCGTGCAGGGAGAACAAACAGGGAGGGAGGGGACTTGGGGAGGTAAACAGGCAGTACAACATACAGATGGTGTATTACGGCATTGTACACCAGAAACCTACGTAATTTTACTAACCAGTGTAGCCCCAATAAATTCAATTAAAAATAAAATTAAAAAAAAAAACAAGCAAAAATAGCCGTCTCCCCAGCTGAAGCTCTTGCACTAAATACCACCATCCCCCAGAGGTGGGTGTTCGCACAGCCCAGTGTTAGCCGGACCTGCTTCATCCCGAGAGTCACCTGCGGCTTGGTAAGAACATCGCCGCCCCCCAGACACCCTCGCAGTAGTTCTGGAGCGGGGCTGAGAATCCACTGAGCAAACACCTAGGCTAAGTGGCTCTTCAGCCCTGGCTCCATCCCAAACTTGCCCCAAATGTGGTCCCAATGTGAATCAGCTGCATGCCATTACAGGTCAGTCAGCCCCTGGGGGCTGAGCCTAGGGATGGATACATAAACAAGCGCCTAGATGGCTCTGCCCGCACTAAAGCGGAGAACCCTCACGCTCCATTGGAATACAACTCCCAGGGTGACATGCTCCCTTGTCTGACGGAAACAGCCTGACAGGAGGGTGGGGGTGCGGACAGACACGGGGGTCAACGTCGGTGCAGGCACTCCACCAGACAGTGGACGCCGCACTCGTTAGCACTCCCTCTGCCTTGTCCAGTCCTCGCCCGCCTGTGGGAGAGAGACTGGCCCTGCCATTTCATCACGAGGAAGTGGGCTTGGAGACGCTGAGCAGCTGCCCAGGGCCATGGGGCCGGGGAGTGGCAGAGCCAGGGTTCCAGCTCAGCTGGGTCCCACCCAGAGCCCATTCCTTCCTTTAGACAGGCAAAAGGCAATTTTAGTAAGGCCTCAACTTTCCCTACTCCTACACCAAATTATGTTGGGCTTCCTCTCTGTAAAGCCAGTAGCCAAGGCCACTATCACAACAGCCTGACCCACGCAGGTTCGCATTGGATTCGGACAGATGGCAATGAAACACAGGAGCCACAAACTGGTGAGCCATCAGCTTTAATTCTAGCTTGCACCCGGCGGGCAAGCAAAAACACACACTGGGCTCCAAAACCCACACATTCAGTGCTCACAAAGCTACTGACTTATCCGAGTTTCCTAGAATCAAAGACTTCTAGCTCACCAGACTTATTCACCTCTGTTTCCCATCTCCTCCTGCACAAACTCTGCACAAACTGGCTTCTTCCTCAGCACTCTGCCATATCGGCTGCTTCTCCTGACCTTCACGTGGCCTTACTCTGCTCTCCTCTCTAATACCAACCTCAGGAACTCAGGAACCAAGAGCGAGAGATCAAGCTCCCAGACAGCCCCAGTTTATAGCCTAGAAAATCCAAACCTTTAATCCAATTATACATAAAGAAAGTCTCTGATACAAAGCCACCCATCTGAGGCATAATGGGATTCCTCAGGAGAGTGCACCACCCTACATCATCCAATCAGTCAAGGGTGTGGGGAAGAGTTTACTCTTAAACTAAGCCTTAGGCTATAACCACCCTTACATTACAGCTTTTCCCCCACAGCCATCACAAGCATAAGGGCAAATAATATCACCTGGGTGACGGGCTTCCATGTGGGCAGCACTATCTTTAACAAAGTGAGCATATTATATTTTATCTGCCGAACACTCTCCCAGGTCATAGCAGAGTAGACTCCAATGGGTAAGCCCAGGAAGGCTGGGAGCTTGCACTTCACCATGGTCTCCTCCTGCCTGGCGGCACCCCAGTCACCTGGGAGCCTGTCCCCTCCTCACTCAGCCTATTCCACCACCGCCCTTCTCCAGAATGGCTCAGCCGAAAGGTAGGCATCGATTGGACTCAACTCAGCACTGTTCAACCACATCCTGCTTCCAGCTGCAACTCCCAAGTCAAAAGGCCGGAAGTCAGAGCAGCGCGGACAGAAAGACTGGGATAAGCAGCCCTTGATGAACAGCGACCTGTGAACACAACCTTTTCTAAAGCTGCGCGGAGCACTGGCGGGGGGACTGCAAATGAGATGGTGGTTATGAAAATGCTGCCTGACATGCACACCCCACACAAATAGGACTCGCCGTTCAAATGAAAGGCGAACCGCCAGGGAAAGACTCCTTCAACCCAAGAAGGGCAAGTTCTTGGGAAAAGGGGGTCACAGCAAGAGAAGGGACCCCAGACAGCACTGAGCGCCAGGCACTGTGCTCGGCACTGTGAGGAAAACAAAAATGTGCAGGGCACGGCCCATCTTTAAGATGCCAACGACGTAGGACAGAAGAGAAGACAGACCCCGGGCCCACCCGGGAAGGGCCTGCTGGGATGGCCTACAGGAGGTGAGAGTCGCAAAGGCTCCCAGGCCTTGTGCTGGACCCCAGCAAACAGCTCCTCCTGGAGGGCTGCTCCCCTGACACTACCCTGCCCACCCTGGGCCCTTCCAGCCCTGCCTCCTAAGCCTGCCTCTCAGGCAGCCACTTACCTCTGTCTGTCTTGGCCGCAGCCCGCCACCGGTGGCCTGCGAAGCTCCCATTCGCCCTGTACCGGTCCATCTCCCACTCTGCAGTGGAAGTGATTTGGCTGCAATCCAGCATGGTTTTAAATCCAAGCCCACTGAAATGCCCCAATGACACCCTGTAACATTCTGGGGAACGTTCAAGCCCCTTGTTTTGGGGCCCAAAGTCCTGCACAAGGTCACAGCTGCTCTTTGCTTAGCCTCCTGCTGGGTTATGAGCTCCAGCAGGCCATAGTCGCTGCCCACAGACTGTTAGCACGCATGCGACCCAATGGTTCACACACCCACCATCTCTGCCTGGTGCACGCTGTGTCCTCCTATATCAGCTGAGACCTTCCCTAAGCCCCTCCCATTCTAGCACAGGTATCACCTGCTCTGCCCACTTACAATGCCCACAGGTGAGCATTCATCACACAATACTGTAATTACTCACTGAATGAGTATTTGATCTTTCTTGAGGATAGCCATCACCTGATGATCCTGTTAAAACTGATTCAGCGGGTCTGGTATGGGGATTGCACTGCTGAGTTTCTACCCGGCGCTCAGGTGATGCTGGGCTCTGGGTCACAGTTGTCCACGACAGACCACGGCAGCCATGCTTGTCTGGCTCACCGTACATCCTGAGCACCAAAGCCCAAACCTAGCAAATGCTGGCACTCGGTAAGTTTTTACAGAATGAATAAGTGAGGAAGGTGGTGGGGATGGAGGTATGCACTCAAGAAATTGGGGTTCAGATAATAGTTTCATTAGTGCCACAGAAGATAGTGACACTGGCAATGTCCACAAATTTAATACTGTCTCTTACAGATCAGACCTTCCTGACAAATACGTTAGTATCCATTTGTAAAGTTGATTATTTGCCTGAATCCAATCTGAAGAGCAAGTGCAAGACCAAAATAGAACATCTGAACTTGGTGATGTCGTGCCCTTTACCAAAGCTAAACAAATTGCTACTCACTGCAGTCTCAGACAGGAAGCCAGAGCTGGGCTTAACTGTGAATTATTAATGGAAAGATTTGCATGTGCTTTTTATGATTATGGCTGACTTTGATGTCTTTGTGCCCTGCTCAGGGCTTTCACGCACAACTATAATTTCTTTGCCAAGAAAAAAAAAAAAAAAGGAAGAAGAAACAATTTGCATAGACCAAGTATAGGAAATGCATTGAAGTAGTTTCAATATAAAATGAAACTGCAACAATTATATTGCTCCTCCATTGCCAAGGGTAATCCAGGTGCTCTGGAAGGACAGAGCACAGGAACTTGTTCAAATACCACCAGGAGAAAAGTAGCACATCTCTTTGGAAACTCGACTTTTTAATTCTGCAGGCCAGTGATTTCAATATCATATCACTGAATGGGAAAAACGGAGGTAAGCATTTGCAAAAACTTCAATAACAGGCGAAGATCAATACAGCTCTAAAGCTGCCCTCCTCTTCCTAAGCCTTACAAAGAGCTCAACCCAAACTTGCAAAATTCCTTACAAAGATCACATTGTCTAACGTGGCACACTGGTTCGGGTTGTACACAATGAAGAAGAAACTGGTAAAAAAGGGAACTTTTAGGTAACTCTCCCAAGTCCAAATCAATATTTCTCTGAAGAATAGGAAGGCAGGCAGGCTGCTGAGTCCTTATTTACATACATGTGGTTCTCAATATCTACCAGCCCCATGGCTGAAAGAACAATCAATAGTTTCTCTCAGGAAACCTGAAGTACAGAGGGACGGATGGCTATAAAAGATGTTTGGGGTTTGTAACTCTTTTTAATTTCAACTCCGTGCATGCTCGGGGTAATATCTGTAATTGCCAAGAGACCTGCAGTATTTGAGGGCATCTATTTAAACAGTCGATATAATTGAGCACCCACCCTCAAGCCAGCCAGGTTCCTGGGAGCTGAGAAATAAGGCTTCTTGAGTGAATGCTGACATGAGGGAGCCATTCACTGAGAACGAGATCTAGGAGGGAGGACAAGTTTACAGTATGGATGGTGGGGGGACAGTACATTGGTTTCCTCGAGCTGCTGTGACAAAGTAGCACACACTGGGTGGCTCACACAACAGCAATGCATGGCCTCACAGTCCTGGAGGCCAGAGCTCCAAGATTCACCCCACCAAGGCCGGTTGGTTCCTGCTGGAGGCTGTGAGGGGAGGCTCTGTCTGGGCCTCGCTCATAGTGTCTGGGCGATGCGGCCATCTTCAGCACTCCTTGGCTTGTGGGCGCATCACCTCAATCTCCCCTTTCATTTTCACATGACGTTCTCTCTGTGTCTCTCTGCAGGTCTTCCCTCTGTGCATGTCTATCTCTGCATCCAAATTTCCTCTTTCCATAAGGACACTAGTGATATTGGATCAAGGGCCCACCCTAATGACCTGATTTTAACTTGATTACTTCTGTAAAGACCCTATTTCCAAATAAGGTCCCATTCTGAGTACGAGGGGTTAGGACTTCAATGTGTCTTTTTTGAGGGACGTAAGTCATCCTCTGACATAAAAGTGGGGGAAGAGGCCAAGCCCAGTGCTCAGCATGCTGAAGGAGCACTATCTGTGCGTGCATGAGGCCTGAGGTCATAAGAAAGATTTGCGCAAGAAATACAGAGTCAAGAAACAGCACGCTCATTTATTGGCTCGAAAAGAAACACATTTGAAGGTCAGGTGCTGGGTAAGGACAGCACTTATGAAGCCACAGACACAAACGAGACTGCCTTAAGAGAAGTTACTTTGGAGAGAGGGAGCACTGAGGAGAGAACGCTCGGGGGCAGACGGGGGAAGATGTTAGACTCCCGAAAGGAGTCTAACAGGGGCTGCCAAGGAGGCATGAGAAGCCCCAGGAGGGTGACATCGCCGAGGCCAAGGAGAAAGGCCTGAAGGGAAGGGTCACTGCTTCCATGAAGGGACCCCAGGTATCTATTACTGCATAACAAGCTACCCACACTTAGTGGTTTAAAACACCACTATTTGTCGTCCCCGACAGTTCTGTCGATGAGGAGTCTCGGCGGGACCGGGCTGAGCCACGCTTCTGTACCAGCTGCAGCCACTGGGTAGAGTGCCTCTCGGGGAGGGACTGTGAGGGCTGCAACACTGCTTCCTTCACATGCCTGACAGCTAGGAGGTGGGCGCAGGGGAATGGCTAGACGTAGCGGCAACTGTCAAGCAGAGTGCCCACACGTGGTGTCTCCAGCACACAGTCTCAGGCAAAGCGGAGGGGCGGCTCTATCTAGTTCATGCTTCTTTATCCTCCTGGTCTTGGCAGAAGCAATCGTGAGGTGCAAAATGAAAATGTGGGCCCTCTGGCATAAAAAGCAGGAAAAGGTGTTATTAAAAGTAAAAGAAATTCACGTAACATACAGTTAAAAATTTGTTATGAGGATAGATTTTATATTGTGTTCTTATAGCAATTTTTTAAAAAAAGATTAAATGGGAGAAAAAAAATCCAAGCAAAATGCTCAGCACAGAGTCTGGCACATATTAATCATCCATTATATGGGTCTACGACTTAATCAGCTCTGCGAGGCTTGTTATGAAAAGCAATATACACATCTATTTCCCTCTCCCCAGAGGCATGCCGCAGCTATTTCTATAAACCAGCACTGTCCTACATCAGGGACGGGCTGGGCATAAAGGGAGTTAGGGAATAAGCTTGATCAAACTAAAAAATCATAAAGCTTTAAAAATGAACCAAAAAAAAAAATCCCTAAAGAAAATCAGCAATTCCCAGTTAACTAGAGGATGGTACACTCTCTCTAAAAGAAAGAGCTCTTACTATGAGAAGCAGAATCACTACTGAGTGCATTAGAGGTAAGAAATTTAATTTATTTAGACACAATTGTTATTCATAGCATCCACATTATTTAAACATATTGGCTTAAAGTACTGTTCAGAACAACGCAGTTACATATTTTACGTTTAACTCTATTTGACATCAGTTTATATTGTTAAATGTCAAATATTTTAAGAATAAAAAGTAAGAAAAAATAAAGCTTGGCATCAAAGTGGGCATGAAAGCACCACAAGACATTTGGCAGAAGGATAGGTTCCTCTTTACCAAGATGCAAGCTTTCTCGAGTTCCACATGAAGAACAGACTTCATTCTAAGTCGAGGCAGCCAATTCCATCAGGACCCAGTTAAATTCAGAAGATCATAATTCCAAACTAGAACTCAGTGGCAGACTCAGCAAGTGGCCACATCTATGCCATAAAATGGGTATCGAAACAACCCTGACCCACCCAAGACCACGGACTTGAGATGACCCGGGGGTCAGAAGAATCGGGATGAAGACAAGAGCTCAGAGAAGCACGATGTGGGGGTGGAAAGAAGATGGCCAGGAAAGGATAGGGCCCCACCTCCCAGCAGCGCAGCTGGGCCACAGAAAGAACTCGGCCAGATCATTGACACTGTCCCGCACCAGCTGTGGGCTGGAGCAGGGTCCTCAACCTCTCAGTCTCTGCAGCGACCGAATGGAAACACAATGTATTCTTCTCACTAGAAGGTTCTGACATCCAGACTTGTTTGCAGAAATTGGCCTCTATGGGAGACACTCTCATTGTCGAGGTCATTTTGTTTGACTCCTGTGGTCCTCCTTAAAACCACAATCCACTTGTTGTCTACTTCCTCCTGACAGAAGAACACAAGCTGGGCCAGAACCCAGCTTGAGAACTGTCACATCCACCACTCCCCAAGAGGAAGAAATTCTGATATCTCACCTTCAACAACGTCCTGGTTATTTCACCACCAGCCATTTTCTTTGCAAAAACCCCTGACATCCAGAGGTGTGAACACACAGCCACGACTGTTTCAAAAGGTGGCCACATCAGAGTCAGCAAGTTCACAAACACTGCCAGAATCAAATAGAAATAAAATGTTTCCCCAATGCGCCAAAAGTTATCAGCCTTCGTGTCGAGGAAGCACCGAGTCCCAAACATGATGAACTCAAAGAGGCCCATACCAGGACATGTCATAATGAAAATGCAAAAGGTTACAGACCAAGAGAGAATCTTAAAGGCAGAAAGAGAAAAGCAGTTAGTTACCTACAAGGGAGCTCCCATAAGACTGTCAGCTCATGTCTCAGCAGAAAGTTTGCAGGCCAGAAGAGATTGGCAAGAAGTATTCAAAGTGATGAAAAGGAAGGACCTACAACCAAGATTGATCTATCCAGCAAAGCTGTCATTTAGGAGAGAAGGACAGATAAAGAGCTTCCCAGACAAGAAAAAGTTAAAGGAGTTCATCACCACCAAAGCAGTATTACAGGATATATTAAAAGGTCTTAAGAAAAAAATACATATGAACAAGAAAATGACAATCAATACATACCTATCAAAAATTGAATCTAAAAAACAATGAATGAACAAGCAGAACAGAAACAGACTCATAGAGAATACTTTTTTTTTTACAAATTAGTTTCTTTTTTAAAAAATATTTTATTTATTCATGTTAGACAGGCAAGAGAGAGAGAGAAGGAGGGAGGAGCAGGAAGCATCAACTCCCATATGTGTCTTAAGCAGGCAAACCCAGGCTTTCAAACCAGCAACCTCAGCATTTCAGGTCAACGCTCTATCCACAGCACCACCACAGGCCAGGCTACAGAGAACAT
Organism: Rhynchonycteris naso; assembly: GCA_037038555.1. NCBI lineage: Eukaryota > Metazoa > Chordata > Mammalia > Chiroptera > Emballonuridae > Rhynchonycteris > Rhynchonycteris naso. The sequence continues at coordinate 98,892,472 of CM073003.1, forward strand.
TTTGACTGTTGCTGGGTGGGTGGAGGGTTGAGGGGATGAATGAAAAAGGTGAAAGGATTAAGAAGCACAAATTGGTGTTACCAAATAGTCATGGGGATGTCAAGTACCACATAGGAAACATAGTCAACAATATTCTAATAACTAGGTTATAATGTCAGATGAGTATGAGATCTATCGGGGTGATTACTTAGTAATTTATATAAAATGTAAAACCACTGGGGTGTGTGCCTAAGACTAATACAGTACTGTATGTCAACCATAATTGAAAAATAAAAAAATGATTAAAAAAACACAGAAAGGACACAAATTTTGTCATGTAGATAGAATATCTACACAATCCTGATTGAAGTGAACCCATCCAAACTGAAATTACATGACATCCGTGGAGAAACATTCATCCTAACTCAGCCGCTAATCAGCCTTTTCCTGCAGGCACACTGAGAACCTGTGTGGGAAGACTCTGGGAAGAGCTGGTCAATCAACAGCAAGGCCACGTGGAGAGACAGGAAGGGCTCAGGCTCTAGAATCAGACAGAACAAGGTTGGAACCCTCTACGCAATTTATTGGCTGTGCGGCCCAAAGTAAGTCTCTTAACTTCTCTGTTCCTACTCTCTTCTGCATGTGCAAAACCCAGCCTTGCCAGGTTGTTGAGAAGGTTTTGTACAGATGGGAGAAATGAAGAATGCCAGCTACTATTATTGTTATTATTGTACCAGTAAGTCGTTTAATAGACTAGATTTTTTTCTTCAAGGCACAGGACTAAATTCCATCTAAAAAGGCATCTCTGTAAATCACTCATTAACTATTCAGTGAGCTCCCAATATATTCAATACTGTGTGGGGAGGAAAACAAAACGCCTGGGGTCTCACCTCAAGGTGGCTATAACGTCATTACTGCTGATAATTTGGGAAGAATTGTCTATGTTTTTCATCAAATTGTAACTAATCTTTTTATGTCTAGAACTGCGACTGCCATTGAAGAAAAAACCGCTGAGCAGACCAGACCACATCTGTTACAGAGCTAGGGCGGTGCCCAGCACAGCCCACACAGGAGCTCAGCGAGAAGCAATGGGGGTGAAGAGGCAGGAGAGAAGGGGAGACATTCAAGCCAGAAACCCCCTGAGAAAAGCAGCCAGACCACACACTGAGAGGCTGTAGCCAGGGAGAAATTGTCATTTCTTAGAAACACAAGAGAAATGAATTTTCCTGGTTCAAAACAAAGACAGAGAAAGGCAGAGGGGTGATTTTCCTCTGGTGGGTTGGAGAGGTTGGGCCTTCTTGTGACCCATCTCTAGAGTCTCCTCTCTCCTCACAGCCACACCCCCGCCATTTTCTGTATTCGTACAGAGTCCTTTTGAAGGGCGTCTTCCCGCATTTACACGGTGAACAGCTCGTAGCTCTGGCTCAGTGGTTCTTAACCTTTTTTGAGGTACCGAACCCACCAGTTTCATATGCGCATTCACCGAACCCTTCTTCAGTGATAAATAAAATATGATTTTTTTTTCAAAATTCAAGACATAGGTATATGTTTTTTTATTGGTGCACAAAATGAGCCGTGCATGAACATCACCTTGCTCAAAGAACAAAACCAACAAAGTGCATGAACTCACAACAAATTACGGTATTACTTTATTCTGGCCTCCGCAGCAGAGTCTTCTCCGAACCCCTGAGACCGACTCATCGAACCCCTAGGGTTCGATAGAACCCAGAATAAGAACCGCTGCAGGCTGTTTCGAGTTCTGCCGCAGTTCTGGTCAAGTGAGAGAAGACAGACTGACAGGGGGCAAACTGAAGTACGGAACACTTTCCCAAAAGGGACACAGGGTGAGACATGAACACATTGGCTTCCTCCCAGTAAAGCAGAAGGCAGCCTGATCACAGAGCCTTCTGCTGGCCCCACACCTGCCACCAAACACTTTGGCAGTTGGGTTCTCTTTACACATCAGAAACATATGTTTCTGATCAGGTAACACAGCCCCTTTAACAGACACAAATTACTCAGTCCATTAGAAATCGGTATCTACTGCATGACCCTTCCTGGAACTGCTTTATGATCCGACCAATAGGGACAGAAGCAATATACAAACTGAAGGTCCCCAGAACCCAGCAAACTCAGCGAGCACAAGTTCATGCCCTAAAACTCCTTCCAAGGCCGGAGATCTGGCCGGGGCAGCAGAGGCAACCCCTCTCCAGCTCTGTCCCAAGGCTCTCCGGGCACGTCGGCCACTCCCAGGTGGGTGCTGCCCAAGCTGTCGTGCCTTGCCCACAGTCCACTCCCCAGACATTTGCTGGCCTTGCCAGCAGCACGTGGCAAAGGCTGAACCCCATCTTCCCTCCTATCCCACACGGCCAGCTTGACTTCTCCGTGTCTCTACAGTGCCCTCGGGTCCTCGATGAGGACCTCCCCAGGTCACTCCCATTCTGTAAAAAGCCTGAAGGATGTTTTCTGCAAGAAGCTCCCATGTCTGCCCTTTTCTCCCCACTCCCACCCCCTTACTCCGAGTTCAGACTTCCACGAGCTCGAAATGAGGTCACCCTGACTCCAACACCCTCCTGCTTCCCAGCACTCTGCACACACACCGTGAAGCGGGTGTCCACTCCACTCTGCTCCGCAGGGAAGCCAGGGGCTGCCTCATCACCCCTCCCCATTCTGAGCACACACTGGGCCCTGGCCTCCACCTGCCCCACCTCCTGCACCCCGCTACTCACACCCTTCACTCCAGCCAAACCATCCCGAATGCCGCATGGTCTCCTGACCCTGCATGGCCCTGTCCTCATTGGTACTTTCCACACTGCCCAGGACAACCTGAAGCTGACCTCCCCATGGGAGCCTGCCTATGATTCCCTGCCCTGAGCCACCTTACTGAGCGCCCTGCATCGCCCCACAACTCCCAACTCCAGGCTCCTCAAAGGGAGCACTAAGTGTATTCACCTCTGTGCATGCTGCTCACGGTGAGGACAGTCTGACACACCACGGGCTTCCGATTAGTATTGAACATAATGTCTAATCAATAGATACAGCATCATGTCCATAGCGAGGGCCTTGGCCACACTTATCAGGCACTTTATTTTGTGTCTCCACCACCAGAGGGCGACATTCCCGAGGACACATTGCTGCTTGCCTGGTCTTGGCCACAGGGCATCGCCCAGGAGAGGCTCTGGCCCCTAGGAGGTACTTGCTGAATAGTTTAGTGATTGAACAATTTGTTTTTGGCTCTGCCACTTACTGTTTCATGTTGGGTAAAGGACTCATTCTACACCTTCATTCCCCCCTCTGAAAAATGGGAGAACAGCACAGGATCATCTCAAAGAGTTGTCATGCAGAGTGAGGGCCTGGGGTGGGTGGACATGGTAAATGTCTATGATGACGATCCTGGCCGTGTGCTGAAGTCATCACTCCCTAGTTTGTTTTAAAGATCTGACCCTCTAATGAACCTTTAAACACTCTGACTATGCCCCCGGCACCCACACTCGTCTCTGGCAGTACCTGTCACCCTCCTGTCCCTCCCTTCCCTCAGCTCCGAACACACACACACACACCAGGGGGGAGTCCTCATGGAGAGGCCAGACACAACAGGCCAAACGGATCACTGGCCAGGCTCTGGGACCTTGCTCACCTATGACACATACTGTAGGGACCATGAGTTCCTCCTGGGAAAGTCGTAGGCTCAGGGAGAGACTCGGTTCTCTGTACCCCATTCTACCCCTCCTGCGGGAGGAAGGCTGTGCCTTGGCGAGACAGTAACTGGGGTGGCTGGGCCAGCCGCTCTGACTCATAGACGAGGCTCAGCTGAGTCACACACCTCAAACTCTGGGGCCTCTTCTTCTTGCTGAGCCTTGTCAACCAGGCCAACCGTCCTGTTCCCATCTCACCAACACCAGCTCAGCCACCAAGTAGCCTTTCAAGCCTACCGCCACAAAGTCCACCTGAACTGCCAAGCGAGGCCAATTTATATTGTAATTTAAATCTGTCCTGCATAATGCATAAGATGTTATGTTATAAATATTCACCCACAAATTGCCATCTGGACATATAGGAAACTTGGTGGGGCATTTAAAAGGGAAGTGAGGATTGGCCCAGCATCACGTTAGAGAGCAAAGCACCCACTCCAGTTGTTGCTGTCGCTTTATCTGCCAGGACCCTCAGCAGATGGAGTCCATTCCCCTCCAACTGAAACACTGCAAAGCCCTGTGCTGTCCCTCCACTCCCCGGTCAGACCCTGAGCTTGCTCCGCCTTCACCACAGCCACAGGGCACCTCTATCATGGAGCTCGTCTGCTCTCCCAAGAGCACCAAGGGAAACATCGCCTACTGCTGACTGGTGACGAGCAGAGACTGTTCCTCTCTTCCTTCCCTTCACATCCATACTGACTTGCGCTCGCCCACAGCTCAGTCTCCCTGACGGAGGCTTCCCTGGAGAGGGGATGAGAGCTTACCGTGGGATCCAATGAGGGCCCATTCCTCGAGTCTGCCATGCTTTTCATAGGCCATTGCCGAGTCCGTCCACTCCAATGGTCATAACTGAACTTTGCTATGACCCATGTATTATACTATTTGCTGAGGACACAGGCTAAGAGAACACACACTCTGTGATTGGGAAGCTCACAGACCAGAGGGTAGGTGTTCACACAAACCAAGCCTTTCAAATCAGCCCTAATGCCTGCTTTGTGGTAAGCACAGTCTGAGATGAGAACTGTATGTAACAAATGTATGTTCAAGGTCAGTGGGGATGCAAAGGAGTCTGTGATCCACCCTGCTCCCAGGGGAAAAGAGTCAGGCAGGCTGCACAGAGAAAGAGATGCCTAAGCTGGGCGTTGAGGGATGAGTAGGAGTTCGCGGGCAGACAAGAAGGAAGGGTATGATGCAAAGGGTCCCCGGCACGTGACTGCACGCACACATGCAGCATTCACAACAATGGTACGGAGCGTGGCGCGGCCCGAGGGCACTGCTGGGGCAGGCTGTCCATGTGCTGCTCCCTCGTAAGAAGCCGGTGCATTTCCACCTGCCTGTGACTAATGATTCTCACAGAATCTTTGTGGAGTTGAAAGGAAATAGCATTTTCCTCATTCTTTCATAACAAAATAATTAGAATCCTTGCAGTCCCCTCTCCTTGTCCTTTGTTAATAATTCACCCTCCATCAGTGTGAAATATTATGACTCGAAGGCACCAGTCCACTTAAGCCTTATGGATCTTTCTGGGAACCAAGAAATCATTGTCAGACTCACATCACCCTAACATACAAATGTGGAAAAGAAAGAACAGAACCTTCGTACTCTGACAAGGACTTCCGGAGGCCCGTTTACTTCCTGAGGACTATCACTGCAAATCCTAAAGGTTTGTCCATGCAGAAGTCAGAGAGCAGCAAGTAACCCAAATAGGCCTGCTTAGTAGGGAGGAGTGGGGTAAAGGGGCATTGTGGGTGCATGCTGTATGTCCATGAGGGATATCACAGGGCAATTACCAAATAAGACCAGGCTCTTTCCCAAGGCAAAACATCTCCTACCTCCCTACCTACCTGCCAAGTGCATCCAGTACAAGGCCCTGTGTCCCTGTGTCCAGGTGAGGTTCAGCCAACACCATTACCCAACTGACAGAAAGGGACACAGCTGACCCGTTTGGCCTTCACCTGTACAACACATTTAGCTCTGTTCTCTTTCATGAAACAAATGTGATAGGTATGTAGGTAGGAACATAGGTGCCTTCTTTTTCCTCCAATAATATACCTCTCCAGCCATAACTTTCCACCATAAGAGATTCAATCTATACAAGCAATCTTCAACTGTTCCCTCCAAAACTTGAATGCTCCAGGTGTGTGTTAAAGAGAAATTCTCTGTTTTTCATTGTTGATAAACATTTATATCCAAGTTTGCTATTCTTTGGTTAAACTCTTTCTGAGACTGTGTCCAAACAGATTAAACACTTAAAATTTTGAAGGGTTTTTCTATGCCTCCTGGACAAAATTTCAAGACTTTCATGATCAAATCAAGAATCTAGATACCTCGAACTCCAGTTTAATAGAGACTTCTGGGTGGCACCAAGAGCATGCACTTCTCACACAGCCTGCAGTGAGGAAGAACAGAGGACAACCTGTTAAGGTATCATTCTGGGATGGAAGCTAAAAATTGTCCATCACAGCCAGTTAGCCTCAAAGGAAGCCTAAATAAATCAAGCCCAGGAGGGAGCCAGTGGTATAAGATCTATAATAGCAGCAATCTTTTCAAGCATCGTGTCCTTATGAAAAAAGAATTCTCCCTCAAACTGGGCCACAGGACCCTCTTAAGAATAAACCTTTAGATTACTTTACAGGAGTATTACTGTTTCTTAGAAAGCAATCTAGGGATTGAATTGAACATCTGCATTTGAATGATACTCTCATTTGGTTATAAAATAGTTTTCTGACTTTTCATCATCAGGACAGCTGCTGTCCCCAGGAAGGTGAGCCAGGCACAGGTGTGTGTCCTCATGGACACCTCCATCTCTGACTAAAGACCAAAACAGGTGCTCCAGAGCTTACAAAATCAATTAGGAGAGTTAATATGCAGAAAGCACTTTGGGCCCTGAATCAAAATTAGCTATTATTATTATATCAATAGAAATGATAGCTTCCACTTATCAAGTACCTACTATAAACAAAACAACAGATCAAAGGCAAGGGCTCTCTAATTTAATCCTAACAGTAAACCCTACAGGGCAGTGCTAACACCCACAGTTTACCAATGAAGGTGAGGTAATGCAAATTTTGTTAGTTTCTGCCTTGCTTGCAGGCTTTTGTTAATGAAAAATCATTTTTATAAGACACTGCATTCCTTATTAAGGAGCAAATGCAGTCAGCATTTTTATATGCTTGCCCAACCTGGATAAAAATAAACAGCCGAGAAGAAATACACAGACAGACACATTTCCCAGACTGGGTTCTGCCTTCCTCTGTGACACACAACGTTGTACGGAGCTTTCTCCGCATCCCTTACACATCCACGGGGTGGCCCTGCCCACTGCGGGGCGGTGGTTCTGACCCACACATTCACCCTGCTACAGCTTCAGTCAGCCTCACAGTGACCGATGCACCACTGACTAAGGACCCACAGGCTGTCCCCTGACCGATTCCATCCCCTGAACAGCCACGGAATGAAGAGGGCCAACTTGCATGTCAATCACTCAGAGAGGATGTAAGACAAACAGCAGCGGGCGCCATTCCTCCCTTGTTACCGACGCAAGCTCAGGCCCAGCTCAGCTGTCAAACATAAATGAGCAAGATCCAATCTGCAATCAGTTTGTCACAACAGCCGTCCCTCGCACTGCGTTCCTCGGGGATAAACATGTGAAAACACACGCACACCAAAAGCAAGACAAAAAGCAGAAGAAGGCAGCATTTGTGAGCTCGGGATTCTGGAAGAGGACGAGGCCTGCGTTTGCCCTTGCTAAAAATGCCTGCAGCCTTCTCCATGATAATCAAACAATCCTGCGGACCCACACGTGTCCTGATCACCTCCCAAGTCACCAACATGCAGGCGGAGGCCAGGAGTTCTCAACAGTGCTGCGGAATCCTTCACAAAGCGAGGGCATCTCCCGATATAACTAACCCACCCTAGGTGTGCCCTTAACTCCCTGTCCCCTTTACTCCATTGGGGTAAAAGGTCCTAACCCTGGTGTACAAGGAGGTCGCTGAGGCTGAGGGGGGTTCTCTGGGGAACATCGCCCGCTACTTCAGGAATCAGTTCCACATCTCCGAAAGCACCAGCCGCTTTCTCTCTGCAGCGCCCCTTCCTTGTTTCCAGCGTGCCGTCGCTAGGAAGGCAGTCTCGATGATAACATAGTACAGCAGGGTTTGGAGTTCCATCACTAACAGTCACTACAAATTTCCTTTCCTCCCATCCCATTCAACTGCACATTTCTCAGAAGACTCTCTACCATTACAACAAGATCCTGTACATCAAGATCCCTTGCGCTTCCTCCAAAGAGGTGCCCACCAAGACTGGGATCAGCTTCCCCTGGAGCCTGCTGCTCCACTGCAGTGATGTGTCCCCTCTCCATTAGAGTGTCATATTCTTTATTGCCCCCATCTTAAAGCAATAGCATATGACACTTGTTACACATTTAAAGTTGGTAATCCCCAAAAACCGATGTTGAAGCCCTAACCCCAATGTGATGGCAAAGGAGGTAGGCTCCTGGGAAGTAAGCAGGTTGCCATGACATCAGGAGGGAGGGGCACCCATGATGAGATCAGTGCCCTGACAGGAAGGAGGAGGCAGCAGCGCTTCCTCACTCCACCACAGGAGGACACAGAGTGCGGCTGTATGTAAACCAAGAGAGAGCCTTGAGGAAGCCCACGTGCCGGCACCCTGACCTCAGACTTCCAGCCTCCATGACGATGAGAAAGTAATTGTTTAAGTCATCTAGTCTATGGTATTTTATCACAGCCATCTAAGCTACAATAATGCCACCTTCTACTAGATGGTGAAAGCTGCAAAGAGAGGGAATGGCCTAGGGGTGCTCACCACTGCATGCCTGTCATCTAGCACAAGGTCTGGGAAGTGACAGGCACTAAGGAGCTATGCTAGGTGGGTGGGTGGGTGGATGGATGGAAGGATGGACGGACGGATGCACGGATGGCACATGCATAGGTGGGTGGGTGGGCGCCAGCATGCACGTGTGCATGCACAGATGAAAGTCATATGGTTTTGCAGTGCACTCAGTGTTGGAGGAAATGGTTAGGATATAATAAGTGAAAATGCAGGAAATAAAATTACATAAACAATGTGATTTCAATTATGTAAACATTTACACAATTAAGAATCTGGAAGGAAATATACTAAAAATGCTAATAATGGTTATCTCTGGGTGGTAAGATGAGGATTGATTGTTTCAGCTCTCTCTGTTTCCCACGTTTACATAAATTGCATCTATTACATTTACAATCCAAAGTAAGATTACATCTTTGAAAAGGAAATTACTAAGAAAAAAGAACCGCCTCCATGTTTTAGGAGATTTTCTCCTATAAAAGCCAGGCACTAAAGGCTCGGGGTGGGGAAGCTGAGGTCCGTGCAGATTCGGGTGCTCTGAGTGAACTCAGGTGCTCAGGTCACTCCAGGTTTTCTGGAAGCACAAAGAATCCTCACACATAAGTTACCCTGTTATGCAGGCAGTTGTACAGCGGGCTTCTCTGGGAAGCGTTCTTTAGCCCCAGCCATTCAGAAAGGAGAGCTACTGGGAGGTGGAGGTGGAGGAGGAGGAAGTACCGCCTCTGAGGACAGACCAAAAACTCTTGATTGGATTGTCAGGCCAGGACAATAGGGCTGAGAAGGAACTTGACCCAAATCTTGAGAGCCATAAAGATCAAAACTAAGGGAATTGCAAATGTGTTAACCATGCAACTAAAAAGTTCCTCCCGGGGCTCCAAAGAGCAGAGAAGGTCATTGCTCTAAAGGTAGCTCATTTAAGAGGCAGAAAGGGCTGAAGTTACAGGGAAACAACAACTGTGACGACTGCAGCTATCAATTGTTAAGGGCCTGACACGGGGGACAAGGGACGGCACACTTGTAGTGTCAAGGGCCACATGGTAAAAATCCTCCGCTCCGAGGACTATAGTCTCTGTCACACTCCTCAGTTCTGCTGTGGTGGTGGCAAAAGCAGTCACAGATAATACATAAAAGAATGAGCATTGCTGTGTTCAAACAAAACTCTATATACAAAGACAGGTAGCAGGCCAGATGGCCTGAGGGCCACAGTTTGCCAACCCCTGACTGTCAATCTCTAATTGGATTCCCAGAGAGACTCAGAGAGATTAAGTCACTTGCATGGGCTGTGTCATCAGAAAGTGGCCTGGGTTGACTCAACCCCATGTCAGGTTGACTCCAAAGAGCCCACTACTTACCATGAGGTCACACAGAGCACTTTCCTGTGCCAGCATCAGGCTGGGCACGGGGACACTCGATGAGGAAGACCCAGCCCTAACCTTCCAAAGCTCATAATATAAGACAGGCACCTGCCCCACAGGTGCCTCCCTGACCCCGGCCCCCCGACACCAGTATGTCCCAATGTAACAAAGTAGGTGCCAGGAATACTGACACCCACAGCACAGACACGCATCAAAGGTACCCAATTCCTTTACAAAAGGGCTTTACCCTCCACACAGGATACGCTAGAAAGGGAGCTCGCTACATTTACAAGTTACAAATGTGGAAGCCTAGACACAAAAACAGAGCATGACGGACCCCCACCAGAAACTCACTGTGCTGGGTCAGAGCTTAGCTTCACGGTCACGAGCAGACAGAGCTGGATGGGAGAACCTGAACTTTACGAGACTAAAGCTCAGCCAGCTCCCTGTGAACCAAAGTTAGGAGTCCTTCCTCTCTTGGGGCTCATAGGAGACAACGTAGGGGACAGGGACTGTGTGTCAGTTGTCACATCGACAGCACCAGGTACATGGTAGGTACAAAATAATAGAGAGGACGTTAAATTAAAACAGAGACTTTCTGAAATAACCTAAGTCAGCAGGAAACTAAGAGTTAACTTGTGAACAACTCTCCAGTAAGGAAGGCCAGCCGGTTGGGCTGGGAAGTCAGCAGGGCTGCCTTGCAAAGCCAGCGCGGGCAGACGGGGCAGGGAGCACCTGCAGGCGCACAGCCCACCCTCTGAGTGAGTGGAGGCCCTTCTCTCACAGAGGCAGGTGTGCCCGCCCACCGGCCCCGCAGGGACAGTGAGCGGCCAGGTTCAGCACAGACTTGTTTACCCATCTCCACACGGCAGCCTGAGATTCCAGGACCACCCCGTCCAGCCCCTGCGGCTCCTTTATTTCCCTAAGCCCCTCACCTCCTGCTCCCACTCTAGAATAGACTGACTTTATTAACTCCCAGCAAACAGGGGAGTGCTCCCCAGCCTGCCCCTCCCCCACGTCCCCTCCACAGCCCTTTCTGGCCCCACCCAATGGGAAGAGGACAGGGGCTACACTTGAGGATTTGTAGGCTGTTTTCCCCAGTGCCTAGCCACCATCTGCATACCTGTGGCTGCTTCACCAACACCAAGGTTGCGGGAGTAGGGAAGAGGAATTATATTTTTTGCACCTGTAATGTGCCAGGAATCATGGAGATAAACACTCAAATTCTATGATTTTCTCCTTCCAGCTGCCTTGAGATGTGGGTGTTTTCATCCACATTTTTTTAAAGAGGGGTCCTTAGCTCAGAGGTTATGTCATCAGCCCACGATCACAAAGCCTGTAAGTGACAAAGCCAGGTCCACCTGAACGCACTCACCTTCACCCACTGCCCGAGCTTCGGGGGTCCAGCACCCTCGCCGTGTCCAACTTGCCCCCACTTTCCCTTTGTCCACTGCCTACCAGCCAGAGTGGCCTCTTTTTCTATTCCAAGAACCTTCTGTCACCCTTCCCTGGAATGTTCTTCCCCCTTCTCTTTACCTGGCTAACACCTATTCAATCTGCGGCTCTCAGCTCAGCTGTCACTGCTCAGAAAGGTCTCCCTGGTCACCACCCTGACAACACTCTAGGCTGACCCTCTACCTGCATCCCCTTCTCCGACTGTGGCCCTGGTCTTTCCTTCACAGCAGCTGTGGTCCAGTAAGATGGACGCTGACTCGTTTATGGTTGGTTTCCCAACCAGGACAGTGGGTTCCAGGGAGGCAGTGACTGAGTCTGTCTTTTACACTGCTCCATCCAAGTGCTTCCCACAGGGCTCAACACAGAGCAGAAGTCTGCCTGTATCTGAGCAATGATGACAAATGAATTACCACCCCACAAATATACTCTCTGGACATTTCAGAAGGTCCAATCATCATCGTCCTTGAGTTCAGCACAAATATCAATCACACACACACGTGCATGCACACATACACACAATTACCACCATGTCAAGTTCTTGAAGAGCGAGAGTGCAACCACCCAATGCTACTGCCACTTCGGTGTTTCTGCCATTGCTACCAAAGTGACCTAATAAAAGGGCCCACAGAAAACCAAGCACAGGTGGAGTCACTGTTAGAAAGCACTGGAGTGAGGATGAACATGCACAGGCTATAGAACTTATTCTTTTTTTTAATTCTTTTTTTTTAATTTTTTAATTCATTTTAGAGAAGAGAGAGAGAACAGAAAGAAGAGAGAGAGAGAAGGGGGGAGGAGCAGGAAGCATCAAGTCCCATATGTTCCTTGACCAGGCAAGCCCAGGGATTCGAACCAGTGACCTCAGCATTCCAAGTTGATGCTTTATCCACTGCACCACCCCAGGTCAGGCAAAATCTTTTCTTTCTTTTTAGATTTCATTTGTTGATTTTTGGAGAGAGGAGAGAGAGAAAGGGAAAGAGATGGACAGTGAGGAAGAGGGGGAGAAGCAGGAAGCATCTACTCATAGTGGTTGTTTCCTGTACATGCCTTGACCAGGCAAGCCCAGGGATTCAAACCGGCAACTTCAGCATTCCAGGTCAATGCTTTATCCATTGTGCCACCACAGGCCAGGCTAGGCTACAGAACTTCAAGAGCATTTATGCAACGACCCCAAAGCCCATGTGACACCTGACAAAGAGACAAGGAGGCAAAGTCACCCACACAGTCAAGCAACACCTACAGTGATGACGTATAAGAAAGTAAAAATCTGAGCCCTGCCCCTGAGGCCTATGTTGCTGAGACTGCGCCCAACACTTTTATACCTAGTACCAAGCAGAATTTAAGGGCCAAGGCTCGAAGCTGGGCAGAGCTGGGTTCAAAGTATGGCCCCATCACTTACTGCTGGCCTGAGTCTCCTCACCTGGAAAATGGGGCTAATCCTCGTGCCTCCCTCAAAGAAATGCCATTAGGATGAGGTCACCCAGATGCATGCAAGCTGCTCATTGGTGCTCACCACACGGTTTAACTGTTGTCTCGTTATCTGTAGTAGTTCCCAATGGAACAAGAGTTCCTCACAGAGATGTGTGCCCCATGCAGGTCCTGGCATGCAGCCGGGCGCAGCCAGGCGCAGCCAGGCTTCCGATGAGGACACACCCAAGTATGCAGGCTGCGGCCGCCCCACACCTAGTGTTCATTCAGCAGCTGCTCCCCCCCTCAGCTACCCTTCTCCTGCTGGCTGCAGTCCTCAGTCCTGGGTCTCCGCTAAGCCCCTCCTAAGGGCCGTGCCGTGCTGGCGAGAAGGGAAGGAGAGCCTCAGCCTCTCCCTTCAGCAACACAGGAGTCTCTGAGCAGCCTGGAGTCATCTGCTTTCTTCCCAGCTCTCTGCATAGGTGCTGACCTCAACATTACTAATTGATGAAAGTTTGGGAGGAATTCTAGAATTCTACTTTGAAACTGACAGAAGTAGGTAATCGCTCTTCCCTGAAAACAACAAGTTTCTCCTCTATAATAAGGGACCCTGGTATATCTCCTTAAAAAATACCAATATTAAGGAACAACTTCTTTTGGAGGATCTTAATTAGCTAAACTCTTCCTTTAAAAAGAAAAGCCAACCGTGGAGCAATCTGCCTCCTAATCCATTCATAAATCAGGCATTCAAGTCTTAGAATAATTTTCCCATAATTCATGTTAATCATTCCAGTCTCGTAACATGAATCATCTGTGTAATGGAAACTTTCACTATGATGGGCAAGAGATACTGGATTGTTTTTAAATCTCTCCATAGCTCAGAAATTTTTCTATTATTGACAGAAAAGTTACTGTACTTTTAGCAGGCGCTTTAAATATTACTCATGCAATCAAAGCAGTTATCTTAACTTACATAGTTTTCAAACATGGATTAGGGTTCACCTTATTAGATATTCTATAGCACTACTTACAACGGCACATGAAAGGGCAGTCCCCAAACTTCTGGCAATACTGGGAAACAGATATGGCCATAAACTGTCCCCAGGGAAGTGGCAAAGGCTCTGAGCAAGGCGTGGACTCTCAGCTGATGCCACAAGAGGCAGAGACAATGGACTGGTCCCCAGAAGCGCTCTTTACACAGAGTTCAGAGGGCAGGATAACAGATGGAGATTTGTATACTTTAATCAAGAATTCCACTGAATTCTCTCCAAGTGCTCCAAGGACAAGACAGGATTTTTCAATCCAATTAACATCCAGAAAGTAACATGGATGGGTAATAGGACAATTTCAATGTTTTCAAAATAGAAAACTTGGAACTGAATTCTCAAAATCTACAAGCTAGAAAGTAATACCACAAACAACTACCATGTACAGGACAGACTACCTGGTGTGGGGCTGGAGATAGAACATCCCCTTTAATCTTCACAGCCATTCCACTCATCAGCAAAACAACACAGAATAAGTGCTGGTGAGGATGTGGAGAAAAGGGAACCCTTCTGCACTGCTGGTGGGAATGCAGACTGGTGCAGCCACTGTGGAAAACAGTTTGGAGATTCCTCAGAAAATTAAAAATCGAACTGCCTTTTGACCCAGCTATCCCACTTATAGGAATATACCCTAAGAACACCATAGCACTGTTCGAAAAGAAGAAATGCACCCCCATGTTCGTGGCAGCACTGTTCACAATAGCGAAGATCTGGAACCAGCCCAAGTGTCCGTCAGAAGACGAGTGGATTAAAAAGCTATGGTACATATATACTATGGAATACTACTCAGCCATAAGAAACGATGACATCGGATCATTTATAACAAAATGGATGTACCTTGATAACATTATACGGAGTGAAATAAGTAAATCAGAAAAAAAAAGAAAAACTGAGAACAGCATAATTACATACATAGGTGGGACATAAAAGTGAGAATATGAGACATGGACAAGAGAGTGGTGGTTATGGGATGGGGGGAGGGAGGGAAGAGTGGGAAAGGGAGAAGGGTAGGGGCACAGGGAAAACCAGATAGAAGGTGACAGAGGACAATTTGACTTTGGATGATGGGTATGCAACACAATTGAATGATAAGATAACCTGGAGATGTTTTCATTGTACATATGTACCCTGATTTATTGGTGTCACCCCATTAGAATTAATAATAATAAAATATATATTAATAATCTTCACAGCCATTCTATGAGAGACAAAAAGTGTTAAACTTGCCCATGGCCATTCCACCAGCAAGAGGCAGAGCCAGGCCGGGCGTGTGGCCTGCTGGCCTCCATTTGTCCTGTCCTAAATCCTGACACCAGACTGGCCTAGAAAGTCAGAGTGAGGCTTCTGCCTCACCTGCACCCCTCTTGTGTGGACTACCTTCCGCGACGGAGCCACTGCCATCTGTCGCCAGGCAACCGCTGGTCAAAGCAGCGTAGCTCCTTTGAACGAGCAGGTCTTGAGTAATGCTGAGACATAAATGGTTGCATCAGAGCTTGATTGGGAACAGCTGGGCCAGCAGAGGCTGTCACAGCCTCAGAGTAGCACCAGGGGAGAAGCAGAGGGGAAGCATGGCTCCAAGGAAAAGTATGAGGGAGGGAGATCCAGGCTCCAGCTACGTGCGGGCCCGATTGTCAGCTAAACAAGGAAAAGTCAGACCAGGTAAGTGAGAACAGCAAACAACTGTGGTTGCAATTTTTAAACACCAGACCTTAGACTGCTTAAGTTGCTGACCTGGGGGGGAGGGGAGGGGGTGGGCGAGTGCACACACAAACTGTGACGATTTGAGTCGAATGGCTGGGATGCTGTGCTTTGAGCATTCTCGTTTGTTCTGTTTGTTCACCTATTCACAAGTGACTTGAGTCACACTTACTTGATATCAACCGTGGATACAGGTAGAGGGAGTGGACCTGTGGCTCTCGGCCCACCCTCTCATCCCCAGCAAGGCAATGCCCCTGCTTTGTTTCCCAAAGTGGACCGCTGACAGCTGCTGGATGGCAGCTACTGGTGTGCAAGTCTGATGCAGATGAGGACGTCTCCTGGACACCCCTTCCTGACGCCTCCAACATCCCCTACAATTCGCACCCAAGCCTGCGGTCAGCGATCAGCGGGGAGCCATGCTGCCATGGGGTACTCTGTGCCAGAGAGAATAGAGCTGAGGTTTAAAGAAATCACCTCCCTGGGTACGTCCGCAGCAGCTCCAGGGGACCATCCCTGGACTAAGCACAGGGGAGACACTTTTGCTTAAAGGAGTACAGCTCAATGGAAAAATATAAACAACTTCACTGGAGACGTGCCTGGGGCCAGGCATACTACGAGGAGGACATCAGGAGTGCCCATACACGTGGTCTGTTATCACCATTACTGTTCCACTACTGTTAAGCTCCTCCCAGCTCCCACCATGACCTGCCCACAGTCCTTCATGCCCACCTGCGTAAACCGCACATCCCAACAAAGCTTCTCAGCACAAAATGTTTGCCAATCCCCCTTTACATACTCTCTCCTCTTACCGACTGTCTGCACCACACCTGTTAGGCACCAACTCCCTGCCAGGAACTGTGCCGAGCTCCTGGGATGCTCCAATGAGGAGCCTGGCCTGGCCCTGCCCTCAAAGTCACAGACAGGCAGCAACGAAGCTGGCGCTCCGGGAGCAGGGAAAGCGCTGTGACTGAGCTCTGGACAAAGGGGGCGACAGCCCACCTCCGGTCAGGGGCCACCCCGCCCTGCGCACCTTCCGAGCCACCTCGGAAAGGCACCTTCACTGGCTCATGCTTATCTCCTGAAAACACGGTTTGAATTGGGATGAACACCTGATGCTACAAAATACACTCAACACCCTGGAGCAATCCAACCCAAGTCTCCCTCAAATATCTATACCTAATTGTCACAGCAATCAGAATCAGCTAATGACGAGCTTTTGAACCAGAGGGAGATGCTGAGTCAGGCTAGGAGAACTGTTGTCATATATGGACACACTAACGAACAAGCAGAGAAGTTCAGCTTACCTGGAGAGCTAGAAGAATAAACTAAGCAAGTAAGACGAATATGTTACACCTGCAGGTAAAATTGCAACTCTGCAAAGTAACACAAAAGATGGGGACAGTGGGGCCCTGAGCGTGGACAGTGGATACTTGTGACCTACTCTAGGGGTCTGCAAAGGTGTCTCCCAAGATATAGAACCTGAAGGAATAGCAGGAGCTACCCAGGCAAAAACGGGAGGGAGTGATCGAGGCAGGGAGAACAGCATGTGCAAAGGTCCTGCACACCTCACATGAAGCCAGCCAGGCTGGGGAGCTGTGCTCAGGAGGATTCCCAGAGCACTGCACATATACCGCAGGGCATGCTCACACTGCTACACACTCAGGCTGGACCCTGCCATGCTGCCCACCTCCCAGGAAGCGTCCTGAGCCAGCCTCGTCTGGGGCTGCTGCTCCAAGCCACTGACCTCTGTCCCTGCTGCTGCTGCTGCTGCTGCTCCTCCCCACGAGTCTCGCTTTACAGCCATGCACAGCACGGCATGTTCCGGAGGAGCTCTGCTCCCTTATTAATCTTGCTATATCTTATTAAGCCAGCCTGGTGCCTGCCTGTGGTCTCCCGCACGGAGCAGTGGGGTTTGTGCAGCACGTGGCAGCTGGACTCACTATATTTCACTTCTTTTGTGTCGAGGGAATGACCTAGATGCTGCTCTGTACAAAAGACCCACACTTGCAGGCTTTAAACCTACTCTCCCATCGGGCCAGTGCTTGGGTGGAAGCAGAGGTTTGGACACGCATGAGGTGGTGTCAGCCGAACTGATAAGTGGTCTGAGTGGGCCATGTGTGTATGTGTGTGTGGGAGGGGGACATGAGACCCACTCAGGACTGTGCCAGAGGACCAAGACAATGCCCCCTGATGGGTGGGTATCTCTGAGGAGGTCAGTTGCAGTAGAGACTTCTGTGAGAACCCTTGTTCACAGACATGAGTGAAGGGAGAAGATGGGTGACCTGGGGTTCCCTCCATCCACCTGTTTCCTTAGTTGGTTCCCAGCCAGGCTGT
The DNA here is from genome assembly GCA_037038555.1 of Rhynchonycteris naso. Taxonomy (NCBI): domain Eukaryota; kingdom Metazoa; phylum Chordata; class Mammalia; order Chiroptera; family Emballonuridae; genus Rhynchonycteris; species Rhynchonycteris naso. The sequence goes on from CM073003.1 coordinate 98,910,283, forward strand.
CATACTCACTTATTCATTCATCCCATTCATTCATTCGTTCACTCTCCTGGTATCTCCTAAGTGGCTACTCTGCACAGGCTCTGTGAGGGACACAAAGATAAATGACAAGACCGTGAGAAACCTTCCCAAGGACGATACACATAAGCAAACCCCTCAGAGGTCACAAAGAACCAGGAAGACCACACAGCAGACCACCACCCCGACCGGCCGGAACACTGACTGATGGGGAACTTGGGTAAGCTTCTCAGCATGGCAAAACGGAATCGGTAGCATTGTCTCAGTGAGCTCAGGCTGCTGAACTACAGACCGGGGGGCTTAAGCAACAGGAATATATTTCTCACAGTCCTGAAGGCTGAAAATCCAAGATCAGGATGGCAGTTGGTTCTGTCGCCAGTGAGGTCCTGCTTCCTGTCTTGTAGATGGGCACCTGCTTACTCTGTCCTCACAGGGCACAGAGAGAGACTTAGCAAGGTTTCTGGGGTCTCTTCCTAAAAGGGCATCTTGAGGGCCCCACCTTCAAGACCTAATCGAAACCTAATTACCTCCCAAAGACCCCATCTCCAAATACCATCATGTTGGTGGTTAGGGTTTCGACATATGACTTTTGGAGAGACACAATTCAATTCATAGCAACCAGCAACCTTGTAGGACTAATGTGGGAACTAACTGGGATCCCACAGATGCAGCACTGAGCACAAAGCCTGGCGATGCCCTGCAATGGTGGCTCACTGCTCATCTACTTGTTCCTATAGCAACTGGTACAGGTGTGGTGCCTGGTGAATGGCAGGTGGGATGTGTCTCCCGGGACCCAGTCTGCCTCCCAGTTAACTAGGACCAACCAATTCTGCACCGCTGTCCAGCACCCAGCCTCCCCTGCCAAGCCAGAGTGTGACTTGAAACTGAACTTTTTCCCTCCAGGCATACAAAAGGAATCTAAAAACACAAGAGATGTGATTAAGTGCTGAGCTGGTCATCATGCTACGATCCAAAAGTCACAAGTGGACCAGGTCCAGTTCCTTTCTACCTCTTAATCACGTCCCTGCCAGATTTAAAATGCAATGAACATCAATGAGAACAAATGCTAATAAGGCTCTAACAGGCATCGGATGTCAAGAGGTGAGGAATGAGCCTTGCATATTTTGACTGAAAGGGGGTCAAAGAGGAAATAAATGGGATACTAAATAGAAATCTTTTATTCAAGAGGCACAGCTCCCCTGAAAGGCAGCTGCTCCAATCAGTGACACTCGCTCATTAGAGAATGTGTCCTGCTCAGTGTCCTGCAGCAGCAGGAGCACCAGCTCCATGACATGTATCGTTCCTGGCATCTAGCTAGCGTGGCAAAGTGACCAGGAAATTTACATCAGGCCTAAATGAAAGATGAGGTCCTTTCCTGACACACGCGATCATTAGAGTTTTGGCTGTCGTGAAATTTCTCCAAGAAAACACTCTGACCTTGGAAATGTCACATCAAATGCTTCTGTTAAGCAGTGCTGACAAAGTTAATGCATTTGTCAAGTGTCTGTGACTGCATTTTTGTCTACCTTTCCAGGATTTCAGGAAAGCCTTTCTGGTGGATGGACTTCAGGTCCATGGAAGAATCACATAAAATTGCCAGCTGAAATGACAGGACAGTGTGGGACAGCTCGGCATTGCTCTCCGTCCTCGTCACAGTCCCTGGCCATAACCGGTCACTGGCACCTAGCACCGCTCTCTGGTTCCAGAAGCCCGAGGATCCTAAGCTGCCTTCTGGGCCCTCGCTGCCTTCAGACTCTGCCCTCTCCGGTTTCTCAGACATCCTGAAATGCCCAGTCTGCTGCTGCTCTAGGTTTCCTGATTGAGAGAGAGATTTGCTTTGAGTGCTAATGAGGCAGAATGAATAGTGTAACTTTACAACCAGGCAGCCCTGGATTCAAGACCTAGCACCCTCACTTCCCAGCTGTGAAACCTGGGCCACAGCATTTACCCTGCACTCTGGATTACCCCATTGCAAACTGGGGAGGCCAGTGCTACAGAAGCAGAAGCCTATGGGCCTATGGCGAGGACGTCAGAAAGGTGAACTATTATAACTGGTTTTGTAAAAAGTAGGGTTTTCACTCCGATACAAAAGTCAAAGTAGCGAGATAAATAAGGAAGCCTCGGGGTTCCACAGAGCTGAGCGGTTCGCAGGAAGTGTTCATCTCTCTGGGTAATGGGCTAGACCGCGAGCTGTACAAGCTTCCATTATCACACGGCCAGGACACGGAGAGAAGCAGTATACTCCATGACATGAGAGGGCCCTGGGATCCTACATCACCTCTCGGAAGGTTAGTTCACCTGGAACCATCATCACAATGCTCCATACCCAAATTTTCTCCTATTAGCCTAGATTTCCTCCCTTGATGAGGACGGCAATGGCTGTGGAAGCCTCTGAGATTCCAGAAGGCCTTGTACCCGCCAAGCTCACACTGAGCGCTTCTTACGCACCTGCCAAATTACTCCTCACAGCAACTCGCCAAGGGCCCGTCCCCATCCCCCGTCTAGACCCTCGCTGCTCAGGAAAGATAATTTGAACCACAAATGTGAGCCATGTCTGCCATGAAAATATTCTAGCAGTCGCATTAAAAAGTAAAAAGAAACAGGTGGAATTTTAATATTTTATTTCAGCCAACATATCCAAAATATTATGTCAACATGTCATCAATATTTTAAACTGTTAATAGTCTATTTTACCTTTTTTCCATATTAAAGCTTCAAAATCTGGTGTGTTTTACACTCACAGAACATTTCAATTCAGACCAGCCCTATTTTGAGTGCTGGGGAGCCACGTGTGGCCGGTGGTCACCATATTGGACCACATGGGTCTAAGGAAGGGAGGACACAACATGAAACCTGGCCAGGACCCCACACAGATCCCGCAGTCTGTCCAGAGCTGAGCTCTTCCCTGCAATGCTGTCCTGCCTCTCATTTGCTTAATCCACTAACCCTACCTTCTGAAGCCTACTACCTGGCCTAAGAAATAGGGGCTCCATCTCTCATGCCAAGGACTGCGGGTCAATGCCCCCAGCATGCTGAGGGTGAGAGCAAGCAGACACCTGTGATTTCACTTCTTAAGAAAAGATCCCGGTCCTGGTCAATTTGCTCAGTGGATAGAGTGTTAGCCCAGGATATGGACGTCCCAGGTTTGATTCCCAGTCAGGGTACACAGGAGAAGCAATCATCTGCTTCTCTACCCCCACTCCTCACTCTCTATCTTCCCATCCCGCAGCCAGTGGCTCGATTGGTCCTAGCATCAGCCCTGGGCACTGAGGACAGCTTGTTGGTCTGAGTGTGTCAGCCTCGGGCACACTAAAAAGAGCTCAGTTGATTGAGCATCCTGATGGGGCTGCCAAGTGGAAAAGAAAAAAAAGGGAAAGGAAAGATCCTGACAGGGCACCATTTCTAAAACTTGCTAAAAACGACCCTAGACCTAACCAGTGCGTCGACCTGGGACACTGAGGACCCAGGTTCAAAACCCCAGAGCCCAAGGTCACTGGCTTGAACAAGGGGTCACTGGCTGGGCTGGAACACCCCCCCCCCCCGTCAAGGCATGTATGAGAAGCAATCAATGAACAACTAAGGTGCTGCAACTACAAGTTGATGCTCTCATCTCTCTCCTTTCCTATCTGTCTCCCCCCCCCCAAAAAAAAACAAACAAAAAAAGGGCCCAGGTTGAGAAAGCAGCAGCTAAGAAAAAGAGACAAGCACTTTTTAATAGTACCCCACTGATGTCAGAGGTGGTTTCAAAACTGTCAAAAAAAGAAGAAAGTCCAACTCTGTGTCAGGGATTCTCAGAAAGGGAGGAGAGTGTGCGTGTACGAGATTAGTAACCACTGGGTAAGGATTCCATAGTAAAATACCCGAAGATGACAATGCTGAGCTCAGGAGAGGGTGGAGGAGAAGAGATAACAATACAGAACTTAGACGGGGATGGAGACTGGGTGGGGCGCGGGTGAGAAGCAGGCGAAGAGGCCACTCACCACCTGCATCTCACTCACCTCAGAGGACCGTGAGTCGTTGCCACCCGCAGAAACTCTGCAGCTATAATTTATGGTCTAATGGCATAACGGTAATTACCTGCTGCCTCTTGTAAGGAAGTAAAAGTGCATTCAAGAACCCATATGGCTTAAAAGGCCTTCATGAGACTGATTTGATCGACGGAAAGCTAACAGCCCAGCAACAGCAGCTGAGAGTAACCAGAGCTTACAGAGAAAGGGTGTGAGCCCCCGATTGTGAACCACTGTGTCTTGAACTGAGCACGACTCCCTCAAGGTCCCCATCAGACAAGGGTGGGTTTCACCTCTCCCCCAGTCCTCTTAGGCACCCCTGTAGAATGATCCAGTGCAGAAGCGTCTGCCCTGTACCTGCAGCGCGTGGGCGAAGGGCCAAGCCTGAGGCCCCTCAGCACCCTTCCAACCTGCCAGGCCATCTGTGGGGAGTGAGGGCCTCGACCCACACCAGGGAGAGTCCTGAATGACCCCTGCTAGTAGCAGGTGGCATGCCCTCCCTGAAGCGTGCAGAGGTCATTTCCACAGGTATAATAAACAAATGCTGAGCTCAGAGTAACATCTCTCCAACCAGCTCCAAACCTGAACCTCGGTGCTTTGGGGAGGGGACTTCAACTCATACAGACGGGCAGTTACCAGCAGGAGCTCTGGACCCGACAGCCCTGGCTCTGCCTCTCACCATCACGTGACACTGTTGTGAGTTTTTTAACCGCTGGGGGCCTCAGTTTCTTCTTCAATAGAGAGAATCATTTGTTCATTTAACAAATATTTATCGAGCCTGTACTAGTCCAGCTCCTGGTATACAACAATGAAGAAATGAAGAAAAAAACTCTCCCTCGTGAATCTTAATTCTAGTTAGGGGATCTGCTCAGTGGGCAGATCAACATGTACAAACAAATATAATAACAATAGCATATACCTCGCAGGGCTGTCTGAAGAGTTGATTAAATAGCAGGTCTAATGCAGACTGTACACTAAGTAAATGTTAGCTATTGTTACTATGAACAGTAATAATAGTTACTTCTAATCCTTCCAGCTACATCTGGGGCTGGGCCTGGTCCAAAAGCACCATTTGGCCGGAAGCCAGGAGGGGAGACAGACAAGCCTGGAAGGGCTCTATTTTTTCATCCCAACGTCTTTCTGGATTCGTGCCAAGAGGACATCCTGCCTCCAGAACAGAGCCTCACACGGTCTTCATTTAGCTACAGCAACATTCCCACCCAGCCCAGGTACACGGCAGGAGGGCCTGGGAGCTCGGCGCCGGGGAATTCAAATCCACTAGCCAGTGGCGTGCCAGCTCTCTGCCAGGCCCCATGAGATGCCATTTGCCAAAATGCTTGCAAAAGTGCCTTCGACGTGGTCCTACGCAGGAAGAGTGCCTCCGACGTGGCCCTACGCAGGAAGAGTGCCTCCGACGTGGCCCTACGCAGGAAGAGTGCCTCCGACGTGGCCCTACGCAGGAAGAGTGCCTCCGACGTGGCCCTACGCAGGAAGAGTGCCTCCGACGTGGCCCTACGCAGGAAGAGTGCCTCCGACGTGGCCCTACGCAGGAAGAGTGCCTCCGACGTGGCCCTACGCAGGAAGAGTGCCTCCGACGTGGCCCTACGCAGGAAGAGTGCCTCCGACGTGGCCCTACGCAGGAAGAGTGCCTCCGACGTGGTCCAACACGCCTTGGCGAAGCACATCTCCATGGGGCTAGAGGGAAAGTAAGGGCTGTGGTCCGCCCATAGCAGTGGTCCCCAGGAAGTCCTGGGACCTGAGAGATGGTGATGACGACGGTGCCTACAGTGATGGCAGCAACCCTTACCCACCACGTAGTGAGCGCTTGCTAAACATCAGCACTGTGAGCAGCGCTGGCCTCGCTCTGTCTTGCTTACTGCTTTCAATAACCCTGTCATGGAAGCCCTCTTTCCTCACTCTCCGCTTTGTAGGTAAGGAAACTGAGGTTAAGGAATTTGTCCACGCAGGCACAGCAAGGGGAAAGCAGGCAGACAGTGCAACACAAAAGGCAAGTGCCACCCCAGGGGGAAGGAAAGGCAGGAAGCCAGTCTCAAAGCCACCAACCACCAACTTCACTGTAGCAGTTCATTGTCGACCCACTTCCTATGAACAGACGCCATATTCAATTTCATTGGAAAAAAGGAAAGTGCCTTTGCTAAGTTTTTTCTCATCGCTGGAATAAATGTTGGCCATTATCAAAGGACAACTTATATGTCAAGCTTTAAAAAATGTCAACAAGCCAAATGCCCATTAACAGTAAAAGAGAAATAAATTGTGGGAATAAATTTAAACATTGGAATGTAACACAGCCATGAAAAAGAACTGCTTCTAGAAACAACACGGTAATTTCACAGAGATGGCAAGCGAGAGGTGCAGAGGAATATATGCTAAATGAATTCCTTTTAGATCAGTGGTTCTTAACTGTTTTTGAGGTACCAAACCCACCAGTTTCATATGCGCATTCACCAAATCCTTCTTTAGTGATAAATAAAATATGATTTTTTTTCCCCAAATTCAAGACATAGGTATATGTTTTCTTACTGGTGCACAAAATGAGCCGTGCATGAACATCACCTTGCTCAAAGAACAAAACCAACAAAGTGCATGAACTCACAACAAATTACGGTATTACTTTATTCTGGCCTCCGCAACAGAGGCTTCTCCAAACCCCTGAGACCGACTCATCGAACCCCTAGGGTTTGATGGAACCCAGGTTAAGAACCACTATTTTAGATCAAGTTCAAAAACAGGCAAAACTAATTGATGGAAATGAGGGCACAGGGGAAGCGTTAGGAGTGCTGGAAATGTTCATATATCTTAGGTTATGGAGGAATATTTAGAGGTAAACATTTATTGAGCTATACAACTAAGGTCTGTATACTTTTCCTGTATTCTACCACAATAAAAAATGTAAAATAGAAGTTTAAGGAAATCTCAGGAGGTTATTTAATCCAGGATCCTGCCTATAGGCAAGAATTTAACCCAGACTCGTTTAAGAAAGAAGGCAATTGCCTGTCTTAGTCGTTAAAATAAAAATAAAAACAAGGATCTTTTTTAAAGCCTAAAACAGAAATTCAGCCACAGCAATGGAACACTCTAGCAGTGGAATTAGCTGGCAGGAGCCCGTACTCCAGGTTTGCACAGATTAGACGTGACCTCCAGCTCCCCCAGCCCTCCCTGCTGGGGAGATCCACAATTCGATTTTAGAAAGACACGTCTGCGCAGAACAAAGCCCACAGCAGCCACTTCAAAGGGACTTAGAAGAATGTTCCCTTCCTCTGCTCCCCCGACCATGGGGCCTTTTCAGAAGTCACCACAAGAAACTCAAAAGCAATCTCCAAAGCACTGAATGCAATAATACTGTCACGGGCCATCTCAGCAACCAGTACATGAGGAAAATTGGACATACGTGACACCAGCTTTTTCACACAGAAAATCACTCTGGGTACACCGGCCTCTAATTATTTCCAAGTCTGGGAACAAGCTGGGCTTGTAATAAAAGCCTGGGACCTTCCTAGTTAGGGCTGGAAGGCAACCCAGGGCCCTGGGTTTTCCTGCTCTCAGGATGAGAGGGGGCAGCGCAGGCCTCCTCAGGCAGCCCGCATGGCCATCGCCTCTCCCTCCCACGCGCCTTGCTGACTCAAGTGAAGCAGGATCATATGGTAGTTCTAGTTCTAGTCTTCATTTTTCAAGGAACCTCCATCCTGTTTTCCATCGTGGCTGTGCTAATTTATTATCCCACCCCGATGCACAAGGGTTCCCTTTTCTCCACATCCTTGCCAACACTTGTGACATCATGGATGGATGGATGGATGGATGGATGGATGGATGGATGGATGGACGGACGGACAGAGACGGATCTTGAGAGTGTTATGCTCAGTGAAATAAGTCAAATGGAAAAGGACAGAAACTATACGATTTCACTCATGTGGGAAATAAAAAAGTAACGAATGAACTAACAAAAACAAATGCATAGACACAGACAACAGAACGGTGCTAACCAGAGGAAAGGGGGCTGGGGGAAAGCAACATGGGGGGAGGGAGTCAAATACATGGTAAGAGGGAAAAACTGGGTGGTGAGCACACTATAGAGTATACAGACACAGATTTACTGTGTGCCTGGAATTTATGTAATGTTATTTACCAATGTTACCTCGGTACATTTACTTTTCTTAAAATAAAAATAAAATAAAAATAAAAAGCGAAGCTGGTCTGCCAAGAACCACAGATGGTATGTGCTCAGCTCAGCCACTATCGACACGGTGGTTTTGATGCAAGAGGCAGAGGAGTAACGTGAATCGCTGGGTTTGATCACAATCACACTCTGGTTTGGATTGAGGTTCAGCAATTACAAGGCCCTCAGCCAGAAGAGCTCCACTGGGGTTTGGGGAGGAGGGGATTTTGAAAAACTAATTAGACACCCCAGACAAACAGATTTCCCTTCAAAGCTCCTTACAGAAGGGTCTCTTTTCACAGAACCCCCTTCTTGTGATGGGGAAGCAAATAAGCCTTCTGGGAAAAGTAACTCCCGGACTGATTATATTTTCATGCCCTTGTTTTTTCCTCATATCAGTTTCTGCTTTATAAAACACTCCTACGCCTTGGGTCTCCGTCCCCAGCCTCTCTGGTGCGCCTCCACGTATGAACCCAGGGGAAGAGGCTAGGAAAGGTCAACAGCAAAGTGGGAGCAGCCATGACGCACGGCTAACAGAACCGTGGCTGACTGTGCCTTCTGTTTCTGCCCTCCTACGTACAAAGCATGCATGGTCAAGTATTGTACTGGTCTTCTGTTTGTTTGTTTTGGCTGCAGGATATTCGTCAGCATGGCACCTCACTTCCCAAGCCCATCAAGGAGAGACCCGCTTTCTACTTCTACAGATCTGGGTCCTCCTTACTCCACAGAAGAGTAAATGCTATTGTTTGTAGGTTTCAGAATGAGAGGAGAGGAACTGAAAGGCAAAGGACAAGCCCCACTCTAATTTTTACGTTTCTGATTTCTTGGCCCAATAAGGAAAATGGCCTCGAGGAACATCTCCGGAGGGTAAGGGGTGAGACATGCAGCCAGGCCCTGACCCAGGGATGGCCTCGCACTGGCCGTAGGCTCATTGTACAGGATGAGCCTTGGAGGTATCTAAGGTGGGAGCTTGACTCCTCTGGACTGCGGCGCCCTGGTGTGGAAGGAACCTATGTGGGATAGGCAGTGTGGGTCCCCACGAGAGGGGAGCATTCGTGTCAGAGAACACAGGGCCCTCTTCCCCCCTGAAGTCTCTAGCAAGGGGAGGAACCTTGAGAAATGCCTGACCTCAGGCCTCTCATCTATTTGAAGAAGTTGTGCTTAAAGTTGATTTAACTTTAAGAAAAAATTTTAAAGTGAGATGTCTTGTTCTCCAAGCACTGAGAAACAATTTGTTCCTGTTACATTTTTTTTTTAAAGTCTCTACAAGGAACGTGAATTACTTGTGGAATAATAAAATTTTTGGAACAAGGCAAGACATAAGCAATTAAATAAGCTGACAGATAAATCGTGGGAGGGGCTACTTCTTATGCTCCTGCATGACCACCAGCTGCAGCAGGATTCCGGTTTCTTCTAGGCAGAAGAAACCTCTTGACAGTCTTCACAATGGACAGATTCCAGAGTCAGCTAAAACTAACCAAATCAGTGCTGAAATCAAGTCCTTATCCTAAAGAGAAATCAGACAGGGTGGGAAAGAAATCAAGACTAAGGGAGACTCAGGAGACAGAGTTGGAAGAAATACAACACCATAACCTCTTCCCTCCGACTCCTTAGCTGTTCTGCATGAGGACAGCTGCCTCAGGGGCACCCAGCCCTGGGTGGTCACAGGCAGGGGCTCTAGGCTGGAGGGACCCAAAGGCCCTTCACTACGAGGTCAGAGTCCCCATCTGAGCCACAGAGGAGATGAAGATGCTGTCAACAGCTACATGCTGATGGCCTCCCTTTTGAGCAGAGGCCAGATGGGGCTCTGTGACTGAGGTCCGCGTGTTTGCTCCCAGGCAGTCCTCCCTGGACTCAGTGCCTGAGGCAAAGGCTGTCCTCTACAGACTAGCCAGTGATCACTTAAGTAACTCAGGCTCCTCCTGGGGAGTGCGAATGTAAGGCCTGAGGAAAGGCAACACTGCGAGAAAGAACAAGAGGCAGCAGAGGCGTGGAAAGGCACCGGGAAGACAACATGTCACACTCTGCTGTGGCCACAGAGTCAGACCCTCGGGACCACTGCTGCATCTGCAGCCACCTCCCAGTTCTCTGCAAGCTCGGCAGCCGTCCGGCTTCCCTGCAGCCTGAGCCAGCCTCTGCTCACAACTTAACAGCGACCAAAACACTCTGCCGTCACCATCTACCCTCCGAGGCATGCCTCCCAGCTGGGGGAGCTGTGTTCGGGGTTGAAGGAGGTCAGCAAGGAGTACTTGCCTGCCCACTCCCTCTTCCTGGGACTGATGTCAGGATTATGTTCCAAAGCCGCTGGAGTGAAAACTCATTCTAGCTTTCCGTCGCGACAAAGACAGACTAACCATTTGAAAAGAGTTTCATCATAATGAATCATTTTAATCTCCTTCAAACACAAGAGAGATCAAACATCTACAGATTTATCTATACTGCAAAGGAACAGAAATTCTGGGTAATATGCAAATGTGTTTCTGTGCCGTCCTATGGTTTAGCAAACAGAATAGGAGGGTTTAATGTTCAAAAAGCACTGTTCAAAGTGACTATGTCTCTTAATACGTTTCCTGCTTCCCAAGCGAGCTGCAAACGCTCTGGCAGCTCCGCTTGCACGCTGGAGGCCACGGGTGCTGCTTAAAACCACGTAAGACAAGCCAGTGATTTTTAACCGCTTGCTCTTTTCTTTGGCTTAATAGCCACAAATCATACATTAAGTCCACATCTGATTTGATTGTGAAATTTTCCAACGGCACCTCTGACGGTACTGTCACGGCTGGACATGACAACAGAAACTTTTGGGCGAGTGGGATTGAAGGCTATCTTTTCTTTCCAGAGTACAAATAAACTCATCTCTCAGGTAATTCCGACTTCAGTGGTGGATCAATTCATGAGCCCCAACGGGAAGAACACTGAAACCAATTCCCGGACCAGACTGAATCATCAGACTAACTATTGCCACTTTAACACTTAGTGAGCAAGAATTAGAATGTCAAGGAAGAGCTTTCCAAGCATTCATCATTCTCCTTTTTTCCTCTAAGATATTCACATAACAACTCCCTGAGACCCACACCAAATAAACTCAGCAGACAGAGAACCTGGTGGAGCAAATGTCATGTGCGTGAATCATGCTCCATCTGTGGTGTAATGTATCTACCCTACACTGTAAGGGCCCACTAAGGGCAGAGAGGAGGGAACAGGGAAGAAGGGGAAGGGAGGGGAGGGAAGTATGAGGGGAGGTCATGTGACAGGTTAGATAACACCCATTGCTAACAATGGATGCAACACAACAGAAAGTTCATTCATGTGATTGTTTTATTGGCTTAGTTCATTTTCCTAAGCTGGTCTGTGTGTATCTAAGTAATATGTAAGTGTGAGCTTCTGGAAGCGGCTGTGACTTAGGAAGAGGGACCCTCAGGGACAGAGAGAGTGGGTAGCACTGCCCTGTGGTGGGGGGAATAGTTTATACATGTTCACCTTGAAATGAAAGCACGTGATGTGACAAGGTCTTGGCAGTTTGATTAACTCCTGGGCCAGGACTGGTTAAAATTGTGAAACAAGCAAAGGAGGTCCCCTTGTCTTTCTAGCACCCTTCTACAAGCTCCACGCAGACCACCCCCAGTGCAGCCCCTCCCAGACAGCATGCCGTGTTCCAGAAGCAGTTCAGAGCGCGCCTTCGGGGCCAGGAACACCCTGGGTTCCAGTCCCAGCATTGCCACTTACGGTGAGTCCTGGCTCAGTCACTTATGCCCTCAAGCCTCCTATAAATGGGGATAGGAGAACATCACAAACCGCTTAAGTTAAATAACTTGTGATGCTTAAGTTAAATAAAAAGGTGTGATTTTTTTTTTAACCTTTAGCATAGTGCCTGGCACAACACAGGGCCCCACAGTGACAGCTCCGGTTGTCTTTCTTCCTCCTACCCCCTTAGTGGGCCCACCAAGCCCGCAGTTCCCACGGCTGATTTGACTAATTAATTTTTCTGACAATATCAGCAGCTAATTGGCTGGCTGAGTTTTAACTCCTCCTTTTCTCCCAAGAAGAGGGATGGGAAAAGAGATTTGTGGGGAGCCTCTATAAGTTCTCTAATCATGGTCCTCACCCCTGTGAAGGCAGGGTGAGTACTCCTTCCCTGGCCCGCTGGGGAACAGGGTCTAATCCTGAAGAGTACAGTGTCACAGACTCAGGACACACGGGTCAGCCCTGACTGAGAGGGAAACGCCCTGATGGGGGACTCTCAGCCACAGTTAAAGTATGAGGGCCCTGCAGCCCAACACCAAGTGCTGCTTGGTTCACCCTCAGCATCAGCAGCCAGGCACCTGGGACAGGTTCTCAGAGCTGCCGCCTGGGGAGGTCAGCCACTATCTCCCTCTCAGAAAACAGTCTTTTAGGCACGGGGGTCTGTTCCACCTCTCTCCTCCCCAAAGAGCAATGAATCGGTAGCAATTCTAACATTCAAAGCACCCACTGAAACTCAGCGACTTGGGCCCTCTCCGGCTGAACCTAGCTCAGTTCCTTCAGGACAACGAAACATGTGTGCCGTCCTCCCCACCTCAGGGACCAATCGGAGAAGCTGCTTTCTTGCGCCATCTTTGGGGCCTGTGCCTCAGGAGGCTGAGCACGATCCAGGCCACACCTTCCAAGGCTGCCCTCTGTGTCCCCAGCTGGCATGAGCCACATGGGCGTGGTTCCATGCACAAGGGCCGTGGCCATGGGCTGTCAGCACAGCGGGGACATATGGCCTGGGAAGCTCCCTGTGGGGAAACAGGAGGCACAGAAGTACTTGCCCTTTGAGGCTGGAACAGGGCCCCTAAGAAATGGCCACAAATGCTCACTGGAACTGACACAAGGGCTGCCAGTGGGTGGGGCTCTGTCCCTGACAGTCTGCTAATCAGGTTACACCCCACCGAAGCCAAACTCTGCCCAGCAGTCCACAGTAGGACAGCCTAGGTCTGAATGCCTGCCCACCCCTCGCCTCAGTGCTGTCCTGGGCCACTAACCCCCCTTCTCCGGGTGCAACAACAACTGGGCCTGCATTTGTTTCCCACGGTGGCTGTCACAAATCAGCAAAGATTTGGTGACTTAAATTTATTTTTTCACTTCTCTGGAGGCCAAAAGTCTAAAATCAAGGTGTTGACAGGACCATGCTCCCTCCAAAGCCTCCAGGGGAGAATTCTCCTTGTTTCTCCTGCTCCTGGAAGTGCCTGGCGTCCTCTGGCTTAGGGCAGCATCACTCCACCCTCTGCCTCCATTTCCACGTGGCCCTCAGGGCCCTTGGTGCCACTGTGTCTCAAATCCCCCTCCTCTCTCTTACAAGAATACCAGTCATTGGATGCAGGGCCCACACTCAATCCAGGATGGTCTCATCTAAAAATCCTTAAATTACTTACATCTGCAAAGAGCCTACTTCCAAATAAGGACACATTCACAGGTAACAGGAGTCAGGATTTAGATATATATTTTGGGGGGACACAATTCAACCCTACAGACCCTATCATACTGGGTTATTCAGAATAAAACAGAGAATGTCAGCCCTGGCCGGTTGGCTCAGGGGTAGAGCAATGGCCAGGCATATAGATGTCCCGGGTTTGATTCCTGGCTAGGGCACACAGGAGAAGTGCCCATCTGCTTCTCCAACCTTCTCCCTCTCTTTTTTCTCTCTCTCTTACCCTTCTGCAACCAAGGCTCCATTGGAAGAAAGTTGTCCTGGGCACTGAGGATGGCTCCATGGCCTCTGCCTCAGGTGCTAGAATGGTTCCAGTTGCAACGGAGCAACATCCCAGATGAGCAGAGCATCACCCCCTGGTGGGCATGCCGGGTGGATCCCAGTTGGGCGCATGTGGGAGTCTGTCTCTCTGCCTCCCTGTTTCTCACTTCAGAAAAATACAAAAATATAAAAATAAAATAAAACAGAATGTCTGCAACATGCCTCACCTGGTGTCAGGCACATGGCAAACAGTAAACATAACATGTTACTATTATCACAGCATCTTTATCTTCTCCAGGAATCCTTCCTCAGATCTCATATTGAGACAGTTCAGGTTCCCCATTTAGATTACAAATCCTGTAACAACAGGAAAGATGCTTGTTGATATCCCAGGAGCCCCTAGGAGTGTAGGGGAACGTGGCGTCAGCAGCGACGGCATGGGCTCCCACAACAGACCAAGCCTGGGCCTCAGCTCTGCTGCTAGCTAATGATGTGACCTTGGACATGTGAATTAAAATCTGGCCCTCACTACTGTCATCTGAGGAACAGGAATATTACAGCTGTCAGGATGTTATAAAAACCTCGGACAACACATATACGGCAGAGTAACCAGCAAACCGTATTGAAATGTAGAAAAGAAAGGCTCTTAGCATGAGTAACTTTTGGCAGAACTTACTTTTTCTAAAAGACCCCCTACCTCTGGCCTTAAGGCTGGTTTCCCAGGTTGTGGCCTTGGGTAGTTCCGCAAGGTTGCAGATCTTCCCAGAATGTTTCTCCCTGAATTAATCTTATAGATAAACATTGTAAAAGAGCTTGTTTCACTGCTTTGTTTTACTGTTAGGCTTCCCCCTCTTCCTATTTTCCAATCGCTATGTAATTTTGTCTTTAAAAGCTAACCTCAAACTGTGTTCGGGGCCGCATGACTTGAATGACTTAGGTCTCCATGCCATCGCCGGCTTTAAAATAAAGACTCCTTAATTTGGCTGCTTAATTGTGTGGCAAAACGTCTGGTTCTCTCTGTTCCGATACAACAAGTACGTGCACCATAACTAGAATAACGACTCATCGCTGGTGCCCAGCAATTGTTTGGTTCAATGAATACCAGATAACTAAATAAGTGGGCACCACCCACCATTCCTCGTGGTGGTCCAGTCGCCACATCACGCTCAGCCTCCCACACCTTCGCGCAGATGTCTGGCCCTCAGGGGCAGTGCCGGCACGGAGCCCACAACCTTACCTCCTCACAGCCCTGGGAACGAACGCCCCTCCCGCAGACTGACAGACTGCTTCCTTCGTCCATCCTTCAGGCACTCACTGAATACACACTCTGCCGGTACCAATCTCTCACAAGCACCTCCTGGCTGCTCTCGAGCAGAGATCAGCAAACTCTGTCAAGGGCCAGACAGCAAACATTTTAGGCCATGTGGATACTGTCGCGGCTACTCACATGTGTTACAGCAATGAAAGCTACCCTGGACAACAAACGTCAACAAATGAGCACGGCTGTGTCCCAAGACAATTTTATCTGTAAAAACAGGTTTGGGATACAGTTTTTGACCCCGGCTTTTGAGGACACACAAATGAGTATGATGAAAAATCCAAAGAACGATGGACAGAACTCCCACAGAGAGGATAGGACAAGCCAGAACCAGATGCCAGCGCTCCTGTTCTCACCTCTGGCTGCTGAACTATGTCTTACCCCGTCCACACAGGACCGACCAATAGTACACTTAAAACCAAGGAGAGACATGAGAACAGTTAAACCAAAACTATTGTCAGTGGCATAGAGGAAATACTTTAAAAAATCCAATCAACAAATAGGAAGTCTGTTCATGTACACATTCAGCCAGTATTTACTGAGCTCCTACCTTACGCTCCGCCTCTTCTAGACAGTAGGGCTAGAGCACGGGACAGGCAGATCCAGTCCATCTGCAGCCCACAGCCCAGCGGGTGAGCTGCTCTCCCGGCTGGGAGCTGGGCTGGACGCTGGCTGAAGGCCCACGAACTACACCAAGCCACGGGACACGGAGAAACCCATCAAACACTGACATCCTTTTCAAATGTTGAGCTAAGTTCCTCCTATTTTTTTTTATATGTGACCTCTGGGGTAGGGAATGTGGGGGAGGTAATGATGAATTCACATAGATGGCAGACCCACTGCCTATAGACTAAAGCCCTTATACACCATCAGGGTGGTTGACTCTTTCACAGATCAACACGAAATTTCTGAGGGACTGGGTCTGTGGACCTGCGACTGAAAACAACTGCCACAGAGCAAAAGCCAGGTCACACAATTATATTCTTCAAAAACTATTGTTTTTCCTGATACACTGCTAAATTCCCAGTGCTCATGGGCCTAACATGACCCACACCATCTCCTGTCCTTGCCGTTCACACAGTGCGACAGCAGTTAGGCCTCCAGCACTCAGGGCTCCCATGGGGGTCTACTTGGTACTGTAATGGCTGCCCTTGCCCTCCAGCTTACACAGACATGGACCCAGCATCCATCTTGCTGCAGCACTCAGGCATCACACCAAGTCTGAAGCCCTCAGCTCCTCTGCCAGGCTGCAGATTCCGTTCTGTAACACCCTCTGACTGCCAGGCAACCTCTCCAAAACAGTCCAAATTAATTTAGACAAACATTTAAGAGGATAAGAAAGTCCTTCTGGAGGACTTGCCAGTACTCACATATCATATCCAGCGCTTTGCCCAAATTGGCATAGTGTAGGTAGGCAAGAAAATAGGCCAACTACAGCAAAATCCATAAGGCTCATTCCAAAAACCAATCAAGACAGGAAGTAAAAAGTACGGATAAGGCTGAGGGCACCCACTTCCTGCTCGATGGTTCATCACAGGCTTACGGATGAGAATCCAAATAAAACATGCAGCTCCAAGTATACCCGCCCTCTTTAAAACAGTATAAAAGCGCTTGCAATTCCTCACAGGCTCTAGCATCACACAGGACTCTGAGAAGGACCTAGAGCTTTCTAGACTTTCAAGAATGCTTTGCCCAGGTCTTGTCTGCCCCTTGGAAGTGTCTCGCTTTCCTCTGGGTCCCACACGTTCCTCTCCCTGTGCTCTATCTAGCACTGCTGTGACTTGTTTTAAGTTCTGACAGCAGTCAATCAATGCACCACACCCTTTATCAGCGTTCAGGTTGTCATGCTGAGGTAGTAAAGAAGCAGGAGGGATCCTTGGCTTTGAGGATTTAGCATGCCAGGTCCCAACAAGCAATCTCAAAGCTGGTGACAATGGCACAGGCCACCATTCATGACGACTGCTATGCGCCAAGCTTGCATAGAGCAGTCAACGCCAGGCCTCAGCACAACAATGCCCCCACTTCCTAGTCATGGAGCCACAAAACTGTGAGAGGCAGGGCTGGGGCGAATGCAGGTCTCCGAGATGCAGGAATTGCTGCTATAGAATGGATTTGACCCAAGTCCCCCAGGGCTGGAGTGTGAAAGAAAAACCAGTTGACCACAACATCTTGGGCTCCACCTGGCTTATCTGTGTTGTCCTGATTGCCAAGAGCACCTGAATGCCTATTAAGATTCAGATGAGGACGTATAGGTTTCAGGCATGCTTGATGGCTCCCCGTGGAAGAAATACTAAGCTATAAATGGTACTAACAAGTTCTGGGATGTGAGGGGGTCAGGGGCCCATTCAACATGCAGGAACAACAGCCCCTGCCTTTCTCCAGCGCCAGTGTCCTTCCACCCAGATCCACGTGTACGGGTCCGAGGACATATCCACCTCCCCCAGCTTCCCACAGGAGTCTGTGTTCTTCCTTGCTCTTACAGAAAGTCCATTATATTTGTCCCATGCTCTCTGTTACAGGAGACCCGTTCTCCTCATCTCTCTATAGGGGACTCTGCAACCTGGGGGTACTTAGGATTTTCTGTTTAATAAAAAGGGGAAAATGCAAGACAACTTGGCAGACAGAAATCCCCCATGGCCTGAAACAAGGTCACGGAGAAGTCAATGTGAGGAAACGATGCCTGCCTGGAAGCTGTGTGTATCTATGAGCAAATAAAGGACATCTGGTCCCGTGACTGCTAACACAATGACCCCTGGGACGCAAACAGCCTCCCAGCCTAACTCATATATTTTTAATGAAAAATTGCAAATTAGATTAGTTTAATTTGACTGCATCTGCCTTTTTAAACAAAGGGAATTACCATTTTAATGGGAACACCAGCTATTTGTCTGAAGGAAAATGGTCCTGGTGAGGCCTGCTTTGCCGATTCTATTTCCATTTGTAAAAGAAGAGAGAAAGGAGGATTGATAGGCTGCGGGCAGGTGGTCAGGCTTGAAAACACACAGTGGTTCTCCTGGTGACGTGGCAGAGGCCGGGAGCAGCAGAGAACTCAAACCTCCATAAACGTGACCGGCTGCCCAGCAAGGGCTGCTTCCTGGGTGTTAGCACCACCGTCTCCATGTCCTTCAGGAAAGCTGTGCTGAGCCCCTTCTGTGGGCACCGCATGGTGCCAGGGACTCAGCACAGATCAAGGCACTTCGCAGAGGACAAACGCAGGAGAGAAGCCTGAAGTCAACTGAACAGAGGCCTGGAGTTAGGAAGGAGCACATGGGGGTAACAGGGGGTTGGATACTTCAGGCAAAAAAAAAACAGATTGGGTGGGAGCATTGGGGGAGGGTGTGGCTGGATGAGGCCGAAGAGCAGCTGGAACCCCAGCAGGAAGGGCAGCCAGCAGCCAGCCACCTTAAGGAGACCAGACCTTGTCCTTGGGGCCAGGGAGACCGTCAGTGGTTTTCTCTCCAAAGGGCCCTCTGCCTGCTGTGGGAAGTGGGTAACTAGGAAGTTTAAGCAAAGTGAAGACACAGTAATGACAAATATGCCCTGCCTCTGAATGAGGCTTCCCCCTCGCTCCCGGCCACACCCGGCCTCAAATCCGCTCGCTGTCCTTCCAGGTACTTGCCCACCGCCCATCCCCTCACCGCTCCTGACCATCCTCCTCCCCCTGTTTCTGCCCGAACCTGCTCCTATAACTAGCCCCTCTCAGGCATCCTTCATTGTCCCCAACTCTCTCCAGGTGACACCCCACTCTCTAACGCACAGGATCCCTTGGCCTTGACACCCACTATGGTCCTGGCTGCCAAGAGCCCTAATCACAGGCTCTGAGCTGACACAAGTGCTGTCCTCAGTCATTCTATTCTGTCCAAGTGGCAGTGCGACCTCCTTCTGTTCACAGCTTCCCTGGAATTGTGCTTCCCAATACCCCCCCAACCCCCAAGCTGCATAACACCCCCGCTGACCCCGCGCCGCCCGACACCCCGGAGCCGTCTGACAACCCCACTTACCCCCTCCTTTAGGAACTTTTTATTCTCCTCCTAATTCCCACATGAAAATGGCCTGGATACTCCAGGACCACCCCTCCCTGCTCTCTGCGTTCCCTTTCCTTGGGGGGATCCCACAAGTCCGTGGCTTCCCCACTGCCTCCTTTTGTAGCCCATGGACACGCAAATTCATCTCAACCTCAGCAACTTTAAAAACTCCAACACACAAAAAGCCTTTGCTCCAGTTTTCTTACTGCTGTCAATAGTACTCCTTATGGGGTGCTCCCAGAGGCAGACCGTACGCGCACCCTGGACCCCAACTTCAGAAGGGCCCCGCAAAACCCCAACTTTACACTTTTTTCTAATAACACCAAGTGTGGTTTCGTATGTGCAATTTTAACATTAATAGTACATAATAATACATATTTTATATTTATTTAATATTATGGCTAACATGTATTTTTATTTTCCCTGTCTCTCTTTTTTTTAGGGGGCCCAAAATTTTCTTCTGCGCCCGGGGCCTCAACCGACCTTAATCTGCCTCTGGGTGCCCTGCTGTTTCCATTGCTTCACTCCTTCCCTTTCCTCCCATAAACTACTCCAGGTCTCATCAAATGTCTCTCAGCAGGAACCGTGGCTACCAGGAGTGAGTCCCGCAGCTGCCGTGATGGGGCACAGGCTCTGGAGACAGACTACACAGGTCACGTCCCAGTGCTGCCACTAAGTAACTGTGGGGCCTTTAAGCAGACGAGTGCCTCAGTTTCCTTGTCTGTAAAAGGGAGATGACATGAGTACTTAGTTCAGAGGATTGTGGTGAGGATTACAGACAATAACACAAAGCATTTGGCAGAGTTCCTGGTGGCACAAAATAAGAACTCAATTAATCAAAGTTACAATTATTAGTTCAGTAGTCCTGGCCAATCCCTTCCTTCCTATTCATGTCCTTTTCCCTCTAGACTAAGGTGACCAGATTTTAAAATTGGTAAAGCAGGACACCATTGATGGGGGGGGAGGGGGGAGTTCTTGATTAAAAATTTGGTCTATATGGAGCTTCCAGGTCGAGGCGGGGTCTCCCCAGCGAAAACTGTATATTCCCTTCCCGTTTTCCCGTCATTCCCTAGCTTTTTGTGCATTCTTTCCAAAAATCGGGACTTTTTTAAAACGCCGCTGGACATGGGACAAATTGTTAAAAAAAATCGGGACTGTCCCGCCAAAAGCGGAACATCTGGTCACCTTACTCTAGACTCCCACTTGGATTATTCAACACACACCAGATGTCTCCATTTTTCTAGCCTGTATTCACCCAAATGCATGCCAAATATCATCTGTGGATTTACCTTTTGAGGCCCTGCTTATATGGCATCCTACCCCAGTTACCAACAGGTCAAGTCAACCTCTTCCTCCCAGCACACAATTCTCCATACGCCCTGCTCCTGGCAGAGGGGCAGACCCAGCCCCCCAATCCAGTGCTATCTTCACAGCTCTGCCAAATAACACGCCACCCATCTCAAGGCATACCGTGGAATCCGGCCAGCAACTAAGAAGGAAAATGGGCACAACTTCCATTAAAGGCCCTAGTTCTTCTCTCCCCATCTGCACAGCCTTGACCATGTCACTCTGTAGTTGTCGCACAAACCGTCACTGGGCCCAGGCTCGTGACTTGTTAGCAGATAGGATACAAGCAGAGGCTTAAAATATACTCAAGAGTTGCAGTTTCTGCTTTTGTAGCCATGAGAAGATACTGAGCTAGCTGCTGCGAGAGGAGTCCTAGCTGAGGCGATTCTGGATCACCTGACAGCCCAAGGACCCCCCAGACATCAGACAGACCAGCCGAGAGGCACCAACCCCAGCTACCTGAACACATCAATGCTTACTTATGCCAGTGAGGCCCTGTGGTTGTTCAATAGGCTACGGATGGCTGAGAGATGTCTTAACCAACACAGAGAAAAGTCTACAGCACATTATGGAGGGAAACTGACCAGCAGTGAAGCGATAAATAGAGCAAAGCCCCAGCCGAGAGAGAGACAACACACTCGTGTGTGCATACTTATGTTCACAGAAAGTGACGCAGCTACAATCACATATTCACACAAACGCCTCGCAGCTAAAGGATCATGTCCTGAGGAACCACACATACTTCGTTTAACATTAGAGACATAAGTGTCTAACTCAGGGCCAATAATAGTTGAATACTCTGAATAAATACTATTAAACGAATAAATGAGTAGATTTCTCTGTGTGTGCATGCACCCAATGGTCTAAAGGTTTTACACCAAACTATCAAAAGTGATCATCTACAAGTGCTTAGATGATAGGTGTTTTAGGTTAGCTCTTTGTTTTTTTTTTAATAAGTAGTATTTTCTATTCTTCTACAATTTGCACAGTGATTTCTAGAATAAAGTAACAGCAGTTGAGAAGAAGTCCTTCGGGGTGAAACTCCCGGGTTCGGTCAGCTGAACCTGAGAAAATGCCTCCTTCTCCAAATCCCCGGTGTGCGTGGCCACCCATTCTGACATTTTTATTTGCTTTTTTTATTAGCAAATATCTTGTCTCCATGAGTAGGTTGCAAAACTCTTAATAGACACCAGGAGTTTTACAAATTAACTCCTTTATATACTACAGTCCCATAGTAGTTAATGATTATTGTTTTAAGTATTAATACAGGAGCATATCCAATTCTCGTGATAATTCTGAGAGGTAGAAAGTCCTAGAATTACTGATCTTATTGTACATATGAAGAAGCTTAAACACAGTGGGTTGTCTAGGATCACAAAGGGTAAATTCAGAACTCATCACAAGGTTAGAATCAGACTCAATCCTGACTCTCCAACAATAATCGTGCTTGTGACATAGCAGTCTCCCTTAGAAGACTGGGTACATGGGTACATTCTTGTCGATCTTTGCACCCCCTATCTGGCCCAAAACCTCACATGCAAAAGGTACTCAATAAATGTTCACTGTGCAGAACCAGGAACTGAGGAATTCAGCGCTAAGGGCCAGTTCTCCTTGTCTCCTCCACCAGAGAAGTGTTATATAGTCAAGTGGGTTTTAAGATGGTCTTTAGAGCAGAGAAACTACAGGGCTCAGTGAATCTGGGCTTCGAGAGGCTCACCAACCCTTGGTATCATGTAAAAATATATTTGGGGTGTGCCCATGTTTTCCAGGGAGAGGACCAGCTTTTTATCAGATATTCAAGTGGAGTCAATGAGCCAGCTAAGCTGAAGTCCAGTGAGATGAAATGACTTGTACCCAGTAGCAAATGGTGGTCAGTGGGCAGAGCTGGGGCCAGAACACAGACCTCCCTTCCTCATTTCTATCATAGAGTCTCCTCCTTTGTATAGATGGCCCTGCACATGGCGTTGTTTATGGGGCCATGATATAGTCCCAGAACACTGTTTCTGCAGCTCAGAAGGATGGGCAGACAGCTTTACAGCTTTATTGGATTTTGCTTTCCACAGGCCACAATTTTTTGTAATGGTTAAATATTTCTGACTGGATCTGGACCCATTCCTTTAACTCATCCACAATCCATACGAACGTCAGGCGTGCCGAAGTAATGGCCATTGAAATGATTTATCAGCCCTACGAACACAACTCATCCCATCTGATCTCCGGAATTAAAACCACATCTCTCTTCAGACGAGAATAAAAATGCGGCCTTCACAAGCAGGAAGTATGCTCATTGGTCCAGGATGAGCAGGTCTGGGTCAGGAAGCAAAGTGGTAAACAGGAGGGCACTCCGTCTGGGCCCGTGCGTCTCCCCACGTCCCACCAACACCAGATCTGGCACTCAGTGCCTGGCAACTCCTTCCCAACTGTCAGTGTTTAATAACCACACTAGTCACCCGTCTATAGATGAACCACAAGCAGCTGCTACACTGTGCACACTGGAAAAAAGGAGAAGACGGGACCGTGGTGAGATGAGGTGGCTGGTGGAACAGAAATGACATTCCTGCAATGCAGCTCAGAAGAGACATGAGCTTGGCCCTGGCAAGGCCTGGGGAACACGTGCCTGAGAGGAGATGGGTCAGCTGTGGGGCCAGTCCTGAACCACACTGCTAGCCTGGTGGGAGTCTGCCACTTACTCCTGACAAAAGCCTGGCAGGAATCTCAGAAGGACCTCAGACCCTCCAATGCCAACATGAGGCCGTGATTTCATGCTGGGGGTGCCCACTAAGAGCTCTGAAAGTCTCTCCAACACACGTTACATTCCTTGGAAGCCTGTAACACTCCGTGATTTTTTGCAGTTTTGCCACAGACTACCTCGGATCAGGCTTCTGGGTTCCACCATCTGGAGAGAGTTGGAGATTTCAAACCACAAGGCCCGATGCCAAACGGGATTAGGGGGTACCCCGTGCAAGTCAACCAATTCTATTCCTCACACTTTCTCGGACAACAATGTTCCCTCCACCCACCAACCTCCCAAATGCTTCCGGTATTTCTCAATGAAACGTAATGGAGAAAACACTTCTAGCCACGAAGGTATGTCAAACAAATACAATTAGCACAGCATTTCTCAAAATAAAGTACATACACCACTGATTTTAGAGGATACACACATTTTTAATTTAGATAATTTAAACCTGTGGTTTCACATGTATTATTACATAAAATTAAGTTAGAAAGAAAAGAGAATTGATTTAAAGAAAAATATGGCCCTGACTGGCTGGCTCAGTGGTAGAGCATCAGCCTGGCATGTGGAAGTCCTGAGTTCAATGTCCAGTCAGGGCACGGAGGAGAAGCAATCATCTGCTTCTCTACCCCACTCCTTTCTCTTTTGCTTCCCCTCCTGCAGCCATGGCTCAATTGGTTCGAGCAAGTTGCCCCAGGCACTGAGGATGGCTCTGGCCTCTGCCTCAGGAGCTAAAGAAATGACTCCGTTGCTAAGCAATGGAGAAATGGCCCCAGATGGGCAGAGCAGTGGGCTTGCCAAGTGGATCCCAGTCGGGGTGCATGCAGGAGTCTGTCTCTCTGCCTCCCCTCCTTTCACTAAAATAAAAAAAAAGAAGAAAAATATTATAAAAAAATGAATTTACATATTCGGCAGTGTGACAGAAATCAGGACAGTGGTGCCAAATGCCTGGGAGACACGGGATCAGACGTGAGATCTGAGACCCCACCTGCTGTATAACGGCCACCTGAGAGCATACACAGCCATGACGTGACAGGAGGGTGGTGGGTTTGCATGTGGACGACAGCTAACGTTGTCTGAGCACCTGTTCTGCTTCAGGAACCTGGCATGCACCATCTACTTTAATTTTCACAATGACCCTGCAGGGTAGAACTCAGCCCTCTCACTGTATAGTCAGGGGAGAAACACAGAGAGACTACGCAGTCATCCAAAGTAGCACACTTATTAACCCCATGTCTAAAGTTGCTCACTTGGCCTCAAAATGTGGCTGGACTAACTCAGTGCCACCCAAGAGAGGACATCTCAGTGGTGAGCTAATCCCTTCCACCCAGCAGAATGAGAAAGTGCAACATTAAGAATGTACTCTGCAAAGAGTCCTGCCCTTTTATATTTTGAAATTTTGAGAACACTTTTATATCCATCAACATCTACTTTCCTTAGGTAAGTATTGCTTTAATTTGACAGATAAAAAACACAGGCTCAGAGCTGCTAAACAAGTGTCAGTAAGGCGCAGTAGAGGTAGGATCAGACCTAAGGCTTTCAGACCCTTGGTCCAGAAGCTCAAAATCCTGCTCCGAGCTCCTCCCAGGATACCAGGTCAAAAGGCCAGAGCTTTTCCAAGGACTTCCAATGGGAAGTGGGATGCGGGGAGCTCCATGGACATCTTGCAACCTCTAAAATAGTAGTTAGCATCCCACCCAGCGGGGGCTGGTCCAAGAGTTGATGGGAGCCCCACGTATCCCTTCTTCACATCTGAGAATGGTGCCCCACAAGGTGCATGTGCTGATGCCAGAGATTATGGACAGCTCATGGCTATCTTCTGGAGACTGACATTTGGTCTGTACACATGGCTGTAGTCGCCTAGTTCTACCAACTAGAACTTTCCCAGCCTTATCTTTCTAACTGGGTTGTAAACTTCTTAAGGAATGGGATCTTCTTCTCATCACCCCAAGATCCTCTGCGGTCATAGAGCCAGCCCTAATGGAGGTTAGGTTCATTCTTTGTCCTCTTGCTCATGAAAGATGCCCCCTTCTTTTCCTGGGCAACACTGGGTCAGACTGTGGATTCTGCCTCCCTGTTCACTGTAAGGCACAGCAACTGAGAGTGTGGGCTCTAGAGACACTTCCCAAGTTCACACACCAGTTCTTGACCTTGGGCAAGTTATTCTGAGATTCAGTTCCTCCTCCATCGAATGGGAATAACATTAATACCTGACTACAAAAGCTTAAAGTGAGTTAACTGATATGAGTCATTTCACCTGGCTTACTTACATATTCTTCAAGACTCAACTCAGGTACCACCTCCTCCAGGAAGCCTTCTTGGACACACCTATCTTCTTGTCCACAGAGGCTAGTACCATATCCGGCTCACAGTAAATACTCACTAAACATTTATCAAGCAAATGTTGAATGAGAATTTTTCAAAGAAAAAAGAATCATCAGAACCTAAACGTAGAAAGACAAACTATCAGAATGGCAATGGTAGGGGGCAACCTTTGGTAGAACAGGGAACCCACCCAGGAAAACCCTCGCCCTACCAGCTCACATTACAGAGGTGGCTGCCTATATTTCCCATGCTGGGACTCGTTCTGCCAGCTGACAAGACTTTCAATGAGGCCAGCCAACCTGCCTGCAATTTCCGGGCATGTGCAAACCTCAGGGAGGCAGCATCGTTAACTGATGGGTTGCGACAAGGTGGCACCATGACAATAAGTCCTGCCTTTGAAATAATTGGTCCCTAGAGAAAAAGTGGCATGAGGCGAGGTCCCCATTACCCCGGAGAGATGGGCAGAGCAACCTGAACTGTGATCCATCCTCGGCCACCAAGAACAGCAGCGCTTGCTGTGACTGTGCCTGGCCCTCAGCAGTGGATCTGGCCCTCGGTCATTAACTTATACAGCTCACGAAAACACAGTAACAAATCTGAGATATTTGCCTAATTTATCTCTCTGCCCCATCCCTCCAAGCAGCTTCTGAAAGGATATGCAGAACACATTCCTCTCTCTGGAAGACAGAAACAAATCTTTGGGGAAATTATGAGAGTAAATAAAGCAGGAATCACCCCGAGACCACAGCTAAATAAATACTCAACAAATCGAATGGATGCTCTAATTTGGGAATTTGGCAGATTAACAGGATTTAATGATGATTTTATGGTAATATTTCCATAATTTCTTCCTAGTTAAGTGATCGATAAAATCTAATACCATCGCACCTGTTTATTCCTGAAAATGAACAAGCAGCATGAAAAATACTTCAGGGGAGGTTCCAAATGCACCAGCCTGCCATAGCCTGGAGTCCACAGACGGGGCAGAGAGGTTAGCCCGGCAGACCTGTTGTGCACCGAGCCATTTGGATTTTCCAATAACTGCAGGCAGCTGACAGAATCAAAGAAGAGGGTCAGAGGTTTTGGCCAGAGGAATCGGTCGGTGGGAGCAGGCCGTCGGTGCAACAAGGACCCCATCCTAAACATGCACTGTGGGAGGCAGACAAAATGCAAACCACCTGAGAGATGTGCCCTCGTCATTTACATTTTAGTCAGCTCTTCATTTTTCCTGAGAGTTCTATTTTTCTGAGTCACAGTAGCCCACGTCGGATGTTGAAAGCAATGTCAGAAAATGTTTAAAACATATCAGGAATGGCGACATCAAAGAAGGACTGCATAATGCAATCATGATAACTAACATGTATCGAAGGCGAGGCATTGTGTGTAGCAAGCTTTTGCCAGCAAGAGCTCGTTTAATTCTAGCAAACCTACCAGGGAGCATCCAGAGCCCAGGTTCTTCACTGCTGGGCTGTATTAAGAAACAAAAAAACCCCAAAACCCCGTGACTTTGTCTCCATCACTGAAAATATTTATTCCCTGCAGAAGTCCACCACCACCACATTAGCTCCCAACCAAATGAGGTAGGTCTGGGGTGGACAGCCAAGCATTCACACTGTAAAGAGACAACACCACCAAGAGCAGAGGGAGGCTCTGTCCAGGGATCAAAAAATCAGCCTTTTCAAACTGCAAATGGTTTTACGTTTAAAACGGTTTTTAATAAAGAATAACGAAAAGCCACGAGGCTCGCTAACTCTGGGAGTTTAACTTCTTTTCCGGACTATGTCTGAGGTCAACATTTCCTGAAAATTAACAGGATTATTTTCAGTCACTCAAAATGGTATGTCCTGAAGCAAGTCTCATCCATTAAACTACAAATAAGCCGACTTACCTGCAAAGGCCTGGCTTCCACACAGGGCTCCACATGACGTGGCTCTTCTTGCCCCCTGTGGCAGCCATGTATGGAAGAGAGCAGTGTTCCCAGTGCAGCCCCAATACAGGCCAATTCTTGTTGCCTGTCACCAAAGCTAGAGGCTGTACCTACCCAGCCTACCATAACCCCAGCCAGTCTACACAGACCTGCAGGTCCTCGTGACAAGTATAAATGACAGGGGAGCACCCTCATTACTCCTGGAGCCTCTACTGAAAAGGGGCTCAGGCCAGCTCTGAACAGGCAGATTCACAAATGGACAGGGAGACCAGAGAGGTCGGCAAGGAAACTATGCAGAGTCCCAACCCACAAGAGAGATGTCCCAACAAGCCCAAGAGATGCCTGGTCCCAACTTGTTACACTGTCCATCTAGAACAGCAAATCTGCAAGATACACGATGGAAAAGAGAGCCTTGGAAGTACAACCCATTGCTCCTATCCTGAGGGATTAAGAGAAGGAACTTATAAAATAATGGATCTTTAGAGTTTTACAGAGGGCATGGTGGGGTGGTCACCATAGCGGCCATCAAAGTGGCCCTTGCAGGGCCCTCAGCATAGCACTCAGAACTGCACAGAGGGCTCTTGAGAAGACTTGAGCACTGCTCTCAGTCAAAGAGCTGTGTGTGTCATGGGCAGACACCCAAACACTGATGGTCTGAAGAGCAGCAGGCAAGGAGTAAGGAAAAGGGTAGATCAAAGAGAAGAAAGAAAGTCCAGCTGCAGATAAATCAGGGCTGCTTCCCAATGTCCGGAGGGATGCCGGTCCACACTCGCTTACAGACTTACCAGCGGAGTACCCACTGGAAAGCCCTCCCCAGCACACCCCTTGCTAGAGCCCCAGTCAGTGCACTGGCATGGGAACAGAGCAGAGAGAGGGCCTGTCTCCCAACAGAGGCTGCAAAGCATCCTTGCACCAAATCCAACATACACGGGCCATCCCTAATGGTTCCAACAGACCCTGTCATCAGGGGAGATATGTACCAAGTCCCACTCATTCACGGCAGCTGGAGAAAATGCAGTCGTACCCAAGAAGTTTGTATGTTTTCCAACAAGGATAAGGCACACTGTGATTCCTGGGGGGTAGGGGAGGAACTTCGTAAAGATTTATTAATAGCTAGCTAGCCATGTGCTGGCTTTACCTACATCATCCTGCTCATGAAAATTAGGGGATATTTTATCACTTCATACTCATTTTGAAATATCCCCTACTGTTCGTGAGCAGTATATTTAGTCCTGAGAATGATCCTATACAGCAGATACCAT
The DNA here is from genome assembly GCA_037038555.1 of Rhynchonycteris naso. Taxonomy (NCBI): domain Eukaryota; kingdom Metazoa; phylum Chordata; class Mammalia; order Chiroptera; family Emballonuridae; genus Rhynchonycteris; species Rhynchonycteris naso. The sequence continues at coordinate 98,939,127 of CM073003.1, forward strand.
TAACATTGTTCTCAACTTAAAGTTGAGAAATGCAGGCTCAGCGAGATTATGTAACTTGCTTAAGATCACACAGCCGGCACCAAGAAAAATCTGTTTGTGGACATGTGCACAAACTCTCCACACCCCTCTCTCCGCACACTGCTCTCCCTGCAGTCCCTGCCTCTCTTCCTTCTAGGGGAAGGCAAAAGGGGTCTTCACTCGAGAAAGGTTTCTGCTCCACCTGAGATCTCAGGACTTCAGCCAGGTTTCTCCAGAAAGAAAGAGGCACTCTGAGACGGACATTCACTACAGTTATCCCAGAATCATCCCTAGCTCCCTCCAGGGAGCGCCGAGGAGCCCAATCTGTTCAGGAAGCTCTCACCTGGAGGCCAGCCCCGAGAAACGGGGGGCCAACAGGTGACAAGTGCAACGCTGTCGTGTCTGAGAGAAAATCGGCCAATTTATTTCCGTTCCCCTGAGTCAAAGGGGGTTTTCATTTGTTTTAATAAAAGCTATCAGGTTTCTCTTGGAAAAGCTTTTAGGAAAATGTACAACCACCGCAGATATTCTAGTTTTGTGAGATTACTATGCTTACAGGCATTATAACCAAACAGACTTGCACATAGCCCCTGAAATGAATTTAAATTATGGAAGAAAGCATTTCATAGGTTTGAATTTAGTCAGCGTTTCTAAATGTCACTTTTTATTGACAACCATCTGGAATGAGAATGAGGTGTGTTTATTGCCACTTGGCCAAAGTGTTGGTCGGCCTCTGTGATTTCATATTTGACGATAATTAATTTTCTATTAGCAAGGAGGAATGGAGGTGAAACCCCAAGCAACTCCATTAGGCACCACAATGTGAATGCTGTCCTCCCAAAAGCAGCCCCAGGAGGTTGGGACTCAGCCTGTCCCCCAGAGATGACATTAGAACCACAGCTGAGTCAGGTGGCACTTTGAACCATGCTGTAGTTCACTGAGTGCTGAGGGGGAATGTCTGAACCCCAAAAGGAATTTCTAATGGAAATTTGAAAACTATGAAAGTGTTTTTAATAGCATCAATTCAGATTTAGGAAACAATTCTAAATCTTACAGTGCAGGTGAGAGGCACACATCCTGGAAGTTCTCCTACTAAATGTGAAATACAGTCATGTGTACCGAGACCTCGTTAGAACTATTGATCAACAGCATGAGAGCTGGTAGGGACCTCAGAGATGTTCTAAACCAGTGGTTTTCAACCTTTTTACACTTGGGAACTGGAGAAAATACGCGAATTATTTCAGGGACTACTAAGGCAGGAATCACTCTGAGCATAAGCGAATTTGACTAAGATCCCTAGTTCCGTCTTCTTCATACAACATCAGCATGGTTGACTCTTTCATGAACCAGCATGAAATTTCTGGCGGACCAGTCCACAGATTGGCAGTTGAAAAACACTGACCTACACAACAGGCCCATTTCACAGATGGCAACACTGACTCCCAGGTCACATAGCCAGATAATCTCTGATCTGGAAACACCTACACTTATGCCTTCTTCTTCCCCTCATCTGCATTTCCTCTTTGCTCTGCTGGATAAGAATGCTGCCACCTTAATTTTCAGTTACAGAGGAAGAGATAAGGAGCAAGAGGACCACAGAGGAAACAAGTCCCCGGAGAAGGCTTCACAGCTCCAGCCCTGCCATCTCAGCCCGATGGCACTCACACTGCCACTTCCTCGGGGAACCTACCTTCTGGGAGGTGGATGCTCAGACAGAACTTCCAATTTCCATCATTCTAAGTATCAAGCACCTTAAAACTCTTGGAAAACATACCATGATTCCAACAACAGACATTTATTCATGTCTACAGTGTGCCTGGCATTGTTCTAGATGCTTGGGATAAAACTGAACAAAGCAGAGATCCTTGTCACTGTCATGTTCTAGCAGAGAGAAAAGACAAACAATAAATGTAATTTTAAAAGCATATAATGTGTTGAAAGGAAATAAGCACTTCAAAAAAATGAAAATGTAGAACAGGGTGAGAGGGAATGAGAACGACAGAAGGAGGGGTAGGGGGTAGGATGCAATACTAAGATGGTGAAGGGAGCCCTCACTGATGAGTGAGATCTGAGCCACAACCTCTAGGAAGCAGATATCTAGAGGAGCTTCTGGGGAGCTTGGGCAAAGGCCCTGAGGTCTGGCATACGTGGAGAACAGCGCGTGTGGCTGGAATGGAGTTAGTGAAGAGAGGGGGGCCTAGCTCAGAGAGGCAAGGGGAAGCTGATCAGGACACGCCTGTTGCACGGTGTACGCTTTGACTTTTCCTCTGAGTGAACCGAGGAGCCACAGCGAGGTTGTCAGCAGAGGCTTAAAATGACCAGACATGCTTTAGAAGGCTGGATCTGCTTTCTGCGCTGGGGACAGACTAGGGGAAAACAAAGCAGTGAGGATGCCCAGGTAGACACGGCAGACCAGTGGGAAGGTGTCCGCACTACTCAGGTCAGAGATGTCTGCTCGAGCCAGCAAGGGTGCAACTCGGGTGCTGAATAGTAAATCATTGGGCACCACCAGCACTCGCTAGTCTGGTCCGAGAGTCACAAACTCCAATGCCAGATGGGGCCAAACTGATGAATTCAATGAACAAAGCTGATCGGCTTCAAACAGAAGCAAGCTAGATGGAGAGCGTACATATGCCCCATCGGAACAGCAAGCATCATGCAGCAACAGCCAACAATCTCCATAAAGGACTGTGACCAGTAAGGCTGTGTCTGAGGACTTTCCAAGAAAAACAGAAAATCCAGATATATCGAGTTTTGGATGACATCTTCTAATTTTCTAATGTTAATGAATTCCAAAAGCATTTTTAACATACTGTCCAGGCCAATCAAAACACACGCACAAGGTGAATTTTTTGTTGTTGTTTTTGTTTTTGTACAAGCTGAATTTAATCCACAGGTTTATCAACGCTGATACACCTATGCTAACAGTCCAATTAATCATTGCAAACTGGCCAGCTATCATCCAAAGAGTTACAGTGCATCAGCACTAACCACAGGTATGTCTCCAGGTGCTTATGGTTCTTCAAGAACACCCCATCACTCACTCTGGCTGCAAATGCCGCAAGCATTTAACAACAGGAGCCAGAAGGCTGAAGTCCTTCCAGCTGATGCTCTCAGTAAACATTTAACAATCAGGAAAGTAAAGCTAACAAACCCTATCAAAGACGTGGGGAGTCTGTGTCACCTGTAGTGCTAGAAAACGTCATCAGAAAGCCCACCTTCGATAAGCTTGTTACAAAGTAAAGGACGCAGAGATCAGAAGTCATCCTGAAGTGAAAGGAGCTAATATCTAAATCCATCACTGTCTGGGTCAAGAATGCACAATCAACCTGGAATGGCTTTGCAAGCATGCAAGGGAACGAACAGGGAAATCCCCTCATCAATCCCCTCATATAATTGCTGACAACTCAAATAATGAGCTTATCTTAGCCCTATAAATCAGCTGAACTACACATTATTAAGAGTCTGAAAGGGGAGAGAAGCTTTAGGGGTGCTTCGTGGGAGAAGGCCAGGAGTGGGAGGCAGAGAGCAAAGATGGAACCGCTCTCCCATGTCCCCTCTTCCGGGCAGAAAGGAGGGTGCTCTTGGGGCAGCAAAGGGCGAGTCTCAGTCCCACCCCACTTACTGCGGACAGGCCAAGGGTTGCCCTGATGCCCGCAGGGGCACTCTGAGGCTCCAAATCGCCATCTCCACCCAACCCCCACAGATACCCAGGAAGACGGACCGAGAGAAACACATCTGCGAACAAGAGCCAGGTTCTGCCAGATCAGGCAGTAGCACAGTGAAGAGAGCATCAGACTGGGATGCAACGGACCCAGGTTTGAGCCCCTGAGGTCACCAGCTTGAGCGCGGGCCCATCTGGTTTGAGCAAAAAGCTCGTCAGCTTGGACCCAAGGTCGCTGGCTCCAGCAAGGGGTGGCTCGGTCTGCTGAAGGCCCGCGGTCAAGGCACATGTGAGAAAGCAATCTATGAGCAATTAAGGTGTTGCAACGAAAAACTGATGCTTGATGCTTCTCATCTCTCTTCGTTCCTGTCTGTCCCTGTAAAAAAAAAAAAAAAGAAAGAAAAAGACCCAGAGGACAGGGGAAAGAAGTTTTTTTCCCAGTTTAGCCAAATATGTTTAAATTCCTAATTTGGGAGACATGTCTTTACTCATGGTTGGAAAGGAAGCAGGAACCACACTGCGCTAGGGACCAGCCATGCCGGCTCAGCACACATTTGGGATCCCAGACCCCATAGGCTTCCTGCAGCAGCCAAGCCCCAGCTCTCCTGGTTCCCCAGTCCAGGCAACTGACAGGAGAGAGGAAATAGGAGCCTTTGTAGCTAGGCAGTCGCCTGGCACCATCAACGCTCAATTCAGTGTCCTAAGCAGGTTCTCCAGGCTCCTGTCCTGGTCCCGCTGAGACAATGTCCACAGCCTCAGAGGTAAAATGAGAAGCCACGGTCCCCCCACTCAGGGAGCCCAGTCCCCAAAAGGAGACCCTCCAGGGACAGAGACCGCCACCCAAAGGCCAAGCATCCTGCAAAGGCAGCCTTCTTCAGCAACAGTCACAGTCAGGGACACAGGGAATTGGTGTCGGCCCCTGGTACTCTATGCCTGTGCCAGAACCATGGGCACTAGAGACATCTGGAGGAAGGCATTAGCTCTAGGGCTGCGGAGCCTGTCTGTGAGCGAGGACTCCAACAGGAGCAGTGAGGCCAGGCAGGAGCGGCCGCCAGCCCACCATCCTGACGGCAATGGTGTGACTGGGGGTCAGGGCAGAACAGTACTTTTCTGGAAGCTGTACCTTGTCAACACTGAAGGGCTTGGCACATAATTCATGAGTACGAGTGCCAAGCACTGCCGCCATCAACAGGAGCCCATTGGATTCAAAGTTTCTGCCCTTCTACTTAGAGGGTTTCCAAGGGAATGCCCCTTCGGAACTAGGGGAGCCGGGTGGGAAGGTCATGGGCGGTGGGCCTGTGATAAGAGCAACACATGCATTTTTCCATTGAAGTCTCCAAGGGCTCCGAGAGTCAGGCTTAGTGAGGCGCCAGGCGCATAACCCAGCGCTGCTCCTTCCCAGCCGCATGACCTCAGACCAGTGAGAGAACTGTGTCTCAGTGCTTGCCCCTGTGATGTGAAAATAAAAATGGCACTTGCCATGTAGGGCTGTTGAGAGGATCAAATGAATCGTTCATTAAGTGCTTTAATAGCCGGAGTGTGACCGTCAGTCACTGCTGCCTCAGTCTCACATGGAAGACAGTGAAGCTCACAGGAAGGAAGCAATCTATGTAAGGCCCAAAGCTACTAAGTGGCGGAGCTGGGCCTTGAACGGAGTTCCCACACACACACACACTGTGAAGCATTCACAGCATCCCGGGATGTGACGGAAATAGGGTGGACATAAACTCACAGAGAATTAACAGCTTAATTATATCGGTGAAATACGTAGTGGAGCAGGACACAATTTCATAGTCTGGAAACAGATATAAGATCTTTATTTTGACTCAATAGCTGTCACTTTAAACTAGCTCCTGTCCAAGGAGAACAGGCAAGTTTAGTGCAATTGATCATTTTTTTTAGGGAAAGGTGACAACACTGTGCCGTGTGTGTGTGTGTGTGTGGCAGAGACAGAGAGAGTAACAGATAGGGACAGACACACAGGAAGGGAGAGAGACGAGAAACATCAATTCTTCGTTGCGGTTCCTTAGCCGTTCATTGATTGATTTCTCATATGTGCCTTGACCCGGGGGCTACCGCAGACTGATTAACCCCTTGCTCAAGCCAGCAACCTTGGGTTCAAGCTGGTGAGCCTTGCTCAAACCAGATGAGCCCACACTCAAGCTCGCAACATCGGGGTCTGAAACCTGGGTCCTCCACATCCCAGTCCAACACTCTATCCATTACGCCTGGTCACTGTGTTTTACTTTAAGCGAAAGTTCACAACTGGGGAGAAACTTAGGAAGAGACAGGGAACAGGGAAAGGGAAGAGGTGACAGGCTTACCCCAGAGGGCAGAACATTACAGCAAAACTACACCTGCCTGGACCCAGGACCCCAGGCTCTTATAGTCACTTACTAGCTGGTGCCCTGGATAGGAGAAGTGGTGGTTATCAGAGAATTATTCAGTGGCCCCATTAAATAGTGACCTAAGGATGCCTAGGTCCTGTATGGCATCCTCCCTTCTCCAGTGGGACTCAGCAGGAGCAGTGAGGCCAGGCAGGAGTGGCCGCCAGCCCACGATCTGAAGGCAGTGGTGACTAGGGATCACAGCAGAACACCACTTTTCTGGCAGCTGTACCCTGTCAAGGCCCCTAGGGAAAAATCTATAACAAAAAAGCACAAACACTTCTTTTTGAGTCCAAACCCCAATATAAAATACCAGTGATCAAGGCTAAACCACACGAAGAACTCTTATCATCCAGGGTAACTCTTATTCGTGCCCCAACACAAAACTGCATCTCGAGGCCTTCCGCTGTGCAATTCACCGGCCACCTACCAGCATCAGGGAAAGCTGAGACAAAGAATGAGAATATCTAAAGCACATGTCACACCCTACCTGAAAATCCATCACTGCCTTCCCTGAGCACAGAATGGCATGCAGAGTCCTGCTGCCGAGCACCCCGTTATGTGGCTCTGCGCCCGAGCACCTCTTCACCCCTCTCCATCACTGGCTCTGCTCTGGCCACACTGGACTCCTAGCTGCCCTCTCGCTACCTTGGAGGCTTTGAAAACTCCACTTCATCTCCCAGGAAGGTTATTTCACTTCATCCTGATTTATGTCCCTCCCGGCACTTACCACTGTCTGAAACGTGTGATTTATTTGTTTTCTGGCTTACTATCTATTTTCCCTACTAGAGGCCGTAAGTCCCATGAGGACACAAACCTTGTCTGTCATTCATTGCTGTGTCCCCAGCACTCGGCATGGAGTACAGGAGACAGAGTGGCTAGGTCTCCCCACTCCACCACGACGGTCTGTTCTGGCTACCAGACAGAAGGAAGAGAGTGAGGATGAGGAGAGGGGACAGACAGACAGGGATACACACTGATGCCTGACCTTCCTCTCACATGGCTCAGTCAGGATCATCAGCCCGCTGATGTCAAAGAGAAAAGAGAAACCACACCCTTGGCTGTGACGACTCTCCCCTCATAAGTTCCACCTCTGGGTGCAATACTAACTGGTGTTGACTTTGAAACACATCACTCCTTTCTCTCTTCCTCAGGAATAGAAATTTGTCTTTTATTCCAACACATTGTTGAAAAATAGTAAGAAAGAAAGAGGGGAAAGGTCTTATGCTCCCAGGTGTGGTCTGTGTAAGAAACAGATTTACGCCCTTGGACCCCACTTACTTTCTCTGACTGCATGACTTTTAAAGTCACTTGCAGCTCATTCTCTGATTTTATGTCATGGTAAAGGACACCGGCCTCCAACAAAGACGGATTCCTCAAGAAAATAAAACAAGACGTCAAGGAAAGAACATGCATTCTGGCATGAGGCAGACTGAAGGACACACTGGCACGACCACTTCCTAGCTGTGTGGTCTTGACCATGCTTCTTAGCCTCTCTGAGCCGGAAGGGTAATTCCACGCTCCACCCTGGGTGCGGGGGAACACAGGTCCCAGAACTGTGACTGACGTACAACTGATGTTCCATGAAGGTCAGTCCCATCTCCTTCCCAGCCCCGTTCCCAAACACACACTTTAGAACACAGGCAATCAAGATTTCTGCACAGGAACTTCCAAGTCTGACGGAACTCTGGCCATCCTGCAGGTCCCCATAGAATCTCCAGAGTGTTATGACAACCCACCCAACTCCACCCAGGAAGTGCTTGCCCACCTCCCCATGCCCCAAAAGGAGTTTTTCCTTTCTTCATTCAAAGACTGCAAAGAGGTATGTTCAAGTCCTGTTTGTTATGCTTATCATGGGAATTACGTGCTTCGCAGCCCCGGGGAGAAAGGTGCACAGGGCCCTGGAGATCCTGGGTACACGAGCAGTGCACAGGTGGTGAGGGCCACCACCACGCCTGCGTGGGACTGGCTGATGGCCAGAGGACATCTACGTGAGGCAGTCTGACCTAGTGATTCACAGCACGGCTGTGCTCACATCCCCTGTCCACCATGTCCTAGCTGTGTGAGTCTCTGTTTCCCTTTCTGTAGAATGGAACAGAACAGTACTCTCCTTGTGAGGGTTGAGATAAAACGTGTACAGCACTGAGCACACAATAAGTGCATCACAGCAGCTGCTCATGGAAGACTAGCTATTGGGTTAGCAATCACCGGGTTGGTAAAGTCAGTTGTGTTTCGCTTTCGGATGGTCCTCCCCTAAAAGGTTGGAAGGATAGACATCATGCCAGTGCCCCATTCACTCCATCATTCAATGCCTGTAAAGTGCTCAGCTCAGTACAAAGATGTAAGCAAGACAGAGTCTGTGGCCCATGGGAGCTTGTGGTTAAGAGAACATGCAGTGACTCAGCTTAGCATCTACCAGGCACTCCTGAGTTTCAGGCCAGGGCCAAGCCCTGGAGTGGGAGGAAGGGACATCGAGATCTGGATGGTGTGGCCAGGGACCATCCTGAGTGCCTCCTTGTGCCATTACACAGCTAACCTGGGCCCCAGCTGTCCTCTCAAGTGCTGGAAACTTCACTTCCCCCCACGGCTCCCCTGCTTCTCGAATCATTGCACCCAGGCCTTATTGCCTTTGCAAGTCTCCTCACCTTGCCCCCTCATTACCATGCTGCCGCTATTCAGCATTCACAGGCACTTAATCAAGGTGCTCTGCTGGTTTATTACAGCATCTTCCAGCTGATATATTTTCCCTTATCTGGGAGCTCCACCACAGTGCCTGTTAGTGTTTAAAAAGATTGTTATGAGGTATCATTTCACTTGTTCCGGATGATAATTAATTTTAAGAACTGATCAAGATGTGAGGAAGAAGCAGCCTTTGGAAACTGATGGCCATGTGGGTTTACTGTGACACCCGGGCCTTTTTCAGACATTGTGAAGAGCCCGGCTCCAGGAAGCAGGGGGCAGGCTGCTTTTTGATAGCAGTCTCAATGGCTGCATGGATCATTGATGTTGGGTTCTGTCATTAGTTTCATTATTCCAAACAAGTTCCATTTTCTGCCCATTGGATAATTGGCCAAGAAGACATGTCTGCATTCTAACAGAGCCAACAGTATGAAAGAGAGACTGAGCCCCACAAGCCTAGCACATACCACAAACAGCAGGTGAGCAAGCTGGGCGCTGGTGGCATTTACAGCCCCGAGCACCACAAGGTGAAGGGGAGCAGGTCACCAGCCCTCACGGAATCCCCCGGGGCACAGTCGGAGTTATCCTACACACCCAGGAGAGCGGTTTTCTCTCCTTAGAGGCAGGTAGAGACAGAGACTACAATGAGGGGTATGGCTGGAGGTGGGAAGGAGTGGGGGTGCACATAGCGGGGGCGGGCAGAAATGCCACCTGGAGAAGAATGCCAGGCTTCACAAATGAGAATACCAAGTTTGGGGACCACAGAAAAGGATGTTTCCTAGAATCTTGCTTTGGATAATACTCAGAGTCAAGTACAAATTCCTTTGTTCTTCAATACCAGTGACTGTGGACCCCCGGAGGAAGATCTCTACCTGGCCCCACTGTAAGGGCAACATGCAGGGCTGGGTCCTCTGAGGAGAGAACAGCAGGAGTACAGTCCCTGCCTGCAGAGCCCAGTGGGGGGCACACACCAGCACGATGTAAGGGAAAGAGGGAGCTGTGTGAGCCGCCAGAAGAGCTAGTCCACCCAGATCAGGAGTTAGCCACAGCTTCCCAGACAAAGAAGCCTCAGAGCCAGGGTCCAAAGGAGGGATTCCGCTTATCCATGGAGAGAGGGGAAGCAGAGATGTGCATGCCCATGGGGCAGGAAGCAAGACAGAACATGCTCTCTGTGGCCAGAACATGACCGTGACAGCAGGAAAGTGACCACAACAGGGACCCACAGGGAGACAAGCACACCATCCAGGGGTCTTGGTTGGCTTAAGAGTTTGGGTTTTACTCTAAAGGCAAAAAAGAGCCCTGAAGGACTTCTAGAAGAGGAAAGACATGATTAGATTGGCGTCTTAATACCATCCTTCTGGGTAACAAAGATGATGTTCTAGAATGTACCCTGGACTCAGGGCAAGGAGACTTGGGGCTTCTTCCCACTTTGCTACTCCCACTCTGAGTTCTGGATGACTCACTTCCCCTCACAAGTTTTATTTTGTCATCCATAAAGGGGCCAACAACAACAGGGCCCTGTGGCTGTCATACAGGTGTTGGGAGGCTCTATCCATGTACCTGAGAATGTCACAAACTGCAACAAGTTAAATAAACGTGACAAGTTCCAGAATACCAAGGTCTCACTTCTTCCCATGGCTTTAACCTTCTCTAGGAAAGAAAGAAAAAGAAGGAAGGAAGGAAGGAAAGGGAAGGAAAGGGAAGGGAAGGGAAGGAAAGGGGAGGGAGGGAGGGAGGGAGGGAAGAAACTATTTGGACCTAAAAAAACAAAAATGTGGACTATGAGTCTCCACTGCTTTCTCCGGCCCTCACCCCACAGCCAAGTCTGGATATGGGGGGCAATGCAGTCTCCAAGAGGCAGGAACATGGGGAAAGAGGCCCTCTAACTCCAGGTGATCCCCAAGATACTCAACCCATCCCCGCGACAGAGTTGGGAATCACACTGAGTCATGAAGATGGAGTGGGGGAGACCCACGGAACAGCCACCTCATCTATTACTTCCCTCACCAGCCAGGCATCTTCTGGCACCGCAGAGCCCACTGCGCTCAGACACAGCCGCTAATTCATCAGAGTGCGGTCTGTATCCCGCAGGGCCATCCTGCCTGGGGCCTCTGACATGGGGTCGGTGCAGAGCTGAGGCCGGTGCCACATCCTGCCAGCTGGGGTACTCTGTGCCAAAGTGAACATCTGGCAGTCCTACAGAAGCTGGGCCAGAGCGAAAAATTAGCGGGGCTTATGTACCACAGGTGACAAGTCTGAAAAAGGTGGCTCCTGGGAAATGGCTGAAGAAGGGGAACTATTTCCCCAACACAATTTGCCACTTTGACATCAAGGAATCTGAGAACAATCGTGCGGCTGTCCACTTTATCTTAGGGGCAATCAGAGGGGTAGCACGAGGTCCCTGCCTGGAAAATGTCCTTTGCAGGACAACGGGAAAAACCCTATTGATTCCCTGAGACACACAGAGAGGACAGACCGTCGCCAATTCCCCACATCAGAGGGAGCCTAGGAGTGTCAGTGAGTCTCTGCCGGGGCCCACGACCTGCACAGCGAATGTACACGGCCTTTTCACAAGCACGAGATGTGGCACTGCCATCCCACCGAGCAGTGGGCAAATGCACCAAGGTATCCGTGCAAGGGTGTCCTCCGCTGTGCTGTGAGGGGAGACAGTGCAGAGGCCCTAAATTTCATTCAACAGAAGACTTGGAAAATAAATCACAGTCTAAGTGTACTCTGGTCATTGGACTCTACCTGTGTGTTCTAACAGAGACTCTCAAAAATCTAATTACTTATTAATACAATGTGTATATCTGATCCTATTTTTATAAAATCTGAAGAGTTCACTTCTTCGGGTGCTATACCAAAACTTTAGAGTTGATGTCCTATTTAATCCTTTATGGGAGCACTAGCTACTCTTACCTCACTTTTTAATCGAGGACATTAGTTCAAAATTGTTCTCTCCTCAAACTAGTCTGCTGAGTACATAACTATACTGCTTCTCATAGATCAGGGATAGCTCTCATCCACCTTGAGTCCTCTTCCCCCAGGATTACCCTACATTCCAAACATGGAGTCCCAATACAAATACTGAACTGCACCTATGAACACTGATTCTCTTTGGCTTATAAATAAAAATAACAATAATAACAAATAACAAGCAAGAAACAGGCATATACACCACAATGTATGATTTCACTAACTTATTTTAAAATTATTTTGATATTGAACATTTTAATAATTAATAGGCGAATAGATACTTTTATATTTACTCACCTGGGTAGCTCCAGCTGATTTTGTCCTGTCTTCCTGTAGGTTCTTCTCTGCCACACCTGCTCATCCCCAGCCCCTTAAAGAAACTCCGTCCCATCTGAGCACAAATCACAGTCCTCCAACCAGAACCTCAGATATAGTCTTGCTTCTCTGAAAAGACGGCCTTTGGAGGGAGCTGTATCAGACCCAGAGTTACCATCCTGTGTAGGAACCTTCTGCCTCCAGACAGACTTTCCCTTGCAATCCTGAAATACCAAACAGCTCACACTGGGCCTATACCTGTTCCCATAGACGACCAGTCTGTCAATCACAAGAGTCCATCAAGTGTGCAGAAGACAAGAGGCTGTATTTACTGCTCTCTGTACCTACTTCGGCACTCCACCCACCTATTCTCCCTAAATCCCACCTCTGATTTGCCTGAAACCAAAATTTGAGCACCTGCAGGTCCAATAGCCTGTTCCTACCTAATGGGTCAAGGAAAAATCATCTGCAGGCAAGCTATAAGAAATGATTCCAAATGAGAAGGAAACACATAGAATATGTTTTGTCCAACTCGTAACAGTATGAACATATTTAATATAGAAGGGGAAAAATTAATTCTAAGGGGTCAGGCAGATTTGACTTCCTGCCTATCCCTATTCCATCCTTCCAGACAGTGCCTGCCCCTCAAGCCCTGCTCCTCCCAGCAAGCCCACTGGCTGTGTGACAGGGCGGGCAGGCCAGTGTCTCCGGGTGGTACAAGACAGTGACCAAACATGCCTGTCCTTTGTCACTAACCACCTTTCTCATTTCCCCTTCTGCTGAGCCACCTGCAGGAAAATGTCAACATGTGCTGCAGGGAGAAAATGTATTTGCTAATTTATGTGCTGGGTAAATTCACTTATTCGGTAGAATAATAAAAATGTGGCTGCTCACCACCCTTCCCTTTGAGAGTAAAGACATCTTTATTAATGATTTTAAAATCTGAAGGAACGGGAATGCTTGCTCTGTTTACATTTCCCTAGATTAAATGGAAGACATTCTCTTGCTGGTGGCAAAGCATTGAAAATATCCTTCAGGTCATGATTTAGTGCTGGAGAAATTTTATTAGATTGGGATGTGACCATGTGTCTAGCTATCAATTACATCACTGGAGGAAAAAACAACAATAGAGATTTACATTTTCAGTAATTCCTACAATAAAGAATCCATATTCCTGGGATGTGTTGGAAAATATTTTCCAAGACTTTATATTTTAACCTCCTAAGGTTGAAAGCTGAAAATACTGCTTATGGAGTAAAAGGTGACCCCCCTCCCCAGAGCTCCTTCCCCCCACCACACTAATGGGAGGTTATCACATCCTGTCCCCGTCTGCTGTAGTTTTGTTGATCAAAGCCTGTTCTACCGCAGGCCTCCTTAATTCAGAATTTGGCCTGACTCCATAAATGAACATTCACTTAGGACCAGGAAAGCATTCAGCTTTGGGAACTAGCACAGAAGAGAAGATACACAGTGACATTTCTAAGTCCTAATTAGAGGATAAGAGCCACTTTGGTGGTTAAATTTCAAGTAGATCCAGCAAAAGGGTATTTGGGGATAAATATATAAATAGATGTACGGATAAGTCCTGGATTAGGGAAGAGGGTAAGATGGATAGAGAAGATCCCAAAGATTTTGAGATTCCTAACATAAAAGCCAGTCCATTCCTATTACAAGCACCCAGATACTTCTGAGTTGAATCAGTGCTACTGGTAAACCTCTGTGCTGACTTTAATTATGATTTGTGAGAGAGGATGAAAAATCCAACTTGTGTGTTTCTGTGGCTGTTAAAAGCTACTAGCTGATGAGAACTGTGAACTCCATAGGCCCAGCGTGGAGCAACAGACACAAAAAGTAGCACGTAGAGCAGGGGTCCCCAAACTTTTTACACAGGGGGCCAGTTCACTGTCCCTCAGACCGTTGGAGGGCCGCCACATACAGTAGTCCATACACTGACCACCAATGAAAGAGGTGCCCCTTCCAGAAGTGCGGCGAGGGCCGGATAAATGGCCTCAGGTGGCCACAATTTGGCCCATGGGTCATAGTTTGGGGACCTCTGACATAGAGGGACCTCACTGTGGAATCACCTAGGTCTCATCTTCTCCTAGGTAGTGGAAACTACCTCGATCTCCATGACAGAGCAAGTAACGATCATTCCTTGGTCCAGACAAGTCTTTCACCACATCCCAGAAGCTCTACCCCAATGAGCACCAAGGCAGAAAGCCTCAGGCAGGAAATCTTTAAATGCTCAATTTCCCAAATGAATCAAAATTAAAATGAAGGCTCTCATTTTCTTAACCCAGAGTCTGGCAGTAAGCCCATCTTGCTTCTGGAAAAAAATACAGATTTTTGCTGAAGCATATCCACTTTTCTGCTAATTCAACTGAACGAAAATACATTAGCTAGCATACGTAACTGTTACTTTGGTAACCCTGAGAAATCACATATTCCTAAATATTCTAAAATCTCAAGTCATCTTGTTCACTTTCAAATACCTAAGCAGATAAAATCTATTGCTCACAGATCCAGGAACCACAATAAACTCCAAGCATAAGAAACATAAAACTTTGTGAAAGCACATTATAATCACTCAGAATGGGTGGTAAAGAAAAAATATTAAAAGCAGCTCAAGGAAAAATAAGTATATTATACAAAGAGAAAAGGAAAAGCACAACTTTATTAATAAAAGCAACACAAACAAGAAGACAAAGGCACAACATCTTTAAAGTACTGAAAGAAAAAACTGTCAACCCCGTATTCTATACCGAGCAAAAGGGTCTTTCAAATTTGAAATTGAAATAAAGACTTTTTACACAAGCAAAAGATGGGAGAATTCTTCACCAGCAGACCTGAACTACAAAATATCTGAAACACAATACTTTGAGTAGAAGCGAAAGTAGGCCATATAGAAATACATAACTACAGAAAGACTAAATTTTCTGGAAACAGTAATTACATGGGCTGTCAGGATCAACATTGTCATATATATTATTTTCCTTACTGTAATTATCCTGTTAAAAATATTTTAACTTTTTAACTCTTTCCCATAAAGCACTGCTTTCTTTATTACCTTGGTAATGTCATTTATATATTTATATAGTTTTATATAATTTTTTTTCATTTTATTAATGAGGTTTTTCAGAGTGTATAAGTTTTTAATTGTGACAAAGTCCATTTTTTCCTTTATATGATAACTTCTCTTTGTGTCCTATCTAAAACATCTTTGTGTACCTCACGGTAATAAAAATTTTCTCCTATGTTTTCTTCTAGAACTTTTATAGTTTTATATTTTATTTTTATGTTTACATGTATAATCCATTTCAAGTATTTTTAATATTGTGTGAGGCATGGATCAAGGTTCATTTTTTTCTCCATACATATATCTGGCTGCTTCAGCACTGTTTGGTGTAAAGTCTGCCCTTACCCCAGTGAACTACATTAACACTTTTGTTAAAAATAAATAAGCAAATCAACTGACTGTGGATGTGGGGGTCTATTTCTGAACTCTGTTCTGTTTCATTGATCTGTAAGTATTACTCAGCAATTTCATTCCTAAGTATTCACCCAAGAAAAAGTAAAACATATACTCACAAAAGATTTGTACCTAAATGCTCATGGCAACCTAATTCATAATGGTCCCAAGCTGGAAATAAACCAAATTTCCAAAAACAGGTAAATGGGTAAACAAATTATGTTATATTCACACAACTGAATTTTAGTCAGCAATAAAAAATAAAAGGCCTATGATACACATAATAACATGAATAAATATTTTGTAAAAAAATGTGCTAAGAGAAAGAAGCCAGACACAAAGGATTACATGCTGTATGGTTTTATTTATATGGCAAAACTTACTTACAATGACAGAAAGTAGAACCGGTCTCCTGGGGCTAGGAGACAGGTTGCAAGGGGACCAGAGGAAACTTAGAGTAATGGAAACACTCTAAATCTTAATTGTGGTGGTATTTATATGGGTGTATACATTTGTTAAAACTGAAAATGAGAGCATTTTATTGCATGCAAATTATTCTTCAATTAAATTGATTTTTAAAAAGAAGTCTTCCCTGTTATTCTAAAAGTTTACCAAAGGATCTGTTTACACTCATAAGAATGAAAGATCACACTTATAAAGATTCTCAGCTGCTCCTCATTTCTATCGACTATTTCTACAATGCTTCACAAGACTAATATTTTAAACTAACACTTAAGATGGGGCTTAGCACAATGAATGGCCTTACCTAGTGGAGACACATTTATAACTAATGTACTTATTGATCTTCCCCAGTTGTTTATTTTCCAGAGTCCATGAAGCCATTGGGATGGCAAAAGACTGGGATGCTGGAGATACAGCAGAAATCGTCGACGCAGATAACTCCCACTGCGTAGCATCTTCCGCTCATGTGAGACTCTTCCCACCTGTATCACCATGCAAACATCCTCCCCAATCTGCCCTGCAAAAGAGAGCAACCTGAAACTCTGTGACCAAACTCAGCTCCAAGAAAAGCAATATGGTTTGCCTTGTCTGAAGAAACAGCCACTTTAAGGTTGTTGATGAATCATTATACAACACAGTACTACAGAGTACCAAGACTTGCCAGCTGTCCGTGCTCACACACCAGTTCCTGAAGGCTGGGGACACATCTGTACCCTCTGGTGCAGCCAGCATGTATCAAAGCTTCTCAGGCTGGGGATTGTTTACTCCTAGCAGTGCCCTCCATTTTGTCAGGGAGCATAGCCAACCACAAGATAATATGGTGCATATTTTCCTGACGCATCAATTTTACATGGACATTTAGAAAGGAGAAAATGTTTTTTTATGGTAAAATAGTCACACTACATTCTGAAAGACTAGGAAGCAATATTCACATAATTGGTTTAGATATTTCCCAGACATTTACTACCTGCAATAGCTCCTTCGTGTTAAACTCCCCAAGTCCTCAAACCCCTTTTAGGGTACATGTTTCCTCTTCTATATTGTTAAAGGTAATTTCCAGGGGAAAACGAGGCTGCCAGAAGAACCAGAGTATGATTAGTACCCCTGAACTGATGGGGTCAGGAAGTCTAGCTCCGGGCACGTTTCCAGTCTCCCACCAATACATTCTAGCCTAGTGCTACGCCAAAGCCAGGGACTGGAGCCAAAATCTGAGCCGCCAGCTCTGCCTGGGCCACATCTCCACATTACCACCTCGAAACATTACCATAGTTTCCTGCATCCATAAAATAGAAATGCCAACAGGACATAGTTTACCAAGTACTGTGCAGTTCCACGGCCTAACCAATAGGAGTGATTAATAAATGTTAGCTGCTTGTCATCATTATTGTTGTTTTATTCTTTTTAATCTCTGTATACTATGGCATAACCTTTTTACATACAACTATAATACATTCAGTAACAGAGTATTGACCCTTCACTCCCAAATGCAGAGGCAGTTAATGAGAATCCTGGGCCCCCACCCTTGATGCATAGCCTTTCCGGAACTCCTATCAGACATGATAGACACCCTGGAGAGCAACTGACATCTGCAAAATAAACACGGGCTTTTTATGGCTGAGCTTCAAAAAGTGACCTGAAGCAAGCCCTGGTTCTCAATTTTATAGCAGCGGTGGGCCCAGGAACTATCTCAATCCTGCTGAACAAGAGTAAGACTGATTTATAACTCAGGGTGTCCACTTATATATTCATATACAACAGGAATATCTATGATCAAGAGCTGGCCACCCACCATGGGGCCCCTTTGTAATGAGTGGGTCCTTTCAGGAGACCAAAGCACTAATCAGAAGTGTGCCTTATGAGTATAGAATGAGAGCCGAGACAATGTCATGTGTACCTGAATGACTCTGAGAAGCCAAGCCTTCCCCTAACCCACTGAGTTTTGGGAATTTACCTCTTAGAGCCGCCAGCATTGCCTTAACTAAAATATCGGTCACTGTTGGAGTGAAGGCCCTGTGGTGACTGGGCATGTGATATGCCCACAGATTTCCCAAAGTCTCTATGAAAACGAGGTTGAGTTTCTTCAGTTTCCTCTGGGAGAAACAGAGAAGCAGGACCAGGGTTGCAGGTGAGGTAGAGCCAAGGATGCAGGTGAGGGAGGGCCAAGGATGCACGGAGGGAGGGCCAAGGATGCAGGTGAGGGAGGGCCAAGGATGCACGGAGGGAGGGCCAAGGATGCAGGGAGGGAGGGCCAAGGATGCAGTGAGGGAGGGCCATGCTCTCCTTGATCTCTCTTGTTTTCTCACAAAGGTCTATTCAGAGCTTGGCAGCCATGGACTCTGCTGTGCAGTAAAGATGCCCACCAGAACAAGGGGTCTCTGAACTATGGTCTCACTACTACCTCCAACTACCTCAGAATCCAGAAACAACTGAAGCCACCATAAAAAGCAACTCTTAGGGATCCTCAGCAAGTCATGTCACCCCAGCTAGAGTACGGGTTCATGTTCTCAGTCACTCCTGGGCCTGAAGTGACAGCCCCACACGGTAGAGCCCAGAAGTTTCCCACTTCTGTCCACTTCAGGGCTCTCCATGGACAAACCAAGCCATGACCTACCACCAGCTGCCCCCTCGGACCACCACCAGACACCCCGATCTCTCTACACCTGGGCTGGATTCAGCTGGGAAAAGGGTTAGCACACACAGGTGAGGGAGAATGTAGGGAGGACAGTGGCAGAAGTGAAGCTGAGAAGTTGGTTGGGTCCTTCAGATAACAGAGTGCCTTCAGAGGTATTAAGCAAGAGGATTCTAAGATACAGTCACGTCTGTGTTCACAAAGAAAGTCATGTGGGAGGAAAGGCAGGCAGTGAGCCAGTTAGGAGGAGGACGGCCATTAGACACCAGTCCTTCCATGCAACCCTCTCAGGGTCCCTGGACTTAGTTTAGGTTCGCTGGGATTCATGGGGTCTAAGACCCCGACTCTGTTTGCACCATCCACCCTCATTCTGTATCTTTCCCTGAAAAATGTTGAGGCTGTCTTTTCATGGAATGGGAGTTCTGTTCTCCCTTAATCTCATGAGAAATGAGGAGTAACCTGTCCGTCAGGTAGTAAGTCTTCCTCAGAGTCCTGCCCCAGGCCCGTAGCTCCCGCTTCACTAGCCCCCAGTCCACCCAACACACACCCTACCCCCAGTTAGAAGACCAATCAGAATTATAAGAGCTGTCTCAATACCTCTTGATCCCCAATTCCCTCACTTTGAAGTAAAGCATCAAATCTTATTGAGTCTACCTCCTGACTTTCCCCCCAGGTCTTCCTTCTCTCCTTTTCTGTGACTGCCACAGGGTCCCAGCCAGGAGCGACACCCACAGGGACAGATGAAATGCCCTCCCTCCCGGAGGCCACACATTACTCTTGCGCCCACCTCCACAACCTATTTTCTATACTGTGACGGGAACGAGCTTTCAAAAATGTACATGTGATCAAGGCTCTCTTGTCTCAAAACCTGGAATGGCTTCCTTTTACTCTGGGTGCACACGAAACCTCCATATGGTGTTCGCAAGGCTGTGAGGATCTAGCCCTGTCTCTCCTGCAGTCTCTCTGCACTTCTCCTCACTCGTCCTGTTCCCACAGATCGCTCTCCTCCTCTCTGCACTTCTCCTCACTCGCCCTGTTCCCACAGATCGCTCTCCTCCTCTCTGCACTTCTCCTCACTCGTCCTGTTTCCACAGATCGCTCTCCTCCTCTCTGCACTTCTCCTCACTCGTCCTGTTCCCACAGATCGCTCTCCTCCTTTCAGCTCCTGAAATGTCACAGAGTCTAACTTTCTCAGAGCAGCTGTCTCTGGGAACAGTTTGTGACTGTGCCCCCAGCCGCACCCCCCATCCAGTTCTCTCTTCACTCCCACTCCCCTTAGTCCCTAAGGCACAGCTTTCTCAGGTCAGCCTTTCCGGCCACCCCCAGTCCCGCGCTGTCCCATAGGCTCTCCCGTTACATGCGATATACATTCTGTGGTGCTCTGAACACGACATAAAGTCTGTAAATAGAGGCTATGTAAGTAAATGTATTATATGTAGGCAATATACATAAAATTTCACTATCCTGTCCTTTTCCTTTGCGGCACTCAGCACACAACGGCAAGTCAATAGTTATTTGGGTAAGTGCTGGGCAGTGGCTGCCTTCTCTGTGAGCACGGAAACCCCATGATGGCAGGACTGAGCTCAGCTTGTTCAGTGCCCAGCGTACCCCATGTGGTGGGCGCCGGGTGAGTCTGACATGCCCTTGTCCACCAGCCTGCCCTGTAGTAGAGGAAGAAACTGAGGCCCCGAGAAGGGAATGGCTTTCCCAAAGTCTTGCCATCTTTGTCAGAGCAGAGATTTAACCTCTGGACTCTTAATCCAAGCTCAAGCCTCAGCCCATAATGACACCTAAACCACTCTCCAACCATAATCCAAAGGAGAGAATAAAACCTAAACCACAGAGACCAAAGAGCTGTATTCAAATCCTGAATTTGCTACTTAAACGGCACAAGGTTGGAGTCGAAATGAAATATGGCAACAGGTCTACTGGGATGGGAGTAGGACCAGGAGCATGTGATCTCATTTGAGATGCTGCTGTTGCTAGGACAGCTCGTGACATGTGTTCGATTCCCATGCACCCACCTCGATCAGGCCCAGGCCTCGGGAAGGCAGCAAAACACTGCATAATGAACAGTCACTGCTCCCCAGCAGGAACAAACACTGTTCGATGAAGGTGATAAACACACGATACCGATCTTACCACGCAAGCGTGTGTTCAACATCGGCACACAGAGACTCCTGGCTGGCAGGTGATCCATCCTAAAAAGGCGGCATTGCTAGCTAACTGATTTCTTCCAGCCACATATTTATGAGAAATTTAAATTGTGATTGGAATGTATTCATAGCATCACGTGAGCACACAATCCATCACCCCAGCTCATGCTCAGTCAATGCTCAGATTGCTGTAGCTCCATGCTGGGAAGTCAGGGGTCCTGGAAGCTTTTCCACTAGCAGCATCTGAAAAGGAGGTGTCAGCCAATACCGTAATTACCTACTGTATTCCCACATGTATAAGACGCTCCCATGTATAAGACACACCTTAAATTTCAGGCCCAGAATTTGAAAAACAAAATGTATTACATAAAGTTATTGAACTCAAGTTTTATAAAATTCATACAACTCCTCATCACTGTCAAAACTCCCATCCATTAGCTTGTCTTCATCTGTGTCTGATGACAAATCACTGTCTTCATCAATGAGCACAAAAACAAGCGTGAAAAAGCGGGAAATGCAAGTAAAAAGACCTACAACCACTGTATAAGGCACACCCAGTTTTTAGACCCCAAATTTTTCAGAAAAGGGTGCACCTTGTACATGGGGAAATACGGTAGTTTTTGCCCATGCTGTTTCAACCCCCATGCTATGTGGTGAGGGTTCAGTAGTGCTGAGACACAGCCCCTGTCCACAAAGCTCCTTTATTCATCTTTCCTGGGATTTTTATTATTATTGTATATGCCTTCCTTAGTCTGAGAAGAATTTGATGTGAAATTTGTTTCCAGTTAAAACCAGACAGAGGAGCTTAATTACCCTCATTTGGGCTTCAGAAGTCTAAGTAGGAGAGACAGATCTGGGTCCTCGAGCGGTGTGTGTGTGGCAGTTTGCGAGCAGCAGCCCCAAAGCCATTGCAAACTCCTTTTCCTTCCTGCCTCCCAGGAAAGCCGAGCAGTCAGCCACCTGCCAGCCTCCGTTTCACGGAGGGGGTCACCGTGTAACCTGGTTCCAGCCACACAACGTCTGGAGGAATTTGTTCCAGGGTTTCTAGGAAAGATTTTGCTTTGATTTTAAGAAAAGACAGTCCCAGCCAGCCTGGCCCTGCTTTTCTCACTGTCTTGGCATAACGTCCGTGTGATGCTTGGAGCTGTAACGGCCATCTTGCAAACAGGCGGCGGTGAGCAAGTCGGAAGGAAAAGTGCCAGAGTTATTCTTGTTGACACTGTTAAGCCACTGAGACACTGACAGCAGCTACATCCCTTCAGACTTTTTGGTTGATTTTTAGAGAGAGAGAGAGAAAGAGAGAAGCATTCATTTGTTGTTCCACTTAGTCATGCATTCATTGGTCACTTCCCATATGTGCCCTGGTCATAGATGGAACCTGCAACTTGGTGTATCGTGACAACACTTTAACTGACTGAGCTAGCTGGCCAGGGCCCAGACTATTAATTAAGTAAGAAAAACCAAGCCCTTCTATTGAAACCATTGTAGGAGAGGTTTTCTGTCACCTGCAGCCACCCAATCCTGGAATATATAGCTCAGGGCATGACAGAGTACATGCCTCTGACCTAAGACACACCTAGGTTTGTGTACCAGCTCAGCCACTTAGGGATACCAGAGTCCAGACAAGTTATTTAATTCCTCTGAGATGTCTCCACATTCCGTGAAATGAAAACACTACAGCTGCTAGTAAGAACGTAAAAAGGGTGCTGCCTCTATGGTGGGTCCTCAAAAAAAGAAATTAAACATAAAATCATCATGTTCTTCAGCAATTCCACGTCGGGGTATGCACCCGAAAGACGAAAGCGGGAGCTCAAAAAGATACCTGCACACCCATGTTCACAACAGCGTGAGTCACAATAGACAGATGTGGAAGCAACCAAAGTATCCATCAACAGATGAATGGATAAACACAATGTGGTGGATTACAATGGAATGTTATTCAGCCTTATAAAGGATTGAGATTCTGATACATGCTACAACACAGATGAACCTTGAAGACACTTTGCTATGTGAAATGAGCCAGTCACAAAAGGACAAGTAGCATGTGATGCTATGCGTATGAGGTACTTGGAACAGCCAGACTTTCTGTAGAGACAGAAAGTAGAATGGTGGCTGTCAGGGGTTAAGGGGAAAAACAAATAGTGCTTCTGTTTCACAAGATAAAAAGTTCTGGAGATGGATGGTGATGATGGTTTCTCCTAGTGTGACTATAATTAATGTCTCTAAACTGCATACTTTAAAATAATTAAAATGGTAATTTTATGTTGCATATATTTTAGCACAATTTTAAAATAATTTTTAAATTAATTAAAAAAGAACAGTTTAAAAATAATGTTAGAAATAAGAAACCGGCCCCTGGCCGTTGGCTCACTGGTAGAGCATCGGCCCAGTGTGTGGCTGTCCCAGGTTCAATTCCCAGTCAGAGCACACAGGAGAAACAACCATCTGCTTCTCCACCCCTCCCCATTCTCTATCTTTTTCTCTTCCTCTCCCGCAGCCATGACTTGATTGGTTTGAGCTCATTGGCCTTGGGTGCTGAAGATGGCTCCATGGAACCACTACCTCAGGCACTGAAAATAGCTCGATTGTGAGCATGGCCCCAGATGGGGTTGCTGGGTGGATCCCAGTCGAGGCACATGCGGGAGTCTGTCTCTCTATCATTCCTTCTCTCAATTTGAAAAGAAGAAAAAAAAAAGAAATAAGAAACCACTTAATGAACTCCGAGGTTGTCAGACTGCACACAGGCTGACCACCTCCCTGGGTCAATCTTGCCATGCTTGCCTCACTGTGGTTTTTCCCAGATCAACATGTCTAACAGGTATTAATTCATGCAGCACAAGGGTATGATTGCCTGTCTGAGAAACCAGAGATGAGCCCAATGGCTTCTTGCTCTGAGAAAGAAAAAAAGTATCCACAAACACCCATACTGCAGGGTAGGATGTAACACCTGCCCCAGAGAGAGGTAGAAATCACGGTGTCTTCACAGGTCTGAGTCACTGTTCTTGGCTTTGAGATGGAAGAGATGGCACTGGAGCGGCATCTGAAGAATGAGGACATTTATTGCCGAAACACAAGGCATTTTAGAGATACTTCCGGTAACAGCCCTGCGGACCTAGGGCTGAGTACCTCGCGGGGGTGGAGGGATTGTGCATGGGATCAGCAGGAAAGACGATGGCCAGATGCGGCCCCATGCACCAGGCAAGGGTGGAATATTTTTATTTCAAGAGGAGAGCAGGAGATAAAGATGTGTTTGAATTCACAGCGCCTAAGATTATTCTAAGCACAAGTTCTCAAAAACTGACAACTCACCAAGTGGTCCACAGCATCTAAAGAGGTCTTCCACATGACAAAACTGGTTATCAGTGGGCAGGCCCCACTCAGCTGGTCATCAGTGGGTGGGCTGCCCCCACTCAGCTGCCAGGACCACGTCCTACATGCTGCTACTACCTGAGCTACTTAAAGAACCACAACAAATGCCTCAGAAAGGCTTCAGTTACTGATGCATGGCATAGGCCAGTCCTAGCCCCCCACAAGCCTTCATCATGCATGCTCCCAGAGGGGTCACTCCCACACAGAGCAGTACCTCCCTTCTACAGGAGCTCTGGCCCTCCTCCCTCCCAGCACAACTCCAAATCTGATCACCTAGCTCCTTGAGAGCTTTGCCCATGTCCTTCCCTTCACTGAAGGCAGTAAACTAGCACAAATAATTGTGGGGGGCGGGGGGTGGAGAAAATGAATAAGGAGGTTCAACACACAAAAAAATTATTCAATTGAGTCTAATTTTAAGAAATTATTTCAAAGTTCTAATCACTATAAGTGACAAAACAATTCGTGACAGAAATCTCAATTACCAAAG
The DNA here is from genome assembly GCA_037038555.1 of Rhynchonycteris naso. NCBI lineage: Eukaryota > Metazoa > Chordata > Mammalia > Chiroptera > Emballonuridae > Rhynchonycteris > Rhynchonycteris naso. The sequence goes on from CM073003.1 coordinate 98,963,738, forward strand.
AAATTATCTGTTCTGCAACAGCAATTTTACTGACATTTATAACGCACAAGAAATCATGACGCTTAATTATTTGAGTTTGCTGGGGCTGTAGATGCTGTGCTGGAATCTAATTAAATAGATCCACCAAAATTGGCCATCTGAAGAAAAGCTGTCGAACCGTGCACTGGTTTTTAAAAGCAGTTCACGAACAGCCTCCAAATAGGCAGTGAGCAATGATCTATCTTTCTTCCTCAACTGTCAATTGAAAAAAAAGAGAGACATCTCTATATTGATCTTCAGCCCTTCACAATAGAATTTACTTCAACTCCTAAAACACATCCCCCATTCCAATGATCCTTGATAGGTCTCCAGGATAAATGGAAACTCCTTCAGTCCTTACCTTTCAGCCAAACAATACCAGACCTCAAGGATGTAAGCACAAATCCTTAAGTAGTTGAGAAAAAGATTACCTGTCTCAATTTTCTAAGAACGTTAACAGTCAAATATTAATAGCCTAAGAAATTCTATAATTCCTAAAATATCAATGAATTACTTATTTGAATACTAAGTATTTTATAATTAGAGGGCAGGGTTCTAATTATTAACCTAATAAATGCTCAAAGAAGAAAATATGGAAAACACATAAAAGTACAAAACTGAAAAGAAAGTTAAAATTGCCAACAATCCCACTGACCACATATTACCTCAATTAACATTCTGGCTTCTTTCCTTCCGATGTATTTTCTAAGTATACATATCTTTATCACGATGTGACTATATTAAATTGTAGTTATAATCTTACATGTTTTATCATTAAACATTGCATCAAGCACATTGAATATCACTTCTTTAAACAATCCCCTATTTCTGAATTTATAGCTTGTTCCCAAGTTTAAAACTTTCATCAATAAACTGACTCACATCCTCATAGTTGAACCTCCTTCTGCCTCTCTCATTAATTCCTTTGGAGGGATTCTGAGAAAGAAACTCCAGGGACTTTGCTCATTGACGTTTTAATGCTCCTCATAAGACCATCCAAATTGCTTTAATTCAAACTTATGCCAATCTGCATTTCTACCAATGGTGTAATAAATAGCCCAAATCAAGAACTATTCTTTTCTTTCCAACAGCACGATTAAATGTTCAGTGACTGTCTTACCAATTATTTCTGTATATTTCTTTTTGTTTTACAAATTTTGATATACTATTTTCCTCTGTTTTCAATTAACATTACAATTAAAATTAGGATCTTAAAGGTTCTTTAAATACAGGATACAGACCATCATACAAAATGTATTTCTTTAAGTAAGGGGAGAGGTGTTGAAAGGTTGAATAATTTTTCATATTTATTAGGTACTTATTAGCTAATGAATTAGCTTTTAATTGCCTGGTTACATCCTTTGCCAATTTCCCTACTATGGTTTTAGTGGTCTTCTTATTTATTTACATATTAATAAAATTAACCCTTTGTTTGAGTGCTTTTATAGTTTTTTACCAGCATTTTACCTTTCTGGGGAAGTTTTCTGATGTCTGGAAATGTTAATTTCATACAATCAGTCCTTCTCCTACTTTGAACTTTTCTTTCTTTTGACTTCTTTAATATTGGAGCCAACTACAGTTTTTCCTAGTTTTTCTGTCTTATGATGGTAATTTTTGCATTTAACCCTTTAATGCAACCAAAATTTATTTTGGTATATTATGTGAAGAAAGTCTGTAATCATATTTGTTCCAAATAGATAACTTAGAATTTATTAAATAATTCACTCTTTCCCCTTAATTGTGCACTAAACCCCTTTTCATATTAAGCTCTTTTTCAAGACTATTCTGTTCCATTCACCAGTATGTTCCTGCACTAATAACTACATGGTCTTAATTAGCATAGTTTGAGTACATTTTATATCTGGAATGCAAATCTCCTCTGATTATACATCATTATAATCATTTTCTTGGCAATTCCAGCCAGCTTATTCTTCAAGAATTTGAGAATAATTTGACACATTCCCCCCAAAAAAAGAGAAGAAAGAAAGAAAACCCCAGCTGAGATGTTGATTGCAATGGGGCAAAAGGATAGATTATTTTGGAAAAAGCTGGCATCTCCATCACACCGAGAGAAAGTGGCAGCATGCCTCTCCCCTTATTCAAGTCTTTTTTTATGTTAGTCAATATATTTTTGTAATTTTTCTTCATATGGATTCAGCAACAATTCTTATTGTTATTCCTGTGTGTTTTATATATTTTTACTCCTATGTTAACCAAGCAAGGAAGGTCTGAGATGATTTGCCCCAATTTCAATGCCACATCATGAAAGATTATGCAGGGCCTGACAGAGAGGCTCAAACTTTCCTGGATGGGTTGGTGGGTGCATGGATAACAAATAGATCCAAAAGCCATGGTTCTAAAACGCTGGGTTGGCTAGAGCTAGACCCTGTAGCAGACTCATCATAATGGTTCTCTAGTGCTCAATATCAACTTTATATTTTCAAGAAAAAAATAAATCATCTTAAAATAGTCAGACAACTACCTTTGGAAGTTCTGTCCCTCATGGTATCCTCTCCCCATGACTCCTGACTCCTGATCTTCTACTACCTTCCAGGGAGTGGGCAAAACCAAGCCAAAGTATTTCTAGGGAAGTTCAGTTTTAAGCAGAATGACACTGGCCTTTGGAACTAAGTCACAGTGGTGTCAGCCTTGATGGCCATTAAAAAGATGGTTAGAAACAGAAGAAATTAACAGTTGTATTGAGATGCCATCCACATGCCCTACAGTTCATCCCTTTGAAGTGCACAGTTCTTTAGCTTGCAGTGCACAAAGCAGTGTAAGTACCGCCCCAAAGAGAAAACCTGTAGCCATTTTAAGATTTTTTTTTTAAGTTCTGGCCAAATACACGTAACATAAAATTTGTCATCTAAACTACTTTTAAGTGCACAGTTCAGTAGTGTTAAATATACTAACACTGTAGTGCAACTGATCTCTGGAATCATTTTATCTTGCAAAACTGAAACTGTTCCCCCTCCCTTCCAGCCTCAACGACCAGCACACTCCCAGTCTCTGAACCTGACTGCCCTAGGTACCTCCCACAGGTGGAATCACACCATGTCTGTCTTTTTGTGACTGGCTTATTTCACTTAGCATAATGCTCTCAATGTTTATCCACGCTGTCACATGTGTCAGGATTTCCTTCCTGTTTAAGGCTGACTGCATTATAAGCTTTTTTAAAGAAAGAGAAGGAGGGAGGGAGAGGGAGGCAGAGAAACCAAGAAGGAGGGAGGCAAGCAGTTGGGAGGCTCCTGCACTAGTTTCAGCAAGGACCCACGGCGGCCTGTCCTGCAACAGTGATGGGGAGATGGAGAACAGTAGGTTTGTCCAAAGTACATTTTGGAGTAACAAACTGTATCTAAAGACAGAATGGCAGGACTGCTGATGGATTTGAATACTGCAGAATAAGACCCTGACTTCCGGAGAGAGGGAGGACTGTATAGGAAAGACATGAGAGGGAAGAGAACTCAAGAGTCAAGAAGCCCCTGAGAGCTCCTCCTAAATAACTCAAAGTGAGTCCCTATAGGTGACAGTGACAAGAGAGGTCGAATGACAGCTGTGCCCCAAGCCTAAAAAGACACCAATCCAGAGTGGCCATGGTCCAAAGACTCCAGGAGAGATGTGCTCAGGAGAACATAACTGATGGAAATCCAAGATGCACATGGATATCTTCAGAAGAGATTTATAACTTGCAACAGTTCAGGGGTTACATCAGTGATAAATATGTATAAAATCAAGTGAATTTTAAAGGACAATACGATCATTAGTATAGAGAAGATAATAGGCTGTGGGGGAAAAGAAAGTAAACGTGGTTTGCTAGATGCCTAAACTATGGTATATTCATCAGATGGGATCCCATGCCCCTGTTTATAATAAAGAATAAGGACACTCCCACATATCCATACAGAAATCCAGGATGTATTGCAAAGGGAAAAAAAAAGCAAGAGACAAAATAGAATGTTATAATAGGTTACTTTTCCTCTTTTAAAGTAGTGGGAAGTAAGATACACCATTAATTTTTGTTTTCCATTCTTGAACTAGAACCCTGGCAGGATGGACACATACACGTGCAAGCGTGCATGTGCACACACACATAAATCAACATGGTTCCCTGGGAAGGCTACAGTAGAAATGGAATGGATAGGGGACAGGTGGAAACCAGACTTTCCAGTTAGACTCGTTTTGAATGATGGGAATGCATTACCCAGTTCTAGAGGCTAAAAAGTCCTGGCTCAAAGATGGGCTGCTTCTCACTGAGTACTCACGTGGCAGAGAAAGAAAGAGATCTCTCTTCCTCTTCTTTTAAGACCACCAATGCTACTGAATTAAGATCCACCATTATGACTTCATTTCGTTTCAATTACCTTCTAAAAGCCCTATCTCCAAATACAGTTGCATTGGGGTTAGGGCTTCAGCATGGAAGTCTGGGGAGACACAACTCAGTCCATGTGGAGGGAGAGGTGGAGGGAGGCAGTTTACATGGTCCATGAGTATAACTACAGGGCAGATGTGCACACATACCATTAGGAGAATGCTCCTCAAAGAGCAAAATCAAGACAGATAGGAATGAGCAGGTAACTGGGACTCACGGGTAGAAAACCTTCTGACATGTCAGGGGTTAACTTCTACCGTTTGAACCTCATTGTCCTTTTAAATGCCCTTCCACCCTCCCTGCATGCCATTCAGTGGGCCTAGCTGCACTTTTCCTCATGAGCAGTCATCTCACAGAACTCAAAATTGAATTCCGAATCTCAGCCTCATTATGGTGAAGTATAGCTATAAATGCAAATGGTATAGTGCTTGGGATCCCTGGAAGTCACAACTTATTTTTTTTTTACCTAAATATGATCCCAGCTTTATTCTTATAATCTTCCAATTTTTCCCCCAAAGCCTACAGCCCCAAAAGCAAATTCTAGGGAAATAAACAAGCCTGTCTAATATGGAAAAAGAAAGATAAATGTCTTACGAAAATGATGTCTATTGAACCAGATCCTGCCGAGTGAGCCAGCAAATCCTCGGGTGCAAATGAGACACTTATTACTGCTATTCAAGACTCAGGAGGATTCATTTATTACATGCTGTCGGAGGGCACTAATAGTTCCATAATAACCTGAAGTGCAAAGGGAGTTTTCTAACATGACAACTGATCCTCGTTCGCTTGCCTGAAAGTGGTTAGGCATTTGTCACAACTATTCTGGGTAGAAATAAGTGAGGCAAAATCAAAAGTTCAACATCAGAGTGTCTGAGAAGGAACCCACCCAATGTCCATCACGAGACTGATGAGGGCTCTCCGGTATCTTTAGAATCTTCTTTTTTAGTTTCCTCGGCCAACAGGACAAGCCTTAGAAGTATTTGCCACTGAGCTCTCTGAAGTGGCATGCAGAAGAACCCAGGGTAGGAGGCAGGGGGATGCCTTGGCTTTGACCTCTGAGTCTCCTCAAAGACACAGCTGAGGAAATTACCTCCTTGCTTCAGCCTTTCTCAGTTGCAAGATAAGGGGCTTGAATCAAGGTTCTTTTCAGCTCCCAAAGCCTGTGATTCCAACTTTCATCAAATCACACTACTTAGTAAGATAAATCCAATCGGCAGTCTTAGCTGCCCGCTGGGCTTAAACCACGGCTCTCCACAGGCCAGTGAGCAAATGTGTACTTGCAGGAGGACTCATGTACAGGAAGGAAATGGGGAAGTGGCTAAAAGCCCAGCTTTGTCATCACCTCAGAGGCTCTGACCTCGGCTTCCAGTCACACAGGCTGGCAGCTGTGTCTCATGCTTCATGGATGGCAAGGCCAATCCACTGTGTACGGGCCATTGACTCCTGAATGATCATTAGCAAGAAAGCACAGAGCCACCCTGGTGACAAAATAAAATCCATAAGCAAGAGGTCTCAAGCAAAGGAAGTGCTCTGTCTGTGTTAAGACACTGGCCTTAAAAGGCTACTCACTCCAGATCTCTGGGGATGAGCAGTTACCTACTCATGACTAGGTAGGTGCAGAGTTCCCAGCAGAGCCAGACAGCATGGTCTGAACAGCTGCTCCTACAGGCCACAAGTCATTCGATGGCATCACAATGTCCTGAGTCTCAGAAACAGCCTCATGTCATGTTAAAAGAAGCAAAAGCACAAAGTTCTGTCAGTGATGGGTCTGGAGCGCTCACTTCCTGATGATACTCCTGCACACTGTGATCCATTACTCCTCTACTTCAGCTACTCCCTGGCTTCAACTACTCTCCCACACACACACTTTAGCTACTCCCCAGCTTCAGCTACTCCCCACTGAATAGGAAGGACTCTGCACAAGGTGCTTTAATTCTTTGAAGTCACTCAATCAGTTACTTCTTAAACAGGGTGTTTAAGGATGATCACAGTTTACCATCTGCCCCCCCCCAAGAAAAGAACAAATTCAGGCAAAGAAGACTATAAGTGGATGCGATACCAGTGCACAGCAAATGAGGGAAGTTGTAGAGAATAACGGAGATGGTCAGAGAAATTTAAATTCAAACCCCTCATTTGCCATCTATAATCCATGGATCTGGGGCAAGGTGCTAACTGCCTTCAGTATAGCTTCTCCACCCGCAAAATGAAGATAATGATATTACCTAGCTCACAGGGTTGTGCCAAGAGGTAAATAATATAATTCAGGCACGATATTCAAATACATTACCTTGCACACAGTAGGTGCTCAGTAAATGTTAAACACGGTGAGCACCCACACTCATACAAACTAAGGACCTCCATAAACACTTCACATTGCAGTGTGACAGTTCTAACACCAGGACCTTAAATAAAAGCAGATCCATCATGTGCACTCAGGGAAGAAAAAAATAAAGAGGCACTTGCCAACAAGGAAAAAAACAGAACTAATTATAGTAGGTCCTCTGTGTCTTCTGCCCAACAGAAAATGAGTTTGTTGCTAGGCTCCTTTTCTGGCCACAACTCATAGTGCAATTAAATCACTGGCATTGTTTGCCATGCTCCATTTTCAACAGCCTCCTTATCCAGGTCTCCATTATGTGGCCTGCCCAGTGGGCCAGCCGAGAAAGAAGGTCAGCAGCACCCCTCAGGCTGGCACCTGCAGTGGTCACCTTCCCTGAACTTGCACCTGCCGAAGTTGCTGAGGTCACCCGGAGGAAGAGGCTTTCCTGAACCCTGGCGCCTCCCTCTCTACTGCAATCACAGGGCCATAAGATTAAAAAAGATCATGGGCTTAGAAAAAAGGCAGATCTGCCACTCTGCCTGGATGGCTAACCTTGGACATGTCTAAACTTTGAGCACAAAAATTGTGGCTAATGCTAGCGACCTGCAAGGCTGTTGAGGGTTTAAAGAGTCAGCTCCATGAAGTGCCCAGTATAGTGCCTCAGTCACCCAAGACCTTAAATTAATGATAGCAGCTATTCTGGTCACACCTTTAGCTCTCCGCCTGCTTCTCCTGCTAGTCCTTCTCAGTGTCCTTTGTAGACTCATCTATTCTTGCCTTCCCCTTAAACTCTGGAATCCCACGCTCAGTCTTTAACTTCTTCTTCAATACGCTCCCTCCCTGGACAGTCACACCCACACTGATGGCTTCAAAGACCACCCACAGCCTAATGGCCCAGGTTCCCTAAGCACATGTCTAAAACAAACCTCAGTACCATCCCACTAAGCCTGTTCTTACTCAGTTACCATAGCAGTCCCCAGTCATAGGTTCACAAAGTCCTATGTGTGTACCTTCTTGCTAGTTTTCCCATTAATACTCTCTTCTGCAATTTTGTTACCACTGCTTACTGAAGTTCATTATCCCTCATGTTGCCTCCAGTCATGCTCCCTGCCCCGTCATACTCTCCACTGCCTTCTGCATCACCTCCCCAACTTGAAATCTCACCCTGTCACTCTGAAGGTATCATTTATTATCAAACCTGGACACTTGTAGAGTGAAAGAGGGCCACTGTTCATAGCTACACCAAGCTAACAGGCACAGACTGGGACGGTCCCAGGCAAACTGAGAAGTCCAGTTATCCTACCTACAAAGGGTGAGCCTCTGCCAAGTTCACAGGGACCTTCATGATCTAGCCCCTGGCCATGAACAAACCATACCTTTCATTCTCAAATACCACCTGCTCAAGCCTACAGACTTTCCCACCTCCCCAAGGGTGTCATCCTCCTCCCAACCTCACACGCTCTGTTACCTTTGCTCGCCCTGTCCACCAGCAAGTTCCTAGAGCTGCCACTGCGTGTTACCGTCTCTGTGATTCCCCCCCTGCCCCTCAGACACATCAGCTCCTCCTGCCCGTGCCCTCCAGTGCCTTCCATACACCTCTGTCTGAGTACTCGTCACAAGGGCGCCACCCTTGCCTTCCTACTGGACTTGGGCATCAGTGCAGAATGCAGTGTGGGTATCCAAGCTCCATCAAATAAACATGGAAGGATCCAACCAACGATCCCCTCTCTTGGTTCTGAATCCAGATGGAAAGGGGGTTCCAAGCCATAGCAGAGGTGACCGACTGACCAGGCACACTAGGACCAAGCCACTAAGCCTGGCCACCAAGGAGATAAAACTCGGACCTCTCCAACAAGCTGCAGGAAGCAACCAGAAGCTAGCTTTTCTCCCTGAGGCCCTCCATCCCTTAGCACTCCTCCTGGGTACAAGTAGCAGAGTCTGCCTCCCTCCACCCAGAGCTGAGCTGAGGAGAGGCTCCACTGCAGCCACAGGAGCTGCAGGGGGTGTGTGGGCAGGACTGTAACCTGGCCCCACATGGGGCTGGGTCGCAGCAATGGAACACCAATCTATTCTCAGCACTCTCCTCTCCTTTTGCTATCCATCCTCCTTCCCACCTCCAGGCAGGCGCGAGATGTCCTCCTCTCAGCTCCCACGCTCACAAAACAAAGATCCAGGGATCCAAGTTCCTCTTCCAGTTTCCAGTTTGGGTCAGGAGTCCATCCTCGGTTCAGTTACTTGTAGCTATCAGTTAGGATGCTTCAGCACAGAGTGGCCACTGAGGAGCCGCTCCCACAAAGCGTGGGGAGTGAGGTGGTGTGACAGTGTGCTGTGCTGTGAGTTAGGTAAGCAGTACAAATGGGAAATCTACTGCCCATCTCCACGCTGGCCAGTTAGCTTTTTCCCTCATCTCTCTCTATTCCCTTCCTCTTAAGTGGACTCTTTTTCCTCTGCTAGAGCTGTCTTCATGAATTTTCTGCCCATTCTTCAGAACCAAGACCAAATCTTACCTCATCATGCAGCCTTGTGGGCTTAATTCTGTTTGGTTACAAAACACTATTCACATTGCCAAAGGAAGGTGTGATCATACTCTTCCATCAACCCTGAGAAACTCATACAACCAGACGTAGCAGACCCCCTGCATGCTGGGCATGTGCAGAAGGACCTCGGGGAGCTTATAACCTCACAGGAAGTAACCTACAAGGTCTCTAAAGAATATCACACACACTGGAGTGAGTAAAGGTATGAATGAGGGAGGCAAGGGAATATATACATTATTTCCCAAGAATGGTTAATTCAAGGGTGATTTTTTTTTTTCACATTATGGAAGTTTTCCGTTTTCAAAATGATGTAATCCAGCAGTCCTCTAAGATTGGAATCATTAAGTTCAAAAGTTGATTTCTATACATGGTATCAGAAGTATGTCTTCTGGGTAAAGGGGAGGGAACCTGGAGAGGGCTGTAAACACGGTGAATGGCCACTTCTCACTGCTGATGGACTCCAATTGAAGCTAACAGACACTTTATGCTCTGACAGGAAAGGCATTCAATAACTGGCACGAAATAGTTTTATAAATCCCAGTGGGGAGTACATCAAGGAAGGCAGGGAGCCCACAACACAAATTGGGACCGAGGCCTGATAAAAAAAAAAAAAATTCTCTGCTCTAATCAATGAGGAGGTTGAAATAAAAACTCTCAGAGATCCCTTCCAGAACTAAAATTCTATGCTCACCAATAAATTATGTACTCGCAGGCTCCACACTATCCCTCTGGACTTAACTATTGCACCAAAAAGCAGTGCCAGGCATTTATTAGCAGTAAAAATTCAAATCGTGCAGAAAAATAGTTACGTGTTTCCTTTTGGGGAAATGGAAGTACCCAAAGACTTTTTTTCTGCTGTACCTTGTATAAATTTATTAAGAGCAAAATCGCTACAATTAAATCAGGCTCTATAGCACACCTAATCACTGCAGCTGCAGGAAATGACGAAATGACGAAATGACGCGGTGTTTGGAGCCCCGGAGAGCGGCGGGCCAGGAAGAAAGCCAGTGTGGGTGGTACCCACCCAGTGATGAGGAGCAGAACCACACGGGAGGCCCAGGGAGAAAGGCAGGCGTCCCTCTGATCTCTGCAGGGTGCCACAGGTGTACCATCCCAAAGTCAGTCTAACCTGGATTCCGAGGAATTCCCACAGGAGGAAGGCATGTGAGGTGCCCAGTGAGAGGACTCTGGGAATGTGCCAACATGAGGGAAGAGACAAAAGACAGGAACCGGTCAGCATGGCTCAGAGACTTTTGAAAAAGGTGATTTTTTGGTTCATTGTGGTAAGAAAAGAATAGAACATGTTTTCCATCTTAACCCTTTTAAGTGCACAGTTCAGTAGTGTTGTGTTATGTACATTCACACTGAAGCTACAGATCTCCAGAACTTTGATGTTCCAAAACTGCAAATCTTTTCCCACTAAACAATAACCCCATCCTCCCCCCCCCCTCCAGCTCTTCTACATCCTGTCCGTATGACTTTGACTCTTCTAGGAACCTCATACAAGCAGAATCATACAGTACTTGTCTTTTTTGTGACTGGTCTTTTTCACTTAGCGTAGTGTCCTCTAGTTTGTAGCGTGCAATCGGGATTCCCTTCCTTTTCAGGTTGAAGACTATTCTACTGCACATACTGGCCACGTTTGCTTGATCCCTTCCTCTGCTGACGGACACCTGAGTAGCTCCCATCTCTTAGATGTTGTGATTAATCCTAGGTTGTACCCCGGATATATAAATGTGGCAGCAATTCTTGTAAATAGATTCTCATAAACAGAATGCCTGTTTTGAACCAAAAAGTCAGCCTAATTTTTCTTAATGCTTCCCAACAAAAATAAGCACACCTTCTTGCCTCATGTGGAGAAGCAGAGGGTCAGGGCTGAGAAGACTGTCTGCCCTGGAGGACTGTCACAGAGCGACCCAGAATGCTGCCACACTCACAGGCCAGATGACAGCCCAGCAGCGTGGGTGACAGCTTGCCCTAAACCAGTGGTCTTCTCACTAGTGCTTTCTGTTTGCTGGATAAGGAAACTCCTTTCAACATCAAAAAACATCTTTAAAAAGTACACAGTGACAAAAAGCTACTAGTAATTCAGAGTTGTTTTTAAATAGATTGGTATTGTGTTACATCAATAGCACCCACTAATATATATCAATAATAAACAAAGCTCGGCAGGCATATGGAGTCACAGACTTGAAATCACCCCACAGATGGCACGTACCACCATCACCCCAGCCACCACCTCACCAGGTACCAAAGGTCCATCCCTAATGGCCCATCCAGGCACCTGTGAACCTATCGCCCATACCTGCTAGAGAAATGACTAGGATTCAATCAATGCCTGCAAATAATTCCTAAACTAATTTAACCCATGTGTATGAGGTCAGCCAGACATTAGCAGCTCTGAGATACAGGATGCGGTCTGGCCATGCTCAAAAGCCCAGGGGCCTGATACCTGGTCCTCCCTGAGAGTCACACTCTGCCTCTATCAACAAGTAGAACTTACACGCTGGTATTATAAGTATCTGAGGAAGAAGCACCCTTGCCCTCACGTTGGTGCAACAAGGCACTCGGAGAGCAGGCAGTGCCCAGCCCCCTTCTTCCAAATATCATCCGATCAGAAACCTGGCCATTTCTTCAGATAACCCGGGAGAGAAAAACTGCACAGAAGAGTTCCACTGAAGTGCAACCCCTGAGATGCCCAAACATGTACAGAAGCTACCCAAGGTCCCTGTCCCTGGACCAGGGGAGCCAGGACCCAGCAGACCCATCCGTCTACACTTCGCACAGCCACTGCACAGGATCCACATATAGCTGGGTTCACATGTGAGCAAAAGAATCAGTCCTGTTTTTAAATTTTACTAGTGAGATTTCCTTGAACTTTAAGTTTTCAAACAGCAGTATATTTAAAAACCTTATTTTTCCTATCACTCAGTTTGAACTGCTAATTTAGAATTAATTTAATGACAGGTTTCAGATTTCCGAATAATCAGGTTCTCTGTTGTTCTGACACTCATAGATTCAGCAGACACTTTGTGCAAACACCTCCTGAGGTTGGTGGCTGCCTACTTGCTATGCCCTCCCCAGATTCCTCCTGCGGGTCAGGCAGGGTCCCCATGCAGAAAAGCCAGGACCCAGGGGGAAAGGTCTGATGTACAGCAGGAATCTGGCCTGGATCTGGTTTCTCCTGAGTCATCAGCTGGGTGCCCAGAGAGACAGGTTGGCTTCGCTTCCACAACCTGCTCCCCCTAAACCCCCACTCCGCCAGGTCCTGCTTCTAGGCACTGGGGCGGCTGGATGCCATGAAGGAGAATCTTGACCCAGGGTATCTGGAGGACCAGTAGTCCTGGTGCCACCGCCGCCGCCCCCCCCCCCCCCCCCGCAGCCTGCTGGCTGGTCCCAATCCACAAACTGGAAAATGATTTCTCAACTGACCCAAAGGCCCAAGAACTTCTTTGCTGTGAAACAAAGGAGAGCTGACCTCCTCCAGTGAGCACAGCCCCACCATGGGGGGGGGGCGGTGTATGGAGATGGGGGTCGTCACCTGAGCTCATTTCAACCCCAGAGCATTCTCAGCTCCTCCCTTCCCCTAGGACCCGCATACCAAGAGCAGTCTGCTCCCTCAGCAGGTTGAGTTTTTTTTATTTTTATTTTTATTAATTTTAATGGGGTGACATTAATAAATCAGGGTACATATGTTTAAAGAAAACATCTCCAGGTTATCTTATCTTTCGATTATGTTGCATACCCATCACCCATAGTTAAATTGTCCTCTAACACCTTCTATCTGGTTTTCTTTGTGCCCCTCCCCGACCCTCTCTTCTACCCCTCCTCCCTCCCCCCACCCCTTAACCACCACACTCTTGTCCATGTCTCATAGTCTCGCTTTTATGTCCCACCTATGTATGAAATCATGCTGTTCTCAGTTTTTTTTCTGTTTTACTTATTTCGCTCCATATAATGTTATCAAGGTCCATCCATTTTGTTATAAATGATCCGATGTCATCATTTCTTATGGCTGAGTAGTATTCCATAGTATATATGTACCATAGCTTTTTAATCCACTTGTCCTCTGACGGACACTTGGGCTGGTTCCAGATCTTCGCTATTGTGAACAATGCTGCCACTAACATGGGGGCGCATTTCTTCTTTTCGAACAGCACTATGGTGTTCTTAGGGTATATTCCTAAAAGTAGAATAGGTGGGTCATAGAAAGTTTGATTTTTAATTTTTTGAGGAATCTCCAAACTGTTTTCCACAGTGGCTGCACCAGCCTGCATTCCCACCAGCAGTGCAGGAGGGTTCCCTTTTCTCCACATCCTCGCCAGCACTTATTCTGTGTTGTTTTGCTGATGAGCACCATTCTGACTGGTGTGAGGTGATATCTAATTATCGTTTTAATTTGCATTTCTCTAATGATTAGTGATGTTGAGCATTTTTTCATATGCCTATTGGCCATCTGTATGTCCTCTTTGGAGAAATGTCTATTCATTTCTTTTGCCCAATTTTTGATTGGATTGTTTATCTTCCTGGTGTTGAGTTTTATAAGTTCTTTATAAATTTTGGTTATTAACCCCTTATCAGACGTGTTGTCGAATATGTTCTCCCATTGTGTGGTTTGTCTTTTTATACTGTTCTTATTGTCTTTAGCTGTGCAAAAACCTTTTAGTTTGATATAGTCCCGTTTGTTTATCTTGTCTTTTATTTCATTTGCCCGTGGAGATAAATTGGCAAATATATTGCTGGGACAGATGTCGGAGAGCTTACTGCCTATGTTTACTTCTAGGATGCTTATGGTTTCACGGCTTACATTTAAGTCTTTTATCCATTTTGAGTTTGTTTTTGTGAATGGTGTAAGTTGATGGTCTAGTTTCATTTTTTTGCAGGTAGATGTCCAATTTTCCCAAAACCATTTGTTAAAGAGGCTGTCTTTACTCCATTGTATGTTCTTTCCTCCTTTGTCAAATATCAGTTGTTCATAAAAGTGTGGGTTTATTTCTGGGTCCTCTGTTCTGTTCCATTGATCTATGTGCCTGTTCTTATGCCAGTACCAGGCTGTCTTGAGTATAATGACCTTGTAGTAAACCTTGATATCTGGAAGAGTGCTACCTCTGGCTTTACTTTTTTCTTTTTAAGATTGCTGAGGCTATTGGTGTTCTTCTTTGGTTCCATATAAATTTTTGGAATATGTATTCTATATCTTTGAAGTATGCCATTGGTATTTTAATTGATATTGCATTGAATTTATAAATTGCTTTGGGTAATATAGACATTTTAATGATGTTTATTGTTCCTAATCAAGAGCACGGTATATGCTTCCACTTGTTTGTATCTTCCTTGATTTCTTTTATCAATGTTTTATAATTTTCCGAGTACAACTCCTTAACCTCCTTGGTTAAATTTACTCGTAGGTACTTTATTTTTTTGGCTGCAATAGTGAAGAGGAATTTTTCCTTAATTTCTTTTGCTGACAGTTCATTGTTGGTATATAAAAATGCCTCTGATTTCTGAGTATTAATTTTATATCCTGCCACCTTGCTGAATTCATTTATCAGGTCCAGTAGTTTTTTGACTGAGACTTTAGGGTTTTCAATATACAATATCATATCATCTGCAAATGACAGTTTTACTTCTTCTTTTCCAATTTGGATGCCTTTTATTTCTTCTTCTTGTCTGATTGCTATAGCTAGGACTTCCAGAACTATGTTGAATAAGAGTGGTGAAAGGGGGCACCCCTGCCTTGTTCCTGACCTTAAGGATATTGCTTTTAATTTTTGCCCATTTAGTATGATGATTGCTGTGGATTTGTCATAAATGGCCTTTATCATGTTAAGGAATGTTCCCTGTATTACCACTTTACTGAGAGTTTTGAGCATGAATGGGTGCTGGATTTTATCAAATGCTTTTTCTGCATCTATTGAAATTATCATGTGATTTTTGTCCTTCCTTTTGTTTATGTGATTAATCACATTGATTGATTTGCAAATATTGAACCAGCCTTGCCTCTCCAGAATAAATCCCACTTGATCATGGTGTATGATTTTTTTCATATATTGCTGGATCTGGTTGGCTAATATTTTGTTGAGAATTTTAGCATCTAAATTCATCAGGGATATTGGCCTATAATTTTCTTTCTTTGTGTTGTCTTTGCCTGGTTTCAGGATCAGAATTATGTTCACCTCATAAAAGGAGTTTGGAAGTCTTCTTTCCTCTTGAATTTTTTGAATTAGCTTAAGAAGGTTAGGAGTTAGTTCTTCCTTGAATTTTTGGTAGAATTCACTTGTGAAGCCATCAGGCCCAGGACTTTTCTTTGTTGGGAGTTTTTTGATAACTGTTTCGATCTCATTTGTTGTAATTGGTCTGTTTAGGTGTTCTGATTCTTCCAGATTGATTTTTGGAAGATTATGTTTCAAGAAATTTGTCCATTTCATCTAGGTTTTCTAATATTTTGGCATAGAGTTCTTCATAGCATTTTCTTACAATACTTTGTATCTCTGTTGTGTCAGTTGTTATTTCTTCACTCTCATTTCTAATTTTATTTATTTGAGTCCTCTCTCTTTTTTTCTTGGCGAGTCTAGTTAAAGGTTCATCGATCTGTTTACCTTTTCAAAGAACCAGCTCCTGGTTTCATTGATCCTCTGTATTATTTCCTTAGCCTCTATGTCATTTATTTCCACTCTGATCTTTATTATTTCCTTCCTTCTACTAGTCCTGGGCTTTATTTGCTGTTGTTTTTATAGTTCTTTTAGATGCAGGGTCAGGTTGCTTACTTGAGCTTTTTCTAGATTCTCATGGTATGCCTATAGTGCTATGACCTTCCCTCTCAGTACTACTTTTGCTGTGTCCCATAAATTTTGAGTTGACATATGCTCATTATCATTTGTTTCTAGAAACTATTTTATTTCTTCTTTGATCTCATTGTTAATCTATTCATTATTCAATAACATGCTATTTAGTTTCCAAGTGTTTGAGTATTTTTCAGTTTTTCTGTTGTGGTTAATTTCTAGTTTCATGCCATTGTGATCAGAGAAAATGCTTGATATGATTTCAATCTTCTTAAATTTGTTGAGACCACTTTTGTGTCCTAAGATGTGGTCTATCCTAGAAAATGTACATGAGCGCTTGAAAAGAATGTATATTCTACTGCTTTAGGGTGAAAAGTTCTGAAGATATCTATTAAATCGAGTTGATCTATTGTATCCTTTAAGTCTGCTGTTTCTTTATTAATTTTCTTTCTTGAGGATCTATCCAGTGTTGTTAGTGGGGTATGGAAATCCCCTACTATTATAGTATTGCTGTTAATCTCACCCTTTATATCCATCAAAGTCTGCTTTATGTATGTCGGGGCTCCTATGTTTGGTGCGTAGATATTTATAATAGTTATATCTTCCTGTTGAATTCCTCCCTTTATCATTATGTAATGTCTTTCTTTATCTCTTACTACAGTCTTTGTTTTGTCAGCCGGCTCTGACTGCGGAGGCGGGGCTAAAGCCAGAACAGGCAGAGGCTCACAGCTGAGTCCATTTTGTCAGATATAAGTATTGCTACCCCAGCTTTTTTTTCATTTCCATTTGCATGAAATATTTTTTTCCATCCTTTTACCGTCAGTCTATTTGCATCTTTTGTTTTAAGGTGTGTCTCTTGTAGACAGCATATGTATGGGTCCTGTTTCTTTATCCATGCAGCTACCCTATGTCTTTTGATTGGATCATTTAATCCATTTACATATAAGGTTATTATTGATATGTAGTTATTTATTGCCATTTTATTCTTTAAAGCTGTATTCTTCTTTTGCTATATTCTTTTCCCCCTTTGAACTGTTCACATCAGGCCCCTTAGCATCTCTTGCAGAATTGGTTTGGTTTTAATGAATTCCTTGAGGGTTTTTTTGTCTAGGAAGCTCTTTATTTCTCCTTCAATTTTAAACATTAGCCTTGCTTGATAGTCTTGGTTGTTGGTTCTTGTTCTGCATTACTTTGGATATATCTTGCCATTCCCTTGTGGCCTCAAGTGTTTCTGTTGAGAAGTCCGATATCATCCTTATGGGGGCTCCTTTGTAGGTGATAGCCTTTTTTTCTCTAGCAGCTTTTAAAATTTTCTCTTTAACCCTTAGCTTTGGTATTTTAACTATGATGTGTCTTGGTGTAGATTTCTTTGGGTTTCTCTTTAATGGAGTTCTGTGTGCTTCTTGAACGTGTGAAACGTTTTCCAGCCTTAATTTAGGGAAGTTTTCAGCTATGATTTGATTGAACAAAGTTTCTATCCCTTGTTCTTTCTCTTCATCTTTGGGAATCCCTATGATGCAGATGTTATTTCTCTTCATGTTGTCACAGAGCTCCCTTAGAGTTTCCTCACATTTTCTGAGTCTCTTTTCTTTTTTCTGCTCTGCTTCTGTGCCTTTTTTTATTGTGTCCTCTAACTCGCTGACTCGATCATCAGCTTCATCCATCCTGCTTTTAATTCCTTTCATTGTGGTCTTCAGTTCTTATACTGTATTTGTCATTTCTGTCTGATTTTTTTTATTATTTCAATTTCCTTTTTTATACTTGTTATCTCTTTATTTAGGTATGTTCATAATGACTATCCGTTGTTGCTCTAATTTCTTTGAACATCCTAACTATCATTATTCTAAATTCTGCTTCTGGTAATTTGGTTATATCTGGTTCATTCAGGTCCTTCTCTGGGGATTTCTCTTGATTCATTTGGGTTGCATTTCTCTGCCTGCCCATTTTGTCTGTGTATAAGAAGGGTATGGCCTCTGGAGTCCAATGGGTGTTTCCTCCGTGTTCCCTAGGTGTGGTCTGTCTGCAGGCCCGTCACCCCCTCTGCCGCTGCCTAGGGCGGTTGATTATGGGCGTTGCCAGCGCCGCCCACTGCAGCTGTTGCTGTGATTTCCGCCTCCCCTCGGTGAGAGGGGCTATGTTCTGGTCCCCGGCTCTACAAGCCTCAGCCTGCCTGGGCCTTCGCCTCGCCCCCACAGGTGGGGTTGCGCACCGCACTCAAGCCACAAGCCTCAGCACCAAGGGTAGGGGTGAGCACCTTTGCTCAGCTGCGGACCCACCTGTTCCGGGGCTTCCGCCCAGCCCCTGCAATCAGAGCCGGCACCGAGGTTTCTTGGCCTGGTGGTGCTGCTGGCGTGCACTCAGCTGTGAGCCTCTGCCTGTTCTGGCTTTAGCCCCGCCTCCGCAGTCAGAGCCGGCTTGCACAGGGTCACAAACCTCGGAGGCCAGGTGATGCTGCGCACCCAAAGGCCCCTGCTCAGCAGCAGATCTCTGCTCGTTCCTGGGCCTCCTGCTTTCCCCCCATAAGTGGGGCTGCGGGCGGGCCCACAGCTGCTGGACCGCTTTCGCGCGTCCCCTCCACCCCTGCTGGGCTAGACTGAGCTCATGTCGGCTGCGCCTCCGCCCCCTCCGACAGAACTACATTTCCACATCCTGCCGCCCCCGTCCCTCCAGCAAGCCCTTAGCAGTGTGGGTAGGGGTACTGCAGCTCAGACCCTAACACTCCATATTGTAGTACTGGAAGCTTCCCTCTGTCTAAGCAGCTCTGCTCTAAGTGCCATGGGAGAGCTTATTTGGCTGGTGTCCTGTCTCCCTTTGCTGGTATTGCTAGTTCCAGGGGAAATATTCATTTTCGATTTGGGAAGTGACCTAGCCCAGGGGTTAGGGTGGCTGTCCCTCAGAGTGTTTCTCCCTGTGCCTTCCAGTCCACACTCTCTTCCCACTGCTCCGGTCCTCTCTTCTGTCCTCGTTCCCCGGAGCCCCGGGTGAGTGGTTGTGAGAGAGGTTTTCTGCGTTGTCCCTTTAAGAAGAATCTTGGGTCTGAGAAAACTGTCTCTTTCTCACAAACAGTATCCTCACTTGTTTCACAGCTCAATACTGTCCAAACGCCTCTTCTAGGCTCTGGGGCTGCAGGTTGGGGCTTTGTTCCTGGGACCAAGGTCCCTCCCTCTCCACTAAACTCTCTTCCTGCCACTCGAGTCTCTCTGGGCTGCCGTTCACTCCGGGGAGCTGGGCAGCCCTTTCCATGTTTTCACTTTTCCTACCAGTCTCAATGTGGCTTCTTCAGTGTTCCTTGGTTGAATAGTCCACTTAGTTTAGTTCAGCATTGGTTTATCCAGATGATGGTTCTTAAAATCAAGTTATAATCCACTTTGGTTCCAGGAGTTGGAAGTTGGTACGTCCGCCTACTCCATCGCCATCTTGCCGTCTTTCAGCGGGTTGTTTTAATATTAGTTCTGCCACAACTTTTCTTCTGGCAGGCAGCCTGTGTTTCCAGGGCAGCAGACGGGGGTACACTGCCGAAGGGAGCTGGCAGGGCCAGGCTCTCACCTCCCTAATAAAGAGCTTGGTGTTCTTCTCTGGGAACTGAGGCAACAACACCCACATCAGAGGATGAAGTAAGGTGGCACTCATAACCACTCTCTAGAACTGTGTGTCTGACACAAACATGGTAGACATCAAAAAATAAAAACCAGTATCTTCTCCCCTCAATGCAAAAATGTCCAAGGAATCTTCTTATCATTATTATTAATATTTATTTTAGAGAGAGATAGAGAAGGGGGAGGAGCAGGAAGCATCAACTCCTATATGTGCCTTGACCAGGCAAGTCCGGGGTTTCAAACCAGCAACCTCGGCATTCCAGGTCGACACTTTATCCTCTGCACCACCACAGATCAGGCCCCGGGGAATCTTCAAGCAAGATGTGGTGTTGAGGAGGGCAAAAAGACTGGAAATCTAAAGTTTCTTTAGCTTTACTAGTTGTCATTCAAATTTCAAGTGACAGAAAATATCCAAGGACTTCTGAGAAGTGATTCATGTTTCACAATGAGCTTATCACCAGTAATGAGGATAGAATGGGTTCAGTTCCTCTCGGAGTTGGCTGTGGTTTGTCCTCAGCCTTGGTGCTGACCCCGTGGCAGCCGGCACCGGTGCTGGCCTGCTCTGTGGCTCTCCTCTGCTGTGCTCAATCAGGGATGACTTTGTGAGTGAGCAGCCTGTGTGTTCAGATGGGGCCCCATGCTAAGATGGGCGAATCTCTGCTGTCATCACCTTGTAAGTCTAAGTTTTTGAGTAGGCCTTGCAACTTAATTTTGCACTGGGCCCCACAAGTGACATAGACGGTCCTGAGCTCCACAACTTTCAGCTTTTCTCCCAAACCTACTCTCCCTGTTCCTGATCTTAGCACCACCACCTTCCCCATCACCTGGGCTTGAAATCACAGACCCTCTCCACTTGAAAGCCCCTGCACTGAGAGCTGCCAGGCACTGGCAGTACGATTCTGGCTGTGCATCCATATCTTCTTCTCCACCCACATTGTGCTGCTCTACCACTCTCACGGAGGCTAATAAAATACCCTCCGGACTCATCTCCTCTCCTCTGGGCTCTTTTATCACTCATCTACCCTACCTGCCCGTGCCAGACTACTCTCACCAAGGCAAGAGTTGTCAGAGCATTCTCCTGCTCAGAGCCCCTCAAAGGGCCTCACTACTTTGTCCCCGTGTAGCAGTCCCCCCATTGCTGTGAAGTCACTGATAACCCCCAACCCTAGCCCAGTCTAGGAACAGATCCACCATGCCCAGGACCTTTTAGGAAAGCCACAGGCCAGGGACATGGCCCCCTCTCCCTCCTTGATCCTTATTCTACAACAGAACAGCGCCCTCTTTCTGATTTACATACCATTCTTGTTATACATAAGCTCCCTGCAGTCAGACTCCATGCTGTGGTGCACTCCACCTCTGCCTGCCCCAGCGCTCCAGCACAAGGCAGAATTTTTAAAAAGTGACTTCTCGCTATACACATTTTCATTGTTGCCCCAAGCTCATGTTTCAGCCTTACCAGGGATGAACACCACGCTATCACATTACTTTCCACAGTGTATCCAATTTTGCAGGACATCTGTCACCTCCTTTTCTCCTTCCTTTCTTTGGGGACAATAAACACAGCGGAATTACATTAAGCATAATCAGACTCTTGAATTCTACCTCAAAGTAATGTGAAAGAGCTTTACTAATCCTGCTAATGTGCTTTTCCGCCAACACGCTCTGAAATCTAGTTCTCATTTGAATATTTAACAAGCCTCATCTCGGTAAACCTCTTTCCCTTGATCTATGTAGAAATAAAACACGATTTAGCCCATTCAGACTATGTTTGGTCCTGCGCACACGTTTTATGCCTCCACTGGAAATCTTAATCCTGTTGCTGCACGTTATTTCTAATTCTTACAAAATGCTGCCAGCAGAATCCATTGATTTGCTCCATCCATTTACATCAGTTTCCTTTGGAAAGTCCTATAACTTTTTTGCTCAGTAAATATGCATGAATGTTTTCTAGTTCTAAAGATTACAATAACTTCAGACACTATGATAATTGCATATGTTAGACCGCTAACCAATGGAGAACCTTGAAAATGTGTTTTGTAAAAATAAACCAATATATAATGATGTACATTTGCAGTATATAATCTCACCACCATGTGCTAGCTATGTGTTTATATCACAATGGTATTCTCATGAGATGAGCTTTTTGCCAAGGAAATATATGTTTGTATCTATTCTGCTGGCTTATTGCTGCACAGAAAAAAATAAATAAAAATCGAATGTTTGCCAAGGTATTATGAAGCTGTTGTTTTGGAAAGGTGTACCTTAGTGAATCCCAAGTGGTTTAGCTATTCTTTCTCCCACTTGAGCTGGCTATCACCTGCTGCTGCTTGGGAACATAATAAAAGTGGATTTGAGGTCAAGGTTCATAACATGATAGTTTTGGAAGACTGCCTCCTTTTTAATTTGCATCTGTCTAGCAGACATCCTAATAATTGAGAGTATAATATGAATGGGTTATATTCCCCATCCAATACTCATGTAATAACTCTCAGTTGATTTAAAAAAAAAAAAAAAAAAAACAGGCCCTAGCCAGTTGGCTCATTGGATAGAGCGTTAGCCTGGCATGCAATCATCCTGGGTTCAATCCCTCGTCAGGGCACACAGGAGAAGTGACCATCTTCTTCTTCTTTCCCTTCCTCTACTCTCCCCCTTCTCCCTATCTTACTCTTGCAGCCAGTGGCTTGATTGGTTCCAGCATCAACCCTGGGCACTGAGGATAGCTTGGCTGGTCCGAGCACTATTCTCAGATAGCTTGGTTGATTCAAGCATTGGCCTCAGATGGGGCTTGCCGAGTGGATCAGAGTCATGGCACATGCAAGAGTCTTTCTATCTCCCCTCCTCTCACTTAAAAAAGAAAAAAATCAAAATTCCCAGAATATAATTTTTACAGTGGTATTTAGGTTATGACTAGCACTTCAGATGCAGCTATATTGCTCCACTCTTTGCTTGTGTGGCATCCTTAGTACATGGGCAATTATTTATTT
The DNA here is from genome assembly GCA_037038555.1 of Rhynchonycteris naso. Lineage (NCBI taxonomy): Eukaryota > Metazoa > Chordata > Mammalia > Chiroptera > Emballonuridae > Rhynchonycteris > Rhynchonycteris naso. Next base: position 98,986,344 of record CM073003.1, read on the forward strand.
ACCCTATGTCTGTTTTCTCACAGTTAGCTCCATGAGGACCTAGCTATGAATCATAAATATATATAAAATTGGATATCACTTTAGATCCTGATGCTGGTACCAAAGTAGGACAGCTATGTGGGTGGGAAAGAAAACCTCCCCTTGTTTTCTGAGAATATCTAGAATACTAGCAGCCTACAAACCCAGAATACTTTCAAACCCATGAATCTGAGTTTTAGGAAAAGAGAAGTTGAAAACATTGAATTTATTTTAAATACTTTTCCACCTTACCACGTTTTTCACCTCCATTCAAACCGAAGACAAATATTAGGACTTGTGTTTTCCTCAAATGTCACAATGAATTGATTTGCTTAGCAAAATAAGCCATACTTTTGAAATAAAACTCAAAACTAAAGCCTATTTGGTCCTGCCAGAAAGTTATTATGGAATTCACTGTCAATGCAAACAGCACCAAAAGCACATCCCAAACCCCGACTCCACTAAAAAGCAGTGCAGAGAATTCAGAATGAGAAGCCGCTTCACATACACCTCTCATTAAAAATAATTGTCAATTCCCTGTGTGCTCTCTGTGATACTCTAGGGTAGCTACAAGAAAGGAAAAATGAAAACATGAGCTCTAGCTACCAAAAACAGGCCAGAAGTGAGAAATTCTCCCAATATCTAAGACCAAGAGAAGTTGGGCCCAAAATACCAATGTACTGAAAGCTAAAACGATTATTTTACTCAAACCAAGAAAATAATTCTCAACTCGCTACTTCTTTCAGTATGGCAAAATCCAGCCATGGGAATCTAAAGCTTTAAGCTCAAGAAGCAAAAGGGTTTCATTCCATCTGAGGCTGTGTTCCTGTTCAAGAATAGTTTTAGTACAAGCTTACTTCAGCACCATGGATAGCTCTGAGTAGCAGTGCCTGTATGTATTACTGCTGCCCCCATAGCCATGGGCATCACAACAGTGCTGTGACTGCGGAGTTCAGAGATCAGGATGTCACTGCCTGTTATATTTTGCCCTGTTTTGTTAGGAGAGGGCACAATGGGGGAGGGGATTGAAAGTTAATAAAAAATCAAGGTTTCAGATCTCTATTGTTACTGCATTAAATGTCCCTTTAACCAATGTATTTCACTTCTCCCAGCTAAATGTAGCTGCCTGTGTATAGATCAACACTAACATACCCCATGCTCCATAATGGTAAATATATGGTCACAAGCAAGAAGAGAAGACAGACATTATTTGGGATCAGGGGTGGGGGTGCGGACAGGAGTGGGAGAAACAAAATCTCGGAGTCCATACACTGTGTTCCAGAAAAGAGTAGGTGAGAACAACAAGGATCAGTCTTCTTGGGATAAATAGAATCGCAGTGGTCTCTAGGAGTATGGGGCCATTTGTTCCACTGAAGACTGGTTTGTCTGACAATCAAACCCTGGCCCTGCGTGGGTGTTGATGAGAACTCAGCCACAGAAAGGAAGCCAGGCCTAAGAGGGCAGCTGTCCCTACAACAGCTCTGGCACCACCATGGCAGGTTCCCGTCCTCCAAACCACGTAGGAGAGTGCAAACACATTCAGACGACTGTCAGCTGGCTGCTGAGATATGGCTCAACAGCAATCACGCGCAAGAGCATTTACAATCTCTTTTACATGACCATTAGACTCTGAAGCAAACGTCACATCCCTGAAATCCACACAAACCCCTCAAAGGCCTGCTGATGTAGGGAAGATGCATAATGAGCTCCAACTTGCTGAGGTAATGAGATGAGTCCCTCAGAAAAATCCAAAGTATTTTCTCCCAGCAATGTCCGAGAGGGGGTCACAGTGATAAACACCCTCACTCAAAAGTGAATACTAATTTCTCCATTGGAAGGATTAATAAACACAAAGTTACATGATTTGCATGATGAGAATTCTGTTTTGGTAACGTACAATGAAGGCCCTTGACCAATATCCACAACTGGTGAACTACATACAGCAATAAGTGACTGCTCTTCTACATTCCCAAAGAATGCTGTCAGATCACATACATGTGAAGAGTGTGTTTCTTTGCCTTTAGAGATGAGCTTTTTGAAAAGCTGTCACACATAATTTAGAGCACTTAAGATAAAGCATAAATCTGTTCCTTTTTTTTAACCCAGAGAAAATAATATACAAGAAAATGATCTTTTTTAAAAATTAAATCTACCACCATACTAGACCTCCATTGTCTTAAAGGGCTTTCTCAGAAACCTGTTCAGTTCTTACATCTTTGAGTGACACACTCATTCAGCCAGGAACTGAGCAGAAATAAAGCCACACTTTGAAGCGTTAACAGTAGCCTTGGCCCCTCCCTCAGCAAATGCGCCCACTGTTCATCATGGTAACAGTCTCTCACTATCATCTTCCAGAACATCTTTCCTCCAAGATCTGGCATTTTGACAGGTACCACCTCACTTTAAGGACAGTAAAGAAGTTATTTTCTCCAAGTGAGATGGACGTGAAGCCAGAAGAGGTGAGAGAACTTGCCCAGAGCCCTGCAGTAACTCATTAGGAAGGACCACTCCTTACAGATGGCTCTGTTTCTAGAGCTGCACCATACACACCAGGCTGCCTGACTCAAATTAAGTGTCTGCTTTCAGAATAGTGAGTGTGTCTCCTAGGAGATGGGGGCCAAGCTGGCCTAACAGGATATGTGTGAGAGAGATGCTTTGTGGAGCCTTAATGAAGATAATACTAAAGAATGAGTAGCCAAGTCATCGCCCCGAGACAGCACGAAATGGCTGAGACCATTTCCATGGGGTTGTGCTGATGTGGTCCACACTAGGTTGTTACTTGCCTCTAGTACCTGCAGCCCCCAAATCTGAGACACTTGGAAGATTTGTTCTCAGAATGGAATCATTACCAGCCACCAATTTTCTTCAGGACCTAGAATTCATGGTTTCATTTATTTCCCAAATCTAATGTAACATACCACACTGCTCACTCTCGGGGCCACGAGCTAAGCCTCAGCAACCTCTGTAGCTGTCAGTAGTCCCTGATCATGACTGCTCCCTGAGGCTCAGTTGTTCGTCCTACTGTTCAGACACTGGTGGTGATTCCTGCTCAATCCAGGGCACACAGTGACAGGAGAGGGGAATATGACTGTATGGCACCATAGAACTAATATAATCAGTAACTCATGCATCACAATTTATGTAGTTGCTTGCACATCTTTTAATATTATTAATACAACAAATTCTTCTCCCCTTTTGGTAAAGTGAGAGACAGGGTGCCCTTTATGCCTTCCCTCTGCTTCTCCAACTACATTAAATGCTAAAGAATCTCAGTAACCCCTGATCCCATGGTCTCTCCCTATTTAACCACCCAAAGGTGTTCTGACCCACCAGCTTTAGATTTTTTTATTATTATCATTAATTTTAATGGGGTGACACCAATAAATCAGGGTACATATGTACAATGAAAAGGCCATCTATGACAAACCCACAGCAAACATCATACTAAATGGACAAAAATTAAAAGCAATCCCCTTAAGATCAGGAACCAGGCAGGGGTGCCCCCTTTCACCACTTTTATTCAACATAGTTCTGGAAGTCCTAGCTACAGCAATCAGACAAGAAGAAGAAATAAAAGGCAACCAGCTTAAGATTTTTGATGTACTTATTCAATCAACAAATACTTATGAACAGAATTATGTTCTGGCATAATTATCACTGCTGAGAATATTTATTGGAAGACATTGTCCTTGTCTCAAGGAGATAATAGTGAATGACAAAGGCTAGAACCCACAACCAGTAAAATGATGATGTGTAGAAACCACAGCAGAAGTCTGCAATGAATGCCACAGTAAACAGAACAATAACTAGCCACCTAAAGCCAATGAGAAATTTGTATAAATTACATTGTATCTATGAAATCATAATAATAATACAAAATAGGTTACTTCTATAGAAGATAGCTTAACATCTATAGAATAAACTCATCGTTAACACACACTGCCACAACTGTGCATCTGCTAGTGAGTGTATTAACCCTTGTTTCAAGAGACTATTGAATAAATATGAAATAAGTCTGCAAGTTGTTTAGTCACTAGTGTCTTCTAGTACTCCTTCCATTTAATGGTCTAGGGTTTCTCAATTTAGCTGGATATCCAGGAGAGAGGAAATTGAAATTTGAGAGCAACTCAACTGATAGAGAAATCATTAGGTAAGATGAGGCTTCGCTATCAAGGAGTTTCATATGTGGCTGGTTCTGAGCAGAAACCCACACACAAACAGATACCTGCAGAGGTCCTTATGAATTTTTCAAAGGAAGATCAAAGAGAAAATAGACATGAATGGGTTGAAGCAGAACGACGTGAAGTGGAAACAGTGCTGGCATGGGTCGGAATTCAGATCAAGTCTGTCCATGCAGGAGGAGCTGAAGCAGACACCACATTCCCAGGCTTGAGGAGACAAGTGAGTCACATCAGTGTGGGACAGTGGGACAGTATGAGCAGTTCCTGAACACCCCAATTCAGGGCCCCTCCAGGGACTGCTGAAACCATCCCACAAATCAAGAAGCAATTTAGGCATGACCAGGCGGTGGTGCAGTGGATAGAGCATTGGATTGGGATGAAGAGAACCCAGGTTCAAAACCCCGAGGTCTCCGGCTTGAACACGGGCTCATCAGCTTGGGCGTGAGGTCGCCAGCTTGAGCACAGGATCATAAACATGACCCCATGGTCGCTGGGTTAAAGCCCAAGGTCGCTGGCTTGAGCAAGGGGTCACTCGCTCTGCAGTAGCCCCCCAGTCAAGGCAGATATGAGGAAGCAATCAATGAACAACTAAGGTGCCACAGAGAAGACTTGATGCTTCTCATCTCTCTTCCTTCCTGTCTGTCCCTATCTGTCCCTCTCTGTCTAAAATAAAAATAAAAAAGAAACAATTCAGGTCTCACACCCTAGATTGACTATAGCTTGTAGACAAGGCCGCTGTGTTCAGCCACACAGGTGGGACAGTGTATGTAAAAGGTGTCCCCAGATTACGTATTATGACAGCCCTGTACCAAGGAAATAACTCACCAAATCTACATTAGTGTTTAATTTAGCAATTCAAGTAGCCTTGTTTGAGAACCTACTATGTGCTAAACAGTGTGAAAGACACTGGAGGTACAAGGAGTCAAAAGCACTTGAGTCCACACTCACAGAATCACCACGTCCTCATTATTTCAACAAAAATGTGCTGACTTTTCTAATTATCTCAAAGAAACAAAAAGAGGCATTTGTCCCTCGAACAAGATAAATCTGTTTCAGTTCTAAACAAAGAGAGAGCTGCATGTGGGGAATAAACCAAAGTACACAAGATGAGGAAATCCATAGAAATGACTCATTCCTGTTCAGTGGTTACTGAAAATAAAGCAAATGGGAGCCGTCAGGGCCACGGCAGGAAATACAGGCGGAACTCAGGGAAGTGCTGAGATGTCTCCTGGGGAGTGTGTGTCTGGGGGCTGAGCAGACCCATCCCAGAGACCCCTCTCCTCAGACCCGGCTGAACTCCTGGGGATGGGTCTGTCCGTGCATTGCAGAGGTACCAGGACATGGGCTTTCAAAAGACCTACACCAACAGACACACTTTATTGTAATGTTCCACACAATACCCTGGGCCAGCATAATGCTCCCGAAGAAGCTACCAGCTTGGTCACCATTTCCAACAATGGCTCCAAGATTAGGGTTTTTCAATGAGCCAGAGGGAGTCTCGGAACAAAACCAAGAGTTGTCTCTGTTTTCTAAATTTTCCTACAATGAATATATATCACATTGTATTAAGAGAAACTATTATTGTTGTTTTTTTAGTGAAAAACACTAAACATTGCCTAGGGCAACATCCTTCAGCCCTGGATGCCTTACACTGAGAAACAAGCCATTCTTGAAAAAAGTCCATGACTCTCAGCCTTCAGTCAGGTTTTCATGGTAAGAACTCAGAGTTTAGGAAGCATTTCTGTTCTTCAAGTATCTCATTTTCCTCCCTCTAAATGCCTCCTGCAGTAGTAAATGTCCCATTTCTTGTGTGGGGGTGAGGGGAGGTCATTTGTTTGTTTGTTTAGTATTTACCAATAAAGACAGGATAACATCTAACATTCCTGAGCATCTCATAATGTCACTTTGAGAAAATACATTTGATCCATGAATAGAAGGGAAGTTCTTGGCCACCAAACAAAAATAGACCAATTAGCCATCCCCTTCCCAGATAATATAAAATACTACATAAATGCTTATGCAAAACTGAATATTAGAGAAAGCTGATTTGGATGGTTTTACTAACTCTAAGCCCAAAACAGTAGATCAGCAACGTGACTGTGCTATGAAATAACGTTACCAGCAGAGAAACAGAATGTACACAGGGAGGAAGAGTGTGGAGCCCGCGTGCCTGGCCGTGTCTTGCCATTTCTCAATAAAAGTGGGCCAGCAGCTGTGGGAACAGGCAGCCAGGTCAAATGGCTGGACCGAATGAGTGCGCCAGTGACAGCATGTTGAACAAGAAGGACCCCCCTCTCGCTCAAGATGAGTGTGCGCTCAGGCATGTATCATACTGTCTCCTAGAAACTGAAAACAAGACTCACTGCTAAATTCAAGGGCAGGGAAAGCTTCCTGAGGTCTGCGTCAAGAACACTCATCAAATCAATGCCAGCAGCAACAAGACAGCCCCAGTGACCAGGCCGACCATCTCTAGAACCAACCTTTCTCCTTAGACAAAAAGGGCACCTCCAGCTCCAACCTTTGGGCCATTTTCCACAGTGGGTCCAAGAACAAGATGCCCTTTGCCCTCTACAAAGGGACAGAGCTACTTTAAGGCTAGGGGTAAGAGAAAACATCACTCCTCAGAGCTGGACTTCTGAGGAGACGTAGCAGCAACCGACTCACTTGGGAGATTTATCCGCAGAGCTGACCGGTACTGCTGCTCCCTCTTTCTGGATGCTTTCATCTGGAGTAGATGCCCACCCCGACCTGAAAGAGCTGTGTGTGGCTTCCAGTTTGCCTACCCCTGATGATGTTGGCATCAGCATTGCCAACAAGGCCCCTGCCTCCCTCAGGAGCCGGTGGTGTACTGGGAGACACGCAGGAAACATAACTCCTTTGGGAGTTGCTACAACTGAGAACTGTAAGCACTTTAGTGCCTCAGAGGTACAGGAAGGATCTTCATGAACTAAAGCAATCAGGAAAGGCTTCCTGGAGGCGTGGGTTTGGAAATTCAAGGTGCACCTGGGGTGTCAGGACAATGGAAAGGAGTGCTAGGAGAGGGTGTGGAATACACAAACCTGTGAGTTCAGAAAGTACCAGCGGTACTTAGAGACTGCGAGGAAACAAGCCTGGGCTGGGAGCAGAGCTGCGCAGTAGAGGGAGAGGAACGGGCCAGCGACTAAACGAAACTGTAGAGGGCCCTGGAGGTCAAGCTAAAAGGTGTGGACCTAACTCACCAACTGTGGGTCGTCCTTGAAAGTCCCCAAGCAGGTCCATTTAAGGATGAAAGGGAAGATCAGTATGAAGCAGCCCGCAAGTTGGTCTAGGGTGGGGCAAGCCTGTGCTGGCGAACGAGAAGGCTCACAAAGCTCCAGATGCCTGGCTCCTCCTGAACCCGTGGGGCCGAGGAGGTCGCTGACCATGATTCCCTGAACCTCCTGCCCTGTCTGCTTTACCGTCCCCCTGACCCGTGAGCAAGGCCCTAGGATGCAAGCCCTCTGGGGAGACTCTTCCAAGTTAAGGAACAAGATAGGAATCTGTCTAAGCCAGTGGTTCTTAACCTGGGTTCTATCGAACCCTAGGGGATCGATGAGTCGGTTTCAGGGGTTCGGAGAAGCCTCTGCCGCGGAGGCCAGAGTAAAGTAATACCGTAATTTGTTGTGAGTTCATGCACTTTGTTGGTTTTGTTCTTTGAGCAAGGTAATGTTCATGCACGACTCATTTTGGGCACCAGTAAAAAAACATATACCTATGTCTTGAATTTGGAAAAGAAAATCATATTTATCACTAAAGAAGGGTTCGGTGAATGCGCATATGAAACTGGTAGATTCGGTAACTCAAAAAAAGGTTAAGAACCACTGGTCTAAGCACTTAGGGGACTCAGAAGAGCCAAGGAGTAGGGCTCAGTAACTACTCCCTGCCCTTCCCCCTATGTGCCCCAACCCTGCAGGAGACAAAGGCAGTTTGTCCAGTCAGCTGGCAGACCAAGGCTAGGTCAGGCAGACCCTGCACACAGACAGGACTGTCTCCAGAGAGAGGCAGGTAACACAAGGGTCACAAAGACTCTCCAGGCAAGTTCATTCTGTGGGTTTCTACCTGTCACACTTGAACTTGAAGAGCAGAGAAGGTGATCTCTAATTTCAAACACGGTCTAATTCTTTACACTGGCTATAAGGCCCTACATAATCTCCAAAGCCCTGCCTACCTATTCCACCACACTTCTGCCCACTTCCTATACTCCAGACATACAACTTTTTATTCCTCAAATGCCAAGTTCATTCCCACCTCCGGGCCTCCACATGAGCTGCTTCCTCTACCCAGAATGCCTTTCCCCAGAGTTAATTCAGATGCCTCCCTTGACTCGCAGCCCTTCAGCAAGGCCTTCCTGACCACTCTTATTTAATTCTTGTGCCCACAGAAGAAGTGCACCCTACACTATCTCCTCAACTGCAGCTAACTCTATCAGAAACCCTAATTTACCTAAACGTGTATTTTGTTGTCTGCCTCCCTATTAGAATTTAACACCCAGATGACCTTTCCAGGCTTGTTTACCCTTAGTCCTCACAGCATCTTTAAAAATGCCTGACACATATGAGTGCGTGATAAATGTTTGTCAAATGAGTGAAATAATTAATTAATCAATCCATGTCTCAGGAGAGCCATGAAATTTCACCCCCCTAAGTAGACGATCTGTGTTAGCTGGATGGGAGGCTCAGGCAGATCTTAAAGAGTCTAGAGCTACAGAGTTTCTAGTTCCTTTTAAACCATTTGCATCCAAAACGTTGGCAGCTGGGTATTGTATGTGCTCACATCAGTTGGGGGAAAAGCAACAGGGAACTTGCTGAATACACAGTCAGTGAGAAAAGAAATTTCCAGAAATGTCTTCATTAACGAAGCAGCTTTTGGGAGCAGTTGCTTGAAATGCTGTCATTGTTGGTAATAAAAGTGCCCTAACTGTGGCGTGAAGGGCAGGGGAGAGCAGGGTCAGATCGCTGGGATCCTACTACGATTGAAATGAGAGCCGCTGAAAGGCTTAGGCCAGAAGCCACAGCCGCACTCGGGCTTGCGCTGGGCTCTGCTCCTGCGTCCGGGCGCTAATGAGGCTTTCTGAAAAGCAGAGCTGCCTTTTGAGAAAATTTCAGCCTAACCTGGAAACAGCAAACTGCAGCCAAGCCTCACTGACTGGGACTAACGAGACAAAGAGACAATAAAAGAAACGCTCAGATAATTCAGAAACATCTTCCAGCAAACCTGCCTGTGATCTCATACTCACAACCACCACCATTCCTGCAGCATCTGAGCCCTCACAAAGCGCTTTCTCATCCCACCATCGCTTGTGATTCTCCAACTCCCCTGAGGCCAGTGTTGGCATTATCAGCATCTTGCAGACGAAGAAACTGAGGCTCGGAGAGCCAGGAGACTTGCCGAGTCCCAGACAGGAGGCAGAATGGGAAGCATGACCCTCTGCCTGAGAGGGCCTTGGCTCCCGCCTGGGCCTGCCCTCCTCACTCACTCACATTGGGGGAGAGGGCATGGGAAGGTCCTGCAGGCCGGGCACCAGGCTCGCGCCTAGGCCGCCGGGTCCTCACAGACACCTTTATTTAATTTATTTCACACTGGTGTAGCTTGTTTTATAGCTTCCTCCAATTGTTGCTGGCATGCTCATTTATCCTAAACAACTAGGACACAGAGAGACCCAGAAGGCAGCAGCTATGCCCACTGTGCCTACTGGTCCCCTGGCAGCAGCCAGAGCCTGGCGTCTGCAGCAGTCAGGTCGTCGGGGCACCTGCGGTTGAACACTGGCGAGGCCACAGCTCACACACACAGGTGACCAGGGCCTCCTCAGGTCAGACCCTCTCCTGCGTGCCACAAACACTAGCAAGCTAGATGGTGTACTGGTCAAGGAGCTGACTCACGGCCAGCCTGCCTGGCTCAGAACCCTAGCTCAACCCCTTCCCAGCAACTTACTGAACCTGTGCCTCAGTTTTCTTATCTGAAAAATGAGAATTACAGTGGTCTGGACCTTGTGAGGTTACAGCGTGGATTACACGGGGAGACATCTGCCCAGCACTACTCAGCAGGGTTTTAATACATGTTAGCTGTCGCCACTAATTCCCCTATTTCAGACAGTGTTCTTGAAAGTATGAGAGCCTGCAAAGGATGAGGGATAAGAAGAAATGTGTTCAACTTAAGTTAAAATGCAGTATTCTGCCTGACCAGGTGCTGACATAGTGGATAGAGTATTGGACTGGGATGCAGAGGATCCAGGTTCGAAACCCCGAGGTCACCAGCTTGAACACGGGCTCATCTGCCTTGAGCATGGGCTCACCAGCTTGAGCGTAGGGTCACTGGCTTGAGCATGGGATCATAGACATGACCCCAAAGGTTGCTGGCTTTGCACAGCCACAATGAAGAATTGATGCTTCTCATCTCTCTTTCTTCCTGTCTGTCTGTCCCTATCTGTCCCTCTCTCTGTCTCTGTACCAAAAATATATATATATACACAGTGTGCTTAGTATTTCACAGAGATGAACAAGCAGATTAGGAACCAAATAAAAACCAATTAACTCGCCAGAAGAAACAAAGAAAGCTTCACTGGGAACATCAAGCTCATTCTCACTTCAAGGCCCTTGCATATGCTGTTCCCTTAGTTTGGCAAGGTCTGTCCCCACATCCTCATGGCCAGCTCCGATGTCCCTCCCAAAAAGGGCTCCCTTGACCATACCCTCTAAAGGATTCTCCCCTCACACCACCCTGTGGAACTGTCTTCACAGTGTTCTTTACTCTCTAGAATAATGGCGAGTGCCCGCTGGCTTACTGCCCCTCCACCATAACACGTGCCCAGGAACCTGCTTACTGTATTCACTGTTGCTTCCTTGGCACCTAGAACAGGGTCTAACACATAGTAGATGCACAGAAAAGCGGCTGAACCCATAACTGGACACTGAACGGAGCCATGAAGAATGAGTAGAGTTTCCCAGGTTGAGAAAGGATACACCAGGTAGGGAGCAATGACAACAAACATATGTCTGACCTGAAGTTCCACCCGTGGCAGAAGTCCCAGAGAACTCTACAGTCAAGTTAGATGACCTCCCGTGACATGCACTCCAGGGTGATACATCCCTGTTCAAGCTCTGCACCTCTCTCCATCTCCCCAGAGCCTGGCATTCAGAAAGGCCAGCCCGGCGATCCACAGCCCTCCACCCCAACACCCCCATCAGAGCAAGGGGCAGAACGCTTCATCGGAGCTTCAGGGGACACATCTGCCATGTGAGCTGGGAAGGCCTGGGTTTTCATCCAGCTTCTTGAGGAAAAGAGGACACAGGTGTGTGTGACAACCTCACTGCGTCATGGGCCGCCTCCAGTATACCGCCACCATCCCAGGGGACCCATGGCCTACAGTGAAATTCCCCAGCCACAGCCTTTGTGAGGAAAATGCACTTGTAATGAAGAGCTGACACCAAAACATCTCAGTGAGGAAAAAAACTGAAAATGAAGACTTATGGGAGCAGAGGACTATGTATTATATAATAACATATAATTACAAATTATGTTTATAATGATAGATTAATGATAATAGCTAACATTTATGAAACCCTGCTTAACAGTGCCAACATGTGTTGATTTTACATCTGGGGAGAACTCTGAATCTATAATATAAAAATATATGCAAATGAAATCTTTCATTCATTTAGAAAACATTTATTAGGTGTCTCCTCTGTCCCAGACATTGAGACATAGTCTTGAAGGAATGTCACAGTCTAGGTATGACACAAGGAAGAGGTGACCCACTCTACTTGTGCAGGTCAAAAACAAAAATTTTTAAATAGATTTAGTAACAATAATGATTCCAGCAACCAACATTTATTGAGCAATCACTATGTCCCAGACACTATCCCAATGTACTTCTCTTCACGCATTTACTCCTCACAACAAGCATATGAGGGAGAATTATTATATTATTACTTGCATTTTATAGATGAGGAAATTGAGATGCAGAGCAGTCAGGTCACTTGCCCAAGGTTACAGTGAGTCAAAAGCTACAGAGGCTGACTGTGTGTGATCTGGGAAAAAGTACAAAAGCTCACCACGCGGTATGACCATGTTTCTCAATCTCGGCCCTATTGACATCAGGCCAGATAGCTCCTCACGGTGATGCTGTCTTGTGCACTGTAGGAAGCTCAGCAGTATCCCTGGTTTCCAGATGCCAGTAGCAACTCTCTCTCCTTCCCACTCCTGTTGTGACAACTAAAAATGTCTTTAGACTTAAATGTCCCCTGGAGGGGAAAAAACCCTCCAGCTGAGAACGACTGGGTTAAAGGGGAAAGCATGCCCAAGGCACTGGCAGGCCATGGTATGTCGGGTCTGGGATGCTACGGGCAGCTTGATGCGGCGTTAGGCGCTGTGCAGCTCTGTGTGAGCAGGAGACTAATCTCAGAGGGCCTCACAGCTCACAGTAAGATCTGGACTTTATCTAGAGGACAGTGGGGAACCACTGAAGCATGTTAGCAGGGATGTGACAAGACCATATTTGGGTTTCAGAAATACAGAGCTGGAAGCAAGCTGGCTTAAAGATGGCATGGCAAGAAAGGAGGGAGGGGCTAAATGAGGAGACTGAGAGACAGGAAGTCAGGAAAGCAAAGATGGTGTGAGAGCACAGGAGGTCTAATGGACAGGCTTGAGGATGGGGAAGCGAGATGGACCAGGGGTGACACCAGCCCACAGAGCTGGGTGACTGGATGAATGGCAATGATGCTCACAGTGACAAAGAGGAAGGGAAGGGACTCAGTTCTGCACATGCTGAGTTGGAACTGCCAATGAGGAGAGGACAATGAGGAGAGGACAGCCAGGTGGAGATGTCACTGGGGAAATGGGCAGTCAGTGTCAAGAACCTCCGCCCAGGGCTGGAGAGACACAGTTCGAGTGTGAGCATATATGTGGTTGTAAAAGCTTTCATAGTAAATTAAATTATCCAGGAAAGATTAATGAAGTCAAAAGAAGCCTGAGGAAAGAACCCTAGGGAATCACTAAAACTTGAGGGTTGAAACAAAAGATAGGACCTAGACAAAAAGGCAGTGACATCAATCAGGTCAGAAAAACAGGCGAGAACAATACTGTGGAAGCCAATGGAAAACACGGAAATATCGGGTAATACCAGAACCCAGGACCATGGCTGAATGGGAAGAAGTAACTAATAGATACCCAGGTCATCAATTTGGGTTATATTCATAAACTACTGCCATAACAAAAATATAAGTTATGAATCTAAATGAACACATTTCTCCAAATTTAGAAGCTGAAGAGACTACCAAATAATTCATTTAATTCACTTGTGATCTCACTGAGATTAGAAAACAACTCCAATGTCAAAAGGCTGTCAAAATCATGACAGCTGAAAACAAATTCAAATTATGACAGTTGAAGAATGGGCAAAGCAGAACCTGAGAACGGAAGACCCAAGTTCCATCCAAACCCCTTCTAACTACATGAAGACCACCGTATAAGCTTATACTTTAAAAAAAAGTTTCCATTGATTTGGGAGAGAAAAGAAGGGGTAGGGGGTAAGAAAGGGAGAGAGGGAGAGAAAAATGAGAGAGAGAGAGACTGAGATCACCTCATTGTTCCACTTAGCTGTTCCACTCACTGGCTGCTTCTCATATGTGCTGTGCCTTGACCAGGGATTAAACCTGCAACCTCGGCGCGCAGGGAAAACTCTCTATCCACTAAGCCACCCAGTCATGGCCTACAAACTTAAATTTTTAACAAACTGTAAACTCATCCTTTCATAAGAGCCCTAACTTGGTTCTTGTTTAGCTGGGAAAGTTCTGTTGAACAATCAGAGGCTTTTATCTATCAGACACATAGGTACGTTTCCAGATCATAAGGTCTTATCTGAAGCAACATTTCCAGTAGTTTACACATTCAATATACATTTTATCCCCAACACTTATTTGCAATCTGTGCATGCCTGGTTCTTTGTTCATCACTCAGAGTGAATCTACATGAAGCAATTGTGAGGCAACTCCACAGTTCTCGAGAAGTTGGCAAAAATCGATACTAAGGCCGGAGACACACAAGCACACCAGGGAAGTTGGCAAAAATCAATACTAAGGCCGGAGACACACAAGCACACCAGGGAAGTTGGCAAAAATCAATACTTAAGGCCGGAGACACAAGCACACTAGGGGACAGACAAAAAGACAACAGAGGAGTCTCGGTCTTCCCAAATGTCTCTGGAAGAACATATACATTTGTGGGCAAAAGCAGGTTTACAGCTGTTCATATGGAAAATACAATAATTAATCAATAATAATACAAGAATAAACTGTGTTGCATGTACTCACAAGTGCACACTCCTGCACACTAAACTTCTGTGCCAGGCACTGCACACGCAGCCCTTTTCCCCATCAGGGCTCTACCAGAGTTCCCTGAGGGATGGGAGGCTCCGAGCCGGTAAGTGCCTCGCCAAGCGGAAGAGCTAATGAAAAGAAGAGGAGCCCCGATGTGGGTTGGACGCCAAACCTCCACTCCTGAGCACGCTGTGCTGGTGACAGAAGCAAACCTCATGTGTTAACTGGATTGGCAGCCAGCAAGCTGACGGAAACTGGGATTTTTTTCAGCCTCATTACACAAAGCCAGCATCCCTCTTTCCAGCGTCATAAAAATATGCTGATGTGTGCTTCTGTCAGATTATTACAGCGGTGCTTAGCTTCAGGTGCTGTCTGAGCTGACAAGGGTCCTCTGTCAAGAGGAGGATGCGCTGTCCCTTCAAGTGTGATCACTCCCTGGAGAGTCAATGGGGGATGGACCGTCACGATCCAGTGGACAGTGACTGACTCTTGTGCAGAGCTGCTCTTCGGGGTCATCGCAGGCTGACAGGTCTTTTCTAATATCCCAGCCAGTGGGCTGCACACCAGCCGCCCCTGCCACAATCACAAGTTACACTGAGGAATGTTACAAGAGCTGGAGGCACAGTGCCTGTCTCCGAACTCCCGGATGGTCTACAGTCTCTTCTTGAGCTAGACCAGAGGTCCCCAAACTACAGCCCACGAGCCAAATTGCAGCCACCTGAGGCCATTTATCCGGCTCCCACCGCACTTCCAGAAGGGGCAGCTCTTTCATTGGTGGTCAGTGTATGGAGTACTGTATGTGGCGGCCCTCCAATGGTCTGAGGGACAGTGAACTGGCCCCTGTGTAAAAAGTTTGGGGACCCCTGAGCTAGACATTAGTGGGAAAGGTGTCTGGATTGGACCTCTCCATAAGCTGCCCACCCAGGGATTTGCCAGTCCTACTTCAAACAAACTCCCTATTAAAAAAAAAAATTATAAAATATCTTTTTTGAGGAAATTAAGAAAATAAACAGAAGGATAAAAAATAAAGTACCTATAATCTCATCAGCCCAAGACAGCTATATTGCTTTATGCCTTTATATACCTATATATACACTGCTCACAAAAATTAGGGGATCAGGGAACGTGCAGATACTCCAGTACTTTCAGCCTTCGGTATAGTGCATTTTCACCAATGAAATAAAAGTTGGTTTTGCATCTCAGTTGCATAATTGAACAACTTTCTTGTTGTTTGCTTTTCTGATGTTGTTTAATAAAAAAAAAATGCAAATGCCGTTTTTATTACTTCATATTCATTTTGAAATACCCCCTAATTTTGTTAGCAGCATATATCATTTTAAATGAAATTATGTAATGCAAAATGCCATTTCCATTTTAAAATGCTACATAAACATCTTCCTGTGTCATGGCATATACTTGGACCACATCTTCTGAGTATCCCATAATTTATTTCAATAGGCCTGTATTGTTTGTACACTTACATTTGGGATGTCTTCAGATTTTCCCTGTTTTAACGATGTGGCTATGAACATTTTTGGCAATTAAATCTTTCTTCATCCTTATAATTATTTCCTTAGGACAAATTTTAGAAAAAGAACTGTTGAATTACAGGAAACAAGAACAAGCAAGATTGGAATACCACCTGACAAGGCGGTGGCACAGTGGATAGAGCGTTGGACTGGGATGCGGAAGACCCAGGTTTGAGACCCCGAGGTTGCCAGCTTGAGTGCGGGCCCATCTGGCTTGAGCAAAAGCTCAGCAGCTTGGACCCAAGGTCGCTGGCTCCTGCAAGGGGTTGCTCGGTCTGCTGAAGGCCCGCGGTCAAGGCACATGTGAGAAAGCAATGAACAACTATGGTGTTGCGAAGGCAATGAAAAACTAATTATTGATGCTTCTCATCTCTCTCTGTTCCTGTCTGTCTGTCCCTATCTATCCCTCTCTCTGACTCTCTCTGTCCCTGTAAAAAAAATAAAAAGACTGAAATACCTTTGACAAGTTTTGTTGAACCACACACCTGCTACCCCCACTTAGCTGAGACCACCGTTTGCATACCAAAGACGTCGGTAATACCTCTAGGAAAAGGTTATGCCTTCCCCTGAATGTTCCTAAGTCCTTTCATTGACGTATTTCTTCCACTTTCTAGTTTCCTGTGTTTTTTCTAAAGATCAATGTTCCCTTTTTTTTTAGCAGATAATATCTACTCATTGTTATTGTTATTGTTTTTGTTTTGCGGGGTTGGGGGGGAGGGTGATAAGCATCAACTTACAGTTGCCACACTTCAGTTCTTCATTGATTGCATCTCATACATGCCTTTACTGGCGGGCTCCAGCCAAGTCAGCAACATTGGGTTCAAGCCAGCCATCTTGGGTTCAAGCCGTTGACCTTCAGGCTCAAGCCACTGATCTTTGGACTCAAGCCGGCGACCATGGGGTCATGTCTATGATTCCATGTTCAATCTGGCAACCCCATGCTCAAGCAGGATAAGCCTATCTATGCTCAAACTGGCAACCTCGTGGATTTGAACCTGAGTTCTCAGCATCCTGGGTCGATGCTCAATCCACTGTACTACCACCAGTCAGGCATGGTTCCAAATATTTTAAAAAGTACACGGTGAATACACTTCTTCCCACCTGTGTCTTTTCTACCCTGGTCTCTTCCCTGCTCCTCTTTGCTACCTGCCCCAGGTAACCACTGTTTCTGTTTTGTATATCCTTCCCAAAGTTACAGGTGCACATACAAGCAAATAAAGCTGTACAATTTATTACCTCTTCCCCACTTTTTAAACCAAGGCAAGATTATATATACACCGATTTCTCTCTTGCCTTTGTGATGTAAAATATTCTGAAGAGACTTTTTAAAATATTAGGACATTGAGAAATTCATTCTTTATTTTTAAGACACTTCAGCTGATGCATTTCCTAACAACCCTACATTTTAAATAATAAAATTATCAGACCCAAGACATTTACTATGAATACAATGACATTATCAAGTCTACATTAAAATTTTTACTTTCTAAAAAGATCATGTAAAGCCTTTTTTTTCATTCCAGGATCTAGCCAGATATTGAATATTGAATTTGGGTGCCATGTCATCTTTTGTCTAGAAAACAGCATCTCTGCCTTTTGGGGGATGGGGATCGTTTAGGACATATTTGAAGAGTTGAGGCCACTTGTTCTAATGACTGTCCCTCAATCTGTATTTGTCTGATTGCTTTTTCATGATTGGACATTTTGGCAAGAACATCATATGGGTGATATTATGTACTTCCCAACATACCACATAAGGCATCTAACGCCAATTTGTTTCACTATTGGGCATGTTTAGTTGGATGACTTGGTTAAGGTGGAGTCTGTCAGATTCCTCATTGCAATCGTACCCTACTCCCTTCGTACTCAATAAATAATCCATGGGATAGAATTTTGAGACCATGTGAGTATCCTATTCTTAACCTTTTTCCCAGTGAATGGTTTTGGCACCCATTGATGGTCCTTGCTATTGTCAATTATTACATTGGGTATGGGATGGGAAAGTGATGAGTTTCCAATTGTATCCTTTCTATATTGTTTAGCTAGTGTTCTTCAGTAAAGAAGAGTTTCATTACTCTCCCACCTTTTCAGGGACACTTTGGCACTGAGGACATATGAATTTCTAAAAATTCAATCTGTCATCATTCAATGCAGTGTCATCGTTATCCCTCCTGATGCTCAAGTTGTTTCCAGTTTGGCTATGGGAAGCCATTCAAGTTTGCCCTTATACCCTCATAGGCATGCTCTTGCTTTCTGGCATAATGAAATGTCCCAGGTTATCCTGTACTTCTTCCCCAGCCCCGGTCCCAGAATCCAACACTGATTCAGAGTCTTTGTTCCTTCTAATGAGAACTGGTATTTAGAAACTAAAGCCTGGGTGATTGACATGCTTGTCACTACTGGGACGTGTCATTACTTTTAAACTCTTTAAGTGCATGGAGGTAGGAATTATGAGCTCATCCTGCTACCTTCAATTTAAATCTAATAACACACTGCTAGGTGCCATAGAGCTCTCTATTTTACCCACAATAAGAATCCTGATACCCAATTATATCAATACAATTACTCATTTATTCTTCTATATACACCAGAGAGTCTAGAAATTATAGCACCAATGTTACCACACACAACAAACCTACAAAGTAAAGTTCAATATTTCTTTGCAGTTCATTTTCTCTTTAAACTATGTTCAACAAAGTTTTATAATCAGAATAGTGTGTTCAATTTCTTGAATAAATTCTTATTTTCTAAGTGATTTTGTTCCCTTTTTAATATACATTTAGGTTCATTAGTGTTTATATTCAATTTTAGAGTTTCTTTTTTCATCACTTTAAAATTTATTTATTGAAAATGTAAAATATTTAAATGTTCAAAATCAAAACTATATTAAAAAGTCTACATAGAAATCTTACTCCCTATTGCTATTCTTCCCTGCTACCCCTACCTCCTATAGGTAACCATTTTCATTAGATTCTAGTTTACTTCTGCTCTGTGTCTGTCTATAAAAAGTATGTGAGCGTGTGTGCATGTGCGTGTGTTTCCTCTGCATGTGTGTATCATATGCACTTTTTCACCTTTTTCCAATTAACAATATATCCTGGAAAAGAGTTCATAGCAGATGATAAAGATCTTCCTTATTCTTTACTACAGTGACAGAATTTTCCCACTGTGTGGATTTATACTAGTTTATTTGCCTGATCTCCTGTGGATGGGTATTTAGCTTGTTTCAATATTTTTCTGGCATATCACAAAGGTAAGTGAACAGCTTTGTGCATCTGTTGTTTTATACTTGTCAAGTTATATATTTGGGGTAAATTCTTAGAAGTAGGATTGCTGGGTCAGAGTAAAAGCATGCAGTTTTGTGAGATAGTGTTAAATCCCCCTCCATGGGCTGAACCATTTGGCACTCCAACCAGCGACATATGACAATCTGGCTTTCCCACAGCCTCGCTGACAGACTATGTGATGAAGCTTTCAAATTTCTGCAACTATGAAAGGTAAGAAATGTTATCACAGTGTAGTTTTAATTTGCATCTCTCTTATAACAAGTAAAGTTCAGCATCTTTTCATCTATTTTGTGTCTTTTTCCATGGTCTGTCTATGAATAGTGCCCATTTTTCTCTTAGGTCCTCATTTTTTTATTGCAAACATTCAATTGAGAGAGGAGAAACAAGAAGAATGCAGAAAAAAGGGTCCTGCAATGTCTGGGATCTTATGCTCAAGCCCGTGACTTCAGTGTTTAGGACTGAGGGAGCAAAGACATACAGAAAAGTTTGAAAAATAATAAACCACAGCTATGGTCCTTGAAATAGGACCATAGTTATCAGTTCCTTGAAATAAACTTGCAGTACCAGCAAGAAGAATGAATTCTAGTCAAAGACAGACCCTCCAGCCTCCTCTCTTATCCCTTCCCCTCCCGGAGACATGAAAGTCACGTAGGTCTGCAAACAAAGAAGTCATAGAAATCAGGCATTTGTCACGTGAAAGCTAAAGCTGTAAAGGTATAGAAGATATAAGAAATTTAACTTCAGGGAGCTTCTGTCTTTAGTGCTATCAGTCCCACGTGCTGTACCGGCTGTTAAAACCCTTTTTCCTCTATCAAGTTGTCTGGGCATCTTTGTCCTCCTTTGATTCCTGCTACACAGTAGCTGGCAAACTCATTAGTCAACAGAGCTAAATGTCAACAGTACAACCATAGAAATTTCTTTTGAGAGCCAAATATTTTAAACTTAAACTATATAGGTAGGTACATTCCTTATCGAGGTAGCGCCCGCATGTGGTATTTTGTGGAAGAGCCACACTCAAGGGAACAGAACCGCATGACTCAGGAGCCATGGTTTGCCGACCAAGGTGCTACACCATTGTCTGGATACACTTTATTTAGCTAGTCTTCTATTGGTGGAAATTGGAGTTGTTGCTGCTGTGTTTTGCTATTTGAAACAATAATAAATGATCTTATGGAAACTTCATTTCACTCATGTGTAGCTGTAGCTATATGTTAAGTTTCAGAAGTAGGTTTGCTTGGGTCTATGCACTGGCAGCATTAAAAGTATTGCCACACTACCCTCCCAGGGTTGCCCTGATTAATACCTCACCAGCAATGGGCATGGGTGTCTAGTTCACTCCAGCTGGTGAGCGGACTGGGCTATCTATCGCCTTTTGGATTTTTGTCTTGACAGGTGAAACATGAAACCTCAGTGAGCTATTCATTTGCACTGAGCATTTTGTGTACACTTGGGAGGTTTTTACTATTTTTCCCCCTGCATTATTATCTCCTATATTCTTTTAAGGTTTGGGCCCCTTTTGTCCTGGCCTATCTCCCTTCTTTCTAGAAAATGTGATGATGGGAGTATCAAAAGGGAACACGGGGACAGGGATAGCCCCTGCCTGACCAGGAGCTCTGTTTCTGAAGGACTACAGCCCCAGACCAAACACTGCTGAATGCCCCGCCCCTAAGGCCCCCTCTGAATGCACTCAGTCTGCAGGCAGTGCCTGAGCGCCCCCCCTCCCTGGCTTAGTACGCTGGTATGTTCTCCCAGGAACTCGTAGCAGGGGTCCTCAGCAAGCTGCTCTACAGATGATTTCCTTAGTGGAGAGAGAGCCCGGCTCTCGGATGGCAGCGTGCACCTTGAGGAACGTTTTATCACTCTTCTCTCTGCTCACCCCATCAGCTGCTTGCTTCCCCTCCTGCCCAGTCCACCTGGACAAATCACTCTGGCCCATTATTTCTGCTCCTTCAGAGCCCGTGGATATGTGATTACCTCTGTGCTGATTGCCAAGCAGCAAGTTCCTTGATCCCCTGTTCCCAGCCTCTTATTTCCGTGCGGAGAGGTGGAGGGAATGCTGAGGCCCCTCCAGCTATGAGGATGTGCCTTTTCCCCCCTTTACAGCTGAAAAGCTGCTCTTCCCGGCTTGGCTGCCTTTTGCCCTGGGTCTCACCTACTGACTGCTGGTCCCCAGTTGGCCCCCAGGCACCATCATTACTTGTGCTGGGTGGTGAAGGAACTGCTTGTGGGCTTTCACAAAAGCTACAGGGCCCTGCAGTCCCCAGCAATGCTTGTTAGCCACCCTGGGCAACAGAAGCAGCAGCGGTGAACCTTCCTCCCGACTGGCAAAGACAGCCACACAATCAGTAAGAGCAGCTACTCTCTCATTTGAGAACTAAACCTTTGCAACAACGAAACAAAGTCATGCTAATACCATCAGCATTTTTACAGTTGGGGAAGCTGCCCAAGTTCTTGCAGCTATTAAGTAAGTGGCAAAGCAAGAGAGTAAACAAGCCATCTGACTTTGGGTTATATTATAATTTGGTGAGGAGGGCAGCAAAATTCACCGTTCTAATTAATGTGAAAAGTGGTTTTCCTTTTCTGAGCATGTATCATCCGAATAGATCAGTCTAGGATCACCCCGTGTGGCTGTGGAGATCTCAGCCTGGGTTGAAGGCCGAGCAGAGTTAGGGGGAGTGGTGATTGATAGTGGCCAATGGTCAATGAGCATTTACTACGTACCTAGTGCTGGGCTAACCACATCAAGCAGTTAACACTTATGTTCTCACAACAACCTTATGAAAAAGGAACTACTTCAACTCAATTTACATATGAGGAAACTGAGGCTTAGGACGTTAACCAAACTGCCAAAGGACAGCTGTCTAATCTCTAGAGAGCCATGAGTCAGACCTGGGTAGCCTGTCTCCAGACACCCACGCTCCTAACTGTCATGCTACACTGCCTCTCAGGAAGCTGGAAAAATTCCATCAGACTTCCAGGCAGGGCCTTCCTTTGGGTAGCAGAGGCAGGGAAGCCAGGGTATGCTGCTGTTTATTGTTGGTGGTCTACTGGACCAATGACTTGAATTAGCAGATTTCTTCTCTGCCTCTGTCAGGCCTGGACCAAAGCAGTCTCCAAACAGCAGCAGGAGCCATCAGACTGGATTTGGAGAGTGCTGACCCCCTATAATGGCCAACTGGAGTCTTAGAGGTACCACACCCAGCGGCCACCACGTCAGCGGCCTTTCCCAGATGTACCTGTGGCCTCTTCAACCACTGTTCAGGTTTGGCCCTCCCGCAGCAGGGGGACGGCCATGGCTCCCGCACTGCATCCAGGGATAAGACAAACAGCATAGCTCTTATATCAGGAGGGCCAACGCGGGCTGCTGGCCAAGCTTGGCTGACCTCTTTTTATAACAATACCTTGTATTTTTCTTTAATTTTTTCTTGGCCAATCAGCAAAAATTTAAAAGCTTGTGTTCTCAGTGTCACAGGGCTGTCTCTGCCTTTGTGGAATGAACTGTTTAGTTGAGGATGTGCCCGCAAGCCCTTCCATAAAGAAGCGGTCAGAGAGAATGGAGCCGGAACAGGAATCACAGCAGCGTCAAAGGCAGAGCCCAGGTCAGGGCCAAGAACATCTTGCAGACCATCTGTGCTCCACTCAGAGCAGGGAAAGGTCAGTGTAGTCTGGAATTTTCCTAAAGGGGGCGGGGTTTTCAAGAGCGGAGGATAAGTGCAGAGAAGCACCATATGGGGGCTCGGGGGCAGCGTTTCAGGACCCAGAAGGCATTCGCAGCCAGCCCCTGGGGTCGCTAGCGGTCGCACTGCTCTGAAAGCTCACCAAGCTGCACAGGTAGTCACGGAGCATGACTGGACGCCGTCCAGAGCTGCCGCTGGGACAAGTGCACCGTGCCAAGGGTGGCCAGCTCCGGGAAGGCATTTTTCTGTCCATCCCCCATCACAGTGACTCAGGGCCACATTAGACCATCCGGGCCACCCAGAGCACCTGCTGAAGGACAAAGGGAAGTGCACAACACCATCTTCTAGAGCACACTGCACAGACCTTAATGAGAGCGATGCTTCCCTGGAGAAGCACTTCACATCCCATGAGATGCTCGCAAGACACATTCATTTTTTATAGACTCTGAGAAGTCCTGTAGCAAAGAAACCGATTTAATTTTTCAACTCATTGTTTTCCAAACTTATTGATCATGAGACCTTCTAACTTCTTTTTCTATAATTCTTGCTGATATCCAGCAGATCCAGTGTTTGTGGGTTTTTTTCCTTGAAAAACTGTAAATGTTAATTTAAGATAGAATCTTTCTGAAAGATTCTACCTTAAAAGCACTTAACTGTTAAAGCTCCTGAATTTAAAATTTTAGCTCCCAATTCACTGAGGACTGAATTACAAAAAAGTCATTCATCCTGGCAGGTTCTGGAGGTTTTATTACATTTCTGTGTTTCATGTTAAATTCCCTGAGGGGCAGCAATGGACCCTGACTCTCCTCGGTGCTGTCCCCACAGCCCGCCCAGCACTGACCGTGTAATAGCTACTCAAGCATCACTTGCTCACTTCTTGATGGAAGATGTTTGCTAAGGGCTGCGGAGTTCATTTGTTGAAGCTGGAATCCAGTGCTTTCGACTCCAAGCCACAGGCGTCTTTTCCAGCCAACACACTTGAAATTTGGGGGCTTCCAGGCTCCTGCGGTTTCCTAATGCTACTGTAAAAGCTTGCCCAAACTATTGTTAAGTTGTTTTCCCCTTGTCCGTCGTTCTTGACCCCCTTCCCCCACATTCTCACGGATGGAGCGTTGATATGGGTGACCAGACAACCTGTCAGAGGGGTTTCTGTGGCAGCCCTGCTTCCTGTTTTATCCCACTGCACTTCCTTCCCCAGGAAAGCATGCAGCTTTGACCGCCTCCGCCTTGTTCTGTCTGTGCCTTTGACCTTGGGATTCTATCCTGGTGTTAGGTCTGAGGGAAGTGGGGCTGGAGGTGTGCCGTTCCCAGAGCTGCTCACAGTTAACACTCGACTTTTGAATAAAATAAATGTGTGTCACCAACCCCCAAACTTTAATTGCATTATTACATATGTATTCACTACCAGCAATGAAACAGGAGTAGTCACAGCATCGATAAAAGATGGTCCTTTGTCAATAGGGTTACAGTGACGGCCATTTATTGTAAGTATCTTAACCCAGATTACTAACCTCTTTTCCTGTACAAATGTATCGGGTTAAAGACGTATTGAAATGTGTCCTTTTGTGGCTGTCTGACACTTGAACCAGCAGCTTGCTGGTAAGCAAGAGAGGGCATTGAGCAGAATCTGAATGCCTTGGAGGAAAGTTTTTATTTAAACCCCCACTGGGCTGCATCTGTTTCTGGGTCGGTTCTCTAACCTTGGGAATCCACAGAAAAGCATCTTTATTCGGAGTGTTCCTGTGAACTTCTGCCATAGATCAGCATTCTCATGTTCTCTTTAACTCCAGGAGTCACTTAGCAGCCTTATTTATGAAAAAAGAAATTGATTGAATCATTAAATAGAATGAGAAGGAGTCTTCATTGTTCTGAGTGCTTTTGGTTAGCAATAATTCATCAGAATGAAATCTGGTTTTGGTTAGGAGTACTGCGACCTATTACAGAAGCCTGGACGTATTAAAATAACCTAAGCCCCCAATATATTGGAAGTTTGAGAGTCTGGAAGATTGAGACTAAAATGGGTTTAATTATCTGTTTATATGATGTTTGTTTATAGATCACGCCCAAATCATGAGAACCAGTATATATGAATTGTTTTGTGAATTAAATTTGAGAACAGGGGCCAATTAGAAACTTTCCAGTGTAATGCTGCCCACCATGTGCAGGGTATGTCCAGTCTTGCAGTGCAGTTTCTACAGTCCATTCCTTTGTGTCTGACCTCTGTTCCACTTCCTAGCCCTGCCCTTTGCCTGGTTACTGCTGCCTTGTCCCTTAGTCAGCCTGGCTCTCCTCTTCCGGGAGGCCTTATGTGAATCCTGAGTGGATGACATTCTTCCTGCAATTTTACATGATGTACTTTTTCATCATAGCACCTGTCACAACTTTAATTCAATAATAATTTGCCTTATTGCTTTAATGTCTGTTTCCCCTGCTAGATTATCAGCTTCGTGAAAGCAAAGACATGTCTCTGTTCTTTAATGTGTTCTCGAGGCCTCTGTAGTGCTTGGCACAGAACAGGTACTGAAGTATTGTTGAAAGAAGGAAAGGAAGAGTTGGAAGCTCTCGTGAAGATTTTGGTTTTTCAGACTATAATTGGCAGAGCTCAAAGAGGGTCCTCAACAAATCGCCACCTCCTGGTATCCATGCCCTTGTGTAATCCTCTCCCCTCGAGTGTGGGCAGAACCTGGCGGTTCATTTCTAACAGACAGAATATGGCAAACGTTTGAGATGTCACTTCTGAAAGTCAGTCACAAAGAGACTGTAGCTTCCATCTTGGATGCCCACTTTCGCTCTGTCTGCTTGCTCCCACAGAAGCCAGCTGCCATGTTGTAAGCTGCCCAGTGAGAGGCCAGGCCACGTGCAAGGACCTCAGGGAGGTCACTGAAGGACTAAGGCTCTCGGCCCCCCAGCCACAGAGGGCCTGGGTCCTGCCAACAGCCACGTGAGTGGACTTGGAAGCCAGTCCTCCCTCAGTTGAACCTTCAGGTGACACCCTGCTTGCAGCCTGTGAGAAACCATGAGGCAGAGTCACTGAGCTAACTGTGCTTGGATTCCTGATGCACAGAAACTGTGAGATAACAAATGCTTGTTGTTTTAAGACGTTCAGTTTTGGGGTAATTTGCTATATAGTCATAGATAACTAATACACAGATTTTTCTCTATTAGCTTATTAGATAATATTAATGACGATAATGGGAGCTTAATATATATGCCAGATCTTGTGCTAAACACTTAATATGTATACTCTTCTATTCCACATATTAACTCTGTGATGCATGTTCTATTATTATCTCTAATTTGCAGATGAGAAAAGTAGGCAAAGAGGTTGAGTAACTTGTCCCAGGTACTGGAAGAGCACTGGCAGTGTGATGCTGGAACCTCTGCTAATGGTAGAAAATAAGCAGGGATGGCTTTGGCCTCCTTCCTCACCTAGAGACCAGGACTCAATGCAGTGGCATGGCACTGACTGTCCAATATGACGATTTGGGCAGTGACTCACTTGGACCTTGTCTCTTTAAGGAGCTAGAATGAGCATCTTTAGGAGAGCCCCAGCTGTTGGCCATATTTAGGCATGCCCTCTGAATGCCCTGTGAATTAGCATGCTTAGTGTGAAAGCCCACTCCTCTGGTGGCCAAGAATAAAGTCCAATCAGGAACACAAAAAATGGTGCCTTTTGGAATAAAATGAACAACATCCACCGTGATTACAGCTTGTTTTTCAACTTCTGCAAGATGAAATTAAATTGAGTAATTGTTTGCACATTTAACCACAACTCGGATCTGTCTGCGGCAGATTGTGGCATTGTGAGTATTTAAACCAGCAATAAAGCCTTTTAAGCTTATGTTCCATTTTATCTCATTTATCTATAGACCTAAAAAATGCAACAGAACAGAATATCAGATGTTTTGGGGAAGCAGCTAATGTTGTGTGAGACCACTATGGACTTAGGTTATGAAGTCCCAAGGCCTGGGGCTGGGACCTGATTCTGTGTGCAGAATGACACCGAGCCCTGGCTCCTGGAATACAGGGCAGGGCAAAAGTAGGTATACAGTTGTGAGCAAGTAAAACACAGTGTTTATTCTGGTATTATTATTTATACTTTCCATCAAACAACTGTAAACCTACTTTTGCCTCACTCTATACATACATGTTAAAGTTTGAGAAGCACTGATTTAAAGTTTCTAGTCTTGGAAAGGGAAGCCTCCTTCCTCAAAAGGGGGGGGGGAGCAGGAGAAGAACTGGCTAAGGCAGCCCCCAAATCTCCTGTTCCTTCAACCAATACGCCAGCATCAATCAAGGTGAAACTGGAGCCATCAGAGAGGTAAAAGCATTTTGCACTCACAAAGGAACTGGGTTTTCCTTCTGCCGTTTCAATAAATGCTCACTGAATGCCTGTTACTGCTGTGTGTGGGTACACACCCGCACGGGAGGGGGAGTAACAAAGGGAAAAGGTGACAAGGCTACCTTAGGACAGCGCCAGGCACACACTAAGTCTTACTCAATATCAGCTGTCACTATCGCTGGCACAGAAATTAGAGCTGGAGTCATCTTCCAACAGCTGAGAGAAACCACACACGAGGCCTGAGGCCTGGGCACCGGCGCCTGGACTGACAGGCTCCAGGGGGTGAGACCAGTGCCCATATCACAGAAAGGCAATTTAAAAATTACCGCATCCAAGTCATATCAGGGACATTCAGATTTGAAATAATCACTGGTTCCACTTTAAATGGAAGTTAAACTAAATGACCCAATAAAATGTTTGTTTTAAGAAATTAAACACACATTCTCTCGAGCCCCTAGATAATTTGGACAGAAAAAGAAATCTGCATTCAGCAAAGGTTCCAGTGCTAGCTCACACAAGCTAGAGGCAGGTCTAGAGGATTTTTAAATTAGAAGGTATTAGTAAGATTTCCTACTTATCAGTAAGCTACACTACGTTGCCAAAGTAGAGCTAAGTTTAGGCCTAAGTGAGACTTACGTTGCCTCCCAAACTTGACTATGACCAAAGTTTGGCATCAAATTCTTATACATTAAAAAACTAAAAGTGTCAGGCAACAAGCTTCCAGATGTTAAAGAATGATTCTTATCTGGGGTGCTTCATAAAGGGACAGAACTGACCCCCCACCACCCCACAGGCTCTCACCCACTCCCCAGCCCAGTGAGAAGAGGGCAAGAGAGGGGAAAAGGCAGTCCTCACTCAGCCTTCCGGAACATGGGAGGTTCCCAGTGAGGTGTGAGTCCCTCTCAAGTGCAATTTAAGAGGGTGACAGAGGAGGAGGCTTAACCACTGAGACCGCCTACAAGAGGGATTATTCGTTCTCTCAGGCAGTGGGCCTGGCTATCTGTCCTTGACAAGCTGCACGGATAAGAGAGGCCTCCGAGGACCGGCCACAGGAGAGAAAGGGGCCCCAGGGAGCGCCTCTCCCGCTGTGCTGTGGGGCAGGAAGTGCGGGTTTAGGAAACAAAGGAATGTAGAAGGCAACTGAACTGGAGTCATTTTGTGTGCAGCCCTCCACGGATCACCAGGCAGGCGAGAGGACCTTATTAGCATAAGGCGGAGGGAGAGGGTGCTCTTGGGGTGTTAGCAATGTTATTGCTCAGGCGAGGCTCTGCCGCACACTCTTCCTTCTGCCAGAGGGACTGCAAACACCTGGAGGTGGAGCCTTCATCAGCCTGTCTACCCGGGGACAACCAGGATGAGAGCCCCGACCAACCCATACAAGATGCGTAGCATGAGGGAGAATAGCCTTCACTGTTTTAAGTCAAAGATCTGCTCTATGGAGTTATTACCACAGCATAACCCAGCCTATCCTTACTGGTAAAATGGGAATAGGGAGCAAGAGGCTAATATGGAGTCAAAGCACCACTTCAAGGAGTTGTGTGTAGTCAGGTCCCCTTCCTGACCCTCCAGAGAGCCCATCTGCCACCAACCCTGGGTGGACAGGGTTTCAAAAACGTCACGCACTTTCAGCACCACACCGCTCCTCAAGCCACAAGTGCAGACCATGCAGGCAAAGAAGAAGACTCTGAATCTGACATGAGATGGAAGTTTTAAACTCAATCGGATTTTGTTTTAAAGCTAAAACTGATGAAAAACTATGGAATCTGCCCAAATAGTTATTAAGGGAAAGCAGCAATTAAAAATAAACAAAATTGACTCATGTTTATTTCCCAAATTGAAACTTCTCCATAAGCCGGTTGCCCATACATGTTTGGTAAACAGGGGCATATGTTTTTGACTGGTCTCAGAAAGCTGCAGCTGTTCACATTTACTCCTTATAAAACACACACACAACTGAAATAATGCTCAAAAGACAATCAATATCGCCCCAAGACAATCAGTTCCAATCAGCCCCACCAACCACAGCAGACTGATCCTATTACATGGCCTCCTTCCTTCGTTTTAGAGACACCGTTGTTTTTCTCTGCACCAAGAGGGTACACCCTATCAGCAGGGAGCGAGGATTAGGTGTCTGAACATGCTGTGTCCGGGAGAAGTGGAGCAGAGCTCAAGGACCACCACGAAGGGGGGTGTGCACTGAAGAGCCAAAATGGGACCCTGGCTGTGACAGGAAGGTTCACTGACATGGAAAGGTGCCCAGTCCTCCCATTCCATGTTACCCAGCTGCTCCCCTCTGAAAAACAATTCTGTCTTTTTCCAGCCTAGAGGTCAAGAGGCAGGAAGGCATCTAAGGAGCCAGAAGAAAGTGGAAGGTCTTTGGCCAGAAAGAAACTAAGTCAGGCCGGGAGAGGGACAGGGGAAGGAAGGCAGGAACAGGAGTTTTAGGGGGTCGTTCTATGAAAGACTTCTGAGCAACGCAGGGGCCAAAAGAATGAGAACAGAGCTTCTGAGAACTGTAGTTGTGGGTTCTGGATTGGGTCTTCTCCAACACACTTTGAAAGAGAGAAGGACAAACTGGGATTTCTGTGGAAATCCTTTGGCTGCTTGACTGAGCATCTTTGAAGGGGACTGGAAGCAAAGCCTTGGCGGGGTGGAGCCAGGGGTCTATTTGGGCAACAGATGCTTCTCCAGAAACTTCTCTGCTCACAGTGGCCTTCCTCTTGCCCTTTTCATCTGATCTTCCCAACAAGGCACAATTCAGAAGAGGTGTCCTTCACCCTGCAGGCCTCCCTAACCTCTCCAATGGGACCCAATGATCTTTGTAGGGGTTCCCACAGTGTTCTGTGCTCCCTGCATTAACTCACATCACTGTGTTGCAACTGTCTATTTACTTGTTTACCCAAGAAGAGCATCGGCTCCCGAGGGCCAAGAGTTAGTCTTAAATTCCTGCATCCTGGCCTAACCTGTGGTGGCGCAGTGGGTAAAGTGTTGACTTGGAATGCTGCGGCTGCCAGTTCAAAACCCTGGGCTTGCCTGGTCAAGGCACATATGGGAGTTGATGCTTCCTGTTCCTCCTCTCCTTCTTTCTCTTTCTCTTTTTCTCTCTCTCTCTCTCCTCTCTAAAATAAATAAGTAAAATTATTTTGTTTTTAAGTGAGAGGCAGGGAGGCAGAGACATCAACTTCCGCATGCACCCCAATTGGGATCCACCTGGCAATCCCTGTCTGGGGCTGATGCTCTGCCCACCTGGGGCCGCTGCTTGTTGCTCAGCAACCGAGCTGTTTTAGCACCTGAGGCAAGGCATGGAGCCTTCAGTGCCTGGGGCCAACTTGCTCAAACCATTGGATCCATGGCTGCAGGAGGGGAAGAGAAGGAGAGAGACATAGGAGATAGAGAGAGAGAGAGAGAGAGAGAGAGGAGATGGAGAGGTGTAGAAGCAGATAGTCACTTCTCCTGTGTGCCCTGACCAAGAATCGAACCCAGGACTTTCACATGCTGGGCCGATGCTCTACTACCAAGCCAACCAGCCAGGACCAATAAAATCCTTTTTTAAAAAATCCCCACATCCTGGGCCTGGCACCATGCCTAGCACATAGGTATGCAGTAATTAAGATGATCTAGTGTATTTCAAACTCAAAATTTTACTTGACCAAAATAATTGGAGAAGCAGTGATTCTCACCTGCTCCCCTTGGCCTTACTATACAAACTGAGCTTCCTGCCTGTGCGTCAACATCTGCTACTTCTGCAGAGCCTCCGTTACACGGTGGTCAGTTTCATGTGCTACAGAACCATCTCAAAGAAATGCTAACTTCGTGGAGAGGAGAAGAGAGCACAGAAGAGTGTGTCACATTTAAAAACTATGAAGAAAATCACCTAAGAGTTACTGAAAAACATTTGTTTGGGTATCAAGGTTCCCTATTAGACAACCAGTAACAGAATGGCCAAGCCAGCTCCAGGGCTACAGAAACAGTTGTGGACAGAGGAGCCGAGGTGTGGCAACACTGGTCTCTTCTCTTTCCTCCATGCCCCTGAAGTATCCCCAAGAACTCGGTGTGTCTTTTGATGTAACTCAAGGCTAGAAAGGAGAAAGATGCACTTTTAGCTTAGTACCATAACAGAGTTCTGTTGGTGTGCAGTTAATCTTCAAAGTGGACATGAGCTTTCAGACCAGACCAAAAAGAAGACCTTGTCTCTATACGTATGCCCATGCCTAAGACATTCGACCTTCCCCAGGAGTGAGACCAGACAGGGCAGACAGCAACCCAGGCTGGCCACTGGAGACAGGAACTGGTGTGTCTTGAAGAGGGTGCAGAATAAAGGAGAAAAAGAGGAGTGGTCTTGAAGTGGGGAAAGGAACACGGTGTAAATGCACAAGGCTGTTTCATGGGGCCCAGAGCACAATACACCCTGTAACCCTGAACTAAGGCTTCACACATCCATAAACAGATGCTAGAAACATCCAACTAGATAAGAGAGATAAATTACTCCCAAGAGAAATTACTTTCCCGTCTCTACTGCCATATGGATTCAGTGTGGGCCTGCAGACTCTGGGAACCAGAAGGGAAGGCTTGATCAATTACCCCCTGGAAGGCTAAATGGCCTCAATCACTTTCTTTCGACTTGTGTCCCCTTTCCCTTCCCAGGGAAAAGGGCTGCAATGAAGAGGGGAAGAGAGGAGGCTCCCAGTCCATCCTCAAGTGTGTGCTGAACACGTGGACCTCTCACAGAGGCAGGAATGGAGGTGCTCGCAATCCAGGTGCGCCTCCAACACTCAAAGCCAGTGCTCGGCGTGAGGAACAGGTCCCCATACGGAGCGGTGTGGCACTGGCTGTCACCGCTACAGAATTCAGAAGGGTGCCTCATTAAAACTTGCTGTGCAGTAAGTATATAAAAAAGAAATGCGTTGTGAACAAGGATCATCTTGTTGGAAATAATGGCTCCTACCCAAGAGGTAGTGGGAAACAAGGGTGAAGGGGGAGGAACCAGCCCACCCACCTGGAGACTCAGTTCTTTCAGGAACAGAAATATGTTTCTGTTGCATTTTCCCACCCCTCAGCCTCTCTGACCCACAGTGCAGCCAAGTCACCGGGACTCGCAGGAAAATACACGTCTTACACCATAACTCCCTGTGGCTATTTGTTGTAGAAAAATAACAAAAATTATATGGTTTTTATTATATCTGATAGGCTACTATAACGCATCAGATTTCCTGAGGGCTATAAAGATAATTTATATATTTCTTGGCTCTGGAAAAGTCAAGTGCCTAGAATGCAAGCTCCATGAGGGCAGAGAATTCTGCCTTTTTGTTTGTAGTGGTGTTTCGTGTTTGTGGTGGTGCCCTGCTTTTGTGATGGTGTCCAAAATTTGTGGCGGTGCCCCACAGCTTAGGCCAGCACTCACCACAATTAGTCCTTAAATGAACAATGAAAAGAATGGCTCAGCATATGCCCCTCACTCTCAGTTTTATACACCTGGACTACACTGTACACTAAAAAAACAAAGCCATATCCCTAGGCCAGCATTTCCCCACCCTGGTACCGCTGACATGTGAGGAAGGGGAGAGGGGCTGTCCCGGGCATTACAGGACCGTTAGGCACTTTCCTGGCTCCTACTTACTATGCCAGCAGCACCCCCACCCTCACTCCCAGTCCCAGCAACCCAAAATATCTCTAGACACGGGCAATGGCCAATGCCCCCTGAGGGCAAACACCACCAGTCCATGGGAACCATTGCTCTAGGCCTGTACAGAGCTCCCACCGAGCCGACAGCCCCAGGGAACTGCTGGGTGCTGAGACAGCAGCCTGGGGAAGGCCTTCTCCCTGCATTCTCGGAGGTGAGCTGCTAGACTGGCCTGAGGTGGGCGCACAGGGAGGAAATACGGGGCCAAGAAACCCAGGTAGATGTCTTGAACACAAATGAAGACGGAACTGCGGGCCCGGCCTTGTCTGTATTCGGCAGGAGAAACCACTTTACCGCCGGTGCGGATGGAGCTGGTTTTTAATGATCTCCTCTCACCTCCTCCACCACAAGGGCATTAAAGAATCTATACATTGTACAGGAGCCGTCAGCAGCAATTGGACTTGAAATCTGGCTCGGAGCATCTGCTTCTGCTCCTCATTATGAATGAGGCTGGGATTCATTAATATCTCCACAACGAGTTAAAAGGGATCTTCAGAGGGCAGGCGCTGGGAGTCATCCAGGAGGCCAGGTAAGGCTGTGATGGGGGGGCAGCGGCTGCAGCTCCCCAACTCCAGTGAGCTGTGTGTCTCTCACATCCATTTCCCTGACAAAATCAAGAGGGATCAGAGAGAAACTCCTCCCAGCCAGGGCACCTGCACGCATCCTCCTACCTGTGCCGACTGGGTAACTGCACGGTGCTGCCATGTTCCTATCACACCTTTCTTACCAAAACCACCCCAGAGAGCCCGTGCTGTCAGGGATGCAGTGAGCATGCTCTATAGTTCTGGGGCAGGGTTAGTACCGCCTGCTAAGACAACAGTGGTCTTCAAAATGCACATGCCAGTACCCCATGTGTTTCTACTTCTGGGACTATATCCTAAGGGAATAATTCTAACTCTGCAGAGTCTCGTGTACCCACAACATTCATCATGTAATTATTTAGACTAAGGGAAAATGGAAGCAACCAACTGTCTGTTGTCAGATATTTTAGTTTGGTACATTGTAGTACATACATTCACTGGACTAATATACACCATTAAAATGTCATTTACAAAGAAGAGCATCAGGATATCGTAAAATGTTTATGCTCTGTCATTAAATGAAAAAGAAAGACAGCACCAAATCATATTGGCAGCATGATGTCAACCATGAAAATGAAAACTGCGGCATTAAAAAGTCTTCTAGAAGCAAACAGACCCCAAAAAACAGTGTTAACAGTGATTGCATATAAAGGGAAGTGATTTATTTCTCTTTTTCAGTTTCTTCTGAATTCTCTTTTTAAATCATCTATTTCTTAAAAGTCGGACAAGAACAACTTAAAGTCAAAAGAATAATGGTAAACCTACAGCTAGGGTGTGAATACATCTCCTCCATGTTCCCTTTATCCTGATCTCCACCCCTGCCCCCGTTTTATTGAAATGTAACTGCCATATAACATTGTGTAAGTTTAAACTGTACAATGTGATGGCTTAATGCACATATATACCACAAAATGAGTATCAAGGGAAGATTAACAAAGCCTTCACACCACACATGGCAACCATGTTGTTGTTGTTGTTATGTTGAGAACATTTAAGATTTAGCTTCTTAGCAAATTTCAAATATGCAATACACTGTTCGCTATAGTCACCACGTTGTACATTACATCCCCAGAACTTGTTCATCTTATAACTGGAAGTTTGTACACTTTGATCAAAATAACCTCATTTTCACCAAGCTAACCTCCCTCCACACACACACACACACACGCAAACACCAACCTACTCTGTTTCTATAAATTCATCTTCTTTAGATTCCACATACAGTGCATCCGTAAAGTCATGGTGCACTTTTGACTGGTCACCGGTCAAAAATGCACCATGACTTTACGGACGCACTGTATAAATAAGATTATAAGTAGATGTCTTTGTCTGACCTATTTCACTTAGCATAATGCCCAAGGTCCACCTATGTTGTTGCAAATGGAAGGGTTTCCTTCTTTTTATGACTGAATAACATTCCACTGTGTGTGTATGTGTGTGTACATTTTCTTTACCCATTCATCTGTCAAAGAATATTTGTTTCCATGTCTTGGCTGTTGTGAATAAAGCTTCAATAAGCATGGGGTACAGATATCTTTTAGAGAAAGTGATTATTTCCTTAGGATATATACTAAGGTGACCAGACGTCCCGCTTTTGGCGGGACAGTCCCGATTTTTAACAATTTGACCCGTGTCCCTCAGCGTTTTTAAAAAGTCCCGATTTAAAAATATATATATTACAATACTATTTTTGCATTCTATGAAAAATTTTTTTGCTCCATATAGACCAAATTTTTAATCAAGAATCCCCCCCCACCTCACCCCACCCCGTCAATGGTGTCCTGCTTTACCAATTTTAAAATCTGGCCACCTTAATATATACCCAGAAGTGAGAAGTCTAGATCTCACGGTAGTTTTGATTTTCAAACTTTTGAGAAACCTTCACACTGTTTCCTATAGTGGCCATCCCAATGCACATTTCCACTATTCATAGTGTGCAGGGCTTCCCCGTTCTCCATATCCTTCCCAGAATGTTTCTCTTTTCTTTTTGACAATAGACATTCTAACAAGTAGGTGATACCTCGTTGTGGTTTTGCTTTGCGTTTCCCTGATTAGTGATATTGAGCGTGTTTTTATGCGCCTGTTACCCATTTGTGTACCTTTTTTGAAAAAATGCCACCCAGGTCCTTAGCCTATTTTTAAATAAAGTTATTTAAATTTTTGCTATTGAGTTATAAAAGTTCTTCATATATTTTGGATAATAACCACTTATCAGATATGGTTTGCCAGTATGTTCTCCTATTCCATAGGTTGCCTTTACATCTTATTGTTTCTTTTGCTGTACAGAAGCTTTTTAGTTTGATACAGTCCCACTTGTTTATTTTTGTTTGCGTTGTTTATGCTGCTTGTATCAGATCTAAAAAAAAAGAAATTGTTGCCAAAACCAATGTCAAGAAGCTTTTTCCTAATCTTCTCTTCTAATAGTTTTATGGTTTCATGTCTTATATTAAAGTCCTTAAATCCATTTCAAATTTTGTGAGTGGCATAAGAAGGAGTCCAATTTCATCATTTTGTATGTGAATATCCAGTTTTCCCAACAGCACTTACTGAAGAGACTATCCTTTTCCCATCAAGTTAGCCCAGTATATTTCTGTCTATAGTACAACCAACTATTGTTACCTTAATGTCTGTATCATTTCTCTCCCCCTACTAGAACACAGGTTCCTTAAGAGTAAGCAAGTTGTCTGATGTGTAACAGATGCTCAATACATTTTATTGAACTGAACGTACAAGTTAGACTGTAGGGAAGTAAAACAATAATGTTCCCAAAGAAGTTTCACACACTAGTGGTGTGAGAGTAACTGGCACAACTAATTGGGAAAACTATTTAGTCTCATCTTTAAAAGCTAAAGATTCTCCTATCTTATAACCAATGGATTCTACAGCAAGGTATGTACTCAAGGAAAAAATGCATACATAGGTTCACAAAAGACATGCCCAAGAAAGTGCTATTATATAATGGTCAAAGCCTGGAGACCACCCAGATGTCCTTCTACAACAGAACAGGTAAACACACTGTGGAATACACACAAGGCAATAAGAATGAACAAGCTACAGACACACACAACCATGCATCACAAATCTGATGTTGAGCAAAAGAAACCAGGCCCCACCCCACCCTACCCCACCCCCAAAATCCTTATAATTCTATTATAAAAGTATATAAGCAGGCAAAGGTAATCTACAGTACTGTAAGCCAGGGGAGTTCCTATCTGGGAAGGAGATAAGGTAGTGCTACAAAGGACACTACCCTCCAAAATGCTGATTATATTCTACCACTTCAGACTTGATCTTAGCCAAAAGGCCGAGAAGCAATAAAAGTCTATCTCTGGACCTGGTTGTATGGGTGTGCTCACTCTGTGGAAGTGAACAAGCAGTGCATCTGTGATTGGTACTCTTTGCTCTATGTAGGTTCTACGTCAATGAAATATACCCCCTACCCAGCCAGGGCTGCTGGAGACAGGAAATCTTTTCTGTCATCCTCTCTCCACTCACTACAAGCCTTGACCTAGAGCTCTGACAAGGCTGAACTCACCACTCTCAGCATTCATATTCAAGCCCTGTCTCATCTAAGCAGTGCTCCCCCTCGATTACACGGCCCTGCTCCCTTCTGTTGGCAGTGTCTGGGTCCCTAAACACAGACATAATAGCAGAGGTCACCATATGTGTCAGTAATAGTTGAGATAAGCTGAGTAGCTTGACCAACAGAGATTCAGAGATGAACGCTTATGCTACTTCCCACAGAGATGTGGTTGGGTCACAATGCCTCTGGGTGTCCAGCCTGTGAGGACTGCTCTGGTTCCTTTGTAGATCAGGCCTGATCCTTTGCAGAGACCCCCAGTAGGTCCCTGACCACCATACACTCTTTCTTCCTCAGTCTGTCTCAGAAGAAGTCTGTGGACTCCACAGGACAGGAATCAGGTTGGTACTGTTCCCTGCTGTCTCCTAAGTGGCAGGCACAGTGCCCAGTACAGAGTAGCCTGGCCAACAAGTCTCTGTGGCATCAGTATATGAATACATGAACAGACCAACAGACCAACTGAATTTGTGCACCAGAATCTGGATACCACAAAGGCAAGGATCTTGGTCCAGGATGACCGTGGAAACAAAAAAAAAATTTTTTTGGCCCTGGCCAGTTGGTTTAGAGGTAGAGCGTCGACCTGGCATATGGACATCCCAGGTTCAATTCCTGGTCAGGGCACACAGGAGAAGCAACCATCTGCTTCTCCACCCCTCCACTTCTCCCTTCTCTCTCTTCATCTCTCTTTCCATCCTGCAGCCATTGCTCAGCTGAAGCAAATTGGGCCTGGGCACTGAGAATGGCTCCCTGGCCTCACCTCAGGTGCTAAAATAGCTCAGTTGCTGAGCAACAGAGCAGTAGTCCCAGATGGGCAGAGCATCAGCCCCAGATGGGAATTGTGAGGTAGATCCTAGTCAGGGTTCATAGAGTCTGTCTCTCTGCCTCCCCATTTTTCACTTAAGAAAAATAAAAAATAATAATAATAAATAAAAAAGAAAATATTTTTAAAACACACACAGAGATCCTTCTGTGGTAGAAAGAAAATTTTAAATCACCAACCCTATCATATAGAAATCACCCAATGTATATAAAACCAGCAAAAACAGCCTTATTTTATCTTTACCATGAATAGTATTTTTATTCTCATTCACTGAAGTGACATAAGCCTCATTCAGGGTAACTGGTCAAAGGTCATAGGCCAGGTCCAGAGTCACAGCAAGGCTAACCATCTCAGATGGGAAATGGTATGTTGGCCAAATAAAAGTATCGGACACCAACTAACCAAGCCCACCAAAGTCACAAAGGAGTCAGCATGTTCAACAAGCATAGAAAGATGCAGAAACTACCTGTCTCTTAGTAATGGGGCTACATGAAGACTCCAAATAGCCACACTAATCTGTTAAATACACTTAACTGTTTCTCTTTTCTTCTTGGCAATGATTTTAACCATTTTAGGTACCATCAATTAGAGGAAATGAGGCAACACAGGGAGAAGCAAAGTTTGAGAGTTTGTCCAGTGGGCAATGGAACGGCTTCAGAAGCAGAAATATTTCCCTCTCGTATCAATCTCGTTGAGCCTCAGAAACTTTCCTCACTTGGATGAGACTTTTGTGTGTGTGTGTCCTCTGTTCTGCCCTATCAAGCAAAAAGATTTACTACACCAAAAAGAGAGTTGCAGAGTGTCACTGCCCAGCCCGTAGCCCTCGGACTGTGTCTGCAGTCCATGCCCAAGGGACCGTCTCATCTGAGAGTAACATCCTGTGTCCCATCCCCTGGTCCTCATCCCTTCCATGCCCATGCTCTCAGCACATCAGCTTCAATACCCATCTCTCTATAAACTAAAGCCAATGTCAGAGTCAATTTCCTTCTGTTCATCTGCGCACAAACATATCAGTTCTGCTAGAAGAGATGCAAAGTCAGACCAGGGTCAGCTGGGCTCAGGCCCCTCTGGAGACAGAAAGACTTGGTGAGATGATCCCCTCGGACATTGTCATGTAAAAGGTTCTGCATCGATTCCACTGTGCTCAAATGAACAAGAATCCTAACGCCCTGGAAGCCAGTCAGGAATCAAATGTTCTTCTACATCATGACAGTGATGACCGCTGAGACCTATGCAGATACACACATTGGAAAGCAAGACCTTTCTTCCCATTGATGTCACTGGTGGCCCTGCTGACAGAGGGGAAGACAATGCACACACGATCGAATACTCCAAGACAAAATGCTCATTTTGTCTAAAATTTTATTATTCATTTGGAGCTAATGGTGCTGGCTATTTGGGATGCATAACAATTCTCCAGGAATTCCTAAAAATACAATCTGAAAACTAACTACCTGTATCAGAATCACCCTGACTGCTTATTTAGCACACAGGCTCCTGGGTGCCACCCTGGACCTATCAGAGACTTGCTCTACAGTAGGAGGCTGAAATCCACACTTCAAACAAGCCCCAGCAGTGACTTCTCAAGATTATAAAAATGTACGTCTGAGAACCATGGCTCTCGCACCTCCCTCTGGGCATCTTCCCTTTTTGCAGTGGCCACGCCTTTTCCAGAACTGAGTTAGAGTGAGTCCATCTACATGGTGGGACAGAAAGGGTGGAGAGGAAATAGAAAGATGGAGGTCCCAGCTCTCGGCACGCTCATCTCCTCCACACATTATCTGAGCGAGGATTGCCTGGACCACCTGCAGGAAGTTCTGCTCTCTGCTCCAATCACGGGCGCCGGCAGACTGAATAAATCCTGCTCACACCAGCACGTAATTATGTCGGGGAATGCTGACAGTGCCTTCTGGAGTGTGGCGCGTTGAAGATCACCCAGGAAGAGTTTGTAAATTACTACAAAGAGTTGTATAACGTGTCCTTCCTGCCTCTCTTCCCCATTGCACCAAAAAATGTTCATTTTAAAGTATCAAGAGAGTATCAAGGGTGTGTGTCACCTGAGGTAATACTTGCTTAGAATCATAAGAAAGGCAACCCAATCAAGTTAATCTGGACATAAGTGTTATCCCTCTAGGAGGAAGCTCCAATAATTCACATCATTTGTCTGACCACACCTTCCTTTCTCCCCATAAAGAAACCGCTATCTTCATCATGCCTGTCACAGTCACGTTGGGAGGACCCACGCCCAGGTGCTATGAAAGGTCACACACTGTTCAGCACTCTGACACAGTGTGAAGAAACTGCATGTATGCTGTCTCTTCCCCTAAACTGTGACCCCGAGGATGGGAATGTTGCATTTCATCTTCAGCTTCCAAGCCTGGCACCCAGCTGGGTCTCAGCAAGGGAAGTAGGGGACAGGGAGGAGGGCAAGGAGCCACCTCTATGCACCAGTCTCATAAACGTCACAAATCACCACTCTGTCCGAAAAACTCTATGGCACCCTTATCTCTGACCAGCACTGGGAATTGCAGGAGCTCTACAGCCCAGGACACCTGACCACAGAGGGGGGAAAACTCAGGGGCTCCATCACGAGAGGGGTAGAAAGTATGTTTTGAAAGGGGAAGGTGAGGTGGGGGATGTTTACACAACAGAGATGGCTGCAGAAGACAGCACAGAAGCACAACGGAGGGCAGGGACAAGAGAACAGGCCACCTGTACTTGGCTCAACTGTGTACCTCACTTGTCACAGGCGACTCATTCCCCTGCCCCCAAAATGTGGGTTAACTTGGAAATGCACAGAGCATGCTTTTAAAATGAACTGAGAAAGCTTGCTACTGAAGGCATTCCTAGAACACAGCTGACGGAAACACATCAAGGTCTCCCCCACTCTAAGACCTTCACACCTACACGTCCAGCTCACTGCCTAGGACACAAGCACCTCTTTCCCTCACCTGACTCGCCCCATGGTCCAGTCAGTCTCAGCACCAATGCCTTTCCCTGGGAGGCGGTCCCTGACCAAAACAATCCCCTTCCCCTTCCCTTGCTTCTGACTCTCTGCCAGGAGCACCTTTCTCAACTGTCCCTAAAGGACTGTTTGTGATTGCTCATCTGCCTGCCACGCTGGGCCATAGCTCTGAGAGGACACAAACTTTATCCATCATCTGCACCCAGCACCTGGCAAAGACCTGGCACCTAGCTGGCATTTGGAGAACATTTTTGCACCAACAAGCCACCATGCCCTGTGTTGACTATTTGTCATTGTTTGGGTTTTCCTAAACCAGGATAACTGCTTTGGCTGTAGTGAATTATAGGTCCTCCAACAGCTTGTAATGAGGTGGAACCCAAGAGCTGTTTCTTTGATAGAAGGAACAAAGGCCTGGCCAGTCAGCCTAGTGTTTTCCTATTGATTCTAAAGCCTACAGGAATCACTGGCCAGACTGCAGGAGCCTCCCCATGGACAGTGACACAGAGGAGCCCTATCCCCCCCAAAGCCAGCCTGGGACACTCTCCAGAACTAGATAAAGATTTTACCTTTTGAGATAGCTGGAGGCAAGTGGATTGGAGCTTAACATTAAAAGGGAAACCAATTAGGGCTTAGTTGGCATTAAAGGGCTCCCTGGGGAGCTCTTCGAGTAACTAGGATTTCAGGCACAGCTGGGCACAGCCCTCCTCTCAGATCCGTCATGATGAGAGTTGCCAGCTTCAGGAGAGGTCCAGTGTAATGAGGAATACAAAGGGGAGGACCTCTGTGCCAGGAGCTGCAACTGGAAATGACAGAGACTGAGCCAGACGGGAGCTCACACGGCCTCCCAGACCGGCAGGGAATGGACCCAGAACAGGCTCAAGGATAACGGAACAAACTTCTCAGCATTTCTCTGAAACATGAGACAAGAGGGCACCCTCTAAAGCTGTGTGCCAACAGCTCACTCATGCTCCCAGAGCCAAAGTGAAGGGAAGCCATCCTCAGAGAGCATATCAGAACAGCAGGCCACCAGCCATTGAAAAACCATGAACATCTACTTTGTGCCGTGAGCTCACTTACTCCTCAAAACCCTACTAGAGTAGAGGGGGCCACTCAAGCTTTACAGATGAGAACACTGAAGCTCTAGCCAATACCCAAGCTTATACTTGGCAAGACTGGACTGTGAACTCCAGCGAAGAGTGGGCTCTACACCGTGACGTGACTCAGCCTCAAGAGCTTTGAGTGTGTTTGGTTGAAATATATTTTATTGAGTAAGTGGATAAGAAATGACTTATTATGAAATACTCAATCACTAACATTACTTTGTCTCTCCAAGCAAGATTAAATAGTTCAGCTAATGATTAGGTCCCACCCCGTTAGGAGAGTATTACAGGTGCAGTAATCCTTTTGGGACCACTTCTTGCTTTTGGAAACAATCTCATCAGCATATAGGAGAGTATTTATCCTCCTAGCAATCCAGTTCAGCTGAAGTCCTGTGGGGGCGGGCGTGGGGGGGGGCGGGGCAGGAGAAGCCCAGGACTCAGCCTGGGAAGGTCACCTGGGACAAGAAGCTCTGCCATTCTCGCCAGAAAGACTAAGTCTTCTTGGTCAAGGGCAAACCAGAGGTAAGGACAGAGAACACAGACATGGTCTGAGGCCTATCAACTTTCCAAGTGTCCCTTTATAATGACTCCTGTGAAATAATTATTTCTATCGGTGGTTATCTCATACAGGGGATTTAAGAGAGTGGGTTCATTAAAGAGAGTCAGGATCACAACCTCATTCAAGTCTCCTTGAACCTGTTTAATCAAAATGATTTTCTGTTATTCTCTATTACAAGCTGAGGTTCTGTGGTGACAGATTAATGACTGATCCACTAAGCCACACCACCTCTCTGGTCACCTACCTCACCCACTGAGCCAGCCACCATTCTATTAATAAGCCCTACTTCTCATTGAAACTCACTATAGCTGAGCTGTTAAGATCAAATGAGCAGATGAGACATTCACTGACACCCCAGCTCTACTACAAAGACCACCAAACCCCACCGAGTGAGGAAAGGAGGCAGGCCTGCCCTTGTGGTCTCATTAGAATTACAAACTCAGGTCACTCCAGAGTAAGATAAATGCCAGCCAAAGCAACACTTCTGATTCTCTGGGCCTGCTAAAGGTAATTATCCTGGAGTTAAATGTCAGGGCTAGTTTTGTGTGTGCAAAAGAAAGAAAATGTCATGATTGGTGTAAGCAACAATATTATTTTAATCAAATCAGAAGCTCATCATTAGCAGAAGATAAGCCCTGGCGTGACCCCTACAATAAGCTGTGTCCACCTGGCCTCCCATTCTACTTGGCCTCCGCCTGAGGTTCCTCACCGACTACCCTTCCACATAAAGCAGGAAAGACTCGTGATCTTCCGTCAGTGGTGGCTCACGCCCAAGGCCTCTCCACTCTGGTTTGGCTGCTATGCACAGTGAGGGTCAAGAATCAGACTCCTGGTTCCAGCCCAGTCTCCTCTGCAGCCCAGCTCTGTAACTCTGGGCAAAAGACTTAACCTCCCAGCAAATCAGGGATAATAATAGTATATCTCTCCTGGGATTGTTATGAATTATGTGCGGTACCATACCTAAAGTACCTTAAACAATGACCTGTACACTAAGTGCTCCGTTAATGTTAGTTTATCTATTTCTGTAATATTTAAATTGTTTATTACAACCAGCAGGTATTACCTTTGTAAGAAAAAACTTACTTAAAAAAAAAGAAAACATGATAAGACAAAAATGTGTGACAGTATAAGAGAAAGGGTTTCATCTGGTAGACAAGAAATTATTACCAGAGGGAAGGATCACATTATTGATCTTGCTCACCTATAGAGCCAATTACCCTAGCACATGATAGACAGTCAAATATCTATTGGAATGAATGAATGTACAAATGAATAAGAATAAACAGAGGAAATGTTCCTTACAGGAATGGTGATGGAAAGCCAAATAAGATTCAGAAAATAAGTCAGGACAATGGCTGCAGCATCTTGACTCCTCAGAGAAGTTGGATGCATGATGGTTGGACGTGGGAAATCATTGTACTGTACAACTAAATACAAACATCTGTCCTTCTTCATCTTCTCCACCTTAATACTGTGTCTGGGGGTCT
This sequence comes from Rhynchonycteris naso, assembly GCA_037038555.1. Classification (NCBI taxonomy): domain Eukaryota; kingdom Metazoa; phylum Chordata; class Mammalia; order Chiroptera; family Emballonuridae; genus Rhynchonycteris; species Rhynchonycteris naso. The sequence goes on from CM073003.1 coordinate 99,030,481, forward strand.
CCATCTGGCTTCAACATCCCAACTGCTAGTCTTTATAAAAAGAATGATCAACTGTGTAACTGGAATATAAATTGCATTAATACAAAAAGAATGACAACCAACCTAACAGACACCAACACATCTAAGGAGCATACATCTCCTAACATCTGAATGGTATATTCCTCCTGGATCCATCAATCCAGGTAATAAGACATGGAAAAATCCTGACACTTTTACTTCTGGAAAGGAGACAATGGTTATCTGAATACAAGAGCAAAAGGACCACTTCAAAGCGACAAGAACCAGCTATCGGGACATCTTTGGCAATGTCACAGCATATTCAACAGGTAGGGGAGCATGGAGCACACGAACTGCCATCATTTCTATTTTGAAGTTAGCCAATAACACCACCAATGGGTATCATAAGCTTTCTAAAGGAAGCCCTTAGTTTTCAGTTCCCCAAGTTCAAAAATTACTTCCAACTTTCTCTCCCCCAAGTGCAAGAAAGTGATCAGTCAGGCGAATGGCAACAAGTTTTCTTTCACAGAGATGTCCAAAAACTGACAAGAATCATAACAGCAATCTCAGGGCAGTCTTCCAAACTTATTGTGGCTTCAACAAAACAACTAAAACAATAACAGAGAAGCTACATCTTGTCGACCTCGAGCAAGGCCTGGCTCAGTAAAAACTATCAGACTGGCTGAGCAACTGCACTAGCTGGGGCTTCATCCATTGTCCACTGAACAGCTGGTTTCCATAGAAAGCAACCTTTCACTCCCCTGTCCCAGGGGGCTGAGGTTTTGTGGTTATTCCAAGTAAACAACCCAAACTAAGACACTTGGACATGGCCTAAAAGATTATCCAGTTTGAGTTTCACAACACTATTTAAAGAGGTTAATGGCATTAAATTATGTCTGATTGATGACTAGCATCAGAAGGCCCCCATGAAGCAGATAAAATGATTGATAACTGAAGAAGTCTGGGTTTTTTTTTTATATATATATTTAGATGTTTTTAATGTTATTAAGGATTAAATTATGATTTGAAAAGAATATATGCTGCCTAAAATACATATTATCTTCACACCTAAAATAACTCCAGAAACAAAAAAGCAGCATATTTGAACAAAGAAGCTTTTCTCTTTTTGTTCCGTGCTGGATGGACATTTTTACAATATCTAAGGTGGTATTTCCTAAACATCTTAAAAATTACCTTGAATGTTTGTTTAAAACACAGCTTTCTAGCAGTCGCCCAGAAACGCGGGCTCAGAATCTCAGGGGAAGGAGCTGGTGCTGTAATTTAACAAGCACCCCAGGTGAGCTTCATGAGCAGTCGGGTTTGGAAACTACTGATCCGAGGATAAAAAATATCACCATTTGCAAGAAAGATGAGAAATGAAGAAAACATTTTAAGTTAAAATTTTTAAGGTAAATGGGAAATAAGAACAAAGTCAAACTTTTGGTACACGGCGACTAGAAAACCTGGAACAGGCAGAAAGCACAGGAAAACCTCCCGCCTTGCTAAGACCACAGTGGCTCTCTGCTGGACCAGCTGCCCCGCAAACCAAGCTGTCTGTAAAGGGCCCTTCTCTACGCCTGGCCCACGTAGCCATCTCTAGGAGAGTTAAGCATTTTCCCTCTTTCTCAACTCTTTCAAAAACGTAATGGTAAAAGAAGCAAATATGATTTCTACTCTGTGAGTCCGTGAATGGAAGCTCCTTTGGGGCATCTTTTTCAGCCACAGGCAAAGGTAGTCAGTGCAGGGCTCTTCGGAGCTGAAGAGAAGGGACTGAAGACCATTAACAGGTCAGGGACCAGGGGGAAGAATGGCAGGGATCTCATGGGTGAGTGGGAGGAGCAGGAAGAATATATGTTGAAAAATTAAGAGCCCAGATAACTAGAGGCTTATTGGAAGTGTTTGAAAGCCCCCTTTCAAAGAGAAGCAGCCAACAGTCAACTGGAGGCAGTAGGAAAAAGAACAGAAAGAGGAGAGGTAAGGGCTCACTTGGGGCTACGGGTGCACCTGTTCCTCTGGAGAGGTGCTTTTTGGAAAGTAAAAGAAAACATTTATTGGAATCCTCAGATTCTCCTCCTGCAAGGAATGGGGATATCCAGGATGGGGACACCCAGGATGGGGCAGAGAGAAATCTACTGAAAGAGGGTAGCTCCCACACATCTCCCGCCTCCAAAAGCCCTGTGCCCACTGACAAGAACAGAGGCCCTGCAGTACACGTCTCTCTCAAGGGCAGGCATTCCTAATCTTAAGTATCACAAAACTTCTTCCCTAGGCATCTAGAAGTGCCCACTCCCCAGCCACCTGGGCAGCCTATAAAGAGCTGGCAACAGCTCCCACAGCACAGAGGGGATGCCACCTGCTGTGGGACTGTGCTAGGTGCCTCTTGCCCCTGCATCCTCTGGGGCATACTTGGGGCACAGCAGGCAGCCTTGGGGCAGAACCAGGCAGCAGATGTGCCTCTGGGTGCCCAAGAATGACTTCCTGCCCTCCCAGAGCTCCCTGGAGAAGCAATCCTCTGCCACCCAGACTACTCTTCAGGGCAGGGGACCAACTCCATGAGCTCCCTGCTCCCTTTCCTTCCCCCCCCCAAAAAAATGTTCAGGATCAACACACCACATTCCTTTCCCCCCACCATTTCACCAGGCCCATTGTCATGCCCTCCAAACACCTGGAGCACCTGGAACACCTGGCTCCCTAACAAATGAGGGGGCTCAGCCCCAAACCTCACCTCTACAGCAGAGAATCTTCTGGCACATCCTAGAGATGGTCCAAATCACTGCTGCCCCAGGGAGGTTCTCTAGGGGGCTTGACAAAGTCAACCATCAACGTTAGAATTCAGAAGCGTGGGGAGCCTCTCTCTGGGCAGCTGCACACTTCACATCACGTTTAGTTCAGTCACCTCCCGGTCCTACAAATACACGCACCTGGACCACAGGTAACAGGCAAAGAGAATTAAGCCTTCGAAGTTCTCTTTAAAGTTCTTCTCAGGCAAGACACAGCCCAGGAAGCAGGGACCAACAAGCTGACTTGGGGGGGCTGCACCAGTCCCCTCCCTACCCCGCTCCAGACAGCTCTCACAGAGGCTGCCCCGCCCGCAAGGCCGGGGGGCAGCAGTACTCACGTCGCGAAAGCGGTTCCAGTACTTGTCCCGGTCGTACTGGGAGACGGTGCTCAGCCACTGGTCATTGTCTAGGAAATTGCCGTTGGGGCCCGCGCCTCCCGCGAGCGCTTCCAGGTGCCGGCTGTCGACCTGGAGCAAGCAGCACGCCGCGGCCGCCGCGAGCACCGCGATCGCTGGCATCTGCGGGGCAGGGGGCACCGGGGCGGTGAACGGAGGGCAGGCGGTGGCGAGCACCGAGGACCGCGCGCCTCCACCGCCGCCCCCGAGGCGGGGATCTCACCGCGGGGACAGGGTCGTCCCTCGCACACCTGGGGCGCCTGTCGGGGATCTAGAGACGCAGGGACCTCTCTCATCAATGGGGGGTGGGGGGAGGACTCGGTTACAAATGAAGAGGCTGCGTCACAAATTAGGGGCTGCTATCAAACTACAGAAGAACCCGTCAGCTATTTTCTGGGTGCCCCCGACACCATTACTCCCAAATGGGAAGCTTCAGTCCCCCTCCATAGAAACGGGCAGCCCCGGGTCCGCAAGCCTCACTCCCCCAGACGGTGCCCAGAGCTCGGAGGGAAAGAGGGGGAGCACCGGCAGGCTCAGGCAGAATGGGGCGGGGGTGGGCACCACAGCTGGGAGGGTGTCTCCTCGCCCACCCTGCCGCTTCAGCCAGAGGGTCGCGCGGAGATGCCCCCCAGATCCTTGGTGGTCGCGGGGAGGTCCCAACTACGCCAAGTTGGGGCGCGCGGGGTTCCGCGGGCACGTACCTTGGGGCCGGCCGGGGTCCCCGCGTCCGAGTTGCTCGAGCTCCTGTGGCGCGGGCGCGGATTAGGCTGGTGGGCCTCTTGCTCGCTCTCGCTCCTGCCACCCGCCGCTACGCGTCCGGCCGCTTTGTGAGCCCGCAGCGCTCTGGCTCCGCTCGCTCTCTGGCTCGCTCGGGCGCGGCGTCCGCTGGCGGAGGAGCCAGAGCGCACGAGCTGAGGCCTCTGGCGACCCCTGGCGGCCGCACGCTGATGTGCCGCCCGGCCGACAGCCCGGAGTCCCTAGTCCAGCACAGTCCGGGATGTGGTTCTCCACATCTTAATACGGAACTGAAACTAGCTTTCAGGCCCCAGCTGGCGAGAGAAGGCTGAGTGGTTTGAGGATACGAGGCCAAGAAGCCGACCAGCGCTGAGGCATTCTTATAGGGAAGGAAGGTCGTCAGGCCACCGAAGTTAGAATCGCCTTGGTGGGGGGAGAAAGGGGCTCCTTAAAATGGGGATTCCTGGCTCACTCCCCAGACTTGCTGAATCAGCATTCCTTAGGAGGGTCTCCCTGGGGTGAGTGAATTTCTGCACTGCCCGTCCCAGGTCGTGCTCCCACCCATGTTTCTGCACTCCATGCTTATACCATGCCCACTGCTGTCAGTCTCAAGACAGCCCACTGGACTCTGATTTCTACATCCTTGTGTTCCCACATTGGCCCTGTGGGTTTACCTTGAAGTCCTTCTACACAGAAGCCCTTATCTGCTGAACCAGCCCCAGCATCAACCCTGTTGGGTTTTCCCAGATGGGAGGGAGGGAAGGAAAGAGGGAAAAGAGGAAGACTAGACCAGGCTTCAGGGACAGGACACAGAAGCAGGAGGCTGGTCTACCCTCCAACCCCCATTCGCTTTCCAAATTCTCAACCATGTCTGGTCAGATAGAACTGGAAGGGAATTAATGTCCCCCATCTGCATACAGGTGACATCTGCCGCCTTTCTCTTGTACAGCCATGCTCCATTCCCCAGTGCTCTTTTAGAACAAATCTGACACACTCAGCCCTCTCCCTTCAGCACACTCTTCATGTTGCTTTCCTTATAAAGACCAAACCCCTGGTAGGAGCGCCCAGGCCCTGCACATCTGGCCCCTGCCTGCCTCTGCTGCCAGCCAATCACACCACTCCCTCCTCCTTCCCTGACTTCCTGACAGGCTGGCCTTGGTGTGGACCTCAGTGCGGATGGGTGCCTTCCAGCACTGGGCGTTCACTTCTGCCAGGCCGCTGTCCACACGCACCTCCAACAGAGGTCTCATAAATTCCCCCTAGTTTATTCACCTGGACCTCTTCAGAGTAACCCCTGCAGAGCCTGTGGACCGGGACAGGGCCCTGGCAACACTGTCCTCCAGAGCACAGTGCTCTCCCGCTATAAGCTCACTGCACTTGAAATCACTCCGCCTCTGTGCCCCCTGCCTGGCTGGAGCTCTGTGAGGGCAGAGCCCATGTTTGGCACTGCTGCTCCCAGTGCCCAGCCCCAAGCTCCTAACACACAGTAAGTGCTCAGCAAGCACTGGAAGGAAGGGAGGGAGGGAGAGAGAAGGAAGGAAGGAAGGAAGGAAGGAAGGAAGGAAGGAAGGAAGGAAGGAAGGAAGGAAGGAAGGAAGGAAGGGAGAGAGGAAGGAAGGAAGGAAGAAGGAAGGAAGGAAGGAAGGAAGGAAGGAAGGAAGGAAGGAAGGAAGGAAGGAAGGAAGGAAGGAAGAATGGTACCCTATCATGGTCTGAAACCACACTCTTCAGCCAACATGCTCCAACATGTGCGATACAGTCAGAAGTAGGTTGTACTGCAAATAATTTGGTTGTGTGAAGTCTAATGTGAAGAAGTTGGATTAAGACTTTTTCTAGAAAGTAGCAGATGCTTATCCCAACATTACTCTGACTGATTTACATTCCTAGAAGCATTTCCGAAAGGGAGAAAAAGGAGTGGAGTCACAGCTATATATTGGGGACTACATATCATCGTGGTTTATTTTATCATGGGAACATTTTAGGTATTTCAGTGTCATGCTCTGGGTATATGAGAGCAGGAGAGAGGTTTAGAAATGATGGAGAGAGTGTGTTTTACTTACATAGAAACCCAGGAATCAGCGATTTCTCCATTTCTCTGCCCAGTTTGATGGCAAAACTTCTCCAAAAAGTTGTCCCCAGATGTTGCTTCAGCCTCCTCAGCTCCAATTCATTCTCCCACCCATTCTAATCTGCCTTTCAGCCGTACTGACTAACTGAAATGACTTGTCACCATCAGCAACCTCCTCTAAGTCTCCAAACTGAATGGGCAGCAGTCAGCCCGCCCCTACTTGGCCTCTGAGAAGTCACCTTTTGCTCCTGTGACACCATTTCTCCTGGTGTTCCTGCTCCCCACTGCTCATTCCCACCTGTATGCCAGAGCTTCTCATGGCTCAGGGCTCAGGCCTCGGCCTTCTGCTTCTTCTGGCAGAGCCCCGTCCCTGAGCATTCACATGCAGTCCAGTCCTAATGGCCTGCTGAGGCTCTCCAGTTGTATTTCCAGTCCAGAGTGCCTGATGAGCTCCGGCCATACGTCCCAACTTCACATTTAACATCTCCATATGCCCCATGGGTACGTCAGACCTCACCAGGTCAAAACACAGTCTGGATTTCCCTCCACAAACCTGTGCTCCGAGTCGTCCTATCACAGTAAATGTGTCTCCATCCATGTGGCTGTGAAAGCCAGAAACCCACGGGTGGTCCTCAGTCCCTCCGTTTCCCTCGCCCCGCCCTGCCGGCCTATCAGCAAGCTGATCCAGCCCTTCTCTCCACCACCCTGGTCCCCAGCCACGGGGCCTTTGTGTCTCACCTGGAGGGCTGCAGCAGCTTCCTGGTTGGTTTCCTTGATTCTTTCCTTTCCCCTCCAACCCAAGAACCACTCAGGGCTCACAGTAATCTTTTTAAAACAGAAATGACTCCCTTGCATAAAACCTTTCAATGGCTCTTCGAGACACTAAAACAAAAATCCCAACTCCTTCCCATGACTGGACAAGCCCTGCACCATCTGGCCCCTCCTGCCTCCCATTCATTCCCTGGACTCCAGCCACCCCTTGCGGCAGTTTTGCACACATGCCAAGCATGTTCTCACCTCAGGTCTCTCCCTGCTCTTCACAGGTTAGCTCCTTCTTAGCCATCAGATCTCAGCTCCAATGATACCACCTCATGGAAGCCCTCCTTGACCACCCCATCTCTACATTCCAGCCACATCTCTACTCTATGCTTGCACCTGGTTATTCCCATAGGAGTATTTTGTTCTTCTGTCTCGCTCTTCCCCAATATGAATATTAATTCTAAGAGGGCAAAAATATTGTCTTTTTTACTCTAGTAGCCTCAGGCTTATCTCAAGAGCCCAAAATTTAATGGGCATTCAATAAAATTTCACCCGGTGACTGAATGAATGAAGCAAATTCCATAACCCTTAATGCACTCTAAAGTTGGAAAACTGGAGACATTTCCTTTGGTTGCTCTTAAGTCCCTTGTTCTACAGCTTCACTGTTGTGGCAGGGCCTGTCCCCAGTTTAATCAGAGGGCATCTGCTCTTGGCCACGCTCCAATCTCACAACTGGAACCTTCCCTGTGACCACCCGCCAGGTGGTGGAGCAGCCAGAGCACATGGGCAGGTGTGAGGGAGGCGAGTCTGGCCGGAACAGAGGAAGGGAGTAACCTTGGAACAGGGGCAAGGAGGCTGGAGCTGGAGACCTGCCATCAACTCAGCCAGCACTGGAGGGGAGAAATGTCAGATTTATTTGGCTGCGGGAAGCAGTCGGGACCAAAATCAATACCGAACCTTGGGGCTGTATTTCTGCTTTTCATTGGCTAATGCAGAACGATAATAACTCCTTGTTTTAACATAGTTCTTATTTCCAAAGAGCCTCACATGTTTTATTTTCAGTTTAATAGATCCTCAGACATGGACTGCTGGGTCATCTGAAGCAGACATAACTATCCCCATTTTATGCTGAGGATAACGGACCACAGAGAGGTTAGATGAATTGCTGAAGGTCACAGAAAGAGAAAAGGATGAATCTAGTTGCGGGAGTTCGAGGTGCAGCTCCCACTTCATGACACTGTGCTGGCTAGAAAGTGATTCACCCATCGGGATCCAGCTGATAAAAGAGGTGCCTCTGATCCTTACCTTGTCATCCACCCAGATTTATTTTGAGCTGCAAACTCATACATCTGCTGGCTACCTGGCATCTCCATTGGGCTGTCTCACTGGCACAGGGAATCCAGAGTCCAAACTGAATGTTTGAGCTGCACCCCTCCGCCAGACCTGCGCCCCTTCCATGTCCCTCCTCAGAAAGCCTCCTCCACCACCACCATCCCAAACACTAGTGTCACTCTGACCTCCTTCTCTGTCCCCGCTTTCAGTGAATCACCAAGATGTCAAGACTATCTTTGCAATATTTCCAGTTTCACTCACTCTTCCCCATCTCCAGAGTCCACTTCCCACCACCTTCCACCGACACTGCACCCCTTACAGGGGTCTCTGCTTCTGCAGGGGCACCATAGGGGTCCTCTGTGGGTATTAATGTGATCACTTCTCTCTCCTCACTGCCCTGTGCTCTCGGGATGAAGTTCAGGTCCTCACTATGACTACCTGTCTACCCTGCTAAGCCAGGGACTACCGGCCGCCCTGTTCCACACAGCACTCCTTGTCCCCCTCTGATCACCTGCACCCTGCCCCCTCTACCTCAGGGCCTTTTGTGGGGGGCTCACTATAACCTGGATGTTCTCCCCCTCCCTGCCCTTCTCTCCCCAGCCTCACTCACACTTCAGGTCACAGCTTCACTTCGAGTCCTCAGAAAAGGCTCTCCTTCCCCCTGGCAGCCCTGTGGCACTCATCACAGCTGCATAATGTCCATCTCCCACCAGACATTCAGGGGCATGAGGGCAGGGTCCACGTGTGTGTCTGTCTCTGAACAAATGCCACTGAACCCACAGTGCTATAAAAAGCACAAAGGACATGGTAGGTACACAATGAACATTGACTGGATCAGTGAATGCTCGTGGCTCAGTGTGTTTATTTCCTTCCCTTCTGAGAAGCAAAGAAGTTCCCAGGTTTATGTTGATATCTTAACCCCAAAACACTGTGTGGCTGGAAAGTGGAGTGACAGGATCTCTCCCCTCCCAGGCTAGCCTGCAGGGTTGAAGGTGATGTTGCAACAGATCCTGGCCCCACGAAGAGGAAAGTGAAATGGATGCATTTCTTGACTCCACTGAAAAGAGCTCACCCAGCAGGGCCGGTACCTTCACTTCATGAACACGTCGATTTCACCTATTGATCAGATATATGTATTCAGCCGTGCCTTCCATCTCCCCACAGCTCCCACGCCAGCCCCATCTCTCACACGTTCCTTCCCGCTTTCTTCCCCCATGCAGAACCATGGCAAATGGGCAAGCCAGCTTGGGAGGAATTGATTTTAAGCAAATAAATACTTCACAAATAGATAAAAATAACTGCCAGAAAAGCCTAATGGCCAAGCGACTGCCCAGGGATGGAGCAGAGGGAACTGAATTCCTGACCACAGAGAAAACACACGAGGGGACAACATCCACACGTTTGCTGAAGTGCACAGAGCACTTCCGACACATCAGGTGCTGACGTCCTCTGCGCTACCAACTGTGGGCCTCCCCTAAGTAGGCCCTTTCATAGATGAAGACATTGAGTCCCAGAGTTGTGTCACCAGTTGTCCAGGTTCCCTCACGGAGTAAATGGGAGAGTCAGAATTGAACCCAGCACTTCCTGATGTCAAAGGTCCCACCGTGACCCACGACACCACTCAGCTGGCAGCCATCTCCCTCGCTGGCCTCTGTGTTTCCCTCACCTCCCACACTAAATCTCACACCAGTGGGAAGTGACCTTTTGATGTAAATAAGTTGTTACTAGCTCACCTATTGACAGTATATGTTGTACTCATGAAGTTTAGTGTGCACTCCTGTGGAATATATGGTCTAGTCAGCAATATGTTAAATGGGAGATCACACTAATTGTTTACCATTGTGGCTGCAGATGCTTCAAAAGACACCGACAACTGTGGCTCGTTGAATATGATACCAAAGGACTTAATATGGCTCAAGGTCCATGATGATGATGTAACCTCGTCATCATGGATCGTAAAGTAGTATTTGGCTGTAGGGGCCACGGTTGATCATCACCCAGGAATACTGACACCCTCTCTACCTCTAATAGGGATGGCTGCTCACAAGATGTCTGGTAAAACAGGGTCTTGACCCACCTCTGTGGTCATCCAGGTAAAGGCTAGGTGGCCAGGCATCACAGGTAAGAGATTTCCAGGGACCGGTGTTTTTGTGAAAAGTCACTGGGGATGAAGAGGAAGGGCTGTATGCTCTGGGGAGGGCAATCTCAGAATCTTCACTTCTCTACTGAGCAATCGCTACAGAGCAGGACCTTTGTGCCAGGCTCGACGACGCTGGGGACCCAGGAGAATGGGACAGATCCAGCCTCTGCCCCCATGGAGCTTATTCTAACAGGGAGGACAAGCTCGGTTGGCCCAGCAGGAAAGAATTCATCTTTGTTTCATTCCTCCTAAAGGCTCCTAAAGAACGCTGACATCCACCTGCCTGGAACATCTTCCCAGTTCTCCAATGACTAAAACAACCCCTGCAGCTTGTGAGACCCGTCAGCTGTCAGATGCACCCCACTTCAGAGAAGTGAAAACAGCATGCACCTTAGAATCAATAAAACTGTGTATTGTCTACCTCCTAGGGTAATCAAGAGGATTACACCAGTTTATAGCTACAACGTGCTTAGAATTGTGTCTTACACATAATGATGCCATGCGAGTCCCTGTTTGCTCAATTACAAGTTCCCCGCCCCATCTAGGAACTAAATGCCTTGGCCCTCCCACTAGGTGGTTAAGGAATCTGAGGTTGGGACAAGTAAAGCGGGTTGCCCAGGATCAAAGGGACCTGAACCCAGGCAACCCGGCTCCCAAGTCCACGTCCACACCTCGATGCCAGGGCACCTCACTCTCTTCCCCTTACAATATGGTCTGACATGGAAAACAGGAAGGGGCCTGATCTCCGCTGACTGGGTAACAAGCCTTCAGAGACTTGAAGACAATTTTCTTTTCCTCTCCCAGAAAAGCCATCCATCCAAGCTCCTCTTCTTTTTTCATTACCTCTGTGTTAATTTAAAGAAGAGAAAAGCACCCATGTGTTGGCATCAGCCCACACACACACACTGCAGAGATTGAGACAGGCTGGCAGGGGCTTCCTCCCCCGTGGGCCAACAGCAGATGTCCTCCTGTAGAAGGTAACCTTTGGGAAGATGCAGTCCGTACGCTGGGGAGATGGAGGCCAGGAATGCGGGGCATCAGGGGGCTCGGCTGGGCCTCCAAGAGCACGGCTGCTGAGAGAGGCCCCACCTCAGCAAGAGCCCCAAGACTGTGAGCAAAAAGGATTTTCTCCTGGAGGAAGCTCGCCACGAAATCCCAAGCTGAGATGGGGGCCAGAGCAAACTGGAGCTGGAGAAGTCACATGAAGCCAGGTGAGCCCTGGAAACACACCCAATGGGCCAGGTCAGTCGGCAGAGGTCACAGAGGAGCCCGAGTACAACCAGTCTCCTGGAGCATGAACTCACTCAAAAGGACTTCTGAAACCACCCAGCAGACCAGCTGAAACCAAAACCGAACTTCCTGTAAATATTTCCTACCGAAACTCCCCAAACAGAGTACAGATGGGTCAGTAAGTCCTACACAAGCAACGGAAACAGCCCAAGCCCCCAGGAATGAAAGACACTAGGAAGGCATCATCTCAAGATAAGACAAACCCGGAGGGCCCTGACAGGTGGGGGAAGATGCAAGCCGCCACCACTGTGCTGACCGCACAGAACACTGGGGCTCTGCTGACCCTCAGTCCACACACCAGCTCAACCTCTTCCCAGCCACGAACTCTCGGGCTAGTTGATTAACTCCTCTTCACCCACTTTCTTGTATGTAAAATATGAATAACAATGGTGTCCCTTCTTCACAGGGCTGTGGGAAGGATTAAGGGATGTGTAACACTCACAGTGCCTAGTGTCTGCACCATAAGAAACACTAAAATTTGTGAGAGGGCTGTGTCATTGGCATTCCTGTAAGATGCTTCACAATTTACCATGTGATTTCTTATTAAAGTCTCATATATGAGGTGCACATAAGCAGGTCAGTTCACCCATTTATAGCCTGAGAAATCTAGGCTCAGAGAAGAAATTTTAATTACTTCCACACTCTTCTCCACTAGTTTTCTTAGAGTCAAAGTGTTAGAGTTTACCCAGCTGCACATGCATTCGGGAATAATTTATAGATGCTACAACCATGAAAGATATCCTCAGACGATTTGCAAGTTAAATTTCTATCATTTCACTAAAGTCATAAAGTGAAATGGGAATTTTTGAGCCAGGGAGAACTGTAAGGGAGACAGCAGGGGTCTCCAGAAATTCTCCCAAGATCTTCAGTGAGAAAATACTAACTTCAACTCAGCATTTCCCCAACAAAGGAATATTATGCAGGTCATTAATGATGGCTATAAAACCCGTGATACAATATGGAGAAATACAGAAGTAAAAAAAAATGAGTTATAGAATTGGATGTCCAGAATGTTCCAGCAGGAAGGAAGAATGGAAGAAAACACAAGACTAGCAGTGGCTATGTGAGGGTAGAACTGTGGGCGATGTTCTTTTCCTTTTTCCAAAGATATCTCAGCATGGAAGAGTAACATAAACATGTCCTTTATTAAGAACATATATTCTGGAGTTCGGGACACCTGGGTCTGGACCTCAGCTCTGTCATTTAATGCCTGTGTGATTTCTACAAGTTTTTCACTCTCTGTTTACTTCAACGTCCTTATTTCTAGGATGAAAGTAAACATAACACACACGTATCAGGATTTGGAGATGATACTATCATACACACAGTGTTTTGAATCATATCTGGCACATACTATGTACTCAATTCATGTTAAATGAGTACCCCAAAGAAGATGTGGAGCCTCATTGCTCCTACTCAGTGCGGATTGGCCAACAGTGGTTATTCTGTTGATTCTTCCTTCTTGGTCATCACTTCTGGTGAAGGTGGTGGAGAGAGAATTAGATTGGGAGTCATGAGACCCAATTAATGCCATATTTTCCTGGCTATTCCCAGAAAGCCATGTTTCCTCTCCTAAAGTGAGGGGAGAGGGCTATCGCACCCCTACTCCAGCATTCTCCTCTGAGCAGGCAGAAGGGGCCCTGGACAGTAACAATTAAGGCTCCATACACTTTGAATAAACTACAGAGAGTTTAAGCAAATTAATGAGGGCAAGAATACAACAATGGGAAAACGGGTAAAGGCCTTGAACAAGCAATTCACTAAAGAAATACAAATGCCCAACGTGTATATGAGTCAACTGCCTGGTAACCAAAATAAAGCACATTAAAATAATAAATCACCTATCAAATTTGCAAAGATTTTTTTAAATTCATATAAGTAAACATCACTTGATTTGATGTTTTGTTAAATTTGTTGGGATGACATGGTTTAATAAAATTATATAGGTTTCAAGTATACAATTCTATAATAAAAATATTTTTTTAATAATTATTCTCTTGTTGTGGCAGATATGGAAAATAATCACGCCCCTACACTGTGTGTGGGCCGATAAACTGCTACAATCCTCCTGAAGGCCAAGTTCATGGTATTTATATTAAGAGCCAAAAAATGTTTGTGACCTTGACTTTGCAACTTCACCCACAGGAATTTAACCTGATAAGATAATTAAGAGTGTTTACAAAGATTTATCAACAATAAATTCTTCTCAGCATTATACATATTAGTGAAAACTTGGACACAATCTGAGTGTCTAGAAACAAAAGGGTAATTAAATAAACTAAATTTACATAATGGAACATTATGTGGTCAGTAAATGTCAAGTTATGTGGAATATCTAACAGCCAGGAACATATGACATTTACTGAATAGAAGTATCAGTCAGTAGTATCTGAGGCTCTTTCTCTAGGAGCAGCGCCTGAGCCAAGCTTCTTGAGAAAGTGACTCACTGCAGAAGTACTGCAGGGAGAAGGGACACAAAGGGAATGGGAGTATGCAGAAGAGAGCCAAGCACAGGGCAGTCCCTGCAGCACAGCTTCGGCCTGGTCCCATGGGGAGCTCTGGAACATAGCGTTGTACCCCTGTGTTGGTGTCCCATGAGGGGCTAGTCTTTGTTTCCCTATGGCATTGCCTGCTGACTGCTGGATGGGGGGTGGGGTAGTTATGAGGGTGTATAGCCTCTCCAGATCTCTGCCAAGGGTTAGTCTCCTGAGAAGGGGCCCGCTCATACCCACTTGTTCCCCGTGTTAAGCTCATTCCATCCATCCACAGCTTCTCCAGGATTCTGATAGGTTTCACTCCCTGGGAAATTGCATAAGATGAGGATTACTTAGTTGCTGCACTTGGTCTTGAAGTTATGATGGATGCCTGTCCTTCCCCTCCCTCTGGCTAGCACTCCTGGCAGTGTGGGTGACTTGCCTGGTGAGGCTGCCCAGACCCTTACCCATAAAGAGGCTGACCTCTGATCACCAGGGCACAGCTGCTGTACTTGCCCATTTACAGTTATGATTGGACATGGAAGTACCAAGGAATCTCCGGGCATTACCTGATGGAAAACATATTTCTCCTTACGACTGTCACATAGCAGCACTCCTACTTCCTTATGATGATGACGGTCAGTGACTCCCTTCTGTATTTGCTGGCCTTCTGGTTTGGGGATGAGGAGCCTAAAGTGGTAAGCCAGCAGCCATAGCTTAAGTTTAGTGGAATATCTTCTCTGTGCCCAAGTGGAAGCATCCCCTCTGGGACCCAGGATCTCTACCTGGACAAACTAAAGGTGCAAAATAAAAGTGCCAATTTTCCAGATGGGTTACTGAGAGTGATGAGGGGCAGGGATGCTCCTTCTTACACTCTTGATTCTTAGACCCATGGATTCTGTCTACCGGGGACACAGCAACATATGATGGACATTGGTTTAAGATGTGTGCTCAGCCTAAAGGATGTTGCCCCATCCTTGCAGGATATCATCTCGAAATTGATAACACAGCTACAGCTTGAAGAGACTGCTCCAGTCCTTAATCAGGCCAGCAGCTTCAGGATGGTGCAGTCTATAAAAGGAACAGTGGATCCCATGATTATGTGCTCATTACCATATCACCTTGGCCATAAATGTGTCCCTGGTCCAAGGCAATGGTCTGTGGTATCCCATATTGGGACATCAAACACTGATTTGATCCCTACGTTTGCTAGTGGTGTTGGCTGAGACACTGCAGGCAGCAAAGGCAAATCTGAACCCCGAATGTGTCAGTCCAGTAAGAGCAAAACGCTGCCCATTCTAGATTGAAAGACATCTGATATATAAAGGGTTCAGCAATGATTTCTGTTTCTGGCAGGTCAAACGTTCAGCTGTAGCAGTAACTAAACCACCCTCAGGGAAAGGGAATCCATGCTGTTGGGGCTATGAATAGCCTTCCTCTTTGCCACCATGGCCACTCCACTCTTCAGCCCATTGTGCAAGAAATACAGATGTATGTAAATGCGTGGGTTAGCACTCATCCTTGCATTTCCTAGCCCTGTCTACTGAGAGGATAGAAAATTTTTGGAAATAAAATAAACAATGACTGAATTGAATTGAACTCATTCAATAAAATAAATATCCATGATTCCATACTGATCTGAGTGAATGAATGAGAATAGACAATTCTTCTTTGAAGCAAAATTCCAATAAATAAATGTAGAAGGAAAGAGGGAGACAGAACATCATCATTAGTCAACATCACAGTAATCACTGTTGCAGATGAGATCTACCAATGGGAAGTAAAATTAGTAAGTCAAAGTAATTCTTGAGAAAGTCAAGATTAGAAAAAATAAGAGAAAGTGAAGCATTGTTAAAAATTAGAGGAGACTAAAGATAAACAACAAATCAACGTGAGATTCTGGGACAGAAAAAAAGACATTGATAGAAAATTAGTAAAGTTCAAATAAAGTCTGTAGTTAGGTTCATAGTATTGTACCAATGTTAGTTTCTTTGTTTCATACTATGGATATGTAGGATGATAACATTAAAATAATCTAGGTAAAGGCTATAAGGAAACTACACTATTTTTGCAACTAGCTTATAAGTCTAGAATTAGTTCAAAATGAAAAGGTTAAAAATTAGCATTTGAAAAATAAAATATAATACCCTTCACATTTTTTATAAACCCAGGGGAAAAAAAGAAAGTGTAGGCCCAGATAATGCAGTCTTTTTAGTGTTACCCGAGCCCAAGCAAAACAAATAACTCAAGTAGAAAAATAAAAAATCATGTCCACTCCCTAAACCAAACAAAAACTTTATTTAGAGTCTCCACATGCTGTGTTCTTCCATTAGCATGGATAATTGGAAATTGACTGCCTTTGGAAATGATGCCCAGTTTCTCTCTGGGTTCAACACAAGACAAGCTCCCAGGGCAATGGTCTATGTTATTGAATCCAACAGTAATTAAGTTAATGAATCCTATCTTGTGTGTAAAGGTGTAATTCAGGTGGTACAAATCCTTTATTGAACACAAATTCAATAGTCATGTATAATTCCCCTATTTGTTATATGTACAAAGGTTATAGGAAAATCATAAAAGGAGACACATTATAATCATATCTCTGTGCAGATCAGCCATTTTGGCCTGATACAAGCCATTTATAGGGCATCCTTTCATTTGCACAGAGGGAAATGTTCAGGTGAGTAAACATCAGCGTATGATGAAGCAGAGGTTTTGCCTGCCCAATATTCTTTACTCTTTCTTCTGCTAAATACGCCCTGGTTTTCCTTCGAGGAAGCACCTACTCCTGATTCAGGAGGGCAGGTGGCACACCCAAGGTCCTGAGATGAGCAAATGACCCCACCTAAGCAGACAGCACATACTCCCTTGACCACGATGCAGTGATTCAACATGGGCAAACGAGTCAAGCCTGGCCAACCAATCTCCATTCCGGGGCTTTTATTGAAATACTAGAAACAAGAGGGCTCCTTCTTTTATGGATAACATTAAGATGATAGGAGGTAAGACCAGAGTCGGTGTGCCTGTCTTGCTAGTCTCTTTGAAGAGACTCTGAATGAGGCCAACAGTGAGAAAAGCAGAGCTGAGGGAGATAATGAGAAAGCAGGCAAGTCTGTCAACACGTCCTCTTTCTTTCTCTCCTTTCTCCTTCTTTCTTTCTTCCTTTCTTCCTTTCTTTCTTCTCTCTCTCTCTCTCTTTCTTTCTTTCTTTCTCTCTTTCTTTCTTTCCTTAAGTTGGCTTTAGTTGGGCTTTTAATACTAATACTAATACAGTAAAAAATTTAAGAATAGAAATTATCAGGTCAAACTAAATATTTTATTTGAAATCTCAGAACCTAGATCTGTCTCTAAGTTGACCCATTATAAATAGTCCTATTCTTGTCATCTTTAGATTATTGTTCCTCTCAGTTTCTGGTCCCCCTCTTACCATACACCTCAACAACATTTACTCACTTGTTCCCAGAGCAATTCAGTTTCCCACGTTCCCCTTCCTCAAGTGTCACACATTGGCAACCTCTATAATTCAGACTTTGAATGTTCTCTAAGCTTAAAATAAATGGAGGGGGGTGATGAGGAACATAGAAAGGCTTGCATGGTCATTCTGCTGTGAGGCAGGTGAGGCATCCATACTGGAAGCTGTCATGACTGTGTTTTCACATGCCAGCCACCAGCCAGCTCAACAATCTGAGGACAGAGGCTCCAGCTATTAGAAACCAATCTTCCAACATACAAAGAAACTAGACTAACTTCCACTTCCCAAGACTGAATCTCAATGTTAGTATTCAACCTTAACAATTTACCAGCTTCCCCCATTAGCCAACCCCTATAGGGCAGAGACCATCTGCCTACAAAGAACACTGACAAACACTTTCTGCGCACCTACTGTGTGCCAGGACCTCTACCAGATCAGCTCTATAGTAACTCTACTCCTCACTGCAACCCTTTGAGGAAGGTCACTTTAGTCTCCTTTGCTAAACAAGAAACCTGAAGCTCAAAGAGGTTGAGTAACTTGACTAAGATTCCAGAGCGGAAAAATGTCAGCACCATTACTCTGATCCAGGTCTGTCTAGCCACCAAGCCCCTCCCCTTCCTCCACAGAAAGTTCCGCCCTTTTCCAGCATCCAATCTGACCACAGAAGCCACAAGGAAGAGCACCTGTGTTGTGCTGGTGTGACTGGAAGTGTGCTGGGAGTGTGGGGTCAGCCAAACGCAGAAAGACCCAGACAACCACCTCTACACCGTTCACCAAGCATTCCAGACAAAATAAAAGACTGTATCCCAGAACCTTCATATTAACAATGGTGAGTGAAAAGTACACATTTCCAAAGTGCAAATGGGCTGTCACAACACCATAATGAAAAAAAAGTCTGGAAGCATCCATCTGCAGAATGGCTAAGCCATAGCCACAAAACACTAAGATGGAGATCACGCCACCCTAAAGAGTGATAGTCACTCTTGTGTACATGAAACAAGATCAAGCAAAAGGAAAGGGGAAGCAGAAACCAAAAGACTATCAATATCAACTAACACAAAATAACTTTTTTGATTATAGGCCCGGGAAATTTCTCTCCAGAGCCTTCTCTTTTTTGTTGTTTTGTTTTGTCTTACTGGTTGTCTTTATTACTGAAAATTTCAGTTTAATTATACTTCATCTATCTCCTTCATAATGGTCATGTTTTCTGATTGATTTGGGGGGTATTTTTTAAAAAATATTTTTTTTTTACTGGGTTGATATAATTCGGCAAACTACAGTTGTCCTTCACCATAGCATGGTTCACTTTTCGCAGTCTCACTATACTTCATATTTTTAAATTATATATATCTAATTTTGAATCATGGATTTTTCACTATATCACAGGATCTTATGGTATATAGATATTTTTATATAGTTATTATTTCAATTATTTTTGCAGTAAAATAAGCATTTTCTAGCCTAAAAATTTGAAAACAATATTAAAAATGTTAATTAAAACATATTAAAAGAATATTAAATCATCTTCATTCAAGTTGGAGTATATTCACTGGTGAGTATCCATATATAATAGAATTTTATATGTTGTTAATATTATGCAGGTTTGAGAGTATAGAAAGTGTTTAAGAGCATAGGAAGTGTTTATAAGAGTGTCGGAAAGGTTAATAACAGTGTGGGAAAGGTTTATAAGAGTGTGGGAGAGTTTATCAAGCCTTAAAATATACATAAATAATAAAATAAATATAAGGCTGCTACTTTGTGGATTTTTGCCTATTGCAGTTTTAGAACCTTACCCCCACGATAGACAAGGGACCACTGTATAATTTTTCAAGTGTACAACTCAATTTAACACCATCTATACCCCGCATCATGGTCTCACCCACCCACCCCAAGCACAGTCTCTTTCCACCCCTCTTCTTCCCCTTTTCCCTCCTCCCCTATCTCCACGCCCCCTCTCCTCTGGCTATCACCACCCTGTTGTCTGTATCTGTGTGTCTGTGTTTTTTGGCTAATCCCTTCACCTTCAGAGCCTTCTCTTTCAAGAGCTTAGTGCTACTATGTGGAAATGCTTTTCAGAACAACCACATAGGGATGCTTATGTGTGCTGGGCCCTTTTCCGGGTCTGAGACACAGAATTAACCAAACAGACAAGGTAATAGTTCTCATGGAGCTCACTCTTCAGTGGAGGTACAAGACAGACAAATGTGACGATGGAGATAAGTATGATGAAGAAACTAGAGCAGTGGTTCTTAACCTGGGTTCTATGGAACCCTAGGGGTTCGATGAGTCGGTCTCAGGAGTTTGGAGAAGCCTCTGCCGCGGAGGCCAGAATAAAGTAATACCGTAATTTGTTGTGAGTTCATGCACTTTGTTGGTTTTGTTCTCTGAGCAAGGTGATGTTCACGCACGGCTCATTTTGTGCACCAGTAAAAAAACATATACCTATGTCTTGAATTTGGAAAAAAAAATCATATTTTATTTATAACTAAAGAAGGGTTCGGTGAATGCGCATATGAAACTGGTGGGTTCGGTACCTCAAAAAAAGGTTAAGAACCACTGAACTAGAGCAAGGTGAGAGAATGGGAAGAGGCTGGGTGGGCAGAGGGATGCTACTTTAAACGTTTAACTAGGGTCATCCAGAGAGATATTTTTGAGAAGGTGACATTTGAGCAGAGTCAGAAAATGAGAAACAAAGCCACAAAGCCTAAGCTGGGGTTGGGGTGGGTAGTGCAAATGGGGCACCCCTAGGAGCAGGAGCATTCAGTGTAAAGACGCTGAGGAAGGTCGCTGTATGCTCAGACCGCAGCAAGAACACTGAGGTGGCTACAGGAGGGCGTGGCGGAAAGACAGCAGGGGAGTGAGTTCAGAACAGGGATAAGTTCCTGAAGGACCATGGGGGCCACTGCAAGGCCTCTGCATTTTCTGAAATGGGAGAAACCTTCAGAGAACTTGGAGCGAGAAGCGACGTGAACCGGTTAGGTTCTAGAAAGGTTGTCTCTGTGGTCTGGAGAGAACAGACTGGCAAAGCAGGCAAGTAGAAGTGGTAAGAATTGGATTAGGGTTCTGGATATATTCTGAATACAGAGTTGGCACTGTCTCCTCATGTTTAGATGATGGATATGGAAACAAAAGACAAGTCATAGAGGATTCCAAAGGAAGATCTACTGATAAGGATAAAAAGGAAAGTTACAAAAAATTTCTTAAAGTAAGGGAAAGTTTTCCATAAAATATTTGAATATATAATGAATTATGTGTCAGTAAAATTGAAGCAATAAAAATAATTATATATAAATTCAGTAAAAGGATATAGCTGGAAAACAGTGTGGCAGCTCCTAAAAAAAAAAAAAAAGCCTGAGGTGTGGTGGTGCAGTGGATCAAGTGTTGACTTGAAATGCTGAGGTCACCGGTTCAAATCCCTGGGATTGCCCGGTCAAGGCACATATGGGAGTTGATGCTTCCTGCTCCTCCCCCCTTCTCTTTCTCTCTCTCTCTCTCTCTCTCTCTCTCTCCTCTAAAATGAATAAATAAATAAAAATAACTTTAAAAATTAAAATAAAAATAAAATTAAAAATAGAATTATCATATAACCCCAAAAATTCCACCTCTGGTTCTGGGTATGTACCCAAAAATATGGAAGCAGGGACTCAAACAGATATTTGTACACCATGCTCCTAGCTGCATTATTCATAATACCTAAAGGTGAAAGCAACCCAAGTTTCCACTGACAGTTGAGTGGATAAGCAAAATGTGGCCTATGCATACAATATGACTCAGCCTTAGACAGGGAGAACATTATGACATATGTTACAGTGTGGATGAACCTTGAGGACATGGTAAGTGAAGTGAGCCGGTCACAGGAGACAAATACTGCATGATTGCACTTCTGTGAGGTACCCAGGATAGTCAGAATCATAGAGACAGAAAGTAGGATGGTGTTCGTCAGGACCTTGGGGCAAGGTGTTCAATGGAATAGAGTTTCAGTTTTGCAAAATGAAAAGAATTACGGAGATGGATGGTGGTGATGGTGGCACAACAATATGAATGCACTTAATGCCATTGAAATGTACACATAAAAGTGGTTAAGTGGCGAATATTATGTCATCTGTGTTTTACTAACAATCAAAAAGTATTTTAAGTAATCACCAAACAACCTCCCCCACTTCCCAAAAATGGAAAGGAGCTGAGCAGTTATAAATCTCTCAGGCGGAGCCACTGTTCTGAGGCACAGGGGTGAGTCTTCTCACACTGACTGTGAATAGTCCCAGAAAACTGCAGGGTATTCGGGGACAGGGGTATGAAACAAAGCTTAGAAGCCATGACTTCTTTCTAACTGTTCAGGTGTTACAGGGAAAGTGTAACAGAGTGCTAACATAGAATGCGTTGTGCAAGGATCTATTAGAAGAATAGCTGGTGGGTCTATTCCAATTTAATGAAGCAGAGATCATCAAACATACATTTCAAGCTATGAAACATCCCTTCTCATTGCAGGCTCCCATGGGAGGTTGCAAAATAGATGGGAGTTAATAGCTGAAGATTAAATAACACGATAGCAGGTTTTGACATATTTGACCTACTTTGAGCAATGAACAAAGATTTTTCTTTTACTCATCACATTTAATAAACAGTAGGTCAGTGTTAAACCCACTCTAATGAGGATGGTGGGGAAGGGAGAAATAAAGGTGCGGATACCTATTTTTTTCCAGGACCAGATGGAACACCCCAGAGAAGGTTGGCAAGACCCCAGCCAGGACCCCGAGCACTCTGTGCTTCTCCCTTCAGGCCCGCGGGAGAAGAAATGGCCTCCCATTTTGTCATCACCCAACTGCAGAAGAAACTCAAAGTGAGCCAGAGGGTTCCATACAGACATCCTGCTTCCCAGGGGCCAAAGGGGAACCACGTAAGGATGAATTTCCAACTCAAAACAGCTGATATCTGTGAGGTCCCTCAAGGGCACCACACCCATCTAAAGATGGGCAAACTGATCTCAAAGGTGACTGGCCCAAGGTCAGACGGCCAGCATGTGTGAAAGAGCCCGGTTTCTTGGACTACCTGTGTGACTGAGCAAAGGAAAGGGACATCAACGTTTGAAATCAGTAGGAATAGGCACAGCACGTTTCCTCAGGCACAGGGCCACTGGGGCTTCTGAATCTCAGTGTTCTTATGTATAAAATGGGAATGAGAGTTACCTCACAGCATTTCTCATCAGAAAATAAGCCATGAACACTTATCTGGTGTGGTGATAAGTTACCACTTACACTATAATGTGATCACTCAGGTGGGGAACCTTTGCAAGTTCCCAGCTGTCTATAGGATAAGATCTAAATGATTGTCGTCATGATATTATCACTGCTTACCTAACCCAACTACTACTCCCTCTCAAGTTGTTCTCAACCCCTTGGCCTCTCTATCACATGTCCCTTCTTTACTTGATAGAACACATGCCTGATTTTCATACTTATTCACCTGTCCTGGTCACTGCTTTATCAAAGGTACTTGCAACCATACCTGTTACATAGTGTCACAGCGTTGTCCTTTATAGTTGTTGACCAAATTGGCTTAAAATTAAAGACCTTCTACAAGACCCTCTTGAGAATGAAATGGTTCCCAAAGGACATTGTGACACCCCCTCTCCTATCTGGCAGCGGATAGAGAGTTGGAACAGGAGACCTCTGAAGGTCCTTTCTACTTTTTAGAATTGCTTAACCTCTCCTTATGTTTATTTGCCACAGGAAAATTTGCCATTTGAAAGAAGAGACAATGAGCCAGCAACCCTTCCATTTCCCTGCAAAGCCTTAAACCCATGCACGATTGTACAATCTGGTCACGCAGTTGAAATTCAATTCTTGGAAGGGAAGAAGGGAGGAAGCTTTTCATACTCAAGAGCTAAGACTAAAATATGTAAAGAAAAATAACAAGGCTGGCAGTAAGTATTGGCAGTTTCTCTGACAGCGAAATTCAATTTTAAAATAAATCAGGCAATTCTTCAAACTAGAGTTAGACTTCAGGAAATTAGAGTTTGTGTTCAAGTGGGCACATTACAATTTTATAAAAATTCTTAGCTATTTCTCTGCTGAGGACTTAGAAAGATAATGAAGTGCTCAATGTTTCTGAATAGGTTACTGGGCAAGCCGGGGACTACGAAATAACTGAGACTTAAAGGTATTTGGAAAGAAATAAACCAGTGGTCATCCTAAAAGACTTGTTCAGAAGTTCACACCATGCCCTCACCTCACTCCTATTCTACTTTGGATCCTTTAAGTCAAATTCAACCAAAAAGGGACAGAAGATCCTAAGTCTATCTATAACAAGGATTGTTCTGTTGTCAAATAGATGGTGTCAAAAGAAGAAACTCCCTGTTGTGTGACAAACATCATAATGGGTGGAAAGCAGCAGGGAGCCCTTTCTCTGAGAGCACAGGGTCACTGTGCATTCCTAACCAAGATTATTCCAAGTCAAAAAAATAATTTAACAAGAAAATTATGTTTCATCTCCTAGCAAGGAGACTCCATTATTTTAAGTCTACATACCATGACTTCACAACATCCAGCATAAAGGAAATCAGACCCCATGAAATGAAAAGGTAGCTGGAAGGAAGACCATAGCCAACCCTCTCTCGTTTCCTACAAGAGGAAATCAAGGCTCTGAGACACTGAATGCCATGCCAACGGGGTTCACCAGAGCTGAGACAAGATCCCAGGTCTCTTTACTCCCAAGGAGAGTAACCAACCACCCTGAATGCCCAGAACTATGCTCGTTTTAATACTGCAAGGTTTTCATCTGACTTCCACTTTCTGACATGTAAGGAGTTGGCAGTCGTCACTCTGTCCTAACAACAAGTAAAAAAACTGGACAAACTGAAAAATCAACAACTCTTCTTAGATCTCTCAGAATAAGGAGGTCACAGGATAAAACACTGCCCCCAAAATTGGAGAGATAAACAGGCAGGTTCAGAAAATCACAACACCGTGGAGTAGCCCATAGGAGAAACCTCTCTGTTGGAACCAGGGCTGAAATAGGGAACCTGATGATAATTGCTGAACTACTGAAGGTTCACTACGACGAGTCTGAGAGTTAAAAACTCTGGGGCGGGGGTGGGGGTCAGCTCTGCCTCCAGGAATCCTACCTGGTTCTCACAATGAAGGTGGGAGAAAAATCCTGTCATCCTTCCAGCCAGGGACAGGATGGTTTAGAAAAGAAAATAAGCAATTTAAAATATAACAGAGCATTCTGTTCTTTCTAAAAATGACTGCCCACAAGAGAAACTTACTATTGGGGTTTTATCAGAGCCCAAGTGACCTAAGGGAAGGAGAATATACAATTCAGCCTCCTCTAAACATCCTGTCCTACGTAAGGGGGAAAACCCAAGAAACATTATGAAGTTCACAGTTCAAGGACGTAGGTTCACTACAAGATTGTGACCTACTCATAAGACTACAGGACTCCCACTCCACCTTCCCAACAAACCACTAAAGACCTATTTATCACCGTTTCTTTTACTCAGAACATCATGTACAGCTATAAAGAAAAAAATCTTCAAAGTATACTACAATACAAAATCACAGTTTGAAGAGACTGAACAAGCATCAGAACCAGAGGCAGATATGGCAGGAATGTTGGAATTATCAGATGAGAAATTTTTTTTAATTTTATTTAGAAAATTCACTTTAGCAGGGTGAAATTGATCAATAAGAAGAGTACATAGGTTTCATGTAAACATTTCTGTAGCATTTGAACTGTTATGTTGTGTACCCATCACCCTGAGTCAAATCATTTTCCGTCACCTTATATTTGTACCTCTTTACACCCTTCTCCCCACATTCTTCCTCTAGCCTTCTCCCCTAGGCCCCCCTCCCTCTGGTAATCACTTCACTTTTATCTATGTCCATGACTCTCAGTTTCATATCCACCTATGTGTGAAATCATACAGTCCTTAACTTCTTCCGATTTACTTATTTCACTCAGTATAATGTTCTCGGGGTCCATCCATGTTGTTGGAAATGGCACTATGTCATTATTTCTTATGGCTAAGTAGTGTGCCATAGTATATATGTACCACATCTTATCTAATCCTCTATTGAGGGACACTTTGGTTGTCTCCATGTCTCAGCCACTGTGACTAATGCTGCAGTGAACATGGGGATGCATGTGTCTTTACATACCAATGCTTTTAGGTTTGTATGTATATTTTTTTATCTCTACTTTTATTTCTTCTTCGACCCAGTCATTTTTTAGAAATATGCTGTTTAATTTCCACATTTTTATGGGCTTCTTTACTTCTTTTTTGCAGTTGATTTCTAATTGCAAAGCCTTATGATCAGAAAATATGCTTGGTATAATTTCAATTTTTCTGAATTTGTTGATGTTAATTTTGTGGTCCAACATATGGTCTATCCTTGAAAACGTTCCATGCACACTAGAGAAGAATGTATAATCTGATGTTTTGAGATGCAATGTCCTGTAAATGTCTATTATGCCCATTTAGTCTACTGTGTCATTTAAGGCCAATATTTCTTTAGTGATTTTCTGTTTGGATGATCTATCTAAAGTCATCAATGGTGTGTTGAGATCGCCAAGTACAATTGCATTTTTATCTGCTTCTATGTTTAGATCTGTTAATAGATGTCTTTTATATTTTGGTGCTCTCTGATTTGGTGCATATATGTTAAGGAATGTTATGTCTTCTTGATACAATGTCCCCTTTATCATTATGAAATGTCCATTTTTGTCTCTTGTTACCTTTGTTGTCTTGAAGTCGGCATTGTCAGGTATGTGTATGGCTACACCTGCTTCTCTTTGGATATTATTCACTTGGAGAGCCATTTTCCAACCTTTCACTTTGAGTCTGCCTTTGTCTTTGCAGCTTAGATGTGTCTCCTTTATTTTTAATTAATTAATTTATTTCAGAGAGGGGGTAAAGAGAGAGAAAGAGAGAGAGAGGGAGGGAGGAAGGGAAGGAAAGGGGGGAGGAGCAGGAAGCATCAACTCCCATATGTGCCTTGACCAGGCAAGCCCAGGGTTTCGAACTGGCAACCTCAGCATTTCAGGTCAATGCTTTTATCCACTGTGCCACCACAGGTCAGGCTTAGGTGTGTCTCTTCAAGGCAGCATATGGTTGGGTTTTGCTTTTTGATCCAATTTGCTACTCTGTGCCTCTTTATTGTGAGTTCAGTACATTTACATTTAGGATAATTTTTAACACTTGAGGGTTTCCTATAGCCATTTTATG
This sequence comes from Rhynchonycteris naso, assembly GCA_037038555.1. Taxonomy (NCBI): domain Eukaryota; kingdom Metazoa; phylum Chordata; class Mammalia; order Chiroptera; family Emballonuridae; genus Rhynchonycteris; species Rhynchonycteris naso. The sequence continues at coordinate 99,057,149 of CM073003.1, forward strand.
TTTGGTTTTCTGGTAGCTCTGTGTCATATTTGGCTTTTCTCTATTGTGTTTCTGTCAGTTGTTTTTGTTTGGTGAATTTCCATGCTTCTTTCCCCTGTTTCTTTTTTTAAGCTATTTGTTTCAGTAGTGGCTATTTTGTGGGTGGTTACCATTAGATTATGAAGAGAAAAATATTCATATGTACAAGAGTCCCTTGTGTTATGAATGCTTCTGTACTTCATCCTCCTTTGCTACTGAAGTTCTTTATCTTCTCCCCTTTTATGTTATTATTGTCACAGATTATCCTTGTTTTTATTGTGACCTTGTTGGAGCTTTTACTTATAGTTTTGATTTGTTTTCTTCTTTATGTTTGGCCAAATAACCCCCGTGAGTATTTCTTGCAGTGGAGGTTTCTAGTGATAAATTTCCTCAGCTTCTGTACGTCTGCAAAAGTTTTTATTTCTCCTTCATATTTGAAAAATAGCTTTGATGGGTATAGTATTCTTCGCTGGTAATTCCTCTCTTTCAGTACTTTAAATGCTTGAATCCACTCTCTTCTGGATTGTAGAGTTTCTGCTAAGAAGTCTGATGATAACCTAATGGGCTTTCCTTTATATGTTATGTTCTTCTTTTCCCTAGCTGCCTTGAGGATTCTTTCATTGTCATTAATTTTTGACAATTTTATTATGATGTGCCTTGGAGTGGGTCTGTTTGGGTTAAGGTAACTTGGCATTATATTTGATTCTTAAATTTGAGGCTATAACTCTTTCAATAGGCTTGGGAAATTCTCCTCCATTATTAGTTTGAATAGGCTTTCTATTCCCTTCTCCCTCTCTCCTTCTTCTGATATAACCACTATTATATATTACTCTTTCTGATGGAGTCAGAAAATTCTGATAGAGTTCTCTCAGTTTTTTGTTGTTGTTTTTGTTCATGAGTCTCTCCTCTTCTCTCTGTAGGATCTTTAATTGCCTGTCTTTGATGTCACTGATTCTTCTCTCTGGCTTGTTTTATTAGCTAAACTTACTACCTCAGTTTTCAATTCATGTATTGAGTTCTTCATTTCTGTTTTTAAAGTTTCAATCTCCTTGGTGAGGTATTCATTTTGTTTGCTGAGCTCATTAAGTTGCCTATTTGTGTTTTGTTGCATCTCATTGTATATTTTCAAAACTCAATTTTGAATTCTCTATCATTTAACTCCAAAGTTTTCATTTAGTTGAATTTTTTTCTAAAGATTTTTCATTTTCTTTCTGAACTATGTCTCTGTCTTGTGTAGCCATGGTATTTGATTTTTTCTTCCTTGATGGCATTTGAGGGTGGTATTGTTAAGAGCCTTAACATAAAAAACAACTAAAAAAAATGAAAATTTAAAAATACAATAAAAAATTTTTTAAATAATGACAAGTAAAAAAGAAAACTACAGAAAAGAAAGATCAAAAACAAAAAAATCAAATACAAAATACCCACAAAAAATAAGAATAAAAATTATAAAAATTAAAGGAAATGAAATTCAAAAGAGAAAAAAGAATAAGAAGAAAAATTTTTAAAAAGAAAAACTAAATTTTGATTTTGAGAGGTTTCTTCCAGTAGTTGTCACTGTATTACAAGTTTTAGCTCTGTGAAATTCCTTGGTGGTCCTCTATTGAGATGTTGCTGTTGCATTGATGTAGGTGAGGCTGCAGTCGCATTGGTGGGTGGGGCATGTTGTGAGGGATTTATGGCTTTGGCTTTATGGCTTTATGGCTCTAGCAATAGTTATTCCAGGCCTCCAGGCACTCCTCCCCAGTATCAACAGTTTGGGACCAGACACAGAGCACCTCTGTTCTTCAGGGAAGAGAGTGGCCCTGGAGAGCTAGCTGTGGGGTTTGCCTCCACCACTCCCTGTACCACCAGGTAAGGGAGGCAGGATCTGGGAGGCTGGGGGTCCACGTTTAGTTTCATCTCTCTTTGCCGAGTGCGGGTTGCAGGCAGACTGCAGGAACACTGGCCATGACCCTACTCTCTGGCCACTTTTGTTTAGTTTCTCTCCCTTTATCTCACCACTCCCCCAGCAGAAGGAGATCCACTCACCCTGGATTTCCCTCTCCATACCCCTCAGACAAAACCCAGATAACCCAAGCTTCCCTCCTCCCCATAGTCCAGCAGAGAGAAAAAAACCCAATCACTCCAGGTTTATCTCCTCTCCAGAGCCCACTGCAAATGCGTTTTATGTCTTACCCCTCTTTTCAATTTGTCCCACCTTTAGTCCATTTGGTGTGCGGATCTTTCAGGCATGACTGCAAGCCCAGCTGCAGCTCCTTCACTGCATTACAGTTGTTCAATTTGTTGAAATTTCAATGGGAGACATCAGAAGTATCTCTCATGCCGCCATTACTATGACATCATTGAGAAATATTTTTACACGATGTTTTATATCAGGGGTAGTCAACCTTTTTATACCTACCGCCCACTTTTGTATCTCTGTTAGTACTAAAATTTTCTAACCACCCACCGGTTTCACAGTAATGGTGATTTATAAAGTAGAGAAGTAACTTTATAAAATTTATAGAGCAGAGTTACAGCAAGTTAAAGCATATAATAATAATTACTTACCAAGTACTTTATGTCGGACTTTCGCTGTTTGGCAGAATAAATCTTTATAAAACAACTTACTATAGTTAAATCTATCTTTTTATTTATACTTTGGTCGCTCTGCTACCGCCCACCATGAAAGCTGGAACACCCACTAGTGAGTGGTAGGGACCAGGTTGACTACCACTGATTTATATGCTAAAGGTTTTAACAGAAAAAGACATGAAAGAAGAAATGGACACTGTAAGCAGAAGGAAGAAAATTCTAAGAAAGAATTTTAAAAAGTGCTAGAGAACAAAAATACTATAACAGGAAGGAAAAACCCCTTTCATGAGCTTATTAATAAATTGGATATGGCTAATAAAGGAATCTCAAGCTTGAAGATATGTCAATGGAAACTTCCAAAACTGAAAAAGTAAGGACAAAAAAGACTGGGGGGAAAAACAGATAGAATATCCATGAACTATAGGACAACTAAAAAAAGTGTAAAACACATGCAACAGGAAATACCAAAAGGAAAAGAGAGAAATTAACAGAAGCAATATGTGAATCAATAATGACTGAGAATTTGCTTCAGACTGATGTCAGACACCAAACCACAAATCCAGGAAGCTCAGAGATCACCAAGCATGGTAAGTACCCCCAAAACTATATCTATGTATATCATATTCAAACTAAAGAAAATCAAAGATACAGAAAAAATTTAAAAGAAGTCAGAGGGTGGGGTGAGAAACACTGTACTTATAAAGGAAACAAGAATTCCTTAGAGAGGACCCAAGAACTTTGTAGGGTACAGAATTCTAGGTTGGTGGGTTTTTTTCCCCTCAACATTAAATACTTCACCCATTCTCTTCTTGTTTGAATTGTTTCTGACTTCTCCTCAAAAACTCTTCAAACAAGAGAATGGGGTAAAATATTTAGTGTTGAAGAAACAAAAATCAACCTAGAATTCTATACCCTACAAAATTATCCTTCGAAAGTGAATAAATAAAGACTTTCTCAAACAAACAAAAATTGAGAGAATTCACTACCATTAGAACTTCCCCATAAGAAATGTTAAGAAGAAGTTTCTCAGATAAAAGGAAAATGATATAAGCCAAAAACTCAAATCTACAGAAAGAAAAGAAGAGCATTAGAGAAGGAGTAAGTGAAGGTAAAACATTTTCCATGCTATTATGATTCCCATGCTTTGGGAACTATTGAGCTAAACCAGCTTAGGCAAACAGAGTGAGTAGTAGTGCCTTCTAAAAGATCTTCAGAATTACAGAGATCATGATTTTGTGCATAATGCTTTACATGATTGCCGAGGTACACATACATCCCATTAATATATCTGTCCAACTTCACACTATTGTCCCAGCATAGTCATTACTCACATCCCCTTCTATACGCCAATGTGTCCTGATTTGGGACAATGCACTATACTGTCACCAGGTTGATCGCTCACCTGTTCATCATTTTCTGAGCACCTACTCTGGACTTGGCTCTGTTAGAATGACTGGAAATACAAGGGTGAGTAAGGTAATTCCCAGCCCCCAGAGAACTCAGGAATGAAAGATCAGGACAAGGAGGGAAAGGGAACCACTTAATGACAATACAAAGTGATGAGAGTCACACAAAGATCTGTGCCATATGCTGTTGGAATTACAGGAAAGCAGGACAAATAAATCAAAGAACACCACACTTTCATCAGTGAAAAGAGCAGAAACAGCAGCTAATCAGTGATGTGAGACCCAATGAACCAGTTCCACAGAGGTGGGTAGGTCTTTCCCTTTTAAAACAATGTATTAATTTGCATTTCTACCTGTCCAGTGAACTGATGTAGTAAGGATTCAAGTGAGGAAATAAATACAGTTTCTGAATCATATTTTTTCAGTGGTTATGAGAAAACCTGTCCTGCCTAGTAAAACTTATAATATGTACAGATAGAAATGTTTGCAGAGGAATGATATTTTTCATGGGCTTGTCTCCTCTCCAGAGCCTACTGCAAATGTGTTTTTTGTCCTGCCCCCCACAATTTACTAGTTTTAAAACATGAATCAGATCATATTACTTCCTTGATCAAAACCCTTCATGGGTTAATCATTGTTTGCAGAATAAAATCCACACTCCTTCCCATGAAACTTCAGCAATAAATGGAAGCATACACCATGTTCATAAATAGGACAAATTACTATCATTAGAATGTCCATACTAGCCTGACCAGGCAGTGGTGCTGTGCTTAGGGTATTGGAGTGGGACGCAGAGGACCCAGTTTCGATACCCCAAAGTCACCAGCTTGAGTACGGGCTCACCAGCTTGAGTGAGGGGTCACTGGCTGGAGTGTGGGATCATAGACATGACCCCATGGTTACTGGCTTGAAGCCCAAAGTCGCTGGCTTGAGCCCCAGGTTGCTGGCTTGAGAAAGGGGTCACTTGCTCTACTATAGTCCCCCAGTCAAGGCACATATGAGAAAGTAATCAATGAAGAAGTAAGGTACTGCAACAAAGAATTGATGCTTCTCATCTCTCTCCTTTCCTATCTGTCTGTCCCTATCTGTCCCCTCTCTCTGTTTCTCTGTCTCTATCACAAAAAAAGGTCCATATTACCCAAAGTGTTCTATAGATTCAATGAAATTCATGTCAAAATACTAATGGTATATCTCACAGAACTAGAACAAATAATCCAAAATTTTATATGGAACCACAATAGAACCAGAATAGCCACAGGAATATTGAGAAAGAAGAACAAAGTTAGGGTATCACACTACCTAATACCAAACTATACTAAAAGGCCATAGCAATCAAAACAGCATACTGGCATAAAACCAGACATATAGATCAACAAATAGAATAGAGAGCCCAGAAATAAATCAACATCTATATGGTAAATTAATATTTGACAAAGGAGGCAAGAACATACAGTGAGGTAAAGACAGTATATTCAATAAACAAAGCAGGAAAAACTAAACAGATTAAGGCAAAAAAAATTGAAACTAGACCACTTTCTTATACGATATACAAGAATAAACTCAAAATGAATTAAAGACTTAAATGTAAAATTTGAAACCATAAAAATTTTAAAAGAAAATATAGGCAATAAAATCTTGAACATTTCTTGTATTAATATATTTTTCTGATACATTTCCTTGGGCAAGGGAAACAAAAGAAAAAATAAACAAATAAGACTACATCAAAATAAAAGGGTTTTGCACAACAAAGGAAACCATCAAAAAAAATAGAAAGACAACCTACTAAATGGGAGAATATATTCACCAATGATCTGCTAAGGGGTTATATATATCCAAAAGTTTATATATATATATATATATATATATATATATATATATATATATATATATATATATATATATAATATTATATATATATATAAATAAATAAAAATTATACTACACAAAACACACAAAAAAAATCCAGTTAAAAGTCCGGGCAGAGCCCTGGCCAGTTGGCTCAGTGAATGGAGCATTGGCTTGGAGTGCAGACATCCCAGGTTTGATCCCTGGTCAGGACACACTTGAGAAGCAACCATCTGTTTCTCTTCCCTTCCCTCTCCCCTTTCTCTCTTTCTTCCCCGCTCACAGCCAGTGACTTGAATAGTTCAAGCGTCAGCCCCAGATACTAAGGATAGCTCAGTTTTCTAAGCATTGGCCTCAGCTATTGAGGACAATTCAGCTGATTCAAGCACTGGTCCCAGGTAGGGGTTGCCAGGAGAATCCCAGTAAAGTTGCATGTGGGAGTCTGTCTATCTCCCCTCCTCTCATTTAAAAAAAAATGGGCAGAGGACCTGAATAGACACTTCTCCAAAGAGGACACATAGATGGCCAATAGACATATGAAAAGATGCTCTCTATCATTAATTGTCCGAGAAATGCAAATTGAAACTACAATGGGATATCATCTCACATCTTTCATAATGGCTATCACCAATAAATCCACAAATTAGAAGGGTTGGCAAGGATGTGGAGAAAAGGCAACCCCCACGCACTGCTGGTCGGAATGCAGATTGGTGCAGCCACTATGGAAAAAAGTATGGAGGGTCCTTAAAAGATAAAAATATGTGCCTGTCTTATGGCCCAGTGATACCAATTCTGGGGATTTATCCAAAGTAACCCAAAACACTAATTTGAAAGAATATATACACCCCTATATTCACTGTAGTGTTATTTACAATAGCTAAGCTATGGAAGCAGCCCAAGTGCCTACCAACAGACAAGTGGATAAAAAAGCTGTGGCGCCTTCACAGTGAAATATTACTTGGCCATAAAAAAGTGAAATCTTACCTTTTGTGACAGCATGGATGGACCTAGAGGGTATTATGCTCAATGAAATAAGTCAGTCTGAAAAAGACAAATACCATACAATTTCACTTATATGTGGAACCCAAAGAACCAAAAAAAATGAACAAACAAAGTTGAAACAGACTTGTAGATACAGAGAGAGAGCTGGCTGTTGCCAGAGGGTCCGGGGGCTGGGGCACTGCATGAAAGGAGTGAAGGGACTAAAGCATACATTGGTAGCTACAAAATGGTCATGGGGATGTAAGTACAGCATAGAAAATATAGTCAATAATACTGTGATAACTACATATTGGGATACTGGTAACAGAGAGGGAGACACTATGTGAAGTATATGACTGTCTAACCACTCAGCTACACACCTGAAAAAAATAATATTTTGTTTTTCTTGTTCTTTACCCATCTTACAGATAAAGCATGTTCAAAATAATAATAGCAACAATGTAGCCAATGATTATAACTATATATAAGTGAAATGAATAACAATAATGATACAACAGAGGAGAGGGAGGATAGAGGAATATTTTGTTACTATAAGGTACTAGCATAACTTATGAATCAGTAGAGGGTTATTTGAAAGTGGACTTGTATTAATTGTAAATATATGTTGCAAACTCTAGGGAAACCACTAAAAACAGTTTTTTAAAAAGTATAATTGAATGCCCTGGACGGTTGCCTCAGTAGATAAAGTATTGGCCTGGCATGCGATGTCCCAGGTTCTACCCCTGGTCAGGACACACAAGAGAAGTGACCATCTGCTTCCCTTCCATTCCTTCTCCCCACCCTCCTCTTTTTCTCTTGAAGTCAGTGGATCAATTGGTTCAAGTATCAGCTACAGGAGCTGAGGATAGCTTGGTTAATCTGAGTGCATCAGACTCAGGCGCTAAAAATAGCTCAGTGGATTTCAGCATCGTCCCAGGACAGGGAGTTGCCAGGTAGATCCCAGTTAGGGCACATATGGGAGTCTGTCTGTCAATCACCCCAACTCTCACTTTTTAAAAAAGTATAATTGATAAGTTTAAAAGATGAGAAAATGGAATCATGTAAAATGGTCAGTTAAAACCACAAAAGGCAGAAAAAAAGGGTGGAAGGCAGAAACAGGAATAAAGAACAAAAGCAATAAATAGAAAACAGTAACAAACATGGTAGATATTAATCCAACTGTATCGATTATCACTTTTAAAACCAATGGAAAATAGAAAATATTTGTGTAAAAAACATCTGATAAATGACTATTATCCAAAATACAAAAGGAACTCTAAAAACTCAACAGTAAGAAAACAACCCAATTTTTAAAATGGACAATGGGCCTTGTTGGGCAGATAAAATATATTATGCTCACTTTGTTAAAGATGGCGCTGCCCACATGGAAGTTCGTTGATATTAATGTGTGTTCTGGAACAGGCTGTGGGCAGGCCGGGTTGTTATAGCCTAAGGCTTAGTTTAAGAGTAAGCTCTTCCCCACACCCTTGACTGATTGGATGATGTAGGGTGGTGCGCTCTCCTGAGGAATCCCATTATACAGAGACTTCCTTGTTTGTATAATTGGATTAAAGGTTTTGATTCTACGATATAAAGTGGGAGAGACCAATAGCTTGCTCTCTCTCTTGGTGCTTGGTTCCTGAGGTAGAAGAGAGGAGAGCAGAGTAAGACCACATGGAGGCCAGGAGAAGCAGCCAAGATGGCAGAGTGCTGAGGAAGAAGCCAGTTTGCTAAGAGTTTGTGCTGGAGGAGATGGGGAACAGAGGTGAATAAGTCTGGTGAGCTAGAAACCTTTGATTCTAGGAAACTCGGATAAGTCAGTAGCTTTGTGAGCACTGAATGTGTGGGTTTTGGAGCCCAGTGTGTGTTTTTGCTTGCCCGCCGGGTGCAAGCTAGAATTAAAGCTGATGGCTCACCAGTTCTTGGCTCCATTGTTTCATTACTGACTGTTCGAATCTAATGCGAACCTGCATTGGCCAGGCGGCTGTGATAGTGGCCGCGACTACTGGCTTTATAGGCCTAAACAGATAGCTCACCAAAGATAGATAGTTAGCAATTAAACCTAGGAAAAGATGTTCCACATCTTATGTTTTTATGGGATTGTAAATTAAAACAACAATAAGATAGCACTACACACCTATTAGAATGTTCAAAATCTGAAACACTGACAATACCAAATGCTGAAAAGAATGTGGAGAAACAGGAACTCTCACTCATTGCTATAGGGAATGCACAATGACACAGCCAATACGAAAGACAGTTTGCAGCATCTTCAGTTTCTTCCAAAATTAAACATACTCTTACTACAACAATCCAACAGTTCAGCTCCTAGGTATTTACTCTAATGAGCTGGAAACTTAGGTTCACACATACATGCACACAAAAACAGCACAGGAATGTATATAGCAGTAAAAGCATCTTTGCACATGTTACTGAGAGAAGGATCTCTAGGTGAGATTAGCCTGGATTATTTAGGGAGGCCCTAAATCCAATGACAAATGTCCTTATAAGAGAAAGGCAGTGGGAGCTGGGGCGGCAACATGGCGATGGAGTAGGCGGGCGTTCCAACTTCCACCTCCCAGAACCAAAATGAATTACAACTTAATTTTAAGAACCATCATCCGGAAAAACTAACTTTAAACTAAGAGGACTCTTTAATCAAGGAACACTGAAGAAGCCACACTGAGACTGGTACGAAAAGCAGAAATGCGGAGAAATCTGCCCAGCTCCCGGGAGCGAATGGTAGCCCGGAGAGACTTGCGTGGTGGGAAGTGAGTTTAGTGGAGAAGGGAGGGTCTGGGCTCCAGAAAAAAAGCCCCAGCCTGCAACCCCAAAGCCTAGAAGAGCCCTACGAACAGTATTTAGCTGCAAAACAAGTCAGGATACTGTTTATGAGGAAGAGACAGATTTCTCAGACCCAGGATTAAAGGAACCATGCAGAAAACCTCTTTCACAACCACTCACCCGGGGCTCCGGGGGATGGGGAAAGATGAGAGGACCAGAGTAGCAGGAAGAGAGTATAATCTAGGAGGCACAGAGAGAAACACTTTGAGGGACAGCCACCCTCTCCCCTGGGCTGAGTCACTCCCCCAATATGAAGTGAATATTTCCCCTGGAACCAGCAATACCAGCAAAGGGAAGCAGGACACCAGCCAAACAAGCTCTTCTGCGGCACTCAGAGCAGAGTCACTTAGAATGAGGGAACCTTAAGAAATACAGTATTGAGTGCTAGGGTCTGAGCTGCAGTGCCTCCACCCACACTGCTGAGAGCTTGCTGGAGGGTGGGCAGTGGCAAGACGCAGAAGTGTGGTCCCGTGGGTGTGAGCGGAAGCCGGGCCGGCCACGACTGAGGCCCAGTGTGAGCTCAGTCTCACCTGGCAGGGTCGTAAGGAGTGCACAAAAGCAGTCCAGCCAGCTTCAGGCCGCCTGCAATCCCACCTGCAGGGGAAAGGCAAAAGCCTGGGAACTGAAGAGACCCACAGCTGAGCGTGGGCACACAGCCCTGCCCAGCCCGCAGAGCTGGGGCTTGCAGCCCGACTCGGGAGCACAGCTCCACTCACAGGTGCAGGGCAAAAGCTGGGGAAAAGGCAAAGACCTGGGCTGAACAAAAGTGCTCACCCCTGCCAGCAGTTCCGAGGCTTGCAGCCCTGTGGGTGGTGTACAGCCCCACCTGCAGGGCAGGCGAAGGCCAAGGCTCTTAGACCCAGGCATGTGAACACAGCCCCTCCCATGGAGGAGAGGCCAAAACCGCAGCAACAGCCACAGCTGGCCCCACCTGCAATGCTCATACCCAAACGCCCAAGGCAGCAGCAGAGGAGGTGGCAGGCCTGCAAACAGATCACACCTAGGGAACACAGAGGCCACACCCATTAGACTCCAGTGGCCACACCCTTCTTATACACAAATAAAATGAAAAGACAGAGAAATTCAACCCAATTGAATAAAAAGAAATCTCCAGAAAAGGACTTGAATGAGTCAGATATAACCAAATTACCAGATGCAGAGTTTAAAATAATGATTGTTAGGATGTTCAAAGATCTTACAACAACAATAGGTGGTCATAACGAACAACTAAATAAAGAAATAGCAAGTATGAAAAAGGACATTGAAATAATAAAAAAGAATCAGTCAGAAATGACAAATAAAGTATCAGAAATGAAGACCACAATGGAAGGAATTAAAAGCAGGATGGATGAAGCTGAGTATTGAATCAGCGAGTTAGAGCACAAGATAAACTAAGGCACAGAAGCAGAGAAGAAAACAGAAAAGGGACTCAAAAAGTCTGAGGAAACTCTAAGAGAGCTCGGAAGAGAAATAACATGAAGAGAAATAACATCCGCATCATAGGGGTTCTTGAAGATGAAGAGAAAGAACAAGGGATAGAAACTTTGTTCAATCAAATTATAGCTGAAAACTTCCCTAAATTAAGACTGGAAAATGTTTCACACATTCAAGAAGCACAGAGAACTCCATTAAAGAGAAACCCAAAAAAATCTATACCAAGACACATCATAGTTAAAATACCAAAGCTAAGTGATAAAGAGAAAATATTAAAAGCTGCTAGAGAATAAAAGGCTATCACCTACAAAGGAGCCCCCATAAGGATGATATTCGATTTCTCAACAGAAACACTTGAGGCCAGAAGGGAATGGCAAGATATATTCAAAGTAATGCAGAACAAGAACCGACAACCAAGACTACTTTATCCAGCAAGGCTATCGTTTAAAATTGAAGGAGAAATACAAAGCTTCCCAGACAACAACAACAAAAAAAAAATTCAAGGAATTCATTACAGCCAAACCAATGCTGCAAGAAATGTTAAGGGGTCTGTTTTAAACAGAACAAAGGGGGGAAAGAATATAGCAAAAGAGGAATACCACTTTAAAGAATGAAATGGCAATAAATAACTACATATTAATAATAACCTTAAGTATATATGGATTAAATGATCCAATCAAAAGACATAGGGTAGCTGCATGGATAAAAAAACAGAACCCATACATGCGCTGTCTACAAGAGACACACCTTAAAACAAAAGATACACATAAACTGAAAGTAAAAGGATGGAAATAAATATTTCATGCACATGGAAATGAAATAAAAGCTGAGGTAGCAATACTTATATCAGACAAAATGGACTTTAAAACAAAGACTATAGTAAGAGATAAAGAAGGTCACTACCTAATGATAAAGGGAACAATCCAACAGAAAGATATAACCATCATAAATATCTACGCACCTAATATAGAAGCACCTAAATATATAAAGCAGACTTTGATGGATATAAAGGGCGAGATTAATAGCAATACTATAATAGTAGGAAATATCAATACTAGATAGATCCCTAAGAAAGAAAATTAACAAAGAAACAGCAGACTTAAAGGACACTAGATCAACTCGATTTAATAGATATCTTCAGAACCTTTCACCCTAAAGCAGCAGAATATACATTCTTTTCAAGTGCACATGGTACATTCTCTAGGATAGACCACATGTTAGGGCACAAAAGAGGTCTCAACAAATTTAAGAAGATTGAAATCATATCAAGCATTTTCTCTGATCACAATGGCATGAAACTAGAAATCAACCACAACAGAAAAACTGAAAAATACTCAAACACTTGGAAACTAAATAGCATGTTATTAAATAATGAATAGGTTAACAATGAGATCAAAGAAGAAATAAAAAAATTCCTAGAAACAAATGATAATTCCTAGAAACGAATAACAACTCAAAATTTATGGGACACAGCAAAAGCAGTAGTGAGAGGGAAGTTCATAGCATTACAGGCATACTTTAAGAAGCTAGAAAAAGCTCAAATAAACAACTTAACCCTGCATCTAAAAGAACTAGAAAAAGAACAGCAAGTAAAGCCCAGAGGTAGAAGGAAGGAAATAATAAAGATCAGAGCAGAAATAAATGACATAGAGGCTAAAGAAACAATAAAGAGAATCAATAAAACAAGGAGCTGGTTCTTTGAAAAGGTAAACAAGATCAATGAACCTTTAACTAGACTCACCAAGAAAAAAAGAGAGAGGACTCAAATAAATAAAATTAGAAATGAGAATGGAGAAATAACAACTGACACAACAGAAATACAAAGGATTATAAGAAAATACTATGAAGAACTGTATGCCAAAAAATTAGACAACCTAGATGAAATGGACAAATTCCTTGAAAATATAATATTTTAAAAATCAATCTGGAAGACTCGGAAAACCTAAACAGACTGATTACAACAAAGGAAATCGAAACAGTTATCAAAACACTCCCAACAAACAAAAGCCCAGGGCCCGATGCCTTCACAAGTGAATTCTACCAAATATTCAAAGAAGAACTAACTCCTATTTTTCTCAAGCTATTTCAAAAAACTGAAGAGAAAGGAAGACTTCCAAGCTCCTTTTACGAGGTGAGCATAATTCTGATTCCAAAACCAGGCAAAGACAACACAAAGAAAGAAAATTGTAGGCCAATATCCCTGATGAATCTAAATGTAAAATCCTCAACAAAATATGAGCCAACTGGATCCAGCAATATATGAAAAAATTATACAATATGATCAACTGAGATTTATTCTGGGGAGGCAAGGCTGGTACAATATTGGCAAATCAATCAATGTGATTCATCACATAAACAAAAGGAAGGACAAAAATCACATGATAATTTCAATAGATGCAGAAAAAGCATTTGATAAAATCCAGCATCCATTCATGATCAAAACTCTCAGCAAAGTGGGAATACAGAGAACATACCTCAATATGATAAAGGTCATCTATGTAAAACCCACAGCCAACATCATACTCAATGGGCAAAAGTTAAAAGCAATCCCCTTAAGATCAGGAACCAGGCAGGGGTGCTCCCTTTCACCACTCTTATTCAACATAGTCCTGGAAGTCCTAGCCACACCAATCAGACAAGAAGAAGAAATAAAAGGAATCCAAATTGGAAAAGAAGAAGTAAAACTATCATTATTTGCAGATGATATGATATTGTATATAGAAAACCCTAAAGTCTCAGTCAAAAAACTACTGGACCTGACAAATGAATTCAGGAAGATGGCAGGATATAAAATAATACTCAGAAATCAGAGGCATTTTCATACACCAACAATGAACTGTCAGAAAGAGAAATTAAGGAAACAATCCCCTTCACTATTGCAACAAAAAAATAAAGTACCTAGGAGTAAATTTAACCAAGGAGATTAAAGACTTGTACTCAGAAAATTATAAAACATTGATAAAACAAATCAAGGAAGATACAAACAAGTGGAAGCATATACCATGCTCATTGCTAGGTGGAATAAACATCATTAAAATGTCTATATTACCTAAAGCAATTTATAAATTCAATGCAATACCAATTAAAATACCAATGACATACTTCAAAGACATTGAACACATATTCCAAAAATTTATATGGAACCAGAAAAGAACACGAATAACCTCAGCAATCTTGAAAAGGAAGAATAAAGTAGAAGGTATCGCACTTCCGGATATCAAGGTTTATTACAAGGCCATTGTACTCAACACAGCTTGGTACTGGCATAAGAACAGGCACATAGGTCAATGGAACAGAACAGAGAACCCAGAAATAAACCCACACCTTTATGGACAACTAATATTTGACAAAGGAGGAAAGAGTATACAATGGAGTAAAGACAGCCTCTTCAACAAATGGTGTTGGGAAACTTGGATAGCTACCTGCAAAAAAATGAAACTAGACCACCAACCTACACCATTCTCAAAAATAAACTCAAAATGGATAAAAGACTTAAATGTAAGTCATGAAACCATAAGCATCTTAGAAGAAAACATAGGCAGTAAGCTCTCTGACATCTCTCGCAGCAATATTTTTGCTGATTTATCTAGATGGGCAAGGGAAATAAAGGACAGGATGAACAAATGGAACTGTATCAAACTAAAGAGCTTTTGCACAGCTAAAGACAATAAGAACAAAATAAAAAGAAAAACTATGCAATGGGAGAACATATTCGACAATACATCTGATAAGGGGTTAATAACCAAAATTTATAAAGAACTTGTACAACTCAAACCGGGAAGATAATCCAATCAAAAAAATGAGCAAAAGAAATGAATAGACACTTCTCCAAAGAGGACATACAGATGGCCAACAGGCATATGAAAAAATGTTCAACATCACTAGTCATTAAAGAAATGCAAATTAAAACCACAATGAGGTATCACCTCACACCAGTCAGAATGGCACTCATCAACAAAACAACACAGAATAAGAGCTGGTGAGGATGTGGAGAAAAGGGAACCCTCCTGCACTGCTGGTGGGAATGCAGACTGGTGCAGCCACTGTGGAAAACAGTATGGAGATTCCTCAAAAAATTAAAAATCAAACTGCCTTTTGACCCAGCTATCCCACTTTTAGGAATATACCCCAAGAACACCATAGCACTGTTCGAAAAGAAGAAATGCGCCCCCATGTAAGTGTCAGCATTGTTCACAATAGCGAAGATCTGGAAACAGCCCAAGTGTCCGTCAGAGGATGAGTGGATTAAAAAGCTTTGGTACATATACACAATGGAATACTATGGGGCCATGAAAAAGAAGAAAATCTTACCTTTTGTGACAACATGGATAGACATGGAAACTATTATGTGAAGTGAAATAAGCCAGGGAAAAAAAGAAAAATATTATATGACCTCACTCATTTGAGGAATCCAATGAACAATGTGAACTGAGGAATGGAATCTCAATTCCAGAGGAGAGATTAAAGAGACCAGAGGAAAAGAGGACAGAGGGAAAGGGGATAATAGGATGGGATAAACCTGAAGGGAAGGGAGGAGGGTGCTAGTGGGAGGGGGACAAGGGAGATATTGAAGGGAATATGGGGAAGGGGGATGCATTCGGGGCAACACTAGAATCTATGTAAACACAATAAATTAAAATCAATTAAAAAAAGAAAAGAGAAATAAATAAAAGGAATTGTTCTGAAGTGAAAAAAAGAAAAAGGCAGTGGGAGATTTGAGAGAGAGGTGAAAAACAGAGGCAGAGGTGGAGTTATGCAGCCACTAGCCAAGGAATGCCTGGGCCACCCAGAAAGACAACAGATACTGCCCTAGAACCACAGAGGAAGTACCGCCCTGCCAACACCTTGATTTCAGACTTCTGGCCTCCAGAACTGTGAGAAAATATGTCCTGGCTCTTTCATGGTACCCAGTGTGTGGTAATTTATTGTGGCAGCCACAGAAACCTCATACGTCCCTCTATTGTCTAATCCAGAACCCAGAGGGTCCTTTTAAATCACAGGTCAGATCCGGGCACACCTGCACTCCTGAGGGAGTTTCCCACAGTGGTTTCCCGCATTCCTCAGAGTAGAGTCGTAGTCGCTACAAAAGCCCTGGATAACCCACTCCCCCCTCTCCCAACCCTTCTTTCTCTGCTTCGCCCCAGCTGCTCTCCCTCCTGCCCCTCCACTCAGCCACACTGGCCTCCATGCTTTTCCTTGAACACACCAAGGACATCCCCAGCAAGGGACCTGACCCTCTGTGGAGGTCCGGATGGCGACTCCTTCACCTCCTTCTGGTCTCTCATTAAATTACACTGGCTTAGTGAGGCCTCTCCTAACCATCAGTAAAATTGCAAGCCCAAGCTCCCAGATAGCCTTACCCTGCTCTGCCCTTCATCTTCCCATCGCACTTGCCACCTTCCAATATATAACTGCATATTATTATGTTTGCTATTATTCATCATTTGTCTCCCCAAAACACTAAGTGCCTGGGTAAGTCCTTACTCCTTTGTTCACTGATATATCATAAGTGCCTTAATATGCCTGGCCCATAGTATCTACTCAGTACATGGAAGGAAGGAGTAAGGGAGGGAGGGAAGAAGGAAGGGAGAAATGGAAGGAAAGAAGGAAAGAGAGGGAAGGAGGAACCACACTAAAACCAGAGTACAGTTGATACTCAAACCCAAGGCTGTTTGGCTCCAAGATCTTTACTGTTTCTGTTCCATGACACCTCCCGGGATTTTTCTTACAACACTGCCCTTGAAATGCCTGCCTTCAGACCTCCTTGTAGGTAAAACTGTCCTAAGAGAAAGCCTCTTGGAACTCCCCTTATAAACACACTTGGAGAGAGTCCAGGGGGGAGGGGGGACCACCGCAGCCGTAGCAAAGCTGCAGAGCCAGGTAAGACGCAGGACCTGTGCACAAGGAGGGCGGCGGTGTAGGGGAGGGCAGAGGTGAGACATGTTTGAAATATGTCAGAAAATAAACACAGAAGTAATTTAAGTAATGCCATAAGATGGTAAATGAAACACATCCAAAATTGGAAAGGGGTCAGGGCCACCAAGTCCAAAAACCCACTAATGTTGCACTGGTCTCTAAATCAATCCTACCAAGAAGGTACTCAGCTCTTACCTTCCATTAACACCTTACACTTAACTTTTCGTACTTTCATTGTATAAAAACGGGCCTTCTTAAAGTGTTCACCATCAGATTCTCCAATTAGACCATAGTCCCACACAGTAGATCAGAAGTCAGCACACTTTTTTTTTTTAAAGGACCAAACAGTAAACAGGTTGAGGACTATTTGGTCTTTCTGGGAACTATTCAACTCTGTTATTGCAGCACAAAAGCAGCCTAGATGATATATAAAGGAATGGGTGTGGCTGTTGCCAATAAAAATTTATTTACAAAAACATGCAGCAGACTTTAGTTTGCCAAACCCTGCATTAGCCCACCCAGAACAAGCCAAGGCTCCTGGTCACAGGTTAGCCCCACAGATACTTTACAATAAATACAACCTTTCTACAACCCTTCTATTCTTTGGATCAAAAAGCTCTATTTCCTCCCTTCTCATTGGCATGATCTCAAGTTCCCCCACTGGATCCCTCCTCTAAGCTCCGCCATCTGTTTGTGTAGTTCTGGGCAGGAGTCCTGTCCTGAGTAGGACACCCCAGCAGACCAGGCTGCAGTAGAGATGGCCCATCATTCCAGCCCTCACGCCTTCAATAACATAGCCAAAGAGCACTTGCTTACCTGTATTCTGCACCCAACTCACAATCAGCTAAAACCAAATTACAACCACACAGGCCAAGTTGTTCTGTCCCACATTGTTTGTGACCTTTGTGTTTTAGGCATTACCTTTGCCCCTTAGCCGTTTGCCTTGTTAGACTCTAGCCTTTGGCTACAAGCAATTAAGACCTCTCTGACTCCTGAATTTGTCACTTGAGGTATTGGCTCTTCTTCCCACCTCTGCCATTCACAATTGATGAGCAGACTCTCCCTCTCTCTCTCTCTCTCTCTCTCTCTCTCTCTCTCTCTCTCTCTCTCTCTTCATCCAAGTCTTTGATAAGAAATCTCTCAAAGGACATGGCCACCTGCTCCCACGACCCCTGACTCTTCTATGCCCCAATACAGTCCTGTGATTCAGAATGACATCCAAAGTCAGATTCCCCTGGCTGGATTCTTCCTTCTTCAGATGCTACATCACAGGGGCTATAACACTACACAGAACAAGACAGAACTGTGTGGAACACGTCCCCATGTTGGGCATACAGTGCAGGGAGGAGGGTCTGCTGGATTCTACAGCAAAGGATACAGCAGTTAAAAACCAACGCATTTAAAATGCAAAGATGTGCCTACGCCCTCTTTTCGGGATAAAGCATGGCTGCAGCAATCCCACGTGAGCCTCCCCAACGGGGCACGGATAGAGAGTGTAATGTCAGCTGGCAGTGGCTTCTCGCTCACCACCACCCAGTCACTGAAAATGTAAGCTGTTTCTAGTTTCTAGGTTGGCTGGGCACTTGAAAGATTGGGAATTTGTTTGTTTGTTTGTTTGTTTCTTTGTTTGTTTGAAGTAGTTCTAAGTGAAAAACAAATAGTAGTGTTTCGGTAGGTGCTAAGCTGTTAGTACTCACGGCACTTCTTTATGGCACCAGATACATGGGTTTTGTTCTCACACCGACCAATTCTCCAACTCTCCAGACACCAACTGGGTGTCATACAATTCAATTCAATTCTGACCCCAGCTATGTGCAGTTAGCAACAGATCCCACAAGCTGAAGGGCTCATCCCACAAGACTGCCCCCAATTCAGATGCCAGTCACACGTCCCAGACCATCCATTCTTCTGACCAACCGGCTACAAACTGGGGATTGTCATGACTCTTTTCTCAGTTTCGAAAATTCTATAGAACAACTCACAGAACTCAGGAAACTGCTTTACTTACTATTACAGTTGATTATAAAGGTTACAACTAGGGAACAGCCAAACAGAAGGGAAACAGGGGTGGAGCTTCTGTATCCTGGCCCCGCCCACCACCCTGTTGCTCGGGAGTTTTACAGAGTTTCAGTAAGTAGACAGGACTGACTAAATAATTGGTCACTGGTGATGGAACTCAACTTCCCGCCCCGCTTCCCTATGCAAGGGTCAGGGGGTGGGTTAAAAGTTCCAACTCTCTTAATTACATGGTTGGTTCCTCTGGCAACCAGTAGTCACCTCACCAGCATAAACAGAGCAGAAAGAGCCTAGCAAGGCCAAATTCATCATAGCAGAGTGGAAAATGATGGTGGCTTTCCTTTCTCCTTGAACAGACAGAAACAGGCTCAGTGTGTGTGTGTGTGTGTGTGTGTGTGTGTGTGTGTGTGTGTGTGTGTGTGTGTATGCCAGCCAGTTACCCAGATAGAATTTGGTATTCATGAGTCTTATATTTGTCTGTTTAAGGATGCTCAGCCGTAAATGGATCTTTAATTACACGAGTCTAAATATAACCCCATCTCTTGCACATGAATCCCACCTTTCACCAAATACATTCATTTGTTCCCACCAACATTCGCTCCTTCTGAGCTTTCAGAGAAAGGCCTAGGGTGAGTCAGGGAAAGGAAGACCCTTCCGGAACTAGGAAGCCCTCCCTCTTTCCTGTGAGTTGTCCCCTTTCTAAGAAAAAGGAGTGTGAGGAGCCAGCAGCTGCCTAATTGCAGCCTGGCCTATCCATCTGCTATTTGTGATTATCAGTGTTTTTCAGGCTGAACAGCTTTGCTTTCATGGGAAGTTGTTAACAAGTACAGAAAGGCTCCACTCTGCTGCCCTGCAGGGAGGGGGAGGTGCCAACACCCAGGTGTGAGGTGGAGGTCTCTGGGCAAAGGCAGGACCCTCCCAAGAAAGTCTCTCCGCCTCTGGGTTCCCAGCAACCTGCTTGATGCACTGAAGCTTGTTTGTTTCCTTCAGTATTGATACCCACCAGCTCCTCAGATCCCCTATTTGACTGTCAGGGAGGCTCAGAGCTGGTGGGGAGGCAGTGAAGGCTCCAGAGCAGAGGGATGGTGGGATGGGAACTGTGTTGTAGGCAGAAGAGCCTGGCTGTGCTGTGTGTGCTCATTAGATTTGCTGTCACTGAGCCTCTTCCTGGAGACACCCGAGGTGCTCCTTCCTCCCTCCTTCACCCCCTGCACCCACACAGAGAGCCCAGGCCGCACCCAGCTCCCAACCCCATACTTCTAAATCCTTCACTCAGGCCTTTGAACCCTTTCTTTGTGACCCTGCTTCCTTTCCTTCTTCAGAGATGTTCAGATCACCCAAGGAAGTGAGGCGAGGCAGAATTCCAATTTATTTCCTTGAGCTTCAAACCTGAGACTTGTTCATCCCTAGAATCGAAGCTGTAATAGCTTGTGTGCTGTTACAACCAGCCCACACTGCAGCAGAGGCAATTTGTGTTTCAGAAGTAATAGAGAATAAATTGCAGAGGAAATATTTTATGCAAATTAACCAAGCTTAACATTTTGATAAAGGGCTTCTTAAAAAATGAACCAAGGAATCCAATACTCCATTGCAAGTTTAAAATTCCAATGAAACAACAAAAGAAAATTTCAAAAGTCTGAAATCTAAGTATGTGACAGCAAGAGGCATTAACCACCCATAAGATGGAACACATGCCAAAGTACATAAAACTATTAGTTCAAAACAATATTTATGTGAGCTTATGGATTAAGGTATTTCAATAATTTAAATGATTCTCTTCCTTCTTTTGAGTGGATTCATCACTAAGCCAAAACATATTTGCAATGGGATCAATGCTGAATTTGCAAGTGAGCTGGGAACCTGCTATCAAATGGAGGGAGGAGGGGAAGAACAAGAGGCTCTCTCTGGGTGCAAGCTGGAGGCCAGACCCCGGGAAGAACAAGAGGCTCTCTCTGGGTGCAAGCTGGCGGCCAGACCCCCTGCCAGGTGCTTCACCTGGTATCTCCTTTAAACAGGCATGCTCTGCATTCCCTGAGGGAAAATGCCAAAGGGGCCAAGAAAGCCACAAGCTGATGATTCTGGGCAAAAGACTCTTCCATTTGGAAAGAAAATAGCTAAGAATAGTATGACTGATGTATTTTTCATACAATCCCAGGTCACTTGAATAAGATATTCCTTCAAAATTGAAAAAGGTGGGATGGAGACAAAAAAAATTTTAAAGCCTACTAATATTCCCACTTACCCCAAATTCGGGCTTCTCAGAAGAAGTTGTGAGTTCCCATTCTCACAACTCCCAGCTAAAGAGAGTTTAGAGGAAGCAGCAGGTTTCAGCACATGCGAAAAGTCTGAGTCTCTGCTCCACCTACTAAGATGTGGTTCCCAGTGGGGTTCCCAAACCTGGGGGCTTTAAAGTTATTACAGCGAATCAGGCATCCACATGCACACCAAACTTGGTCTTCAGACAGAATACGTGCTTCACATATAGGCGCACTGTGTCTCAAATGTGTGAAGTGCTGGGGTGATTAATACAATGCAAATTCAAATTTAAAATAACTTAATTTGCAGATTTGGCCATTATATATTCTCCTTAAACAGACTCTAAAAGTATAAACACTATCATGTGGGAGTCCACAATATTTTTAAAAAGAGGTCTTCACAATAAACTTGGAAAGCAATGACTTCGAAAGAGCTGGAACAAAGATCACCAAACCCTATGTAGAAAAATCTCATAGGCCCACACTAGTCTCGGTGACTCTCGTCTAATAAGAAATTTTAAGAAGCTTGATTACCACCTGACCAGGTGGTGGCAGTCCATAGAGCATTGGCCTGGGATGCTGAAGACAGTGCACAGAGCATCAGCCTGGGATGCTGAGGACCCAGGTTTGAAACCCTGAGGTGGCCTGCTTCAGTGTCGGCTCACCCGGCTTGAGCGCCAGCCAGGTTGCACATTTTAGCTTGAGCATGGGATCATAGACATGAACCCATGGTCACTGGCTTGAGCCCAAAGGTCATTGGCTTGACTCCAAGGTCGCTGGCTTGAGCAAGGGGTCACTGGCTCGACTAGAGCCCCCCAGTCAAGGTACATATGAGAAAGCAATCAATAAGCAACTAAAGTGCCGCAATTATGAGTTGATGCTTTGTATCTCTTTCCCTTCCTATCTGTCTGTCCCTGTATGTCCCTCTCCCTGGCTGTCCTGCTAAAAAAAAAAAAAAAAAGAAAAAGAAAAGTTTGATTATCCATTTTTCCAGAATTAATAGTTGCAAATTAGGAAGGTGGGAAAACATAAAAGAAGCCTTCAATTGACTCGAGCATAGAACTTTGAAAGAGTCCTATATGTCAAAATTTCTCTATAAAAATTAAAATCACAAACTGGGAAAAAGTATATGAAATAAACATAATCAAGAGTTAATAACCATAATATATAACAGTGTATATACAGCCTGGCATGCAGTGGCACAGTGGCTGGAGCACTGACCCAGAATGCTGAGGTCGCTGGTTCAAAGCCCTATGCTTGCCCAGTCAAGGAACATATGACAAACAAGCAATGAACAACTAAAGTGAAGAAACTATGAGCTGATACTTCTTGCTGCCCACACCCTCTGTAAAATCAATAAATAAAACCTTTTTTAAAAAGTGCGTATAAGATACACGGTCAAAAGTGCACCATGACTTTATGGACACACTGTATATGTATATAAAACAGAGCAGCGAGCCCCAAAGTAATAAAGGACATGAACAAAAAAATGCACAGAAGGAAAAATGACCAATAAACATGTTTTCAAGTTCAAACTCATCAGAAGTCAAACATGTATAAAATTAAACAACTAGGTATCATTTTTTTACCTAGCCAACTGGTCAGAGATGCTTAAAATTTGTAACACCTAATAGTGTCAAGAATCTAGTGAGAAGGGCATTTATATAATTTTGGTTGGAGTACTAGTACTGCTGTCCTAGGAAGAAATTTGGCCATTTGTAACAAGGTCTTTTAAAAAAAATAGCTTTATTGAGACATTATCGAGATACAATAAACTACACATATTGAAGAGTACTCTGTTTATGTTTTTGGGTTTTTTTACAGAGACAGAGAGAGAGTCAGAGAGAGGAATAGATAGGGACAGACAGGAATGGAGAGAGATGAGAAGCATCAATCATCAGTTTTTCATCGCGACACCTTAGTTGTTCATTGATTGCTTTCTCACATGTGCCTTCACCGCGGGCCTTCAGCAGACCGAGCAACCCCTTACTAGAGCCAGCGACCTTGGGTCCAAGCTGGCGAGCTTTTGCTCAAGCCAGATGGGCCCACGCTCAAACTGGCAACCTCAGGGGCTCAAACCTGGGTCCTCCGCATCCCCGTCTGATGCTCTATCCACTGTGCCACCACCTGGTCAGGCTGAAGTGTACTGTGGATAGACCTGTAAAACCATCACCATGGTCAAGATGGTAAACATAGGCATCACTCTCCCAAAAGGCTCCTTGTGTCCCTTTGTAAACCCTCCCTGCCCCCTACCTCTTGTTCCCAGGCAACCACTGATATGTTTTCTGTCACTAAAGATTAGTTTGTACTTTTTAAGAATTTTATATAAATGAAATCATACAGCATGTGCTCTTTCATTGGCTGGCTTATTCAACATACTAATTTTAAGATTTATTCATATTGTTGCAGGTACAACTAGTTTATTTTTATTGCTCAGTAGTATTTTATTGTGTGAATTGGGAATTACCCTCCTCTCTCTCTCTATCTCTCTCCCTCCCTCTATTCCTCTATCCCTTTCTCTCTCCCTCCCTCTCTCCCTCTCCCCCTCTCTCTAAGTGTCTACACCTCAGAGCTGCATCCTTGTAGGAAAAGCCAAAGAGTTGCGACATGACAATTTGTTTATCCATTTTCCAGTTGAAGGGATTTGGGTTATTTCCATACTTAGGCTACTGTAAATAAAGCTGCTATTAACATTCACGTACAAGTATTTGTATGGACATAGATTGCCTTTTTTCTTGAGTAAATGCCTAAGAGTATAACGGCCAGGTCATAGTGTAGGTGCATGCTTAGCTTTTTAGGAAACTGCCAAACTATTTTCTAAAAAGGTTGTAGCATTTTACCTTTTCAAAAGCAATATATGTTCCTCCATCACAAACAAGTGGTATTGTCAAAGAAATGTGGCTTAATAAAAAAGAGTTTAGGAAAAACAAAAGAAAAGACTCTATAATCTGATTGATTAACCTCACACCTAAGAATTTATTCTTTAAATAATTAAAAATTAAGATAACTATGCTCAAAACTTTTCACCATATAATTAATTCTAAAAAAGGAAATCATGTGACTGTTAAATCATAAGAGACAGGGTAAGTTAAAATTTTACATCTTATGATAAAATACTATTTCATCATTTTATAAAATATTTAATCATAGTGAATCTAAATATGTACACATATGTATATATTCAGTGAAACTGGATCTTCAAACACACATGGATAGACAAGGAGGGAGGGCAGGAAGGAGGGAGGGAGGGAGAGAGGGAGAGAGGTAGGGCAGGAAGGAGGGAGGGAGGGAGAGAGGGAGAGAGGTAGGGAAGGAAGGAGGGAGGGAGGGCAGGAAGGAGGGATGGAGGGAGGGAGGGAGGGAGGGCAGGAAGGAGAGAGGGAGGGCAGGAAGGAGAGAGGGAAGGAGGGCAGGAAGGAGAGAGGGAGGGAGGGAGGGAGGGAGGGCAGGAAGGAGAGAGGTAGGGCAGGAAGGAGGGAGGAAGAAGAGAGGGAGAGAGGTAGGGCAGGAAGGATGGAGGGAGGGAGGGCAGGAAGGAGAGAGGGAGGGCAGGAAGGAGAGAGGGAGGGCAGGAAGGAGAGAGGGAAGGAGGGCAGGAAGGAGAGAGGGAAGGAGGGCAGGAAGGAGAGAGGGAAGGAGGGCAGGAAGGAGAGAGGGAGGGCAGGAAGGAGGGAGGGAAGAAGAGAGGGAGAGAGGTAGGGCAGGAAGTATGGAGGGAGGGAGGGAGGGAGGGAGGGCAGGAAGGAGAGAGGGAGGGCAGGAGGGAGGAAGGGAGGGAGGGATGGAGGGCAGGAAGGAGAGAGGGAGGGCAGGAAGGAGGGAGGGAAGAAGGGCAGGAAGGAGAGAGGGAGGGAGGAAGGGCAGGAAGGAGGGAGGGAGGACAGGATAAAGAAAACAAAAGGTTTCTTCATACTGTTTGTATTTTCTTCTCATAGGTTTTGCATTTTCCTAATTTCTACATAAATGTATTTATTACATAAGCAAAATATTAACATGTTTGAAAGAGTAAAAGAGGAAAAATGAGAAATCAACGCATGAGAAGTGACAGCCAAATGCCTACAAATGAGAAAGGAGGCTGAGCAAGAGAGTCACAGGACTGAAGACGTCTAGCTCGATGGACTCAGATCTGGGGACAGGGGAACGTCTTACAATAGGATTCACAAAAATAATTTCTAATAATTACATCGACACTCTGATTATAAAGGCAAGAACATTTATAACATAATTTTGAAAGATTTCCATCAAAAGAAATAGTTGAAGTAGAAAGGCTTTGTCCCTGAAAGAAATACATTCCTTGATGATGTCAGGTTGCGGTGCATGTGGAAACTGTTACCACAAGAGGTGGCACATGACAGTGTGAAGAGACTGAAGGAAGATGTAGAAACCCTCAGAGATGTACCAGGAGCTGTTCACATGAGCACCCATTGTCACCCAGCAGAGCAGAGTCCCATGGCGATGTGGGTGGGTGGGGGACCATCACCTTGAAGGTGAAGAAAGCAGGGCAGGAGGAACTGCCCAGAGAGCTGGGAGGTAGGGTGAGAGCCCCACCAGACACTAGGCACCAAGTTCAGTGTCACCAAAACAGAGATGTGTGACCTGGAAAAGGAGGTGAGCCCTGCAGCTAGCCCACACATCATCTCTGGCCAAACAGCTTAAGAAATTTGCCCACATGTAACCAGTTTCCCCTCTTCTTAATCTTTCTTGAGGAGGATGGGAAGTCTTTACTAAAAATAATGGGAAAATGTGGATTATCCCACCACGTGGGAGAGGGAAGTTGCACTCATCTGAGTCCTTGGGAACTGGCCGCAGCACAAACAGAATCGGTGGTTTCAGAGCTGACTGGGCACTTTTGGAACCCAAGCTTCACATGGACAACTAGGAAATGAATGGCCCCTTCTCAACAGAGGGCTTCCAGGCATTTCTACCCACAGAGTCACATTCCAGGAGAACATCCACTCATCCCTGAGGAAGACTGGGAGGCAATGAAGCCTCAAAAGATAGGTCTGCATCAGTGGGCACAGAGACTGGGAGGCTAATCCAGAGTGACTCTCTGGCTTTTCCTGCCAGGACGCAGCTCTGAGGTATAGACATTTAGAGAGGGGGAGAGGGATAGAGGGAGGGAGAGAGAGAGGGAGAGAGGGAGGGAGGGAGGGAATAAGGGACAGAGGGATAGAGGGAGGGAGGGAGGGAGAGAGAGAGGGAGAGAGGGAGGGAGGGAGGGAATAAGGGACAGAGGGATAGAGGGATGGAGGGAGGGA
Organism: Rhynchonycteris naso; assembly: GCA_037038555.1. Classification (NCBI taxonomy): domain Eukaryota; kingdom Metazoa; phylum Chordata; class Mammalia; order Chiroptera; family Emballonuridae; genus Rhynchonycteris; species Rhynchonycteris naso. The sequence goes on from CM073003.1 coordinate 99,083,699, forward strand.
GAGAGAGAGATAGCGAGAGAGAGAGAGAGAGAGAAAGAGAGAGAGAGCAATTCCCAAAGGACTAAAAAGAGAGAACAAGGAATAAAGTTATTCATGAATCCCCAAACTCTTGGATTGAGTTTCCTTGAATTTAACATTCAGATGGCTGCTTTCATTATCCAAAAATCCCCCCCCCCCGCCTCTCCAGCCTGTAGATGGAGATGAAGGCACATTGACCTCAAAAATCCAGGCTCCCCACTCTTGTCCCATCTGCTTACAAACATCCTCTAGTCCTTGGAGGTCCTCCCTCTCCTCCCAGTCCCCAAGGGGCACCCTCCCAGGCTCACAGGCCCGGGTAGCATCGGTGACCCCTGTGCAGGACACACCGTGTCCTCCTCTGCCTATCAGCGTCCTCCCCTCACACTGCGACAAGAAAGCCCACCCCTGTTGCTTCTGACAGTGCTCATCAGAATGCACCAATCCATGCCGACATCTGTGCCTAAAGTGCTCTCTCCTGACGCCCCAGAGATTACCGAGTCACCGCCTTCCATATCCCTGTGGAAGCAGGCCCTTTCTAGGAACCTGCCTCACTCTGTCCTGTGGGCACTGGAGCATCCTCCAGCACTGTCGTGCCTCATGCAGTCCTTTGTGAAAATAGCACCTCAGCTTCCATCTCTAAAGCCATCAAATTAAGGGACTGGGTTGGAACACTAGCGAGTTCCTTTTCCCAGTCATGTCCTCCCCTTCTCGCTCTACCTCAGATTTTCCCTCCGCCCAGAAGTCAGCTCCCTTCTTTGACCCAAAATCCAAAGGGCTCCATGAATTACAACTCAGGCAAATAAAAAATGAAGGATGTCTACAGTGCTCTATCTCTAAGACCTATATTTCCTGCAGGACATTTCCATTCACATGGCCCATCTCTCCCCAGACTCAATATAGGTAACCTGAACCCTTCCTGCTACCCTACTTCCTCACCACCACTAGCCCCTTTCTGTGTCTGTTAGAAAAAAATGTCCTTCTCCCAGAGGGAAACAGATCCTCCAAGTCCTCTTAACTCCTCTTCCTAATGAGTCTTTTCTACTTGCTTCTGTCTTCCTCCAGCCCCAGCACCGCCAGCCTCAGACCCGGACAGTGAGAAAGCTCCTAACTGATCTTCCAGACTTCTTTCTTCTTCTTTCTTCTTCTGCTTCTTCTTTTTCTTCTTCCTTCTTCTTCTTCTTCTCCATCTCCTCCTGACTTCTCCATCTCCTTATATATATATATCTCTCTCCCTTTCCTTCCCTCCCTCTCCATCCATGGGACCACCACCCCGTCAGAGCAGATCAAGTCTGTGAAAGCACATCTCTGGCGACAGCCCTTACACACACACAGTGATGCTGAAATGGACAGTCTATCGTGAACAGAAAAAGGTCCTGCTCTATTACCTGTAGGTATCAGTAACAAGTGGCCATTTGCTGCGCATCCGAGCCAGGCAGTTATACACGTTATTTATCAATTTTCACACCACCCCATGAGATAGGAGCTATTGTTCCACTTTACAGATAAGGGAAATGAGATTCATGAACTTAAATTACTTTTTCTCCAAAATAGAAGTTCTAAAATTATTTGAGGTCTCATAACCTGTGAGAATCTGAAAAGAGCTATAAACCCCTAGACCAGAAAAATACACATACTTAAAAATTATAATAGTAATATAATATACATGCATATGTAATTTAATATATATAATATATAGAGTACATACATGTAATGCAAAGCCCTATATGCTATTTCAAGAGACCAGCAGAGAAGATGAAGGAATCCATAGTTCTCTATGGGCGGACCCCCAGTTAAGAACTCAAGCTTAAAAATACCTTTCACTCTCTCCAGAAGCAATAATCTAGAATTTTATTTTAGGTGAGAGGAGGGGAGATAGTGAGGCAGACTCTCACATGTTCCCTGACCAGGTTCCATCTGGTAACCCTATATGGGGTCAATGCTAGCACTGAGCTATTTTAAGTGCTTGAGGCTGATGTGCTCCAATGGATCTATCCTCAGTGCCTGGGGCCACACTCGAACCAATCAAGCCATTGGCTGCAGAAGGGAAGAGGGAGAGAAGGTGGGAAGAAGCAGATGGTCATTCTCCTGTGTGCTGTGACCAGGAATTGAACTCAGGACATCCATATGCCTCACTGACACTCTATCCACTGAGCCACTGGCCAGGACCTAGAATTTTAACTTTATTTTTCATGATCATGGAGGTTTGGGTTTTTTATCTTTGTTTTTCAGCTCACACTGTACCAGTAGACTGGAACTAAGGCATCTATCTCATAACTTTAAGAAAAGACAAGAGGTGAAAGTCATTATGCCTGACAATTTCCCCAGATCCCCTGGAAAAAATCAACTCCTGCTTCCCTAAACGTGTAAGAGGCATCTCCCCTGGAAAGCCGCCATGGCTTTGGAAGAGAAGAGCAGAGGAGAGAGAGGATGTAACTTCATGGAAAGTATCGCACAGGGTTAAGAAACCAAGGAGTTTCCTTCAAGAAAAGCAGAATTTAATCTGATTGGTGTCAGAAATACATTCTTGTGGCACCAGGATTTAAACCTCTGACAGCAAAAGAACAGCGGAAGTCCAGTCAGATAATTGCTAAAATGCCCTCACCAGCCCTGGGTTAACCGTCGTTAACCAGAACACAGGTTTAGCCAGAAATGAACCACAGCAGTGACAAGACAAAACCTCTTACTCTCTTTCTCAGTCACTCATCCACCCATTCAAATTTATTGGACACCTATTGGATGCTTGTGAATTCAGAAATGTTCCTGCTTTCAATGAGCTCACAGCCTATAGGGAGAGACAGGTGATTAAATGGATAATTACAGGGCCATATGAATGTGGGTAAGTATACATCATAAGGGACAGGTTAAATTAATCATGAAATAGCCATACAATAGAGTCTTATATAGCCATTAAAAAGACTGATGTAGCACCATTTTCACTGGCATGGAAAGATCTGCACAGTATATTAAAAAGGAGGGAAAAATCAGGTTGCAAAAAAAGTAGTTTTTTACTCTCTGTAAAATCATATTTTACACACACACAAATGTTGAAAGGAAGTTCACCAAATTATCTAATTAGCTCTATGTGGTATGTTTTCAAGTGATTTTTCCTTTATCCTCATGCCTTTCTTTTATTTGTTTTCTTCTTTGTCAAGTGAGAGGAGGGGAGATAGAGAGACTGACTCCCACATGCACTGTGACCAGGATCTACCTGGCAACACTGACTAGGGCTGATGCTCTGCCTACCTGGGGCCATGCTTACACCAAGCTATTATTAGCACCTGAGGTGGAGGCCATTCTCAGCATCCAGGGCCATGTGCTCTAACCAATCAAGCCATGGCTGTGGGAGGAGAAGGAGAGAGAGAGACGGGGAGGAGGAGGGGTGGAGAAGTAGATGGTCGCTTCTCCTGTGTGCCCTGACCAGGAATCAAACCCTGACCAGGGACATACACATACCAGGCCGATGCTCTACCACAGAGCCAACCAGCCAGAGCCCCTTCATTCCTTTCTGTTTTCCTTCTACAATTTAATTTTCTCAACAGGAAATAAATGACTTTCTAGGGTAAAAATGAGAGGCACTCACCGCAGAAAATTCAATATGCTATCAGTAATGGAGATACACACACACACACACACACACACACACACACACACGACTCAGACTGCAAGCTTTTTAATGATATTTGAAAAGTGAATGACTGTGTCTAGAGTTTTCTCCCAGTTTGGTTAGCTAACTATTATGGATTGAGTTTTAACAACTAAAAAGATTTTGGGAAGTAAGAAACAATACAAATGGCCCAGAGGGCTCACTACCTTTAACAGAAGCATTTCCTCGTTCTGCAAAAGTGAGCTTTCCTTGACTGAACAGGCAGTTTTCATTTGATTCTATAAGGATGGCAACCCCCCACCACCATTCTGCCCCGCCCCTCACACACTTCAGCCCTCCAGACTATGTTTTAAAAATGCATAGCAAATTCACTCAGCCATGACTCTGCCTGAACACGCCTTTCCTGCTCTTATACCCAAGCAAGGTTTGGGCTTTAAGTTCATCTACTCAACACTTACTGAGCCTCCCTGTGTGCTGGACTTCCATTAGGGACTGAGTAATGGAGGTGAATGAGACAGGCACTACCTCCATCCTCATGGAACTCAGGATCTGGTGGGGGTGGGGGGTAGGAAATGATACAAAGGTGGCTCTGGAGTCAATCTCCCTGAGTTCAAGTCCTGGTGTGCCCCTGACTAGCTGGGTGGCCTGGGTATGTCAGTTAACCCTTTGGGACTTCAGCAGCCCTGTCTGTAAAGGGGCATAATAAGCCTCTTAAGTTGTTATGGGGATTGAATGAGATGGTGCATGTGCATGGCTTGGTGCAGGGCCTGGCACAACGTGGCCCCGGATGAAGGTCAATTAACGTTATGATAAGCCTTTACACCATTACGTGTTGTCAAAGAAGAGAGTGTAGAGAACAAAGATGCGGAGCTTGCGGCAGGGAAAGCACTGAGCATGTCCAGGGTCACTGCCCAGCTTTCCAGATAACAGTCGTCCAATAGGAAGAAGGAGAGATATGAACGGACTTGGCACTATAAGTCTCTTTAATTAAAATCGCGGCCATCAAGGATCCATATAGCATTGATGCAATTTCCTAACCACATGCTTCAACTTGGCAATACTGAAAGGAACGCAGAGGCAGAATGTTAACACTCCCCATTCTGGGAAAATAAATACATAGTAGGAGCCCCACCAGACTGACCTTTTCCACACAGAGTATTTTGATTAACTGGCCATGCTGTTCCTCCCCTGCAGGTCTAGAGGGCTATAAACAGAGAGAGAGGAGACTGGTCAGCCAATCACAGCTGGGCGCCCTGAGAAGGTTAAGAGAGTGCAATAAAGCTCCGTGCGCCCGCTCGGAGGAGGAGAGGAACCACGGCTGAGCGCCCCCGTGAAAGGGGAAGTGAGAAGGTGGTGCTGCCCCAGCTTCACTTGGGTCGCGAGCCAGTCTCAGCCCTTCTGCTGGCCAATTAATCCCAGGCACCAACATCTGCCCTGAATCCTTCAAGGTAATTAGTACCACATGTTATCAACAGGAAGCTGGTACCCGCGGGCACTTGGGATAATTGTTTCAACACTGGCATATCTCTGCTTACCATGAAAGGTCACTGCAGCCAATATATTCCCATTATCCCCATCCCTCTCATTAAATGAAAAAAAGGTATTCCTTGTCACTGTAGTCGTATCAGTTCATCGGTGCGGTGCGCAGGGTATTCATGCAAAGGCTCTTAGAGGTTAAGTGTGCTCCGAGAGTTTGCAACAATTACTTACTGCAATCTCTTACATTGCCTAGTGTCACAATCCCCTAACGCAGGAGCACTCAGAAGGAAACAGAATTGCATTAGATGATGGTGACCAAGAATGCTCAGGAGTCCCCCACAAATTCTGAGAAGCTTCTCCAGGAAAGCGAAAAAAAGGGGAAATCTTACAAAGTGTCCTTGTCAGCCCTGGGCCCACACCAGCCACCGGACTGAGCCATGTGGCCCCCACTAGAACCTCATCCTTTCCCCTCTTCTCTCGTCCCTGGATGTGCCCTGTGAACACATTCTTCTTGTCCAGGTCCCCCTTAGCATTTCCCCCAGGGGCCTTCCCTGAATCCTTCTGACTGAATGAGGCCGGGTACTTCCACAGCCTTCCATCTCTTCAACCTTGTTTCAAAGATTGTTCCTACCCCTTTCCCCCAAAGGTGAGCCTGGTGAGAGCAGGGGTCCCCTCTGCCTTGTTCACCCCTCTACCTCCTGTGCCCAGCACAAAATTCAATAAATACTGACTCAGCACATTTTGAATGCATGCAGGGCATTATTGATGCTGTGCTGACAGGGTTGACACTCCAAAGAACAAGAAATTCAGCAGAGTATTAGTCCCCAGGGAGGCGCAATCAACAAGTTTTTTATTCCAGAGCGAAGAGGAGCAAGAAGAACCTTACAGTAAAAGTGAGTCACTCGCTAGTGACCCCATCGAGAGTGTCCCAGCAGGCAGCGACACCCTTCCCGGGGCAAGTCACACCCTCTTGGAAAGCTGATTGCACCCACAGGTGTGCACCAGGTGCAGTAGTGAGAAATGCAGTACCGCCCAGGCAGCCAGAGTTCATTCTTCATTCTGTGTGCTCAGTCCACGGAGGTCTGTAATTGGGTTGGGGGAAAGGGAAGCTCCCCTTGTGTAGACACGCTCCATCGGCTCCAGGTCACACTGCAAGTCACATCAGACAACAGCCCCACCGGGTCAGGGCTGAGGAAGGCTTTGGTGCCTGCCCATCAACACCGTCTGCTCCCTCCAGCCGTCTCCCCAGAGCTCTGGCCGCACAGACCCTCTCTGCCTCCAGAAAGCACCCACACTCCAACTCAGAGCCTTTCAGGCCGGTTGATGCCTCTGCTTGCTTCACACCTCCTGCAACACCCTTACCCTCTGCCTGAGTCACCACGCAGAGGGGAGACCCCCCACGCACCATGCTCCTCTCCTGCCACACTTGCTCCTGTTGGAAATTGATACCAAGAATGGGCTTACTTGATTAATGCCGGTTCCCCCACTAGACTGTCAACATCTCAAGGGCAGAGCCCAGACGAGGTCTGCTTTCCCTTACCACTGTGTCCCCTGTGCCCAGCACTCAGGTGGCACACCGCGCAACTCTGTGGAGTGAAGAAATGACCCACTGGCCTCCGTCAGCATTACCCAAACTATGTCTAAGAAATGTTAGCACATACTCAGTAAACAAAAGTTGGAGACACACTGCGTACCTTCACCTCACAATACATAACAGCATTTTCTTTTTAAAACTCTGAAGAGTCCTGCAAGGAGGAAACTTAAACTTTCATCCAATAATTCCCAATTTATCTGAGTACGAAATCCCTTTCTCATTCCTCTCAATATCCTAGGAACAGTAGTGTGCCTTCAAACATCATTTGGGAAACACTATCCTGGATAATGTTTCTGTTTTTAAATATTCTATTTAAACAAAGTCGTGAACCCGTAATTTTTCAGGATTGCACTGAGCCATGCCAGCACAGTCGGGTGTGGAGGTACCTGCTAGGTGCAGCCTCTGCTTCCTGCCCACTCCGCCCTGTCCACCTGCCTCCCGTGGTCTGTGCCATGGCGGGTCTGGAAACCATGCTGGTGGATGGAGACAGAAAGCCTCAAGGTTTACACCCCCGGGTATAAGAACCAGACTGGAACCTGGAGAGGCATGCAGCATACTGTCCTTTTCAAATCCATGTCACATGCCAGCCACACGACATAAGAACAGCAACTGACATTTGCACTTCTCAAATCATAGTTACTCGTGTTATGCTTTTTGTCTCACCAGGATCCTAGTAGGTAATTCAGGTATAATTTTCCTTATTTAAAAGAACAGAGGAACGGAGACCCATGGAGTTCAAGTGACTCATTCTAGGTCACCCAGCCCCAGCGTGTAAACAAAAGTGCAGATCCTATGCCTCTCCACCTGAGGCTCTTCCCTCTACAGGACAAGGTCATGCTTTCAAATTAAAACTACTTCAAGAAGAAACAGTTGCTGACCAAGCAGGCCTGGGAGCACAAAGGAGAACTCCCTTACGCAGGGGGGTGACCGCAGCTTGTCCAGAGCCCGGAGAACCTGGACGACTCAGGCAGAGGCTACAGACTGGTAGCCTCTGGGCTGAATCGGATGTGAGGGTTTTATTCCAGCCACATAGTGGGGCTGTTTTTAGCTGCCTACATTGTTTTTCATTTTTTATTTATTGATTGATTCTAGAGTGAATGAGGGTGGGGAGACAGAGAGAGAGAAATATCAACATGCTGTTCCACTTATGCATTCATTGGTTGATTCTTGTATGTGCCCTGACTGGGGATCAAACCCCAGCTGTGGCATATTGAGACAACACTCCAACGAAGCCACCTCACCAGAGCTACTGCCTTCATTGTTAAATCAAGAAATTTTACTTTAAAATCTGGATTCCAGCTTCTCTGAAAATCTCGGGAGCCCTGGCTACCCTGAGTCTGCATTCCTATGGCAACCATCCGCTGGCATGGCAGTCACGTACTCCGGACAGGCACGGCCCCTGCAAGCCGTCCCTGGGCTCTGGCCTGCATCACTCGTTGACTTACCTGCTGGGTCCCAGGGGCAGTGGAGTCCAACCCCGTGCTTTGTAGATGATGGCGCTTCTTTCTAAACCGATCAGACACGGGGAGCAGAATCGAGGGACAGAGGCACAGTAAAGGAAAGAGGGAGCGAGCCCCAAGAAGGACCTCTTCTGAAGTCTGGAATAACAAACTCCACCCAAACTTTAAGCAAGGCTCTGCAACAAAAAGAATATGCACACATAAATTCCTTTTAACCAGCAGCCAAATGTTTTAATATTTATGCCTAGACTTTCCCGGGCAATTTTAAGTCACATTCATACTTTTTCTATAGAAAATAGAAAGAGAGACAGGGGGTACAGAATGTGAAAAATACTTAAAATGCCATCACTTAAATAAAATTGAATCCTTTTTAAAACACTGTGTCCAGAGAAGCTGAGCCTGGAGAGGGCCTTTGTCAGCCTGCGTGGCGCTCAGAACCTCCCAAACTCTGTGAACAATGCCTGTCGGCTCAGCAAACTCCAGCTCCATTAACTCCAGGGCTGGATTCTAATGCAGCCAGCCCCTTTGCAGCAGGAGCAGAGCTGGTGGCAACAGCTGAGGACCTGCTCAGGCCTGTGACAGGTGAACCTGATACATTTCAAAGCCACACACTGTTCAAAAAGAGGCCTTTCCACCTGGGGCCTGCAGCAGCCTCGTCCCGCTCTCTGGCCCACTGGCAGCAGGGCAGTGTCCCGAGCCAGAGACAGCAAGCACACTTTGTAAAGTCCTTCAGAGTTCAGTAGTTCACGTCGGCCCTTTCTTCCAGCAAATGCACCTCATCTTGGCTGTGCAAGTGGACAGCTGGACATGGTTCTGGCATGGCATTCATTTCTCCCCGAAGACAACTCTCAATCAGCCCAGCTTCCGCGTGTACAGCTAGCTCTCCATCGTCTCCTTCCCGGAGCCCGGCACCCTCTCCCCAACCTCCCTGCTCTCGCTTCCCTCCCAACTGCTGGGGTCCTTGGTCTTTTTAATACTTGACCTGTTGCCTTGAATTATTACTTATCCTTTTGATATGGCAGCTGGCTAAACCCGTTGGTCCCTTAGGGCAATGGGGCTGGCGTTTCTCTTTGTAAACAAACCTGTGGCGGGCACTCAGCGGAAAGGATCACCCTTATACAGCAGGCACTCTGAACATGAGACTCGGGGTTCCAAGTGCAGCAAAGAAACAGCAGGAGCACGGACTTGGGGACAATGGGGCTAGAAGGATGCGCATCTCAGTAGCCAGTGGCCAGGCCTTCCCTACCTCTTGGCACTGCCAGAGACCTTGCACCCGATGCCCTCCCAGGAGGAAAGGCAGTGCCCAGGAATGACTGAGGTAGAGTTCTACCAGCCTGGTAGGATGGGGACTCAGATTTACAGAAAAGACACCACACATCTGAGTGTGTGACCAGAGATTCCCATCGGCCCCAAATCCAGCTGAATGAATGACAAAGAGAACACGAATGACACGTAGATCATCAGCCCCACACCGATGGGGGAGGGGAATTGAGAATGCGAGAGAAGAAGAGAAACCAGGCTCTGGGAGGAGCATGGGGGTGAGTGTGTCCCCAATCTGGGACTAGTGGGATAGGAACAACAGGGGCTATCTGGATGCCATTTTTCTATTGGTCTCAGCAGGCACCTGGACCCATATTGTCACTCCCCTGGGACAAACTACTAAAGGCCACCCAAGGAAGCAGAGCACCTCTGAGCAGAGAGTCCTGGCCTCAGGGAACATACTGGGGGGCAAAGCTACTCCATGTCACACTGCAAGTGGCTGTTTCCTCAAAAGCTCCCGGACAGGAACCAAGGTTCCCAAACGCCCTTCACCAGCAAGAAACACGCCTGGCACATGGCTGAAAGAATGAATGAATGAGTCAGTCCATTGGTGAGCCCGCCACTCCCATCCATTTACTCACTTGCCAAGAGACAAAGCGAGGAGCCAGGTGGACAGAGATAGACATGGTTCCTGCCTTCACAAAGCTTGCCCTCCAGTGGGGATAGAAGACCACCAAAACTGACAAACGAATCCTTCCAGGTAGGGTCCGGGGCAACCACAGAGAAGTAAAGCAAGAGGAAGGAATGGAAAAGCGTTGGAAGAAAAACCATGTAGATGTTCACCGGCGGGAAGGGTGACGGTGACATTTGAGCAGAGACGGCAGTGAAGATTTGGGGCAGCGTGGTCCTCGCATAGGGAACAGCAGGCATGAAGGGCCCACAGGGGGAGTCAGTTTGGCCAGCAAGATCAGGAAAAGCCCAATGTGGCTGAAGTGGGGGAGGGGTGCAGCAGGGGCAACATCGTGTTTCCGTTCCTTACCCACACGGGCATGCGTGCACTCAGGAGCAGACCCGCCCATGACTCTTCTACCCCCACCCCCACCCCAGGCCTGGCCTCGGAGGGAAAGGTGAGGGGGAGCTCGCTTTGGCTGCTCCCACCTCTACCTGAGCCCCTAGCACCACTAAGACTCACAAACCCTGCCCATAAGAGCAAGCCCAAGGAGCACCCACCCTTCGATGAGATAAAATGTAGTGTTTTTCAACCCAGGATTTTCTGAACATCCCCTCTGGGCCCAACATTTATGTTTGATACCAGCTCAAAAGAAATTTTCTCTCTAAGCATCGGTTACATCTGCTCTGCTATTTTTGCACCAAGGGGAGCAGGAAGCCCAAACAGAGCTTCTGTTTAAAGAAGATTCTGGAGGCTTCTCTCTCCTCTGTTTGAATCATGAAAGTGATGCTGAGCTCGCCAGATGGAAACATCAAGGAAGTGGAGAGATGAGAGGAAAACACTACTGAGTTCTGAATCGGGCCCTTGTGACCGAGGCCGAGGGGACAGCCTGTGCCTTGACTAGAGACCTTGGGACCTGCCCCAGGCGGAGAGTAAGAGAAAATCTCACCAGTGTGGCCCCATGTCCTCCTTAAATTTCAGCCCCTCTGCTCCTCTCCTAGGCTGCGGATCACTCTCCTGTGGGCCTTCAGCACAGCACCCCCTCCAGGCCATCCTGCAGTGAGGGGTCACTGAAGTGTAGCCTGGACCTTGCTGCTCTCTGTTGAAAGCTGTTCACCCCCTCTCAGGTCCCCACTACCCTGGGGACAGAGCGCAAGCAACTCCACAGCCCTGAGCAGCCTCCCGCTCCTGCCCACGCCCTGCAGCCATTGCCCTGAGCCAGCGACCCTCAGAAACCTGTGACTGTGCTCACAGTAAGAAATACGATTTGCAGGAGGCCCAGCGCACACTCCCACGTAGGCTTGTGACACACGTTTCAAGAAACTGTGATCCTTATTATAACCATGAGCCCTGAAGTTTTCAATTCCATCTCACTCTACTTACTTTTAAAGCTGCTCATGACACACTAAATTGGTTTCATGACCCGCTAGCAAATCATGAAGTACAGTCTGTAAAACAATACACTAGGCCAATTTCAACAGTCCCTCTGAATCACTGTCCCCTCTGGTCCCGCAGAGGTTTCCTGCAGGCCACTCTTTCGGGAATGTCCCTTCCCTTCCATAATTCGGTTGTTTTCAACCTTGGCTGCACATAAGAAACACACAGGCTGCCTGAAAAATATACCGATGCCTGGACACCGCCCCCACTCCCCTAGATCTGGATTTAACTGGGCATGGTAGAGCCCTGGCTCCCGGGTGATGCAGCCAGGGCTGAGAGGCACTGGGCTCACTCCAACTCCATCTTCTAGTTCACCTGAAACATCCCCTCTGGGAAACAGGCAACTGCCTCTTCTCCTCCCCCCCCCCATGCCACACACACACACAAACGCACGCACATGCACGCACACATGCACACACACACGTGCACACGCACACAACATCTAAACAACCTTCTCATAAGCTCTGAAAGCTCCCTGGACCAGTCTCTGTAGCACTTGCTTGTTATTGTATTTGGTGTTCTGTCCCATAGCTGGTGAGTGGCTTGAGGACTGGGACCATGTCACATCTTACCTCTATAAACCCATGGTGCTGAGCACACAAAAGTTGCTCAGGAAATATTTGGTGCATGCACCTGTGAGAATGGTCGTACCATTATCCCAGCTGACAAATAAGGTCAAACGCATGAGCCATGGTTGTACAGCAAGAAGTGGTAGAAGTGAGATTAGAACTCAGACCTGCCCAGTCCCAGGGTCAGAGCCTCCTCCCAGCACAGTAGCTTCCTGCCACAGCCTGACAGACGGCAGTCCTGATGAGTCTACAGACTCCACTCACAGCACCGCTGGGCCGCAGACGAAGAGCCAGGAGCAGCATCGGGCTTCACAGCAGACCCGTTTCCTGCACGCTCTTTTCCTGGGTTCACCTGGTATCCCCCAGGGACTAGTCCCCACTCCTCTTACATTTCTACTTTGCTCTCTTGCCAAGAATGCCCCCACCCAATCCCAGGCCCCTAACACAGTTGGACACGCTCAAATAGACATTCTCTAACAATGTGACTTCTCCCAAACTCATTCTCTCCCTCCTCGCACAACTCAAACTGTCTCTCCTCTCCCCTTTCTCTTCACGCTTCCAGTTAACTAAGTTCAAAATCCCAACAACCCCCCATGGCTGACCAGCCCCTCCTACCCAGTCCCCATACCATCTTGCTTGGCACCTGGTCTCCTCTACTGATGCTGCCCACCCCGCACCCCTCGCCCCCACTACTCCACTGGCCATAGCCAACCTGCTCCCAGTGCATCCCCGCTTTCCCCTGGACTGCCCGAGTGGTCTCCACACAGCTTTCTGCTTCCAGACTCTCCTCACCTAGCAGTCTCCACAAATGGAATGCCTGAGACAAATATTCCAACTCTGTCCAGTTTTCTTCTTCACTCAAAATTCCTCAGTCAGCCCACACTAGCACATACTGGTTGATAAAACCCAGCGTCAAAGTGCACTGCCACAAGCTGGTAGTGAGGGACCTGTTTAGTCGCATCTCACCATGGCTCTGTCACATGTTACTGTACACCCAACTAATGGGTCTATCAGGCATGCCATTTCTCTGATATGCTTCCTTATCCCACCCTGACCCAGGTATCATGACCACCCAATTGCAGGAGGAGGGGTTAAGGGGAAATAATGCCATCAAGGGGCCCACCCCCAAAAGCCAGATGGTTCAGGCATTGACCCACTGGTCTTCATGTTAGGAGCACGGCATCGAGTCGTAGCATGGGTTCATTTCTGAGCTGATAGCAGGGGCAGTGGGTCACGGACCCCCAGTCATGTTAACAGTGAAAAGAGAAGGTAGGGATGGTAAAGGTCTCTGAAGGGCCGTGGGGCGGGTGGATGTAGGTTAGGCAGCACAAAATTATGGGAGAGAGGAGGGCTGGCAGCCTGGAAATCACACCAGGTCTTGGGGCCTTGATAAGGCCATAGGGGAAGGGGACACTGGCCCCTGATCTACCCTCAGGGGAGTTACATTTTCATAGGGAAGGGATTTTTTCTAGGCTGTCTGTCTGCTCTCTAGTAGACAAAACTCAGAAATCTTCAGGGAAACATTCCTCAGAAACCTCTATCCGAGTCTCTCTCTTTCCTGCCAGAGCCTGGGAAGGATAGGGCTGTCCCCCTGTGCTCCCATCACAGATGAGAAAGACTTCTCCCTAGTTGTCCCACCTCATGACCAAAGCTGGGTGCTCCCGGGTCCTCCACTCAACCCCTGCCCACCCCGTGCCCTGTCCCTGTCTCAGGCTGGATGCTACCTTGTCTGGGCTGAGTTGATTTGGGTGCCTACTTTGGTATTCCAATGTCTAATTGGGAATAATTATGACTCTTAATTATACTTCAATCATTTCATACCAATACCACAGCTGCTTTTAAGTTTTGTTTTTCATTAAAGCAATGTTTTCAAGAGCTTATTTAAGGAGGGAAAAAACTACTGAATAATCATTCGTAACTTAAAAGTAAATGAGAACAAATTATGTTCATGTTTGTGAAACAAAACACTCTTCCAATCCGGTTAGTTATTAACCTAAAAATCTTGAGTCACTTGGTGCTTGAGGTGCATGTACCAAACTCTGTAACCCTGAATCTAAGAATCGGGATCAGTTTCCAGTAGCCATGGATGCCAGGCTGTTTGGGGTCCTTAGCACCAAAAGCTATGGAGTTGCCAGGAAAGGATGGCAATAAAAAGGCAGGCCGAAAGGATGGGTGTTCCAAAGCAGAAGACTCTGGTAGAAAATAATAATAATTCCTTGCACTGGGACAACACTTCCCATCTCAGATGTACATTCAGATGTACTTTAGCCTGGCTCCGAGCCTCACTTTCTTTGGTAGTTCTTAACCTTTTGAAGGTATAGCTATGAAAACTCTTCACCGTGTAAATGTACATTCAGCAAACATACACAAGACTTTGCGTTTTTGCACGCAATATCAAAAATTCACTGAGGTCCATTCACTAAGGTCCACAAATTCGCTAAGACCATCCATGAATTCCTGATGATTTATGATGAGCAAGGTTCCCATGTTCATTTGTTTCTAGTAAATGACTAAAGCATGAAGGCACTTGCAAAGTATACGCACTGTGAAAGTTTTAGGCATGATTATGTATATAGTTCATTCTCTGAACACTGACTAGGAGCCTACTGTGTGCCAGGCACTGGGCTAGTTGCCCAAAGAAAGCAAGAATGTGGTGATGGATCAAATAGGGCTCCCTTAAGGAACTCACAGCTCTGTGGGAGAGGCAAAGGGAGGGTGTGTGAGGAAGGAGGAGGAGAAAGCACTGGAAGAATTTGGGTCCCTCTGATACTGCCCTGTGACAGCTGCTGCAGCTGGGAGGGGAGAACAGGGACATGCCTCAGCGCATGAAGACAAGCCCCTGAGCCTGACCCACGGGCCAGAGAATGTGGACATTTCATCAATTCCAAAAATATACTGAGTATCTTCTAGGGACCTTACACATACAGTTCAGATATGGAAGTTCATGACAGAGACATCTGCTGGAAGAACGAGGATTAGTTCATTGGTGCTTGTTGGGATTATTGTTCCTCTGTGACACATCAGCCCCCTAATTCAGAGCTGTGTCTGGTATTTTCAACCTATAATTTTGCCAAGTAAGCATATGTTTGACTACCATATACTATCATGATCATTTTGTAAAAGAAAAGACACATTTCAACATTATTTCACAATGACATTGAGGACAGCCTCAGGACAGAGGACATTCCTACAAAGAAAAAAGAGTTGAAACGACACCACATGTGCAACTACAACACACACACATGCATAGTTTACATTTCTTTGTTTTTGTGAGTTTTCTAAAGACTAGTGGAATTCTATCACAGCTCAGCACAAGCTCACAGAAGAGCATTTAAAAAAACAACAACAACAACAAGAAGGTTTGAAAAAGAAAACATGAGCATAATATATATGGAGCCACTGGCCCAGGACAGAAGGCAGGCTTCCCTGTGGAGGGGCAATCCAGGCTGGGTGCTGAAGGATGAAGAGCCCCAGCTAGCAGGGTTGCTGGAACACGTAGACACGTTGGATGCGAAGGCAGCTGGTAAGGAGCACAGTGCTCAGTTCTGAATTCCCGTACCTACCAACAGTCTGCAGTGTGCGTGTGTGCGAGTTTTGTACCTTACACATTGTTACGTCTAGGCTGTCCTCGTACTCCCAAGGTGAACTTTCCTAACTGAGAGACAAGCCTTTCAAACTACTGTTGGGTGGCCTTCCTTCTCAAACAACAGTTCCATTTTGTTAACATTGCTATATTTGTGATTAGTTCCTTATTTTTACAAATACTTCAATATTCGATTATGGGACGGGGGGAACAAAGGCCTATTACTAAAATAAAGCATATAAACTGTGCAAGTATTTAAAAGATGAGAATTATCTGGTGAGCCAGAAGCAGTACGTCTTTAGTCCTAATGGACGTGAGTCAACCAACTATATATTGAATTTTGAAAAAGGACAAAAAATAAAGAGACTTCCAGTTCAATGTGACCAATTAACCACAATCATTTATCTCTTCTCCCTCTGAAAATGGCACTAAATTAATTTTTAAGTATAATTACCCAAGAAAAAAGAGAATAAAAAAGGATATATAAGTGAATAAAAATTTTCCACAAATCCTGGAAAGACATAAGGTGGATGAAGGTTTGGTAACTTGCACAGCAGAGCAAAAAATGCTACCACAATGTGCCTACAAAATGGAAATATCTATGATACATAAACAAACCCCTTCCTCCCTTACCCAACACAGAACCCCAGAAAGGCTCAGGATTTAAGGTGCTAGGTGCCATAAAAGGTAGAGTTGGGGAGCACGAGGCACAAAGCTGAAAACAGGAGGACTTACTGAATGTCACAGCACAGAAGCATTGTGCCCTAATACTCCCTCCACCACCCCAAACAGCCAGTTTACTAATTCCATGCACCCCATCCCCAAAAGTTTATTCTTTGGAGAAATTAATTGAGAATATCAGCCATATTGCAGATAAAGGTAAGTTAACTTAAAGTCTGAAGATCCTATTCTCCCACCTCATTCCCAGAAAGCTGGAAACAAGTCATTCTCCTCCCAGGATGGTGACTGGAGGGTTTAAGCCCAGAGAAAAGATGGCCAGAAATGTAATAATCTACCAATCACACAGACACACAGACACACACACAGACACACACACACACACACACACACACACACACACACACACACACACGTGCATGCGCGCCAAAAAAGCTTCTTAAAAACCCTACTGTTAAATGTTAACTGCCAAACAAAGATTATTTAACATTGGATGAATTCCTGTGATACAAGAGACAAAACAAAAGAAATAGAAAAAAAGGACAGAGCCAAGAAAACAGCTAATAGAGAAAAAAAATCAAAATTTCAATAAAAAATAAGATAATGCACCAAGAAACAAAATAGGATTCTTTCATTTTTAAGGGAACAGAGTTGAAAAAAGAAATTATTTTTTTATATTTGTATTGATTTGAGAGAAAGAGAGAGAAAGAAACATTATTTTGTTGTTTCACGTATTTAAGTATTCATTGGTTGATTCCTGTACATGCCCTCAGCCAGGATCAACCCACAACCTTGGTATATGGGAATGATACATCAACCAACTGAGCTAACTAGCCAGGGCAAAGAAAGAACTTTAAAATTAAAAGTAAGACAACCCAAATAAAAAATTCAATGGCAAGCCTGGAAAACAGATATAAAGAATTTACCCCAAAAGTAGATTTTTCCCCAAGTTTCTTCTTTTTTGAAAAGATAGATCAAAAAAAGGGAGAAATTGAATATGGGCCATAGAAGATAATTGAGCAATGCTTTGAAAAAGGTTTTTAACCTGATATTTTATAACCAGCTAAACTATCATTCATGTCAGATTAAACAAATTCATTTTCAGATTTGAAATAGCTCAAACTAAGGTAGGGAATCTGAATCAGAAAAGCCATAGTATCCTGGGGTAATGCTGTACCACAGAACTAAAGAACAGTCAATACAAATCAGAAGCAAGGAGATGGACTTTTCCAGAAAGGAAGACTTTAGGAGGAATATAGCAACATAGAATTGATTGACTTAGAAAAATATTTTGATGGAAGTGTAAAGAACGCTAATGAAAAAGAACTTACCCTGACCAGGAAGTGGCGCAGTGGATAGAGCATTGGACTGGGATGCGGAAGGACCCAAGTTCAAGACCCCGAGGTCACCAGCTTGAGTGCGGGCTCATCTGGTTTGAGCAAAGGCTCACCAGCTTGGACCCAAGGTTGCTGGCTCCAGCAAGGGGTTATTTGGTCTGCTGAAGGCCCATGGTCAAGGCACATGTGAGAAAATAATCAATGAACAACTAAGGTGTCACAACAAAAAACTGATGATTGATGCTTCTCATCTCTCTCCGTTCCTGTCTGTCTGTCCCTATCTATCCCTCTCTCTGTCTCTGTAAAAAACAAACAAAATACAAGAAATTAAAGTTATATAAGAAGGCAACTCAATAATTAAAAAAGTAAAAGATAACTCTAGGAAAAAGAAAATATTCCACCCTAAAAAGAAAACAACTGTAGTACTATACTTGGCTTAGCAATAAATTACATTTATGTAATCATAATAATGGAACCCCAGACTTCTAATCCCACCACAGTGCATTACATTATTATACTAGAGGACTGGGGAAGTGCAGTGAGGCGGGGAGTGGAAGGTGGGTGGAGGGAGTGGGTAAGCATCTGAAATCTACCTGTAGTCCAATTATGTAATTCGATAACATCCAAAATAAGTAAATCAAGAAATGGCAGTATTAACATATTATTTATTAATACAGAACTAAATGCCCATGGAACTATAGAAGGTGTTGAAAGTAGCTGACTCAGGGACAAAACTGAAAAGGGATGAGAGGTGGGAAGTTTATTATTTTTCATTGTAAGCATTTAATGACTGAGTGTATATAACTTTGATAAAAGTAAATTTTATTTTTTAAAATAGCATATGAATCATTATATATTATATAAGAGTACGTTTAAATGGTAAGAGGTTTTAAGAACTATTTTATTGCCCGTTGTCTGAGAATAGATACAGCCTTATAACACATAAGTCTAATGTTTGACCTCCACCTATTCGATTCTGATTTTTACTTATACAGTGTGTCCGTAAAGTCATGGTGCACTTTTGACTGGTCACAGGACTGACATGCACTATGACTTTACGGACACACTGTACTTCCAGGCAGGTGTTATAAACAAAAGCAGGGATCTGACAGTGAACATTTTCCTACCACTCCAAGCTAATGGTTCCCCAGGCCTCTGCAACTCTGAGCCTGGGCTAGCACTAATAGTTTCATGGTTGGCTCAGCCTGTCTGGTCCATATGCTAGTGACCCCTTTCATTGTTTTCTATGATAACAATGGGCTGAGCCATGATGTTCAACAGCTGGAGCCCTAAGCAGCCCGCTAGGCCAGGTGAATACTCCTGTCTGCCCAGGAATCCACCTGGCCCTCGGCATGAGCCAGGAATCTTCTTCGGCCAGCTTGCTCCCCTGGCTCAACACTGAGTACCAAGTCCTCTCCCAATACAATCTCACTAGAAAGATGATAAAGGTAATAGTTCCATAAGTATGTCAATTAGTAATCTTCCTACAGTGAATGTCACATCTTCTCAAGAAGCCAGCAGCAATTAGGTTCCTATGATTTGTGAAGTCTCAGGGTGGGGATACCTGAATAATCATGGGACCAGAACCCTCCTTTCTCAGGGGTGCCAGAGGCTCTTTTTCTGTTCCAGTCTGGATGCCAGCCTGTGTGATAGAAGCGGGACATTGAGTAGACCCTAAAGTGGGCCAGGCTTTACTTGGACAGTTTTAGCCCAAATCCAATCACATCCTAATCAGGTTTAATTGAGATTAATAACCTCTCACAACTGGCTCTAGGTATTTCATCAACAGACATCCTGCTAAGAAAACTGCTCTGCCAGCCTCCAATCTGGCCAAATAATTTCCACCCCCCTCTCTTCCCGCCTGGCTCCCAGCCCATCAGACTGCCCCACCCTATAGGAACAGAAAAAATACCAAGGGCACTTTCAGGACTCAAAGAGGATGGGAGATACAAAACCAGAATTACTATCAAGTCAAAATATTGAAGCGTTGGCATGCGTCTCTTTGCCCCACTTTGATGACTCCTATAGGGTAGATACAGGAAAGTTCTAGAAGCACTGCGGCCATCATTGTTTCTGGGATGAGCCAGCACTGTGTCTAAAACTACCTAGCTCTGCCCACCTTGGCTGCCACACGGAGCTAGAAGTCAACATCAGTTATTCACTTCCTCAAAAGATATTTTTTAAGCACCTACTATGTACCAGACACTGTGCTGGGCACTAGGGTTTAGTAGAGAATATGAGGTATTTGCCCTCAGGTTTTAGAGCAGTGGTTCTTAACCTTTATTGAGGTACCGAACCCACCAGTTTCATATGCGCATTCACCGAACCCTTCTTTAGTGATAAATAAAATACTATTTTTTTTCCAAATTCAAGACATAGATATATTTTTTTTTACTGGTGCACAAAATGAGCCGTGCATGAACATCACCTTGCTCAAAGAACAAAACCAACAAAGTGCATGAACTCACAACAAATTACGGTATTACTTTATTCTGGCCTCCACGGCAGAGGCTTCTCCGAACCTGAGACCTACTCATCGAACCCCTAGGGTTAGATAGAACCCAGGTTAAGAACCACTGTTTTAGAGTTTGGACAGAGAGACCGACTAAGCCAATAATCTTACATGTAGATACGGCCCAACAAATTTTAATAAAGACTTTAAGTGAGAGTGTAGGGTAGATGGAAGAGTGAAGAGAGGGAGCTTGATTTAGATTTGGGGGTCAGACATGACCTCCCTGTGGCCCACAGAAAGATTAGTGAGAATTAGCTGGGCATGGAGGACCAGAGCATCCTTCCATGGGACTGTGGGACTGTGACACAGAGTCAGCAAAGGGGATAGCAGAGTAAGATGAGTCCGTGGAAGTTCACAGGGGCTGGGTTTTGCCAGACTGGGTAGGCCACAGAAAGGGGGCTGGGTTATACCCCAAACACAATGGGACATTACTTACTAATACGGGACTGCTCTTTTCATGGTGTTGGGAAGAAGTCTGGGGAAGAAAACCTACAGCACAGTCTCTACTTTTCCCTGACAGGAAACACTTCCCCAGAACAAGGTAAATTTATCCTTCATCTAGTGAGTATACACCAAGGTAATAAGACTAACTTCTGCAGCATGAGTAAAATCAGTCATGTGGTCAGTGGTAAAGCTTGTCCTAAGTAACTGCTGGAGCTTCACTCTGCCTGGGGACATGGAGGCCACAGGAGAAAACAAAAGATCCTGACTTCAAATGGCTGGATAGAAAAGAGAGGTCAAGCTGAGGTTCCCAAACAGGTAAAGGCCCTTTCAGACTTATGTTCTGATAGGGTTCTTTTAACTTGGACTTCAGAAGGAAACCAAACAAGTTGAAAGGAACTGAACATCATTTTGGAATGAAAATTCTGAAATTGTACCACGCAATCCTTTGCACATGGACACACATGTTTCAATCTCAGTCTGAGGCACTCTGCTAAGGGGTGGTCCAGAGAGTCAGTGCTCTATCAGTAAGGACGAGGGGAGACAGAGCTCTACTTGTTTAGAAAAAAGCAAGAAAATCCCCCATCTAGCTTACCTTGTCCCCACCAACTGAACCCTGCGCGTGGGCTATTCACAGAAGCACTGTATATAGAGAATCAGAGCCGAACACTTTAAAAACCTTCCACACCGAAGATGCTTTTTCATGGAGCATAGAAGGTAATAGGTTTAGTGCCAAGAGTCTGCATTCATGCCAACAGTCCATACTGAGCCTTTAAGGTGACCCAACCCTTAAGAATCACATTTCAAAAAAATTGCAAATGAATCCCATCTTAGCCATTAAGGCATGAATGCTGTGTCCGTTACCAAACTGCCGGATATGAAAGGAGAGGACGTGACATGACGTGACGTGATATGACGTGGCGTGATGGACACAGTGAGAGCTGCAGTCACAGATGGCTTCAGCTTACCTTTGTGCTTACCCCATCGAGGCTGCTTTTCAATCAGGGGGTATTCCCAAACCTACTGAAACTCAAGCCCTAAACTGGGCTCCTGCCTGTCCTCAGTGCCCCAAACTCCTGTCCTGGCTCACCCTTCTTGTCTGTGGGCACTGGGTGGGGAGTCCCAAACTTGACAAAGTTTCCTTTGGAAAATCAGGTCCCAGGAGCCTGTCTCCACAGAGCAAGGGGTGAGAGCAGGTAAAGAAGTGTGAGCAAGGGGCCTCTGGCTGAAAGGAAGCAAGGACTACAATGAGGCTGGGATTCCAGAGCGCAAGAAGCTTAAAAATGTAAACACCAGCCAAGATATCTATGCTACAAACTCCAGTCATTCCCTCTTCTCACTCCTCTGCCTTTGCTCGGATTTAGGGACTGGCCATTGACCTTCTGGACTATTGTAGCAATCTCCCTGCTCTAGCCGTGCCCTTCCAATCCAGCTCCCAGACTGGTGCCATACTCCTACCAGAGTGACTGCACTCAAACTCAGGCGTGACTGTCACTACCACACTAAACAGCCTTCAACACCACCCCCTGCCTCGTAGAGGAAGTCCAACCAAGGTTCCCGAGATAACACACAGGCTTCTTGTGATCCATCTCCTGTGACCCCCCACCTTCCACTCCCCCTACTCTTCTCTTTCTCACGGTGCACACCCTGCACACAGAACAGAAATGCACAACACTGACAGCCGTGGGATGTGCCACAGGTCTGCATGCCCGTGCCTTTGCACATGCCTTTCCTCTGCCTGGGACGCTTTCTCCCTCTGCCTTATCCACTCATAAAATTTCTCTTAAAAGGGCACTAATATTAATGTTTCCTCCCTCTGAAGCCTTCTCTGATCTTCTCTGGTAACTGGTCTCCTCCTCCATTGTCCCGTAGGACCTGGAACACCAAATGGCAAATGTTGGTTTCCAGATTTGTCCGCCCTGGTGGACTGAGTTCCATGGAACACAGATTAAAACCTCACCCTCCTCCAGCACCTTACCCAGAACCTAGAATGAAAGGCTCTTTTCATAATTAGGTAGAGTCCTTCTCATTTTATTGTTGAGAAAACTGAGGCCTAAGAGAGGTGTCACAGTGCCAGTGGGCAGTAGATTTGGACCTAGAAATCAGTTTACCCAACTCCTACTCCAGATTATTTCACCACGGTTTCCTTCCCACATGGGCTGGGCCAGCCTGTCCCTGCAAAAGGTGACACTATAAGTCCCATTCAGCCAGAGTCATGTGATACAGGAGTCTCTAAGGGCAGGGTGTCAAAATCAAAACAGAGAGCACTTTCTGGGCACTGCCATGTTTCCTCACTGCCTTTATCTCCCATTTCCAGGGAGCTCACTAGACCCCCTGGCAGTAGTTTAGCTCCAGATACCTAGACTCACCCAGGCTCCTGACGGTCCCTGGATGGTCTCATTCAAAGCACTGTTTGCTAAGTAGGAAGGTGGCCTAGCTGAGTGGCCTTGAACAGAGGGGTCAAGGGAGAGACGTGGCCCAGGGGCTGAGAACACCTATCTTCTCCACATTGTCTTAACCTCCCAGAATTATAAGTACAGAGAAGGCCATCAGGAGGGAGCCTTTAATTACCTGCAGGTGTCCCAATTAAGCAGCACTGCCTCCCCAATTAGCAGTCCCTTCTATTGGAAATCATTAGGCTTAATTCCATTTCCCAGGAAACATCTTAATCAAGCAAGCTCTGTCCCCAACTCCTGAGGCAGCCAGGCTCCTGCTGACGTCCGCCTGGTCCTGCCTGGCCAAGATGCTGATGCTACAATGGTCTCTGGGTCAACTTCCCAATTAAACATGTTCCTTTAATTACACTGTTTTCTAATGTTTAGCCATGCCAAGGGTCCGTATACTTACTAAAGGTAGAGCATATTCAAAGGCCCCTCCTTATACAAGGAGATAATAAGGGAGGAGATAAATTTGTATGCTTACTCCAAAAAAAAATCTCTGTTATAAAAAAAAAAAAAATCTGAAACACCCGTGGGTAAAAACTATAAAGCACGGACTGTTTTCAAGTCAGGAGACGAGAAAGCTACAGGTACCTTCATCATCAGAGCCAGAAGAGCCCCCTCTTCTCTCCCTGCTTTTTTCCTTCGTTATTCCCCAAAATTATCAAATAGAGGGAAAGAATCTTAGGAGAGAAGAGAGAGAAATTCTTTTGAGACGCAAATGCCATGGATGGCTTTTCAAGTTCTCAGTCTTTGAATCCAAATGTTTTAGTCAAAAGGTGAGGATGAAGGAGAAACTGAGGAAGAAGAGGATTCACAGTTGCCTTAACTTCCCAGAGTCGTAAGTACAGACTATTCACGAAATTGTGGCCTCTTTCAAGTCAGCACTAAAGTGAACTGCTGACCCCCGGGTTTATAATTAGTCTAAGATTTCCCTTCTTGGCTGTGTCCAACTCTCCTGTTGCAATTTCAGGGAGCCCCATTCTCATGCTGACAGAGGGTTCATTGCCGACAAAGAGGGGGCTCGTTCCCCCATTCACGCTGGCCTGAACTCCTGCTCACGGCAGGGCTGCCAACCCCCCACACCCCTGCCTGCCCTCTCCTTCTATATCTCCTTCTTCCTTTTGCTTCGCTCCCAACAGACTTAAACCTCCAGGAAAGGGGAGGGGAGGGAGGAAAAGTACAAGATGGAATTGGTTCAATCACAATTTAGAGTCCCTGGAAACATCCACAAAAACCCTACAAATACATCTTAATTTTCACTCTGAAACAGACAATGAAGTTCAAATCAAATTCTGTCTCCTTTAACTTTTTTCATATCCATGTTAATCATATTCCTATGAAATTGAAGAGAGGAAAGTGCCCCTCTCCTTGATACCAAATTTAATAGGGAGATGATTAGAAGTGCATTTGTCATTGTTGCTTGAAGAGCTTCATGCATTAGCCCTCCAGAAATCAGATCAACACCTCACCGTTCCTGCGCCTCCCAGGTCCTCATCACAAGGCTGACCTCTGCAATAATTACCCTCTGTTGATTTTTTGCCAAGTTATTTATTTTTTTAAATTTCACAATCAGCTTACCTTAATTCATTATTATTCACTATTTAGGGACAAACTCCTAAACCCTAGTGGACACTGATTCTGTTTGCTAGTAGGTTGTTTATGAATATATATAATTTGTCTTAAGTCAATTATTTTCTACTTACTTTCATCTTTTCTTCCCTTTCTTACCCAAAGACAAAACATTTTAGCTCTGACAAAGCATCTGGCCTGTTACAGGAGCTTTTCTTTATCTTTTATGGAAATCCTGATTAAAAATGTCACTGCTTACACAGTTGTCTGAAAACATTTCCCGGTGCAAGCCACAATTTGTCACTGGGTTCAGTTTCAAAGCCTTCTGGTTGGGGAAAACAGGATTCTTCAAACTTCCTTACCAAGGTTTCAAGTCACCCCTGAAACTTCACATCACCTGTGCCCTGTCCCTTGCAACCCCCACTGCCCGAGACTGTGCTAACTTCAGGGAGTAAGCCAGATAAAAGCCTGTGATGATATTAGAGGTGGTCATATACCAATACTAACAACAGTTAACATCTGAGTTCTCACTATAGTCCAGAAGCAACTGAAAAGTGCTCTCCCTGTAATATCTCACTTATGTGATCAATGTTACAATTACCCACCTTTTGCAAAAGGGAAGCTGGAGTTTAGAAGTCAAGTAATTTCCTCAAAAACACACAGCTAGCCTAACCAAGCGGCGGCGCAGTGGATGGAGTGTCGGACTGGGATGCGGAAGACCCAGGTTCGAGACCCCGAGCTCACCAGCTTGAGCGCGGGCCCATCTGGCTTGATCAAAAGTTCACCAGCTTGGACCCAAGGTCGCTGGCTCCAGCAAGGGGTTGCTCAGTCTGCTGAAGGCCCGCGGTCAAGGCACATGTGAGAAAGCAATCAATAAACAACTATGGTGTCGCAATGGCAACGAGAAACTAATGATTGATGCTTCTCACCTCTCTCCGTTCCTGTCTGTCTGTCCCTAACTATCCCTCTCTCTGACTCTCTCTCTGTCCCTGTAAAAAAAAAAAAAAAAAAAAAGAATAGAAAAAAAGAACACACAGCTAGTAAGTTTCTGGGCCCAGGAGTCAAACCCAGTCTGGTCTATAGCCAAGTGGTCTGAAACCTCAGAGTAGACAAAGTACAGAATTAACGCTGAGCTGGAATCACCATCTAGCATCTAATATATTAAACCTCGATTCTGCTCTACTTACATGAATGCACATTAATTCATTATACCAGATCTGACCCTGGACTCAGGTCCTAACTACAGGTGAATTACTTTCCCTCTGAGTCCTAATTTTCTCATCTATGCAATCAGAATATTAGACTAAGTGATCCCATGGGAAACTTCTAGCTCTTATAGTCTAGGATTCTAGGTTAAATGCAATCTAAATAGTACTGTGGACACTAAAAGTTGAAGAAGCCTTAGAGGTGATCTTATCTATGTATATTAAATGCATAGCATATAGCTGCCTCTTTCCTATGCTGTGCCATGGCAGACATCACCAATGGATCACAATCCTCTCTCTTGATGAGCCTATTTGTATTTTCAGAATCCTTTTCAATTCTATGGTGAGGAAACAATTGAGTAAGAAGACATGGTACATTGGATAAACCTATTTGTTAAACAACCTTCCCAATTTACAAATGAGGAAACTGAGATCCAGTAAACATCTGCTGAGCAATTAATATGTATCAATCCTTGACTTACATCCCACTGATAAAAAGATGAACAAGACCTAGACTTGTACTCTAATGGCTTCCAGTGTAGTGAGAGATGTAGGCTGTTGCACAAGCAAAATTACAATACTGTGTCCTGGGTATCTGGCCACAGGACAAGTCACCTAACCTAGATTAATATTCCTTGAAGACCTCCTGCAGTAAGAAGTACTTAAGCTAAGACTTGAATGGAAATAGAAGTTTGTCAGATGATGAAGGGGTAAAAAAGGACATTCTAAATAGAAGGAAGAATCCAACAGTACAAGAGAGCTCAGACTACTCAAGGAGTTCTAAGTCACTAAGGATGGCTGGAACCTTGAAGCATAAAATGCAATCAGTTAGGGAATGGTGAGCAGAGCGGAGGCCAGCTGGGCCCAGCCCATGAAGGGTCATATATGCCATGCTATAGAAGCCATTCTTCACCTTGGTAGTAGTTTGAAGACATGGCTTCACTCTTCCTACTGAGAGGTAGGGTCTATGTTACCTCTTCTTAAAACCTATAACTTCTCAGTCAATACAGTACTGTGGAAATGAGGCCAAGCCATGAAACCATACAGCTTCCATCTTGTTCATTGGAATTCTCACTCTTGTAGCCACATGTAAGAAGACCAACTACCGTAAGACCACCATGGTGGAGAGGCCAAAAATGTAGATGCTCAACTGACAGTCCCAGCTAAACTCAGCCTTCTAGCTCTCCCCATCAAAGTGCTAGATATGTGAGTGAAGTCTTCTTGGACTCCAGATCAGCCCATTACCAGCTGAATGCTACCAACTGACTTCTGTTGACGCTCCATGGAGCAGAAGAATCACTCAGCCAAGCCCTGCCTGAATTCCTGGGCTATAATTTATGAGATATAATAAAAGGGTTGTTGTTTTAAGCCACTAATTTTTGGAGTAGTATTTTTATGCAGTAATAGATAACCAGAATTGAAGAGTTTTAGGAAGGAGGGGGCCGTGCTTAGATTTGTTCTGGAAGGAGCACCTGGGCTGCTGCCTGGGGAATGGATTGGGGATGGGGGAGGAAATAAAGCAGAACAACTCTGTGCCACTGCAGCTGTAGAGGTAGGTGATGACCATGACAGTTCCAGCGAGATGAAGAGAAATGCTGAGCTGATCTGAGATACATGTAGCCGGTAGAGTCAGCAGAGTGCAGTGACTGGCTGGAGAGAGGAGAGTCAAGAAAGATTCCCAGCTTTCTAGCTCAGGTAACAAGTGAATGGTGGTGCCGTGTGCTGAGACAGGGAAAGTCTGGAGGAGAGGCATACATAGGAAGCCTAGGGAGAGGGGTGAGTCCATTTTAGATGTGTTGGTGAATGCAGGATGATGAATAGCAGCCTGAGGACTCAAGAGATCCGTCAGGGTGAAAACCCAAATCAAGAGCCTCCCACCAAGGAATGGTGATGGAACTCCTGGGAGGGATGGGAGGACCAGGAATCTCACTAAGAGGCATGAAAAGAGGGAAGGAGAGGGCTGAACCACAGGGAGTAGCAGAGCTGAGACTGATCATGGACAGAGCACTGCCTGGCCACCTGAAGCCCCCCAAAGTTGTTTACCATCCCCTCTTCCCTACTGTACCCTAGGAACCTTGGTGCTTGAACACGACAAACAGCAAGGCTGAGGGAACCTGGTACCAGGCTCCCTCACCCACTGCGCATCAGAATTGCATATGCCCCCCCCCCCCCCCCCGTGCCAGCTTCTTTCATTATTGACGGGCTCTGCTTTATCCTCCCCTCGCCATCACCTCCAGCCTGATTGTTTTCTTTTAAATGCTCCTCATTTCTTTCCCCTTTTATTTTCTTTCATCTACAACCTGCCATTAAGGTTGTTTTCCCTACAGCTATTTTGACACCAAAGCAGCATAAACTGTTCTCCTAATTAGCTGTGATACGTACACAGACTCCAGCATCTCCTGCACCACAGCTTTCAACCCGAGCAGCTCCCGCAGCTCCCCGCATGGGGCAGGTTTTCTTCTTCCCACTTCCCTCTTGCCTCCCTCCTACTCCCAGCGCTCCTCCAGCCAGATCTTCCTCTCACGGAACCGTTGCCTGACCAGTGACAGCAGTAACCATTTTCAGAGCTATTCCATGGAGTGAGGCCAGGTCTCGGAAAGAACCTGTTAGAAGCACCACGAACATTAAGCAGTATTAATGGTATGTCAGATAAACTTTCTTTGGGAGTTAACAAATTCTGATGAAGTAAGGAAATCATTCATAGGGGAACTCAACTACGATGTTCCATGGAAGAACCAAACTCAAACCTGAATAAAGGGATACGTAAAGACGAACCTAGAGAGTGGACATCCAGTCTGGGGTGTGCAGTGGGGTAGAGCGTGTTAAAGCCAGCAGCTCAGAATTAAGACAGAGTTCTCCTGTCGTGAGATATCTATGTCACATGGAGGCAGTACAGCAGCCTCACAGAATCTCATGGGCCTTGCTTCCTCACAACTACCTTCTAAACACACACACACACACACTATTTACCCCAGAAAACATGGTACCAATAAAGCTCACGAACCTGAGCTGGCCAGACTGACTCACCTTGGAATTTGCAGGACTGGCAGGGGACAGCACCAGCACAGGACAGAAGAGTAAGAATCTGAAACAGACCAAAATATCATGCCTCTCTTCACACATCCCCACTCGGTTGAACTTGTTGACAACTGACTTGACTACAAAACTCATTTTAGCTTCTTGGCAATCCTGAGCATCTTTCTTGCCTTCAGGAGGCTTAGAGGCAACTCCTTGAAGGCTGGACAGTGTTGTAGCCTCCCCAGTACTCCTAGGACTTCCCTCTAGCCTTGGCCAAGACTCTGAGGACCACCCCATGAGGTGGATGCTATCACAGGATAACACACACAGAGGACTTTACACCACGTCTGACATGTTAGGTGCTCCCACAAATGGTTTCTATAACTTCAAATGCCACGCTCTTTCCACAATTCTCCATAGTGTGCCCAAATGCAAGGCTTCTCACAGCACCACCCACAATGTCCTCTAGGGGTGTCACAGCACTGCCCAACATGTAATCCAGGGGTATCACATTGCCCATGACATAGTCCAAGGTGTCACAACATTGCCTATGACATTATCCAAAAGCTACACCAGTACCTCTTCTGAAAATGCCTGTCTCCTTAATCCCAAGAACAGTCTCTGTGGCCTGAACCCCCATCCCCAGCCGCCTATAAAAAGAATGACCAGCCCTTAAAAGAAGAACCCCATTTTTATGTGACCTTTAAACCATGTCTGTAGGCCCTCTGAACAATCTACAACCACTTGTGGTCTGTATTTCTTTTTCTGAAGGTCACACTCTCCTATCTAGCCCCCTAATTCTCTCTAGAAGAATTACAGGAAACACTTCAATACACATCTCCCTGCTCCTTCCCTAAGGGAACTTGTGCTATTCCAAACTCTTTCCCCAAATATATATGGCTCCTTTCAATAAGGCTTACAAAATTCAGACTCCCAAAATTATTATAGAAAATACATTTCCTAGGCAAGAATATATTTGTTCTAAGAAGCAATACTTTCTTAATCTGCCTTGTCCCTTGCACTCCCAATGCCTTCCCTAATTGAGTTATGACAGCAGTGTATGGTAAATCATAACTAATACAGTTAGAGCAGTGCCCAGGCCTGCCCTGTCCTTCTGCCCTGTTCTAGCAACACTGTTAGACAAACACACACGTGCAGCTCCCGGAACATCCGAACCTCACTTCCGCAAGCAGAAGCATAGAGACCTGGGGGATGTGTTCTCACCCTCAGAGGCAAAACATTTGCTGCAAGTGATGATCTGGAACCTATACAACGCAGCCAAGAAACTGGGCTTTAGACTCCGTCGGGTTGCAATCAAAATTTCCTGGCTTGGGCACTTACCAGCCCCACAGCCCTGGGAAAACTTATGAACTTTTTGAGCACATGTTTTTTTTCATCTGTAAAATGGAAATGACAACAGTAGCTATCACAGAGCATTATAAGAGAGAACATTAGAATGCTCTCGGCACTCAGCATGGCACAAGGGAAGCACTCAACAAGCAACAGTTACCATTTATAACTATAATGTGTTAGACTGGGGATGCCTCTTCCCAGCATAATGCAGGGGCTGTGCTTGGGATGAGGGGATCAGGCGCCTACCAAAACAGCACTGGGTAGCATCCACGGCTCAGCTGCAGTCTCAGGACACCATCTTCACGATGGGCTTCGGTGCCACCAACCGTCAGGCACCCCTCCACCCTGATGGCTAAAAGTGTCAGTCCTTTACACAGACTCTTGGTCCACTGTGGGCTCCAAAATTCCCACTTTGTTATTTCAGAGATGATTGAATGAAAATGGGCATCAGCAACCATCTAATATAAAACCCAAACCTCACATATGGAGAATAAGTCATTCAATTCAATAAACACCCTATCTCACTCATATCCCAGATTATTTCTTCATTCTAAATGATTCCCACTCATCCTCCAGAATGGTAGTACATTAATTGGGTCAGCAACAATGTAACGAAACCTACTCTGTGCAGAAGCATGCTAGGCAAGAGGGTATCTGCAATGAACAAAATGGGCATAATCTCTCTGACTCATAGAATTTACATTCTAGTCAGGGAAGACAGATAACAAACAAACGAGTGAGGAACAGAGAGAAAATAAAGCAGGTTCAGGAGGAGAGAGAGCAGGGAAGAAGGAGTCTTGCAGTTTATGTTGTCAGAGAAAGCCTTGTTCCCAAGCAGAGATCTGGAAAGAGTGAGAGAGTGGTATCTGGGAAGAGCCTCCCAGGAACAGGAAACAAGAAATACAATGACCCCAAGCAGAAGCAGAATGAGTCTGAGGTGTTGGAAGACCGGCAGGCAGATCAGAGTGTGTGCAGTGGTGTTATCAAGGGGTCAGAGAGTGGGGGCAGATCAGGTAGGAACTTGTGAACCGTGATGACAACTTGGGCTTCCAATTATGGAAAGATAGGCAGTCAGTCTGAGCTGTGAGTAGAAGAGAGACACAAGACTACTTCAGCTTTTAAAGGGTCACTCCAGATGGTCTACTGAATATAGGCAGTATGCGCACCAAGGCAGGAGCAGAAAGGACAGTTTAGAGGCACCTACATTATTCTAAGAGAGAGGTTACAGTGACTTGGACCAAGTCATGGCAGTGGAGGTGGGGAGATAGCACACAGACCTCACTTGCCACAGGAAGCCTCATCCTCTCCCTTCCCTGGGCTTACAGCACCAGAGCGCTTTTGCTTTGTAGTGTGTGTGTGTGTGAGAGAGAGAGAGAGAGAGCGAGAGAGAGAGAGAGAGACAGATAGGGACAGACAAGAAGGGAGAGAGATGAGAAGTATCAATTCTTTGTTGTGGTTCCTTAGTTGTTCATTGATTGCTTT
The DNA here is from genome assembly GCA_037038555.1 of Rhynchonycteris naso. Classification (NCBI taxonomy): domain Eukaryota; kingdom Metazoa; phylum Chordata; class Mammalia; order Chiroptera; family Emballonuridae; genus Rhynchonycteris; species Rhynchonycteris naso. Next base: position 99,115,409 of record CM073003.1, read on the forward strand.
CTCATATATGCCTTGACCAGGGGCTCCAGCAGAGCGAGTGACCCCTTGCTCAAGCCAGCAACCCCTCACTCAAGCTAGTGAGCCTGTGCACAAGATGGATGAGCCCGCACTTAATCCGGTGACCTCAGGGTTCCGAATCTGGGTCCTCTGCATCCTAGTCTAACACTATCCACTGCACCACCACCTGGTCAGGCTGCTTTGAATTTTTATTTATTTATTTTTTACAGGGACAGAGAGTCAGAGAGAGGGATAGATAGGGACAGACAGACAGGAACAGAGAGAGGTGAGAAGCATCAATCATTAGTTTTTCATTGCCTTCGCAACACCTTAGTTGTTCATTGATTGCTTTCTCACATGTGCCTTGACCATGGGCCTTCAGCAGACCGAGCCACCCCTTGCTGGAGCCAGCGACCTTGGGTCCAAGCTGACAAGCTCTTTTGCTCAAGCCAGATGGGCCCACGCTCAAGCTGGCGAGCTCGGAGTCTCGAACCTGGGTCTTCCGCATCCCAGTCCGACGCTCTATCCACTGCGCCACCGCCTAGTCAGGCTGCTCTGAGTTTTCATTGTCTCTCTACCTCCACTGACTCTGAGCTCCTTGAGATAAGGATCATATTTCATCTATTTCTATAACCTCAGCCCCTAATCCAGTGCCTAGCACAGGGTGCACAGCCATATAAAAAGAATAAGCATTTCTTTTGTCTTCCCACTACAGGCCAGGGATGACCACCAGTGGTCCCCAGCCTTAGATAATGTAGTATTAGGTGTTTATGTTGATCAGGAGTGACCCTGAAGGCCCGTGGCTTGTTGTTTGGCTGAGGCACAAATTTTTATTACTTGCTTAAAGACTGGTATGAATTCACACCTCAATTCAACTTAGTTTTTCTCTCCTTTTATCTGCAGTGGTATTTTGCAGGGGAGCGGGGATGGGGTGGGTGTCATATAGTTCAGGATCCATAAACCATCCCTCTTGAAAGTCAGTAATCTATTGTAAGATGCAGTCTCTATCTTCATTGGGCTCATATTTTAGGGGGAGACAAGGGCTATAATAAAATGTGTTATAATAAGGTATAAAATATAGGAGAGACAAATGATATTTAACATCTGAAAATCAATGAATGTAATATATCATATCAATAGAATAAAAAAACATATTATTATTTCAACAGATACAAAAATGGTATTTGATAAAATCTAACACCCTTTCATAAAAAAAAAAAAAAACCTCAACAGACTAGGAATAGAAGGGAATTTCCTCAACATGATAAAGTACATCTACAAAATACCCACAGTTACCATCATACTTAATGGTACAAAAGCTGCATGCTTTCCCCCTAAGCTCAAGAACAACAGAGGGATGCCCACAATGCCACTTTCCTAAACATTGTCCCAGATGTTCTAGCCAGAGCAATTAGGCAAGAAAGTAGAAAAATTAAAGAGACTCATATTGAAAAGGAAGAAGTAAAACTATCTCTATTTACAGGTGACCTGATTCTGTATATAGAAAAGCATAAGGAATCCAACAAAATATATACTAGAACTAATAAATGAGTTCAACTAGGTTGCAGAATATAAGATCAATATACAAAATAAATCAATGGTATTTCTATACACTAGCAGTAAACATCTTGAAATTGAAAACACAATTTCATTTACAAGCATCAAAAAGAGTAGATATAAGTTTAACAAAACATACTATAAAGCTGCAGTAACCAGGACTATGTAATACTGGCATAATAATAAACATATAGATCAACAGATTAGATTGGAAGTCCTAAAGTAAATCTATACATTTATGGTCAATTGATTTTCAACAAAGATTCAAGACCATTAATGAAAGGAGAATGGTCTTTTCAACAAATGGCACCAGGACAACTGGACAGCCAATGCAAAAGAAGGAAGTTGAACCCTCATCTCACACTATATATAAAACTTATCTCAAAATAAATAAAAGACCTATAAAACTCTTCAATGAAAATATGGAAGTAAATCTTCATGACCTTGGATTAAGCTATGGATTCTCAGCTATGCCACCGAAAACACAAGCAACAACAAATAAGTAAATGAATTAGACTTCATCAAAATTTAAGACATTGTGGCTTCAAAAGACACTATTCAAAAAGTAAGAAAACTCACAAAATGAGTAGAAAATAGTTGCACGCTATTATATGACTATTGTTTGTATCTAAAATATGACCGGTCAAAGTGCACCATGACTTTACGGACACACTATATAAGAAAGAAAAAACAATAATAAAAAGACAACTAAATTGTCAAATGGTCAAAAAAATCTCAATAGACATTTCTCCCAAGAAGATATATGAATGGTCAGTAAGCACATTAAAGATGCTCAACATTAACAAAGTATCAGGGAAGTGCAAATTGAAACCATGATGGGCTATCACTGCATATCCAGTTGAATGGCTGCAATCAAAGAGTCAGATAATAACAAGTGTTGGTGAGGATATAGAGAAACTGAAATTGGGATTCCCATATATTATTACTGCTGGGAATGTAAAATGCCATAGTCACTTTGAAAAATAGTCTAGAAGTTTCTCAAAAAGCTATACATAGACTTATCATATATACCTAGGAGTGGAATTGACCCAACAATTCCACTCCTAGATATATACACAAGAGAAATGAAAACGCATGTCCACACAAAAACTTGCACATGAATGTTTATAACATCATTATTCAAAATAGCCAGACAGTGGAAACAACCTGAATGTCCATCAAGAGATGAATTCATATGCAATGTGGTATGTTTATGCAACTGAATATATTTGGCCATAAAAGAGAATGACGTATGGACATGCTAAATACAAATGAACCTTGAAGACTTTATGCTAAGTGAAAGAAGCCAGTCACAAAAGATCACGGATTGTGTGATTTTATTATTATAAAATGTCAGAGCAAGCAAATATTCTAAGAAAGAAAGTATATTAGTGTTTTTTTATGACTGGGTAGTGTCCTAGTAAGTTCAGGCTTCTCCAACCAAAGTACCGTACAATGAGTGGCTTATAAACAACAGAAGTATTTCTCATATTTCGGGAGGCTGAAGGCCTGGGATTGAGGTTCCAACACTGTCAGGATCTGGTGAGTCCCCTTTTCTGGGTTTCAGATGGCTGACTTATTGTATCCTCATTTACCTGAAAAAGAATGAGCTAGCTCTTTGACCTCTTATAAGGTCACTAATCACATTAATGAGGGCTTCACATTAATGATCTAATTACTACTTAAAGGCTCCACTTCCAAATACCAATCACATATGAATTTAGGGGAGGGGGACACAAACATTCAGTCCATAACTAGTGGAATGGGGTCTGGGACATTCAGCTAAAGGGTACGGGTTTTCTTTTTGAGGTGATTTTAAGTTCTAAAATTGATATAGTAATGCTCTCGCAATTCTGTGGATATACTAATAAATCACTGATTTAAGTCATTTAAATTGGAGAACTGTATTTCAATATAGCTGTTACTAAAACAAAGAGTAACATGAAGGGAAGGAGTAGAATGAAAAGATTTAATAAGTTTAATAAGAGTTCCAGAAGAAGGAAAGAAGAGAAATGGTCAGAGGCTAAATCTGGAGAGAATTTTCCAGAACATATACAAGATACCAATCCACAGTGTCAAGAAGCCCAACAAATCACACGAAGGACAAGTAAAAAAAATCACCTAATACATGGTATAAGTGAAACCTCAGAACAGCAAAGACAAAGAGGCAAAAAACCCATAAAGGCATTCGGAGGGAAATGGCAACGAGGAATGACAGAGTGACAGCTGACTTGCCATTGGCAACAATAGAAGCTGAAGATAAAGGGATTGACTATATATAAAATGTCTAAGAGAACATTACTAACAACATAGATTTGAGTAAAAAGAAGACAAATTAAAACGGAAAGAATTAAACTCTAATGGAATAAGGTGACAGAGAGCTTTCTGAGAGATACCTGGTATAATTTTTGTGTGTAATAGAAGACTCTTATCACTGAAACCAGAGGTCCTATTTAAACCCTATTCCCGCTACTTTTGGGGAAAATAAAAGTTGGACAAGTCATAGAACCTCTTGATAACTCAGGTTTCTCCTCTGTATCACAGCAGCCCAATTACCTCACAGAAACTTGAATACAATCACATCTCCTAAAGATCTTTGAAATCTGTAAAGAATGAGGCAACTTGGTCTGCACTGATATGAAACTACCACCAATACATTATTTAAAAATGTAAGATATTATAGAGATTATACAATATCTTAACTTGTGTTTAAAGAGAGAGAGTATTCAGGTATATACCATACATTTATATGCATGGAGTATCTCATAAAGGATTCACAAGAAATTAGTAACAATACTTGCCTTTGGGCAGGAAGAGTGCATGGCTTGGAGACAAAAAAAAAAGAAAGGCTTACTTGAAATTTCCATAACATTTACAAAGATAAAGCTGTAAAATGGCTTGACAAAATATATGGCCAAATATATTTTTATACTTTTATAATCTTACAGTCAAAGGTTTTTTAATATATGACACAAAACCCAGATGCCATTAAACAACAGATTGACATATTCAGATATCCAAAAGTTAAATGATCCTACATGACAATGAAAATATCATATCTCCTTTATGTACCACCTACTCAAAATATAATTAAAACAATTAAAAATTAAATATTTCTGAATCTCTGACATTACATAGTCCTCATGATCTCCCTGTGCCTCTCTCTACTGTCCACACTAGGACCAGCTACTCCTCTGGGCAGTAAAGCATCTCAGCCTTTCCCCTCAACAGAGGGCCTCCCCTAATCTCAAATGCCTGGGAAAAAGTTCTCTAGGCCATTGGATTCTCCCTTACTTTTGGTGATGTTTTTGATATTTAGATTATTGCTCTCCCAGCTCTGTGACACTCTGTAAACTACATGGGCTAATGACAGCGAGAGAATGGCAGCCAATTTGTGTGTCATTTGCATATCATTTTATGCTACTTATGAGAGCAAAATGTATACCAGTTTCCTACCCATTACTGCTATAAATGTTCACATGTCTCCTGCTAGGCAGGCTGACTGATCAAGACAGCAAGACAAACCACTCGCTGCTCTTCACTGACTTATGCACAGCCAAACTCTGGTCTCACAGCCTCTGGCCAAAGTCACCTCGGCTGCTTCTTCCTTTTCAGTCTCACCAGGCATAACCTCCTCCCTCCCTGCTCAAAGCTAGCAACAATTAACTTTGTGCGACAAATTTTGGCTGTGTCCAAAATAAAAATGTTATAACTTCCAGAACAACAGGGGACATGGTAGTCTACTTTTAGCTCTGTAGTTTATAAATGAATATATAAATTTATTTCTACAACTTCCAATCCTGCCCTCTAATGATACTGTTAAATGTATTTTAATTTAAAAGAATGAACAATCTGGAGAAGTCAGCCACGTGGGTGCTGTCCATGGTCCTGATCCTGCTTGCTGAGATGATTTTTCTATCTAACCTGAGACAGTGGTAATCACTGGCAGTCTCTTTCAAGATTTTTTTTTTTTACTATGAGGGAAAAGACAGTGGTGACAGAGAAGGGAAAGGAGGAAAAGGGTGAGAGAGAGAAAAAGAGACAGAAAAGAACAAAGACCATTGCCAAGCAGAGAACACTGTGAAAGAACAGCCAATTGAAAAAGGAAGACTTTAGTATTTTATTTTATCTTTTGAAGAATTGTAGTTATCAAGAAGCCATGAACAGCCATAACTGAAATATGAATTTCAAAATTACTGAAGCAAAGTAAATTTATCAAGGGCACCAAGTAATGTCAAGACTGATAAAAGTAAATAAGGCTTGGGTATAGAAGAGAACAGCAGGTAGGTAGAGATGGTATGATTGAGTTGTGTTGTACCAAAGTTTTCACTGTGCTTTTTTTACATCTGGATATAAACTGAGACTTGCGTGTCACAATTTGTATAGCTTCTTTCGAGTTCTTGTGAAAGTCCTATCACATCTCCAAAAACTAAATTACTTTTCCCTCTGGGAGGTCGAGGGCACTCCCCACTCAGTCCCCCTCCTCTCCTGCCTGTACCTCTCTGAGACCAGCGCTGGCAGCCCACACCACACCGAGTATGCTCAGCCACTCAGCCGCTGCAAGTTGACAAACTGCCAGCTCTTTCAGCAGATAATAATTCTTCATAGCTTATTTTCAAAACACTTGAACTCTATAATGTATGCTCACTCTGCTACAAGGAATTACAGAAAATTGATACACTCCTCAATACCAAAAAGTGGAATTATTTTTCTTGGTCTGATTTTTACATGCTGTCTGGACTTCGGGGTCCATGAAGAGAGACTGAAAATTAAGGGCAATGTTCAAGGGGCTTGGGTGTGAGATGGCTGAGAACTGCTCAGAGCCTGCTGAGAACTCCCCTGCAAAGTAATCACAGGCACCAACACAGAGGGGTCACAGACGGAAATCAGGGCCAGCTGGAGCATTCCGCATGAGGGATAATTCTGTTCTGTGTGCAATGATGGCCCTTTTATTCTCAATATAATTTCTCCAGAATGTCAGAGATAAAAAGGAATTAAACAAATTCCATGTTTTTCAACACTCTGTTTTACAAGCAAACAGCAATAGAACCCTGAAACCCATGAGGTCGATGACTTCCAAGGTTACAGAACTGGTGCATAATCAACGCTGGAGTGCAAGGCTCTGAGCCAATGCAGGGTATCCTATCACACTGTGAGCGCTCCGCCCCTGCTCACTGTCTATGTGTCCACAAGTAAGCAATTACCTTCTCTGGGCCCCAATTTTCTCATCTGTTGAACCAGGACATAATTCGCACCTCTCTTTGCGTTCATATGAGGATCAAATGAGATAAGTCATGGGGAGTGCCTAGCACAGAGTCTGGCTCATTGTAAATATTTAATAAATGAGAACTCTCATTAAAATTACTGGTGTTGTTAACATTTCCATCTTACATGTGAAGAAACTAAGTGTTAGAACCTCAAGAAGACTTGACAAGAGAACAAGATTTTTAAATAACTGCTTTTGAATGCTAGACTCTAACATGGACCCTGAGATGATTACTCAAGGCTGGGAAGTCTGCACTTCCTGCAGCCCAGAGCCCCCAGGGCTGGGCTCAGAGCTCCAACAACCAGCAAAAAAACTGAACCTGGGCTGCCCTTCACTCTCACGGCCTCATTCTCAAAACCTAGGCAGGGCAATGTAGCCGTCAGCAGACTAAAACTGTTTATCATGATTCTGATCTGCCTGTAACTTTAATTGCTCAAAATCCCAGTTTTTGTTAAGTCTCTAACCTGATTAATGAAGCATGATAAAAGTTTGAGGATTGATGAACCCGTTAATAAGAAAGAAGAGATGAATTTAGCAAGGATGCCTGGAAGATATAAGTGTGAAATCCGTTACAGGAGAATTATTAAAAGATGTGATAAACTGTACATGAGCAAGATGCAATCACCGCTGCTGTTTTTAAAAAGAGCCCCATCACACGCATCAGGTTAAATTTCCCCCTTTTCCTGCAAATAAACCAGAGGCTTGTCTCCACTGTGATGGAATCAACCTTTGGCTCTTATGAATCAAAACCAGGTTTTTACCCAATAAGTCCGCAATTCTCTCCAGCCAGTTCAGAAGGTGTTCACTCTTGGTTATATAGATCATTGCCAGAATTAAAATACAGGAAAGGAGGAAGAACTTTCACACAAATCAGGGGAGAGGAAGAAGGAAAAACCTGCCAGTAGGAATCAATTAAACCAGCTGATGGCCTTTGCATATTCTGAGAGACACTCAAAGGAGCGGAATGAACTCTGATTCATACTCCTACGCATCACTCATTCCCTAAGAATGCATTCCTCTGGCAGAAAAATCCACCATAGGGCAAACAAGAGACAACTCAGAGAAGAGGCCGGATGCTGGCGCTTTCTGCACTGTGTGCCACAGCCCACCTGCCCACCCATCACCCACCTCTGCTCTCTACCCCCACAGTGGGAGGCCACTGCACTAGTGGGATGGTGTTGCTTGGTGGGCAGTTTGTACAGCGAGGCCCTGTAGCATTCAAGATTCTACTTAGCTTCGCACCAGCCCAATGAGGTCAGTGAGGAGCCACTCCTAGGTTACAGATGAGGAAGCTGGGCTGTCAAGTAGTTCTGTGACTTGACCAAGTTTTTTTTTGGCAGGGGGCAGTTCCCAACAATAATAGCAAAGATTCCAATTCAGGTTTTATGTTTCTAGTATTCAAGCTCTCTACACACACGCACACACACAAATTATATTAGAAATCCCCCCCAGAAAATTTCCTTTTACCTCAATTCAGTAAGAATAATCTAGTGGAACATGAAGGGGCGTGCACGAAGTCAAGGGAATTAAATTTGCTGAGCACCTGCTTGGCTTGTAAGCCACGTACTATGCCGGGCCCACGGCATACAGTGAATCCTCACACAACCTCTGCAAAGGAGATGTTACAGTCCCCATTTTACTGATGAGGAAACTGTGTCACAGCAAAGCAAAATAATTTGCATAGGCTTTAGTTTCCTCATCTATGAAACTGTAGGATTGAATTTGACCATCTCTAAGGTCTCTTCCATCCCCGAGAATCTGTGATTCTAAGAACAGCAAAGAAGCCACCTCAGCATGCTGTGGAGGGAAACATGTGAGTCTTGTCCACCACGCTCCCCTCTACCACCATTACCACCAGCTCTCTCCTTGGTGTGTGGGGCCCAAGCCCCATTACCTGAAGCCGTTCCATCCCCAAAAGGGAGAGGTGTCTTCTGAGAAGCAAGAAACCCAGTGGAACTTTTTGTTCCTTTCGGGATGAAATCTCCCTGCGGTTCTCAGCACATAGCCCAGACCCACTGGCCCACAGGTTCCCATGGAAATGTGGCTCCCAACTAGGCAGCCCCGTATGCTGAGTGGGAGGCCCCCATGCACACCACCAGAACCAACTTCCGAAGGGCCCTGAAGCCCCCAGATTTCTGCACTCTTCGCCCCAGCCCACCTCACAGCAGGAGGCCAGGCGCTGGAGACCCAGCCACGCTGAGGAGGGGATTCTGGGAAGTGTCTGGCCCAAGCAAGGTTAGCTTCCCTTTCCTGATATTAATGACAGCAGCAGCCACTGCCATCTGCATACCTGTAGCTCATGCCGCACTTGGCCCCAAGTGCTTTCATGATCTGCTGCAGTCAGTCCTTTCCATGACTCTGCTGTGGGCACCACTGTTACCCCAATTTTACAAGTGAAAAAACTGAGGCCCAAAGGTTAAACAACTGGCCTAGGTCACAGTGCTAGGACATGAAGGACTGGAGTCCAGTCTGGCACCTAGCTCCGGGACAGCAGCCCGGCCCTCACCAGAGGTAGAAATGAATAGAGGTAAGGTGGGCAGTACCTGGTGGTTACGTTATGTGACCTTCTCTGTTCCTGAGTGCCCATTCACTGTACAGTCAAAATTCACAAGTTTCAAAAATAAAAGGCAATCATCTCCAGAGATGATTTTGAGGGAGAAAGGGATGTGGTCAGCCCAATGCAGAGAAAAGGGAGAAATTTCCATTCATTCACTTGGCAAATGATTCTGAGTAGTACCTCCTGTGCACCGAGCGATATGCAAGTCTGTCCTTGCATGTAGCCACAGTGGGAGACCCTGAGCAGAGCGGTTAAAGACATGGGATTAACAACTGTGAGGGAGGTGCCAGGAAGAAAAGGTGAATTATGAGAATATTTAACAGAGCAATTCGATCTAGTTTGATGGGGTTGTGAAGGCTTAACTGAAGACATTTAGCAGAAGCATGAAAGACAAACAGAAATTCATTAAACCAGGGGAGGGTAGAAGAGGGAAAAGCATTGCAGGATGAGGGAACAGCATATGCAAAACCCTGATGGCTGAGGAGTGGAAGGAAGGCTAGCATGGGAAACTGAAGTAAGTAAGCAGCAATGGGCCTGGGGAGGCCAGCAGGGCCTCACTCAGAGCTCTGGGGGCTGTGCTCAGGGTGTCATTACACTGCAAGCACCATGGGAAGTTACTGAGCCAGCAAGAGACAGGAGCAATTTCCCATTCTGGAAAAGCCACAGGGCCTGGGGGAGGCTGGAAGCAGGGAGATGGGTTGTGAGACTAATGCTTCCATCCAGGTAACAGCGAAGTGTGGCCTGGAGAACATGGCGGGTTGAGGTGGTGAGATGTGCAGAGTCAGGTAACATTTGGGCAGGGATCAGGACAGTGCAGTTACAAATAAGACTGGGAAGAGCTGGAACCCAATACCTTCCCACCTAGATCTTGCAGCAACTCAACAGTGAGTCCTAGGAATGGGGGTACCTGAGGTCTCAGCCCCTCCAAATCCTCTCCCCCATATTTGGGGAAACCAAGTGTGTATTGTTCCTCCCTTACGTGGGACCTCTCCTGCCCAAAGCTAAGTGTCAGTCACTCACCAGGGCTCCTGGGAGGGAAGGGAGGTGGCACTGCCGAAGGGAAAAGGGCTGAAAAGCAAAACACGCCCACCCCTACCCTGCAGAGGGGAGGAGTCTGTCACCAATATGCCTCACCAAAAGGGGAAAATTAAAACATCAAAAGGCAGAAAACCCAACCAAACTCAGCCCAAACTCCAAATAAATGCTTTCTAATTAAAGAAAAATCCTGATACTATTGGAAATATATACCCAGTCATTTCTAAATGTCATCTTTTGTTTCATCTCAACTTTTCTAGGGGGATCAGCAGACATCTTTGCTTGTATCAAATGCTTGAACCCAGGAAGAAGAGAGGATGTGAAGATTCCATCCAGAGAAGCATCATGCCGGGTGGAGGTGACAGCCAGGGGACAGGTGGCCCCCACAGCCCTGAACACTCTCCACAAGCCACTCCTGACCGAGAGCAGTTCCCTGTTCTCTCTCCCTCCACACCCACCATAGGGCTGCTGATTCCATTAGAATATACTAGCAATAAAATAGCTACAAGTTATGGGACATATATTGGGAACCAGATAGGTCATGTTATCCCAGGTACATAGGTGATAGATCTGAGACTCGGAAAGCTTAAACAATCTAAGTGGCTTAGCTAGAACTCAAGCCCCAGGTCTGTTTGACTTCTGAGCCACCCTTAACTGCCTTGCTAAACCTCCTGCCGGACCCCCTTGTCCACCACCCGAGGAGCTTTTGCCTAAGTCGGCTAGGGCTCGGAGGATTGGAGGAAGTCCTGGCAGTGTCCTCTTCTGTAATGAGAATGAAAACAATAGCCCCTGCCCTGCCATCTGGCAGACAGCAAGCCCCTGTGGCCTGCTGGGTTGAAACAAGGACACAATCTCAGGGTGGAAAGCCAAGGGCCTACTCACTGGGCAGCGTGACCCACTGGAGTTCAGATCTCAGAAAGGAACATCCCTGGAACCCCAAATCCAGGTCTGGGGCTGATGGCTCTCCCTAACCCCTCTCTACCTGTCTCCAGAGCCAATGTCATTATCCCCTCTGGGCCTTTGGCAGTGAGGTCTAACCTGGTCACTGCCTTCAGTGTCCTCCAAGGCTCAGAGGAACAGTGGAGCATGGTAGCTAAGAGTAAGGCCCTGGAGTCAGACCACGGGATTCCAATCTTAGAACCTTAAGAAAATCACTGACCCTTTCTGAGCCACAGTCGCTCCCATCGGCATCATGGAAATGACAGCGATGCTATTCACTCCGTGGGCTGCTGCTAGAACTGGATGAGACAATGCAGGCTGCACCTGGCATATACTTTTTATGCCGGGAAACGGCTCATTCATTTGGTGAGGATGACACTGACCTTGTTTCCGCTGCCAAGAAGCGCTTCTGGATGTGGGTGTGTCCACACGCACACGGAGAACAGGGCTAAGCAGCAGCCCTCTGCCTGACCAGCACAGTATGAGCCTGTTGGAGCTTCACCAGAGCCCTTTGCAACCACCCTTTCTATGAGACCCATGTGGAAATGGAGACTCAGAGAGGCAACATGACTTACTCCAGGCTACACAGCCAGTGAGCGCTGCTCCAGGAAGAACTGAACCCTGACCCAGCGCGTGCTCCATTGTTTTACACACTCCCTTTCTATCTTTCTGTGTAAAGCATGCCATGGAGTATTTTACCATTCATTCACTGAGACCATATTCTGAGCTAGGCACCGTGCTAGGCTCTGCCCTCAAAGAAAAACGTGCACTGCAGATAGGTGATTGCAACCCCAGCTGAGGGTGTCTGGCCCAATGTCTGCACGTGGTCCCTTAGGGACACTTAGGAGGTAGCCATCAGCCCAGCTGGGGAGAGGAGGACAGAAAGCAAAGGCTACTGGCAAGAGGACGTCAATGCCAGGGAGACCTGGCACTGGACAGCTACTTCAAGGGCCTAAGCTTGACACAGCCACCTACCCTTTGCGTTCCTGTCTCTCCGCGTCTGTGTGGTGCCCTGGTACGATCGCCTATGATTCCCAGAAGCTGTCCCAGCTCTCTCCTCAGGCCCACTGGTACCCTCAACCAGGAGGCACTGTCCCACAAAGTGCTGTCCTCCGGGAGGCCACAATGGTCCTTGCGTGCTCAGCCGCTGACACTGGCTGCAGAAGCCACCGGAGCTCAGGAGGCCTCGGTCTCAGGTCCATGTGAAACCCTCACCTTGTCTCTTCCTCCAGGGCTACTCCTGGGTGGGATCTGGGGACTGCGTTGCCACCCGTGCTGGCAAGGCTGAGCTGAGTCACACCCCCTGCTACCGAGGGGCCTTCTCCCAGCTCCAGGTCCTCCCAGATGCAACAGGGCCAGCGCTGTCAGCTGCTTTGTTATCCACACCAGCTACCACTCTTTTTGATGCTTATTACATTCAAGGCCAAAAATACATACATACATACATAAAACTTATTTTTTCATTAAAATGGACGCTCTGCCCAGGCTCTGCAGCTCATGGTAACACAGGCTGCACCAAGGAAGACAGCGGGGCTGCCTCCTTGACGAGCCTTCAGCGCTCTGCGGGCGGCTAATACCTTCCTTGGGAGTGATAACCGAACCCGAGTGCTTCTACTCCGGAAAGCACAGGTACTTCCGGATTATTTCAAGGAACAATTGTCTCGGTGGTAGTGAGTCCTTTCTCCCTCTCCGAATGTGGGTCTGTGGTAATGATTACACGACAGACAGGCCCGCTACTTGCCAGCAATCGGTAAAGACTGCAGCAATACACCCCAGAGTGTCCCTGGAGATAAGAGTAAGATTGAGTAATTTGAAGATAATTTCTTCCATGGAAAGAATAATGTTGCCATCAAAACGAAAACCCTTGTAATAAAACCAAATTATGCTGAGACCTTGGGAGCATTCTTCCTCTCTCCCGCCATTTCAAGACACTGTTTCTGAGCAAAGAAAACTGTCAGCTGGAACTGTCAGCACAGGGTTTGCGCGGGAGGCAGAGGCTGGGGGGATGCGGACTCCGCCCCGCCCCTCCCCGCCTCCGCTGTCAGTTTCTTCCACGGGGTGACGCAGAGACCAGGTCTACTAGTGAGCCCAGGTGAGTGACCACACAACAGAACAGAGAGAGCCTCACCAACACCAGGGAAGTCAAAACCAAGCTGTGTCAGGCCTCCTGAGAAACAGTGGCCACTGCTTTGTCCTTTCCATCTGTGTCCTATTGGACTGAAGCTTTCCATTTGGTTTGGGGTCCATACATACATGGAGTGGGCCCAGAAGCAAACATATGTATAATGGGACCCCAGTGGGCTGAAAGCAGAGAAAGGCCAGAGATGGGGCAGGTGGGCTAAGGGGGTTGGGGGCAGCACGCAGGGCGCCTCCAGACTCGAATTCTGCTGGAACCGGGGATTTGAGCGAACCATCTGCAAGGCTCCTGCAAAGGCTAGAGTAAAAGAAACTGTGCAGAGAATGTCTTTAAGTACAGTATGTGTGTGCGGACATACCTGGCATTGTGGGTTCAGTTCCTGACTGCTGCAATAAAGCGAGTTGTAATCTTTGTGCTGGTGGAGGGGCCTGCCTTCAATTTGTAAAAAACGTAACACCTGTGAACTGCAATAAAGCAAAGCACAAAACAACGAGGTCTGCCTGTAAAGAAAATTAAGTTTCTGTTTTAGCACAGCAAAAGGCCTGGAGATGTTTTTAATTCTATTTAAGGTACGTTTGAGACAGTGTGCTGCTTTAAAACAGTGGGGACACACAAAAGTCACTTTGACAGAACCATGAGGATATTTTCAATATCTCTCTCCTCCTCCTCCTCCAAAGCAGTTGTAACCATCAAAACTAGCCGGAGAGCAGAGAGGAAAGACAATGAGTGTGGTCTGGAGCTTCCGAAGACCTGCTCCCCATGGATCCAGCCTCAAGGAGCAGTCCTTTCCTCCTGTGCCCCCTGCCTGCCCTTCCTACCCCAAACACACCGCCCCAGCATGGCAGGCTTCCATGTGTGCCCCGAATGTGACTTCCTGGAGTCAGGACTTTGTCATCTGGGTGTGCCCAGAGTCCAGCAGGATTTAGCACACAGCGGGAGGTAGGGAGGACTTGGTGACTGGGAAAACAGTGAAGAAATCTCTAGGTCTGAGGCCTGCAAGTCCGCGAGGCTAAGGAAGGAGGCAAACTGGGCATTGCAGCTCCATCACCTCCGTTCCCGTTCCTCCCCAGCCCTACCGACTTTCCTGTGCCTCTCAACACAGCTCTCCCGGACGGACCGGACGCCATCACTTACGTAGCTATTGGCCCATTTTCTCTGCCCTGGGACTCCTGCATTTTAAGCTGGGTCCCTGGGATAAAAGGTACTGTCCCTATTTGAGGAATATCTAGCCTTTGCAGCCTAATGAGGAGGAAGGGAGGGGGGGGGGGAGAGAGAGAGAGAGAGAGAGAGAGGTTGAAAAGCATTTGACTTAGTTTGAGTAAAAGGAAGAATGGCAGAGAGGCCTACAAGCCCCCAAACCAGGAAGACCATGTCCCCTAAGAGAGAAGCCAGGTAAACGTTAGTTAAGTCTTCATTGCCAAACAGACCTGGATTCCGATTTCCTAGCTGTGCAATTTTGGACAAAGTGCTTGGCCACTCTGGGTTGTTTCATCATCAGTGAAATAGGTATGCTAACACGCGGCGCTCAAGACTGTTGTGAGGAGTAATTAAACTAATGGGGATAAATCATTCAGGGGAGTGCCAGACATGCATCAGATGTTCAACAGCTGGTAGCTGTTAAACTAATTGTATTTCTAAATCAAAGAGGAGCCTCTGGAGTGCAAGAAAGGTATTTTCTTAAGTTATGGGACAGAAGTGACTTTTAAAATCCTTGAAATCCTCTTCAGACGCAAAGGGAAAGCTTCTAGGACCTCTCTAAGATGTGGGAATAAGGCTGGAAGACAGCTTTCTAAGTGAAAAAAGTGCTTTGGGGAAGACTCAGTTTGAGAGTAAGTCTCCCCCACATAACACAGCTTGTGATTTATGGTAATTTTTAAAAATTCTTACAACTTGAGCCTGACCAGGCGGTGGCACAGTGGATAGAGCATTGGACTGGGATGCGGAAGACCCAGGTTCAAGACCCCGAGGTCGCCAGCTTGAACGTGGGCCCATCTGGCTTGAGTAAAAGCTCGCCAGCTTGGATCCAAGGTCACTGGCTCCAGCAAGAGATGTCTCGGTCTGCTGAAGGCCCGCGGTCAAGGCATGTGTGAGAAAGCAATCAATGAACAACTAACTATGGTGTCACAACGGCAATGAAAAACTAATGATTGATGCTTCTCATCTCTCTCTGTTCCTGTCTGTCTGTCCCTATCTACCCCTCTTTCTGACTCTCTCTCTGTCCCTGTAAAAACAAAAAAATTCTTACAACTTGAAACACATCACAAAGTTTACAGAATTGTGGGGAGGAGCCATACTTGTTCTCGTTATGCACTTACATAGAAATATGTAGCATATTTCTAAGACATCAGGACAATAATAGGGTTGCCCCAGGCAAAGGAACACAGGGCAAGTGCTTAAAAATGAGATGACAGATCAGATGCATCACTGGTGTCAACTCAGATTGATTAGCAGGGTCAGTGAGACAGTGTCATGATTGAACAGTGATGTCTGCCTTGGACTCAGAACAGGATACCTAAGGGCTCTCCTGATATGTTTTTGATATCACTAGATTCCATGCTAATTTTCCAACTACTTAGGAAGATTAAGAATAGTGACTAGATTCTGCTCAATGGTTGCTGGGGGAGGGGTGCTGAGGAGCGGGACTGCTCAGGAGGGTGATGGTCCAGTGCATAGTGCTTGGTGGAAATGTGCACTTCAGGAGGAAGCGGAAGAACCAAGTTTGGGCATTTGGGACAGGATGAGATGCCTCTGGGATGGTTAACTTTATGTGTTAACTCCAACGCCCAGATAACTCATAAATGGTATTTATTGGTGTGTCTGTGAGGGTGTCTCTGAAGAAATTAGCGTTTTAATTGGTGGGCTCAGTAAAGAATATCAGTCTCACCAACGTGGGTGGCTGTCATCCAATCCACTGAGGGCCTGAATAGAACAAAAAGGCCCGGGACAGGGGGAGGTAGCTGCTCTTTTGAGCTGAGATGTCCGCCTTCTCCTGCCTTTGGACTTTGGCATTTGGGTTTCAACTTCTGGTCCCAGACTGGGGTTTACACCATAGGTCCTCCCACTTCTCATACTTTGGGACTAAGACTGCATTACACCAGCAAATTGTGGGACTTCTCAGCTTCCACACTCATATAAGCCAATTTCTATCACTGATAAATATTACATACATATATGTACATATATCCTTTTGACTCTGTTTCTTTGGAGAATCGTAACACATCTTAATTAATTACCACTTTGATCTCAGTCGTCCTTAGGAAAAAAATAATAATCTGCAAATGTGGCAACAGGTTGTACCCAAGAGTATAAAGAGCCATTAGCTGACAAATTTGCCACATTTCTGCCATTATTGTGGAAAAATTAAGACCAGATGGAAATGAAAAAGAGTGAAGACAGCCTCCTGTCAGCCTTCTCCAGGCTTGTTAAGGACTTTGGTTTAATTTCCACACATTTGGGGTTCCCTCCCCTGGGTACACTATTGTTACTGATTTCTAACTTACTTCTACTGCAGTCAGAGAAGGTACTCTGTATGATTCCACTCCTTTTAAATTTACTGAGACTTGTTTTATGGCCTGCACGTGCTCTGTTTTGGCATACATGTATATTGCAATAGATAGCAAAAATGGCCCAACAAAAGGTGGAGTCTATTTCTCCACCCCTTGAGGCAGGGCTGGTCATGTGACTTTCTTTGGCCAATGGGACACTAGCAAATGTAATATAAACAAAGACTTGTGAGGTGTTTGCCACTTGGGGCTTGACCTCTTACTGAGCCTGAAACTCTGAGTTGCCATGTGACCAAGCCTGAGATAACCCGCTGGGGGATAAGACATCCCCCCAACAACCTGCCAACTAGCAAATATTTGAGCGACACCATCCTAGGTCATCTAGCCACTAGCTGACCTGCCTGCTAACCACAGATGCATAAACAACCCCAGCCGAAACCCGCCAAACCACACCAGACGAGATGAACTTTCCAGGCAATTCACAGAATGGTGAAAAATAACAAATGGTGATTGTTTTAACCCACTCAATTTTGAAATACACACCCCAATTATCTCTCTTTTTTTTTTTTTGTCTTCTTCTTACTACTTTACATAGGCTTTAGTATATATTGTGGTCAACTGTTGGCTTGGGCTTCAGGTTATATGATATCAAGGCAGAATTGTCACTGAACAAGAAGAATAATATCACCTAGAGATGTAGTGACTAATGAAATTAGGGCCATTTTAATTTCACAGAGGATAGTTGCACTAGGTTAAAAAGGAACAAGTTGTTGCCATGGCTGTTTAAATATATGAAAAAAAGGGTACATGTGAAATATTGATGAAGTCGACAATTTTTTTTATAAATAAGATGCATTCTGATACCAAACTTTAGTATAAACAAGTTGTCTAGGTATAAGCAAAAATTTGTATTCAAAAAAATAAAATGTTTAAAAATGAGAACACTCTGTTCATTCAATTAATTGTTTCCTGTAATGGAGAAAAACACCCTTGCTGAATGTTGGCAGTGGCACGGTGTCTCTGGTAGTTAGAAAGGGAATCTCTTACAAAAAGGGGAGCTCTTCAACAAACAATTTTGAACGCTTTCTTTATGCTGTGTACTGGGTGCTAAGGATACATTCATACCTGATCCCTACTTTCAAACCAATTAGTTTTTCAGGAGAAACAAATCTGTGAACGAGTGAGCACAAAATAGCCTCGAATCAACAAAGAACATGGCCATCAGCCTCCGATCGGCATGAGCTCACACTCCCGTCCAAATTTCCACCAGCTCCCAAGACCCTGTGCGAGTCGTTTAATCTCTTTGAGCTTCAGTTCACTCATCTGAAAGGGGGATGAGAATGCCTGACTCTCAGGGTTGTCAGGAAGGTTACACACTAGGTTAAAACTCCATGCCGCTCCCACCCTAACTTCTGCACTGGGGGCTGGGGTGTGTAACCCAGATCCCAGGGCGCACTCATTCCCCCGGCCTCCTAAAGTGCATCTGCTGATGGCTCACAGCTGAGCCCCTGCCCCGAAATAGCTGTCTATCAAAGGGAGCTGTTTCACCCAAGGTTATATGACCCATCGGGGTAGGATGTGGGGGCATGCAGACAAAATGACCTTTTTTATTGACTTATAATTCACATTCCATAAAAGCTCACCTTTTAAAGAACAAGTCAGTGGAGTTTAATATATTCACAAAGATGTATAACTATCATCACTATCTAATTCCAGAACATTTCACCACCCCCAAATTATATTCCAGACACCTTGTGCCCCTTAGCAGTCACTCCCTGTCCTCATTCTTCCAGCCTCTTATAACCCCCAATCTACTTTGTCTCCATGGAAGTGCCTATAAATGAGTTTCATATAAATGAAATCATACATAACGTGGCCTTATGCGCCTGGCTTCTTTCACTTGGCATGTTTTCAAGGTTCGCTCCCGCTGCAGCATGTGTCCTAACTTTATTTTTGAGAAATGTTTATCCATTCATCAGCTAATGAACATTGAGATTTCTACTTTTGGGGTTAGTAGTAATAATGCTGCTATGAGCATTCATGCATAAGTGTTTGTGCAGATATGTTTTCAATTTGGGCGGGGTGGGTATATACCAAGGAGTGAAATTGCTGGGTCATATGGCAACTCTATGTTTACCTTTCTAAAGAACTACCAGACTGTTTTACAGAGAAGTTGTATCATTTTTACATTCCACAAACAATGTATGAGGGTCCCGATTTCTCCACATCTTGGCCAATATTTGTTATTGTTTTTTTTAATATAGTCATGTTGGTGGGTGTGGAGTAGTATCTCACTGTGGTTTTGATCTTCATTTCCCTGCTGGCTAATGCTGTTGAGCATCTTCTCATGTGCTTATTAGCCATTTGTATAACTTTTTGAAGAACTGTCTGTTCAAATATTTTGCCCATTTTTAAATTGGGTTATCTTTTTATTGTTCAGTTGTAAGAATGTTTTAGATATTAAGGACGCTGGACAGTTATTAGATAGACAATTTGAAAATTTTCTCTTCTATTCTGTGGGTGGCTGTTCACTTTTCTGATGGTGTTCTTTAAATCACAAAAGTTTTTAATTTTTAAGTTCAGTTTACCTATTTTTTTTTGTCAATGACTGATTTTACAGAAATACAAAAGTTAGTCCCCCTTTGTGTCAACTCAGGACAATACTAAAAAGCCGTCCCAGCTGCAGAGCTCCCGGGTGAGAGCTGTGGCCTCTGCTGCGGCCCCACCGCCTCCTAGCTCAGCATCTCCCTCTGCCCAACTCGGCTTCCCTCCTCCGTGGCTATGATTGCCAAGAGCACTTGCCAATCACATTCTACAGGAATAGCTGAGCATCTCAGAGTATTTGGAGTGGGGGAGGGGGGATAGGGAATCCAACCAAAGGCTCTTCCAGTGTTCTTCCATGGACTTCAATGCTTTAAGTCCTTTGGTAACATGGCTCCTGCACACTTCTCCAGCCTCATCTCTGAACACTCGCCTTAGAGACCAGGCCCAGCCATGCTGAACTTTCACCCAGCTCACACCCATCCTCCATTCAAAGCAGGGCCTGAGCTATCATCGCTTCCACCAGCATGCCTTCCTTGACCCTTCCGTATGCATTCACTGGCCCCTTTACTTCTCCATGCTTATGGTTACCATAGCATATTATAATCCCTGAATTACTTTATCTGCACAGCTCAGCATGATCCCCATGAGGACAGGGACCCTCTCACATCACCATATCTCTAGAGCTGATTCAGAGCTTGACAGCCAGAAAGAGCTCAGAATGCACTGAATGAGGTGATACTCATTGAATTCATACCAAGGACAGAAGCAGTCCAGAGGAGCCAGTGACTAACTAGGGACTGCCTCAAAAAGGTAGGCTCTTGCTGGGGCTTCACTGTGTACAGGAGCCCCAGACCAGCAGTGAGACGGTTCCCTTGATGCCACCCAAGTTTGGAGCCCACTTTTGACAACCCCATGTGGGCGGGGCACCACAGCAAAGCCCAGCCCTCTGACTCATCCCACCTGTCTCCCCTGGACCTCTGAGTTCACCAGGGCTAGTCCTCATGCATTCACATGATCCTGGGGTCTAGCAGTTTCCTAGGTCCAAACAGAAAATTTCTCCTAGAAGCTTCTAGAAATCAAACCACCCTTTCTGGGACATGCATAAAGCCTCCTCTCACTTCCTGAAGATGGTTTCAGGGGCTCCCTTCTCAGGGCTCTGCAGAAGTCACGAGCACTAAGACAGACTATTCCTTAGTTAATCATTCACATAAGAAGTCAGGTTACGTTAAAATGATGGGTCTGTGGCTGAAAAACACATTTGGAATGCCCTCTGTAACCTCACCTCAGATGCAGGCTGTGGCTTGAAGGTGGAGGTCAGGCCCAGAACCAGAGGAGGCTCCCGAGAGGGCCTGACCTCCCTGAGTGTGCCGTCTCTCCCTGCTGCGGTGCCACGCCTGTGCTGACTGGGGCAGGGCCTGGCTTTATTACCAGGGTGGCACTGCCAGTAATCGGTGGGCAGGGATTTAAACCCACACTGACCAGCTCTGAGCCTGAGTCTTAATTATGCTGTATCGACAAACCATACCTTGAGAGAAGATCTTCCCGTTGGCTCTCCCTCAGCCCTCTCCCTGCTGCACACACCCTCACCTGGCACAGGAAGCCCAGGCCTCCCCAGCTCCGGTGTCTCCCCTCCTGCCCCACCTCAGCCAGGGCTGTGGTCTGAGCCCCACCTGCTGAGGACAGACCTAGGACAGCCCTTTGGCAACCAGACTGTGCATATAATTTTTGTGACCTCCTTCAGCCCAGCCAGCTCAGACGCCATTTGATGGGCCACCGTTAAATGTGAGGACATCTCAGAGGACAGGAGAACAAGAGGGTTGGGGAAATTGCCTCCAAAAGGCCAATGCCAAATCTCATCCGCCTCTGCCTCCCGATGCGTGGCTCAGGAAGATTTACGGTGCTGCACACAGGGGTCATTCTTGAGATAAAGGTTATAGATCTTGCAGCTGACAGGCCTCCTCAATCAGCACTTCAGAAAAACATCCATGGCTGATAAACGAGCTGTCCATAAAGCCTCACAGACAGGCTCCCGAAAGACCTCTGTTGCTTAGGATTTCTCACTCATCCTGCAAAAGGGACATCCACCCTTGGTGCCAGTACAGGAAGAAAGATGGCTGAGTGAGGTCTTGAGAGAAAGCCTTCCCCGCCCGGCCCTACTCTGGGACCCCCACTCTGTGCCCCCTCAGCAGATGCCAAGCACACAAGGAGCATCATTAGCCCTCGAGGGCAAGGAGCCCTATAGATGGTCTGTGTCCATCCAAAATAACTGCAGGAGCATATGCTGGACATGGACTCCGGATCCGAGAAGGCAAAGTCCAAGCTGACGGGTAGAGAGGAAACATGGCACTTGGAGTCAGGAGGCTAACAGGAGCTGTGACTGGCCGCCATCGCTAGGTGCCAACCCAAAGTCCATCCTCCCCTTCTTTCCCAGGTGAAACTCTTTTTGGAGAAGTAATGAGCCCAAAAAGAGTATCCACCTCTCCCAATTCCCTGCAACTGGGGAGCGCTGTGGGGTGTGTAAGTGGTCTCCTCCTAGGGGCTTCTGGAAGGGCTTTACTTTCCTGACAAGCCCTGCCTCTTCTTCCTCCCCTGCCCTTCATTTTCATGGCTTTTTGCAGATATGCAGATAGCTGTGGAGCATCTGACTTGCAACCTGCTAAGGACAGAGGAGCAGAAAGTTAGGACCTGGGGTCCAGTGACGTCAGGGAACTGCTTTGCCAGCCCTGGAATGTCTACCTCTGGACTTATGGTTACGTGGGCAAAATAACTCACTCTTTGGTTAAGCCACTATTGTCATTTTGCTGTCACAGGAGCCAAACACAGTCCCGGCTGATAACAGCCAAGTTCTTACTGACTGGGAATCTGAGTGAATTGCTTAACCTGTTTCTAGCCTCAGTTTCCACATCTGTGTAAAGGGATTCCCCATCGCTACCACCATTAAATCACCATGTGCAGGCACCAGGAGGAGTGTTTTGCATGCACTCACCATTGCATTGAGAAAGTGACCATCACACATAATTGGCAGAGACACACTGCACAAAATAATCCCTGCCTTGGCTACCTCACTGGGCTTGAGAATCAACAACAATTACACATAGGCCTACTGAATCCCACTTACCTGGAGCCAATGGTGTTGAAGCCAGAAAGATGCCTTCTCTTAGAGCAGACAGTACTCTCCCGAGACATGCCCTCACCTCACCCAGAGGGAAGGAGAAAACAAGTGATCTGAACACAACTGTGCCAAATAGAAAGCAGACAAGTAGCTTGAGAGAAGATCTGCCCGGTGAAATCAGGCCCCTTCCATGCTGGTTTGCTTAGGGACCTCCTTCAGAAACTAAATCCTAAGTGTATCCCGAGCCCAGACAGGATGCTGAGTCCTTCTTGTGTCTTTCTTCCCTCCACTCAGACTCCTAGCTCGGGGAGTAAGACATTCCCAGCTCTGTCACTGCAGGAGACCAGCTCTCACATTCTAGAGGTCACATTGTGCGGCCCAGCCTCCCTCGGTGTCTAGAGTGACTAAGTTTTAGGGTCTTCTCATGTAATCTTCACAAGCTCACAAACTGGCGTACATTGGACGCTGCCACTGAGAGGGGGAGAGACCGGCTCATAGCCCTGTCACCTCAGCGCAGGTCACACTGAACCATCTCCTGCCCTGAAGCGTGTGCCCTGAGGCCCCAGGCTGACTAGTCTTCTGCCACCTGAAGAAATGATTCCGGCTCTCTTTCTCTGGTCTCTGCCTCTGTATTTCTGCATAAGTGGCATCTCTTTTCTGGCTGTGTGCCTGCACATGTGTGCACGCGTGTACACAAGTTCTCGTCTGTCTTTCTCATTATGTTTACATCTGTGTCTCAGTCTCTCTCGCTTTGTGTGAAGCTCACAGCCTTTCTCCCAGGTCTCTGAGAGTCTGCCCCCCCCTCTGGGTGGGTAGCTTTCCCTCTCCTCCCCACGCCAGCCCTACTAGCACACTGCAGTGCACCTCCTGTTTACCAAGTGTGCCCTCACAGAACTCCCTTCATGTCGACAGGGGTCATCTGCTTTGTTAGCCAAGTGCCTAGCACCATGTATGTGTAGGTGCAGAATGTTTTTTGTTGCATGAATAACTGTTGAACACAGGGTGAAGGGAAAATGAAAGCTCTCCAACACTGGGAAGGACAGTGGGAGCTCAGAGGGAGCTGGGAATGGGAAGGCAAGGCAAACAGAGTAAGGAAAAAGGTCTAAAGCCAACTCTCCCAGTCCTCATAGTACTTAAAATTAGAGGATTTGTCAAATCATCTATAGCATGTGTGTTTACTGGGGCCCAGTGACTTAAGAGCTTAAAAATGTCCCTGGTTCAGATCCAGGTGCCCCCTCTGAAAAAACAGAGCTTAAAAATGTCTGGCACAGTTGTCAGAAACGACTTCCAGAGATGCAGGTGCAGACCAGCTCGCACTGTCGCTGGGCCCGAGCCTCATCTTCTCACCAGTCGAGTGGGAGAGCAAGAATAGGGCCTCGTGTGTGCAGTAAATGCTCATAAGGACACAGGGTCCTCAGTTTACAGATGAGGAACTGAGTCCGAGGCAGGAGGCGGTGCCCTGCAGGTCACACAGCCATGCACAAGGCCTCCTCCACCCCAGGCACTGGAGGACTCGACACCTGAGGAGAACCAGCCGCTAGCCATGCAGACCTTGGAGCAGCCTGCAAAGTTGGACTGGCCACAGGACAGGAGTCTAAGAGAGACTGGGCCTGCCATGGCAGGACCACCCTCTCCTGTGACCTACCCCAGAGGGGCTGTGGCTCTCAGGCCTGCAGTCACTGCCGTTCCTCAGCCCCGGAGCAACCGCAGGGGCGGCAAGCAGACGGAAAGCCCTCCCTGGGCTCACAGGGAACCTGGTTCTCTTAGGCGTTAAGAGTCTGCTTAGAAACAGCTCATGAACAACACCCAGCTGCCTTTCTACAGCTCCAGGCCGTCTTCCCATCTGCAAACACAGGGGCTAGACTGGACAATGTCTAAAGCCCCAGCGAGGGGTCCCTTCCCGTGAGCCCCACCATGGGGCATTATGGCCAAAGCCGCCTGGCAGGAAAGGACGGTTAGTGGGGAATGCAGAGCGCTCAGGGAAGTCATGTGGGGCAGACAGGAACAGGTTTTATATTCAAGTAAACTAGCAAGTTAGGGTAAAAGACCCTATTTATAAACTAGAAAATTTAGTAGAAAAACTGCCAAATATGGTTTCACTCTAACTTTTTCTGGGCAAAGGGAAACCAGGCCCAGGTCAAGGGGAAGAAAAGGGCCTGTGCTGACAGCACTCACTAGTTCATCAGTCCCCCAGGGCACTCCTGATAGGTGAGTCCACAGCCAGTGGGTGGCAGAGCACGCCTCCAGCCTGGCTCTGGGCTCTGCCCACTGCTGGCCCCTGAGGGCCAGACATCAGCAACCTCCTCACTCTGGGATGCACCCGTAAGGCACAGCCCTCTGGGATGTGAGGAGACACACTCAGCAACCAGCCTCCATAGGAGGATGGGGGTGTACCTCTCTCATGGCTCTGTGATTTGGGCCAGTTCATTTACCCCTGTGATCCTGTCAACTGGGTATCATCTGCCTCCAAGGTGTATTGTGGGGGTTAACTGGAAGTAAGGCAGTCGGCACAAGGCCTGGCACACAGAATATACTAGCTACTGTGCTTACTGAAACAACTGCTGCCAGAAGCCCTCTTCTCAGACTGGTTCTCAAACTCAATTGTGGGTCAAAATTGCTGGTAGTTTCTATCTGGGTCTGCTCCACTGACCACTTATGATACACCCAGAGATATGTGCATTTACCCTCTGGGCCTTCTCCATCCCTAGAGGATGCAAACCCCTACCTGCCCACCGCCCTCGTGTGAGGCTCCCAGTCACAAAAAGCCTACGTGTTCTGTAGATGCGGAGGGCAAGGCTCCAGGTTCCCCACACGCACGGGTGAAAGAGAAGGCTCCGGCAGGGGGCCAGCCCAGGGCAGCAGGGAGGGGGCGCGGCGGTGAAGGTCGTGGCCCCTGGTCCTTCCCTCCATGCTTGTCTGCCTTCTCCTGGGCATTTCTGCTGAGTGTCCAAGTGCTGGGCACCAAGGATGCAGAGGATGTCAAGCAGGCTATGCCCTCTTAGAGCTACAAACTTACTTTCCCGAATGTGGGGAGGGATCTAGCCAATAGGCTCCTTTCGTCTTTGGGGTATCTCCAACTTAAAGCTGGGCCTGACCCTTCGGCACTGCCCATGTCATCTTGGCCACGGCAGCGACCGACTTCCTGAAGAGGACTGGACCTGTCCGGTTTGTTAATCAGCACAGGCGCCCAGGACCCTAGGCAGGCGGATCTGACACACTGCAGTTGAGCCACGTCTTCGTAAGAGGCTCACCTCCCACACAGTGAGGCCCCGTTTAGATGGCCATCCTATGCCCCAGACCCGACTCCCTGTGACCACAGGGAAGCAACAAGAGTCCGGAAAGCGGCGAGGCAGGGCAGCCAATAGGAAGCATCCACCTCCAAAGGGGCAGTGCCACCTGCCTTGGAGCTTGTGGACTAAAGGCCAAGTTAAAGAGCATGTAGCAGGGTGCCTGGCTAATAAGCACAGTCAATAGTGGCTACTGCTACTATCATCACAGTAACAAATATGATTATTTACCAGCAATAAAAGATGGGGGAAGTTTTGGTCCAAGTGGCCTGAAAACTTGGGCTTTGGTGTACTTCCTGAACTGTGTTGGCACTTCCCAGGGGCCCCTGGGGCCATCCTCTCCTTGGTGCTTCTCAGGACGCCCTTCCCCCTCACCTCCTCAAGGCTGAAGTGACAGAGGACTAAGGGCCCAGACTTGAGTGACTCCATCCTTCTGCAGCCAATGCTATCTTTGGCAAGTTGATTAGCCTCTCCGTATTTCATATCTTCATCTGTAAAATGAAGATAATAGTAACTCAGAAGACTGTGATGGGGATTAAATGCATAGTAAAGCACTTAGAAAGGTGTCTGGCACATAGTAGGTACGCAATAGATGTCAGCTGTTACTATTATTTCATATATGTTGATATTTTATAAACCAACATAGTTAATAGTTGTATATATGTAAGAAAATAGTTAATATTTGTATATTTAATAATGAAACATTAGAAAATACAAAATCCCTAGGGGCATTAACAAACTTTTAAAAATTTTTATTTACAGCTGATTCTGTCTCCTCCTCCCCATGCCTGAAACCAGCACACCCATCTCACAATGACCAGCAGGCACTGCCCGTGCCACTGACCACTGACTGGAGGGACTGGTTTCTCTAGGCCTCACAGAGGAGGTCTTTGTGGGTCCGACACTGTTCTTGGGCCAGAGAACAGGCCAATGGAACTCAGACCCCCTCCAGAAGTTCTTTTATTTATTTAACTGTTTATTCATTTATTTATTTAAGAGAAGTAGGGAGAAAGAGACAGGAACATTGAGTTGTTCCTGTATGTGCCTTGACCGGAGAATCGAACCAGCAACCTCCACACTCCAGGACAACTCTCAACCAACCTAAAGAAAAAAAAAATTTTATCTGAAGACACGTAGGAATAAGTATTTTTTCACATCTGAGACATAGTGGAGAAGGTGGGCTACAAAAATGAAATACTGAGAAAGATTCTCACAGTTCAGCTTTTATTAAAATTAAAGTAACAAAGTATGGGAAACTAGAATATCACTCCTATTAAAATAATACATTTGAAGGACTGTTTCTTTAGCTAGCACTGTAACTGATCAAGCATGTGATAAGTCTTCTTTTATAAGATATATAATCCTTAATGTCCGAGCAGAAAACACCAGATCAAGGACCTTACCTATCCAATGTGTTGTACAGGTGTCAGTGACCAAGTCTGCCTGCCTTTGGACAACCTCTCAGACACGGTGCACCCACACAGACATACACATTCAGTGTCTTGAGTTTTCCTTCAAAGAAGGCATTTTACACATAATATACAAATTAAACAAGAAGTCCAGCAAGGGTCCTTTATTGCCACTGAAAGGGGAAAGATTTAATTTGAAATTTCATAACCAAAGGCAAGAACATAGCACTGGAGCATTTGTTTCTCCAAATGCCACAGTCCCATGCATTCCTGCCACAGCTGACCCACGAGTCACGGAGTCCCATGACAGAGGCTGCACGGGGGCTATGAGGCTGTGATCATCCACCACAGAAGAAGCTTCTTCCGCTCCCAAATGCTGGAACGGCTGCCAGCTCTGCTGCCTGGCCAGTAGATGCACAGCACAGCTGAACATAAGGGGCTTAGGACTCTAAGCAGTGCAAACACAAAAAATACATTCCACCCCCCGTGCTTCTCCAGGCAAACACTTAAAAACTCTAGCTAGCTGGAATATGAGTTTGTTCAACCTCCCCACCTGATCCAACAGGGTGCAAGTGGGGAGCATGGAGGCAATTTAAATGGCACCTGTCCCAATAATCAAAATAAAGTTTTTAAAAATGAGGCTAATAGAAGATAAATACACAAAAGAGAGTCCGGAGTGTAGACACTCAAAAAACAAGTAATTTTTAAGTGTTGTATACACATCTGTGAAGCACACGCTTGACACATTCTTAATGGGGATCATGAGAGTGACCCTCTTTTAAAGTTCACAGGCAGGAGGCTTCCAAAAGGGATATCCCCTGGCAGCAAAGGCTTTACGCGGTTGGAAGCTCTAAAACAGTGGTTCTTAACCTGGGTTCTATCGAACCCTAGGGGTTCGATGAGTCGGTCTCAGGGGTTCGGAGAAGCCTCTGCCGTGGAGGCCAGAATAAAGTAATACCGTAATTTGTTGTGAGTTCATGCACTTTGTTGGTTTTGTTCTTTGAGCAAGGTGATATTCATGCACGGCTCATTTTGTGCCCCAGTAAGAAAACATATACCTATGTCTTGAATTTGGAAAAAAAATCATATTTTATCACTAAAGAAGGGTTCGGTGAATGTGCATATGAAACTGGTGGGTTCAGTACCTCAAAAAAGGTTAAGAACCACTGCTCTAGAAGAATAAGGAGACGGAATAGAATGAGGGCTGGCCTAGGGACATAGGACACTCCTGGGAGCATGTGCTGGAGAGCAGGCCATTTTCCAGGGCTTCTCCACACCACAGCAGGCCAGGCTCAGTGCCAGGCAGGGAGAGCCACCAGGAGATGGGTCAACCAGCATCACAACTGCGGAGAGCAGATTCAAAAAAAGCAGGCGCAGATGGGTAAGTGCTGAGTCTAAGTCTGGCTTAACGTTAGTCCCCTAAGGGTTTCAAGAAACACGACTGATTGTGTTTTCTATCTGGAGTCACTGAAAAATCAGTTTGGGGAACATAAGAAACAAAGGGAAGACAGCTACAGGCATGGACTGCGTTTAAGAGGGAATGATGTATAGAACGTAACATTTCATCATCATGGACAATAAAAAGCAATTCAAATATCCTGAAAAATTATTTTATAAAAATATCAACATTAAAATTTTAGCCTGAAAGCTGTAGCTTCAATTTTATAAAAAGGCAATCTTTGAAAGGATCTGGCTCAGGAATCTACAAACATTACACAACAGATACCAAAGTAAGACAGCTTAAACAGCATCTTAGGGAATGTTACAACTGGTGTCACGAAACAGAATTAAGTATTCTTATTGCATAGCAGAAAATGAGGTCGCTTTCATTTGCATAGTGCTGCACCTTTTTAGATGGAGAGATGCCATTGGGTACTTATGAGAAATAACTTTGGAATTCAGGACCTGACTTCTATGTAGCCTAAATCGGTATCCAAATAGCTGCTTCTAACCTTGGGCCACATTTCCATTTCATCACTGTGATCCTATTTCAGATACACCACTGACAAAGCTGCATTCACAAGTAGTTGTGGCCACCTGAATGGGGGCTAGGGGATCATCTACCATGTAACCAGCATAGACTTGAAAATAAGTCTGTTGTGTCCACTGTGGAAAGAGAATAGTACCTGGTGATAAAGAGACAGCCAGTTTTTGATGGCATCTGTGGGCAGTTAGAGCAGTTTGGCTTTTTGGTGATGACGTACCAGTGTTCTGTCCCCATGAGAAAGGACACAGGAGGATGAAATGAACATGGCCTCAGAGGTACTACCAGTAGGGGCAGTGCTTCCTTAGAAGGGAGACATGAGGAGGAACCAACAGCAAAAATCCAAAAGCAGAAAACATGGCTTGCTAGCTTTCAGGGAAGGGAATCTTCTGGGAAGATGACACACAAATAAGAGTGGAAGTCCACCTCCTCTGTGCTTGGGGAGGGGACAGGGAGTTCACCTTTCGTCTGAGATCAGAAGCTGTGTGAACAGGACACACCAGACCACAATTTTACCTTTATCCCCAACACACACATGCACACCCACACTGACACACACCACAACTAAGTCCTACCCCTTCTTCAGGTCAGGAGGAAGAACATTTGAAACAAAAGGCTGACTCCATCAGCTTCCACTCCAGAGCCGGGCAGAGCTCGGACACCAGTCCCGTCCAGCGCTGGGTGAGAGCAGAGCACCCAACTGAAAGCTCGCCTTGATCCCTCTGGAGACATTTCTTCCAGGCCCAGCAAAGCTGAGTGTTTTAGCCTCTTCCCAAGGCTACTAAAAATTCTGGGTGCCCTGATTCTCTCTGAAAGTCTCACTGACATAACATCTGCTCAACACCAGAAGTTTGGTCTTCAAGAGAGTTCAGTGTTTTTAGTGCACAATAAATATACTGTAAATACAGAGTGGCCAACTAGCTAGGGAAGATCTTGGATTTCTAACTGAGGGGGTGATGGGGGGAATGCCAGTCTCTTATAATATCTTCTTGGAAGGAGTCCAGATAAATCAGAAGTCCAATATCAGGGTTCATAAAGCCCTTCTGTTCCTTTAGGTAGACCTTGACATCATGGAAGGTAAACACCAGCACCCAAGGTGTAAGACTGTTCTCCAGACCCAAGACTTCCCTCATGTGAGAAATTCCAACATAAGCAACTTGCTAGTTTAGGAACAGCACAGCTTTAAGGTTCTTTTTTCATGCAAATGACTCTGTGCCCCTTCAAATACCCCCTCCTCCAGATCCTTGAAGTTCTGTCATTAATCATTTTTCCTATGAATTAGCAAAGTTCTTAGTATTTCCTCTTTTAAAATGCAAGTGCCCCTGAGCGACATCACACATCTGGGACCTGTCACCATCTCCTGTCCCACAGGGGAACCAAGGAGAAGGAGTGTTCTCAGGTCCGGAGAGGAAGAGAGCACAGGCCCGGGAACAGGGGCAAGCACAAGGGAGGAAGACAAGATATCAAATGGATCTGATCATCACCACAAAGTGCCGAGGACCAGCCCCAGCCCGTAGACTCCTTTGAAGCTATCCACGTTTCCCTGAATCACACATGACCCCATCCAATGCAGGGACAAATCTACCTTTGGGTTTGGAGGTAGGGTAACCTTTTACTTATTCTTTGAATAAGAACACTTCTGAGGGTAAATGGGTTATTGTGAGCAATTACTCCTGGATAATAAGTATAATGGGGACTTCCACATCCTGAAGAAATTCAGAAGTAGGATTTTCTCTGAGACTTATGGGCAGGGACTGAAGCCTTTCCACTTTGGTTTCTTTGTTTTTCACGTACATTTTTTCCTAGTGTGTTACTCAGGGCTCCTCTGAAGAGCTAGTTTTCCCAGCTGAAGAGACACAAAATCTCCAAACCTGGAGTTCATGACATCAAAGACCAGTAGGCCAAAGACTGAGCAGTTCTTGTAGGAGAGCCGGAGGAACAGCACCCAGCCGACGGGCCGGGACCCACCTGTTCCTAGTCTAGCACACAGAGGACACAGTGCAGCTTTGAGAACACCTGCCTTTCCTGCAGGCAGGGCCAGTAGTCAAGGCCAGTGTGTGGGCATGGGCAGAGCACTCCTTCTCTCGCCAGTCACTTCTGGCCATCCCTGTCCACAGGGACCTCAGGAGACAGCAGCTGAAGTAGTGTCAGAGTGCCCACGGAGCACATCCAGAGAGGTTTCTGTGACCGGATCTTTAGCACAGCGGAAGGATCAGTAGTACAGAAATCCAGTAGAATGTAACAGCCCACCCCTAATTTAATGAGACGATTTTCTAAACACATACACTCTTTATCTCTCTCCCTCCCCCCCCCCACACAGACACACACACACTCCCATACATACTGTCCCTGTAGAAACATACAAATGCCCAAACGATGTGGCCCAAAGCTATCAGGAGCCCACAGTTTGGGACAGAGGCCAAAGCCCCTCACGGGTGCAGGAGGTGGCTCCCAGTCTTCACTCCGACTCTACGCTGCCAGGTCGGAGCAGGCGGCTCTCGCTCCGCTGCAGACTCTCCCAGCGAGTGGGATCCCGCCGACAGGGTCCCTCTGCTCTGAGTCCCAGGCAGCACCCTTCCTTCCCCCACCTCCTGGCAGTGGGAGTTGGGGTCACAAGGGCTTGTGAATCACAGCAACACCTAAGATGAAAGGGGGAGAAAGTTATCATCTTAGCCTTCCAAAGGTATTCAGAGCCCCAGGGACGCCATGAATCCAAGACATCCTGAGCCATGGCAAAGCAAAGGGCCCGTGGGCTCAGGCTGCCAGCGTCTGGCCACTGCCCACTCCAACAGCCACGTTTCCACAGATATCTGAAGCCACGGGCAGTCCCTCGACACCAGAGGTGAGTGGTCTCACCCACGACATCACACAAAGTCAGCCCTTATAGTCACGATGCCCTTTTCCAACCCCAGCACTCAGCTTAACAACACTCAGCACCCTCACAGGAAACCCAGAAGCTACCCCACAGCTTCAAGTGGGTATCACTTTAAGAGAAGTGATGAGTGATTCATGTCTACTTTTAAAAGACACTGGAATGGCCCAGAAAGAACAGCCTGATTTCCTGGAAGTAAGAAAACCTGAACTGCATGCAATCCTTCCTCTGCCACCAGCTACAGTGTAGCCTCCTTACCTTAAGACATGTCTGCATGTGTTGCAGTTTCAGCCAAGTTGAACCATATTCAACAGCTAACTTTGAAAATCCATGTCTGACTCTGAAATCCCCCTGTACTGGACTGACGCCACGTGGCAGATACTGTTGGTTGATTCAGCCAACATCCCTCTTACTTACTGTCCTCTTCTATACAGACCAGCGAGTCTGAGCTCAGCTTCCCAGACTACCTTTTGGCTGGAAGTGCCACGTGACCCAGTCCTGGCCAACATGACTCTAAATGCAAGCCTGCCAGTGCTACAACTTTGGCTTTGTCCTTTGCCCTGCCTGGTGTGCTCATGCAAGCAAGGGGCATAAGAAGCTATTAATAAAGCTGGCAGAGCAGAAAAGAAAGGAGACACCTGGTTCTCCAATGGAAGTCTGAGCCACCACACCCACCCTTCACTTCTTTCTGCCTGAGACAAATAGTTTCCTTTCATATTTAAACAAGTATCTATGAATTTTTCTGTACCTGCATCTGAACAAAACACTACCTTACAGGCAGGGTCTACAGGTATGATGGTAACTGGACTCTTATTTCAATGTATTCCCATGACTACAAAATCTTCTGGTTGAAGATAAAATTAAGAGAGTGTTGCTAAAAGAAACCCTAGGATATCCCAATGGTAAAATTCTGCTAAGCAATTCATTTCATGTTAATTTCTAGATAAAAGTACAGGCAAAAGCTTATTGGCAGTGGAACCTGAATCCTCAGACCCAGAGGTGCTGCCTGGCCTTGGGGACACCCTGCCTGCACATCAGGCTTACCTTTTACCAGGTAGCTTTTTTTGAGAGCAGCCTCCTGCATTTTTTTTAATTGATATTTTAGAGATAGAGGAAGAGAGAAAACAAAAAGAGAGAAATGTCGGTTTGTTAGACTTGTTGGTCCTCTTATTTCTGCCGTCATTGGTTGATTCTTATATGTGCCTATATTGGGGAACGAACCTGCAACCTCAGCATGTTGGGATGATGCTCTAACCAACTGAGCTACCTGGCCAGCACCTATATTTAACAACATATGAACTTTTCTTTTTATTATAAAAGTAAAATATTCCATTATGGAAAATTCGAAAAATGCAGAGAAACACAAAGTAAAAAACAAAGAAAAAACTTTCATCCCTTCATACAGAGAATCAACATTACCTTTCTGGAATATTTCTCGGCTTCTCATAATAATCACAATAAATTTGAGTGGTTTCAGTGTGCCAGGCAGGCATGTGCTAAGCCCTTTCCAACTATAATCACATTTCATTCTCATACCTTCCCTAAGAAGCTTGGTATGATTTTATTCTCATTTTACAAATGAGAAAACAGATGTTCAGTCAGATTGATTATCTTGCCCAGAGTCCCAGGGCTAGTGGCAGAGCTGGGATTCAAATTCAGATCTGACTCCAACATCCTTAAGCAGCAGCTATTCAATGCCCCATGATCCAGGACCACATGACTAAGCTCACGTGGTACATACATTTGGCATCCTCCATTTTTAACCTCATAGTCTGTCAAAAATATTTCCTCATGGCATTAAAAATTCTTTCACTGTATAAATATTCCAGTTTTTTTTTTAAGTGAGAGGAGGAGGAGATAGAAAGACAGACTCCTGTATGCACCCTGACTGGGATCCACCAGCAACCCCCGTCTGGGGTCAATGCTTGAATCAACCGTGCTATCCTCGGTGCCTGAAGCTGGCACTTGGACCAACTGAACTATTCTCAGCACCCGGGGCTGATGGTGAAACCAGTCAAGCCACTGGCCACAAGAGGGGAAGAGAGAGAAGGGGGAGAAGGGGAGAGAAACAGATGGTCACTTCTACTGTGTGCCCTGACTGGGGATTGAACCTGGGATGTCTGCACACCAAGCCAATGCTCTATCCACTGAGCAAACCAGCCAGGGCAATATTCCAGTTTATTTAACTGTTTCCCTCACGTCAGACACTAAGTAGTTTCTCAGTTTTTTGCTATTATAAATAATGTTCCAATAATAATTTTGTCCATAAATCTTTGTGTTTCAGAACATTTTCTTAGATTTTAAGAAAACAGATTCACTCAGTCAATGGGTTTGAAGATAAACTGCATGTTTGTGTGTCTCCTTCCTACCTACGTCTAGAGTGAGCAGACAGGAAAGATGGACACGAAATACTCAGCGTGTGTATGAAATTCTAACCACTCACCCCTCAGCTTTCCCCTCTCATTAATGCAAGCATGGAGCCAAGGAGCGTCCCTCACAGGCCCCATGCCCTACTAGAAAATGCCCTGCTCATTTCTTCAAAAAGAAAATGAAAGTGCCGGTTTTAATTAACCATGAGAACAGAATCACTCTAAGACAAAAATTCATCTAAAATCTTTTCTATTTAAATTTTAAAAAATTTTTCCATTGATTTGAGAGAGAGAGGGGAAGAAAGAGAGAGAGAAGAAGAAAGAAAGAGAGAAATGGGGGAAGAGAAATAGAGAGAAAGGGAGATAGAGAAGCATCAACTCATTGTTCCACTTAGTTGTTCCATTTCTATAGTTGTGTACTCATTGGATGCTTCTCTCCCATGTGCCCTGACCAGGGATCAAACCCACAACCTCGGTGTGCCGGCACGATGCTCTATCCATTTAGCCACCCAGCCAGAAACTAAAATCTTTTCTACTTAGTAGATAAAAATCCTAAGTGAAGGAGTAAAAGTAAAATAAGTTCACTGAAATTAAAGCCTCGTGTTGACAGACTGTGGATGATGATACAAACTCCTTTGAGTCTGTGAGGCCCAATCTTCCTTTGCTCTAAAATCTAAACAAGGAAGGACTGACCTCTTAAACACAAAATGGGAATAAGAGTACCATCAGAGCTGTCCTTATATAGATTAAGTGAGATAATGGTCATACAATACTTAGGATTATGCCTGGCACCTTGTATGTGCTCAAAATATACATGTTAGCCCTAATTACCCCGCTTCTGGAAGAGCAGACACGAGGAGCTGGGATGTATTAGTCTCCCTGCAGACCTCTGACCTCAGCAGTGGCCACTCCACTCCTACCCTTGCATCTCACCAGACCCGTCCCACACATTCCCCAGGAAGAAGCCCCCTGCCTCCCTCCTTCCTCCAGCCTCTCGCATGGAATGCTTTTCTCCCCACCCTGAGCCTGGGGCTTAGGAGTCGGACCTGGATCTGAATTCTGACTGACAATTGTTTTAGCTGTGTGCACTTGAGCGGATTACTCAAACTCTTTAAACCTCAGTTTCATCATCTGCAACATGGAAGGAAAACAGTCCCATTTGTCCAGAGAGATGCTGAAAATACGTGAGCAAATACCTGCACTGTACCTACCACACTGCACCACGGTACAGGGAGCAGGAACCAGCAAAGGGAAGCCTTCTCTTTCTGTGTGACTGTGATTGCCCTTAAAGGCTAATTCAATTCAGCCCATCTAGCCCAGGAAGTGTTCCCTGACTCTGCCCGCTCTCACCTGTCGTGTCCTAAAGTCTGTACAGTGCATTGCACAGAGAGCATGCGCGCACCATCCTGCAGTTCCTGTTTTGTGTGGCAGGTCTTACCTTTCCAATTTAGTTTCTGGAAAGCAAGAACTGTATCTTGCTCCACCTAGAAGACCAGCACAAAACAAACCAGGAATGGCAATAAAATTCTAAAGCCTCTCATGACAACTTAGATCAGCTGGAAGAGGCTCCCTGAAGTACTACTGTGTTAGGACTTCTGAGGGTACAGTCAGGTTTGCTAGGGAAGCAAGTACCAATTATGGGTACCCGTAGTGAGAACAGAATGAAGGAGTGGTGACATGTGACAGTTATCTGTCCTCCCAAGTTGAGCAAGCTTCCCCCACCCCACCCTGTGCTCCCAGTGTGGAGTGGGGTTGGGGCGGGGCCCCCTGACCTGCGTAGCTCCGCCCTGTGCTCATGTTGGTTGGCAGCAGGGTCCACTTGTCGGTGACCGGGTTGTAGTACTCCACTGAAGCCAAGTTGCAGGATCCGTCATCCCCTCCAACCACATACAGGAGCCCGTTCACTGCACAGACCCCTGGGAATCAAGCAGAAGCCATGAGAAATAGACAGCAGGAGCACCAAGGAACCGGAATGGACAAGAGACAAATAAAATAAGTCTGGACTGCCCAGGAGGCTCTTTCTCTCCTTCGTGGGAGCACAAAAGAGAATCTGCCCCACAGGTCTAAGTTGGTTCAACAGAAGTACATACTGACACCAGCTACTGGCCTCTGAGATCCCCCTTTCTAACAAGGTGCCTTCTCTGACCAGGGAACTTTCACTGCCACAGGGTCTTACGACTGCTTCCTGCACTGACTCTATAATACGTAGAGTGTATGGGAACAGGCCCCTTTCCACTGGGGTGCTGGGCACCGCTGTGCACAGACCTCACGTGCCCCTGAGCTACAGAATGAGACAGTGCAGGGGGTTTCACGCACACTGCTATCATTCTGCTTGTCAGTTTTTCCATGATAAACCTACTATGTCCATAAAGCGGGGTGCTGATGGTTGTGTCTGCTACCCCTTCCCATAGCTGTGGTCTAAATACACACATGGTTCCCAGGGATGTGGCACTCTGCCCACCCGAACCTCAGAGTGAGCTGTTTGGGGGGCAAGGTCTCATCAGCAGGAACTCAAAAAAGAAAAATCTAATTCTTGCTCATCAAGTCAAGGCCGTAGTACAATATACTATGTAACTTTTCAAAATTAGAGTAAGGGATTGATGATGCTCAAAAAGTATCAGTGTTGGTAAAGATACTTTCCAATACTGGTGAGAGCAACAGGTGCAGCACGTTCCCCGGACGGCGTGGAAAACATGGGCTCCCTCTGCCTCAAAAATCCCACTCCTAGCCTTTTAGTTGAAAAAGTAATTTAAATGTATGTATTGATTAACTATAAGGACCATTTATAGTAGCCAAAGTATTAGTTATATAAAAATGGAAATAACCTAGAATGTCCAATAGTGGATTAGTTATTTAAATTATTTTATAGGCACTTAAAATAATATGATGTAAATATATTTGTTATAATAAGATATACATGGAAGACTGTAAAGTGGGTTAAAAAGGCAAGGTACCAAACAGTATTACAGTGATTCCATTTCTGTTATTAAAAGTAGAAATATCTATATGTGAATGTGTTTACATACACACATGTATACCTAAATTCAACTCTCAGACTGTAGACAGACTAGCTGTCTTAAAGGGTCTGGAATTCCTCACTGATGTGGTATAAGGTCAAATGACACATTACATTACAGCCCACTTAGACAATGGAAAGTTAATAAACTCTCCTCTGTGTACAGTTTCAACAAGCCAGCTACCAATGGGTTTAGCAAACAGGTAACTGAGTACTAGAAAGGAAATAAATCTGCCTGACTTCCCACCCTGGGAAGCTGGGCTAAGCCAACATTTTCACAGAGTAAGGAGGCTTCCAGCAGACATGCCAACACAAGTCATGTCCCAGAGAGCAAAGTTCTAAGATAAAAGAGTTTCATGGGGGTACCAGGCTCTAGGAATAAAAACCTAAACACTCTAGGTGAACCATTCCTACAGAAAGGAAAAGGGTAGAGAAGAAGGGAAGTGGTCTACTGGAGAACGAAACATAAATCCGTTAACCGGGACCCCTGAAAGGAAGGAGACAGGTTTCAAGAGGTTCTCACAGGCAGCTACTGGTGAGGAAAAGATAAAACCAAGTGCCACTGTCTGGCCATGTCCACAGAGCCCTGTGTCCAACAAAGCCCTGTGCACAGGCATTGATGGCAACCAGCGGGCTTCTCTATGGTTCTGTCCATCTATGTGCAGTGAAAGTCACCGCCCTTCATGAGGGAGAAGGAACCCTCCGCATCTAGCAGCGGACTCGGTGGCTAGCTTTTGGGTTCCAAGCTCTTCCGCCCCTAGCCCAGAGCCTACCAGCAAATGGACACTCCCTGTTCACGGTACAAGCCCAGCCCTGGGCCCTGGAAATCCGGCCCCTCTGCCTGTCTTTTAGAGCTCAGGTTTGCAGGGAGGAAAAACCCACAGCCCCCAGGGGAGGCTGAGAGAGCAGTCACATCACTACCCATGGGGAGGCGGAGGGAGCAGTCACGTTACTACCCCCCCCCTTCCCACAGGCGGAGGGAGCAGTCACGTTACTACCCCCCCCCACCCCGCACCAGGCGGAGGGAACAGTCACATTAACCTGGCAAGGCGGAGGGAGCAGTCGCGTTACCTGCATTGCGTCGGCACATGTTCATGTCTGCCACCTGCTTCCACGCGTTTGTTCCGGGATCGTAAACCTCAACGCTCTTCCGCACCAAGGGCCCGTCATGCCCACCTGTGGCATACAGCTGACCGCTGAGGACGCCAACCCCTAAAAAGCAGAGCACAGTGTCCCAGCCTCAGGCTGGCTATAGTGACCAGAAACCAGGAGGCCTGGCATCCAGTCTCGGACTGCCATCACCAGCAGGGGGACATGGGGGTGCTTCTTTGTTCCTTTAGACCTCACTGTCCTCACCTGGAAAATAAATATAATGATCCCCTGCCGGCTTATATGACTGTCAGCCTGTGAACATCAGAATATAAAGCAAATATGACCCCATTTCTACTTAAAGAAACAAAAAATATAGTTTATACTATTTGTGCATATACATGATACATGTGTGTAAATAAACGGGGTTGGGGAGGGGTTATACGAAGAAAAAGGGGAGAAAACGGACTGAAAGAATTCCATCCACAACATTAGAAGTAGTTATTCTGAGCCGTAAAACGACTTCTTCTCCTTTTGCCTTTCTAGATTGCCTAGTTTTCCTCCGCTGTTGCATTACCTTTATTACTCAGCCTATTTCAGCTGAGCAGGAAGAGTCAAAGGTGGAAACTGGCCACACAGCAGGTGTGCTGAGATCATAACTGTGAGACCTCCCTGCTTGTCTGGAAGCAGCTGTTCTTCCCGCCCCCCGCCCCTTCTCTCCTCCTAGACGGCAGAGGGGCACTAGATCACCCATTGTTGCTAGGCCTCAGCTGAGTGCCAGAATTGCATCATTTGCAAGTTTTAGCATAAACTTAAAAACTTTAATACAAGTCAAGAAAAAAGCCAGAAAGGAGGATGGTGGCGCAGTATCCTAGAAACCTGGGTTATGCCCGAGGTCTCTAACCTCCCCTTCTGGGCCTCTATTTCCCACTGTAAAGTGAGGGCTGGACTAGGTCAGTAGTCCCAGTGCGCCACGGACTACTGCACAGACAGGCTTTGTCTCAGTCAGCAGGGAGTTCTTTGAAAACAGACTGGAGGGCTTTACTTCCCAGACACTGGTCGGGAATGAGAAAAGGGACCTCAGGTGATTGGGATGCGTAGCCAAATTTGAGACCCAAGGACTTGATTCCTAGAATATAAACAATATGGACAAAGATTTTGTGTGTATTATCACGCTTCCCTGTGCCTGAAGGTAGGTAGTAAGTAGGTTCTCAAATACTGTCTGAATAGCAAAATACGTAAAATGTCATTCAGCTGTTATGCCGGTTGGCTATAGCTTCCTCGCAGTTGCCCTAAACCAACAGCAGATGGCGGTATTTTATCAACAATGGCGATCTCATGGGCTTAGGATAATAAAATTCAGTGTTCCAAAGCTACCTGGCCTTCCACTCTGCCACACAGCAGGAATTTGCACACGCTAGGACCCAGAAATGGCCTCTTTCTCCACAACTGTCTGCTGGCAGTTGCCCATACCCGGCTGGGGAAGCAAGCAGCCTTCCAGGCACTGGGGGCACCACTATCATTTTGCAGTGTCCACGGGAAACATCCACGCAGACGTTTCTTGGACCTACAGCCACAGGGGCTTCTCAGGCAATCAGAGGTCAGAGTCTCTGGGTCCTCAGACACTCAGGACCACCCATTATCACGTAAGTGGGTTGCCAACCCCAGAGGTAAGGCTTCCCCAAACCTTACAAGTGTGAAGCACTGATGAAAGGCTGATCTTAAGAGCCTCAGGAAAGAGCCCCCTCTGAGAGAGACCAGAGCTGAAGCCGCGGTCTCTGTGCCTCCCTGGAACACAGGCAGTAGACCTGTAACCATCCAGGGCTTCCGGCCCAGGTGAGACGCAGGAGCAGCTAGAGTGACTGCCACCCAGCAGTAACCCCTGAACCGACAGAGCCATATGGCCTGACATGCAGCTCTGACCATGAGATGAGCCTGAACTTTCTAAGGCAGGTCGGTGCTCATGGCTCTACACAGGGCTGCCCTTCTATACTTCCTCCCTAGATGTTTCTAGAAGGAACCACAAGTTTCAGTATGTGCTGCTCCCTTCCTGCTGAGCTGTCCCTATATCGCTGGGCTTCAAACACTTGTTCTTACACCTCAAGTCACACAGAGGATTTCTAAGAAGTACAAAGAAGACTTGACCAAGACTCCATAAACCAAAATTACCAAAAGAGCTCTCTGAAGGAAGAAGAACCATGTGATTGGTGAACCGAATTGGCCCCAAGGGAACATCTACTGCAACCCACTCATTTCACATCTCAGGAACCAGAGGCCAGAAGGAGGAACAGACCTGCCAAAGGTCACATGGCAAGTGCAAGCAAAGCCAGCAGCCGCAGCCCAGGCCTCCTGATTTTCATCATCTGCTGTATGTTCAGGAAGTGCCAACCCACCAGGCTCAGCAGAGGCAAGCTCCCCAACACTGCATTCCAAACAGATGCTCCAAAACTGGAATCTATGGCTTTTTCTTTTCTAACAAGTGAACACACAAAGGCTCTTGAAAAATATTAAAATGGCATAATTTTTAAGGAATACTGAGGAAGTGGTCATGTGTTTAGTACTATAAAATAAGATGACAAGTCAATCTTCAAAAATAGAAAAATGTGAAAGGAATAACATTGGCGGGGAAACCCAGTTGTGGCTTCCCTTCCCAAAAGTCACAGAACCTTCCCGCCAGGCCAAGGTTGGTCAGCAGTCACCACTCCCCACAGAACGGGCACAGAGAGCCAGTGCCCGGTCTCCAGCGCCTCTCAGACCCTCTCCTTTGGGCTTCTAGGATGATGGGGGGGGGGGGAGAGACAAAACAGGAAGAAGGGAATGTTGGTCCACTTCCTGGAAAATCCCAAAGAACCACACAGCTGCTAGTCTTCCCAGAAGAAATGAAAGTGGGAAGCCATGCTTTTCCCATGTGGGGAATGGGTTGAAGTGGGGAAAAGTAAGTGAGCGGTGATATAAGCTTATCTCCAAGAATGAACACTAATAGCTTGGCTTTCTACCCCCAGGACAGAGACCCTAGACAGGCAAGCTCTAGCTTTTCCACTGAAGACTGGATAGCTGGGCTGCTCCTTCTACTTTATTAGAAAGAGACGAATAATTTGGAGGTCAAAAAAGCTAACTTCAAAGCAAGGCAGACCCTGAGTGGACACCCTGACTCTGCCGGTTACTAAGGATATAACCTTGAGCAAACTGCTCGGTCCTGGCTGACTTGTTTTCTATAATCTAAGTGAAATTAATACTGTGTCTACCTCGTAGGGCTGCGGTGAGGATAAAATAAATTGCCACAGAAAGTCCTTATTAAGACAGGGCGTGATGGATATATCAAGACTTTGCTTTCGAGAGATGCAGACATCTCTACAGAAATGGAAGAGATGATGAAGAGAGTATTATCTCGATGAAGAGAATATAACCCAGGGAAAGGTTAACTTCTAAGTGCTTGTGTCGAGCTGCGAGGTAATAGTGGGGTTGGATATTGAAAGGAAAGAAGAGGGAGGTTAAAAAGGTAGAATGGTGT
The DNA here is from genome assembly GCA_037038555.1 of Rhynchonycteris naso. Taxonomy (NCBI): domain Eukaryota; kingdom Metazoa; phylum Chordata; class Mammalia; order Chiroptera; family Emballonuridae; genus Rhynchonycteris; species Rhynchonycteris naso. The sequence goes on from CM073003.1 coordinate 99,157,593, forward strand.
CGGTTCTCCAGACCCACCTGTGAGTAGATCAGACAGAGCCTGCACCCTGAGGCTCCCCCCGTACCTGCACCGCTGCGGCGGGTGCTCATGTCCGCCACGTACGTCCACTCATTGGTCGCTGGGTTATACTGCTCCACGGTGCTCAGGCACTGGCGGGAAGCCCCATCGTAACCCCCAACAGCATATAGCTTTCCTGGAACAGACAAAGTAGCTGAAGGTGGTGCTGGGACGCTGGCATGCAACCAGAGTATGACTGAAACCATCTTTAACCCGCTGGGCATCCACACCAGCATCAGAGCGCAGGGCACCTTCCCCCCATGGTGACCACCAACTTACTTCCCAACCAGAATAAGCATCCTTCACATCTCAGACTTCTAATTCCTCTTCCTGAGCTTCTTGGAGCAGCACTGAGCCTCTTTCTAAATAAGCACCCCAAATACCTACCACAAAGCTGTGGCCCAGCACTGCTGGGACTCAGCATATTCAAACTAGTGACCTGTTAGTTCTCCAGAACAAGGCATCTAGAGATAGAAAACTAAAGGGCCCCAGCTACGGGCAGGCAGGCTTATTATCTAGCTAAACCCTCTCACTAGCAGACAGAACAAATATGGGGAAACAGTCTTCAGTGCGAGCCCAACCCTGTCTTAGCTGTAGTCTGTGCTCTGTCCATGGCTCTGGCAGGTAGAGCATGTGAATGGAGGGCTCTGTGTGCACCTGGCTGATGTGGCTGGAATTTACCTGCGGACTCCCTTGTGGTCTCTGAACCATGCACAAGGGCCCTGAAGCACCATCACCTATTTGTAGAATAAAAATACCATAAGCTGTTATCAAAGAGCATTGTTTCTGCCTGGGGTTGAGGGTACGGCTGGGAAAGGAGTCAGAAAATTGTTACTTGAGTTTTCCCAGAGCAGGAATTGGAGCATTTTGGGCTAAACATGTAGTCTTAGAATGCAATATGTGTGCATTTGTGTGTGTGCGCATGCATGTGTGTGTGCGATGGGAAAACCTACCTTACCCAGACCAGACACCTATGGGGATCTTTGGAGTTATAACAAAGAGCTTAAACACTAGTTGTAGACTAAATAAATACTACCTGATGTAAATCTATTTAACAGGGTTACTTAAAATATTTTTTGTCAATACCTGCTTTCTTAATAGAGAAATACCAGTAATACAACTACTAGTATGTGAATATCTGCAATTATTTATGTTAGATTGATTCTCGGGCATGACTGGTGGTGGCGCAGTGGATAGAACATCAGCCTGGGACACTGAGGGCCCCAGTTTGAAACCCTGAGGTCGCTGGCTAGAGTGTGGGCTCCTCAGTTTGAGCATGGGGTCGCTGGCTTGACCGTGGGATCATAGACATGACCTCAAGGTGTTGACTTGAGCCCAAAGTTGTTGGCTTGAAGCATAAGGTCACTGCCTTGAACAAGCAGTCACTGGCTCAACTAAAGCTTAAACCCTGGTCAAGGCACATATGAGACACAATCAAGTCAAAATAAATAAATAAATAAATAAATAAATATTCTCAGGCCCCAAACAATGCTCTGGCATCAGGGCTCCTGCTATATCAGGACTCTACCACCAACCTGCCCTGTAGGAACTAAAATATGTACAATTATTTCTTTTTTTGTCATCGAACCTAGTTTTGTTCTCTGCCTCACCATCCTTTCACCTGGTTCTTCTAAAAAGAAGGAACAGCTCCCCCCCCAGTTCTGCCCTCACCTAAGCTAGAGAGAAAAATTCTCACTCAGCAGCTGCACCAGGGGCAGGCCACTCTCACAGTGCATGCTGGCTCGGAAGCAACAACACGCTCCCCCAGCTGCCCACCGCTGGTCAAAGCCTAGTCAAAGCCTCAGCTGCTCCTGCAGGAGGAAGGACTGGGATGTGGAGGAGACAAAGGGCTGGAGGGCAACCCCAGAAACTTAGAAACCTTATTCTCCATAACACATGCTCTCCGTTCTCCCTTCTGTTGGGAGCTTCTGCCTAATCTCGGAGTCTCACTGTCCTTCCTAAGTAAGGATTCTTCTAAGCAGTCAGTAGCAAATGATCCTGATTTCCACTCTTTTTCCCTAGTGTCATTCAGACTTTGGCCATGGTTAGGAGCTGATGAGTCATGTGGAGATAATGTGGAGAGCTGTATCTACAAGGACACGGTAGGCAGAATCCACTTAGGATCCTCCCTTCAACACTCTCGGACTCTTCGCTGCGGCAGGATGACTCACTGCCAAAAGAGCTTCAAACTCTGGATGGACAAGATAAACCAATTCCCTGTCTGCCCTCCACATCTACAGGGCATGCTACCAGACTACACTTCTTCCCCAAGATAGTGCACGCTCACAGAAGCCTTTGTCGAGGGGAACATTTCAAATTACTACCATAAAGGTGCCCCCTCTTAACTCCTATCAACCATTCCAACCCTGTGTCAGTTGAAAAAATACCCACTCAAGATTTCTCCTTGAATCTATTAACAGGGATATGCTATTTTAAAGCCCAACTTTATTGTTTGATATTCCTGGCTAAGGAACAAGGGGGGAAATGGGGAGGTGGCTGGACAAAGCACTTATATTTGGCAGACAAATCAATTTCTGTTCCACCAGGAGAATGAGATTGCAAGAAATAATTTATCTTCGTAGGAGGACAAAAATCCTTGCACTCGCTAAGATGACTTGTTCAGGATGTTAGCATAATAAGAAAATTTAAACCACACAATACTGGTACAGACTGAGAAATGAAATGAGAAACGAGAATCTTTCTACTGATGTCTAACTCACTGCATATCACACCCTCCCCAGAGCACTAGTATGTGTTCTCATGTGTGCCCATGAGAGAGAATGCACGCCTGAATGCAACATTCCAGCTAAATTCCCACCTCAGGACAGGCTAATGAATTAGTGTTGTGGTCCTGGCTAGTTGGCTCAGTGGTAGAGCATCAGCCTCGCATGTGGATGTCTCAGGTTCGATTCCCAGTCAGGGCACACAGGAGAAGCGACCATCTGCTTCTTCACCCCTCCCCTCTCGCCTCTCTCTCTCTCTCTCTCTCTCTCTCTCTCGTCCTCCTCCTCCTCCTCCTCCTCCTCCTCCTCCTCCTCCTCCCCCTCCCCTCCTCCTCCTCCTCCTCCTCCTCCAGCAGCCGTGGCTCGATTGGTTTGAGCACATCAGCCCCTGACGCTGAGGATGGCTCCCGGGAGCCTTCACCTCAGGTGCTGAAAATGGCTCGGTTACAAGCATGGCCCCAGATGGGCAGAGTATCGGCCCCAGACAGGGGTTGCTGGGTGGATCCCAGTTGGGGCACATGCAGGAGTCTCTATCTCTATCTCTCCTCCTCTCACTTGGAAAAAGAAGAGGAAAAAAATCAGTGTTGTTCTGCAAAGTATGTAACGTTTTAGTCCCAATAATACTTTGCTTTAATAAATTAAATTCACATATATTTATAAAACTTCTCCCTATTAGCATTTTTCCAATGGTCTGCAGGAATGTAGCACAGTGGAAAGAACACTGCATTAGACCTGGGTCAAGGACTGGCTGAGCTACTTACTAACTGGTGGGACTCAGTCTACCCTTCTCGAGAATGGAGAAAATCTAAATCCTGCCTATCTCTTTCCGAAGAGTTTGGGGAACAAAATGAAGATATAAAAGCCAGTTATAAACTATGGTGTACTGTCTAACTGGGCCCCACCTCACCGCTCCCTGCCCCATCATGCCACAACATACCTTTGCTGACTCTACCACCAACCTGCCCTGCAGGGACTAATCAGACCTGGAAAGAGGTGCCCACATCACTTAGGGCTCTGTTAATGTTCAACATATGAACATGAGGACAAAATTAATTAAACAATTAACTCTCACCCCCTCTACATTATATTCCTGAGTTACATACTGACTCTGGGTTCCCCACCCTTCTCCCCTTTCCAACCCCTACAAGCGCTATTAACAAGCAGCCAAAGTGACAAGCCAGTGGGCGTTTCCCTTCCAGGCTCTTCCTAATTTCTTCACTTACTTGCCTTGGACCAGTAGCTTCACCCCTGAGTCTCAACTTTCCTCAACTGTTAAATTAGGACACTAGTACCTGACTCAGAACAGAGATGAAAGGAATAGAGCCAGAGAACCAGGAGAAGGCCATAGCCGAGGCTGGGACAGGCCACCACCCACTGCTGCTCCTTACCCTCCACGACACCCACACCCACACTGCTCCGCCGCGTGTTCATTGGAGCCACGAAAAACCACTCGTTGGTCTTGTAGCTGTAGGCTTCCACTGATGCTAGGCCTGGGAGACAAGAGACTCATGAGATTTCTATGGCACCAGGCCTCACCCTGCTGTACCGAGAATCAGTGAGGATGGGGAAGAGTGTAGACCTAGGGGCTGGAAACCTGCATGGAACGGCACCACCTCTACCTCACTGCATGGCCCATGGCATCTGCCTGAAACACATCTGCATCGTATCTACCGAGGGGACCACTAAGGCCTGACTCGGGGTGGGTTCTGAGAGGACAGGGACTATAACTGAAGCATGTTAAGTCTACAGAATGGGATAAATATCTGAAGTTGCCTCACTAAACATCTATTCTGATACTCTTTCACTTGTCTTCACCTACCTTAGAAGCTGAAAAGCTCAAAATGTGCCTTGCCAGACTCCCCTGCAATGAGGGGTGACCAAGTCAATGTGACCCACCTGAAAGTCTGATGGGGATTTCTGAAATAGCCTCTGCTTTTCTGATACAGATGCCACCCCTTCCTGCTTTTTGTACCTGGAACACAAATATGTTGGCTGGAACTATAACAGCCATCTTGTGATCATGAGGGTAAGGCTAAAAGGATTCTTACAGAACTTGGCCCCAATATTTTTGAGCAACTGGACCAAGTCAGCAACTGCCAACCTCTAGACTTCTTGCTTCATGAGTAAAACAAAATCTCTCATTTTTTAAGCCACACTTTAGTCAGTTTTTCTAATTATAGCCAAAAGAAAATCCTAAGGGATTCTAAAAAGAAGCAATATCCCACTCCCCTTTCGTTCTCGTTCTTCCCAGACCCTGCTCCGAGAGGCAGCCCCCCTGGCCCTGCAGCCATGTAAGTGAGGCAAAGGGGCAAAGGCCACCAACTTGTAGACACAAATGAAAATTCAGAGAAGTAAAAATATTGTTTTCACATTCCTGGGTGCCAAAGGATATCTTTTAATTTAATAGAATGATTGTCTGCAGAGATACCACCTAGAGGTATGAGGAGAAATGAGGTAATCTCACCAAGTCCGTGTCCACCAGTAAGTAGTTTCTGATTCTGACTTTTAAGGTAGATAAAGACCAGGAGCAGGGGGATGTTCTTGCAGCGGTACAGCCTTGCAAAGATGCAGTGGGGCAGTACAAAGGACAGTGGACAAAGACGGGGTGTCCTAAGACACCCTCTAGCTAAGCATGCTCTCTTTCTAAGTCTCATCTTTGGGATGAACGGGTTCCCAGCCATTGGAAAGGAGAAGTGGTCCTTCCTAGAGCCATAGAAATGACAGCCCACGGGCTGTTACATATTCTTTGTGCAAGAAGGCCTGGCTTTGGCAGCCAAGCCGGGGGGGGGGGGGGGGGGGGGCGGAGAAAGGGTGGGGATGTATTTGGGGAAGTAGTTATGGATGGACAAAAGGTTGGCCCAAGAACTGGCTGAGCAAACCAGTGTTGCCTGGAGGGTGTAGCCCAGGCTGGGACAGGTGGGGACCATGTCTAGGACCTACCAGTACTGCCATCAAAGCCCCCCACAGCGTAGAGCAGGTCATTGAGCACGGCTGCTCCCAGCGTGCTCCGGCGTTCCTGCATACTGGCAATAGACGTCCACTGGTCCTTCACACCGTCATACACGTCCACTGTCCGCACACGCAGCGAGCCGTTAAACCCGCCCACAGCATACACGTGGCCAGCCATGAACACCACACCTGTGGCACAGGAAACCAAAACACTCAGGTCACCCCAGCATCTGATGACTCATGTTGATGAGTGATAATGGGAGAGCAAGGTAGTCACGTGAATAATTCACCACAGAAGGTGATCTCCAACTTTAGATATTTGGAAGTCATTATGGGACTCATCAGATTTCTTTTCCTATTTGCTTTTCTAGTTTTGTTTGATTCAAGCAAATACTTGAATTTTAGCTTCAAGTCCCTAAGCACATGAGAACTGCCCCCAGAAGGTACATCTAGAAACTGGCTGGGTGGGGAAGGAAGAGGAGGAGTCTGTAATGCACAGATGTTCGGGGTAACAAGAGCAGAGTGTGACTTCTGGACCAAGCGGAGGCAAGCCGGGGAAGGCAGCCGCGCTGACTGCTGCTCACCTGCTCTGCATCTCCTGGAGGGAAGCTCAGCAATCTGGTCCCACCGGCCCTCCTCGAAGTCATAGCACTCCACACTGCGAATCGCCTTGGGCGCCTGGCCACCGACCACAATCATGACCTCCAGAAAAACAAGTGGACATTAACTGGGTCTCCCCAACATCCGATTCATGGGTAACCAATCCCTAGTATTTCCACATACTAACTGCCCAGGAGCCGTGGATGTGCTGAGATGCCAGTTTACAGAGCTACATACATGTAGACGCTGCCCCTAATCACCAATAGGCATGAATATTCAAGAAAAGTCTAATGAGCATCTTTCCACAGACACACGAACGCAAGGTTTATGCTTCCTGAAAGCCACTGCCCAGAGCTACGTTTAGGGTAGGTGCAGACAGTCATGGCCTCTTCTGCAATTTCAGTGCACTCAAGGATTTGGGGCAGGGAGACTAAATTTTAGATCAAAACAAAATATTCTAAAATATATATATAAATTTTAGTATATTTTAGAATAGAGTGCAGAATTTGAATGCGTTAAGGTAAAATTATTTCAAAAATATTTCTGAATGCACAGACTACAGGGGGTATGTATTCATTGCAGTATAGAAAAAATTTGTAAAACGCTCACTTGTGGTGGCTATCACAAAAAGGTATGCAACTGATGATGTTTTGGAAAATAGTGCTAATGGTGCCACTTCCAAAGTAAGGTGGCTATCACTACCAGTCATTGTATAAAGTATGTTGTCATTTCTTTGTTACAACTTGTGAGGTAGATATTATCAACACCATTAATAGAGGAGAAAAACAAAGCTCAGAGAACATAGGTAAATTGCCCAAGGTCACACAGCTAAGAATGGCAGAACAGGGACTGAAAGTCAAGTCTATCTGATACAGAGGCAAGGCCAGCCCCATCATGCAAAGACAGCTCACTGTATCCATGCTTTTCAGACTGCAGGTCACATTTCATTAATGGGTCATGAGATCAACTTAATGAATTGCAACCAGCATACTTGTAATACAACAGCACATAAAATATAGTAAGGATATTATTGCATGAAATATTCATTCTGGCTATACACACATATATGAGTCTCCTGAATGGCAATTTAAACATTTCTTAGCGTAAGGTATAGTATAAATAAATAAATAAAATCCACATTTCTGGCTACAATAATAGGACTATGGTACTCAATTGCACTATCACTAGTTGTGACTTTTAGCATGTTATTAATAATAAAAATCAAGCTATCAAAGTTAACAATAGGTTATTTTAATAAACTTGTACAAATTCATGGCTGTCCCCAAAATGACATCGCTCTCACACACTAGGCATTCCCAGATACTTTCTTACGTGGAGAGTAAAGGGTGGAAGACACAAGCAGTCAATAAATATAAGTCACAGGATTTTCTCATCACCTGTAGCCTGTCTTATTTATTCCAATGGTTCTCAAACTTCAGTGCACATCAGAATCCCCGTGAGGGCTTTATAAAGCACAAACTGCTGGGCCCTCCCCCAAGTTTTTCATTCAGTGGGTCTGCAGTGAGAAGAATTTGCATTCTAACAAGGTCCCAGTTGACACTGATGCTGCTGTTCCAGGATTAATGCTTTGATAACCACTGTTTTAACCCATGAGCCACAGGGATTTCCTGGTGATGTGCCAGTAACAGTTTTTGCCATTATGAATTACTATAGTATTTTTTACTTCCCCGCAATATATTTTTGGGGAGAAATGTGATCATCAAAATCTGTGTGAGCTCACAGAAGTATACCCCTCAGATGAACATTTCTGCAATATGAGGAGACAGACAACCACTGCTCAAGATCTCAAGCATGTCAGCCCCAAGGTTCCAGATTCAGGCCCATGTGGGTCACCACTAGTCATCAGAGTTAGTTCACAGCGATCTGTGGCCAAATGGGTGACCAATGTTCAACAACTCAGAATTCAGTTCTGACTTCCGCAACATCCCAAAAGAACCCAGGACACGTAGTTCAGACTTTCAGCTGCTGCTGCTTCTGGAGATGAACATTCTCCGTTTGACTCTTCGTCACACCTAGGCACAGAGGGGCCACTGCTCTGTGTCAAGAGCAGCCCTTTTCCAGAGGACAGCTAAATTCTGCACCACTTGCCATCAGTAATTCTTTGCTTACGCAGGCCTCCAGGAACAGTTTAAGGGGGCTCACGAACACAGCCTCTTGGCAAACTTCAGACAAGGCTCAAGTCATTCAGGACCATGACTTCCCTAACACTCATAAACAAACCTAGAACTTGCATTGTCCCTCTGGTTGTGGATTGGTAAAGCTGTTATTAAATCAAGCTATTGTAAAGATTTTATTTGAAATCTTATTTGGGGAGGCTCAGTGAGAATCAAAGCAATGTTGAGAGTTTTTTTCTGCAGAGACCATAGGCACCCAACACCCCCACATATGCCATTCTCTTTCCTTAAAACATTCCACCCCCTTCACATTCCTCTGCTTTACCACCTACTTATCTTTCAGGTCTCAGCTTACATTTCACTTCCTCCAAGAAGACCTCTATGATCTCCAAATCTGAGTTACATCTCCCTTCTCTGAGTTCACACATGTCCTGTGTTCTCTCATTAAAACTGTCCAGTGTTGTATTTTAGCTGTCTGGAGACTGTCTCCCCTTCTAGACCAAGTCCTGCCAGGGCAGAAATTTATCCGCCACAATCACCAAGATAACCCTAGGGCCTTTATGGTGCTAGGTCAAAGTGAGGACTCAGTTGTTTATTTTAAAGAATGAATAAATAGTAAATAGCACATGCAAAGAGTTAAATGAAAGAAATACACCATTAAAGGGTAAAAAGAAAAAAAATACACAGGCAACAAAGTCATTTTCTTGGGTTAAGACATATTGGACACCAGATTATAATTCTAGGAATGCAAAGGAGAAACAAGATGTAAAAAGAGAGATTTTTCTATCTTTTGATTCAATTACCAGAAGAAAAGTTTCTTATTCTTTATATAAGCTGTTAGACTTCTTCTATAATAAAAGAGGCAAAGCTTTCAGGAAAGCTGAGTCCCAAAAACCATGCTCCACCAGAGGTAGCAGGTGGTACATTCACACTGAAGAAAATCCAGCATCCATCTATGAGAATTTTCATAACACAGAATTATAGAAAATACAAAAATTCCAATGTTCAAGTAAAACATAAGTAGAAAGACAAAAATAATACAGACAAGATTTTCACAATAAACTTGCCTTTGAGTTCATAAAACCACTGGTAAGAGAAGACTTTTAATATTCAAAACTTGTGCAATGATCTGGGCAGAGTAATTATGAGGCTTTGTGGATAGGACCATTGGTTTCTGAAAATGCAGAGGTAGCTTGAGGCCGAGGGAGAAGTATCTTTGTTTCTCTCCTAGGCATAAGAAATACAATTTCTGTGGAAGTCCTTGCAAGAAGCCATCATACAAGGCACACTACATTCATCATGACGCAATTGTGCAGAGTAAAAAGAATAAATTTCCAATCTTGAATACTAATGAATGATTGTTTCCATGGATACCTGCTCTTAGCAACCAATTAGACAAAAATAAGTATTCCCCAAGGTCCATGCATTACATCTCTGCAATTATAAACCTTTAGCCTACTTAAGAAGATGATAGGATGTCAGGGCAAGAAGAGACCTGAAGCATTCTCTCTTGCAAGCCCTCATTTTACATTTTCAGAAAAACTCAGGCCCAAGGAGCTCAATAGGCATATTTGTTTCTTTCCCCAACATCCCTAAATCCCAATTTACTAAAGACTTGTAATGCCTTTAATAGCAATTACTATATCAAGTCAGCTTATTTAATCATCACTACTTTTAACATTTACCCTTCAGTGTAACCCTGAGTAAGAACTACCAGTGGTTATATGGGAATCACAATGAATTAAAGAACATGTTCCAGATAACAATCACGCTAGACTGAACATGATTTAATCACTCTCAAGAATTGTAATGCACTTGGGCGTCTTGCAGGGTACCTCAAGGTCCTACCCCCAAGTCTTAACTGACACTGTGTTGAAGGCTGCAGAAGTTCTGGTGAATGGAGAGTTCTGGTTGACAGAACATGGATGAGCCAGACTCAACTGTACATCTGGTTACTGAACAACTCCCAAGAAAATCAAGCTTATTTTGGAAAGTCAAATGGCCATTTACTTTAGGGAGATCAGTGAGTGAGACCATGGAAAGACTACCTGATTCTTTAGGGAGGAAATGTCATTCCCAGCATAACACAGTGGGTTTCAAATAAATATAAAATGCTCTCGTTCACATGGGTAATTCTGACTTTACCAGTATGACTATGGGAGTGAAGGCATGTTGGTTCTTTGTCATGAGATGACAACCACTCTGAGGTACCAGAAACTAGCCAGGGAAAGGAGCAGCAGGTAAACAGAGCAGAGCTTTCTGGCACACTGTGGACCAACACCCTAACCTTAAACCCCTAATTCATTAAACTCTCCACCAAGATGAGGAACAACCTGGACTCGGCACCCTTTTATCATCAGGCAAGAGTAGAGAGAATGTCCAAACTCTCTTCCATGACCGGTGAGCTGGGCAGAAAGCAGGCCCAGCCAGTCGGTCCCTCGGGCCAGGGCAGGAAGTAAGATTCTCTCTTACCCTGGTGCGTGGGGCCGCAGGGCTAACACCAGGAGTTCATCCGAAGGAGCAGGTTGAGGCTGAGGCAGAAGACTTGTCACAGCAGGTTCCTGAGCAACAGGTGCTCCAGGCAAGGGCTGACAGCCAAGGTGCAGAGACGATGGGGGTTAGAGAACCAGCAATGTGAGAACAAGACCCAGAGAAGACAGGAGGGGGGGAAATGGCCTTTAGAGTCAGGCACACTTGGGGTCAAATATCAAGCCAATCACTAAATAGCTGTGTGACCATGGGCAAGGCACTTACCCATGCTGAACCTCACTTTCATTACCTATAATATCAGGAAAATAGAATGTTTCTCAAATGGGTATCAGGAGGCTTAAATGGTATGAAGTACTTAGCACAGAGCTTAGTAAACAGCACACACTAAATGTTAGCTTCTATTATTAGATCAACACCAGCACCATTGCAATTACTATTAAAGGAGTTGCTAAAACAGACTCCCAATAAATGGTAGGAAAGGACACATGATCTGTGAATGAGAAAGTGAGCACCACCACTAATTCTAGAGGTGATGATGGGTTGTTTTCCAGATGTGGCCTGAGTCTGTTTAAAAAGCCAAGATGAAAGAGGAGCAGTCCTAACACAAGGGCCTGGCCCAGGTGAGAAGACATCCTACCCACCATGCCAACAGCCTTGTTTCTATTACCATCTACTGAAAGCAGGACAGCCCAACTCAAGAGAACGTCACCACTTTCCGCCCAAATGGCTTTCTGGTATCATTATTAGAGTTGAATAGAGATGTCAACTGAACTGAAATTACAGTGAAAAGTGCCAGACTCAGTACATCACCAAAGGATTCATTTGCATTTTCCTGGAACTTCATTTCTCTACTGCAAGCTGTGGAACAGGGCAACGTAGGAGTATTTTGAGCAGCTGGGAGACAGCCTCTGGTTGTCCATGGCAACCAGCCTCAGGGAAAGTGCTGGGCGGTGAATGTGTGGGAGTCCAGATGATGCTATTAGCTGTTCCAGCTAGAATGTGTCAGTATGATCTGGGCATATATGGCTCAAAAAAACACAACCCACCCTTTTTAGTGTCTGCAGCTATCTCAAGGCAGAGCCTTATTTCTTTCAGGGAGAGGGCTTGGCTGGCAAACAGATTCACTGTTGAGAATTGCTGAGAACAGTGCAAATCTCTCTCCACCTCCTCGTTTCTCAAACTTGGCTCTATAAGCAAGCCTACCAGAACTGAAGTCATGAAAGCCCAACCTAGTCTGCCCTTGGAATTCCTGTGGCCACTCTTCCAAGGAGCCCAATTATCTCCTAACTCCTCTTTCTCTATTTATTTGGCTACTTATATATTTCTATCTTACTTCGTCAGAGGGATCTCTTAAAATTAAGTCCCCAGGGGGTAGGAATTGGGTTTTTTCCCACAAAGAACCCAGCTGAAATGCTTTTGTGAAATGTGGAGATTGTATAATAGAACAGTTAAAAGTACAGGGTCTGTAGTCCGTTATCCTTGGCTTACATCACAGTTTGGCTATTTACTAATTGTGCTTTTCTTTAAAAATACATCATAATTTCATTGGTACTCCTCCACTCAAGACATGAAACTTAATTCCGCGCGCCTTCGGGTCGGCAAGACTTACTGACTTGTATCTAACAGATGAAATACCGCAGAAGAGATGGAACATCACTTTGAGAACAGGTTACAAAGACTACGGCTGCTGCCTTAGATATGCTCTCTCACTCTCTTCCTGCAGTGGAATCACTTAGTATGGTGGAAGCCAGCTGCCACGTCATGAGGGCACTCAAGCAGCTGACTAAGAGGCAACAGGGTGAGAAACTAAGGCCTACAAGCAACCACGAGACTGACAGAACCAGATCCTTTCCAAACCAGCCTGCAGGTGACTGCAGCCCTAACCAACAGCTCACTGCAACTTTATAAGAGGCCCTTGTCCAGGACAACCCAGCTAAGCCACTCTGGGATTCTTACCCACAGAAACTGTGAGATAATACCATTTGTTGTGTTAAGCCATCAAAGTTAGTATAATTTGTAAAATTTGTATACCAATGTAGAAATTGGTAACTAATACATAATGAGTAAGTGACATAACCCAAGACCCGATTTCCTCACGTGTAAAATGGGGATCATTACAATTTTGAAAATCCTGAGATAATAAATGTAAATCACTGAGCCCAATGCTTGGCACATGCTAAGTGCTCAGAAATTGAGGTCTGCTATTGTCAGCACTGGGGCTAATATATATTATGCAGCTCTAAAAAGCATAAACTTCGAGTTGACCAGACCTGGATCCAAGCCCTTATGCAGCCATTTAGCTGGGCAAGTCATTCAATTTTACTGAATCTCACTTTTCTCCAACATTAGAACTTCCAGAGTTATCAAGATAAAGATCATATATACAAAGTGCTTGTTTAAAGCACAAGGAAGCTGTATTTAGACAATCCTGCTTGTATCATCACTAATGCCTTTGATGATAAGGACAATGATCCAAAAGAGCAACCAAGCACAGTACAAATTACTCTAAGGGCCGTCAGAAGTTGTGAGCCAGTTCTCCCTGCAGTCGTCTAAGTCAGTTTCTGGATGTTCTCTCAGTGACAACCTGCATTTGACCTTGGAGACAGCTCAGGCCTCAGCTTCTGCAGAAGGCTTTGCCTAGTCCCTTGCCCCACCCCGTGTTCCTAGGGTGCCTTGCCCATACCTCCACGGGGCACTTACACAGTCCCTAGTGATTGTCCCTTATATCTGTCGCCCCTCTGCCTAGTCTGGAGTATCTTGAGGAAGGGACTGGCTCATATTAGACTTTGTGACTAACCCAGTGCCTGAAAATTAGTGACTCAATGGTAGTGTGTAAATTAATAAGTTAATGCATGCATGGTAGTTTATAGTTTATTGCTGGATTTTATTTTTAATCTAAGTGTTTTATAACCCATATAACCCTAGGAATGACAACTGAATTCATTGAATATTGGATTTATGGGCTGAACTAAATGTTCTAGGGTCAATCTACACTAGTAATCAAAACAGGACATAAATCTTCACTACCACCACGCAAAACCAGAAGTATAAATGCTGAAAGCATTGGAAAACAACTAGGGGTAAGAGAAATGGTCAGTAAATCTCCATTAGTTATTTCTTCTTTAAAAATATCTCTTTCACTCATAAAAACTTTTATTATTGCTTACTCTGTGTCATACTAGAGTTTATATGCCAAGGACATAGATGAACACCTGAGATCATGGAATTAGTTTAGTGAACACCTAACCTAATACTCTAGAAAACAACCCTAAATACCTCCCAGAAGTGGCACTGGGGCCCTCAGTAATCTCCTGCCTATATTTCCCCAAAACAAATGAAGCCATCATCATCCTGGCCTTGCTTTACTAAGTAAGGTTTCTCACCAATTATTTCTACATATTAACAATTAACTATTAGAAACTGGAATTTTAAAATAAAACATTTATAATAGCATCAAAAACTATGAAATCCGCCTGACTTGTGGTGGCACAGTGGATAAAGCGTCGACCTGGGAACACTGAGGTCGCCAGTTCAAAACCCTGCACTGACCTGGTCAGGGCACATATGGGAGTTGATGCTTCCAGCTCCTCCCCCCTTTCTCTTTCTCTCTTTCTCTCTATCTCACTCTGTGTCTCCTCTCTAAAATGAATAAATAAAGAAAAAGAAATTAAAAAAAAAAAACTATGAAATCCCTAGGGATAAACCTAACAAAAGACATGCAAGACCCGTACACTGGAAACTAAAAATCATTGGGAAGACAAAGTAAACTTAAATAAATGACAATATATCCTGTGCTCATGAATCAGAAGATTTAGTATTGCTAATAAATCAGTTCCTCCTAACTGATCTAAAAATCCAACACAATTCCTACCAAAGTCCCCACAAGCTTTTCTATAGAAATAGGCAAGATGATTCTAAAACTTGTATGGACATACAAATAAATTAGAAGAGCCAAAACAGCACTGAAGAACAAAACTGGAGGACTCACACTGCCTGCTTTCAAGACTTACAGTAAAGTTAGTAATCCAGGCAACATAGTATTAGTGTAAACACAGACAAATAGATACAAACAACAGAGTAGGGTACATAAACAGACCAACACATATACAGTCAATTATTTACAACAAAGGTGCCGACATAATTCAGTGGAGAAAGAAAAATCTTTCCAATAAAATTTCTAGAAAAAAGCATAGGAGAAAAATTATTGTGACCTTAGATTAAGCAATGATTTTTTAGATAAAACACAAAGTACATAAATTGTAACACCACCAAAAAAATGGGTAAAATTAAAAACTTCTCTCCCAAAGATACTGCTAAGAAAATAAAGACAAGCCATATATTTGCAAAATATATTTCTGATAAAAGACTTATATCTCTAACATATAAAGAACTCATACAATTCAAAAAGAATATCCCAAGTTTTTAAATGGAGAAAAAATCTGAACAGACTTTACCAAAGAAGGTATATAGATGACAAATAGCACAAGAAGGATGCTCAACATCATTAGTCATTAAACAAATGCAAATTAGAACCACAGTGAGATGTACTAGAATGGCCAAGATTTTTAAGAATACATAATACAAGTAGTGGAGAGACTGTAAAGTAACTGGAACTCTTGTTCATTGCTGATGGAAATGTATAATGGTACATCGTCTTAAAAAAAAAGTTTAGCGATTTCTTATAAAGTTAAACATATACTTACCATACAACCCAGCAATCCTACTCCTGGGCATTTTCACAAGGAAAATTTAAAATATATGTCCACACAGAGATCTATAAAGTGAATCTGTAAGTGTGAGTTCAAAGCAGCTTCATCTGTAATAGCCAAAAATTGGACACCCAAATTTCTATCAACTGGTGAAAGGATAAGTAAATTATAATATATCCATAGAGTGGAATGTTACTTAGCAATAAAAAGGAACAGACTCCTAATACATGCAACAATGTGGATGAATCTCAAAAGCATTATGCTAAGAGAAAGCAAGCAAGCTCAAAAGGCTACACATGGCATGATTCCATTTATATGACATTCGAGAAAATACAAAATTACAAGAACAGAAATCAGAAATGGCTGCCATGGGATGGGGGAGGGAGAAGGAGCCTGACTACACAGCAGCACAAGGGAACTTCTTGTAGTGATTAAAATATTTTTTTATTTTTATTATAATAGTGGTTATATGACTATGCATTTGTCAAAACACATCAAATTCCATCCCTCAAAGGAATTTTACCATGCATAAAATTAATATACTTCATAAACCTGAATTTAAGAGAAAATAATCTGGGCTGTTGACAACAAGGGGAAGATGTGCAGGCATCAGGCAGAGGGGCATGGGAGCTCTCCGTACCTTCCCCTCAATGTTGCTGGGAACCTAAGACTGCCCCAAAATACCAAGTCTTAATTTTAAAAAAGAAGTAAATGTATTGGAAATACATCTATTAATGAGGTGAATGAGATCTTATGTGTTAATTAAAGGAGATTTTGATAATTAAAAAGGAGAAAAAAGAATCCTTTTAATCTGCCACCAAAACCTGAAAACTTGTCCCTGGAAGGCAGTCTGGTATAAGAAAAAGCAGTCACTGACTTTGGAGTGGAGAAAACTTGGGTTCAAACCCCAGCTCTGCAATTACTGGCTATGCTACTGGGCAAGTGATTTAACCTGGGTCTGAACAGTACTGACCTATTATAATGATTTAATGAGATAAAGTACAATTTGATAATCCTCAAGTGATAGTTTCCCTCACACACCCCATTCCTCAAACCCACAGAGGGGATCCCCCTCATTAAATTTAACTGCCCAAACAATGGTGACAGGAATAGAGTTTGAGAAGCAGGTTGAACAGTCTAACCTTAAATCAATCAAGGATTAAAGTCAGGGAACAATGAGGCAAAGAGCAGCAATGCCAATCTTTTTCTTTTTTAATTCCTTCAACAGATTCAAATAAGTCCTGGTTCCAACTGCCTGCAGAAAGCTATGTACCCAGGAATCTAAACGTTTTCAGTTTGAAAATAAATGGTTCCTGAGGAGTACAGGCCACAGGGGGAAACTGGCCTCCCGAAACAAGAGGCAGGCTCTTCTCAACTATAGACAATACCTGGGAAGGTTGGCAGGAATGGGGAGGGGGTGTCTAGGCTCAGACTAACTTGTTTTCATTTCTAAATCTGTCTTTTTGTAGGTACTGTAGCAAAAGCTAGATGTGGAGTGTAGAGAAGGAGAAGAGAGGTCACTAAGTACCGTCTCCACAAAAAGAAAGTGGGCCAGCTCTGCACCATTTCCTTAGCTCCAGAATACACTTCCCAGGAAAAGATGTCATTAACCTGGTAACATACAGTATGAGTTTCCAAAGAGAAAAGTCACAAAGACATGCAACAAGCCCTGCTGAAAACGCAGGATGGAAAAAGCCTCCTCCATATAAAACAACAGGGCACCACAGAATCAATAATCTCAAGACACAAAGCTTGAGGAAATTTATATCGTAATGAAGGTGGTATTCAAATTGATGGGAGAGGGGGAGATTATTTAATAAAATAACTTGGGGCAACTTGCTCATGATTTGCAATACAAAGAAAGATGTATTGCTATCCTCACTCCTTAAACCAAAATAAATTCTAAGTGCATTAATATTTCCAGTGTGAACCAGAAAGCATAAAAGTACTTAACCCTATGAGTAGTACGAATGTTCATGTACATCCCCGCGCCTCCTGACCATCCAGAGTATGATCAATTTATTTTAAAAATGGGTAAGGCAACATTTAAAAAAGGCAAATGTATGTTCTTCTTGTTTCCATAAATTGGTTATCAAACACACATGATTTTTAAGTTAATAAAACTGGAACTAATTTCATTTTTTGAAAAACAACTCCCTCCTGGGGGTCAGCGAGCATGAAGAAAACTCACTACTCAAAGGGTTAAAGAAAACATGGGAGTATTTTTTTTTTAATCTCAAAGTAGGGAAAACATTTCTAAGTATGATTCAAAACTTAAGCTACAAAGCAAAAATTAAATCAATCTTACTACTTAAAAACTGTTTTGGAGAATTCAAAAAAAATGTTGTAAGTTTAGAGACAAACTGCAAACTAAGAAAAAAATATTTTAAATACATTAAAAGGTCTATCCTGTTTAACATTTTTTAAAAGCCTTTAAAATCCCTTGGTAAAAAAACATACAATCCAATAGGAAAACGGGCAAAGGACATAAACAGAATTCAAAAAAAAGAAAGAAAGAAAGAAAGAAAAATACAAATGCCAATAATCATATGAAACTAAGATTAATCTCACTCACAAAGAAATGTAAACTAAAACAAGATGCAACTTTAAAAAAATGTCTGACACAGAAAATTTTATAATATTAGACAAAGGAAATAACTGCAAACTCATCAATAGAGGACAGTTAAATAAATAATGTCACATAAGTATAATTAAATACCATGTACCTAATTACAATTTAAATGCTGATTTTATCTACACTGATAACATTTAAAGCAGTCTGTAGAATATGGCTAAGTAGGAGAAAAAAAGATTTTCATCTATGTAGTAAGATTCCATTTACCTAAAAGTGTACATACATTTTTATCTATCTGTGAATAAGTGCACAGAGATACCCCTGGGTAGAGTGATTTCAGGTGATTTTTAAAATTTACTTCAAAATCATAGTAATCTTTTAATAATCACATATTTCTATAACTAAGTTATTTTCATTTTGAAAAATATGATGAAGTTTCAATGTGGTATTTCAACAAAATAAAACAAAAGATTGCCAACATGCATTGAGGCAAGTACCAGTCAGACCAAGACCCCTGGCCTGTGGCTGCCCTTTGTGACCAGCACTGGGCAACAGGAGGTAGACAGGGAGGTACACACTCTCAGATTTACAAAGTGAAGCGAGGTACAGATGACAGGGCTTCAGAGAACAGGTGTACAGGGTGTGAAAGACAAGTCAAACACTGGTTCCACCATATTAGCTATGTTGGCCTTGGCCAAATCATTTAATCTCTCTGGCCCTCAATTTCCTCCTTGTAGAACTAAGATAACTGCCTTTATTTTATAGCAGTGGTTCTCAAAGCGTGTGCCAGGGCACACTAGTGTGCCCCAGAAGATTTCCAGGTTCACCCTATGGTATTCCAGAGAAATATGTGCCTGTTGGGGACCAAAAAACCAACAGGGTTTTTGGAGTCTAGGTTTTTGGGGGACAGAGGTGTGGGGAATTGGCTGTAAGCTGACAGTCTGCCCAACCCTCCACCTCACTTGCCTGATTAGGTTGCAAAAGTCTGTTAAGCTGTGGTGCTGGATTGTTTACACTCCCCCCATGTTCCCCAGAAAGACTGGAGGCAAGTTTCTTCTAGCCTTTGTTTGGTGTAAAGTTAAGATGATATGTATGGTGGGGGTTTTGGATTGATGATTAAATATAAGGAATTGTCTCTTGAAGCCTTTTGGATTTCTATAAAAGAATATGTGGTAATATCTAAAAAGCTCTGAACATTTTACTACAATTTTCAACATCCTATTTATGTGAATTAGGATTTTCTACCTCAACACAATTAAAGAGTAAAAAGAGAGAAATTCTTCAATGTATTGAGGAGAAAATGAGAATTTGCCTTTCAAATATATACCCAAACATTGAAGAAATAGCAAGGACACATCAGGCTCATGTTTCTCATAAACACAAGAATGAAAAAACTTAACACATTCATGCCGGGACCTGCTGAATTTACTAAATCTTACTAAGAATGTATCTATATATACAAAAAGATAACTTTTTGTCATTTTTAAAAAAATTTTTTTAACCCCTCTTTCTAATGAATTCTAAAAAGCATAACTCAAAAAATGAAACATAAAAACGTTTTTTAATGTCAGAATAAATTTATTTTGTCACATTTATTTTGTTTAATTACCATAAAAGCACGCTGGGACTTTATTTTTTTCTTTAATATTTGACTTAATTATTATAACATATTTCTCAGAAATTTGTATATAGTGCGCCTACAACTATTTGTATGATTTTAAATGCACCCCGACTTTAAAAAGTTTGAGAACTGCCTTATAGGGTTGTTGAGAGGATGAAATAAGACTGACACATGATGCCTTCAGCTCACTGCTTGGCACATAATAAGCATTTAACAGACATCAGTGCTCCTGTTATTATTTGGGACATCTGTAACCTTTGTTCACACTACAGCCAACATATTCTCCATCATCCAGGCTCACAAAGCAGAGTGGAGAGAGGAACCGAAAACCCTGGAGAATCCAAGACAGCTGGTCTTAGACAAGACACTTCTCTAGCCCTGGAAACCCTCCCAGGAAGCAGCCAGTGAGGCGAGCAGCTGCCTGCCGGAAAGAAGAGGACGAAGCGAGGGCTAAATCATTCCCTGCTGCTGCCTACTGCGCAGTCCATGAGCCAACACGACTCACTCCTCTCCTCCCACCTCTCCTCCAGGGTTGGCTGGAACCTTCCCCCACACAGCCCTATGTTAGGATCCTAGGAAGGCTACTCAAATGCCAAGGCAGAAAGAATGTTAGAGGTAAGAGTAGCATCTTTCATTCAGATGAGGGACCTGAGCACCAGAGAGGGGACACTTGCAGGGAGTCAAAGCATCCAGTACCCTGCACAGACTCATGGTCATGGGGTCCCCTCCTATGCTCATCTTTCCCTTCTCCTGGCCTCTGCTCACCAGGTCTCATCGTCTCCCCCTCCCCCGGCCCCGCCCACTTCCTGTCAGACTGCTTAAGCCCCTTTCTCTCTGGCAGCCCGAATAGTCCTTTCTGGCTCTGCGGTGATGGGAGGAACCAGACTACAATTGTTCTGACTCAAACAACGACCTAGATAGAGGACTGTTATGGCTATCACTAAGTCAAAACCCACACGGCCATTCTTCTGCTTCCAAAAGCAATATAGGCCAAACCATGATGTGAAACAAGAGAAAGGTAAAGGGAAGAGCTCTGAGATATCTCAACTCTCCCCGGTGATTTACCTTGAAACTCTTAAGAAAGGAAGAGCCCAGAAGAGAGGTACCAGCAGACTCCATCTCTTAGGTCGTAATGCAACCAAGATGCAGAGCAGCCATGGGTGAGGGACAGCTTGGAGGCAAGAGAGAAAGGCCAGTTTCCCTGGACACAGTCCTGACTCTTGGCAGTGACTGGGCTGGGGCTTACCTTGGGTAAACTGACGGGAGTCCTGGGCTTGGTCCTTGGGTTCTTAATCAAGAGCCTCTGATCCAGAGGGAGCAGATGATATTTCATGGCTTCGATGAGGAAGTCCTTGCAGGTGTTATTATTCTTTATCAGAGCTTCTTCTTCAACTGTCTAGAGGTAATAACCCACAGGTGATCCACGAGCAGAGCCTGGCCACATTTTCCATGCTGTCATCCTGGGCTGAGTCATTCTGCACTCACATTCATTCATTCTCAAACCACATCATCTCAGACCTCAAGAGAAAGGCCCACAGAGTTATAAGCCGTGGTTACCTCCCGCATTCAAAGAGCACTGAGGAGTAAGTGATTAAGCTCAGGTAACAGACAGACAGGGTTACAAATCCAGCTCTACCACTTAACTCCTCTGACCATCAGTTTTCTCATCTGTAAAATGGGCATATTAAAGTTACACACAACCTCACTGACTGTGTGCCTTCATTCTTTTGTTTTGAAGTTTAAATGAGATTATGTAAAACAGAGACAATTAGTTGTCCTGAAAGCCTTTTTCCACATTCTGCCTGGTTTGAATGCATTATAATCTTTAAGGCAAATGGTCAGATATTTGAGAGGAGGAAAGCAAGGAAGAGGAGAAGGCAGGATCCATCAGCCAACTTTTGGAATAAAACAAGGTTACTATCAAGAAAAATTCATATCCATATTCTTAAGTGAATTCCTCAAGGAGAAAACTGGCCAGTGAGGCACTCTCTAACAAAGTGGTGATATAAAATAAACTGTCCTGCACAGAAGTCCCACCTACTGACCTCACCTTGGACCCATTTAAGCTGGGACAATAGCTTTTTCACCTCTTATTCCAGAGTTATGAACCAAAGCAGGTGCTCAGCAGGGGTTAAGCCTACATGTTTCCTAATCCAGGCCAAGGATGAAACCATTCTGGTGCTCTCTCAGACCTCTACTCTTTTGTCCAGGTCAGACTGCTATGTGGCATACCTGTAAGGGATAGTGTGATCTTTGGAGATCATTTCATGCTTTCTTTCTGAAGTGTTTGGAATCTGTTGGTAAAGGTCATTCCATTTAATAGCTAACTGACTGTTTCCTGCTGGGTAGCCCCACGCTGAACCCCAGGAAGAAGATGATGAATATACAAGGGTTGTGACCCTGAAGTGCTCGAGTCCACTCAGAGAATAACAAGAACCTCCCAACCTCCATTATCTCAGCCCTCAAGCTGATCACGCACAAGTCCTGACTAAGCCTCTGCTGGGTCCCCTCCTGTAACTAGGAATGAAAATGTGGCCGGGGACATCACTGCTGGGGCCTGCAGGGAAAGAAGGATGGGTAAGACAGGGCATCTGTCACCCCTAGGCCCCAGAGAAGACTCCCAAGAATATTTCCCAAAACACTCTGTCTTCCTGTAAGGTATTTTTTGCCCTCACACTAAAAGACTGAGCCAGGTTGGGATAGATCATAAACTTTTAGGGTCAGTTTAAAAAATTTTAAAGGTTAGAGAGGATCTCTAAAAAAGCTTGGGAGGAAAGAGAAAAGCATAAACAGCTACTTCTCCCAAAGAACTCATCCAGCTTGAATGAAAAACTCCCCTAGAGAGTTAGTGCTTCATGGGTACAGAGTTTCAATTTGGGGTACTGAGAAAGCTGTAGAAATGGAGATGGCAGTGGTTGTACAGCACGGTGAATGTATTTGATACTTCTAAATTATACTCTAAAAAGTTAAAATGATGAATTCTGTGTTATATATTTTATCACAATAAAAAATTATTTTAGGGATATGGCTTGTTACATACTTGGTACAATATTTTAAAATATTTAATAAAAGCCTAATAAATGTTGACTAGTGAAAGAAACCAAACAAGGAAACACCTCCCCAAGAAGTCAGAGTACTAGCACAGGTCTGCCCAGGGCTTTCCCTTCCTCCCCCCCCCTTCTCTTTCCCCTCCTCCCCCTCCCTCTCCTCCTCTCCTCCTCCTCCTCCTCCTTCATGACCAGCCATCCAGTGGGTTATACCAGTTTGAAGTTTCAGGGCCAAATGAGTGTCAATGAAATATCCTCTTTTTCTAGAGGTGTTGTGAAAAAAGCCCTTCCTAGAAAGGGTCTTATGCAACAGTTCTCATGACCACTGCCTCTAATCCCCTTCTTTTCCAGATCTAAATCCTCCTTTGCCATAATAACCCAGAAACTATTCCTTAAAGCCTTTGTTAAGTTTCCGCTGTGAAAACCTGGTGGAAGTTGTGAGTGGGGCTCTCTACAGCCTCGTTAGCTTTCTCTGGCACCCAGGTCCACAGGCTGCCTTTCCTCACTGTGGAAACAAGGCTGTGCTGGAAGTCAAACATCCACTTCTACCTTTGATAAGTTGCCCTAGGACAGTGGGAGGGTTGACTTTGACACTGGGAGCTAGGCTAAGGGGACCTTTCCTACAGGAAGGATTTGCTGCCACCAGGTGGCAGTGGTACCATTCAAAGTGCAAAATGCAGGGCTCAGCCCCTCAGAGGTGGAAGGAACACTGCCTTAGCCCCTTAGGCCTGTGAACTAGTGTCGTGAACCTCACAATTACTTGTGAGGGCACTGTCTCAGTTAGATTCACAGGACACTTTTGCAGCCTTTACATGGGTTATCTCATTCTATCCCCAAACAATCCTATACAGGAGGTGAAATTTTTGCTAGATGAGAACACTGAGGTTTAGAAAAGTTGAGTATCTGTCCAGTGTTAGATGGCTGGGAAGTGGCAGAGCTAGGCTGCTGGGCTGCTGAGCCTCCTCTTATCTTTCCTTCACTCATTCCGTTCCTTCCAGAAACTGTAAGGGCTGGCTTAATTACTGCCTTGGGGTTTTGTTTTGTTCATATATTTAAGTTTTAAACTCTGCCTGTTCCTAAGAGTATATAATGTCATTTACTGTGCAAAATAAGTCATATAATGGATAAACAGAAAGAAAGCATTAAAGATGGCAGCCTGCTTATTGCAAGGTGTGTGTGTGTGAGAGCCAGCCAGGTTTGCATCTGAATCCTGACCCTGCCTCTTACCAGCTGGTGACTCCAGATAAATCCCAACTTCCACAAGCCTCAAGGCCCAAATTTATAAAAAGGGGTTATAATCCCTGCTCACAGGGTTATTATAAAGATGAAATGAGAAAACATGGCCTGACCTGCGGTGGCGCAGTAGATAAAGCATCAACCTGGAACGCTGAGATCACCGGTTCAAAACCCTGGGCTTGCCCGGTCAAGGCACATACAGGAAGCAAGTACTATAAGTTGATGCTTTCCCCTTCTCCTCCACCCTCCTCTCTCTAAAAATCAATAAATAAAATCTAAAAACAATAGAAGAAGACATATGGCACCATGTTCTCAGAGGAAGTAGATGTAATATGCATTCCAGGTACCTGTGAGGAGTTGGTTTAAACAATCCCCAATTGGGCAAAAAAGGGCACAAAGCAACATTATGGAAATGATCCTTTTTACTTGGTCCTCTACAATAAAAGCCGCTCACTTTTATTGACCATTTGTTTGGACCCGCTCCATGCTCAACACCTAACTTACATAGTTACAGTTTCTTTGGTCCCCACAACAACCCTGCTTGACTCTATTGTTATTTCCCTTCTGTGAAGAAGAAACTGAGGCTTTAAGAGGTTAAATAAAAACTCCAAGCTAATAAGTACTAGAACAGGGACTGAAACCTAAGTACCTTATTCTCAAGCCAGTACTCTTAGGCCTTACACCACCATACCTCCCACTTACCCCCATGGGCTGATGACCTCAACCCATATAGAGGACCCAGCAAACTCCTCAATCACTCCCCTCAACCAGGGTTGCCCACTGCTACTCCTAGAGGCGTGGGTAAGCAGGGAGGGCCTGGTTCTTCACGCAGGACTCACCTGAACTAGGTAGTCCCTAGGTAGAAGAGGGAGACGGACGTGTTCCATCAGCTTTGCCATGTGCTCTAAACGGGTTTCTTTCTCATAATTGATCCACGAAATCACAGCTTCAAATACCTATAAAGAAAATCAACAGATAACTTTACCAAAGAGACAATGGCTTTCAAACAACTTCCTTAATCCGAAAAAAGAAAAAAAAGTTAAAAGTCATTCACAAACATGTCTAAAGTTCAATATTTAAAATAAAACAAAAATACAAAGTCCTCGTTTACAAACTGATGTGAGTGATCACACACACATGTAAGTGATGATAAACCTGCTATCCCAAATGTAGAACCATCAAGCTTCACTGCAAAATAAAAGTCAGTTCCAACAGTTATGTGAGAGTAGAAATGCAGAGCAGGAACTGGAACCAAATTTTATAAAGACTGCTCGAGGACCAGAAACCCTGGGGACACTGTCATCTCGGCTCACGCACACCCTCTCAATAATCTCCCAGGTTTAGTTAATGCAGAATAAAAACAGTAAGACTACTCCCTGCCAAAAATTGGCAGTAATGGTGAATGTGAAACTGAATAAAGAGAATTTCTGACAATAAATGGCAAAAATTTCTCCTTGGATTTAACCTCTCCTTTGAGGAGATGTTTCATTTCTACACAAATCAAAACCGGGCTTAGAACCAAAAAGGAGGATCTCTGGTTTGGGTGTTTGCCTTACTCAAGGATAAGTCCAAATTCAAACTCTACACGACCACATACACATAGGCAGATAAAATTCAATGTTGGTAAGGCTGTGGGGAAACCAGCACTGTTTGTGGAAATTTAATTAACATGGCTTTTAAAGGGGAGGAAAGACTTTGGCAATATCAATCAAAAATTTAAATGTGCAGGCCCTGACCACTTGGCTCAGGAGTAGAGCGTCGGCCCAGTGTGTGGAAGTCCCGGGTTTGATTCCCAGCCAGGACACACAGAAGAAGCACCCATCTGCTTCTCCACCCCTCCCTCTCTCTCTCTTCTCTCTCTCTCTCTCTTCTCCCCCCCTCCCCTCTCTCTCCTCTCCCCACCCCTCTCTTCCCCTACTGCAGCCAAGGCTCCATTGGAGCAAAGTTGGCCTGGGCACTGAGGATGGCTCCATGGCCTCCACCTCAGGCACTAGAATGACTCTGGTTGCAGAGCAACGCCCCAGATGGGCAGAGCATCACCCCCTGGTGGGCACGCCGGGTGGATCCTGGTCAGGCGCATGTGGGGAGTCTGTCTTCTCTGCCTCCCTGCTTCTCACTTCAGAAAAATAAAATAAAATAAATTTTAAAAAATTTAAATGTGCATACTCTTTGACCAAAGAAATAACACTTTGAAAGCTCTAGCCTATAAAAATACTCACAAAAGTGGGGGGGTGCAAGAATGTGTTCCAAGACTCTGCTGCACATTTTAAAGAAGCAAACAACCCAAAATCCACCACTGGAGAAATTATTAAAGTATTATCTATACCATGGGATATATATTGCTCTAATGTTTAGTTTATTGATTTTAGAGAGAAGGAGGAGAGCAAGAAAGACAGGAGCATTGACCTGGGATCAAACTGGCACCCTCTGGGCAGCAGGATGATGCTCTAACCAACTGAGCTATCCAGCCAGGGCCCGTGGGATATTTCTAACTGTTAAAAAGAATAAAACAAAACACCATGTGCCAGAAAGCATGAACGTGCTAAAAAGGTTAAGGGGGAGACAACAGATGGACACAGAGCCAACTAGATAGGGCTTTCATTACCAACATTTCAGGCAATTTAAACATAAAATAATAATGAAGAAATCAGATCAGGCTGCTTGGGCAGGATGGGGTTGGGGTGATGACTGGGAAGAAAGAGGTCAGAAGAAACTGTCTGTAGTAATGGGTATGTTCTGTATCTTGACAGGTTGGCAGTTACATGGGCATATGCATTTGTCAAAACTAATCACATTGTACACTTAATATCTATACATTTCACTGTATATAAATCATATCTGAATTTAAAATATCCTTAATTAAAAGAAAATAATAGTAATAGATAACAAATTTTTAAAAATCCATGAGTCCATAATAATACTTTTTTTTTTTAATGTGGGAAAGGTTCTTCATCACAGAAAAATGCCAGCTAATGAAAGCAGACAGAATGATAGAATAAGAAAAACAGACATAATTTTGTCACCATAAATGTAGTATCTGATTCAGCAAAGATCATTCACGGATGCTGAAAGCACTGGGTGAAAAGTTGTTGGAAAACAAGATACAGTCACAGTTCTCAAACTATCACCTGAAGATGATTATTAGTTACATGGGGGGGGGGGGGGGAGAGCCTCACAGGGAGAGATCTGACAGATGCCACCTTAACAAGAGATCAAAGTTACCACTACCAACAGTAGGACAAACAAATTATATTCCTGATTGTGGTTTAAATGGAAGGACACATTATCCCCTATGTAGTACTCTTCCATAAAATGTTTAACCTGAATCTTATTGCAAGAAAACAATCAGACAACTCCATATTTGGAGCATTATGTAAGACAACTGGCCTGGATTCTTCAAAGCTGTTACTATCATGAAAGGAGGGACAGGGAAACAGTTCTACATTCAGGGTATTTCGAGACAGAACTAAATACAGTACGTGACCCTTGAATGGATCATGGATTTAAAAGAAACGGTCACAAAGTACTTTTTTGAGACCATTAGGAAATTTGAACAGCCACTATATATTAGATAATATTAGGGTATCAATGTTAAGGTTCCTTAGTAAGGTAATGAATGATTTAATGACTAGGAAAGAAAACTTCCTTGTTCTTAGGAGGTGCATGCTAAAATACTTAGGGGTAAAGTGTCATGATGTCTGCTATTTATTGTCAAATGGTTCAGCAAAATAAAAGATTAAAGATGTAGGGAGAGAAAAAGCAAATGAAACAAAATGTTCAACTGATGAATCTAGGTAAAGAGCTATAAATGTTCATTCTTTCAAACTTAACCACAGGTTTGAAATTTTTCAAAATAAAAAGTGGAAGGCAGGAGAAAAATTCTATAAGGGAAAAGAAAAATTTACAATGTGGCATAAAGTTTAAATGAAAACTAGATTTCCCTAGGGGTGGGGTGGCTCTGATTTTTCTTAACCTAACTATATTTTTTGTGTTTGGATATGTTAATGATGCTTTGCCTCTAAAATGCTTGGACCCATTTCCCAAATATACACTTAGGTCAGGCTGGGCATACTTGAATTGATCAAGGAATCCGAAAGGAAAGGGAGGGAACAGAACAGAATGGAAGAGAAGGAGCAGTATGTATGTACAGTGTACTCCCAGATCTGTATAAAATAACCTATGTATGAACAAACATACAGATACACATCATAGAAATCCTCCTTGTCTAGTTCATTTATTAAAATGATGAGATCTCATAGAGCAATATTCCTCACCCCCACAGCATTATTTTATAAATAATTGTGTTTTCAACTAGCCCTTGGTGGGGGGAAGGGGATGAGGAGGAGGCTAAAGGGAGGATAAATGGTGATGGATGAGGCTTGACTTGGCAGGGCTAGCGAACACGCAATATGGGGATGTGGCGTACAGAGATGTGTTGTAGGATTGGGCACCTGAAATCTGTATAATTATGTTAACCAGTGTTACCCCCAAGAAATTCAATTAAAACTAAAAAAGATCTATGAGAACAGGGACCTTGTCTTCTTTGCTGGCACATAACACACACACATACTTTTTAATAAATGAATGGGCAAATGAGTTCAGAAGGTAAGGAGGCAGTGGAACCTGCCCAGGCTGGAACACAGAGCAGGACTGGGGAGGTGGAGGCTGGAACCTAGGTGAAGAAGACAGAGCCAGGCCACAGACCAAAGGATGCTGGGGAAATCTGGCCTTGCTGGGTTAGGTGGGGGGCAGCCACAGTCCCATTCTGCCTTATGTTGGGGCTATTCTCACTTCCTTCTATACCCCTTGGACAGACTGCGAGCTCTGGCAGGATGAGAAGTGCGCTTTCTCTGTCTGCACCTCCTGCCATTTAGCATTCTGACAGGCATAGAGCAGTTGGCTGGTTAAGAAAGGTTTGTTGAAGAAAGAACTGCAAGACCTTGAGTAGGTGGCATGTACTGATCACGCTCTCCCCATCAACCAGCTCAGTCTTTGTTATAGAAGCTGAAAAGCAAGCTGAGTCTAATGAAGTCGATATTTCACCCTCTCTTTATTTTTGGCTTGACGTGTCTAACTGGCTCCACTTAGCTGCACTGTTTACCCACTCCGCTCTTCAAGCTACAGCACGAGGCAGCACCAATGACCTTCTCAGCAGCTGGAGAAGGCCGTATATTGTTCTCATTAGACTTCATGCTTGAAAGCTAATGCTAGCTGCAAGTTTATTTGCTTGTTTATTTTTCAAGCAAATAAACTTCCAACTAGTATTAGCCTTCGATGTGCCTAAAATCATTCCCAACAGCCCCTCCCATCAAGGGACTGGCCAAGGCAAGGGGGCAGCAAGTACCAGCAGCTGATATTCAGTAAGTGCCAAGCCCTGCACCCCATTCTTCAGAAATACCATCTCCTGGACTCTCATGAGAGGACAATGAACAGATACTCCTGCCCCTTATTATGCGATGTGCCTAAGTCCAGAGCCAGAAAGCACTAATACTGGGCCCATGTGTACCCAACTCCATGGCAGCTGATTATTTCACCCATTGTTCTCGGCTGCCTATCAAATGTCTATAGCAGTGGTTGGTAGACTAAAGCCCAGAGACCACATTCAGCCTGCCATCCGTTTTTGTAAATAAAATTTTACTGGAACACAGCCACATACATCCGTTTATGTACTGTCTATGGCTGCTTTCTCACTACAACAGCAGAGTTGAACTGAGACTCAATGACCCATAGAGCCTAAAATATTTACTATCTGGCCCTGTATAGGAAAAGTATGTCAACCCCTGGTCTATAAAATCTAAGCAAAGACACTGTGGCTTCAAGCATGGAACAGGGTGATGTCTACTCAGATAAAAAATAATTTCCATAGGCCCCATGATGAAATAATCAGCTGCCATAAGGCACATAGGGCTTCCTTTTTTTTTTTTTTATGGCTGTGAATTTGGCAAATGCTAGGAGGCCGATGCTAGAATCAACCAAACTATTTTTAGCACCCGAAGCTCATGCATTCAGACTAACCGAACTATCCTCAGCTTGAAACACTTAAGCCACTAGCTGCAGGAGGGGAAGAGGAAGAAAAGAGAAAGAGGGAGTATGAGAGAAGCAGATGGTTGCTTCTTTTGTGTGCCCTGACTGGGAATCAAACCCAGAGCGTGCATAAACTGGCCCAACGCTCTATCCACTGAGCATACAAACCCGGGCCAGGCTTCATTTTTTTAAACAAAAAAATAGCACCATTTCCTCATTGCTTCTTATTCAAAACCACTTTATTAAGCTCTACAAGCTTGCTATGTGGAAAAAGATGGCAAAAATAATATTTTATCGCCTGACCTGTGGTGGCGCAGTGGATAAAGCGTCGACCTGGGAACACTGAGGTTGCCAGTTCAAAACCCTGCACTGGTTTGGTCAAGGCACATATGGGAGTTGATGCTTCCAGCTCCTTCCCCCTTTCTCTCTTTCTCTCTCTCTCTCTCTCACTCTGTGTCTCCTCTCTAAAATGAATAAAATAAAAATAAAATAAATTTAAAAAAAATAATAATAATAATATTTTATCACCTCTGCTAACTACACTTCCCATGTAAGGACAGGCCTTGGCCAGAGAGCAGCAGATGAACTGATCCTCCTGTCCCACCCCTCCAGTCATACAGGCAGCCATGCCGGACTGCATCTGCACCTGCAAATAAAGTGAGGAGCCCTGGGGTATTGACCCCTGCTTTCAAAATACATCCTGAGAATCAAGAAGGGAGGCTCAAGTTAAAATAGGCCGGGAGTGACTTGGCAAAGTTGAGTTGAAGGTGATTCTCAACAAAACACAGGACAAGGGAAAAGAAGCTAATTTTGATAACATCAGGAAAAAAACTAGGTTCCCACACATGGACTTAATTTGTTACTCAAGATTTGAGAAGGACTAACTTTATCATTAACAGGCCCAGTGCTAGGCATCTTACATGCATGATCTCATTTAATCTACCAAAAACTCAGTGCTGTCTCTATCATTGTTCACATTTTATAGATTAGGAAGTAGCCTCAGAGAGGTTAACAACTTGTCCAAGGTCACACTGCCAGGAAGCAGTGAATGAGGGATGTGAACTCGTGTCTAAATCCAAAAATCCAAGTTCTAATGCTATGTAATATTGCATCTCTAAGGCACACTTAGTTAAAAACCTAGGCAGACTGTTGAGTTGGGAAACTACATTCCTAAACCCATAATCTTAATCACACCTTCCATATCCTCCCAGGACATCCCCCTAGGTAACCTTTTCTCATAGGAATTAAGCCAATAGCTTTTGCCAAATTCACAGCCATAATTCTAAATCAGTAAGACAGCACTTCTAGACACAAGAATGATTCTGTCCCATTTCCGTTATTGTTTCTTAAACCAAAGCTTAAGAAGAGTCACATGCAACACCGAGGACAGCTAGGAGCAGTGGTGTGCTGGGGCCGGAGTTCTTCACATGTGTTTCTTTCCAACCCAGCGTTTAGTGACATCACACTGGTCGCTTAAAATCAGCTTTGGTAAAAATATTTACAACATGGAAATTAAAATTAGCAAGTGAATCAACAAACGAATCAGGCTTTTAGAATTTTTCCGGAGAGGCAGTTGTTAAATATTTACCAGCATACCACTGGCTAGGAGATTTCCTGATCTAGAGGCTCCCAGACTCTAGAAAACCTACTTAAGTTGCACTTATCTTCCTGACAGTAGCATCATCTTAAGGTTTTATAGGGCACTTAAAAGCTCTTTCCTGTGGTTGCTCTATTTCAGACTCCCAGGGCCCTGGTGCAGCAGCCAGAGGCATTCACCAAAGGGAAAAGGGAGGCAGACAGTGAGAAAGTGGTCTGCCCAGCGTCACCCGGCTGACTGGTGACAGGGCAGCAGTTAGAACCACTGGCTCTCAACCTACATGTTCACAGCACCTTGGATGTTTCCATCCAAGCGCATTTCCCAGTTTGTAGCTGCAAATCTGTCTCCCTCATGTTATTCTATGATGAAGGCTTATCTGTTCACCAATGTCTCTCCTGTGACTAACACACTATCTGCCACATAGAAAGCATTCAATAAATATTTACAGAGAGATTGAATAAGTTAACCAAAGCAGGAATGACTGGGGACATGGTTCCTTCCTACAATAGCACTCTGCCAAATATCTGACTTCATATAAACAACAAAGATGATGACAAAACAAAAACAGTAAAACTGCCTTGCCCCGAAATTGTCCTTCAGCCTTCCACTACTGCCTACGGCCAGTCAAAGAGCCTTCACTACGGTTCTGCCAAGGGGAAGGAAAGAGAGCAGTGGTTCGATGGCGAGATGCCCGCAAGCTGAGCGATTACTCCAGTGGCACTAATCTTACAAATGACTGGAGCATGACACAGGGATGGAGAATGCCTTCCAGTCAGTAGGACAGACTGAGCTGTCTGAGACTTGGAAGGAATCCTCCCCAAAGCACCAAACACGTGAAAATGACCTTATTACAAAAAAAGTAAAGATTTAAGCCACAAACAAAAGCAAAAGAGAAATGCCTGAGTGCTTTAAATAAAAAGGAATTCAAGTCTGGGAGCTTAATTAGAGACCAAAATGGCTCACAGGTCCCTACAATGCAGATATGGGCTTAAAGAGTTCCAAATGGGTGTCCTGTCCAGGCCGAGTGTCTGAGCCACCGGCTCCTGCAGGCAGTGTTGCCCCAGCTGTAGAACTGGGACTAGATGAACCCCGCCCACGGGCTATGGGGAGGGGTAAGGAAGCTTGCCATCTCCTGTGGCCTGGAAAGAAAAAGATTTCATCTTCAAGAAATCAGAATACCAGGCTCACGCCACACAATGTGGGGTTTGACCCGACATTATCCAGGGATACTCAATATGAAAAATAATACAAAAAACCCCACCTGTTTCTAAACCAGCAAACCTGCCCTATAGGGCACTTCCACAGAGCAGGGCAACAGAGTTATCTCTCATGCTCATAACACCCTCTGAAGATGGTCTCACGAATAAAATATTACAGATCAGTAACGAAACAAACTGTCAAAAGGAAAATCAACAGATGCAATAAATTGTAGAAGACTGGGCAACCAAAGAAAGGCGGCCTTCAGACTATTCTCCATAATGTGTTCCTGGGAATACCAGGGGCAGGGGACATTCTGTAGTAAAGGGCCCACGGAGCAAATGAGCCTGGGGGACACCTCATACACATACATGCATAGCCCCAAATCCTCTTTAGAGATTACAAAGTTCATTAATATGTTAAAGCTCTGACAAAAATCTAAACACCTAGAAACATGCCATAGCAATGTAGCTTTACGGCACATGTTTGGGTCAACACTGATCTAGAGCAGAAAGTCCTCACTCCTAACCCTCTGCACAGACCCTACTTCATCCTCAGCCTCATCTCCCAACACCCCCTCAAACACCCTTGACTTCCATCACACAGGTTACTCTCCCCCAAGAACAAGTTATTGCAAACTTCTGATAATTCCTTCCACCTGAATAGCTTTCCAAAATCCTGTGCTCATTCTCCAAGCTTCAGCTCAAATATTATCCTTTTTAAGTCCTTCCCCACACAACAATCTGGAATAAAATACTCCAGAGGGCTTTCCTGGAACTTCGATTACAGGCAACTACTTCTCTCAGCCACATAATGTGGATACGTGTTTTAGGTCTGTCTGCCCACCAGACTCTTTTTTTTTTTAATGTTTATTTTATTGATTTTAGCGAGAGGAAGAAAGAGAGTGAGAGCCAGGAACATCGATCTCTTCCTGTAGGTGCCCTGACCGAGGACTGAAACAGCAACCTCTGCGCTTTGAGTCGATGCTCTAACCAACTGAGGATCCAGCCAGGGCGTGCCCACCAGACTCTTAAATAGTAATGACTAAGTGTTACTCACCTCTGTCTCCCGGTGGGTGAGCATGCATTAATAAAGAGCTGGGGCCTAAGAGGCAAACACAATCAGCTTCAATCCATTCAATCTATTGTTAGCATGCCTTAGTTTCCTCCTCCGCAAAATGGAGACAACCTCTGCCTTGCGAGTTATAAGAGTCAGGAATGTTGTTCAAACAGTATGCTGAGCAAGAGAAGTCACCACGAAAACAGGCATACACCAATATTCCATTTACATAAGGTTCAAAAACTGGCAAAACTTGCCTGTGAGAAGTCAGAATAGTAGCTGTGCTTCTTGGGGTGGGCGCAGCAACTGAAGAGGAGTTCTAGATTCTGTTTCTTGATGTGGGTACTAGTTATGTGGGTGTCTCACTTTGTAAAAAGTTGAGCTGAACACTTTTTATTTGTTCATGTCTCTGAACTTCAATACAAACATCACATTTTAAAAAATGCTGTGTGAGCCTGACCTGTGGTGACGCAGTGGATAAAGCATCAAACTGGAACCCTGAGGTCCCTGGTTCAAAACCCTGGGCTTGCCCGGTCAAGGCACATATGGGAGTTGATGCTTCCTGCTCCTCCCCCACTTCTCTCTCTCTCTCTCTTTCTCTCTCTTCTCTAAAATGAATAAATAAATAAAGATAATTAAAATATTTTTTTAAAAAAATGCTGTGTGAAATATACCGGGAGAACAGTGGGTAGTCAGGTAGACTTCTGGTCACAGTTTGTGGTATTCCGCTCTGAGGTGCTTATTGAATTACACTCTCCAAAGAAGAACAGTAAAAAGGGCAACGCTGAGCAGGGCCCCCGCCAGATCAGTGTTTGCAGGCTGAAGCTGGCAACTCTAATGCTGACCTCAGATAAAGGTAGGGCTGCCAACTGCTAGCCTGGGCCAAAGATGTACCTGCTTAGTCACGGGTAACGTCTAGACAGCAGGAGTTCAAGCCCCACCTACTACGTGAGGAGCTCCAGCCTGTATCCCACACCTACCACTGACTAGAGAGGCTAGGTAGGAATTCAGAGAGGAGGGATACAACGTTAATGATTCTGAGAGACAGAGCCCAATCCCTTCCAGGAGATAAAATATCAGAATTTGGCCCTGGATTAAAGTTTTAGGAGATAACAGCACAATGTGATCATGCAGAGAGAACCTAAGCTATAGTTCTCATTATACTACATACCTGACAATTATTTAACTTTTTAATAGACCTAAGCAATTTCTTCCTGACCTGTATTTCAAATGTGGGCCGTTTCCCCACTAGCACTCACTTTGAAAACCTCAATAATGTTCCTTATTTCTTTTCTTTTTTTTTGTCGGTGTTCTTATGTTTACATTTATTATTATTATTTTTTTACATTTATTATTTTTATTTAGAAAATTAAATTTGATAAGTTGACATTGATCAATAAGAGTATATAGATTTCAGGTATACATTTCTACAACACTTGAACTCTTGATTGTGTTTTCTGTCCATCACCCAAAGTCACACCATTTTCCATCACCATATATTTGTCTCTCTGTACTTACTCTTGAGGAGCAGAAACCCATATACCAGCTAAGAAAGCAAAAATTTAGAAAAGTCCAGTGACCAGCAATTCAGTGGCAAAACTGCACTAGAACCCAGAAGTCACCTCTCCTCTCCTTAGAGTGTGTTTGTCCCAGAAGGTTGCTTACCCTGCCTGTGGGTCAGTAAGGCTATCCATGGTGAGAGTCTCAAAGGGGAACACAAGAAACAAGCTATCTGTGTTCAGTCTTAGCTCTGACCCTTCAGAGACACCCCTGTGCAGCAGGATCAGGTGACTGGGAGGTGCTTGCTCCTCTGTCTTCCCTCTGTCTTGGAGTGGGGGTGAAGGGGCAAGGTCTTACCCAAAGAACTAGTGTAGTATTTTGTGACTCCTACCAGATCCTTTGGTCTTTTCTCAAATAATAAGAATTTTAAAACAAAAACTACATGAAGAAAGAAAAAGAAGAAGAAGGGGCAAAGATCTATGCCCTCCTCTGAACTCTATTTCCCACATTTTCCCTCATTCTCTGGGAAAATGTTAAGATTATCCCCATAACCTCAGCTGGCTCAAGGTGGAGTGCAGCCCCAGTCTGCGCCTTCACTCGCTCAGGGACTGTCTGCTCAGCACCTCCAGGGATTCTGTGTCAGGCCCTGTGAGTGACGAGAAGATGGCTAAGGTCCCTCGCAGCCCTCAAGGAGTGTAAGTACAGCAGAGGAGATAAGGCGCGGGTAAAAACAAGTGTGGTGGAGGAAGGACAGCATCGGAAAATCCCAAACAGGGCTGAGGGTACCGGGGACACTGGGGACCAAGAGGCCACTACCTCTCTCTGCCCCTCCTGGGCACCAAGCCCCAGATCACACAGCCACCCAGAGCAGTATGGGCTCTGCGAAGAGCTTCCCCTTAAGAAAAGCCCCTGTCAACAGTCAGTAGTATAGTAGCAGCAGTACTACTAGTAGTAGTCGCAGCAGTAAAAAGCCTGTCTCACAGCAGTGAACACTTCCTGTGTACTAAGCATTTTACATGTATTATTTATTTCATCCTCAGACGAACTCTGCGAGACATACACTACGCTATCGTTACTTCCCTTTTATAGATGAGAAAACCGAGACTTAAAAAGGGTTTTCATCATCATTTCTTGGCCTTTTGGCTAAGATCAGGTAAAGAGGTCTTTCATTCATTCATTGAAGAACATTTTTTAATGTGTATACCATGAACCCAATACCACTCTAGCAATGATCTTAAGACAGACAAAATCTATGGCTATATTTGGTGCATACATTCTGGTGGGACATAAATAATCTCTCCAAAGTCACACAGCCTATCAAAGCAGTGGAGCCAGGATTCAAACTCAGCCACTCTGACTGTAGAACCTATACTTTTAAACTCCCAATGAGCAAATCGCCTGGGCCCAGCCACTGTCATTTCCAACCATCATTAACACTAAAGTACCATATTTCCTCTATTTTAAGATGCATTTTATAATACATGTTTGAAAAAACCTGTATGCTGTAGGCCAAGAGGTAAGTCACAATATAGCTAATATTGCTGTTCAAGTATGGATTTACCTGAATTAATTACTGATACATTCGTACAAATGTTAACATTAAATGCAGTTGAATTTCAGCTTAAATTAAGATCCTGGATGTTACTTCAAATACACTCCAATAGGTTCACTGAAATGCAATATTAAAAGAAAAAGCTACTGTGCATGCTGGAGATTGCTTACCATATGCAATGTAATTAAAGGGAGCAGAAATCACCAAATCTCCTGGAACAGATCACATATTTTTCAAAGCCTAGCTAGCATCCAAACGGTAAACATCTAATTGTCAGAGCCTTCCAGACATTTTACTTCAGGCAACATGTGCTCAATTAAGATGAAATTAAACTATGGATTTCACCAAAGAGAAAATGCAAGTCAAACCCCACCATACTTTGATAAACCTCAGAGTTACACTGCCAACTGTAAAGGTACCAAAAAGATCAAGATCATGAGTAATCTATTTGCTGAAAAGCAGCACATAACTCTGAAGTTACATGAAACTTCAGAACCAAATATGACATGACACACAATTTCATTAATGTGAAAAATTCTTACACTCCAAACTAATTATACAGAATGAGAAATTCATATGTAAATATATGAATAAATAAGAGCCATATTGTCATTTTTCTTAATTTATTGATTTTTAGAAAGAGAGGAAAGGAGAGGAGAGACAGAGAAACATCAATATGTTGTTCTACTTACTCATGCTGTCATTGGTTGATTTATGTATATGCCCCGACCAAGGATCAAACCATCAACCTAAGCATGTCAATATGATTCTCTAACCAACTAAGCTATTTGGCCAGGGCCAACAAATTTTAAGTGTGAAGATTTAATACTATGCTTCTGTTTCTGGGAATATGCAATTAATTTCACGGCTATTTTACCATTATCAATGGCAATTGATACCATCACCATTATCAATGGTGCCTCAAAATTATGATAATCACAATGACAAATGCCATTCATTAAGCACCTGCCAAACATTATATTTCCTATTTAATATCCATTGTGTGTGATCCTCATAGCAACTCTATAGCGGATATGTTCTTAGTATTCCCATTTTACATGTAAGGAAACTAAGGTTCAAAGAGACCAGTGACTTCTCAAGGTCAAAAAGCCAATAAGCATCAAACCAAGTATAAAACCAGGTCTGCCTGAGTCTAAAGCCCAAATTGCCTTCCCCTGCCAGCAACCCTGCTCTGGCACAGCAAGCACAGTAAGTCCTCACCTAAAGAAAACTTACTGTAATCCCAGACCAAGGTGGGCAGCATGAAAGGGTCCCCCCTCTCAAACCAAACATAGCCACATTGATCCAAATCCTGCTGCCTTATGATTGCTTCCATTTTTCCAAACTATACTTGAGGACATGCTCAAGTAGGTCCCAAACTGATCAACTGCCCCAACATTCACATAGCCGATCAACTGACTAGTTCATTTCTTCAGCCTGTCCATTTGGTAGCACAATCCAGAGAAGACATTAAATGGGCTTGGCAAGAGAGAGTGTCTGCTCCTTTGGTCTGGCCAGAGGATTCTTTATCCCTGGAGGTGCTGTTTCACACCAGTTAATGGAAACAAAGGCTTTCCTGAGCCTAAGGAAGAGTCTAGATTATTGTGCCACTCATCTTCTAGAGAGTTCTCTGAAGCTTCAGGGCAGCTCACATTTCTAATAAACAACTGCTCTTCTTGGTCAAACTTCAACAGGAGACAGGCACTGGCTTGTCATCCTCACCCCTACTCTCTGGACATATATATGCCTTTGGACACAATCTTATCTCCAATATAAAATCCTTTTCGAGGGCTTTCCCTTAAATATTCCCTCAGGAAAGGACCTCAAGCTTAGACAGTAAGAGTGGACTAGGACAATTCAAGAAACACGGACCAAGCATCTCTGAGGATACAGAGATGTATAAAATGCGGCGCCTACCAACAAGGAACTCTCAGCTGAGTGAAGGAGGAAAGATCAGGTCAGAAGCAAATACAGTAAAAAAGCAGAACAAAGTGAGTATTATCATGGAATACAGAATAGAAAGAACTTAATTCCAGGTGCAAAATCAATAACAAACTCAGCTAACACTGACTGAATACCAATTAGGCAACAGATACAATACCAGGCATTTTACAAATCTACCCCATTGAATTCCACCCCATGGAATACCTTCTACTAGTATCTTCACTTTATAAATGAGGAAACAGAGAAGCAAAGTATCTTACCCAAGGTCACACAACTAATTTGTAAATACCAGAGATGAGGTTGGGACCTGGCTGGCCAACACCAAAGATTATGTTATTTCCAGTTCAAAAGACTACATATCCTGGAGTAAAGAAATTCTTCCTGCTAATAGCAGAATCTGAACTGGTTTGGAATTCAACCAAGTGAAGACAAATGAGGAGAATACTCAGAGAGTCGGTGAGAGGGAAGGCATAGAAGGAAGAAAGATGAGCAGTCACAGTTAGCTAGAGCAGTGGGCAGAAGTCAAGCTTTCAGCACAAAGGAAGTGTGTGGTCAGTGAGTTAGGGGACTGCGTGTCAAGAGCCCTGGGTTCTAGTCCTTCCACAACCACTGACTAACTGTGTGACCTTCACCAGCTCCTATCCTCTCTCCGGGCTTCGGTTTCATCATCAGTAAGAATTCCAAACCCCTAATGAAATAGATGTTCCCAAAAGATCTGGTCTGGCAGAAAGGCTCAGTGATACTCACAAGAGGTCATGTGGGACAGTGATTAAGACGAGGTGACAGGTAGACCCCAGCTGTGCAGTGACCAGCTGAGTGACCTTGGATAAGCTAATTAACGCCTCAGAGTCTCCCTTTCCCTCATCTGTGACGTGGGGACAACCCCAATGCCTGCTTTACAGGTCTACGGTGAAGGCTGAGTACAATGGAGAACGTAAAGCTCTTAGCAAAGTGCTCGACAAGCTAAATGTTCAGTAAGTGAAGGCAGCTTTGTTGTCACCATCATCACCACCGTTATTTCTTCTTTAAAAGATCCAAAAAGTGAAGGTAGTGGTCAAGGAGCAGGAGGCCTTTTTTTTTTTTTTTTTTTTTTTTAATTTAAAAGGACAGAAAATAAGCTGTCAGAAAGGCCTCACTAAACCACAAGTCCCTCCCGTGACTACCTTACACAGGAGGCTCCTGTTTCACCCGGGGCCACATCATACCTTCTCTTCTGAAGAAACAGTCAGCTTGTCACTGGATATCAAGCTGCACACCTGGTCCAGACTTAGGCTAAGAAATTCTTCCCCCAGCATTACCTCTGGAAAGTGCTGTTCTGTTCAAAAAAAGAGCAGAAGTTCAGAAAACAAAGTTATAAAATACTCCTTCCCTTCTATGAACCAAGGCCATGACAATGTGTGAGACTCAGAGTGGAATCCTAGGAGTTTTGGGGGGAGATGGAAGGCAGAGAACAAGTCAGAGAGGCAGAGAAAGACAGCACATCCTGGTTGGAGGGAAACTAGCCTTTTAATTAAGCAGAAAGCATCCTCCTGTGTAATCCTCTGAACATAGACACAGATGAAAATGGGCACAAGGTTATATTTTTCCCTTACTCCATGAGATTAAGACAGGGGTTGCAGAAAAGCCTCACTGGGACCTGCCTACTTAACTGAGCTAATTTTCCCTCAAGGTGCATGCTGGCAGATTTGCAGACAGTGCCCCCTGCAGCTCGGCCAAACCAAAGTGGGTCAGACAGCTGTGTAGTTGGTGGTCTCTGAGGTCTTGGTAGAAAGTCAACATTAGAAGGTTGGCAGGAGTCATCCTTTCTTGTCCAAAGTCAAGTCTCCTATAGTGAACCTCTGGCTCACAAGGAATCCCAACTAGGTATCTGTCCCAGTGTAGTAGCAACACAGTTGGCCCCACTGCCACTAGGAACAATCCACGACAGCCAGCCTGTGGAAGCCGTTAAAATGGAGGAAAATGTGGGGACAACTAGAACAAGACAAAACGAACAGACCTAAGGTTCATACAAGGGAAATGTCAAGGACAGCTTGCCCAAGTCACCATCCTGCTATTACAGAGGCAGTGAAATGTCAGTGAAAGAGCATGCACCTCAGAAAGACCAAATCCTAGACCCAAATCCCGGCCTTGCCATTTGTAAACTGTTCCCTTGAGCCAGTGGCATCACCTCACTATCCTCATGTGTGAAATGGGGATAAAACCACTTGTCTGGCCTCCCCTCTGCGCTCTGGTGGGAAAGGAGCTGTGGAAGTGCTCTGCAAGCTATACCAAGGCGAACCAGCCTAAGGGCTGACAGTTTCTGGTGCAGCCGTACTGCAGCTCACAAGATCTTTTGTCATTTTACCTAGGACTGGCTCCTTTTCCAGTTCTCTCACAACCCTGCACTATCGCCTCAAGATCACCTGTGCCCCTTGCCCTCCAGGCCCCTCTTCCTTCTTCAGTGGCTCCCTTCTGGCCTGATTGGCTTCTACAGGACTACACCTCCTAGTTCCTACTCAGGGCTACCCCGACTTGATCTGGCCAGACCCTCAAATGAGATTCAGAGACCCACTGCCCTTGGGAGACCGAACTATCTATCACCTCTGCTGTAGCGGCATAATGGAAAGGAAAATCAGAGCATGCTAAGCCTTCTCTCACATTCTTCAGCCTCTTAAAAAACAAACAAAGAAGATTACAATCATTTCTTGCAAAAATCAATCGTAATGATTTTTATGTTAAAATAATTCTGACCCAAAGAATTCCTGCATACCCTTCATCCAGATTCCCTGAATGTTATCTTACTCTCAAAGATCAGGTTATAAACAACCTTTTAAATCTTTCACTGGACTTGCAGCTTTCATTTGTTCCCTATGGCCTATAATACCACTGAGCCCACAATTAAAGCTTGTCTATCCAGAGGTTTGGGACTGTTTCCACATAACAAAACAGATTTAAAAGTCAGATCCTTTACGAAGGGAAGCAACTCTCACAAAGCAAGAAGCTGGTCTTACTTCTCTATGTATTAACTGGAAAAAGCCTTTAAAACATAGATTTTAAGTGAGACATGCAAAAGATGGCCCCAACTTTAAAAAACTATGAGAATTTTTGAGACTAAATAGTATTTTTTTTTTTGCAACAGAGACATAGAGAGGAACAGATAGAGACAGACAGAAAGGGAGAGAGACGAGAAGCATCAAGTCTTTGTTGTAGCACCTTAGATGTTCATTGATTGCTTTCTCATATGTGCCTTGATGTGGAGGGGAGACTACAGCAGCATGAGTGACCCCTTGCTTAAGCCAGAAACCTTTGGGCTCAAGCCAGTGACTATGGGGTCATTTCTCTGATCCCATGCTCAAGCCAGCGACCCCTCGCTCAAGCTGGTGAGCCTGCGCTCAAGCTAGATGAGCCCACGCTCAAGCCGGCAACCTTGGGGTTTTGAACCTGGATCCTCCATGTCCTAGTCCAACACTCTATCCACTGTGCTACTGCCTGGTCAGGCAAGACTAGGAAATATTATTTTTAAAGTGTCCATTCCTAAAGATTTTAAAATAAAAGCATTTGAACATCTTTGGATGGTTGGGATCCATTCTTGGCCTGGAGGCTGGAAAGGAACAAGATTCTCCCTACCTACTCTTTCTGGTCCAAGAAGCTTTTGGACTAGAATCCTTCACTAGTTGGCAATACTCAAGAAACAGTAGAGAGAAAAGCCATCAGCACACCACAATGAAGGGCAGGACGTCAGGCCTCTGGCCCAGGAAGGCTGCACTCAACAGGAGAGTCAGGTGAACCAGCGCCAACCTCCCTGTGGTTCAGAGCCACACCCAGCCTTCCGGCCTCTACCTTTGGTTGACCCAAAACTTGAGAGTTGGAGAAGAGAAGAGTGGAGAGAACAGGAGTTGAGAAAATAAAATTCTGGGTTGTAAAAAAGTTCTCCTCATAGTTCACAGAGCTGAAAGTAGATGGGCCAGCCCCTTGAAGGGAAACACTGCAGTAATAAACTCTAAATTTTCTTGTCTTTTTCTTTTTTTTTTCCTTAAAGAGAAGTAGAAACAGAGGGGGGAAAAGGTCAATTAAGAGTTCTTGTTAAGAATCCTAATTAACTAGGTTTTACTATAAGTAACAAATACTGTTCAAGTTCCAAATTTTGATTAATAACACAAAATGTGTCTGTTCCTGTCCATTTGGATGAGAAATTATGCAGAAGTCGGGGCAGGGGAGGAGGCACTGAACAACTTCAAGCTCTTTCCCTATCAAGCAACACATGTATCTTCCCAAAGTTGAAAGGGTGACAAAATTTAGGTGGTACATTCCCATGAAATGACTTGCTCTAGAGGCAGGCCTAGGTCTTTTCAAGGAAGCAGGCCTCAGAAAAGTTGAGGGCTTTTTCCCAATAGTAGCTAACATTGTACTCTGCATTTTACATGTATTATGTCACTTCTCCAAAAAGCCCTGGTGAAGTGAATATCACTATCCCTATTTTACATATGGAGAAATGGAAGCTCAAAAGTTATTTAGTCATGTGCTTAGTTAGAATCACACAGCAGTAAGTGTTGAAGCCAGGTTTTGAAACCAAGGCTGTCTGATTACCATCACAAACATTCTGATGGGTATCTCAGTCCCCAAGATGAAAATAACTTAAGTGGGCCACTGGCATAAATTCAATATAGACATCAGAGTACCCTAAGAATCCCTCTGAGGGTGCTTCAGAGACAGAAAGAATGAATCTAATGACTTTACTTAAAAAAAAAACAAAAAAACTTAGAATAGTGGTGTTCTAAATATTTTGGCATCAGTCTTAGGTTTAAATCTCAGACAGACCCCTGAATTGAGACCCTTCTC
The DNA here is from genome assembly GCA_037038555.1 of Rhynchonycteris naso. Lineage (NCBI taxonomy): Eukaryota > Metazoa > Chordata > Mammalia > Chiroptera > Emballonuridae > Rhynchonycteris > Rhynchonycteris naso. The sequence goes on from CM073003.1 coordinate 99,201,426, forward strand.
TAATCTCCCTGCCTACGTGGCTACTTGAAGTGATATTATTCTGTAATCTCAAATCCCCAAAATAGGAAATAAAAGTTATCATATCCCTACTGAAGCTGTTTTATCATCTGAGGTGTTTCTCTCATACTGGGGCTTTGAGCCCCAGGAAGGTAGGGTCTGTCTCATTTGAACCAGGAGCCTCGGTGTCCAGACCAGCTGCAAATCCTGAGCTCTAACATTTTCACTGCACTTCCTCCCACTCTTCAGGACTTCCTAGGGCTCAGGCAACCTCCTGAAGTAATCCTCAATCCATTCCTCCCTCCTGAAAGGATAAAATCAATCTAAGATTTTGATCAGGTTTACCTAAACCACAAGTCCAGAACAAGTAAAACTGAAGACTTATTATGACTTCTTTGACCTGCACAAATGAACTGAACCCCATTAGTCCAGAACCCATGGCCCCAGGGAACAGGCATGAGGGCTCCAATTTAAACCACATATGCCTCAGCAAAGGCTGGCTGACATAGGTGAACACACAAACAGAATCAAATCGCTTAAGCAAGGTAAAAAATAAAACAACGCTGCTTTAAATCTCTCTCTCCTGCCTCCTATTGCCTTATTTTTAGAGGGCAGAGGTAAGTTCTCTTGAATCCGTATTTGTTTTTTAGGGGCCCACTGTTTCCCAGGGGAGAAGGCTTAGCTCCCACAGGAAAGTACCAGAACCTTATCTTGACCTTTTCCCACACAGGTAACGACCATCAGCCCTCCAATCCTAAATATTACTACCTCCACCCACCCTGGGGATGGTGGGATGTGAGATCTCTTTCTATGTTGACCTAGTCCCAGAAATACGTATGTGTTCCCTCCTCCTTCCTCTGGAATGCGTGCACACACAGAGGGGGCAAAGGGCTGTGTCAAACTGCCTAGTTATCAGTGCTACTGACTCAACGCCAGAGTTCCCTGTTACCCAGAGAATGGGAGGATTAAGGGAGCTTCCTAAACTCCCAACAAGGAGAACATCTAACAACAAAAACTATCTGCATCTGCTTTACTGCTTCCTTTGCCACCTTCAAGTCAGAGCAGAAAATCAGGGAAAGCCAGAGTGAGGAGACCACCACGAGACAGGTGCTGTATTGGGCTGGGGGCAGAGAATGTAAGTAGTGGGCTCAGAGCACAGGATCTGGACTCAGACAGCCTCATCATGGATCTCGGCATTGCCGCTTACTACCTAGATGATCTTAGGCAAGTTACTAAACATTTCTGGAGTTTCCATTTCTACAATCTATGAATTGAGAAAAAAATAACTACCTCTAAAAGTTATGTAGCCAAAAGGAAGTGCCTATGAAGTGTACAGCATCAAGCCTGGAACCTAGCACGTGTTCAAAAATGGTAGAAACTCCTACCACTGTCATCATCGTCATTATTATTTTATGATGCCAAGTTGAAGGCAGCAATTTCATAAGACAGCTGTCTTTATTTTCTTTTAAGTGAGAGGAAGGGAGATAGTGAGACAGACTCCCGCATGCACCCTAAAGAGGATCCACCTGGCAACCCTCCCACCTCTATCTGAGGCCGAAGCTCCAATCAATCAAGCTATCCTCAGTGCCTGAGGCTGACGCTTGGATCAACCTAGCTATCCTCAGCGCCCCCACCCTCACCCCCATCCCCTCCTCCCCTGGGCTAACACTTGAACCAATCGATCCACTGGCTATGAGAGGGGGCAGAGAGACAGAGAGACAGAGAGAGAGAGACCAGGGATCGAACCCAGGACATCCGTATGCCAGGCCAACACTCTATCCACTCGGCCAACCCACCAGGACCAAGACAACTTTCATTGAGTCAGAAGGATTGTGTTTTTTAAATGATTTGTCCATGTTTTTTGCTGCCCTTAATCACTTCATTCCATGATCTCAAGTGACTCAATCGAAAAAAGGCCATTTCTTTCCACAAACGTGTTAAACCCGATGGCTTTTCCATCCCATGGTTGGAGGGTTTCAGCTCAGCTTGGGCAGACTGATGTAAACAACATATCCAAAGAATTTTAATTGCCATTTCATTAATGGGGTCTCATTAACATCCTCCCAACCAGCTCTGCTGATGGCCCAGTGCATGGCTGTCTAATTACCAAACAACAAAGTCCCCATAAACCTTCCCGGGCTTCTGAGGTTAAAGATTAAGCTGTCCCTAGAAACAATAATGAGGTACAAGAAACAGGCTGTACAAAACACCAGGGTCCCTTTCCCAGCGACTACCGACTCAAGAGGACTGTGCCAGCACCAGCTGGGGGGAAAGAGTCTAAGTAGCCAGCTACTAAACATGGGACCTACCCGCCCCTACCCCAGAATAACATATCACAGCAAAAACCTGGGGGCATAGCCGTAAGGGGGAAACTGGACCGAAAGGAAGAAGGAGGGACTGCAACAGCAGGAAACAATAGGGTTGTCCTAGATGAGAAACCAAACGGGCAGCTTGGGTGGAGAGAGGCGGTGCTCCAGCCCCGAGTCTCAATGCATCTGCCTCTCCGTGCCTTCACCAGGGACTGACAACTTATCAGAAGGCAACAGTTGACTTTAAAAATGGTTAGGGACTAATGACTTATCAGAAGGCAAGAGCTGACTTTAAAAATGGTTACATTTTTTAGAGAGCAATTTGGCAATACCTATTAAATATTTTTTAATGTATACTCTCTCTGAGCTATTTTACGCTAAGATTATATCCTACAGGCACAACCTTACTATCACTTGCATACTAGCAAGTGTACTCCAGAATACTATGTAGAAAAATTATCACTCAACAGTTTATATAAAAGAAAAACCAGCCTGACCTGTGGTGGCGCAGTGGATAAAAGCGTCGACCTGGGAACACTGAGGTCGCCAGTTCAAAACCCTGCACTGGTCTGGTCAAGGCACATATGGGAGTTGATGCTTCCAGCTCCTCCCCTCTTTCTCTCTCTCTCTCTCTCTCTCTGTGTGTGTCTCCTCTCTAAAATGAATAAAATAAAAAGAAATTTAAAAAAAAAAAAAAAAAAAAGAAAAACCAGGTACCATGAATGCCCATTAATCAAGGACTGGGGTTAAATAAATTATAGTTCATCTGCATGATACAAAAGATAAAAACAAAATACACATTGCTATACACAGGGTCTGGAAAGAACTCCAAAAATTTTAAGTCAAGAAAAAGTACAAAAGGAGTACAGAATGTTCTTATTTGTCTAAGTTAAAAATCATTACATATATATATATATATATATATATATATATATATATATATATATACACTATATACAGTAGGGATACCCAAGATAATCCCCCTGCCCCCTTCAGAGAGAGGACCTAGGAGAAAATTAACTTTGTATTTTATACCTTGTGTACTATCTGAATTTCTGTATCACAGGTATAAATTGAACTTTATTGAATACATTCTCTAAAGTTTTAAAATAATGGCATAGCAATGTTTCTTTTTTTAAATTTTTTTATTTATTAATTTTAGAGAGAGGATGGAGAGAGAAAGGCGGAGATAGGAGTCATAAAAATTAATGCACAGCCTGACCTGTGGTGGCACAGTGGATAAAGCGTCGACCTGGGAACACTGAGGTCGCCAGTTCAAAACCCTGCATTGGTCTGGTCAAGGCACATATGGGAGTTGATGCTTCCAGCTCCTCCCCCCTTTCTCTCTTTCTCTCTCTCTCTCTCTCTCTCTCTCTCTCACTCTGTGTCTCCTCTCTAAAATGAATAAAAGAAAAAAGAAAAAAAGAAATAGGAAAAAAAAATCAATGCACAATAATTGCTTCTCGTATGTGCCTTGACCAGACAAGCCGGGTCTTGAACATCATGATGACCTCAGCATTCCAGGTCGAGACTCCATCCACTGTGCCACCACAGTCAGGCCAATGTCTCTGCTAACATGGAATGATGTTCAGAATAGACTGCTAAGTATTCTTTTAAGCTGGAAAACATACATATACAAAGAAAGACTGGGAACGCTATATACCATGGCGCTGCTGCCCATGGTTCTCTCCTGGTGGGATTGTGATGTTTTTCCTGCTCTCTCTGCCTATCTGCTTTTTCTGTAATAACTATGGTGATTTTGTATTAAGATAGCAATAACAATAGCAATAATAATTATAACAGCAAGAGTTACAGAAATGTTTATCTGAACCCTATATACTCTTATTGATCAATGTCACTCCATTAAATTTAATTTCTAAATTAAAAGAAGAAATTATAACAGCAAAAGAAAGTTTCTCTTGGAGAAGAAAAAAAACAGAATTCAGAGGCAAACCTTGGGGCCTCAGACAAGTGAAGACAGAGGCCAGCTAGCCAGAGACTAGGCACGCTGGGAAAGCAGGGTTTGCCTGCCTCTACATCTGGGTACAGAGAAAACAAAATCTGAAGCTCTTGCCCAGAATGCATGCTGTCCACAGCAACAGCCGTGGCAGTGACACAAGGACTCCCATCTCTCTGCCAGGAGCCAGCTCTGAGGCTCTCGGTCTGCAGATGATGAGGCTGGCAGTGAAGCTCCAGAGCATGGCCCCTTCTGCAGAAGCTCTCCTCCCTGTCCTGCCTGATCCTCAAGCCATCCTGAAAACAGTGCAAAATGTATTGCCTCCATCGAAGAGAGGAGAAAGCAGGCCTAAGGGTCACTCAGCTCCAACATTGGCTGGTCTGACCCCTAGGGTTCTGATCTGGAAAACCTCCTTGTAGTTGGTTTGTTTAAAATACCCCCTGTCCTGAACCAGCTCAACTCATAATTTTGCAGGTTTCAGGTGGGAACAGTAGAGGATTAGAAAATAAACACAGAAAGAAAGAGGATGGGATTGGGAGGATCCACTGCCAGGCTGATGGCTTGTAAAAGTGAGTCTCCACCCCCAAAACGCTTTATTTATAGGGGAGAGAGCAAAGCCATTAGCAAATCAAAAAGATCTCTGATACAAAGTCACATTTCCAAGGCACCCAAGAATTCTCCCAAGTGCAGAAAACCCCCCACCACTATAACATCTTAACTTCACAAAACAAAGGGTAAAAAGAAAATTGTCTTCTATCTTTCCGAGGGACATGGGGGATGGGAAGAGTAGAAACCTTCAGCCTCACAGTTAACATGGAGCTGTGTGAGGAAGGACATGTAAATTGCCTTTACCAACTTAATCATCAGAGGTTGTGGGGAAGGGCTAGCCTTTAGCAACTTAATCAAGCAAGTGAGGTGGGCAGACGGGCAGCAAGGACCCTGTCAGCTTACTGCCAGCCCCCCACACCTCTGTCCCCCACAGATCTAAACTGCAAGGACTCTGTCAGCTTACTGCGAGTCCTCCACACCTCTGTCCCCCACAGATCTAAACTGCAAGGACCCTGTCACCTTGCAGTCTCCCACAACCCCCTAATGGGAGACTTGAGGCTAGAGAAGCCTGTGACCACAAGGGCTGACATTGTCTCTTTTATATGATTCTACTGGGTGCCCACACCTCCACACTTACAGTGGGACAAGGCTGCAGCTCTGTCCCAAGAGGCAGTGATGGCAGACAATGCCAGATTTCATCCCCACTCAGAAAGTGCAAGACCAAAGAAACAAAGCAGGCCCACATCAGTGGGGTATGTAAATCCACTGAGCGAATAATCAAAGATCATTGTATACTTCCTCCTCTAAACACTACAGTTTACCTTCACGCTGCTTCTTCTAATGTCTTTTCGTCGTCATGGTCTTATCAACCTCTGCATTTCCATGACTTCCCTGCAAAGAAAGCTATGACCAACAGATGGTCACAGGCTCCACAGAAGGCCTGTATAACAGGGAAGAGGTTCTCAGCCTGAAGTCGCACTGACCGAGCCAGGGAAAACAGGAGGGCTCACACAGGCAGTAAGAGGACAGCCTCCCAACAGGGAAGAGAAGACAGCCACATCTCACCTCCCTACATTGAGGTGACCAAATAGCCGTGTCTAGCAGAGACGGCTGGTTGTTTATCTACACTGCCTGGTGGTTGGCATCTGACCATGTGGCACAGGCTTCCAGGCTCACACTTCCAATAGAAAATGCCAACTCGAGCCACCAATACTCCTCAATTACCAGTTCACAGGGCTGCCTCATGTCCAAATAGGACCTGGAAGCCATAATACGTATATTATAATCACTGGCTATGCAGTCAACATTGTCTGGGTTTGAATCCTGCCTGTCTCTACCAGCTGTGTAACTCCAGCAAATTACTTCACTTCTCTGTGCCTTACTTTCCTTAGCTGTTGTATGCATTAAATAAGATGACACACATAAAATGCTTAGCATAGGGTATGACCCAAAGTGAAATTTCAATATAAGCTAGCTAAAAATAATTCATTAGGATTTCCGTATACACACAGGCACACCCACAATGCTGGCAGATCCCAATCACTGTGACAACAGCAGGACCAGGGAGGACCACCACAATGATGTGCTCCCAAGTGCATCCTCCCCGCTCTCCTGCAGGTGAGTCTCACCATCAGATAATCTTGAGGGCAAAGAGAGAAAACACAGATTTGGAAAGTGGGGAAAAGCCAAGCCAGAAGAGCCTGGAAGTGAAACCTCAGGAGAACATGTCAGCAAACTATGACAGGATGGAAAATGTGCCGCGTATAGAAGGAGAGATCTGGGAAGGAAGGCAGGAAAGGGAGTCAAAGAACTCCTGGCATCTGAGCACTCTTCCTTCGTCACTGCACCTGCAGATGTTCCTGAGCTGACCTGGGCCTTGGTCATGCTCTTGGCTCCTGGTGCAGCAAAGCCTGAACACATCTCTCAAAAAAGTGGCCTCTTCAGGCTTGACCTGTGCTGGCGCAGTGGATAACGTGTCAACCTGGGAACGCTGAGGTCGCCAGTTCAAAACCCTGCACTGGTCTGGTCAAGGCACATATGGGAGTTGATGCTTCCAGCTCCTCCCCCCCTTTCTCTCTCTCTCCCTCCCTCTCTCTCTCTCTCTCTCTCTCTTCTCTAAAAAAAAAAAAGAATTATAAAAAAGTGGCCTCTTCAAAGACTGGGCTGGAAAGCCCTCTCTAGAGAGGGAAAAGGCTCCCAGGGAAAAAGCAGGAAGGGACTGGAGATATGTAGGGAAAAGAGGACACAGGAGGGATGAAACAGGAGAGTCAAGGTTCAGAGCCAGGAAGTCAGCAGAGTTCAGAATTAGGGCATTTGAGGAATGGCCTTCACAAAAATCATCATCGTCAGGATCATCTTGACAACTGGTCCCACTTGTGTCCCAGAAAGAGACTTCAGGGAGAAATGAGAGTCTGTAGGTTCTTAGGGTCTGAGGCTTGATGCCAAGAAACACAGTAAACGCTTGTAGCCCTGTGGACCAAGGGGCTAACACAGAACAGGGAGCCATCTGGCAAACAGCCAGCAGGACCTCAGCTAATTTCCAGACATGGGCTGTACAGGAGACATAGACAGAATACAGATGGTGTTTTTTGGGCAGAAGATGAGATGCTTTTGCAAGGGAAGGAGATGTGCCTGCCTAAATCTATTGATTAAAATGACTAGACCTATACCTAGGCCACTTATGATCTTTGTCTTCAAGTAAATATAAGCAAAGATTTCCCTCCAGCTAAATATGGTGGATTAAACATTCATGTTCATCTCTACTCCTTCCCAAGAACCTATTAAAATAACAGGATTCCAAAATAACAGTATGACAAGCTCTAGCAGGGAGAATAGCTCTAAGAAAAACAAAATAGAGTCAACAGATTATCTGATGTGCTGAGGAGTGTACAAATCTATTATCTTTCAAAAATTGGTGGCACTGCCTGGCCAGGTAGATCAGTTGGTTAGAACATCATCCCAATATAGAAAAATAGTAATATAAACCTATTGTTTAGATAAATGGAGATAAATAGTAGATGAAGCAGCTTTAAGCTGAATAAAAGCCTGCATAGAATTCAAAGTGAGTGGCTCTAGAGAGCAAGACTTGGGGTGGGAAGGCAGAGCAGGGGCCTCTTGCTTATCATTATAAGCCTTGCAGTAGTATTTGACTTTTAAAATCCTACTTAAAGAATATTTTAATCAAAATAGAAATTTTCTTTCATAATAACAAGAAAAGATTTATTTTAAACCTAGCTCAAATTACTCTTCTCTGGCCCTGGCCGGTTGGCTCAGTGGTAGAGCGTTAGCCCAGCATGTGGATGTCCTGGGTTCAATTCCCGGTCAGGGCACACAGGAGAAGCACCCATCTGCTTCTCCACTCCTCCTCTTCCCCTTTCTCTCTCTCTCTTCCCTTCCCTTCCTGCAGCCATGGCTCAATAGGTTCAAATGCATTGGCCCCAGGTGCTAAGGATGGCACTCTGGAGCTTCCACCTCAGGCATTAAAAATAGCTTAGTTGCAAACATGGCCCCAGATGGGCAGAGAATCAGCCCCAGATGGGGGTAGCCGGGGGGATCCCAGTTGGGGCGCATGCAAGAGTCTGTCTCTCTGTTCCCCCTCCTCTCACCTGGAAAAAGGAGAAAAACTATTTTTCTCTCATAGTCTTTTCATATCTCTTTCCTCTTTTTTTTTTTGTGACAGAGACAGAGAGAGGGACAGATAGAGACAGACAGGAAAGGAGAGATGAGAAGCATCAATTCTTTTTTTTCTTTTGTATTTTTCTGAAGTGAGAAACAGGGAGGCAGAGACAGACTCCTGCATGCACCCAACCGGGATCCACCCGGCATGCCCACCACGAGGCAATGCTCTGTGCATCTGGGCCGCTGCTCTGTTGCAACTGGATTCATTCTAGTGCCTAAGGCAGAGGCCATGGAGCCATCCTCAGCGCCCAGGCCAATTTTGCTCCAATGGAGCCTTGGCTGTGGGAGAGGAAGAGAGAGACAGAGAGAAAGGAGAGGGGGGATGGGGGAGAAGCAGATGGGCGCTTCTCCTGTGTGCCCTGGCCGAGACAAACCCAGGACTTCCACATGCCAGGCCAACACTCTAGCACTGAGCCAACCACCCAGGACCAAGAAGCATCAATTCTTTGTTGCAGTGCCTTAGTTGTTCACTGATTGCTTTCTCATATGTGCCTTGACTAGGGGGATACAGTAGAGCGAGTGACCCCTTGCTCAAGCCAGCAACCTTGGGCTCAAGTCAGAGACTTTGGGCTCAAGCCAGTGACCTTTGGCTTCGAGACAGTGACCAATGGGTCGTGTCTATGATCCCACGCTCAAGCCAGCAATCCCTTGCTCAAGATGGTGAGCCCACACTCACGCTGGCAACCTTGGGATTTCAAGCCTGGGTCCTCTGCATCCCAGTCCGACACTCTATCCACTGTGCCACTGCCTGGTCAGGCTCCTTCCTCTTCTCTTGTGAAAATTAGTGTCTGTACCTTCCACCCGGCAATTAATCATATTATACTTGGCAATGAGTTAAACTCTTCTACTGCTAATGATCTTTCCACCTGTGTTGTCTCCTCTGTGTCTTCACAGCAGAGTGCACTTCTCACAGTCTCTGAGGAGTCCCTGGCAGGCCAGATTATTAAATCCACAAGTGTGTTGGAGGTGTGGCAGCTCAACTTCCCATTACCTGCATAAGCATTGGCCTGCTGCAAAAGGTCGGTGCAGGTGTGCACATCTGCAAACGCGCGGATGCCCAGGCAATTGGTGGGATGCAATTGAGACTGAAGGAAGTCACAGCAGTTCTGCCGAACATCCATGAGCTGCAGCAAGCTAGCTGCTGGGAGCAGCACCTGGAAGAGAAGGTGACATTCTGAGACATTCTGATCCCTCTATCAGGACCTCATCTCCCTAAAGTATTCTTCTAATCATACAGTCCCATGCCTGAAGTATTTGCATGGCTCTCCACTGCCTGCCCAAGACTATCCAAACCTCCTGCTGTGGCTGACCGGGCAGCCACGCCTTATTTCCCACCACTCTACCTCATGGACTCTAAGCACCAGCCTACTCTCTGTATCCCTACAGCCCACAGTAGTGATTCCCACCAGTTAATGACTATATGAATTTCCTGGGATCTTATTGACATGCAGATTATGATTCAATAGGTCTAGGGTGGGACCTGCATGCATTTCTAACCAGCACCCAGATGAAGTTGCAGCTGCTGGCTCATAAACTGCACTGAGTATTAATACCCTTATGAACTGGCCTGACCAGGCGGTGGCGCAGTAGATAGAGCGTCGCACTGGGATGCATAGGACCCAGGTTCAAGACCCCGAGGTCACCAGCTTGAGTGTAGACCCATCTGGCTTGAGCAAAAGCTCGCCAGCTTGGACCCAAGGTCGCTGGCTCCAGCAAGGGGTTGCTCGGTCAGCTGAGGGCCCGCGGTCAAGGCACATGTGAGAAAGCAATCAATGAACAACTAGGGTGTCCTAACAAAAAACTGATGATTGATGCTTCTCATCTCTCTCCATTCCTGCCTGTCTGTCCCTATCTATCCCTCTCTCTGACTCTCTCTCTGTCCCTGTTAAAAAAAAAAAAAGACCCTTATGAACAGAACGTTTGTACCCTGCCCCCACAATTTCTATGTGGAAGTCCCAACCCCGAGTGTGACTATTTGAAGACAGGGGCTGCGAAGAAGTAACAATGGCTAATTGAGGTAATAAAGTGAGGGCCATAAGGTGCCATTACAAGAAGAGGAAGAGATATCAGGGTTCTCTCTGTCTCTCTCTCTCTGCAATGTGAGGACACAAGGAAAAGGAGACCTTCTGCAAGTCAGGAAGAGGGTCTCACCAGAAAGTGAATCAGATGGAACCTTCATCTTGGACTCCCAACTTCCAAAACCATGACACAGTAAGTTTCTATTGTTTAAGACACCCAATCTGTGGTATTTTGCTACAGCATCCCAAGCAGACTAAGATAAATTGATTCTTCAACTTGGCTAAACATTAAAATCACCTAGAGAAATTTTTAAATACTGATGCCTGGGTCACTTCCAGAGATTCTAGCTTAAGAGGAATGGGGGCCCTGGCCAGGTAGCTCAGTTGGTTAAAGCTTCGTCCCAAAACACCAAGGTTGTAGATTCAATGCCCAGTCAGGGCACATACAAGAATCAACTAATAAATGCAGAACAACAAATCCATCTTTCTCTCTCTCTCAAATCAATCAATAATTTTTTTTTTTAAATAGAGGAATAGGGTGTGGCCTGGACAGTGCGATGTTTCCAAAGTGCCCCAGGTACTTTCTGGTGTACAGCCAAGTTTGAGAAGCATTGCCTACAGCCTTTAGCATACTGTCTTCACACAAAAAGGTACTTAACTGACTTGTTCACTGGCTGGTTCACCACTTACCATATTTTTCGCTCCGTAAGACGCACTTTTTCTCCCCAAAAGTGGAGGGGGAAATACCCCGTGCGTCTATGGAGCGAATGTTCATTTTCTTTAGCTGCTGCGGGTTCCCAGACAACTAGAAGAGTATTTGAGCATTCAAGTCTCTTCTCATTTGTCAATAACAGTGCTAATGGTTGTTAATACTGCTGTTGGGTTTACACTGTTGAAATATTATTGTGGTATATTTTATTAAATATTTTAACACACCATTGGGTTCAGAATATTTTTTTCTTATTTTCCTCCTTAAAACCCTAGCCTAGGTGCATCTTATGGTCAGGTACGTATTATGGAGCGAAAAATACGGTAATTACTGAATGTCCGTGTGGTCAGGCACCGACTGGTCTAGGCGCGCTAGGATTCAGTGTTAATGTAAGCAGCGTAAAGCCAGAGCCTTGCTCTAATGGAGCTCATAATCTACAGGAACAAGAGAGTCAATCCCAAATCCCTTAGCACTCAGATAAACACACTTTATTCTCCCAACCAACAGATAAAGAGAACACCTTTAGGTATATTCTCAGAAAAGGAAAGCTGAGTTTCCTTTTAAAATTCATAAGACAGCCTGACTAGGCGGTGGCGCAGTGGATCGAGCATCGCACTGGGATGCGGAAGATCCAGGTTCGAGACCCCAAGGTCGCCAGCTTGAGTGTGGGCCCATCTGGCTTGAGCAAAAGCTCACCAGCTTGGACCCAAGGTCGCTGGCTCCAGCAAGGGGCTGCTCGGTCTGCTGAAGGCCCGTGGTCAGGACACATGGGAGAAAGCAATCAATGAGCAACTAAGGTGTCACAACGGCAATAAAAAAACTGATGATTGATGCTTCTCATCTCTTTTCGTTCCTGTCTGTCAGTACCTATCTATCCCTCTCTCTGACTCTCTATCTCTGTCCCTGTAAAAAAAAATAAAAATAAATAAATAAAAAGATCATTAAAAAAAATTCATGAGACATATCAGTATCTATACTATTTCCTGAAAGACAGGAAAATTTCCTTCTCAGATGTGTTTGCGTGTATTTTTCCTAAAAGCCAGGGAAGACTGGCTTGAGCAGGCCAGATGGGTACTCAGGCGGCCCACCCGCCAAGCTCCCTAGGCCTTTCCCCCACTGCCGAGGCCTGCCCCCCGGAGCATAACTCCAGGAGAGCCAGCCAGAGTCCAACTTGACCCGACCTCTACTTCTCCTCACCCCCATCCTGGGGAGGAGGTCAACACTGTGTATGTGACCTTCAGAAAAGAAGTTCAGGGAATAACAATTAAATAATAGAATAGAACAATTTGGTTTGAGGCTGCTTAGCTCAGAGTCCACAGCTTGCATTTCACCCCCAGACTACCGCCGTGTCCTGGGCCTGGCTCTCAGCTGCTCCCCTGGCTCTCAGTGTCTGGGTCAGCCAGATTCCAGCCGCTCCCATCTGCCAGGGCGTGCCCAGGAACATATGGGCTGCAGGTGCTTTTATTTTCTTGACTCGGGGTACTACAAAAGTTTTTTTCTTTTTAAGTGATTTAAATTCTGGACCCAGACCATCTCCCAAAAGTTTTGAGCTTCAGCTCTGGTTTTCCTCACCAGCATGTGCTCAGGCCAAAAACTCTGCCCACTGCCCATCTTGGGCCTAGTCCTTCCAATGGGGTAACTAACCAGTTGTCCAAGTTTGCTGAGGACTGTCAGGTTTCCCAGGCCACAAGACTTTCAGTGCTAACCCTGGGACAGTGGGCCACTCTTTCTCCTCCCTGTCCACATGTAGAAACCACCAACAGCCCCCATTCAGCAGTCCTGCTCCAAAGCTAAATGCTTGCTCTCGATGAAGAAAGCTCTTCCAATTCAAGCTTGCTAATATCTTTCATGATGGCTGAGTTCTACAAAACATGCTCCTCTTCCCTTCCTCCACTCTCTCTTCCACTCTCCTACATCCCCAGCAGGATAGCAGTAAATCAGCATTGTGTCCTTGGTATTTTCCAAACCTTGATTCTTTCCAGAGGAGAAAGATAAAATCTCCCACTCTTGAGTTTTAGATCGTAAGTGAACATAACCAGGCTCCGAATCTGACCACTTAAGCTCCATTCTTACTAGGCAGCCATGGTCCCCACTAAGCAGCAATAAACTGAGAAACTCAATTAAAGCTGTGAGCTTGCTGGGCCTAGCCAAACAGATTCCAGGACCAGATTAGTCTCTGCCCGCTAGTTAAAGGGAGAGCCATTAACCGTTCTTACTGAATACATACCAGGAATGGGAAGCTCTGCTCCAACTCCCAAATGACCTCCACGGTGACACTCTACCAGCACAAGCTGCAAACCCTACAGTCAAGGCCATGGGCTGACCAACCATCCTGGTTTACTAAGACTGCCAGGTTTAACCCTGAACGTCCTATGTCCTGAGGTCAGCGGTTCACCCCAGAGGAGGAACTTCTAACCAGAAACCCTAAGCAGCCCTGGTGGGAAGGAGTAACAAACGTCCAGCACACACCCTACTCAGTGGTGTGGCAAGTCCCAAAAGGGTCAGGGGTGATAAGAAGCAGGAAAGGGACAGCAGCCCTTCAGCCCCACAGACAAGGATTTCTGAGAGGCCAATCTGCCCCCAGAAAGCATTCCCAAGCAAACCAAGATGAGACCGTGCCAAGGACATACATCCCCTTAACCCTCTTCACACAAGGACAATGCACGATTTGGTGTATAAATTCTCAAGTTCATGACAACCAGCCAAAAATAATAAAATAATAAATTTTTCCTGAACACTCTCCCTAGGTTTTAACTTTCAGTTTTTAAAACCTCCCTGGCTAGAGCTACCCACATAGTTTTCAACTTCCTTACTGTTCACAAAACCCACTTAACAGGCAAAAATTATAAGGCTTTTTTACTTCTCCATGCCCCCCTTCCACCACGCACATGCTTCATCCTGTTTGGGTCCTCTCCTTCCCAAAAGCGTTTCCAAACTGGCTTCCTAAAATAAATGGGGCTGGTGGTTTCTCTAATCGCTCCTTCCCTCTCTTTGATCTTACTGTGATTAGCTATGAGTCAAAGGCCGTTTTCTTCCCACTATTTGCTTAGTACAAGAAGGCATAAAGGAAGTCAGAATGCTGAGGGAGAAGCTTTGGAGGCTAGGAGATAATATCGCTACTTAAACTGTTGATTCTCAAGGAAAAACGGGGGCCCAGTCCAGTGGAGTTCTGGGGCCAACATAGGAGAACAAACAGAATCCCCAGAGGTTGTGAAAGAAAAGAGAGCATACATCCGTGAGGGGCTGTCTACCTCCCGCTCCCACATCAACAAGAGCTTTCAGAGGATTTCCTCTTCTCTTATCTTGCCTGCAACTCAACTCCTGCAAGTGGCAGCAGTAACAAGTTGTGAACAAAAGGCCAAGCCTGGGGCCTTGGCTTCCACACTGTCCTGATGGACTTATTAGGGCAGTAGTGGGGGCCCCTGGATGGAGGAGGCTGGGACCAGAGAAGCAGCAGATGGCCGGAACCACTCTCACCACCTGAGTATTGTGGTTCTGGACAAACAGTCCCTGGAATGACCCTCAGCAGAGACACAAGTTCCTCTCCAGCTTGCAAATGGCCTCCCCTCCATCTTTCACGTGCGGGCTCTGTTTTGTTTTTTCTCTCCCTTGGTTAGCATGAAAACACAGCAGAGGAAATCCCCTCACAGAGCTTATTTCCTTTAACAAAAACAAAAGGAAATGCCCTGCCTCAGAAAGCACCTACTCCTGGAATTTCAGGGAGGTGGAGTCATGCACAAAGGGAGGGCACCAGTCAGAGGCCAGGTGACAGGGCTGCCCAAAGCCTCTGCTCCAGCCACACTGTGGGTCTGTCTGTCTCTGCCAGCACCAGGCATGAGACCTAGCAGAGAAAGTGTTAAATTAAAAATCTGCTGCCTGACCAGGCGGTGGCGCAGTAGATAGAGCGTCAGACCGGGATGCGGAGGACCCAGGTTCGAGACCCTGAGGTCGCCAACTTGGACCCAAGGTCGCTGGCTCCAGCAAGGGGTTACTCGGTCTGCTGAAGGCCCACGGTCAAGGCACAAGCAATCAATGAACAACTAAAGTGTCGCAATGAAAAACTGATGATTGATGATTCTCATCTCTCTCCATTCCTGTCTGTCTGTCCCTATCTATCCCTCTCTCTCACTTTCTCTCTGTCTCTGTAATAAAAAAAATAAAAATTAAAAAAAAAATCTGTTGAAAAAAAGAAAAGAAGAGGGGGGTGAGAGGGTAAGGGAAGTCGGGGAAGGGAGGGGAGATACGTATAGGTGAACAGGAGAGCTAGCAGAGAATAGTAGCCCTTTGATTAAAAGTCTCGCTTAGATTTTGACTTCTCCACTTACCAGCCATGTGACTAAAGGCAAATTACTTAACCTCTTTGTCTCTGTCTCAACAGTAAAATGAAGATAATAATAGTGCTGCTTTAAAGACTTGTTATGAGGATCAGCCTGACAGGTGGTGGTGCAGTGGATAGAGCATCCACTTGGGACGTAGAGGACCCAGGTTCAAAACTCCGAGGTCACCAACTTGAGCGCAGGCTCACCGGCTTGAGCATGGGATCATGAAAACAATCCCACGGTCACTGACTTGAGCCAAAGGTCACTGGGTTGAGCAAGGGGTCATTGGTTCAGCTGGAGCCCCCTAGTCAAGGCACATATGAGAAGCAGTCAATGAACAACTAACATGATGCAACTATGAGTTGATTCTTCTCATTTCTCTCCCTTCCTGTCTCTCTTGCCAATAAAATAAAATAAAAAGAAAAGAAAAGGAAAGAAAAGAAAAGAAGAGAAAAGAAAGCAGTTAACACAGTGCTTGGTGCACAGGGAATGCTCGGTTAAACTTGTTTTTAGTTTTATGAGCTGAAGTCAAGGTTCTGATGATTCATTTAACAAGACACTCAAGTTCACCACATCAACAGAACATTGGATAGAGCTGGACTGAAACCCCAACTCTATCCCTTACTAGCCATGTGACCATAGGCTCTACCCATTTAACCTCTTTGAGCATCAGTTTCTTCAACTGTCAAAGGATCACAGGCAAACATTCCATTGGTAGTTATGAGAATTAGATGAAATAATGCACGTGAAATGATCAACACGTGCTTGGCTGACAGTGAGTATTAATGTGTCAGTTGTGATGATTGTTACCTCTACCGCAGTGGGGCAACTCAGTATTTACAAAGTATGTGGGCTGGTATTAAGGGCATAGCTCTCCCAGCCATTTAGCCAGGCCCCAAATCTCTGGCCCTCGTTTCTAAGGCTTTCCAGAGCCCCAGTACCTCCACGCTCACCTTCTCAGTGCA
This sequence comes from Rhynchonycteris naso, assembly GCA_037038555.1. Taxonomy (NCBI): domain Eukaryota; kingdom Metazoa; phylum Chordata; class Mammalia; order Chiroptera; family Emballonuridae; genus Rhynchonycteris; species Rhynchonycteris naso. Next base: position 99,217,927 of record CM073003.1, read on the forward strand.
CCCAATTCTCAAATATTGACCTCACAGACAGCTTGTGATCAACTGCCTCAGAAGATATATATAGCATAAAGTAGAAGCCACATTTTGATCCAAACTTTCTCTTCTCAACGTTTTCTGTTTTGTATTCCCCCAAGGTTAGCCCTGACCAAACCACAACTAAAAGTCAGGAGGAAAAACGGAAAAGAGCATATACCTCATTGATACCAAACAATGCAGTTCCTTGAAGGTCCCACATTGTGTCTCCCAGTGCAGCCCTTGCATATGCTGGCCCTTCCCGCCCTGCACACAAAGATGAACACAGCAGGCCCACCAAGGGGCACATATGCCAGTGAGGACACAGACAGGTGGGCAGAGGAGGCAGGCCTGACTTCCCAGTCTCCCTTCAAGATCTGGCCAAACAACCCTGGCCCTATACTCATTTTACACTAAATTAGTTGCGCTTACTATTACGACATTCAGCTGTTTAGATTCTGCTGCTAGACCTAGGATGCAACCAATGCATTGCCCACTTCATTCTGAATGGGAAAGACCAGAAACAAAGTGGAACAGCCGTGCATTTTACTGTGTGTAAAATAAACCTCATTTAAAAAATAGTTGGGAAAGGACTAGACCAGATCACTATTCAACCCAAGAGTCAGTCCACAGCCCAGAGACAAAGGCAGGCTTCATTGTGGGGCAGGCTCTCTCTCCCGTTGCTCCAAATGCAGTGGGCCTCAGACTCTCAGCTTGCCTGCACCCTGACCCCCTACCCACTCACGAGTACCCAGCATCACCAAGCTACTCCCATCCATTCCCCAGCCTTGGGATAAATTTTATCCCCTGAAAGAGCCCTTCCAAGTACTGTCCTCCAACTACATTGAGTCCCCTTGACGTACTCTCTCACTGTATACTACGTTCCTTTCCTTCGAAGGACTTACCACAATTGTGCATAAATATTACTTGTGTGCTTATCTGATGAGCATCTGTCTTCACCCCTAGAGCACAAACTGCTTGAAAGCAGGCACTGGAACTGTCACTGCTCCCTGTTACAACCACTCTGTCTAACAAAGTGCCTGGCACATACAGGCGCTCAAACATCTGGGCAGAATTGAATGAATAAATGATTATCAATTCAGCCTCTCAAATACCTCAATCCTGGAAAAGGAGGTGTGTTCTGGATAAGGGTAGTAGATAATTTAGTCACTAGAGAGGCATCTGCCTCACAATAAATAAATAAGGTGGAATTATAGTTTAAAAAAAAAGAAAAAACCTTCATATCACATGATATTTCTATCACTTTAAATAGTAAGATCCTTAATCACAAGAAATAGTGTATCCTGTGTCTCCGCTTAGCCCTGTGGTGTGTAGGGTTACCGAGTGGGCCACACCTCCGCTATCGCCCCAGTGGAGGCACGCTGCTCATGCCTCATGCTCACAGCAAGGACACGCGCCTTTAGGTAAAGCAGCATCTTCATGAACCTCACTTTTCAAGGCTCTAGATGGCTGAGGATGAGGGCAGGGCAGTGAAAGCAGGAGAAAGCACAGACAACGCATTTCACAGAGGCACGCCCCACCGAGACTCGGGCCTGGTGCTGGCACTTCTGGGTGCTCAGAGGACTCAGTTGACTTTGACTAACGTTGAAACACGAAAACATTGATAACAGCTTTACCATGCAATACTCAAAATCTCTGAGATGAGATGACAACTGGGGAGAAGTAAAAGTCACCCAGGTTTTTAGTTCTTCCCTCACCAAGAGTTTGAACCCACATAAGTTAAAGACATTCTACTATGGGGTCTAAGCTCATCCTGAAGTCATACGGCCTAGTGGTGAAGAATATGGGCACTGTGGTCAGGCAGGCATGAGTCTGAGGGTCATTCGTCCACCTACTGGCCTTGTGACCCAAGGCAAATCACCTAACCTCTTTACAACTTTAGTTTCCTCTCTAGTTACCAAGTTGTATTGAGAGTTAAATGACAGGATGCTCCAAAATGGCGGGCCCTGAGAGTGCGATAACTGAGCTATTAGCTGGGACAGAGTTTACCTGGACGTTTTCTTCAGTCACCTCAATTTCAGCTGTATAGATATAGTCAATCAGCTTACTCAGTGTCCGCCCATCCACATCTTTGATTTCAATCTTCTTTGCTTTACTCTCAGACATGTCACCTACAGTTCAAGACAAAACAAAATGGACATGAACTTGGAACGTAAAGTATCTTGAACTTTCACATGGCCTCCTGCCTTGTCTTCATAACAGGAAAGCACTGACTGCACTCTGGAAGGCAGCAAAAGGAACTCATTCAGTCATTCAGTTGACATTAGGTCACATCAACTTTGGGTCTGTGGTCATCCACAAACCCAAAATTAAGGATTCCCCATTCTATCTGTTGCCCATTTCCATTCTGAAGGCAGATCTATGTACAATTCAACCAATATTTACTGTAATGTTCTACACAGGTCAGAAAAGGTGAAAAAGATATGCACCTGTCCTCAAAGAGCACATGGTCTAGTGGGGCAGATTTATAAACAGAGGGGGTAAGAGCTAGTAAAGGTATACGCAAAGTAAGCATGATAACAGAAAAAGTGACATTTGTTGCTAACTATGAATAAGTACTATCTTAAACACTTCAAAGTGTTGCCTTTTTTCACCTCTGAGGTTTATTAATATTACCCCCATTTTACAGATGAAGAAACTGAGGCAAATCTAAGTAAGGGCCAGACTGGGATTGAAACCAAGGATTCTGACTCCAGAGCCTATACCTGTCATCAATACACTGCACTGAATTCCAAGAATGCAGAAGATAGAGCAAGAAACCCTGCCTAGGGAATCAGGAAGGCATCCTAGGAGGTCGCTTCTGAGTTGGCTATTAGAGAACAGAACTATCCACAGGCAGCAAAGATGACCAGATGCAGCAACCTTAAGTGTAAAGAGAGGAAGCTGCCACAACGATAAATTTTGGCCACAGTGAGAGACTGGTGTGGCTGGTACCTGGGATAACAGTGAGGAAGGAAGCTGACAGCGGCCAGGACTTCTAGAACCCTGTGAGCCACACAAGTAAGTTTGCACTTTTTGCTAACAGTAACACCATTGGAAGATTTTAAAGAGAGAAATGACATCAATAAATGGGTGTTTTTAAATGAAATTTTGGATGTATGGTTGAAGCTGAATCAGAGGCAAAGAGAACAGTTGGGGACCCTGATAATAATCCAAGAAAGAGGGGGGACATAGGCCTGAGAACTAGGGCAGCAGCAGCACATCTGTGCAGTTGTGAGGCCCTTTGCTTCAGCCTGCCTTCTCTGTACAGTGCAGAGGTCTATTTAGAGCCAGGGCTGCTGGCTTCAGAAGGAAAAGACTGGCAAGACATGTGTCTGCAGACTGAACTGAAGGGCAACCTGACTGTAAGAATCAGGGATTCAGAAGCACTCATGTGAGTGTGAAAGCAGAGCCTGGGGGATTGTTTTCTCTCTGTGAAATTTGTGCACTGGAGCCAAGAAAATACTACAGTACGGCATTTGAGCTGCAGGCACCTGCCTCCAAGCTGCATGGACTGCACATGATTCTTCCACCAATCCACAATTCCCGCCCTGACAGAGTTCTAGATATAAATGACTCTGGGCCATGGAGGACAAGGAGGAAAACCATTCCAAACCCTGCCTGCTCCCTTCCCTGCCAGATCAGGTAGGCCAGAGACCTTCTACTTTGTTCTCTCTTCTCTAAGCACAGAAGCCAGTCAAATGGCCTCAGCACCAAAAGCTTTGAGGCAGGACAAAGAGGTAAAGAGAAAACAGGGAAAGATGATGGAATTCTCCTCTAACCATAAGATGGGCTCTCACAATCTCTCCTAAATTTACTCTAAGATACAGCCTGACCAGGTGGTGGTGCAGTGGATAGAGCGTCGGACTGGGATGTGGAGGACCCAGATTTAAGACCCCGAGGTCGCCAGCTTGAGTGCGGGTTCATCTGGTTTGAGCAAAAAGCTCACCAGCTTGGACCCAAGGTCGCTGGCTCGAGCAAAGGGTTACTCGGTCTGCTGAAGGCCCACGGTCAAGGCACATATGAGAAAGCAATAAATGAACAACTAGGGTGTCGCAATGAAAACTGATGATTGATGCTTCTCATCTCTCTCCATTCCTGTCTGTCTGTCCTTATCTATCCCTTTCTCTGACTCTCTCTCTATCCCTGTAAAAAAAAAAAAAAAAAAAGAATTACTCTAAGATACATACACAAAAACACACCCATAAGGAAATCAGAGTTCACTTGGTAATTATGTTGCAAAAGAGCATCAGAGATAGCCAATTCTTATTTTAAGAACTGGGCCTTAGAAAAAAGGCAAAAAGGCCCTGGCCACTTGGCTCAGTGGTAGAGTACCAGCTCAGCATGTGGATGTCCTGGATTCAATTCCCAGTCAGGGCACACAGTAGAAGAACCCATCTGCTTCTCCACCCCTCCCATTCTCACTTCTCTCTCTTTCTCTCTCTCTCTCTCTCTCTCTCTCTCTCTCTCTCTCTTTCTCTCTCTCTCCCTCCTGCAGCCATGGCTCGATTGGAGAAAGTTGACCCTGGGCACTGAGGATGGCTCCATGGCCTCTGCCTCGGGCACTAAGAAGAGCTCGCTTGCTGAGCAACGGAGCAACTCCCCAGATGGGCAAAGCATTGCCCCTAGTGGGCTTACCAGGTGGAGCCCAGTCAGGGTACATGCAGGAGTCTGTCTCTGCATCCCCTCCTCTCACTGAATAAAAAAAAAGATAGAGAAACAAAAAAAGCAAGCTGATCAAAAGAAGCAAGAGATTCAAAAGCCCGTATATGAGTGTGAAACCAGAGTCTGGACTGATTATTTTTTCTCTCAGAAATTTGTGCTTGGGTCAAAGTTTTATAACTTTGAGGTAAAAGAGTGGAAATTCTTGAAATTGTATGAAAATATTTATATTAATGAACTTTCTAGGGAAAAAACAAATCATTTTTATCAGCCTCAAATGTCCAGAAAATATTAAGACACAGTTTTCTAGATGATAGGACTTTTAGTTTTTTTCTGCTTCTTTAACATGACTCTAAAATTAATTTTCTACATGAAGTACTTAAAACTTCAATAAGCAAGGGGAAAAAACATGAAAGAAAAACTAGAGCCTTGAAGACAATATTTATTTTCTAAGAAAGTTCTCTTAAGGAAACTGGAGACCTAGAGACCTGTGTAAGTCACAGACTTGTAACACCCAATCTTATCTCTTATGGACCAACAGAAATTACTACACCAAACCAAGACCTGTGAATGGCTCTAATAACAGTTGCTACTATGTGCCAGGCCATCTGCTAAGAGTTTATACACATTAATTTTTATACATAATTAATGTGTAATTTTTATACACACTTAATCTTTGTAACAACCTCAGGAAATAGGTGATATTACCTCAATTTTACAAATTATAGAATTGGCATTTCAAGAGGTATTTGCACATAGCTAGACAAAGGCGGGGCTAGGATTTGAATCTTGGCCTAACTCTAGATTTCATGTCATTTCTAATAAATCCCTCTATAATTTAAACCTAACCTTAACTAATGACCTTGATAAAACTATTCCCACGTAGGAAAGCCCTTGGTCCAAATTCTGAGGACAACTTAGTAAAGTTAAAACCTAGCAAGCAAGAACCAAGAGGGATTGGATCTTGTCAAGCTTATTTTTCAAGATATGTTCAACACCTAACAAAGTGTGTGACATATAACCAGCACGTAAAAAATATTTGTTGGACCTGACCTGTGGTGGTGCTGTGAATAGAGTGTTGACCTGGAATGCTGAGGTTGCCAGTTTGAAACCCCGGCCTTGCCAAGTCAAGGCACATACAAGAAGCAATCAATGAATAATTAAAGTGAAGTCACTATGAGTGGATACTTCTCATTCCTCCCCTGCCTCCTGTATAAAATCAATTAAAATATAAATAAATAATATTTGCTGGCATACACTCTGCCCTAGGACCTCGCACCTAGATGTCTCTGGGAACCACAGAATGCCCAGGAGAACAAGCAATCCCACACTTCTATCAGGTACAAGTGTGTGAGTCATAGTTCTCGATCCTAGCAAGCATACCATGTGCACAACTGAGCTCTTTTTAAGTGGAAGACAGTCAAAGGGTAACAGGAGGGAGGAGATGTGACTTGAGCAGCAAGGGGAAAAACTTTCACTATCACAGGAGACTCAGGGCGTCTAGAAAATCACTGGCCCTTCTTCTAGGCCATTAGTATAAACCTCACGGTATTATTCAGCAAAAAGCCTCCAGAATGGAAAAGGGATGGGAGAGTGGCTGGCAGGTCTCTGAAGATCCAGTGCTCAACCACCAACCTCCCCTACAAAGTTGTATGGCAAAGGGAAGATAAAAGTGTATTCAGGAGTCCTTGTTATAGAAGTCTTCCCTGTTCCTAACTTGAATCCTTACTGCTGCAATTTAGTTTTATGTTTTGAGTAGAAAGAAAACAGAAGATCATTATCTTTTGCAAAATGATCCTCCATGGCTGTTAAGATGGTTATTAAACGTTCTTTCCCCTAATTCTCATATGTTTAAATCCTAATATCTGGGTTGCCAACTCATCTGGCTAGAGGTAAGGCCTATGTCACACATAAACTTCACATGAGAAAAAGAAATACGCTGCCACCTCCCTGAATCCCGGCCAACCCTCCTGAAGGTGAGTGGTCTGGGCCATTTAACTGCAAAAGGCTGACCTCTGTCTCCTATGAAATAAGGACATTCCCTGTCCTGCCTTTATCCCAAGGCTACATGACAATCAAAGGAGACCGTGATAGTGTAGATTATGATAGCAAGATTCAACAGAGCTGCCGTGATGGGCATCACCTCATCACCTACCTCCTCTGAACCTCATACTTTCTCTACTTGGAAAGGTCTTTCCGCTCAGCTAGAGGCACATGGAGCTCCAGGTCAGGAAGAAAATGCCTGTGTAGCCACAGACATTTCAAATCAACCCCAACCACCATCAGGGTGGCTAATTTGAGAGCCACCCCTCACATCCACAGGAGCTTTGTAAACTATAATGTGCTCAACCAATAACAAGTCAACTTCAAGTACCTATTCTGTATTGGGTGATTTAGTCTCATTCTGTGTATCTGTTCCCTGGTTATGGTTATTATTCTAGTCTCATAGGTAAGAAAACTGGATCACAGAGATTACGTGAATTCCCCACAAACCTATTAGGTGCCTCAGTCAGGATTGAAATCCAGGTCAGTATGGCTCCAAACCCCTTCCTAAGACACTACACTATCTCCCAGTACAAGGAGGCATACCACCCTGTGTTTAATCCTTAGCAAAGAGGCCTCCGCATCAATAGCAACTCCTCTATAAACATTCGTGAACCATTCCTTACTAATAATTTCCTACAATGATGAACTGAATTTTAAGGCTGAGCTACTCTAAGTACAAAAAGTCAACCCCAGACCATCCCTTAACGAAGGGAGCTGGCAGGTGTCTGAATAGCAGTCTCTCTTCCTAGGTACTGAACTATGTTGAACTACACATCAAATCAATTCTTTAAAAAATTCACCATTTCTGCCTGACCAGGCGGTGGTGCAGTGGATAGAGCATCGGACTGGGATGCAAAAGACCCAGGTTCGAGACCCCGAGCTTGCCAGATTTAGCACGGGCCCATCTGGCTTGAGCAAAAGCTTGTCAGCTTGGACCCAAGGTCGCTGGCTACAGCGAGGGGTTGCTCGGTCTGCTGAAGGCCCACGGTCAAGGTACATGTGAGAAAGCGATCAATGAACAACTAAGGTGTTGCGATGGCAATGAAAAACTAATGATTGATGCTTCTCACTTCTCTTCGTTCCTGTCTGTCTGTCTCTATCTATCCCTCTCTCTGGCTCTCTCTCTGTCCCTGCTAAAATAAAAATAATAGATAAATAAACTTGTACATGGGCAGCGCCATTTAAAAAAAAATTCACCATTTCTGCATCAAAAGAAACATATTTTTAGACAAGACTGCTGTACCATTCGTCCTCAAATATGGGTCTCCTAAGCCAGAAAAGGATGCCTGTGACTTGGATGTGATTTGTTAGGGACAAGAAAAAGAAACCCTATGTCACTGTAAGCTTCAGCCCAGAGGTAACTGACTCTGAAAGACAAATCACATGGAAGATAAGGCCATTCCTCCTTAATCCTAAACAGCCTCTGATGCTCCCAATAGTTTTTTTCTGAATGATGCCACCCGATCCCTGACTCCTCAGGGGCAAAATGCTCAGGAGCCAGACTCTATCTACTACTGCTACTCCCCAACCTCCCTCTAGGCTTCTTTATCCAAGGAGAGGATTCAGTTCCCTAGCGCTCCCTTCCTCCCGGCCCCATTGTCTTGGATTAAGTCTTCTTGAGCTGCATGTTACTGTGAAGATCTCCAAAGTCATCAATACATCACGCAAAAGGTCAGATCACAAACAAGGTTCAGGGCCAGGCAGAGTCTGGCCCGAAGAAAGGGTGGAAACAGCCTAACCAGGCGGTAGCGCAGTGAATAGAGCGTCGGACTGGGATGCTCAGGACCCAGGTTCGAGACTCCAAGCTCACCAACTTGAGCGTGGGCCCATCTGGCTTGAGCAAAAGCTCGTCAGCTTGGACCCAAGGTCGCTGGCTCCAGCAAGGGGTTGCTTGGTCCGCTGAAGGCCCGCGGTCAATGCACATGTGAGAAAGCAATCAATGAACAACTATGGTGTCGCAACGGCAACGAAAACCTAATGATTGATGCTTCTCATTTCTCTCCATTCCTGTCTGTCTGTCCCTATCTATCCCTCTCTCTGACTCTCCTCTGTGCCTGTTAAAAAAAAATAAAAAAAAGAAAGGGTGGAAACAAAGGTTCTATGGAATGCGTGCATGCCTGGGGAGTGAGTGAGAGAGTCAGGCCTTCACTGTTCCACTCTGTGCATTGTTCGTGTCCACTCAAATTCTACACCCATTTCCTCTTATCCAAGTACATCCCTATTTCTACTCACCATGTGTTCAAAGACAACAGCTAAACAACAGCAGACATCTAGTAAAACCTGGACAGCAACTCTTCTTTAAAAATCAAAAATAATCTATAATCAGCCTCTGCATATAGAACCAGAGGGTCAGAACAGTATGCCTGCTCCAGGGGCTTCTCCTGGGATGAGAGCCCAAATGTCTTGTAGTCATGAAGATGGGGGTAAGACCCTGAGCCCACATATTCTTTAGAACTCAGTTCCTTTAATACCACTAATTCCAAATTATTGTGAGCAGGACATGCTCAAGGAGCGGAGTTGGTATTTGGAACCACCACAGGACATTTGGGCAATATAAACTTAGAGGACAAAAAATAAAAACACTCTAAACCTGAGCAAAAGATTGTAATCACATTAGTCAACTCAGAAGAAAGTCACGTGTATTTTGTTTTCCTTTTGGCCTTAAATATGCTGACAGAAATAGACTTTGCATGAGGCAGTTGGGCCTTTTCATTACTAACTTTATGCATTTTAAAGCCGAACCTAATAATAAGAACCCAATTTTTCAATGTTACTTTTTTCTTATATCTGTTTACCAAGGTTTAAGCAAAGTCAAGGGGCCTCAAAAATATACAAATCTTGTATCTTGCAGATGGCAGCATAAGCTGGTACGACCGTCCTAGAGTTGTGGAGGTGCAGCTCATGCCTTATAACTCTTCAAAATGTGCATACCCTTAAACCAAACATTTCTTATCCTAGGGATCTAGTCTAAGGAAATAATCAGGAATGTAAATAAAGATTAAGATACAAGGATGCTCATGATCCTATTATTTACAACAGCAAAATATTAGAAAGAATTGTAATTTCCACCAATAAGGAAATGCATTTTCAACTAGGATACATACGATGGAATCTTCAGAAGCCATTAAAATTATTATATAGATGTGATTTAACTGACATGAAAAGATATTCACAATATACTGTTAAGTTCAATTAAGCAAATTTTCACTGAGCACCTACTATATGGAAAACCATACTAGGCAGTGGGGACATAGCAGTAAATTAAAAAGGTACAGTTGCTACCCACATAAAGCTTATGACTGACCTGGGAAGTGAGATATTTAGGAAATAATGAGATAAGTAGTAATACTAAATAAAGAGAAGCATAGGGTACTATGAGAGTGAATAGCGAAGGGATTTAACCTAATCCAGAGGAATCGTGGAAGGTCTTCCTGAGGAAATGACACTTAAATGGCAATGAAAGATGAATTGGAGGTAGGCAGGCAAAACAGGCAAGGAGGAAGAACATTTTAGGAAGATGAACAGCAACTTAAGTACACACATAAAAAAAAACTAGCCTGACCTGTGGTGGCGCAGTGGATAAAGAATCCACCTGGAATGCTGAGGTCACCAGTTCGAATCACTGGGCTTGCCCAGTCAAGGAACATATGGGAGTTGATGCTTCCTGCTCCTCATCCCCTTTGCTATCTCCCTCTCTCTCTCTCCCCTATCAAAAATGAATAAATAAAATCTAAAAAAAAAAAGCTATTTAACTGTGTATATGTAAAATAAACTCATTAATGTTAAAAAATATATTTATGAATACATATGATTACATGTATATATTTATAAGTACAAAATCTGAAAGAATATAAATTATAATCTATTATAATCTCAGCTAGACATTACATGTAATTTTTAATATTTTTGCCTGCCCACATTTTCTCATTTGTTTTCTGAGTGAACGTGTGTGAATACTGGGAGGGTGGGTGGATGGACGGGTGGGTAGATAGTAACCAGATTCAACAAAAGGCTTTGCCTGGGCATCACATTAGATTGTTTTCTTCTCTTGATTTTCTCTGCCCTTCAATTACTAGAATCCTGCCCCAAAGCCTCTTTCCTCTCCATTTCTAAAATCATATTTGTTTTGCTTAGGCATGTCTACTACCCGACAGGCAAGTTCATTAGCAAAAAGTGGAACCAACATTACAAGTTATTGCAATTTCAAACAGATTCTTATCCCAACACTGCACTTTCCAAACCACGCGCACAGAGAAGAATGACTGACAGAAACATTTACTGAAATTTTCGCTAGTTACATATTGCAGACAAAATGAATTCTATTTTTAAAAAGAGAAAGATGAAGGAAAGGGGAAAAAATTAAAACATCACTACTAAGGTTTGAGATTACTCCAATAAGAATGCAGCTCAAAATTAACAGGTAGTGCCTGACCGGGCGGTGGTGCAGTGGATAGAGCGTTGGACTGGGATGCAGAAGACCCAGGTTCGAGACCCCGAGCTCGCCAGCTTGAGCGCAGGCCCATCTGGCTTGAGCAAAGGCTCGCCAGCTTGGACCCAAGGTCGCTGGCTCCAGCAAGGGGTGGCTCGGTCTGCTGAAGGCCCGTGGTCAAGGCACATGTGAGAAGGCAATCAATGAACAACTAAGGTGTCGCAACGGCAACGAGAAACTAATGATTGATGCTTCTCACCTCTCTCCGTTTCTGTCTGTCCCTATCTATCCCTCTCTCTGACTCTCTCTCTGTCCCTGTAAAAAAAAAAAAAAAAAATGAACAGGTAGTGAAACTACCTGGCTTTGCAAAGCTACACTGTGAAATTCGTGGCCTAAGGTTCAAAGTGAGGTAAGAGTGGCTTGGTCCACTTAGAAGAGACATAGCTCTGAGCTGAAACCAGCTCCTTCACACGATAAGCCAAGGGGGACGCACATGGGAGCAGCTCTCAGAACACAAGTGTCCAGCCTCCCCCAACCGGAACCCCCGCTGCCCAGCAGAGGCTGTGCATGCAGCAGGAACAGGGAGGGCTCTATCAAGCAAACATGTGCCTGCACTCACCCACTCTTAGCAAACCTACGGTCATTCTTTCAAACTTTCCATATTAACCATGCCATAAATAAGAGGTCCTATGTGGGCACTGAGGATTCAACTGTGACAAGACATGGTCCTCAAGTGCTCAAAGCTTATAATCAAGTGTGAGAGACATTTCATTCATTCATTTAAATACAAGTTCTATTGTATACCAGGTGCTAAGGATATAGGAACAAATCTAACAAGATCCTTGACTTCATGGAGCTTATATTCTAGTAAGGAGAAACAGGTAAAAAACATATAACCAACCAACCAACCAACCACTATTTATCAGATAGTGATAAATGTTGTAGAAAAATATATAGTCAAGTTACAGGATAGAAAAGAGACTCAGTGAGGACCTATGGCTCGGGTGGTAAAGGAGACGTCTAGGAAGTGGAAACAGTTGAGCCATAAACTGCAGATGAGGAGCAGCCAAAGTATGAGACGTCAGGACATGGGCACTGCAGACACCAGAAAACAGACAAGAAAGCCCAGTGACAGTGACCACAATCAGAGGAAGCACAGTGTACTTGGCAAGCCTGTGGAAGGGACACCTGATCTAGTCCATGGTCTCACCCAGCCCATGTACCTAGTTCAGGGAAGGTGCTGTGAGGCACTACAGACTGGAAGCTCGGCCCATGCATTTCAAGAAATTCAGTTTTAGAAGTAACACGTATGAGGCCCTACCCGGGTACTCAGTGGTTAGAGCATCGTCCCAATATGCCATGGTTGCATGTTAGACTCCTGAACAGGGCACAAAAAAGAAGCAACCGCCTGACCAGGCGGTGGCGCAGTGGATAGAGCGTCGGACTGGGATGCGGAACGACCCAGGTTCAAGACCCCGAGGTCACCAGCTTGAACACGGGCTCATCTGATTTGAGCAAAAGCTCACCAGCTTGGACCCAAGGTCGCTGGCTCCACCAAGGGGTTGCTCGGTCTACTGAAGGCCCGCGGTCAAGGCACATATGAGAAAGCAATCAATGAACAACTAAGGTGTTGCAACAAAAAACTGATGATTGAGGCTTCTCATGTCTCTTCATTCCTGTCTGTCTGTCCCTATCTATCCCTCTGACTCTCACTCTGTCTCTTTAAAAAAAAAAATTGAAGCAACCAATGAATGCACAAGTAAATGGAACAACAAATCGATGTTTCTCTCTCTCCCCACTTCCTCCCTCTAAAATAATTTGTTTTAAGTTTTTTAAAGAAAGTAACACATGTGAAATAGTTGGACAAGGCTATTTGACCTGTTCAGGGAACAGGCACTCCCTGGAAAGTTGGAAAAAATGCTGAAAAGAAATGACTGATAGCAAATATCCCTACGTTTTACTCTCCCCAATTCTAGACCCCACTATCACCTCTGCCACACTCTTGTAGAGGCCAGAGGAGGCCCACAACCCCTGCCTCTCTCATAAGGAAGGGCTAAGGAGGGACAAGATGTGGGCCAGCCAGTAGAGCACTGAGCCAGCCATCAGGAAGCCAAGTTCCTCTCATTCTCTTTGTAACCCTCGGCAAGTCCCTTCCCTTCTTTCCACTTCAGGTCTACCAACTGCTAAATTAGATATCAGAAGGCCTGGGGATGAGCCCAAAGTTTATATTTTTATAAGCCCCTCCCCCATGATTATGATGCATCCCAAAGCTGGAAAACTAATGGATTATAGAATTCTACCTCTTTTTGCTTTATTCTGGACAAGGGGCCGCGTGCCAAATTGGCCTGGTGCAAAGCATAGTACCTGATACAGAGAAGCTCTTCGTGGTGAGTGTCATAGCCTTCTCTTTCCTCTCTCCCCTCATGCCACCACCCTCGGTATTCTCCCAGGGAAAACACAGCCTCATAATTGTGGGTTGCTGTTTCCCCTCACCATACCTGTGAACATTGCACAGAAGTAGGGGCTGCAGGCTGCCAGGACCACACGGTGGGCTTCTATCTCGACATCTTCGGCCACAATCATCACGTCACACAACAGCTGCTTACTGTAAGACACCAGTGAGAGGACAATATGGGTCACAGCATCAATACCCACCCCAGCCATTCAAGGTCATTTTCCTCCCACCCGGATTCCACATGATCACTATTTAAGGTTGTCACAGAGACCTGCCTTATCTTGAGTTAAGCAGGGGGATGGACCCTCGACTTTTGTAAGTCCCTGACAGCCTGAAATTCATGCTTCCTTCCCTAAGGCACAGAGTGACCCAGCTAGTTTGTGGCTGCAAACTCCGGGTTCATTCATTGGTCTACACCTCCGCTCCCCACGCCATCAGCTCTGCCTGGTACAGGACTATGACAGCCTAGGGAGCAGGGGAAATGCTGGCGGGGGCGGGGCTGTCAGTCAAGTGACTGAATGAATGCCGAGGGGATGGGCATGCCATTGAAGTGTGCCACCAATGAGAACAAGTATTAACAATTCCCCAAAAGATCCACTGGTTATGCCCGTGATGACGAACCTATGACATGCGTGTCAGCACTGACACGCGTAGCCATTTTTGATGACACGCGGCCGCAAAGAAGTATGGGGCCGAAGGCCAAGAAGAACGTTTTATCCTTGGCTCCGGCACAGCCAGGTGCAGTAGCCGAGGATAAAAAATTTGCTGTAGTGTAGACACTCTGTGCCGGAGGTCTGTAGGCCAAAACAACAGAACTCCGGCACAGAGCGTCTAGTTCTGGGACTTCCGATTAGGCCATTTTTCTCGAAGTGACACACCACCCGAGTTATGCTCGGTTTTTTGGCAAATTTTGACATACCAAGCTCAAAAGATTGCCCATCACTGGCCTATGCAATACTGGGAAGACCCAGCCAGGGCTGGAGAACTCACGTATTTGTCCTCCACCCAGACTCAACACTATCACCAAGAAGATTCTGACTGCACACTATGGTCCCTAAGGGCCCTGCATAAACTCGAATCATTGCAATTATTAAGAATACTTTAACTACCTTTTAACTTGTCTGTCACACCCACTATACTGTGAACTCTGAAAAGGGACTTGTCTTAGTTACTGTTATATCCTCCTAGACACCTGGCTGCATGCCTCGCCCATAGTAGGACCTGAATTTATACTAAATAAGTGAATGAATTTTGAAATGGGATCAATCCACACTCACAGATAGAAGGGATATTTGACAACTTTGGAGACTGAAAGGGTGCTGCAAGTTCCTGTCAACCCAAGATTGTTTTCCTCTACCAGTCTTCCAATTTTTTATCATGCCTATTAACTAATATAATGGTTAACATTAATTGCGTTGTATGTTCTAAGGCACTGTTCTAAGCACTATTTTATATGTATATCTTCATTTAATCCTCTCTACAACCTTATGAGGTAGGGCTATTGTTATGCCCCATATTACAAACAAGAGAAGTGAGGCCTGAGAAGGTAGTTAACTTTCCCAAGGTCACACAGAAAAGAGCACTGGAGACAGGATTTGAATGCAGGCAGCTGAGCACCAGAACCCATGCTCCTAACTTCTATGGTATCCTGTCACCATTAGTCCCTCCTTTACACTGAAGAACTAGAGGTGGGAGGGACGACCAGAAGGACAGACACATTTTAACTGTGCGGAAGTAGTTACTCAGAACATTATAATGGATTGAGAAGTCTCCGGTCATGACTGGATTCCCTGTCAGAGTGATGAATGTAATGAGTCTGCCATGGTGGATAAATGGAAGAGAAGCTACATAATTGCCATCCCTGGTGTATCATATTAAACCATTGCCAACTATTAAGATATTAGTCTAGGCCTGACGAGGCGGTGGTGCAGTGGATAGAACGTCAGACTGGAATGAGGAAGACCCAGGTTCGAGACTCCAAGGTCGCCAGCTTGAGCGTGGGCCCATCTGGCTTCAGCAAAAGCTCACCAGCTTGGACCCAAGGTGGGCTCCTGCAAGGGGTTGCTCGATCTGCTGAAGGCCCGCGGTCAAGGCACATGTGAGAAAGCAATCAATGAACAACTATGGTGTCCCAACGGCATAAAAAACTGATAATTGATTCTTCTCATCTCTCTTCGTTCCTGTCTGTCTGTCCCTATTTATCCCTTTCTCTGACTCTCTGTCTCTGTAAAATAAAAAATAAAATCTTAAAGAAAGGATATTAGTCTAGGTCAGTGGTTCTTAACCTGGGTTCTATTGAACCCTATGGGGTTGATGACTCGGTCTCAGGGGTTGGGAGAAGCCTCTGACGCGGAGGCCGGAATAAAGTAACACCGTAATTTGTTGTGAGTTCGTGCACTTTGTTGGTTTTGTTCTTTGAGCAAGGTGATGTTCATGCAAGGCTCATTTTGTGCACCAGTAAAAAAACATATACCTATGTCTTGAATTTGGAAAAAAAATCATATTTTATTCATCACTAAAGAAGGGTTCGGTGAATGCGCATATGAAACTGGTGGGTTTGGTACCTCAGAAAAGGTTAAGAACCACTGGTCTAGGTTCACTTATCAGAAAAATACATAGACCCATAAAGCCTGAAAAGTTTGGTTGTCGTTTTAACGAGACAGAAAGACAGACAGACAGACAGAGACCAACAGGAAGGTAGAGAGATGAGAAGCATCAATTGTTCATTACAGCACGTTAGTTGTTCATTGATTGCTTTCTCATATGTGCCTTGACCAGGGGGCTTCAGCCAAGCCAGTGATCCCTTGCTCAAGCCATCGACCTAGGGCTTCATGCCAGCAACCTTTGGGCTCAAGCCAGTGACCATGATCCCACGCTCAAGCTGGCGACCCTGCGCTCAAGCTGGTGAGACAGCACTCAAGCAATTTCGAGGTTTCAAACCTGGGACCTTAGCATCCCAAGTCGATGCTCTATCCAGTGTGCAACTACCAGTCAGGCCAGACTGGTTTTTAATATGGACAAAATTTATTGTAAAAATGTATTCCCAACGCGAATAGACTCATCTTGGACATTATCACTTCTACTAAAGATATGAGGGACCTGGCCAGTTAAATCAGTAGGCTAGAGAGTCCTCCTGAAACACCAAGGTTATGCATTCAATCCCCAGCCAGGGCACATAGGGGAAGCGACCAATGAGTGCACAACTAAGTGAAAAAACAAATGAATGCTTCTTTCTCCTTTGCCCCCTCCCCTCTGCCCTTCCCTCTCTCTAAAACCAAACAATAATTTTTTTTACAGTTTTAAAAAACCTTTAGGAAAAAAATTAAATTATAACTGCTATTTAAAAGTAACAAGTAATTTGACATAGACAGGTCAGAAATAATGAGCAAATTTTCAGTACTAGGTGCTGAACAGCCGTGTTAGTGAGAAGTATCTTGCACAGACACAGACAAGCTGACAATTCATGAACAAATGAGAAAGAGACAAGAAAGAATGAGGAATAAAGATGGAGTATACAGTTAAAGCAAATAAATGACAGCAGTTCTGATGGGAGAGAAGTCTATCTCAAGCCCTGGAAAACTCAAACTGGAAAAGTGACAAAAAGAAAAACTTGATGCCTAACCAGGCAGTGGCACAGTGGATAGAACATCGACGCTGAGGACACAGGTTCGAAATCCCAAGGTCGATGGCTTGAGCATGGGATCATAGATGAGCATGGGGTCCCTTGGTTGCTGGCTTGAATCCGAGGTCACCAGCTTGAGCAAGGGGTCACTGGCTCGGCTGGAATCCCCAGTCAAGGCACACATGAGAAAGCAATCAATGAACAATTAACGTTCCATAGCTATGAGTTGATGCTTCTCATTTCACTCCCTTCCTGTCTGTCTGTATCTCGAAAGAAAGAAAGAGAGAGAGAGAGAGAGAAAGAGAAAGAAAGAAAGAAAGAAAGAAAGAAAGAAAGAAAGAAAGAAAGAAAGAAAGAAAGAAAGAAAGAAAAATAGATTAGCCAAAAACTCAAGGTAGGCTTTCCCTGGGGGTGGGAAACCCATCTGCACTCTGGAGCCACCTCTATGAATCCACTCTGCGTGGAAAAGGCGACAGGCAGCCTTGAAGTACTGCTAATTCCATTTACCAGAGACCCGATGGGATCCTTTAGTCTGAGCTATTACACTACTCCAAAAGACAATCCTGAAGAGAGAGCACTAGAGCTTGGTACTTTCTGATTTATGGAGAGTTACAGTATAGCTGTTAGAAAGGATCTAAGACCCTGGAATCAAACTGACCAGGGTTCATGTCCCCTGAGTATCAGGCTGAGATGTGTTATAACCAAGATAATGAATAGCGATAATAGAAAATATTCGGTAAATGTTAACTTATCTCTTTTCTTCTTTTTCCACAAACTACTTCACTTAAGATTAGAGGTTAAGACTAACCAGGCAGTGGCGCAGTGGAGGACCCAGGTTTGAGACCCCGAGGTCGCCAGCTTGAGCGTGGGTTCATCGGGTTTGAGCAAAAGCTTACCAGCTTGGACCCAAGGTCGCTGGCTCCAGCAAGGGGTTGCTCGGTCTGCTGAAGGCCCGCAATCAAGGCACATATGAGAAAGCAATCAATGAACAACTAAGGTGTCTCAACGAAAAACTAATGATTGATGCTTCTCATCTCTCTCCGTTCCTGTCTGTCTGTCCCTATCTACCCCTCTCTCTGACTCTGTCTCTGTCTCTGTATAAAAAAGAAAAGAAAAAAGATCAGAGGTTAAGTTTTGGACATGTTAAGTTTGAACTGCCTGTTGGACATCTACATAGGGTTGTGAAGCAGACAAATGGATCCATAAGTCTGGAGTTCAGATGTAGAAGGTGGTTAAGAGGTTGTGTGGGATAGGAAAAACCAGCAAAAAAAAAGATGAGACAGCAGCAAGTGAGACAGAAGAAAAACCAAAACAAAGTAGTATCCAAGAAGCCAAGTGAAAAGAGGACTTCAAAAAGAAAGGAATGAACAACTGTATCATATACATACTTGCTTATAAGTAAGATAAAATTAGGGTAGCTAGATAGGACAATTAGGCAAAACTATAATAAAGAACACTCAAATTAGAAAGAAATAAAACTATGTCTATTTGCAGAAAACATAATTTGTATAGAGAAAATCCTAAGGAATTCACTAAAAACTGTTAGAATAAATAAATGAGTTCAAGAAGGTTGCAGAATACAGATCAATATAAAAAAAAATCAATTACAGCCTGACCTGTGATGGTGCAGTGGATAAAGCATTGACATAGAATGATGAGTTCTCTGGTTCAAAACCCCAGGCTTGCCCAGTCAAGGCACATACAGGAAGCAACTACTACAAGTTAATGCTTCCTGCTTGCCCCCTCTCCTTTCTCTCTCTCCCTCCCTCTCTCTCCCTCCCTCTCTCTCTCCTCTCTCTAAAGTCAATAAATAAAATCTTAAAAAATAAAAATAAAATAAAAAATCAATTGTATTTCCATATACTTAAAATGAACAATCCAAATGACATTAAGAAAAATTTGGCCCTGGACTTTTGGCTCAGTGATAGAGCATCGGCCTAGCGTGTGGAAGTCCTGGGTTCAATTACTAGTCAGGGCACAAAGGAGAAGCAACCATCTGCTTTTCCACCCCTCACCCCTTATCTCTCTCACTCTCTCTCTTCTCCTCTCACAGCCATGGCCCAAATGATTCGAGCAAGTTGACCCCAGGCACTAAAAATAGCTCGGTTGCCAAGTAACGGAGTAGTGGCACCACATGGAGCAGAGCATCTCCCAGTAGGGGACTTGCCAGGTGGACCGTGATTGGAGGGCACATGGGAGTTTGTCACTCTGTCTCCTCACCTCTCATTTAACAAAAAAATAAACAAAATAAAATAATTTCATTTCTAATGCACCAAAAAAATAATAATAAAATACTTAGAAATAAATTTAACAAAAGAAGTGCAAATCCTATGCTCTGAAACTATAAAACACAGTTGAAAATAATTAAAGAAGACCTAAATAAATGGGAAAATCTCCAGTTATGAATTGAAAAGATTTGTATGGTTACATTGGCAATATTCTCCCAAATTGTTCTACAGATTCAATAGAATTTCTTTGTGTGTGTGTGTGTGCGTGACAGAGACAGAAAGAGAGACAGAGAGAGGGACAGATAGGAACAGACAGACAGGAAGGGAGAGAGATGAAAAGCATCAATTCATCTCTGCGGCTCCTTAGTTGTTCATTGATTGCTTTTTCATATGTGCCCTGACTGTGGTGGGGGTGGGGCCGACAGCAAAGCAAGTGACCCCTTATTCAAATCAGCGACCTTGGGCTCAAGCCAGTGACCCTTGGGCTCAAGCCAGCGACCATGGTTTCATGTCTATGATCCCACACTCAAGCTGGTGAGCCCATGCTCAAGCTAGATGAGACTGCACTCAAGCCGGATGAGCCTGCACTCAAGCAGGCAACCTTGGGATTTCAAACCTAGGTCCTCTGCATCCCAGTCTGACACTCCATCTACTGTGCCACTGCCTGGTCAAGCTCAACAGAATTTCTATCAAAATCCCAGCTGGCTTCTTCACATAAATTGACAAGTGAACCTAAAATTCATATGAAAATGCAAGAGACCTAGAATAGCCAAAACAATCTTGAAAAAAATACCATAGTTAAAGAACTCACATGTCCTCATTTCAAGACTTACTACAGCAAAAACCAGTGCAATATGTATAGATAGATAGATAGATGGACCAACCGAATTGAGAGCCGAGAAATAAACATATTTACATTTAGTTGATTTTACTTTAAATCACTTTTTATTTTTTAATTACAGTTGACATATAATATTGTATTAGTTTCAAGTATACAATCCAGAGATTAGACATTATATAACTTTCTAAGTGATCATCCTGATAAATCTCACACCCATCTGACACCATACATAGTTATTAGAATATTGACTATATTCTCAATGCTGTACTTTTATATCCCTGTGACTGTTAACTGCCAATTTGTACTTCCTATTCCCTTCATTTTTTTCACCTATCTCCCCAACCACCCTACCTCTGGCAACTGTCAAAATGTTCTCTGTATCTATGAGTCTGTTTCTGATCTGCTTGCTCATTTATTGTTTTTTAGATTGTTGTTAGATATGTATTTATTGCCATTTTATTGTTCATAGTTTTAATCTTTTTTTTCTCCTACTTTTTAAAGAAGACCCTCTAACATTTCATGTAATACTGCTTTGGTGGTGATGAACTCCTTTAGCTTTTTCTTGTCTGGGAAGCTCTTTATCTGTCCTTCTATCCTATATGATAGCTTTGCTGGGTAGAGTAATATTGGTTGTAGATCCTTGCTTTTCATCACTTTGAATATTTCTTGCCAATCCCTTCTCGTCTACAAAGTTTCTGTTGAGAAATCAGCTGACAGTCTTATAGGAACTCTCTGGCAGGCAGGTAACTAACAACTTTTCTCTTGCTGCTTTTAAGAATCTCTTTGTCTTTAACTTTTTGCATTTTATTTTTGCATGTGTCATCATGTGGGTCTCTTTGAGTTCGTCTTGTTTGGGACTCTGCACTTCCTGGACTTACATGTCTATGTCCTTCACCAAGTTAGGAAAGCTTCCTGTCATTATTTTTTCAAATAGCTTTTCAATTTCTTGTTCTCTCTCCTTTCCTGGCACACCCACATGATGCAAACGCTGGTATGCTTGAAGGTGTCCCAATGCTCCTTATATTATTCTAATTGTTTAAAAATTCTTTCTTCTTTTTGCTGTTCTGATTGTGTGGGGTTTTTTCTTCCTTATATTCCAAATCGCTGATTTATTCTCAGCTTCATCTATTCTACTGCTGATTCCCTATAAATTATTCTTCATTTCAGTTAGTGTATCTTTCATTTCTGACTGGTTCTTTTTAATGGTTTTCATGTCATTTTTTATGCTGTTGAAGTTCTCACTAAGTTCATCTATTCTTCCCCTAAGTTCACTGAGCATCCTTATAACCAGTGTTTTGAACTCTGCATGTAGTAGATAGTTTATATCCACTCTGCATAGCTCTTTTTCTGAAGTTTTGTTCTGTTCCTACATTTGGGACTTGTCTGTCTCCTCACTTTGGCAGCTTCTATGCATTAGGTAGAGCTGCTACATCTCCCAGTCTTGGTACAGTGGCCTAATGCCATAGGTGTCCTGTAAGGTCCACTAGCACCGCCTCCCCACTCACCCAAGCTAGCCCTCCAAATGCACCCCACATATGGAGCTGTGTACACCCTTCTGTTGTAGTTGAGCCTTAACTGCTGTTGGCACATCAGTGGGAGGGATTTACCCTGAGGCCCATCAGCTGCAAGGACTGGCTGCAACCACCATGGAGGATCGGGGTACAGGGGCCCATCCCATGGAGGACGTCCTTCAGCAGGAATCTGGTGCCCTCTGAGTCTGCCTCTTGAGTATGTCACTTCTGGAAGTGGTTGGGAGGTACTTCAATGTGACCTGGAGCTTTCCACTGAATACACTGGCTCTTGGGACCTCCCAGAAGATGCAGGCCAAGGTCAGCTGCCTCCTATATTTTGCCTACAGCCACCCAGCATGAGCTACAAAGTAGTCTACACATGGCTGTTACTTGTGCTGGGCTTGGTGGTGCCTAGGAAAGGCCAACCTGTGAACCAAGGCCAGCTCCCACTAGTGCCAAGTTGGGACACTTAGCAAGAGGTATGGTGTACGGTGAGGCCAGATGCTGCTTGTTTGAGAGATTTTAGGAAAGTCTGAAGCATAAGCTATGAATGGCCACTGGAAACAGCTTTGGTGGGCTTGAAAGTTGGGTGAGGCAAGGCCTCAGAGAATCACCAGGGTGGGGCAAACAGTGATAGCCAGATTAATTGGGTATCAAATATGGTGCCTGCCTGCTGGTTCTGTTGGGGAAAGGGTCAGAAAAGGAACAATGGCCTCAGCCAAAACTTCTATCTGAAAGGAAGCTGCCTCTCCAGCTCTCACTCTGATACCAGATAATTCAGTTCCTCCTTAGATGTCCCTGGTGACTTCTGAGCTGCTGCCCCAGCACTGGACTGCAGAGGGAGTGAGTCTGAGTAAGTACATGTATGGGTCCTTTAAGAGGAACTTCCCGGGACTCCAGCAATCCTCTGTCTCACTCAGCCAAAATCCCCACTAGTTTTAACAGATAGAAATTGTGGGGACTTCTT
This sequence comes from Rhynchonycteris naso, assembly GCA_037038555.1. Taxonomy (NCBI): domain Eukaryota; kingdom Metazoa; phylum Chordata; class Mammalia; order Chiroptera; family Emballonuridae; genus Rhynchonycteris; species Rhynchonycteris naso. Next base: position 99,240,700 of record CM073003.1, read on the forward strand.
TTCCTGGCACTGGAACCCTGGGCTGAAGAGCCTGATGTGGGGCTGGGACCCCTCGCTCCCCAGGAGGGACCTCTGCAGCCAAGATATGCCGCCCGATTTTTCTCCACCACACCTGGTTGTGGTACCAGCCCACTCCATGTCCCCGCCCCCTACTACCAGTCTCAATATGGCTTCTTCTTTAGATCCTTAGCCGTAGGACTTCTGTTCAGCTAGATTTCAGGCAGTTCTAAATGATGATTATTCTGTAGTTTAGTTGTCTGTTGATGTGACTACGGAAGGATGTGAGTTCTGTGTTTACCTATGTCACCACTTGACTGGAAGCCTACAGTCAGCTGATTTTTAACAAGGGTGACAAGACCATTCAACTAAGAATAGTCTTTTCAACAAATGGTGCTGGGACAACTGGACATCCACATGCAAAAGAATGAAGTTCAACCCCTACTCATATCATATGTAAATTTAACACATAATGAGTCAAAGATCTAAATTTAAGAGCTAAAACTATAAAACTTAGAAGAAAACATAGGGGTAAATCTTCCTGACTTTGGAGAAGACAATGGTTTGTTAGATATGACACCAAAAGCACAAAGAAAAAAATTAGATAAATTAGACATCAAAATTTACAACTTTCATGTTTCAAAGGACACAATTATTAAGACATCAGGAAAGTGAAAAGACCACCACAGAATGAAAGAAAAAATTTTCAGATCACATATCTCATAAGAGGCTTGTATATAAAATATATAAAGAACTTGAACACTATAATTCAATAAGTAGACATATAATTCAATTTTAAAATTGTATATGGATCTAAAGAGATACTTATCCAAATAAGATATAGAAATGTCAATGGTCATATGAAAAAATGCTCAACAGCATTAATAAATGCAAATCAAAACCACAATGAATACCACCTCACACATACTAAGATGGCTATAATCAAAAACACAGAAAATTAAGTGTTGGTGAGGACATGGAAAATTTGGAACTTTCATACACTACTAGTAGAAATGTAAAATGGTGCAGATGCTTTGGAAAATAGTATGACAGTTCTTCAAAGGCTATACATAGAGTTATATGATGCAGAAACCCCACTCCTAGGTACATACCCGATAGAGATGAAAACATATATCCACACAAAAATTTGTACAGCATTATTCATCATAGCCAAAAGCCAAATGTGGTATAACCATATAACCAAATCTTATTCATCAATAAAAAGGAATGAACTACTAAGACATGCTACAACAAGATGAACCTTAAAACATACTAAGTAAAAGAAGCCAGTCACCAAAACCGCATATTGTATTCCCAAATAGGCAAATCTATAGCAACAGGAAGTAGATCAGTGATTGTCTAAGGCTGGGGGTGGAGCAGGGTGGATACGAAAAAAAGGGGGTTACTGTTAAAGTATACAGAATTTGGGGGGTGATGAAAATGTTCTAACATTGATTATTGGTTGCATAGCTGTGAGGATACTAAAGTCATTAAATTATACATTTTAAATGTGTGAATTGTATGGCATATGAATATCTTGATAAAGCTGGTACCAAAAAAAGAAATCATGGTGCTAAGATGCTTATTACAAGTATAAAGGCATGGTGGCAGATCATCAAAAAAAGGAAAAACAAAAAAAATGAGGACAGAGAAGTATTTGCAATGGTGAAATGAGAGGTGAGAAATGTCAGGATGACCTAGAAAAGACTCTTTCCATTTTAGACCTGTGCAGGGTGTAGCATTCCAAAAAGGACCATATCCACTCTTGCTGGCTGGATGGTCCGGAGCCAAAGAGCCATTAGTGCTCTGCTGCCTAGACGCAGCTGTTGGTCTGCCCAGAACAGAGCTATGAATTGCAAAAGGAGAAGGAAGACTGGGTGGTTACCATGCCAACTGTCCATTCTCCACTATAGAAGTAAAAAGAATAGAAAACTCATGAGCTGTGTGATTCATAAATGGCAAAAAACATGTGTGCTTGAACTAAAATAGCTTAAAATTGAGGGAGGGGGATGTGAAAACCATTCAAGAATAACCCTAAATCCATGGAATATCACGTAACATTTCATTAGCTTAATCCCTGTATGGCAAGCTGCTCTACCAGGTTTTCAATCAAAATAAAGTATGTCTCTTTCCAGTTCCCATTAAACTCAAACAGATCAATAAAGTCTATTCAGACCCTTCTTTCACTGTCTCACCCATTCCACTCTAGTTTTTAAAATAAGCCATTTAAATACCTTAGAATTTGATATAATCTTTGAACACCATTAAAATGCAAACTTTGATAAGGACAAGACTTTAATTCACTTACCTACTGCCATATTCCTATAACTAAGCACAGTGCTTAGCAAATCATCATCATCATAATAGCTAACACTTACTAGAATTTTCACTATGTGCTAGGGATTCATAACAATATCTAGGAATAGGTATTATTATTATTATTCTACATACTGTTGAAATTGGCAATTCTACTTCTGGGAATTAATTCAACATTAATAATCATGAGTGTGCACAAATGTTTAACAACAGTAATATATGTGCTATCACTGTTCTAGGCACTTTACTTATTAATCATCTTAACAAGCCAGCTAAACTGGACCTATTATTAGCCTTATTTTATGGTAGACAAAAGTGAGGTTAGGAAAATTAACTTGTCCAGGGTCAAACAGCCAATAAGTACTAGAACTAAAATTTGAAACCAGGCTGCCTGGCTCCAGAGTCTGTGCTTGTGACCACTATGCTATACTGCTCCAAACACAATGACTGCCAGGTGTTATTTTCATGAAGGATTGGAAAACCTAGACATCCACAACAGGAAACTTTAAAAAAATAAACCAAAGATAGAATATCATTCATCCACTTGAAATAACATTGTAGAACAGTTAGTGATATAGAAAAACAGTGTTAAGAGAAAAAATCTAGTTGAGACATATATTTTAAAGGTGAAAAAAAAAGATATTATCCAAAGTGTTAATAATCATTGCCATTGTATATTAAAATTATAGATGTGCCCTGATCTGGTAACTCAGTTAGAGTGTTGTCCCAACATGCCAAGGTTGCAGGCTCAATCCCTGGTCAGGGACATTAAACAATCAACCAATGAATGCATTAATAAGTAGAACAACAAATTAATTGGTGGGTTTTTTTTTCTCTCTCTCTAAAAATTAGTTTAAAAAATTTAAATCACAGATGACTTTTTGTTCACCTGTATTTTCTAAATGTTCTATAATAAGTACATTCCTTTTTACAAAAAAATAATAAGTAAATAAATTTAAATTAGAAATCAAAAGAAAAATGAACTAAAATTTTCTCAGCCAAAACAATATATAGAGAGTGTGGTCCATTTGGAAAAAAAAAAAAGAGGAAGAATAAGATTGTGGTGGTTAATTTTATGTGTCAACCTAACTGGGCTAAGAGATACCCAGATGGCTGGTAAAACATTATTTCTGATCATGTCTACAAAAGTTTCTCCAGAAAAGATTAGCATTTGAATTGGTAGACTGAGAAAAGAAGACTGCCTTCACCAATGCAGGTGGGCGTCACCCATTCTACAGAGGACCTGAATAGAAGAGAAAGGTAGAGGAAGTCTCTCTTCTTGAGCTGGACTGTCCATTTTCTCTGCCCTCCTCTGACAGCAGATCTGCTGGTTCTCAGGCTTTCAGACTTGGACTGAGTTACACCACTGGCTTTTCTGGGCCTCCAGCTTGCAGACAGCAGATTGTGGGAATTCTCAGCCTCCATAACCATGTGAGCCAATTTCTATAATAAATCTCCTCATATACCGGTATGTATATATATAGTAATGGTTCTGTTTTTCTAAAACCCTGACTAGTACAAGACTATTCACTTAAATATCAACAAAGCACCAGAGTTCTCCAAAAAACAATTCACAGAAACAGTTGGTCTGTAAGTAATAACAACCAAAAAGGGTTCTGTAGTCAAATACATGAGAGAACCCCTCAGTTAAAAGTTTATTGCAGAACTTCTCAGAGCTTTTAATATGCCTATATGCACTATGAATCTCAGGGTGGGGAACAGCAGTTTTGTCTATCAGTTTTCAAACTCATTTGGGCCCTAACCTCTTTTTTCCCCACGAAGCACCTTGTGGAAACGCTCCTCAAAACACAAATGCCAATTCATACGAAAGAGAAAGAAGAAGACTGTTAGAGGAGGTTAGACCCAAGCTTTTGGGGAAGGATGCAAAAAGTGTGACAATTTGCAGAAGAAGCAGTAAGAACATGGCAGGACGCCGTTCTTTTTTAAGTTATTTAAGAAAAAGAAAAGATGCTAGTAAAGGAAAAGGTGGGGGATTCCGTGTGCATAGCTATCACCGAACTCTCCCTTTCACCAGTCAGGAGAGCTGGCTACACCTGGCAAAATAAGGTCTGGTGAGAGACCTGGAATCTTTTCTTCTTTTAGTTTTATTGAGACATAAGTGACATGTAACACTATAAGTTTAAGATCTACAATGTAATGATTTGATATACACATGTATTGTGAAATGATTACCACAGGTTAGTAAACACATCTATAGCTCATACAGTTACCACTTTTTTTGTGGTAAGAACACTTAAGATCTACTCTCTAAGCAACACTCACACATACAATACAGTATTGTTGACTATAGTCACTATGCTGTACATTAAGTACTCAGAACTCATGTATCTTATAACTGGAAGTTTGTACCTGTTGACCATCTCCCCATTTCCCACAGCACACCCCACCAGGACCCTGACAACCACCAATCTACTCTGTCTCTATGACTTCCCCTTGTTTAGATTCCTCATATAAGTGAGGTCATACAGTATTTTTCTTTCTCTGTCTGACTTATTTCACTTAGCGTAATGCCCTCAAAAATTGTCATGTTGTTGCAAATGGCAGAATTTCCTTTTTGTTTCTTCAGATATATACCCAGAAGTAGGATTGCTAGATTAAATGATAGTTAAATTTTTGACTTTTTGAGGAACCTGGATACTGTTTTCATTAGTGGCTATAGCAATTTACATTGCCATCAGCAGTGCACAAAGGGTTCCCTTTCTACATCCTTGCCAGCATTGATCTCCTCTTATCTTTTTGATAATAGCCATTCTAACAGGTATAAGATGATATCTCACTGTGGTTTGGATTTGCATTTCTCTGATGATTAGTGATGTTGAGCTCCTTTTCATGTATCTGTTGACTATCTGGATGTCCTTTTTGGAAAAAAATGTCTATTCAGGTCCTTTGCCTACTTAGTAATCAAATTATTTCGTTTTTTTGCTATTGAGTTGTATAAGTTCCTTATATATTTTGGCTATTAATCAAATATATGATTTGCCAGTGTTTTCTCCCATTCTATGGTTTGAGTTTTCATGTGTTGTTTTCCTTTGCTGTGCAGAAGCTTTTCAGTTTGATGTAGTCCCACTTGTTTATTTTTGCTTTTGGTGCTTGTGCTTTTGGTGTCATTTTCAAAAAATCACTGCCACCTGACCTGTGGTAGCACAGTGGGTAAGCTGAGGTCACCAGTGTGAAACCCCAGGCTTGCCCGGTCAAGGCACATATGAGAAACAACTAGTATGAGTTGATGATTCCCATTCCTCCCCTCCTACTTTCTCTATCTATCCTCTCTAAAATCAATAAACAAAATCTTTTTAAAAAATCACTGAAAAAAAACAACGACAAAAAGCTTTTTCCCTGTTTTATTTTAGAAGTTTTATGGTTTCAGGTCTTAACATTTAAGTCTTTAACCCATTTTGAGCTAATTTGTGTGAAGGGGGTCCAATTTCACTCCTTTTCATAGAACTGTCCAGTTTTCCTAACATCATTTATTGAAGAGACTATCCTTTACTTGGCTCCCTTGTCAAAAATTAGTGGACCATGTATACATGGGTTAATTTCTGGGATCTCAATTCTATTCCATTGCTCTATGTGTCTTTACCATACTGTTCTGATTACTATAGCACAGTAATATAGTTTAAAATCAGGAAGCATGATATTTCCAGCTTTTTCTTTTATGAGATTGCTTTGGCTATTGAGGGTCTTTGTGGTTCCATACAAATTTTAGAATTGCTTTTTTCTATTTCTGTGAAAAATGCCATCAGAATTTTTATAGGGATTACATTGAATCCACAGATGGCTTTGGATAGCATAGGCATTTTAACAATACTAATTCTTCCAACCATAAATACAGAATAACCTTCCATTTTTATGTGTTTCCCATAATTTCTTTCATCAATGTCTTATAGTTTTCAGTATACAGATCATTCACCTCCTTGGTTAAATTTATTCCTAAGTATTTTATTTTCTTATGCTATTGTAATTGGGATGGTTTTCTTTATTTCTTTCTTAGTTTGTTGTTAGTGTATAGAAACGCAACTGACTTTTGTATGTTGCCTTTGTACCCTGCAACTTCACCAAATTTGTTTATTAGTTCTAACACTTTTTGGTAGAATCTTCATGATATTTTGTTTTCAGACATGTCATCTACAAACAGAGACAATTTTACTTCTTCCTTTGTGATTTAAATACCTTTTATTTCTTTTTCTTGCCTTTTGTTCTGGGTAGGATTACCAGTACTATGTTCAATAGGACAGTGAGAGTGGGCACTCTTCCTTGTTCCTGACCTCAAAAGAAAAGCTTTCAACCACTGAGTATGATGTTAGCTGCAGGTTTATCATATATGGCTATTAATTATATTGAGGAATATTCCTTCTATACCCAATTTGTTGGAATTTCTTTTTATCATGAAAGGGTGTTGAAGCACTTTTTATGCATCTATTGAGAGGATCATATAAATTTTCTATTAATGTGGTTTACCACATTTATTGATTTGCAGATCTTGAACCATCCTTGCATCTTAAGAATAAATCCCAGTTGATCATAATATATGAACTTTTTAATGCGCCACTGAATTCAATTTGCTATATTTTGTTGAGAATTTTTGCATCCCTTTCATCGGGGATATTGATCTGTTGTTTTATTTCTTGTACTGTCCTTAACTGGCTTTGGTGTCAGTAAATCCTGGCCTTATTAAAATGAGTTTGGAAGTGTTCCTCCACTTCAAGTTTTTGGGAAAGCGTGAGAAGGACTGGCATTAATTCTTCATTGAATGTTTGGTAGAATGCACCAGTGAAATCACCTAGTCTTTGGCTTTTCTTTATTGGAATATTTTTATTGTTGTTGATTCAATCTCCATAATCATGAATGTTCAGTTCAGATTTCCTATTTCTTTTTTATTCAATCTTGAAATGTTTTATGTTTCAAGAATTTACCCATTCCTTCTAGGTTATCCAATTTGTTGGTACTAATCATTCTTCATGGTCTCTCTCTTATAATCGTTTGTATTTTATTTTATTTTTTTTTAAACTTTATTCTTTTTTTCTGAAATTATTTTTATTTATTTATTCATTTTAGAGGAAAGGGAGAGAGAGAGAGAGAGAGAGAGAGAGAGAGAAAGGGGGGAGGAGCAGGAAGCTTCAACTCCCATATGTGCCTTGACCGGGCAAGCCCAGGGTTTTGAACCGGCAACCTCAGCATTCCAGGTCGACGCTTTATCCACTGCGCCACCACAGGTCAGGCGTAATCATTTGTATTTTCATTTTATCAGTTGTAATGTCTCTTCTTTCATTTATAATTTTAAGCCCTCTATTTTCTTGGTAAGTCTAGCTAAAGGTTTGTCCACTTTGTTCATCTTTAAAATAAAAACTCTTAGTTTTACTGATTTTTTTCTACTGTCTTTCTAGTTTCTATTTATCTCTGCTTTTGTCTTATTTCCTTACTTCTGCTAACTTAAGAGTTAGTTTTTTTCTTCTTTTTCTAATTCCATGAGGTATCAAGTTAGATTGTTTACTTGGAAACTTGGGGTCTTATATCAGACAAAGGACACAAGCCATACTCATGGGAACTACATAAAGAACTTCAATAAAATCTAAAAAACTTAACACAAATTCTTTAGTGACAAGAGAACCATACCACTGCCCAAAAAAAAAACAGAGAGAACCATACTCATAGTCATGAACATCAGCTCTGCCCACTATCTAACACAAATATGAACAGAGCTTCCAGGAACGTTGGCAGAAGGCCTAATAAAAATTGAGCAGTAGAGCCTGACCTGTGCTGGCGCAGTGGATAAAGCATCAACCTAGAATGCTGAGGTTGCTGGTTCAAAAACCCTGGGCTTGCCTGGTCAAGGCACATATGGGAGTTGATGCCTCCTGCTCCTCCCTTCTCTCTCTCTGTCTTTCTCTCTCTCTCTCTCTTCACTAAAATAAATAAATAAATAATTTTTAAAAATTGAGCATTAGAGCATAAATTTAACTTGGTTTCTATGCCAAAGACTCTGCCCTGCAAAAAGTAGAAATGAGGAAACAAATATAGGCTCAGATAGAACTTTGTTTAAAAGTAGTTCAGCCCCCTACTCAACAAACATATCTTCAGCTATATATGCTTTTGCTCATGCCATTTTCTCTCCCTGAAAGACTCTCTCTAACCACTTTTATTTCTTTAACTCTTACTTGTCCTTCAAAATTTACCTCAAGATCATCCACTTTAGGAAGTGTTCTCCAAAGGTGCAGTTTGACATAATTGCTTCCACAGCATTCTCTAAGAAACAAATAATTATTACACCCCTACGACCTGTCCAGTACCTAACGCATTCCTGTTTCATAAAACACCTATTTGTACCACTGAATATAATTTTAACTGACCTATTTACACTTTTTACTTTTTACCCCCACACTCACTCATCCCAGAGCCTAGCCAGTGCCTCAGTTCCTATAAAGTACTAGGTCCTAGAGATCAAAATGATTCAGAAATTTGCCACTGCCTTCAAGAAACTCATGAGCTACAGGGAAGCAATTACAGCTCTGACCCTGGCTGGGTATCTCAGCTGGCTCAAGCATTATCCGGATACACCAAGGTTGTGGGCTCGATCCCTGGTCAGGGCACATACAAGAAGCAACCAATAAATGTACTACTAAGTGGAACAACAAATTGTTACTCTCTCTCTCTCTCCTTTCCCCCCTCTAAAGTAAATAATTAATTAATTAATTTTAAAAATTAGAGCTCACAATAACGGTGTGGGGAAAAGAAGCTTCTGAGACCTCTGGAAAGGAAGAGATGTGTGTACAAGCTTTGTACAGAGAAGCATGTTCAGTGCCCTGAACTGTCCTGCAGCAAGCTCATCAAATAGGCACACTGGCCTTACAAATAGCCTGCACACCCATCATCGTTTAGCTCAGTGAGGATGAGTGAATGTGCATGTCATTTCTTTCTTTACACAGTTAAACTGCATTTTAGAAGCTAGGTATTCTTTCATTCATGTGGCTGTCTTAACAGCCAAAAGAAAATGTATGGCATCCAGAATCTTTAATGTGCAACTGTGTGTAGGTGTTGCAAACATTCTATTATTGGACTTCAAGCAGCTGGTTCAGTTGGAAATCAAGTTCATGAACAGAATTTCTGTAACCATAAAAGATTTTCCCCCTGTAATTAAGTAATACCTATTACTACAATAATAGGTGTTAAATACAAAGGAAAGAGAATCTAAAAGACTCAATCAGAGTTTGAAAGAGGAAGCCAAGTGACTGAGAGTGGGCGGGAAAAGTCAGAAATCACCAGGAGGGGATGTCCTGATTTATTAGAACCTGATGACGCTCACCCAGCAAGTTCCTTCCAAAAGGGCACAGGCAAAATAGGAAAAGTACCTCCGAAGTTCGTTCATAACCTTGAACGCCTTCCCCATGTGGGCAGGGTTGACAGTGACCATCCTCTGGTTCTTCTCATCATCCCCAACCTGTATCCGAGGCTGAGAGCTCAGCTTGATGCTGTGAACAGGAGAGGAGAGGGAGGCAAAAAAGAGGATCACATGTTGGTAAAACCATTCACCCAATTGCTACAAGTCCATGTATTGACCCACCTACCAGGGGCATCTCTATCTGCCTGATCTCTTAACCAGCAGTGAAAGACTGTCTTGGGTCAGGCATTTCTGCAGAATCCTCCGATACAAAGTGCATTCCTCTAGTGGAAGCCAGGTCCTAGCTCAGACTCTTTCCAGGTCCTAGCACAAGCACTTTGTGACTTTGTGGGAGTCCTTAACCTCCATTTCTCCATCCCCTGAAGCGGTAGGGAGTGAGGGGAGACTAAGCACTATACCACTCAATTCACACAGATGTTTGTTCATCAACAAAACAGCTGATAGAGCCAACTGTGTGCCAGGAACTGTATCTAAATTTAAGGGGAACACAACAATAAAAAAGGCACAGACTCTGCTCTCATAAAACTTCAAGATCAGTGGAGGAGAACATCAAGTATGATTTGGTAAGAGTTGCAGAAGCATAAATGATAGGCAACTATTCCAATGCTAAGACCTGGAGAAAAAGAGTCAAGTGTATTCAAAGTACCGAAGTCCAGTAAAACTAGAGAGCATCAAGAGAAAAAAAAGGCTAGAAGACTGAACAGTCAGTCCTGTGACATACAAGCAAATCTAAGGAGTTTGGACTTTATTCAGAAACCATCAGAAATCATCAAAGGGTTTTAAACAGAGAAGGGGACAGGAAGGATGTGAACACATTTGTGCTTCTGAAAGGTCACACTGGCTACAGTATAGAAAACAGTGACACAAAAATGAAAGGTTTTGGGAAACCAAGAGACAAAAGATTATCATTTGTTATGAAAAGAAAGGCGGCCCTGGCTGGTTGGCTCAGTGGTAGAGCATCGACCCAGCATGTAGGAGCCCCGGGTTCGATTCCTGGTCAGGGTACTTAGGAGAAGTGTCCATCTGCTTCTCCACCCTTCCTCCTCTCCTTTCTCTCTCTCTCTTTCTCTCTCTCCCCTCCCGCAGCCAAGGCTCCATTGGAGCAAAGTTGGCCCAGGCTCTGAGGATGGCTCCATGGCCTCTGCCTCAGGCGCTAGAATGGCTCCAGCTGCAATAGAGCAACTACCCAGAGGGGCAGAGCATGGCCCCCTGGTGGGCATGCCAGGTGGGTCCTGGTCAGGCGCATGCGGGACTCTGTCTGACTGCTTCCCCGCTTCTAACTGTAGAAAAATACAAAAAAAAAAAAAAGAAAAAGAAAAGAAAGGCTATCTGCGTGAGCTAAATGAGCAGGTGGTAACTAACGAGAGTCACTGATAATCTAAAAGTCCTCTGTACCAAAGACAAAACACCCAAATCTTTATGGGATGCCACCCAGAATCCCACCTACTTCTAAGTAACATGTCTATACTTTATGGGAGGTGGGGAAAAATCAAAAGAATGAGCAAGGGGAAAAATATTAAAAAGAGCAAGGAAAGGACTTCCTCCCCAGATTGATGAAACTATTCAGTTCCATGGCCAAGTCTGGATCCTTGCAGTTACCTCTGTTTGGACAAGGTTAAGCTTTGCTTTGCTTTGCTAGTAAGAAAAGGGAACTTTCTCCACTTGTGTAGATAAGGGGACCCACAGTCCATCCAACTCTAAGCCAATATGAGTAGTTCCTTTGATTTCCATTTTGTCTCTGTCCATGCTGTTACCTAGCTTTGAAAACTGGCCTCAGAAAAGGAATGCTGTAGTTAAGAGAAAGTTCCAGAGACTTGAAAGTTTCTATAGATCTCACACTGGGATTTGTAACATTCAAATACAACCAAGCAGGCCAGACTCACAGCTCATCTGACCATGACAGACTTCTCTTTTGGCTTCCTTCCCCACTTTCAGTTCAGCATGTAGATGTAAGCCACAGACATCTAAACTGTTGGACTGTTCAGATTCCAAGTGCAAAGAAGTTAACTGAGCACAGGACAATAAATATAAAGAGATGCACAGCCTGATCTATGGTGGTGCAGTGGATAAACCTTCAGCCTGGACTGCTGAGGTTGCCAGTTCGAAACCCTGGGCTTCCCTGGTCAAGGCACATATGGGAAGCAAGCAATGAACAACCAACGTGAAGCAGCTATGAGTTGTTACTTCCCATTCCATGCTCCCCTTGCTCTCCTGTCTCTGTAAAATCAATAAATAAAGTATTTTAAAAAAAAAAGAAGAGCCTGACCAGGCAGTGGCGTAGTGGATGGAGCGTCGGACTGGGATGCAGAAGACCCAAGTTCAAGACCCCGAGCTCGCCAGCTTGAGTGCGGGCCCATCTGGCTTGAGCAAAAGCTCGCCAGCTTGGACCCAAGGTCGCTGGCTCCAGCAAGGGGTTGCTCAGTCTGCTGAAGGCCCGCGGTCAAGGCACATGTGAGAAAGCAATCAATGAACAACTATGATGTCGCAACGACAACAAAATACTGATGATTGTTGCTTCTCACTTCTCTGTTCCTGTCTGTCTGTCCCTACCTATTCCTCTGACTCTCTCTCTGCCCCTGTAAAAAAAAAAGAAGAAGAAGAAGAAGAGATGCACAAAGGCAGATTATTAGAGTCATGTGTTTAAGGAGATAAAGAAAATCTCAAAACTGAAAATGTGATCAGGAAGAGGGAATACCCAGTAAAGATGAAAAACTTCAGTAAGAAATCCCACAAGCATAATTTGTTTTATAGTTAAGTGTCCTCCATTCCTACTCCAAGACCAGAACGATATTTTTTCTACTAATATTTTTGCTTTTGATATTTAATCTCTTATTTTATCTAATGTTGATTCTTGTGTCATGTGAAGAAGGGATCTAATTTTTCCCCATAAGTTCCACTTATTAAATACTTATTTTTCCCACTCACCTATCATACCACCTTAGGTCACATACCAGAGTTCCAAATATACTGAGATCTCTGGACACTCTAACCTATTCCATTGGTCAGTTTATATGTCTTTGTACCGGCAACACATCATTTCTGTAGCTTCATAATAAGGCCTAATATCTGACAGAACAAGTCCCCAGTCCTATTACTATGCTTCAGATGTGCTGACTGTTTCAGTCTCTCTACTCTTTCATACAAATTTTATATCAGCCTATCAAGTTCCATGAAAGACTGATGAATATATAAATCAATTTAAATATAATTGATATCTTTCTGATATTGCCTTTCTATCCATGAACATGAAATATTTCTCCATTTATTAGGCCCTCTTTAATACCATTCAAACTTTTATATTTTTCTTTTTAAGGATCTTCCAATCATATGATTAAATTTATTCTTAAGTGCTTTATGGTTTTTGTTGCTTTTTATAGTGGAAATGGTGCCTTTTTAAGTTATATTTTCTGGTTATTATGGTTGATAAAATGCTACTGATTTTTGCAAACTGATCTTATATTCAGCCACCTTACCAAATGTTCCTATTATTTCTAACTATTTGTTTGAATATTTAATTAGGTGTTCTATATAAATAATTATATTACCTGCACATAATCAAGAGTTTTTTTCCTCTTTTCCAATTCTTAGGGCTCTAATTTCTTTATGAAAGAAATTCAGCACTGGCTAGGATGGCCACACAATGTTGAACAGAAAGTGTGCCAATAAATATTCTTGTCATCTTCTTGATTTTAAAGATGTTTTTAATGTTTCCCCATCGTGTATACTTACTGTAGGATTTCTATATAGATACCCTTTCTTAATCAAAGAAAATTCCCTTGTATATTATTGTTTTTTAATCATAAAGTTATACTGAATTTTATCAGATGTTTTCTTGACTATAGTGAGATGATCATATGGATTTTTCCCTTTATTCTTTTAATGTAGTAAATGATACTAATATATTTTCTAATACTGAACAATACAGGCATTCCTGGGATAAATCTGGAAACTATAAAACACTGCACATTCATTACAAATGTTGTTTTCAAATTGTAGAGAGACTTAAAAGCCAGGAAGAGAAAATATAATTTGGTTCAATCAGGGAACCACTAAAGGTTTTTAACAGGGAAATAATAAGATGAGAACTCATAAAATCCCAGTGGACAAACATTATTAGTTTCATTTTACATACATGGAATAGATGCAGACTGAATAGAGCCATTTTGGAAGCACTGACACCTCCAGTGTGACTAGTGGCCACAAAGGTTTGCTCTTCCATGTTGTGTTGCTTTTTACACTTTCCAGCCTTCCAGAATGACCCAATAATGATAACTCCCTGTTAATACAAAGTTGTGTTTACTAAAAGTTCTCAAACATAGATTGCCTATAATCAAAGGATTAAACTTCAACAAAATGCAATTTACATTAAAGCCTCCCTGAAAGAACAATTTGATGACCATAGGACTATAAAGGGAGAGGACATCCAGTTTCCCCATTCTATCCAGAGCCCTTTCCACTCTTGATGCAAAGGTAAGGCTTAACATCAGAAGAAACCCAAGGTCTATATCATCCCTTGCTCTGCTTAACTGTGAAGACACAAGAAATATGAAATGGAGTCTATTGTTTCTGGTAGATACAAGTTTCTTGGCTATTCATTAGTCTTCCAGGGAGCAAGAATTTAAGAAAATAAAGGACTTGAGAGCATAGAGAAGTTAAGAATCTTGTACAAGATCACAGATAATAAGTGGCAGAGATGGGATCTGAACTCAGGTGTCCTTTACTTGAATCAGCCCAAGTCATTTGCACCACGGCCTACACCATCTAGCAATATAGTACATACATATATACATACACAAATGCATATATATACCTAAACCTAGGATTACATGTGCAGACAAAGTTGCTAGATCCCACAATTCCCTCCGCTACACCTTTCTCCCTTCATTCATACCAGATCTTAATTAGTTAATCTGCAAGAGATAGCCCAATCCCACTCTCTCAGGGCCCAATCCAATCCCCAGCATGCTCAGTTCTTGACACCAGACAAGACTGATAGATTACCCTCCCCACCTGTGAAACAGATTATACTAAGGTATATTCCCCTCTTTGACCAAATTCAAGTTCTAAGACCATACTTTTCACTCTACCCAGACCCAGCCCAAATCACACACACACACAAACACAAACACACACACACACACACACACACACACACACACACACACACCCCTCTCTAAACAGACTCAGCTACAATGTGTTTTCTGCTGAAAAGTATTTATCATTATATTCCTTACTCTAAACACAAAGTGGTTGATTTCTCCAAGGGCAAAAAACTTGCTCCAGTTTCAACCTACCTTTAAGCCTCAAACAAACCAGGCTTTAAGAATTTCTACCCAGCCCAACTGAGGTGACTTAATCTTCAGGGTTTCATGATCTGGCAAGAGGTATAAAGCCTAGCAGGTAAGAATGCCAACAACCCCTTCAACAGCCCACAGAAAAAGTACTGGAAGTTGGCTCAGACATAATTCACACTCTGATGCCATTCAAGAAGTCTTACATATGAGATGATAGTCAAGACGCAGAGCCATAAGAACAATGAATGTAACTGGCCCTTCCTTCCTGAGCTCTCTGCTTCTCTTTCCCCTTGGCCTAAACCAGGACAGTGGCCTTTCACCTGCTGTTCTCCATTCCAGATCCCTCCAAATGCTTCCTGTACACCACTGACAAACTGATCCTTCTAAAAGGTCACTCTGATTACATCTTTTCATTTCTCACTGCCCATAAGTCTCTTCAGGGGCCATGGTAGTTATGAGCTAGAGGCTCAGTCACAACCCTCTGCTTCCATTTGTTCTACATATTGTGTGTCCATTCAAGACATCCTTTCAAAGGACTCTGGGACTAAAAAAAGCTGAAAAATCATCAGCCTACAAGATAAAAAATTTTAAAAAAAAATTATTCTTGCCTAGTACCCAAGGCCAGCCTTGGCCTGGACTAAATATAAATGCTGGCCTTTCCTCTCACTTATTTAAATATTTACCAAGTACCTATCACCTTGTATGTACTGAGCAGATGAACTAACCACTACAGACAAATTCCCCCTTCCTTTCCTGTGTCATACTCTAAATATTGGTTCTTCTAAGACCAGTTAAGCTTTGCCTCCTCTGGGAAGCCCTCTAAATACTTCAGACCTAGTGGTCTCTGCCTATCCTAAATTCTTCAGTACTTCTGGCATATAACTCAAGTGGCACTGCCCTGTGTTTACCTTTTCATGGCGCCCCTCTAACCATCCATTCCCCTCATACTAGGTTTGACATTCCTGGTGGGCAAAGACCATGTATTTAAGAACTCTTTGTATGGCCTAGCCTGTCCAGCATAAAACCATGCCCACAGCAGGCCCTCATATATATTGTTATCAATGAACTCTAACCTAAAAACCTTTCACTTGTCCTGACAAGTGATAGTAAAGCAGAGTGGAATAGTCTGCCCCAACCACTACCTCCAACCCTAATAACAACAACAAAAATTAGGGTTGGCCTTCAGAGTTAAGTTACAAATCAATACACATAACATATTAATTATAGAGTTTACACATAAAAATATATAAGCTCTAAACATTAGAATTTACTCTCATAGCAAACCATCTCCCACTGCCTTTTCTCCTGCCTTTCCCTATCCTCTAAATTCCAGATCCACATATCCAACATCAACTCCCCCACTTAGATTTTGCACTATAACTTACATTCAACATATCCAAAACTGATACTCTCCACCCTCAAGCCTACTCTTGTTTCTATATTCTCTGTGTCCAAGGCATAACCAACCACCTACTCAGCTATCCAAGGCAGAAAATGAGATGACATCCTTGATATCTTCTTCCCTCTCTCTCTCTCACACACACCTCACATACAGCCATAAAGTCCTATCGGACCTATGTCCTTTAGTATCTCTCCACTCCATTCCCTTCTCACAGTCACTGCTAATACAACCTCAGTCCAAGCCATCACGACCTCTAATCTGGATTACTGATGATCTCCTCCCAGACTCCAGAGTTATCTTCACAGAATGTCAGTGTGAGCATGGTATGTTCTAAATGAAACCTCTCACTGGCTCCTCACTGCACTCAAAATAAATCTCAGAGACCTAGCCTTGCCCTTCATAACCCCATCATTTCTCTGAAGATTTCTTGTTTCTGTAGTACTAAAATACTTGCAATTGTCTAAATACATCAGGATCTTTTGCCCTAAGCTCACCCATTCTCCCCAATGTCTAGCTCATTCCTATCAGCCCTTCAAGCCTCTTGCTGGAAGTCTTCCCTATCATTCTCCACTACACACTAAATTAATATCCCTTCTTCTATGTTCCCACATTATTCTGTGCCTCCTCTGTATAATAATGTAATTACCTCTTGATTCTCTATTTCCCCCACACCGTGTGTGCTGGTAAATGTTTAACAGTTGGTTGCAAGGAAGGGAGCTCCAATTTTTCACATTTTCCAATGTCTGTGGTGTAAATACTCCCAGCACAGCATATTTCAAGCTACCAATGCAATGTCACTGAGTATGTGAAGTTGGGAAGAAATGTGCACCAGCAAAGCAGTATATCACCATATTATATTTCCACTATATAGATACAAGAGACGTAATACTGGGGAACAATATTTTTTTTCATTTTCTGTTGCACGAGATTTTAGAACTGTTTTTATATATTTCTGCATCATTGATTCCAAATCTGAAATTCATCTTTTGGTGAATGCTCTAGTTTTTATACAATTTTAATTTCTTTTTGTTACAGTTAATGGCATGCATTGGTTTTTAAATTGGAGTTAAAGGGCAATGACTCTTGGACGGAACGTAACCACAAGGCAATTAATGTTTTACCAAACATCACTTTTATATAATTGTAGTTGTTTTTAAATGTAAGAAATTATTATCTGATAAAAACTCCCTCTTATTTTCTTTTAAGATTGAATCATGGCTTCTTCAAGTAGGCGTAAATGTAAGAATAGTCCTGACACTTTCTGTTATATATGTGGCTGTTACACATTCAATGTCAAAGGCACAATATTTCATCATTTGTGACATGTGCATATATTGCCTATTTTCAAGTTCTGCTTGGCGACCAAGACAAGAATTGGGCTCCTCATATTGTGTGTCATAATTGTGAGGAAATGCTTCGTGACTGGACAAAAGGAAAATGCAAAGGAATTTTGCTGGAGTATTCCCATGGTTTGGCGTAAACCTAAGGACCACAGCAGTGACTGTTATTTCTGTCTGATCCATACAAAGGACATCAGCAAGAAAAAATGGCATATGACCACATATCCTAATATTCCTTCAGCAATACGACCTATCCCACACTCTGAGACACTCCCGCTTCCAGTTTTCAATGGTTTTATTTCTTCTAAGGACGAAGAAAGTGAACATGGTGATCAAGATGCATGAGGAAATGGTATTCTGATAAGATGCATGAGGAAATGGTTGTAGAATCTGAAGGGTGTTCTTCTGATGCTAAGCAGTCATTAACCCCTCAGCAGTTTAGCCACCCCAAATTGAATGACTTAGTAAGAGAATTGGGCCTATCAAAGAAAGCAGCTGAGTTATTAGCCTTCAGGCTTCAAGAAAAGAATGTACTTCACCGGTCAGCTAAAGTATCCTTTTTCAGGAAGCGTGAACAAAGTTTTGTGGACTTTTTTTCCGAAGACAAACACTTTGTTTACTGTCATGATGAGTAGTCTTCTCAGCCAGCTAGGTATTACTACTTACAGTCCAAAAGAATGGCAGCTATTTCTTGACAGCTCTAAATGGAGTCTGAAGTGTGTTCTCCTATACAACGGTAATGTTTATGCAGTGGTTCCAATTGGTTATTCAACTCATCTGTGAGATTATAATGACATAAAAATTGTCCTCGACTTTCTGAAGTATGAGAAGCATAAGTGGATCATTTGTGCAGATCTTAAAATGGTAAATTTCCTGCTAGGACAACAGAGAAGTTTCACAAAGTATCCTTGCTTTCTGTGTTTGTGAGACAGCCAAGCTCGGGAGAAACACTGGACACAGAAGGAGTGGCCAAAACATGAAGCTCTGGAAGTAGGGATGCAAAATATTGTGAATGAACCTGTAGTTAATTGAGACAGGATCATTTTTGCCCCACTTCACATCAAACTTGGCTTAATGAAGCAGTTTGTTCAGGCTTTTAATAGAGAAAGTGAATGCTTTCAACATATTATTTCTGATTTTCCTGCCTTGTCTTTCGAGAAGATAAAAGCAGGTATATTCGATGGACCTCAAATTCTAACCCTCATATGTGACAAAGAATTTGCCAGGAAGATGAATAAGGAGGAGAAAGCAGCATGGCAGTCTTTTGTGGCAGTTAAAAAAAACTTCCTTGGCAACAAAAAAGCAGGAAACTATGAACTTCTGGTTCAAAGGATGCTGTTGGCTTTCCACGACATTGGATGAAACATGAGCGTTAAGATTCACTTCCTGAACAGTCACCTTGATAAGTTTCCCTAAAATCTTGGAGCTGTTAGTGATGAGCAGACTACTGCTGGAGCATCAAACAAGATTGTCCTCAACAAGTACACAAACGCAAGAGCTACAAACGCAAATTTTTGCCTGAATAGAATTTAAATAAGTTTTGTGCAAATTTTATGACTAAAATAAGTGTTTTAATATGTTCTATTTTGAAATTGTAGACAAATTCTGATGTAATCATATCTTTTAGTGTATTTACTGCATTATATAAATTATTATATTTTCACAAAGATGATGCCCAAGAAGACATTCTACTTCATTATGTTAAACTAAATGTTGAAAATTTTACAGTAAGATGAAAACCTAAAATCTTGAATTGCAAAAAAACTGTAGCTTGCAGAGAAAAACTAATGTCATGTTTGAGATCAGCACACTCGAATTAGGTAAGAACAAGTGTTTTTGTGGATGCAACAAAAATTTTGTTCCCCAGTATAATCTAGGACACATAGTTTATAGTAAAATAACTAGGAAGTGATGAGTTTTGAGTACTTCTCACACTTGCTTTTAATATTTATAAGTTACATAATTTAATTTTTAGGGCTGTATTTAAAAACTAACTCACAAAATTTCTAAAAATTTAATAAGCAGCTCATGCAAGTGGGTGATTGTTGGCTCCAGCATACCACTGCCCACCCTAGACTTTGAGTTCCGTGAGAAACAGGATGGAGTCTTATTTCTCTCTCTATTTTTAGCCTCTGGCACATGACAGGTGCTCAATAAATGATTATTGAGTAAATGGATGATGGAAAGTAAATGAAGTATAACTACCAACTATTCCATCTTTCTTCACTTCCCCTTATTAATATAATTATGGTTTTGTCCCTCTCAATTTGCCATCTTCCTTCCCCATCAGCAACTTAGGGAATTCTGTCTTAGATAGTGTAGTTCCCTGTGCCAATACAGAATCAGGAGAACGGGGCCAGAAAACGCCAGCATCAACTAGAGAAGAGGGAAGCAGCAAGAAGGGTTGCTGCCGCTGCCTACTGTGTCAGTTCTTAGGCTCTTCCCATCGTTGAAGAAAATTCAGGCAATAAATGGAAAAAAATAAAAAGTCTCTTGAAAGCAGGTCAGCAAAGTAGGAAACAGAACAGCCTCTGAGTAGGCTGACTGCGGAGTGTCTGGGGGGTCTGTCAGATGCGGAGCGCCAGAGCATCCAGGCAGGGTGTGAGAGAACGAGGAGAGAAACTGGGGTCACAGAAATGCTGCTGAGGGTTATGAACTACATCGCTTCTAAAAGGCTTCAAGAGATGGCAATAAAATTCAGGCAGGGTGGGCTGCTACTGGGCTACAGACAACAGAGCCCAGGCACATTATGCTCAAGCTCTAGATGAGACAAAAGAAAGGCAGTTTCCTAAATGAAAGGAGGAAAAAACCTCCGTCGGAATAAAATTATGCCAAATGCATTAAAATTCCTCATCAAAATAGTATCCTTTAAAAAGGGAGACTGAAAAACAAAAATTGGAGAGAAAAAGTCCTTGGTCCCACTCATCCCACACTACCCAAGAAAGAAAATGATTTAATTATCCGACAGAGTCATTTGGTTCAGTCTCAGGTCAGATCCATGTTGTGAAACTTGAAGCCTCTAAATACCTAAATGCCATAACTCAGTCCCTCGTTTAAGATTCAGCCTTTTGATCAATTTAGCCTCCCCATGGTTCACTTTCAGGAAGCAAGAAGTGGTAGCAGGCCCTCAGAAACATCTTGCCAGTGCTAGTTTTCATGGCAAATTAACAAACTGCCTCTCTCTTGTGCTTCAGGTTCTCATGAGTTCATAGCTTGACTCTGCTTCCCTAAGTCTGGGCAGCAACAAGATGATGACAAATAGGATTTTGGAACCTACAGGGCTCTGGCAAACTGCAGGTTTGCCATGTATCCCATTCCTACAGTACAAGGCTAAAATGGCCTAATTTAGATTTCTCCTTCTGGGTTAATGAAGGACCTGGCACTTGAGATGTCCAAGCAGCAGGATTCAGGACTTGGTGCGGCAATCCTGTCTTCAGGAAATACCACCTACACACGGGCTGCTATAAAGCCCCATATTTCAGTGGTGCCCCCACAGTTCACAGCATCAGGTTGATTTCCTGCAATAGCCGCACATGAACACATGGAACAGGGGTCCCCAAACTATGACCTGCGGGCCACATGCGGCCCCCTGAGGCTATTTATCCGGCCCCTGCTGCATTTCCGGAAGGGGCACCTCTTTCGTTGGTGGTCAGTGAGAGGAGCACAGGATGCATTCGCACCCATAGTTCCCACTGAAATACTGGTCAGTTTGTAGATTTAAATTTACTTGTTCTTTATTTTAAATATTGTATTTGTTCCCGTTTTGTTTTTTTTACTTTAAAATAAGATTTTAAAGTAAAAAGTTGGTCTGCATAGGGATTTGTTCATAGTTTTTTTTATAGTCTGGCCCTCCAATGGTCTGAGGGACAGTGAACTGACCTGACCCCCTGTGTAAAAAGTTTGGGGACCCCTGACATGGAAGATATGCAACAGGAAGCAACAGCTCCTGGGTAGCAGTTAATAATAAGTTTATAATAACTGAGGTCAATGATATGTTAAAGCACTTTACCTCCTCCATAATCTCATTTTATCTTGAAAACAACCCTATGAGTAAGGTGCTATTATCTCCTGAGATATAACTTACCCAAAAGTCCCACGTAACTACTAAGTGGGGAATGGACACACTCCAGCCCAGGTCTACCTGACCACAGGGCCCAGGCTTTTAATAGGCATGTCCACTGACTTGGGATAATAAACACAGCCTATCTGGCCAATGGGGCTCATTTCTTAAATTCTACTCTCTGAGATTCTTCACAGTGCAGCCAAGGCCGGCCAAAAGAAAAAAGACTGCATCCTCTAGGACCTGTGACTCAGCATCACTTCACCCCACTGACTGGGAACCTGCAGCGTATACAGTCTGTCCTTAAAGTCATGGTGCACTTTTGACTGGTCGACCGGTCAAAAGTGCACCATGACTTTATGGACACACTGTACTTACCGGAGTCAGTATTACTCAATGTATTGAATTCGGAATTTTCACACAAGCCCATCAGGATTCATCAAAGCTGACCAGCGGCTGCTGCCATTCTTATAATGTGCTCCCTCATAAATAAGCTCAAGAACAGGTGTGCTATTAATCACATTCCTAAGAATCCAATTCACAGACTACTTCCTTCAAAACCCAGGGAAAAATATCTCTTAAGCCGTCTGTTAAAATATAAAACATAAGAGAAATGTTTGAGTTCTGACAAAATTAGACAAGGAGAAAGATTAAAAAAAAAATACCTCTTATTATGTGATATTTTGGAAGTCAAGCATTTATTTGTTTTGAATAGGAACACTGAGCTTTTCTATGTATGTGGGTTTTGTTTTCTTTTCCAGGGACAGAGAGAGAGTCAGAGAGAGGGATAGATAGGGACAGACAGACAGGAACGGAGAGAGGTGAGAAGCATCAATCATTAGTTTTCCGTTGCGAAATTTTAGTTGTTCATTGATTGCTTTCTCACATGTGCCTTGACCGTGGGCCTTCAGCAGACCAAGCAACCCCTTGCTGGAGCCAGCGACCTTGGGTCCAAGCTGATGAGCTTTTGCTCAAGCTAGATGGGCCTGCGCTCAAGCTGGCAACCTCCGGATCTTGAACCCGGGTTCTCCACATCCCAGTCCGACGCTACATCCACTGCACCACCACCTACCTGGTCAGGCTCTATGTATGTGGTTTTTTGGGGGGTTTTTATTATTATTCATTTTAGAGAGGAGACACAGAGTGAGAGAGAGTGAGAGAGAGAGAGAGAGAGAGAGAGAGAGAGAGAAAAGGGGGAGGAGCTAGAAGCATCAACTCCCATATGTACCTTGACCAGACCAGTGCAGGGTTTTTGAACTGGCGACCTCAGTGTTCCCAGGTCGACGCTTTATCCACTGCACCACCACAGGTCAGGCTCTATGTATGTGGTTTTGATGGAAGCTACAATAGACTTTCATAAGTTTAAAAAAAAAAAAAGTCCAGGAAAATTGTACTAAGACTCTAAAAATCCTTATAAATTATAAAAAGTTACAGATATGTAGCTTAAGAACCACTGAATCTAATAGGGGAAAAAAATCTGAGAACAAAGCATATTCAAGTTACTTTTTATATACTTTATTAATGTTCTTTTCAGCCTAACCTAGTTTTAGGGGTCATCTAGCAAGTGAAAAAAATTAGGCCAGTTCTACAATGGCAAATTACATCAAATAAGGAACTTGCTTTAGAAAACTTATCTGAAAATGTTCTTGTCTGGACCTGGAAAAACCATCTAAAACAGTGGTTCTTAACCTGGGTTCTATCGAACCCTAGGGGCTCGATGAGTTGGTCTCAGGGGTTCAGAGAAGCCTCTGACGCGGAGGCCAGAATAAAGTAATACCGTAATTTGTTGTGAGTTCATGCACTTTGTTGGTTTTGTTCTTTGAACAAGGTGATGTTCATGCATGGCTCATTTTGTGCACCAGTAAAAAAACATATACCTATGTCTTGAATTTGGGAAAAAAAATCATATTTTATTTATCACTAAAGAAGGGTTCGGTGAATGTGCATATGAAACTGGTGGGTTCGGTACCTCAAAAAAAGGTTAAGAACCACTGGTCTAAAACCTAGCAAGGAGGATCCTAAAAACCTAAATCTGGTAGGGAGAAATTAAGTGGTTTCTCTTGCTGACTTTGTTTTTTTACGGTTGAAAACCTTACTTCGCCAAAATGTATTTCCAAAATGGAGAATTTGGTTTCAATTATCATGGATGAAATGCACATCTGCTGCAGGCAGCAGTGATGCCCAAACATTTCTAAAAGGGTTTCTCCCATGACTTCTGGGGTGGGGGAGGACTCAGCGATATGCTGCAGGAAGAGAGAAAAGGCTACCGCGCTGCACTCAGCACTTGCTCTTCCCTGGGTCTTGCCAGCGTTTTAACTGGCATTGCAAACTCAGCGTTCAGAGAGCATCAGCTCTCTAAGTCATGTCTTCTCAGAAAATATGATCTATCTGTTCCTGAACTGAGGGCGAAAAGATAAACCTCTTCCAGTTCCAAAGGTCCCCAAGGTCCAGAGCAGTCCTTACTCTCCTCAGTGAGGCCAAGCCATTCTCCCTCTGAGGACTGTTCACACAAATTCACAGCATAATTTTGGGTGAATGGGGCCCACCTCAAGCAGGGACATCCTAATGCTTCTGATGACAGAAATCACAATTTTAAGAAAAATGGACAACCAACTTCCCCTTTTTATGAGCTTCTTCCGAAAGTTGTGGTCCTCTTCAACTCTTGCAGATATGCCAGAACTAGGCCTGAAATTTCTTTTTAATTGTGGCAAAATACATGAAACATGAGATTTACTACAGTGTGTCCATAAAGTCATGGTGCACTTTTGACCTGTCACAGGAAAGCAACAAAAGATGATAGAAATGTGAAATCTGCACCAAATAAAAGGAAAACTCTCCCAGTTTCATACCTATTCAGTGCAGTTCAATGTGGGTTCCATTTGTTGCCCTACATACATCCAAACGATAGTTAAGTTCTTGCCACACACAGGTAAGGACATCTGGTGTAACAGAGTGAATAACGCCTGTGATTCTCTGTTTTAAGTGATTAATGTTGTTGATATGTTCAATGTACACATGTTGCTTCACATAACCCCAAAAGTAAAAGTGTAAGGGTGTCAGATCCGGGGATCATGGTGGCCATGGCTCTATAGACTCGTCACTGACTGATGGCCTACTAGAACAGGGTTTCTCCACCAAACTCCTGGTTTCCTTCAACTCCTTATCCCACCGAGTAATGTTATTCCTATGTGGTGGCGCTTCATTATAAAAGCGTCGATATTCACGTTGCACTTTGGTCACGGATTCTAATTTAGCGAGCCACAGAACACACTGAACTTTCCTCTGTACCATCCACATCTCGACTGGCATGGCCGTGGGCTGCTCCGCTGTATACATGGTGTTACATCATCATCTGCGCATGCGCACATGCTGCCACATCATCCTACAGAAACTGCGAGGGTTTTCCTTTTATTTGGTGCAGATTTCACATTTCTATCATCTTTTGTTGCTTTCCTGTGACCGGTCAAAGGTGCACCATGACTTTAGGGACACACTGTATTTTAACCATCTTTAAGTGTACACTTCAGCAGCATTAAGTACATTTATAATGTTGTGCCACTATCAACGCCATCCATCTCCAGAACGTTTTCCTTTTCCCAAAATGAAACTCTGTACCCATTAAACAATAACTCCCCACTGCTCCCTCTACCCAGCCACTGGCAACCACCACTCTACTTTATGTCTATATGAATTTGACTGCTCTAGGTACTTCATATAAATTAGAAATTTATTTTAATCCATCCACAAGTCCTATTTCCAGAACAGAAATAAAATTCCAGTAGCAAGGGCAACTGCCATATTCAATGTCTAGCTGCTCTAGGCACACATGCACGCGCACACACAATGACTATAGTAACTGAGAGCCTTTTCCTTTACTAAATAGAAGACAGAGTCATCTTCCTCTGACTGACCAAGCCACAGAGATTCTTCACACAGAGAGATGAGAAAGATCTTCAAAGGTCACACAGAGCTAGAGAGCTTGCAGGATACAACAAAGGTGAGTGCAAATTCACAGATTCTTCTTAAGATGTTGGCCTGAACAAAGGTGTGTCCAGCTCATGGTTCCAAACCAGTAAGGCATTCAGATGCCTCGGGGTGTCTATAATAAAAGAGGGCTGAGGCAGGTCTTGATGAAACCTAGAAGAGGAAATGCCAAGCCTTGTATCTTACTATGAGGAGGTAATTTATGTAGAAGCGAGATGCTGCCCTGATAAGCTCTCTCTAATTTTCTCATGGGAATGGTCCCACATAATATAGGAAGGTCCTAAAATAAGCTATGTTAGTATCCCAGCAGAGTCATGAGGTGCAACAGAGCAATAAATGAATACCAATGATAACAATTGCCATTTTCTGTACTTACTCTATGCCAGAAAAACTTACTGTCTCATTTGATCTTCACAACTCTATGAGGTATAGATACTATTTTCCTTTTGTACCAAAAAAAAAAAATTATTTCTGAAAAATATGTGACACACTCAAGGTCACACAGTTGATGAAGTAGATTCACTGTAAGATCTCTGTTACTCCAAAGCCCATACTTTTAATTAATAGTCTTTCAAGGTAGAAGTTATTTTCACACCTCATGGCAAAGAAAGAAAATTGTTCATTAAAAATCTATTGGCTGAAAATGTTTAATGCTTAAAAACAGCCCCAATTAAGCTTCACCAGGTTAAGTGCAGAACTAGCCCCAGATTCAGGGTTCCTTCAGTCTCTGAAGGTTTGACATGTGATCCTAGACCAGTCACTCCGTTTCTCTGACCCCAGGTTTCCCAGGAACTTGTAAAACAAGACTACCTCCCCCCTTCTCACCCTGCTTCGAAGCATTCCATAGGGTCAATTACCCATACTGAGATAATAAGGCTGATAGCCAAGGATGAACCTATTGGCCAAAGGTTTCAATCTCCTCTCTAATCAACTTTCTTCTTAATTATCAGACCTTCCCACAAAAGTTATCAACTAATCAACAAATAATTATCCAGGACCTACTATGCATGCAGCCACAGAGTAGTCAATGAGGACTATTCAGGGGTATAGGCAACATCCTTGTCCTCGAAGACCTGACTTCAAGTTTGGGGACTTACAATGAGATAGGAAACCCCCTTTTTACTAAGAGGCTTAAAAGGCATTTTATGATTTAGGCCAAGTGTTCAGAGAGATTTTATAAATATGATTCGTATACTTGTGTGTGATTTACACAAGCTCAAGATGGCCGATCACATTCCTGCTTAGGAAGGGCTATTATACTGTAAATGAAGAGGTTTTCGTACTAGAAGGTTCTGAAAGGAAGGAAGAAAGAGATGTAGGACCCCCTCCCTTCCCCACACCTGTGAGGAAGAAGAAGGTAAACAGCCAGGAATGCGGGAGAGGGGAGGGAGACTTGAGTAGCCCTTTCCTCTCCCCTTTCTTTCTCTTTAATGGGCAATTTACAAACACTATCCTCTGATATTGTGTAAGCCCCCTCCCATCGTGAAATCGTGTGATTGACATATGTACCTCAAGTCTAGACAAAGGAATCATGAGATCCATGTATGTGAACTTGTGTTCTGTAAAGGGTATATAAGATGTAAAAAATCTAATTTCAGGAAGCACATGTCTTTGGAGCCACAGGCCTTACATACTTTGCAAGCTTCAATAAATTCTCTTTTCCTCTTATAGTTATCTGAGTGTCAATCCTCCATTGGGTTGCTTTCCTGCTACAACAAGACATAAGAAACAAAGGCACAAAAATGGTTGGGTGTCCTATTATTCAGTATCCAACATGAGATACAACTAAAGGTACTGGAATTCAGAACATCAGCTAGGACTAGAAAAGCTGAGGTCTCCAAGATAAAGTGGAATTTTAAAACTTTTTGGAAAAAGGAAGGGAAAGGCATTCCAGGCAAAAGGAATTCCGAAAAATAAGGATCTGAGGCTGGATGGAATAGTGTACAGGATGAGCGATCACAAAAGAGACCAATAGCTCCCTTGGTGGGGGTGAGGGTGGGCAGAAGAAATGGAGATAGCAGCCAGATTTCAGAAGGCAAATGCCTGGCATGGTAATCTGGATGTGGAATAGAAACAAAATGTAGTGAGCTGGATGACCTAGTGAATGTTGAAAGCTACTCAGTTTGGATTTCTTACCTACTCTGTCTCCAATAAGGAAAAAAGCAAAAGAACACATGCAAAAACCAGGTGTTATAAGCAAAAGCCATCAGCCACTCCAGCTGAAAGGCAACCGAGTACTGAAGAACAACAAGAGCACTCTTGAGGGTATGGACTCACTACATTTCTTAATACAGTACTGGGAACACACTAAGTGCCCCAAAATGCTCTGGAAGCAGAACTTTGATCTGCTGCTGCTAGTCTCCTATGGACCTTTCAGCCACATTATATCATGGCTTAAGAAAATAGGCCTGGTCCAGAATCTCTAAAGATCCATTCACATCACTGTTGCTCTTCTGCTAGATACCACACCAATAGGAAAGGTAAGGACACTGCCCACCTTTGCCCCAAGTCTAGGAAATGGGCCACATGGAATCCAACACTAAGCTCCCGCTGCAAAGAGCATCCAGGGAGAGGCTCCACCAGCAGCATACTACATCTAAAAAGTCCCAGACCCTTCCTGTGGAAGTCACATCAAGAAACACAGCCCCGGACCTGGCCAGGTAGCTCAGTTGGTGAGAGCGTGAACCCAATACGCCAAGGTTCAGGTTGATCAGCGGCCAGGGCACAGACAAGAATGAACCAATGAATGCATAAATAAGTGGAACAACAATGTTTCTGTTCCTCCCTCTCTCTTTCTCTCTCTCTTTCTTCTCTATTTTCTCTCTCTCTCTCTTTTTCCTCCCTCTCCCTCCCTTCCTCTCTCTCCTTAAAATCAAGCAATAAACAGAATTAAGAAAAAAAAAGAAAGAAACTAGTCAGTCCCTGGGGTCTGTTCCAAGGAGAGGACACCCAACATCATGCTAGTTCTGATGGGGTTTAGAGACGTTTAATGGCATCCTTCCTCACCATGCAATGCAGAGTTGGGACAATCTGTGCAAAGGAAAGTGTTTATTGAGGTCCTCTCCAGATAGTGTTGATTTAGAGAAACCTGTTAGCATTTAACCAGCCAGTTACCATCTGCATCAAACTGGCAACTCAAAGCAGCAGCCCTCCCGTCAGTGGTGCACTTCCATGGCATGAACCCTCCTGCTGTCTTTACACCTAGAGGAAAATGGCAAGCCTTGTTCTCTAACAGCCACATATCCACAAAATGAAGAGGCTGGCACAACATGAGATGTTCTAGCACGCAGAGGAATAATCCACCCCTGCACTGCGCTGAGTACCTTCACAATGAAAGAATCAGATCCTCAGATAATAGTTTAAAATTTATATGCATGCCCCTGCCAGAAATAAACCCTTGCTAGTTAGATCCAGCTTGACAGACATACTTAAATTCCCTTCTGCTGATTCCTAATTCATAAGAAACCCCTGGTAGAAGAATCAAGAGTTCCTATTACGCACATACCTTCCAGTGCCATTTATAAACTTTTCAATGCAAATGAAAGTCAAATCAGAGCAAGTGTCATCTGATAGGTTTCTCTCCTTCTTACTTGAACTTGTGTGCGTATACAAGCACGCATGCACATGCCCTCTCTCTCTCTCTCTCTCTCTCTTTCACACACACACACACACACACACACACATTTAGGACAGACATCATCATGGCATGGCTGCTGAAGATTTGAGCACGTCAGTGTGAAAATGCAATCACTCTGTGCCAGGCCAGCCCTGCTATGACATCAAAAAACCCCTCACCAAAGAAAAAACACCTCAGGAAAGCGAAACAAACCAGACCTGCCTTTGCGGAAGCTAAATCTCTGGGGAGAGGGGCTTCCAAGCTCTATTCGGCCTCCCGCTGGGATCCATCAGTGGCCAGGTCTTCCAATCTTGCCTAGCTAACGCAAACACAAAAGCTGGTGCCTGCCGCACAAGCACACATTCACACACACACACACACACACACACACACAAACACACGCTTGTACATACATACCTTTCACCCTCCATTGTGTGAGGCCCAGCGTGGGTGGCAGCTGAACTGTGCACGCACCCAGAGATCCTAGCTCTGTTCTCAGTTCTCGTAGCCAACCAACAGGAGATTTGATCAGCAACAGTGATTCAGCATGGCTGCAAATGAAGCCTCCTCCCTCTCGATCCTCCTTCCTCTGACTTACTAGCGGCAGCTTCTACCGCAGAAGCAGCAGCAGCAGCAGCAGCAGAAAATGTCTTACCCAGAGCTCCCTGCAGCCCTTTCAGCTGCTAAAAGCAGCAACCCACTTGCTCCCCCTCCCCCGCAGGCTTGCTGCTCCTCCGTCTCCTAGGAACAGCGCAGCTCCAGCGACCCAAGTGCAGTGCCACCTTTCCAGCTGCCTCCACATCTGCCCAGGCATCCCCAGCCCAGACTACTAGCTCATCCCAAGGGCTCCTGTCTCCTCTGCCTAGACTGCAAAGGCTGGCAGTTCCTCACTATCCCAAGAAATACTGGCCCCTACCTTCCTCCCTGCCCCCATAGGCTATGAGTGTGTCAGCCTGGCCAGATTGCTGGAATGAGGAGGCCCCTCCCTCTGTGGCTTGCAGTGGAGTTTATCCACCTGGGGAAATTGACTGTAGGTCACAGCTCTTGTTCCAATTCCTCCTCCCAAAATCTACAGTAGCTCTGCGAGTGATAGATAGAGAGTCGTTAGAGGGAAAGAGCCTGATAGAACTGAGAAGAATGCAAAGAGAAATTAGAAAAGGAATCTGGTAGAAATAGGTGAAACTGAAGCAAACCCTGTTACTGCAAGAGGCCAAATTGCATAGCACAAATCTAAAATGTCTTCCTAAAGATTCTCATACTGAAATTCAAGTAAACTGTGGCTTAACTACCAAGTCTCCCACTGACTCCCCACCTCCAGCCCAAGTATGGTACACCCTGTTATCTCCAGCTGTTGATATTCAATTTAAACTAACAACTCTAAAACATAATCTTGGGGAAGACAAGAGCCCAGTCCGTTTTCTAGCCACAGTCAAGAGGCTTAGAAGTAATTGAGGCCATTGATGATTGATTAGGCACACAAATGGGTTTAGAAGCTTCCCTGATGCCTCAGTAAATCATACATGGGCATCTCTATTCTAGCACCTTCCGTGTCACACCTGTGCTCATCAGATTCCAAATCACCACTAGCCATCTGAGTGATCTTTCAGCAAGACTTTTCTGACCCTGGAACCCATCTCTCATCCCTAAGACAGGATGAGGGCAATCTCGAGTCCTTTTCAGCTCGAAATCACATGTCTAAAAATGTCTTACCGATCCATTTTCCTTCTCATTAGAGTAATCCATCAGACTGTTTAAGAAGAAAATCTTACTGAGCTTATTCTTTGTATGGGGCTTTAAGGAAAGTATGAGAGATGTTTAATAAATCTATTATTGTTATAATTGTGGCAAGTTGAGTTTCTTCCCTGCTACAGAGCCCTGAAACCAAGGCAGGAAGAAGGGACACTGAAGTAATATAAACTAAAAGTAACTTAAATCTCACATAGACTGGCCCAGATGTTATTCTCAATGATTATCTCCTGCGAGCTCAGTGTCCCCTTAGATTAGGTCATTCTCCGGGTTTACTCTTTCTGCTGAGAGAGGAGGCCTGGGTAGTCTTATTTACACACGACATCTTCCTTTCACAACACTTATCACCACTTCCTCCTTTCCCAACAACACTGCTCACATTTTTCACTCTCTGTCTCTTCCTCCTCTAACCAGTCTTATGGCTCTACTCCAGATATTTCCTCTTGAGGTAAATCACACAGACCAGGAGTAGCTGAACATCACAAATAAGGAAATTGAATCCTAGAATCCGTGCCAAAGTGCAGACGTCCACCAGGAAGACAACTGGGTGATTCATAAAAAGGATGTAAAAATGAGTCTCTCTTTTACAATTTCATACCCTCATTCACAACTTCACCAGACAGGAAATGGGAGAAATGTCACATCTAACAAACCAGAGAAAAGGAAAAAGGAAAAGAAAAAAAGGCCAGGAAATAAATACACAAGGGCTGAACATACTGAGATTTCAATATACAATGACTGTGAGGCAGTTTAAAATTTTACGTAATTTTCTTTGCAATCTACTGTTGCCGTGCTAACCATCACTACAATGTATATTTTGAAACCATCCCATACTACTACTACCTGCACACTTTATTCAACGCTCACTCTATCCACAAGAAGTATGCAGAACAGAGGCAACTCAGAGGTTACCAAGAAAAAGCTATCTAGGAAAACCAGGGCCAAATCTGAGCCAAGAATTAAAGTCTCCAAACTGCTGGCACAAAGTTCTCCCCCTAATTTTCTCTAGTTTGAGCTACATTTTCTACCTTCTCATCCAAATGTTCTGTTTGCTGTAGGGCAACCTTCCTGAATGAATTTCAGATTCAGAAGAACTGCGACTGAGTTCCTGCAGCAGGGGAAGCCAAAGAAACCCGAGTAGCGTCTGCCTGAAGGAAGAGGTCCCGCCCTAGGAAGCCTAGCAGGTGTCATACCCCCTTCCTAGTTCTCCCTCCCACAGGCAAGGCTCCTCCCGCAGCTTACCTATAGTACCTAAGGGCCCCACCTGTCTATCCCAAAGCAATTTGCCCAGCTATGGATACCAACTTTGTTCAGAATCCTTCGGCTCTATGCTGCTCAGGAAGAAAACATGTTAGAAGAAACTTTGATGTTAAGTGGATATGGTCTAAAAAGTTCTCTCCACAAATAGCCAGTAAAGCATAGCTTATCTGGAGTTAGAAAACCAATCATTCTTCCTTTTTTTAAAATTGAGTTTATTGGGGTGACATTGGTTAATAAAACTATATAGGTTTCAAGGGTACAATTCTATAATACATCATCTGTATATTGTATTGTATTCAACCACCCAAAGTCAAGTCTCCTTCCAGCACCATTTATCCCCCCTTTAAGTTCTCCTTCCTCCCCCCACACACCTTTCCCCTCTAGTAATCACCATACTGTTGGCTATGTATATGAGATTTCTTTTTCTTATTTTGCTTAATCCCTTCACCTTTTTTACCTAGTCCCCTTATCCACTCCCCTCAGACAGCTGTCAGTCTGTTCTCCATATCTATGAATCTGTTTCTATTTTGTTTGTTTGTTTATTTTCTTCACTAGATTCCACATACGAGTGAAATCACATGGTAGCTGTCTTTTTCTGACTGGATTATTTCACATAATACTCTCTAGGTCTCATTCTTCCTTTTAAGTGTCTTTTTTTCTTCTTTTCTTGCTTTCCTCTTCCTTCTCCAGAACATCAGTTCCCCATATCTACAGGCACCTTAACACAGGACAACACAGGACAGGGGACCCACACGTAGCTGTGCAGTAGAACAATCTGCCCTACTGATAAGCACTGTGGGCATCAGCAGACCAAAAGGCACAAGACACTCTTTAGGGTTATGGAAATGTTTCATATCTTGACTGTGGCAATTCACAACTGTATACAACTATTACATTTCATCAAACTAGACACGTAAAATGGATGAATTTTATGTAAATTACACCTCAATAAATCTGGGAAAATAAAAACACTACATAGCCAGCCTCTGTCTCACACCTATTGAGTGAAAACCCAAGGAGCAAAAATTTTAATAAACTTCATAGGTTTATTAAATAATAAACAGCTAAATGCAAAGGCCACTTGGAACAATGAAAAGATCTCACATCATTAGAATCATACAGACCAGGGTCCAAATATATTGATATTTACTAGAAACATAACCCTAGGCAAGTTACATTACAAGTCTCAATTTTCTCATCTATAACAGGAAGATAATACTTACCGTATTTTTTGCTCCATAGGACGCACCTGGCCATAAGACCCATCTAAGGTTTTAAGGAGGAAAATAAGAAAAAAGAATATTCTGAACCAAATGGTGTATTAAAATATTTAATAAAATACTGTATTTTTCGCTCCATAAGACACATGGGCATTTTCCCTTCCACTTTTTCAGGGGGAAAAGTGCATCTTATGGAGCAAGAAATATGGTATACCTACCTCCCAGGGTTGTTAGGTTTCAATATGAAAAAGTACATAAAACATGTAGCAGAGCCAGGCCAATAATAAACACTCAGTAACCATTAGCAGCTATTATTTGCATTGCCTATGCCAATGTGAATTCTTGTTCTGAGGTCAAGAAGAAAGTCAGCCAGTGTACCTTATGCCAGGAAGCACAGCCGTGGGCCTCTCCTAAAGGCATTTCCAGTAATGACTATTAGAAACAGGTCACCAAGGATGAGGCAAAACCAGAGCTAAATTAAGGCCCACCCACATCTTTACCACCAAAACCTCCCCTCAGACCTGGACCACTTTATGAGTAGACCTTCCCTATAGCTGCTTAGAGTCTCTAGCCCAGGAAGCCAGGCAGAAACTGAAAATGAACTTGAAGTCCCAAAATGTAAAAAGGTAAAAGGAACAGCACCTTATCCAGAGTAATATCTGTCTTCCCTCAATACTTCTTCTGAGATAGAAGAACCCATGCCCTGAGTAGATATAAGAAAATAATCACCCATAGCATTTGTGTTGCACTTTAACACTTACAAAGTATTTCATGTCCCTTATCTCCTTTAAGATAACACCCCCTGAATAGTAATATGAGCTCCCATTACTTGTCTATCTCTGGGCAGATTCACTACCCAAAACTATACCTGTATCCCTCTCATTTAATGCTCATTATTGAGGGAACTATTATTCCTGTTCTAAATGTGAGGTAAACAGAAACACAACAGATTTTTTTTTCTTTTTTATTTTTTACAGGGACAGAAAGAGAGTCAGAGAGAGGGATAGATAGGGACAGACAGACAGGAACGGAGAGAGGTGAGAAGCATCAATCATTAGTTTTTTGTTGCCGTTGCGACACCTTAGTTATTCTATTGCGTTCTCACATGTGCCTTGACCGTGGGCCTTCAACAGACCGAGCCACCCCTTACTGGAGTCGGCGACCTTGGGTCCAAGTTGATGAGCTTTTGCTCAAGCCAGATGGGCCCCCACTCAAGCCAGATGGGCCCGCGCTCAAGCTGGTGAACTCAGGGTCTCAAACCAGAGTCTTCCGCATCCCAGTTCGATGCTCTATCCACTGCGCCACCACCTGGTCAGGCCACAACAGATTTTTATGTGTTGATTTTGTATTGTGCAAATTTACAGAACTTGTTTATTAGTTTCAACATTTTTTTTACAGCGTCTTTAGGGATTTCTGATATCATGTTATCTGCAAATAGTGATAGTTTTACCTCTTCCTTTCTAGTTTGGATGCCTTTAAATTCTTTTTCTTGCCCAATTGCTTGGGCTAGGAATTCCAATGTTATGTTGATAAAAGTGGTGAAGGTGAGCATCCTTGCCTTGTTGCTGATGTTAGAGAAAAGGCTTTCAACTTCTCACCATTTAGTCTGATGCTAGCTGTGTGCTTGACATGTGTTGAGGTACATCTCCTCTATACCCACTTTAATGAGAGTTTTTATCATAAACATTCAGTTTTGTCAAATGATTATTTTTGCATCTATTAAAATGATCATATGATTTTTATTCTTCATCTTGTTAATATAGTGTATTACATTCATTGATTTACATGTGTTCAATCACCCTTGCATCCAAAAGATAAAATCCCACATAGTCATGGTGAATTATCCTTTTAATGTGCTACTGAATTTGGTTTGCTAGGATTTATTTGAGGATTTTTGTACCTACATTTATCAGGAATATTTCCTTTCCTTGTGGTATCCCTGTCTGGTTTTGGTATCAGGGTACCACTGACCTCACAAAATGAGTTTGGAAGACTTCCTTCCTCTGTTAGAGCTAATAAATTCAATAAAGTTGCCAAATATAAAATCAACATGCCAAAATCTGTTGTTTCTATACACTAATAACAAACTATCATTAAAAGAAGCAAACTATCCCATTTACAATTGCATTAAAAAAATACCTAGGAATGCTTACGTTGGCAGTACATACACTAAAATATATTAGGAATAAATTTAACCAAGGAGGTGAAAGACCTATATATTGAAAACTGCAAGACACAGGTAAAAAAAAAACAACACAAAACACAAATAAATGGAAAGATATTACATGCTCATGATTGAAAGAACCAATAGTTAAAATGCCCATACTACCCAAAGCAATGTACAGATTCATTATGATCACTATCAAAATTTCTATGGCATTTTTCAAAGAAATAAAACAAATCATCCTAAAATTTGTATGAAACTACAAAAAAAATTTAAAAAGTCAAAGAGCCGTGGGAGAGAGATAGATGGTGATGAAGGGAGACTTGACTTCAGGTGGTTAACACACACCTATACAGATAATGTATTATAGAATTGTACATGATGTATTATAGAACTGTACACCTAAAACCTATATAATTTTATTAATCAATATCATCTCCAATAAATTCAATTAAAAAAATCTTTAAAAGGAAGTCAAAGAGCCAAGGCAATTTCGAGAAAGAATAAACCTGGAGGCACCATGCTCCCTGATTTCAAACTATATTACTAAGCCATAGTAATCAAAAGAGTACAGTATTGGCATAAAAACAGACACACAGATCAAAGTCCAGAAATAAACCCACACATATATGATCAGTTAATTTATGATGAAGGAGCCAAGAATATACAATAGGGAAAGGACAGTCTCTTCAATAAATGCTGTTGGGGCCTGACTACTGGTGGCACAATACATATAGAGCTTTGACCCGAAATGCTGAGGTCCCTGGTTTAAAACCCCAAGGCTGCCAGCTTGAGCACATGGTCACCAGCTTAAGCCCACGGTCACCGGCTTGAGCCCAACATTGCTGGTTTGAGCAAGGGGTCACTGGCTCAGCTTGAGCTCCCTGGTGAAGGCACATATGAGAATCAATCAATGAACAACTAAAGTGAAGCAACTACAAGCTGATGTTTCTCCTCTCTCTCCTCCCCCACCTTTCCTCTTTCTTTCTCTCTCTCAAAATAAAAGTGCTGGGAAAACAGGAAAGCTGCATGCAAAAGAATGAAACTGAACCACTAGCATACACCTTACATAAAAATTAACTCAAAATAGGTTAAAAACTTGAACGTTAAATCTAAAACAAAACTCCTAAAAGAAAACATAGGTTGTAAGCTCCTTGACATAGGTCTTGGCAATGACTTTTTAAATCTGATACCAAAAGCAAAAGCAAAAAAAGCAAAAAACAAACAAGTAGGACTACATCTATATTAAAAAGCTTCTACACAACAAAAGAAACCAACAAAATGCAAAAGCAATCTACTAAATGGGAGAAAAATATCTTCAAATCATATATCTGATAAGGGGCTAATATCCAAAATACATAAAATACTCATACAACTTGCCTGACCAGGCAGTGGGACAATGGAGCATCAGATGGGACATGAAGGACCCAGGCTCAAAACCCAGAGGCTGCTGGCTTGAGCACAGGTTCATCCAGCTTAAGTGTGGGCTCACCAGCTTGAACGCAGGGTCACTGGCTTGAGCGTGGGATCATAGACATCACCCCACGGTCGCTGGCTTAAGGTCCAAGGTTGTTGGCTTGAGAAAAGGGTCACTCACTCTGCTGTAGCACCCTGGTTAAGGAACATATGAGAAAGCAGTCAATGAACAACTAAGGAGCCGCAATAAAGAATTGATGCTTCTCATCTCTCTCTCTCTCCCTTCCTGTCTGTCTGTCCTTATCTGACCCTCTCTCTATCTCTATCATAAAAAAAAAATTGTATGTATCTCTATCATACAACTCAATAGTGAGAATACTAATAATACAATTAAGAAATAAACAAACCCTGACTGGTGGTGGTGCAGTGGATAAAGCCTCAACCTGGGACACTAAGGTTCCAGGTTTGAAACCTCAGGGTGAGCAGCTTGAACTTGAGCTCATCCAGCTTGAGCACAGGCTCTCCAGCTTGAGCGTGGGGTCTCCAGCTTGAGCCTGGGCTCATCAACATAATCCCAAAGTCACTGGCTTGAGCAAAGGATCACTACCTCAGAGTGAGGCCCCCAGTTCAAAGCAGGTATGAGAAGCAATCAATGAACAACTAAAGTGATGTAACTGTGAGTTGATACTTCTCATTTCTCTCCCTTCCTGTCTCTCTAAAAATAGGAAGAAAGAAAAGAAAAAGAAAAACATGGGCAAAGACCTGAATAGACATTTTTCCAAAAAAGGAATTCAGAGGGCCAACAGGTACATAAAAAGATGCTCAACGCCATTACTCATCAGAGAAATGCAAATCAAAATTACAAAGATATCGCCTCACACCTATCAGAATGGCTATTATCAAAAAGACAAGAAATAACAAGTGTTAACAAGGATATAGATGGTTGGTGGGAATGTAAATTGGTGTAGCCATTGTGGAAACATTATGAAGGTTCCTCAAAATATTAAAAATAGAACTACCATATGATCTAGCAATTCCACTTCTGGGTATTTATCCCCAAAAAATGAAAAGACTAACTTGAAAAGATAGATGCACTCCCAAGATTTTGCAGCATTATTTACAATAGCCAAGATATGAAAACAACATAAGGGTCTACTGATGAATTAAAGGATAAAGAAATTCACTCACACACACACACACACACACATACAATGGCATATTATTCAGCCATAAATAATGAAATCTTGCCATTTGTAACAACATAGATAGAACTACTTTAGGGCATTATGCTAAGTGAAATAAGTCAGACAGAGAAAAGGCAAATACCATATGATCTCTCTAAAATGTAGAATCTAAAAAATAAAATGTGTTAAATTAGCCCTGGCCAGATAGCCTCAGTTAGTTATAGAACATCATCCCAAAGCACCAGAGGTTACTGGTTCACATACAGGAACAAATAGATATTTCTGTCTCTCTCTCTCTTGCTCACTCCCTTCTTCTAAGATCAATAAAATAAATGTATGTTGAAATGTTTTAAATTTATATATATTTATATATATATATATATACACACACACACACACACACACACACACACTCATACATATATATATACACACGCACGGAAGCGTGCACACACACACACACACAAGCACATACATAGACACAGAGAACAGATTGGTGGTTGCCTGAAGCAGGGGGTTGAAAGAGAATGGGTGATGGGGGTCAAAGGTTAAAAATATTTGGCCCTGGCCAGCTGGCTCAGCAGTAGAGTGTCAGCCCTGCATGTGGAAGTCCTGAGTTCAATTTTTGGCCAGGGCACACAGGAGAAGCACCCATCTGCTTCTCTACCCTTCCCCCTCTCCTTTCTCTCTGTCTCTCTCTTCCCCTTCCGCAGCCAAGGCTCCATGGGAGCAAAGTTTTGCTCGGGCGCTGAGGTCAGCTCCATGGCCTCCGCCTCAGACACTAGAATGGCTCCAGTTGCAATGGAGCAACAGCCCAGATGGGCAGAGCATCGCCCCCTGGTGGGCATGCTGGGTGGATCCTGGTCAGGCACATGGGGGAGTCTCTCTGCCCCCCTGCTTCTCACTTCAGAAAAAAAAAATAGATTAAAAAAATTGGTCCAAAGTAATCCAATATACATAAGCTCCATCAGAACAAAAATAAGTGTGAGAAAACTAAGGTTCTTAGGAGTTAAATGACTTGACCATAGTCCCATAGGTTTGAATCCAGGTCCACCTGACCTCTGTGCCCACTATTAGCTACTATGCAGGGCAGGCACTATCTCTTATCTTACTACCTTCATTTTAGAGATAAGCCAGTGAGGATGAAAGAGAGAGAGGTCAATTGGCTCAGTATCTGTGAGTGAAGCTAGGGGCCAATCAGGTTATACAACCAGATGCTCAGATGCCTAACCTAGTGTTCTTCCCACCTCACCTATAGATGGAGAACTGTTAACAGCATGTGAACTCTTTAAAATATTTATACAGGCTGTCATCCAAGGCTTCTAAACACCTATTATAAAGTCCTTCCCCCTGGTTTCCTCTGCTTACCTGGTCCCCTTAGCTTACCTAACCAGGCCTAGTCACAGAACGCTCTTAAGAGAAAGCCAGATGCACACCACTGGACCCTAAGTGAGTCAAAGAGAAGCCTGACCAACTATAGCGGCAAGCAGGTGCTTTACACAGGCCAATACATTGCAAAGACTCCTCTTTCAAGGTCTTCCTAAGATTTCCTTCCTTTTTTGAATCTTCAACCCACAACTGGTGCCCTCTGCTGGTAAATATGCACATATCCTCAAAACAAAAGCAAAATCTAATTACATCAATCGCTTAGGAAGGGGCAAACATCACTTTCCTTCACAGAATAATTCTATTCAGAATGAGCATTAATTCCTACTTATAAATTTTTCATATGTACTTGCAACTTTATTTTATTTATTTATTTTTATAGGGACAGAGAGAGAGTCAGAGAGAGGGATAGATAGGGACAGACACAGGAACAGAGAGAGGTGAGAAGCATCAATCATTAGTTTTTCATTGCCATTGCAACACCATAGTTGTTCATTGATTGCTTTCTCACATGTGCCTTGACCGCGGGCCTTCAGCAGGCCTAGAAACCCCTTGCTGGAGCCAGTGACCTTGGGTCCAAGCTGGTGAGCTTTTGCTCAAGCCAGATGGTCCCACGCTCAAGCTGCCAACCTCGGGGTCTTGAACCTGGGTCTTCTGCATCCCAGTCCGACGCTCTATGCACTGCACCACCACCTGGTCAGGCTGTACTTGCAACTTTAAATTGACTGCATTGGTCCTCTACCTACTAGCCCTGCCTCACCTCTCTAGTTCTTTCCTTTCTGGATACAAAGAAAGGGGGGCTATTTTATATAAAAAGGTAAAAAATAGATGAGACAGAGCCCCGAAGTCAAGAACACAATGATGTGTATGTAAATGAGATCAGGTCTGCACATACAGCAGGTACAGAGAATTGAGGCAGGCACATGATTAATGTAAAACCCATGAGCAAGTATGTTCAAACATTTTGGTCACTCTCTACCTTCATATAATTGCATGCTTACAATTCAGTCTCAATGAATATTATACTCTTACATAATGGGCTGGGCCAGGGAACTACAATATAGCATATTTCTGCATGTACATGATGCTCCCATGTATAAGACATACCTTAATTTGGGGGCCTGAAATTTGAAAAAAAATGTATTACATAAAGTTATTGAACTCAAGTTTTATTCATCACAAAATTCATACAACTCCTTATCACTATCAAAACTCCAATCCATTAGCTCAGTGATGGGTAATCTTTTGAGCTTGGTGTGTCAAAATTCACCAAAAAACCGAGCATAACCCGGATGGTGTGTTACTTCGAGAAAAAAAAACATAATTTCGCAATATTTATAGTTTAACAAAAATGTTTTGGCCTACAGACCTCCATCACAGAGTGTCTACACTACAGCAAATGTTTATCCTCGGCTACTGCACCTGGCCGTGCAGTAGCCGAGGATGAAACATCCTTCTCAGCATGCAGCCCCATACCTCTCTGGTGTGCAGCCACGTGTCATCAAAAATGGCTACATGTGTCAGTGCTGATACACGTGTCATAGGTTCGCCATCACGGCGTTAGCCTGAACTGTGGTGGTTCAGTGGATAAAGTATCAATCTGGAATGCTGAAGTTGCTGGTTCAAGACCCTGGGCTTGCCTGGTCAAAGCACATTTGGGAGTTGATGCTTCCTGCTCCTCCCCCTTCTCTCTTTCTCCTCTCTATAAAATAAAGAAAATAAACAACTCCCATCCATTAGCTTGTTCTCATCTGTGTCTGATGACGAATCACTGTCTTCATATATTGCCTCATCCTCAGTTCCATCTATGGCATTTGAAATGCCACAGCCACTGTATAAGATGCACCCAGTTTTTAGACCCCAAATTTTTTTAAAAATGGTGCATCTTATACATGGGGAAATATGGTACATCCTACATGAATAGAATGTCAAAGAGCTTACAAACTAGTTGGAGAAATTACACAGTGACACATATAAATAACAATTAAAAAAAAGTCTCAAAAGAAGTGCAGCAAAATATTACAGAAACTAAGTGGAGGGCAAGACAACTTTCAGTACGGAGAAAGAGGGAGTAGGACACAAAGAATAAAAATAAAGTTGCAAAAATAAATTAATTAATTAATTAAGTTGCAAATTTGCTGAGTAATTCTGTGAAACTTTAAAAACAGTATTCTTAATTATTACAAATAGTTGTAACCAGATAATTTCAATTTCTCATGATATTTAAAATTTTTTAAATAATTTAAAAGACTTGTTTAACCCCACTACTTTAATATACCTACATTTTCTATTATATTTAATAATACATTATATATAATTTTTATTGTGGTAGACTATACATGAAATTTACCATTTTACTATTTTTAAGTGCACAGTGAAGTGGCAATAAGTACATTCCCAATGTTGTGCACCATCACCATATCCAGAACTTTTTCTTCATCTCCAGAGAAACTCTGTACCCATTCAATAGTAACTTTCCGCTCTCCCTCCTCTAAGTCCCTAATAACCCCTGACTGTACTTTTTGCCTCCATGAATCTGCCTATTCTAGACACCTTATGTAAGTACAGTCATACAGTATGTCATTTTGT
This sequence comes from Rhynchonycteris naso, assembly GCA_037038555.1. NCBI lineage: Eukaryota > Metazoa > Chordata > Mammalia > Chiroptera > Emballonuridae > Rhynchonycteris > Rhynchonycteris naso. Next base: position 99,283,091 of record CM073003.1, read on the forward strand.
TTTTTATTGGCTTGTTTCACTTGGAATAATGTTTTTAAGGTTAATCCCTGTTGTGGCATGTGTCAGAATTTCATTCCTCATTTTTGGCTGAATAATATTCCATTGCATGTATATACCACATTTTTTAACCAGCTATCTATTGATGAAAAATGGGTTTTTATGTTTCACCTTTTCACAGAACACAATTTAGTAAACATTTCCTTAATGTTTGATATTTTTAGTTTCCAATCTCTTGCTATAGATAATGTTATAATGATCATCTTTGTGCAGACTGTTATCTTTTCATTCAATTTATTTCTTGGGTTAAATTTCTGGTATTAAAGTCCTAGAGTCAAAGGATATGAATATTTTATGGTTCCTACTAAATAAATTCATATTTATCCTCCTCGTTCTTCATCTTTTCCAGGCTGATTGTAAAGTTACTGTCTGTAATTTCAGTCATAAAAGTACAAAACTGTGATTAAAACCAATTGTAAGGTACAAATAGTCCCACCAATTGAAAATAAAAGTTTTCAAGTTCATGGATATATGGATCCAGAGATTTGAGGGGAACTGACTGTGACTCTGATGTCAGGAATAAAGAAGAGTATCTCAAAAGAGATGTATTCAAATTGACATTTTAGCCAGAGTCACCCTTCTGTGATCCAAGTCTCATCTTCTCTGTACCTAAATCTTATTAAAGTCTGACCAGGACGTGGCGCAGTGGATAGAGCATTGGACTGGGATGTGGAGGACCCAGGTTTGAGACCCCGAGGTTGCCGGCTTGAGTGCAGGCTCATCTGGCTTGAGCACAGACTCACCAGCTTGAGTGCGGGGTCACTGGCTTAATTAAGCATGGGATCATAGACGTGACCCTATGGTTGCTGGCTTGAGCCCAAAGGTCGCTAGCTTGAAGCCCAAGGTCGCTGACTTGAGCAAGGGGTCACTCACTCTGCTGTAGCCTCCCCAGTCAAGACACATATGAGAAAGCAATCAGTGAACAACTAAGGTGCCGCAACGAAGAATTTATGCTTCTCATCTCTCTCCCTTCCTGTCTGTCTGTCCCTATCTGTCCCTCTCTCTGATTCTCTATCTCTGTCAAAAAAAAATATCCTATTATATCAGGACAGAATAACTTCCTTCTTCGGGAAGTGATATGAAGTTGTTAAGTCAGACAATCCTGCTACACACTTTGCTGCAGAGTTTACAAGCAAACAAAATATTATCTTTCTAACATACTGACAATATCTACACCTGTGGTAAGATGAAGGAGTTATACTTCCTTTCTCTCCAGGGAATTATGATGCCTATGTCAACAACTGCCTTCACTTAAATCATTTTAAAGACCTATAGGAAGCAGTCCTTTTCATAAGCTTACTTACAAAGGATTTACATGACAGCAGTGTAGCTCCCCAGACTCAAAACTACAAGAAGGGCCCTGGCTGCTTGGCTCAGTGGTAGAGCACTGGCCCAGAGTATGGAAGTCCTGGGTCTGATTCCCAGTCAAGGCTCACAGGAGAAGCATCCATCTGCTTCTCCACCCCTCCCCCTCTTGTTTCTCTCTCTCCTTGTCTCTCTCTTCCCTTCCTGCAGCCATGGCTGGATTGGAGCAAGTTGGCCCCAGGTGCTGAGGATGATTCCATGACCTCTGCCTCAAGCACTAAAGAAGAGCTTGGTTGCTAAGCAATGTAGCAATGCCCCAGATGGGCAGAGCATCGCCCCCTAGTGGGCTTGCCAGGTAGATCCTGGTCAGGGCTCAAGCAGGAGTCTCTCTGCCTCAGCCTCCTCTAGCTTAATAAAAATAAAATAAAATAAAAATACTAGAAATTATAGGCCTATATCCCTGATGAATTTAGACGCTAAAATTTTCAACAAAATATTAGCCAACCGGATCCAGCAATATATGAAAAAAATCATACACCACGATCAAGTGGGATTTATTCTGGAGAGGCAAGGCTGGTTTAATATTCGCAAATCAATCAATGTGATTCATCACATAAACAAAAGGAAGGACAAAAATCACATGATAATTTCAATAGATGCAGAAAAGGCATTTGATAAAATCCAGCACCCATTCATGCTCAACACTCTCAGTAAAGTGGGAATACAGGGATCATTCCTTAACATGATAAAGGCCATCTACGATAAACTGACAGCAAACATCATACTAAATGGACAAAGATTAAAAGCAATCCCCTTAAGATCAGGAACCAGGCAGGGATGCCCCCTTTCACCACTCTTATTCAACATAGTTCTGGAAGTCCTAGCTACAGCAATCAGACAAGAAGAAGAAATAAAAGGCATCCAAATTGGAAAAGAAGAAGTAAAACTGTCACTATTTGCAGATGATATGATATTGTATATTGAAAACCCTAAAGTCTCAGTCAAAAAACTACTGGACCTTATAAATTAATTCAGCAAGGTGGCAGGATATAAAATTAATACTCAGAAATCAGAGGCATTTCTATATACCAACAATGAACTGTCAGCAAAAGAACTTAAGGAAACAATCCCCTTCACTATTGCAGCAAAAAAAATAAAGTACCTAGGAGTAAATTTAACCAAGGAGGTTAAGGACTTGTACTCGGAAAATTATAGAACACTGATAAAAGAAATCAAGGAAGATACAAACAAGTGGAAGCATATACCATGCTCATGGCTAGGAAGAATAAACATCATTAAAATGTCTATACTACCCAAAGCAATTTATAAATTCAATGCAATACCAATTAAGATACCAATGACATACTTCAAAGATATAGAAAACATATTCCAAAAATTTATATGGAACCAAAAAAGAACACGAATAGCCTCAGCAATCCTAAAAAGAAAAAATAAAGCAGGAGGTATCGCTCTTCCGGATATCAAGGTCTACTACAAGGCCATTATACTCAAGACAGGTTGGTACTGGCATAAGAACAGACACATTGATCAATGGAACAGAACAGAGAACCCAAAAATAAACCCGCCGCTTTATGGACAACTGATATTTGACAAAGGAGGAAAGAACATACAATGGAGTAAAGACAGCCTCTTTAACAAATGGTATTGGGAAAATTGGACATCTACCTGCAAAAAAATGAAACTAGACCATCAACTTACACCATTCACAAAAACAAATTCAAAATGGATAAAAGACTTAAACATAAGCTGTGAAACTATAAGCATCTTAGAAGAAAACATAGGCAGCAAGCTTTCCGACATCTGAAGCAGCAATATATTTGCTGATTTATCTCCATGGGCAAATGAAATAAAAGGCAAGATAAACAAATGGGACTATATCAAACTAAAAAGTTTTTGCACAGCTAAAGACAATAAGAACAAAATAAAAAGACAAACCACACAATGGGAGAACATATTCGACAGCACGTCAGATAAGGGGTTAATAACCAAAATTTATAAAGAACTTATAAAACTCAACACCAGGAAGACAAACAACCCAATCAAAAAATGGGCAAAAGAAATGAATAGAAATTTCTCCAAAGAAGACATACAGATGGCCAAAAGACATATGAAAAAATGCTCAACATCACTAATTATTAGAGAAATGCAAATTAAAACCACAATGAGATATCACCTCACACCAGTCAGAATGGCGCTCATCTGCAAAACAACACAGAACAAGTGCTGGAGAGGATGTGGAGAAAAGGGAACCCTCCTGCACTGCTGGTGGGAATGCAGTCTGGTGCAGCTACTGTGGAAAACAGTTTGGAGATTCCTCAAAAAATTAAAAATCGAACTGCCTTTTGACCCGGCTACCCCACTTTTAGGAATATACCCTAAGAACACCATAACACTGTTTGAAAAGAAGAAATGCACCCCTATGTTTGTGGCAGCATTGTTCACAATAGCGAAGATCTGGAAACAGCCCAAGTGTCCGTCAGAAGACGAGTGGATTAAAAAGCTTTGGTACATATATACTATGGAATACTACTCGGCCATAAGAAATGATGACATCGGATCATTTACAACAAAATGGTGGTACCTTGATAACATTATACGAAGTGAAGTAAGTAAATCAGAAAAAAAAAACTGAAAACAGCATGAATTCATACATAGGTGGGACATAAAAGTGAGACTATGAGACATGGACAAGAGAGTGGTGGTTAAGGGGTGGGCGAAGGGAGGGGAGGGTGGGAAAGGGAGAAGGGTAGGGGCACAAGGAAAACCAGATAGAAGGTGACAGAGGACAATTTGACTTTTGGTGATGGGTATGCAACACAATTGAATGATAAGATAATCTGGAGATGTTTTCATTGTACATATGTACCCTGATTTATTGGTGTCACCACATTAAAGTTAATAAAAATAAATTAAAAAAAATAAAAATAAATTTTAAAAAGTCCACAAAAAATAAATAAATAAAAATAAATAAAAATAAAAATACTAGAAGCTGCCCAAAACTACTAAGAAACTGTAATAATAAAAAGGCTTAGAGCTTCTGAAGAAATGAATTAATAAAAGCAGAAATGCTCAGAAGAGCTCTCCTTTAGACACAAAGCTAGCTGATCTATGTGAAAGGTTTTCCAAAATGGCATCTTTTACACACAATTTGATGTTTTCTATTTAATTTGGTTAAATATATATATATATATATATATATATATAGAGAGAGAGAGAGAGAGAGAGAGAGAGAGAGAGAGAGAGAGAGAGTCTGTGTCAGGGACCCCCAAGACCAACCCCACATTGAGATTAGCTAGAAGTCACAGAACTCAGCACTTCTAAGAGTTGCATTCATAGCTAAAGTTTATTATAACCACAAAGTAATAGTCAGATCATACAGGAAATGCATATGTAGGCCTCTTGATACTCTCTCTTTACCGTGGGGGGGGGGGGGTCACACAAAATACACTCGTGTGTAATGTTTCTGCCCAAGAACTCAGTACTTAAGGTTTTATAGGCACCTGCTGCCTAACATATAACAAAATTCCAGATTCCCAGAAGAAACTGCTTGCACAGTCTAGACATAGTGAACCACTCTTATCAGTTAAGGAACAGTAGAAACACTCCCTTAATCCAAGTGCCCACACAAGGGCCAACCTTGCAAGTAGGCTCCTCTAAATATAGTATACCACCAATGAAAGATTTACTTCAGTCAAAAGGAATAATCTCTTCAAAAAAAAAAAAGCATACAACTATAGTAGAATTAAAGAAATTGGGCTCTTTTACACCTTAATCTAAGTTTTACTGCTTGCTTCCCTCATAAACCATCATTGAAAGCAACTATACTGAAGGAATAAGAATTTTGTTCTAAGAGAAAAACTAGAGAAAACCTTTGAAAGTTCAAGGCAGATCATGACATACCTCTGCTCAAAATCCTGAAATGGACTGACCAGGCAGTGGCGCAATGGATAGAGCGTCGGTCTGGGATGCGGAAGACCCAGGTTCGAGACCCCAAGGTCGCCAGCTTGAGCGCGGGCTCATCTGGCTCGAGCAAAAATCTCACCAGCTTGGACCCAAGGCCGCTGGGCTCAAGCAAGGGGTTACTTAGTCTGCTGAAGGCCCGCGGTCAAGGCACATATGAGAAGGCAATCAATGAACAACTAAGATGTCGCAACAAAAAACTAATGATTAAAAAAAAAAAAACTAATGATTGATGCTTCTCATCTCTCTCCGTTCCTGTCTGTCTGTCCCTATCTATCCCCCTCTCTGACTCTCTCTCTGTCCCTGTAAAAACAAAACAAAAACACCCTGAAATGGTTTATCATTCATGAAGTAAAAGCCAAAGTCCTTCCAACAGTTTACAAATTCCTACATAATCTGACCCTAATCCTAACCAAAAAAGCATGGTACTGGCATAAAACTGACATTTAGATCAATGGAACAGAACAGAGACCAGAAATAACCCTAATCCTTTATGGTCAATTAATAGTTGACAAAGGAGGCAAGAACACACAAAGGGATAGAGACAGCTTATTCAATAAAAAATGTTGGGAAAATTGGACAGATAAAAAAAAAATTAAACCACCTTTTTACACCATACACAGTAACATACTTAATATGGATTAAAGACTTAAATGTTATACTCAAAACCATAAAAATTCTAGAAGAAAACATAGGCAGTGAAATCTCATACATTTCTCACAGCAATATTTCTTCTGATGTATCTCCTCAGGCAAGAGAAACAAAAGAAAAAACAAATGGGACTACATCAAACTAAAAAGTTTTCACACAGCAAAGAAAACCATCAACAAAATGAATAGACAGCCCACCAAATAGAACATGTTAGCCAATGATACATCTGATAAGGGTTTAATACCCAAAATTTATAAAGAACTCATACACCACAACACCTAAAAAATCAAACAACCCAGTTAAAAAATGGGCAATGAACCTGAACAGAAACTTCTCTAAAAGAGGACATACAGATGGCCAACAGACACCTGAAAAGATGCTGAACATCACTAATCATCAGAGAAATGCAAATTAAAGCCATATGAGATATCACTCACACCTGTCACAACGGCTGTCAGAGTTTCCTCAAAAACTTTAAAATAGAACTGCCTTACGACTCTCTGATTCCACCTCTGGGAATATATCCAAAGAAACCTGAAACACTAATGTGAAAGAATGTATGCATCCCTGTTTATTACAGCGTTCTTTATACTAGCCAAGATTTGAAACCAGTGTCCGTCAACAGGTGAGTGAAGAAGCTGTGGTACATTTACACACGGCCTACCACTCAACCATAAAAATGGGAACCTTACCGTCTGAGACAGCACGGACTGGAGAGCATTGTGCAAAGTGAAAGAAGCCAGTCAGAGAAAGCCAAGTACCCTATGATTTCATTAGGAATCTAATGAACAAAATAAAGAACCAGGCCCCCCCCTCCCCGCCTCACCTCCATGGAGACACGCCAGCCTTGCATGGCGGAGAAGCCGTAGGGTAGCGGCAGGCGCGGTGCGCTGTCCCCGCCTCCGGAGCACTTCACCGTGTTTGGCTGGGAAAGAGAGGGAAGCAAGATGGCGACAGAGTAGGCGGACGTACCAACTTCCAACTCCCAGAAGCAAAGTGGATTATAACTCAATTTTAAGAACCATCACCTGGATAAACCAACTTTGAACAAAACTAAGTGGACTCTTCAACCAAGGAACACAGAAGAAGCCACATTGAGACTGATAGGAATAGCGAAAACGCGAAGAGGGCTGCCCAGCTCCCCGGAGCAAAGGGCAGCCCGGAGAGACCCGCGGGGCAGGAGGAAAATTTGGCGGAGAGGGAGGGACCTGGGTCCCAGGAACCAAGCCCCAGCTTGCAGTCTCAGAGCCTAGAAGAGGCGTTTGGACAGTTTTGAGCTGTGAAACAAGTGAGGGAGCTCCCAGGCCTACAGTGTGGAGTATTAGGTCCCTTCCTACTTTGCTGAGGGCTGCTTAAGGGTTTGGGGCAACAGGACGCTGAAACGTGGTTCTGTCGGCGTGGGCAGAGGCCAAGCCGGTGAGAGCTCAGTCTAGCCCAGAGGGTCAGAGGGGACGCGCAAAAGCGGACCGGCAGCTGCGGGCACGCCTTTAACCCCACTTACGGGGACAAATCGGGAGGCCAGGAACGGGCAGACATCTGCCCTACAACCCTGCGCAGGCTGGCCCTGACCGCGGGGGACCGCGGGGACCGGGCTAGGACCAGGGACGGGCAGGGGCTCGCGGCTGAGCTGACGCTACCAGCCCCCCACCCCCTGGGGCGGAGAAACCGCGGCTGGCCAGTATACGTGCACCAGCATACGTGCACGAGCGCGCTCCTAGCGCGGGAACGGGGTAGACCCCGAGACAAGTGGAAGCTCGCAGTTGAGGTCAGGCTACTATCCCCGCCCGGCCGGAGAAACGGCGGATTCCATTCACACGTGCACTAGCGGGCTCCGAACGCGGGGGCGGGGTAGAGTCCGGGACGAGCGGAAGTCCACAGCTGAGCGGAAGCCAGCAAACACGCCTGGCCCAATAAACCTTGGTTTCCGACCCTGCGCAGGAGGGCCCTGGCCTCGAGGGCGGGGCTAAATCTCCAGACGGGCAAACGCTCACAGCTGAGAGCACGTCAAAAGCCCCGCCCAACCCGCGAAACTGTGGCGAGCAGGCTCTGACTGAGGGTTCTGGGCAGAAGTCCGGAAATAGGCTGGGTCCGCAGCTGAGCAAAGGTACTCACCTCTACTTTTGGTGCTAAGACTTGTGGCTTCAGTGACAGCCCCTCCCACGGAGGAGAGGAAGAAACCACAGCAAAAGCCACAGTGGGCCGGCACTGGTAACGCTCATACCCAACCACCCTAGGCACCGGCAGAGGGGGTGGGGGGCCTGCAGATAGACCACACCTAGAGAACACAAAGGCAACACCTACTGGACTCCAGTGGCCACAACTTGCTTATACACAGAAAAAATGGGCAGGCAGAGGAATGCAAACCAAATGAATCAAGAGAAATCCCCAGAGAAGGACCTGAATGAACCAGATATAACCAAATTACCAGAAACAGAATTTAGAATAATGATTGTTAGGATGTTCAAAGAAATTAGAGCAACAATGGATAGTCATTATGAACACCTAAATAAAGAGATAAGTATAAAAAACGAAATTGAAATAATAAAAAAGAGTCAAACAGAAATGACAAATACAGTATCAGAATTGAAGAACACAATGGAGGGAATTAAAAGCAGGATGAATCACGCTGAGGATCGAATAAGCGAGTTAGAGGACACAATAAACAAAGGCACAGAAGCAGAGAAGAAGAAGGAAAAGAGACTTAAAAAATGTGAGGAAACTCTAAGGGAGCTTTGTGACAACATGAAGAGAAACAACATTCGCATCATAGGGGTGCCTGAAGAAGAGGAGAGAGGACAGGAAATGGAAACTTTGTTCAATCAAATCATAGCAGAAAACTTTCCTAAATTAAGGCTGGGAAACACTCCACACATTCAAGAAGCACACAGAACTCCATTAAAGAGAAACCCAAAAAGATCTACACCAAGACACATCATAGTTAAAATACCAAAGCTAATGGATAAAGAAAAAATTTTAAAAGCTGCTAGAGAAAAAAAGGCTATCACCTACAAAGGAGCCCCCATAAGGATGACATCGGACTTCTCAACAGAAACACTTGAGGCCAGAAGGGAATGGCAAGATATAATCAAAGTAATGCAGAATAAGAACCTACAACCAAGACTACTTTATCCAGCAAGGCTAACGTTTAAAATTGAAGGAGAAATAAAGAGCTTCCCAGAAAAAGAAAGCCTGAGGAATTCATAAAAACCAAACCAATTCTGCAAGAGATACTAAGAGGCCTCTTGTGAACAGTTTAAAGGGAGGAATGAATAGAGCAAAAGAAGAATACAGCTTTAAAGAATAAAATGGCAATAAACAACTACATATCAATAATAACCTTAAATGTAAATGGATTAAATGATCCGATCAAAAGACATAGGGTAGCTGCATGGATAAAGAAACAGGACACATACATATGCTGTCTACAAGAGACACACCTTAAAACAAAAGATGCTCATAGACTGAAGGTAAAAGGATGGAAAAAAATATTTCATGCAAATGGAAATGAAAAAAAAGCAGGGGTAGCAATACTTATATCAGACAAAATGGACTTTAAAACAAAGGCTGTAGTAAGAGATAAAGAAGGACACTACATAATGATAAAGGGAACAATTCAACAGGAAGATATAACTATTATAAATATCTATGCACCAAATATAGGAGCCCCGACATACATAAAGCAGACTTTGATGGATTTAAAGGGCGAGATTAACAGCAATACTATCATAGTAGGGGATTTCAATACCCCTCTAACAACACTGGATAGATCCTCAAGAAAGAAAATTAATAAAGAAACAGCAGACTTAAAGGATACACTAGATCAACTTGATTTAATAGATATCTTCAGAACTTTTCACCCTAAAGCAGTAGAATATACATTCTTCTCAAGCACTCATGGTACATTTTCTAGGATAGACCACATGTTAGGACACAAAAATGGTCTCAATAAATTTAAGAAGATTGAAATCATATCAAGCATTTTCTCTGATCACAATGCTATGAAACTAGAAATTAACCACAAAAGAAAAACTGAAAAATACTCAAACACTTGGAAACTAAATAGCATATTATTAAATAATGAATGGATTAACATTGAGATCAAAGAAGAAAAAAAAAGTTTCTAGAAACAAATGATAATGAACATACATCAACTCAAAATTTATGGGACACAGCAAAAGCAATCCTGAGAGGGAAGTTTATTGCACTACAGGCATATCATAAGAAGCTAGAAAAAGCTCAAATAAGCAACCTGACCCTGCATCTAAAAGAACTAGAAAAACAACAACAAATAAAACCCAAGACAAGTAGAAGGAAGGAAATAATAAAGATCAGAGCAGAAATAAATGACATAGAGGCGAAGGAAACAATACAGAGGATCAATGAAACCAGAAGCTGGTTCTTTGAAAAGGTAAACAAGATTGATGAACCTTTAACTAGACTCACCAAGAAAAAAAGAGAGAGGACTCAAATAAATAAAATTAGAAAGGACAGTGGAGAAATAACAACTGACACAACAGAAATACAAAGCATTGTAAGAAAATACTATGAAGAACTATATGCCAAAAAATTAGACAATCTTGGTGAAATGGACAAATTTCTTGAATCATATAACCTTCCAAAAATCAATCTGGAAGAATCAGAACACCTAAACAGACCAATTACAGCAAATAAGATCAAAACAGTTATTAAAAAACTCCCAAAAAAGAAAAGACCTGGGCCTGATGGCTTCACAAGTGAATTCTATCAAAAATTCAAAGAAGAACTAACTCGTATCCTCCTCAAGCTATTTCAAAAAATTCAAGAGGAAGGAAGACTTCCAAACTCGTTTTATGAGGCGAGCATAATTCTGATTCCAAAACCGGGCAAAGACAACACAAAGAAAGAAAATTATAGGCCTATATCCCTGATGAATTTAGACGCTAAAATTCTCAACAAAATATTAGCCAACCGGATCCAGCAATATATGAAAAAAATCATACACCACGATCAAGTGGGATTTATTCTGGAGAGGCAAGGCTGGTTTAATATTCGCAAATCAATCAATGTGATTCATCACATAAACAAAAGGAAGGACAAAAATCACATGATAATTTCAATAGATGCAGAAAAGGCATTTGATAAAATCCAGCACCCATTCATGCTCAAAACTCTCAGTAAAGTGGGAATACAGGGATCATTCCTTAACATGATAAAGGCCATCTGCGATAAACCGACAGCAAACATCATACTAAATGGACAAAGATTAAAAGCAATCCCCTTAAGATCAGGAACCAGGCAGGGATGCCCCCTTTCACCACTCTTATTCAACATAGTTCTGGAAGTCCTAGCTACAGCAATCAGACAAGAAGAAGAAATAAAAGGCATCCAAATTGGAAAAGAAGAAGTAAAACTGTCACTATTTGCAGATGATATGATATTGTATATTGAAAACCCTAAAGTCTCAGTCAAAAAACTACTGGACCTTATAAATTAATTCAGCAAGGTGGCAGGATATAAAATTAATACTCAGAAATCAGAGGCATTTCTATATACCAACAATGAACTGTCAGCAAAAGAACTTAAGGAAACAATCCCCTTCACTATTGCAGCAAAAAAAATAAAGTACCTAGGAGTAAATTTAACCAAGGAGGTTAAGGACTTGTACTCGGAAAATTATAGAACACTGATAAAAGAAATCAAGGAAGATACAAACAAGTGGAAGCATATACCATGCTCATGGCTAGGAAGAATAAACATCATTAAAATGTCTATACTACCCAAAGCAATTTATAAATTCAATGCAATACCAATTAAGATACCAATGACATACTTCAAAGATATAGAAAACATATTCCAAAAATTTATATGGAACCAAAAAAGAACACGAATATCCTCAGCAATCTTAAAAAGAAAAAATAAAGCAGGAGGTATCGCTCTTCCAGATATCAAGGTTTACTATAAGGCCATTATACTCAAGACAGCCTCGTACTGGCATAAGAACAGGCACATAGATCAATGGAACAGAACAGAGGACCCAGAAATAAACCCACAGCTTTATGGACAACTGATATTTGACAAAGGAGGAAAGAACATACAATGGAGTAAAGACAGCCTCTTTAACAAATGGTATTGGGAAAATTGGACATCCACCTGCAAAAAAATGAAACTAGACCATCAACTTACACCATTCACAAAAACAAACTCAAAATGGATAAAAGACTTAAAGGTAAGCCGTGAAACCATAAGCATCTTAGAAGAAAACATAGGCAGCAGGCTCTCGGACATCTGTAGCAGCGGTATATTTGCCGATTTATCTCCATGGGCAAATGAAATAAAAGGCAAGATAAACAAATGGGACTATATCAAACTAAAAAGTTTTTGCACAGCTAAAGACAATAGGAACAGAATAAAAAGACAAACCACACAATGGGAGAACATATTCGACAGCACGTCAGATAAGGGGTTAATAACCAAAATTTATAAAGAACTTATAAAACTCAACACCAGGAATACAAACAACCCAATCAAAAAATGGGCAAAAGAAATGAATAGAAATTTCTCCAAAGAGGACATACAGATGGCCAATAGGCATATGAAAAAATGCTCAACATCACTAATCATTAGAGAAATGCAAATTAAAACCACAATGAGATATCACCTCACACCAGTCAGAATGGCACTCATCAGCAAAACAACACAGAATAAGTGCTGGCGAGGATGTGGAGAAAAGGGAACCCTCCTGCACTGCTGGTGGGAATGCAGACTGGTGCAGCCACTGTGGAAAACAGTTTGGAGATTCCTCAGAAAATTAAAAATCGAACTGCCTTTTGACCCAGCTATCCCACTTTTAGGAATATACCCTAAGAACACCATAGCACTGTTCGAAAAGAAGAAATGCGCCCCCATGTTCGTGGCAGCATTGTTCACAATAGCGAAGATCTGGAACCAGCCCAAGTGTCCATCAGAAGACGAGTGGATTAAAAAGCTATGGTACATATATACTATGGAATACTACTCAGCCATAAGAAACGATGACATCGGATCATTTATAACAAAATGGATGTACCTAGATAACATTATACGGAGTGAAATAAGTAAATCAGAAAAAAAGAAAAACTGAGAACAGCATGATTCCATACATAGGTGGGACATAAAAGTGAGAATATGAGACATGGACAAGAGAGTGGTGGTTATGGGATGGGGGGAGGGAGGGAAGAGTGGGATAGGGAGGAGGGAAGGGACACAGGGAAAATCAGATCGAAGGTGACAGAGGACAATTTGACTTTTGGTGATGGGTATGCAACACAATTGAATGATAAGATAACCTGGAGATGTTTTCATTGTACATATGTACCCTGATTTATTGGTGTCACCCCATTAGAATTAATAATAATAAAATATATATATATATAAAAAATAAAATAAAATAAAAAAAAAATAAAGAACCAGTCTGACCAGTGGCCACACAGTGGGTAGAACGTCAACCTAAAATGCTGAGGACCCAGGTTCGAAACCTCGAGGTCATCAGCTCAAGAGAAGGCTCATCCAGTTTGAGCACAAGCTCACCGGCTTGAGCGTGGGATTGCTGGCTTGAGCGTGGGATCAGATATGACCCCGTGACTGCTGGCTTTAAGCTCAAGGTCACTGGCTTGAGCAAGGGTTCACTGGCTCGGCTGGAGCCCCCAGGTCAAGGGAGAAGCAACGAATGAACAACTAAAGTGATTCAACTACGAGTTGATGCTGCTCATCACTCTCCCTTCCTTCCTGTCTCTATCACTAAAAAAAAAGAGCCCAAACAAAATAGAAAGGGACTCATAGATTACAAAGAACAGACCAACAGCTGTCAGAGTGAAGGGAATGGGGTGGACGGCTCAGTGAAAAAGGTGAAGGTTGATTAAGCAAAAAAAAAAAAAATCACACACAGACAACAGTATGGTGATTACCAGAGAATAAGGGGGTGGGGGCGGTAGAAAAGGGTAAAGGGAAGATAAACGGTATCAGAAAGAGACTTCACTTTGGGTTGTGAACACAATATAATATACAGATGACATATTATAGAATTGTACACTTGAAACCTGTATGATTTATTAACCAGTGCCACTTCAATAAATTTAATAATAAATTAATAAGCTCTATTGAAGGTCAAGGACTTTAGTCTCCTGTTCACTGCTCTATTTCCAGTTGAATCACCAAGCAGAAGTCATAAATTTAACCTGACATCATAATAAAAGAGAAAAACTGAATTTCAACGTGGGAAAACTTACAATGGGTGGGGAGAGTAATCTATTGCAAATATCTAGGTGGGGTGGTGGCCAAGATATCAAGTCATTAGAAAATATGGAGGGGTTAAAATTTTTTTTACTGAAGAGGTAACAACTAATGGCACATTCAAACAGGGTTACTAAAATTTCAAATAAAGTGACTATTTAAGAAAACTCAACAAGGTTTATAGAACCATCTTGGGACTAGCAACAGGGAGGCTGAAGCAGCTATAGGAGGGAGTAGTTACCAGAAGCCAGAAAAGACCTAGTGCTGTAAGAGCAAACAAGCCATTGGAACAGAGCTGTGGCCACTGGATAGTCTCCTGCCAGTTTCTCCCACTGTCCAAACCCAACATGAAGCCAGAGAAAAGTATGCATTTCTATAACACAGAGCAAGGAAAAGTAAGGCAGGGTGGCTCAAGAAGAAAAAGAAAATACTCAGCACAGTAACCACTTTTTAAAGCTATCTGCAGAAGAAACAATGCTTTGATGTACTTACCAACATCTTCAACCAATATATGTCCAAACTCTCCTTCTAAATCTCTTCCCATTTCCAGTGGCATCACCCTTCTCCTACTCACAGTAATTCTGATTCAACTATCCCTCTTCCTTATTCCCCATGTATCCAGTCATTTGTGAATCATACATAACTTCCCTCAAATTTCCTTCAGTCTATTTCTAGTACATGCTTTCATTTCCTTACCTGGTTAACTAACATCAGTTATTAGTTAACTCAGCAGGCTTGCCACCAACAATGTCATTAAAATGCCATCTGTTTTACTGAATGCTTCTTAATTAATCTTTCTAAATCAGTTTCATTAGCACTATTGTTGATCAAAAACCTTTATTGACTTATACTGCCTGCCAGATAAAGCCCAAACTCCTTAGCATACTATTCATAGACCTCAGTATGCAGGTGCAACTTTTCCCAATTTATTTCCCATAACTCTTCTCTATCCTTAGTACAAATTAGTCACTTATATTTGGAAGCAAATGAGGGTTAGTTGAAAGTGTATGAACAATGCAAAAGTAAAACGTGGATTCAACTTCCAGTTCAATCACTGCACCAGCTGGGTAGTCTTGGCATTTACATCACCTTTCTGAGATAAGCTTCAGCTACCTTATCTATAAAGTGGATTATTGAATGGACCCAATAACATTTCTAAATGTACTTAGTACACTGTGTAGCACACAGTAAGCATACTTCTCTTTATATGCTCCATGTCTCTGCTTGTGTCCCTCTACCTAAAATTACCTCTCCCCCACTCTTCTTGGGGCCAATTTCTTAGGTCAAATGCTATATCCTCCACAGCGCTTTTTAAAATCTTACCTGGAAGTCACCTCTCCTTAACATTAACATTACTTGTATCTTCTTTATAGTAATAAGTACTTAAACACTTACAGATAGCTAACATGGTTAATATTTCTACTAGAGTTGAAGCAGCAGAGGTATGAGAGTTCCCACATCCAAGCTCAGTCAGCAAGTCAAGAAAGAGTAAAGCCTAGGTTAAAAACCAAATCTCAGACCTGACCAGAAGGTGGCACAGTGGATAAGAGTGTTGGACTGGGATGCGGAGGACCCAGGTTCAAAACCCTGAGGTCTTCAGCTTGAGTGGGGGCTCACCAGCTTGAGCGCAGGATCATAGACATGACCCTATGGTGGCTGGCTTGAAGCCCAAGGTTGCTGGCTTGAGCAAGGGTCACTCACTCTGCTATAGCTACCTAGTCAAGGCACGTATGAGAAAGCAATGAACAACTGAAAAGAGTAAGGAGCCAAAAAGAATTGATGCTTCCCATCTCTCTCCCTTTCTGCCTGTCTCTCTCTGTGTGTCTCTGCCACAAAAAAAAAAAAAAAAACTCAGTTACAAGGACTAAATATGCATACATCACTACTCTTTCCAAGAGTTATTCAACTGTGAAAATACCATGTGGTTGGGATGGGGATGAAATAAAGGTATACCTTTTGCTAGGGAGTCACACCTCTTAACAGAGGTTCTAATACTATCACTACTATTCAGCAGACCACAGTAAGTCCTTTACATGCACTCTTTCACTAAATCTGTTCAACCCTGTGACACAGGCATTACTAGAAGTCTCTCCTTTTTAAAGAAAAGAAAACTGAGGTTCAGGCTAATTTGTCCAAGGTCAGGAATGGAACCTAGTCTATTAGATGCTAAAATTTATGTCGTTAAGGACTATAAAATATTAAAATAGATGCCTACTCTAAGCCAAATTAGTTTGCAATATAAGCATCAAAGAAAAAAATGCACCTTCATATGGTATCCAAACAAGTCATCAATGAAGTTCAAGTGGAGCTTTAATTTTAACCAGAGAAAGGACACGAAATGACAATGAGACTAACTCCAATTTGTTTGTATATGAACAATCTGCGATGGTGGTACAACACTGAAAATGGGTACATCATTTCAAAACAAAGAGAATTCCCACCAGAATGCAAGTTATTTGAAGACAGGAACCGTGTTTTGACTCACTGCTGTGTTATCTCCAGATCCTAGCCGTTTTGCACAGAAGTAATCAATACTTGATGAAATTAATAGTATACACTGGGAAATATGCACACTGTTTAAATGGTAAAAGTTCACATCATGCCCTGGCCAGTTCGCTCGGTTAGCAATGGCCCGGCATGCAGAGGTCCCCAGTTGAGGTACACAAGAAGTAACAACCTGCTTCTCTTCTCTTCTCCTTCCCCTCCTCTCTCTCTTCCTCTCCTGCAGCCAGTGGCTTGATTGGTTTGAGCATCAGACACAGGCATTGAGGAGAGCTAAGTTGGTTCCAGCATCAGCCCCAGACAGGGGTTCCCCAGTGGATGCTGACGTGGGTGCATGGAAGTCTATCTCCCCTCTTCTCACTATAAAAAAAAAAAAAAAAAAGTTGTTCCTGTTTCTACCAGACCTGTGGTGGCACAGTGAATCAAGTGTTGACCTGGAATGCTGAGGTCGCCAGTTTGTCAAGGCACACATGAAAAGTAACTACTGCCTGACCAGGCAGTGGCGCAGTGGATAGAGCATTGTACTAGGACACGGAGGACCCAAGTTTGAAACCCCAAGGTCACCAGCTTGAGTGTAGCCTGACCACGCTTGAGCAAGGACTCAATAGCTTGAACACAGGGTTGATGGCTTGAGCGTTGGATCAAAGCCATAACCCTGTGGCCGCTAGCTTGAGCCCAAGGGTCACTGGTTTGAAGCCCAAGGTTGCTGGCTTGAGCAAGGGGTCACTTGCTCTGCTGTAGCCCCTGGCCCCATCAAGGCACATATGAGAAAGCAATCAAAGAACAGCTAAGACACCACAATGAAGAACTGATGTTTCTTATCTCTCTCCCTTCTTGTCCCGAACTGTCCCTCTCTATCAAAAAAAAAAAAAAAATGAGCCTGACCTGTGGTGGTGCAGTGGATAAAGCGTCGACCTGGGAACACTGAGGTCGCCAGTTCAAAACCCTGCACTGGTTCGGTCAAGGCACATGGGGGAGTTGATGCTTCCAGCTCCTCCCCCCTCTCTCTCTCTCTCCTTCTCTCTCTCACTCTGTGTCTCCTCTCTAAAATGAATAAAATAAAAAGAAATTAAAAAAAAAAAAAAAAAAATGAAAGTACTGAGTTGATGCTTCCCACTCCCCCATGTCCTTTCTCCTTCTCTCCTCTAATAAAAATTTTAAAGACACCTGTTTCTTGTTTCTCAGTAGCTACATGACCTTAAGCAAATTACTTACTGCATTTCCCCATATATAAGGTGCACCCTTTTCTGAAAAATTTGAGGTCTAAAACCTGAGTGTGTCTTATACAGTGGTTGTAGTTTTTTTAACTTGTGTTTCCCACTTTTTTGTGTAGATGAGTTGTATGAATTTTATGATGAATAAAATTTGAGTTCAATAACTTCATGTAATTTTTTTTTTTCAAATTTTGGGCCGCAAAATTACAGTGCATCTTATACATGGGAGCGTTTTATACATGGGGAAATAAGTACAGGTAAGCCTGTAGCTTACATACAAAATAGATATTAAGGTCTCCTCATAGAATTATTATGAGAACTATAATAAATGATGCATACAAAGTGCTTAACAGTGCAAGGCATAAAACACAATAAATGGTAACTTTTTTCACCTTATTTCTTCAGGCAGTAGTTATCTAAGTGATATATGTAGATATCATGGAAAACTGGCAAATATCTCTGTAGTGAAACTACTAGGAAAAACAAAAGAGAAAGACTAACCATTAACTGTTTTATCATGTATAAACTAGCTTTGACTATTTTCAGTAAAATGTTTTAGTTGAATTTACCCTAAGGCTTTAAAAAATCAACAATGGCCTGAACAGTGGTAGTACAATGGATAGAGCATCAACCTGGAACACTGAGGTCCAATTCAACACCCCGAGGTCTCCAGTTTGAGCACAGGATCATCCGGCTTGAGCACAGGCTCACAGCTTGAGCACGGAGTCACAGGCTTGAGCATGGAATCATTGACATGATCCCATTGTCACTTGCTTAAAGCCCAAGATAACTGGCTTGAACCCAAGGTTGCTGGCTTGAGCAAAGGGTCACTGGCTCAGCTGGACCCTCCTGGTCTAGGCACATTTGAGAAGCAACTCAGGAATAACTAAAGTGAGGCACTATAAATTGATTCTTCTCATCTCTCTCCCTATCTCTATTTTAAAAAATCAAGGAAAAAAAAAAAAACGGCCTGACCAGGCGGTGGCGCAGTGGATAGAGCATTGGACTGGGATGCGGAGGACCCAGGTTCCAGACCCCCAGGTTGCCAGCTTGAACGCGGGCTCATCTGGCTTGAGCAAAAGCTCGTCAGCTTGGACCCAAGGTCGCTGGCTTGAGCAAGGGGTTACTCCATCTGCTGTAGCCCCACGGTCAAGGCACATATGAGAAAGCAATCAACAACTAAAGTGTAGCAACGAAAAACTAATGATTGATGCTTCTCACCTCTCTGTTTCTGTCTGTCCCTATCTATACCCTTCTCTCTGACTCTCACTCTGTCTCTGCAAAATAAAAAAAGTTCTAAAACAACAAAAACCCACCGATGATTTAAAAAAAAAAGCCACCAGAGTACAAACCTTTCTCTGAAAACTGAAAAACACCAGAAAACTGCTGAATTATCTAGCACATATAAACTCAATGGTAGCTATCTCATCAACTAAGTGTATATCTGACGAGTAAAAACATTAGCAAGGATAATAATCACTGCATTATTCTTAACAGCAATAAATGGAGAGTGCATGGCCAGTGGTGGCAAGGTAGATAAAGCATCAACGTGGAATGCTGAGGTCACAGGTTTGAAGTCCTAGGCTTCCCTGGGTAAGGCACATATGACAATCAATTAACAGTTAAAGTGAAGTAACTATGAGTTGATAGTTCTTGTCTCCCGCTTCTCTCCTCTCTCTGTAAAATCAATTTTTTTTTTTTTTTACAGGGACAGAGAGAGTCAGTCAGAGAGGAATAGACAGACAGGAACAGAGATAGGTGAGAAGCATCAATCATTAGTTTTTCGTTGCCGTTGCGACACCTTAGTTGTTCATTGATTGCTCTCTCACATATGCCTTGACTGCAGGCCTTCAGCAGACCGAGCAACCCCTTGCTGGAGCCAGCGACCTTGGGTCCAAGCTGGCGAGTTTTTGCTCAAGCCAGATGGGCCCGCGCTCAAGCTGGCGACCTCGGGGTCTCGAACCTGGGTCTTCCGCATCCCAGTCTGACGCTCTATCCACGCGCCACCGCCTGGTCAGGCTGTAAAATCAATTTTTTAAAAAACTAAAAATACTTTAAAAATAATGGAGAAAAACTCACATCCATCAACAAAGGCATGTTTTAAGTTATGGTACAGCTATACTGTGAAATATAGACATTAAAAAGAATGGTCTATCTTGCTATGTAAGAATGCTAATATACATATAAACTACAGAACTGTATAACCTTTATTTTTGTGTGACAGAATAAGAGGGACAGACAGAAAGGAAGTATCAATTCTTTGTTGCAGCGCCTTAGTTGTTCATTGTTTGCTTTCTCATGTGCCTTGACTGAAGGGGTACAGCAGAGCAAGTGACCCATTGCACAAGCCAGCAACCTTGGCCTCAAGCCATGATACAAGGTCATGTCTATAATCCCACGACCCCACACTCAAGCTGGTGAGCCCGCGCTCAAGCAGGCAACTTTGGGATTTCAAACCTGGGTCCTCTGCATCCCAGTGAGGCTTTATCCACTGCACAACTGTCTGGTCAGGCTATAGTCTTTTTTTTTTTAATTAACCTAAGTGCATACAAAAAAGGTCTAGATCAGTGGTAGTCAACGTGGACCCTATCGCCCATTAGTGGGCGTTCCAGCTTTCATGGTGGGAGGTAACAGAGCAACCAAAGTATAAATAGATAAATTTAAATATAGTAAGTTGTTTTATAAAGATTTATTCTGTCAAAATTCGACATAAAGTACTTGGTAAGTAATTATTATTATATGCTTTAACTTGCTGTTACTCTGCTTTATAATTTTTATAAAGTTACTTCCCTACTTTATAAATCATTACTATGGAACCAGTGGGCGGTTAGAAAATGTTACTACTAACAGAGATACAAAAGTGGGCAGTAGGTATATAAAAAGGTTGACTATCCCTGTTCTGCCTGACCAGGCGGTGGCACAGCGGATAGAGCATGGAACTGGGACACAGAAGACCCAGGTTCGAGACCCTGAGGTCACCAGCTTGAGCGCAGGCCCATCTGGCTTGAACAAAAGCTCACCAGCTTGGACCCAAGGTCGCTGGCTTGAGCAAGAGGTTGCTCGGTCTGCTGAAAGCCCATGGTCAAGGCACATATGAGAAAGCAATCAATTAACAACAAAGGTGTCGCAACGGCAACGAAAAACTAATGATTGATGCTTCTCATCTCTCTTCGTTCCTGTCTATCTGGCCCTGTCTATCCCTCTCTCTGTCCCTGTAAAAAAAAAAAAAAAAAGGTTGACTACCCCTGGTCTAGATGAATACATACCTATTAACGATTATCCTTAAGTAGGGTGTTTGATCACATAAGTAGAATTTTTACTCACTTTTTTTAGTTCAATTTATAAGCACTTGTTTAGTTCTAATAGTTATTTAAAATACACTAACCCCAAAAAGATTCAGTAAGATTTCTGAATTTTCTATTTCCCTATAATACTAGTATCATCTATAACTTTAAGTACAATCCAAATGTTTATGCAATCCTATAATTTTCTAAGTAACATCTAGCACAAAGTATGTTTCTTAGGCTTTATTTTTTCAAGGAACTTTTAATTGGAAAATTTTTTACAATGTAAATTCACTTTCAAAAGAAAGCATTAGACAAAGGCACATTAAATTAACTAGTGTGAATACACTAGGAAAAAGCACTGTCCTCCATTAGTTTAGACGTGGTCTTTGTTGCCCTATTTCAAAAGGAAACAAAATAGGGTCTTCTGAAACAGGTAGAACAGGGGTTCCCAAACTTTTTACACAGGGGCCAGTTCACTGTCCCTCCGACCATTGGAGGGCCGGACTATAAAAAAAACTATGAGCCTGACCAGGCGGTGACGCAGTGAATAGTGTCGGACTGGGATGCAGAAGAGCCAGGTTCAAGACCCCAAGGTCGCCAGCTTGAGTGCGGGCCCATCTGGCTTGAGCTAAAGCTCGCCAGCTGGACCCAATGTTGCCGGCTTCAGCGATGGGTGGCTTGGTCTCCTGAAGGCCCGCAGTCAAGGCACATGTGAGAAAGCAAGGCACAGTAGATCAATGAACAACTATGGTGTCGCAATGGCAACGAAGAACTAATGATTGATGCTTCTCATCTCTCTTCGTTCCTGTCTGTCTGTCCTTATCTATCCCTTTCTCTCTCTCCCTGTTCCTGTAAAAGAAAACAAACAAACAAAAAAAAACTATGAACAAATCCCTATGCACACTGCACATATCTTATTTAAAGTAAAAACACAAAATGGGAACAAATACAATATTTAAAATAAAGAACAAGTAAATTTAAATCAACAAACTGACCTGTATTTCAATGGGAACTATGGGTGCGGATGCATCCTGTGCTCCTCTCACTGATCACCAATAAAAGAGGTGCCCCTTCGAGAAGTGCGGCGGGGGCCGGATAAATGGCCTCAGGAGGCCGCATGTGGCCTGCAGTTTGGGGACCCCTGAGGTAGAAGGAATTTTCCCCAGTAATCAAAATCTTCACTGACTCAGAAAATTAGTTAAAATGGAAAAGACTTACCCTCAATGAAAATGTTGTCCTTTAGAGCAAAATCCCTGTCTAGATGCCTTTCTGCTCAGATCAATCCAACATCCAACACCCACTTTCAATCAACAAAGACACGGGCATACAATATTTAATGTTAAACACAAATTGTCTAACGAGAAAATTAAGCCACTTAATAGATAAATAAGAGTACAAGCCAAGAAATTAAGTCACTTCTGGTCTTGAGGGAAATAATTATAAATGCCAACTTTTCAAGCATCCTCAATCCCTTAACCTTGTTTAAAAACAAAAATTCATTGTGAAGTATATTTAAATAGGAAACACCCATGTTATCAATTGATTTGATAGTTATCACTATAAATAACCACTTGCAAGCTTAATATCCAAAATTACTATCAACATTTAAATACCTTTTAAATTACTTTTAACTAATGAGTACCACTGAATTTATAATAAAAAAAATACAGTAAGTGCATGTTCTTCACAGTAGACCAAAAAAAACAAAAAACAGGTTTTTGTTTTGCTAAACTTTCAAACTAAATCATAGCACAAAAATTGTTTGCAATATTTACTAGATTCTGTACCACCTACTTCCATGAATATTGTTGGGGTTTTTTGGACAGAGACAGAACGACAGGAAGGGAGATGAAAAGCATCAATTCTTCATTTCATCACCTTAGTTGTTCACTGATTGCTTTCTCATTTGTGCCTTGACCAGGGGACTACAACAGAGCTAATGACCCCTTGCTCAAGCCAGTGACCTTGGGCTTCAAGCCAGTGACCATGGGGTCACATCTATGATCCCACACTTAAGCCAGTGATCCGGTGCTCAAACCAGATGAGCCTGCACTCAAACCGGTGACCTTAGGGCTCCAAACCTGAGTCCTCTGCTTCCCAATCCGACACTATCCACTGCGCCACTGCCTCGTCAGGCTTCCAGGAGTTCTTAAATTTGAACATCATTAAAAAGAAAAACAAATTTGAATAACATTTAGATAGTTCCCATAGATGAAAGAAATCAAAGCCTACCAACTGGTTGCTTCCCTCCCCTAAACAAATCCCACATGCCAAAAATGTTTGCATAAGTTGATAAGAGGGATTCTGGAAAGAGTAAATACCATTATGCTTTTTGCCTTCCCAAATACCAATCCAAATTACAGAAATCTGTAAAGACAGATGTATGACGATGTAGGAACAGAACACCAACTCGATTTTCTAGCAAACAGGTACTATTTTACGTTATTCATTTAAACATTTTAAAATCACTGTTGTAATTCAGAATGACAAAGTTATCACTTTTAAAACTCTCCAAAAGGTGGTCTATTCCAAATGACCCAGAAAAAAATAGATCTTCCCACTAAAACTTAGTAAAAGGCAAGCAGAGTAACAATTACAACAAAAAATTTAACCATATCAGTCTGTCTCCTAGAGGTCCTCAAAACATTGGACTAAATTACCAAATGAAATCCACTTGTAGTTTTTCATTAAAAGTGAAAAACAAAACAAATTTAAGGAAACTGTAAAACAATTTGAGAGCAAAAGATTTGACTGTGTTTATTCACATGCAAAAACATCTATCCCATTTATCACAGTAGACATATTTGTACCAAGCATCAGCTTTCCTTTGTCAAAGTGACAACAGAGCAGCCATAATCTAGCTTAGCAATCTTGACCTTCCTTCCTCTTGAAAGTAGAGCCCTGGCAATAAAAAAAAATTTTGGCAAGAATTAAATCTTAAAATATATACATATATATGAAGTAAGAGAGAAAAGAGGTAAATGGTAAAATACTCTTTAAGCCAATAATCTCTTCAGAAAGCTTAATATGGCTACCAACTGCAAAATTCAAGCCAAATATCTTAGAACATTGAATGTACTAGATAATAGGTACTCTGAACCCACCCACCGCGTTATACATACTCTCACTCAATCATGTAAAGAACTGAATTCTTTATTTGTGATATCCATAAACGTTTCTATTCTATATTTCATCCAGGAAGGAAATTTGTCTCCTGTATCATTGTTTTTTGTTTTTTATAAACAACTTGAAATTTATTGCATGAAAGGGCCACAGATATACATTTTGTTAACCAAGCAGAATACAGATATTTTGGCTTTACAACTTGCACACCAGTACAGCAGCTGGTTCATTACTTGTCATAGCAATTTGAGGCCATTGCCCAAGCTATGCATAGCAATTTACATTTCCAAATTTCATGTAAAAAAGTTTGTGATATGGACTGTTAACTACATTCCTGTAAAGCCCACCTTAGTTACAAGTAAATGTGTAACCAAGGTCTGCACATATTTTTGATGGCAAAACTTCTAAATCTGATGATGAAATTGTCCTAAACAAGTTTTTTAACAAATTGTTTTGCACATATACTGCCATTCTGCCAGTAGATGGCGCTATAAACGTTAGGGGGAAGAACTTCCATGAGGACAGCAGCTATTGGAAAAAACGCTTAAACCTGCTCTGAAAATACAAAAATGCATTTAATATTAGGGTAAAATACAACCCTCATTGTAACCATTCGTTATAGACACACCAATAATAGGGATGAAACTAGGCCATCTGAAAATTTTTAAACAGTTTCTATGAATGAAAACACATGCTTAACACAAATTGTTTTGGAACTACACAATACATACTTTAAAATAAATTCTCATAGAAGGAAGTAACCAATGTCAAGATGATATGCAAATACTATTTAGTACAAGAGATGGATGCACAGAAACTTTAAAGATATGAAAAGGACACATCCACCATTTCAAAAGTTTTGCCTGTAAAGGGATAAAATTCAACACGTCACTAGCAACCGGTGGGGTTGGGGGATCAGTACCTTTTAAAAGTTTCTCTAAATACACGTTAAAATTAAGAATTAACACGAAAAATTTTCAATATCCCTTTAGAAGGGTACGGAATGGATCCTAGGAAAAAAAATGTTAGACATATATGGTCAAACACAATGATTTATTAAAAATAAAACGTAAAAATGATTTTTGTACATATGCTTCCAAATTTCAGGCATGGGATCCAAGTAGATTTCATAGAAAACGCCGTAGCCAGGTATCAAGTCCTTACAACAAAGTAAACTAAACCCCCCACCCCAACCCCCACCCAGGTTTTGCTACAGAATCAGCAAGTTCAATCCACCCCCCCAAAAAAACACAAATTAAAACAAGACATTTTGCTAGTATAAAAACGACCAAGGTCCAAGTAATAATAAAAAAATAGAGTCCATCAATAACTGTAACACAAAAATGTGTATGTGGGGCAGTCCATCTTCGGAGACGAGAGGTGGCAGGCAAATAGGGCAACACCCCCAAGGGTAAGCAGCCTTAGAAGCGGCTCCCCCAAGGGCAAAATAGGGAAGGCGGTAGGAGGGTAACTGACCCAAGTTGGGTCCCTGAAAAGGGCTGCCCCTATATCCACTCCCGGGAATTTAATTTTTAAAAGGAACTGCCTCCATAACCACCCCCACCGCCATAGCCACCTCTGTAAGGTCCACTGTTACTGCGACCGCCCCAGCTGCTGCCTCCGCCGCCGCCGCCGCTCTTCATGGGCCCATAGGACGACTGGTGCTGACTATAGCTGCCGAATCCGCCGAAGCCGTTCCCGTAGTCGCTCCCACCGTAGGACGAACCGCCTCCGCCGCCTCCGTAGGTACTGTAGCTGCCGCCGCCGCCGTAACCACCGTAGCTGTTGTAACCACCGCCACCTCCCTTAGACAGCCCGTTCTGGTCACGACCACCGCCGCGACCCCGGCCGCCTCGGCCGCCTCGCGAGGACCGGGAGCCGCCACCCCCGCCGGAGTGAATATCCTCCTTGGGGACAGCCTTCTTCACCTCCACGCGATGGCCCTGGATCGGATGGAACTTGACCACCGCGGCCTTGTCTGCTGCGTCGTGATTCTGAAAATACACAAAGCCGAAGCCGCGCTTCTTGCCCGACTGCTTGTCGGCAATAATCTCGGCCTTTTCCACGGTGCCAAACTGCGAGAAGTGCTCGATCAGGTCACCCTCGGCCACGTCTCCTTTAAGGCCCCCGACAAAGAGCTTCTTAACCTTGGCGTGGGCACCGGGCCGCGCCGAATCCTCCCGGGACACCGCCCGCTTCAGCTCCACGGTGTTGCCGTCCACAGCATGGGGTGAAGCGGCCATGGCGGCATCGGCCTCCTCCACATTAGAATAGGTCACGAAGCCGAAACAACGGGAGCGTTTGGTCTGGGGGTTCACCACCACCACGCAGTCCGTCAGAGTCCCAAAGGCCTCAAAGTGGCCGCGCAGGCCCGACTCACTTGTCTGCACATTGAGGCCGCCAATGAACAGCTTACACAACTGCGAATTCTCCATCTCCAAGGCCCGGGCCTTCCCCCCGCCCTGCGAGCTCCGAGGTTTCGCCGTCGCCGTTATCGTTGGCTAAGGCCTCTTCACAACCTGGGCCCAGCCGTTGCTGGAGCCGCCACCGGCAGTCACCGGCAGGGAAGGGAAGAAGGGAAGGGGAGGGAAGGAGGAAAAAAGGAAGGGGGAGGGAAGGGGAGAGGTGCCGGTTAGAGGACGAACCGAGGAGCCTGGAAGACAACCAAGGCCGCTGTACCGCCACAGCCACCACCACCTCCGCTCCTTTAGCTGGGCACCACACAAAGAGGCCGCTGAACGCGCGCGCACCCTCCCCGAGGCGTACGTCACCGCCGACGTACGGCAGCCCAGGGCTGCCCGCCAATCCGCACCTTGCTCCCTTAGTCCCGCCTACCGCTTCGCAGCGCCGCTCTCGATCACGGACTCCCCGCCCTCCGCGGTCTATTCAAGCACTCGTTCCGCTCTGCTTCTTTCGTGCCTCTTCCTACCCCCTTCACCCGTGAGCTCTGCAGTGTACCCTGGCAAGGGACTCCTCCTACCCTCCACGCACCTCCGCGATTCATTTTCCCCCGCACCGCGGCTGTTCCCAATGATTTTACCCCTCCCCTTGCGTATCCCTCGCCCAATTCCGCAGCGGCGTTCGCGCCAGCCCCGTGAGAGACATGTCACTTCAGCCAATCACCGCGACCCGCTCACACCCACTTCCGTTTTCCTCAGCCGCTGTATGGGCACGCTCCCCGCTAGCTCACTGGTCCCGACGCCCTCTGTGTACGGAGTCGGTTTACGACCGCCTCCAGCCCTGGGCTTGGCCGGGAGGTTGGGAGGACCGATGAGCGGCGGCGCTCTGAGGGCTGTTTCCAACCGGTTTGGCCAGGGACGCCACGCGCGGTGCTTTTGAAAACTTGACTGTTGGGCTTGAGGGCCTGGATTTACCCGCCGCGTTTCGACCGGATCTCTACACCTGGCGTTCTCACCCCTCCCGTCAGCGCAAAGATGGAGGGTAGAGGACGGGTCGAGGAAAGCGGTTATTAGCCGTTTACAGTGGGCTCGACGCGCAGTTAAAGACATAGGCACGTGGCCTTGCGCAAAAGAGAGCCCCAGGCGATGTGAAGGACAGGAATGTGCCCAAATCGCTTCAACCATTGCAACGGTGGCCACCCTTTGGCGGTCCATGAAGCCCTTCTGCGCGCCCATCTCAGCCTCCCTTCGCGCACTCCCACAAGCAGACATTTTCATTTTACTTAAGTGAACACATATTTAGTTTACGTTATTATACGTTGCTTTCTTCACAACTAAATCGTTAGTTTTTTATAGGTTTTTAATACCAGCCTGGGAGCACCCGAGGCCTTACAGACCCTCAAGTGGCAATGCAAGCAAATTAATATAATGGGTTCCATTTACTGAACCTTTCTGTGCCAAGCAAGATACATGGAGTGGGACATAGGATGAGACATTATGTGACCAAGAAACCCCAAAACCATGTGGTAAATACTGAAGAAGAGGAATGACCTGTTGTTGGGCAGATAAAATATATTATGCTCACTTTGTTAAAGATGGCACTGCCCACATGGAAGCCTGTCATCCAGTTGATATTATTTGCCCTTATGCTTGAGATGGCTGTGGGGGAAAAGCTGTAATGTAGGCAGGCCAGGTTGTTATAGCCTAAGGCTTAATTTAAGAGTAAACTCTTTCCCACACCCTTGACTGATTGGATTATGTAGGGTGGTGATGTAGGGAGGAATCCCATTATGCCTCAGATGGGTGGCTTTGTATCAGAGACTTTCTTGTATGTATAATTGGATTAAGGGTTTGGATTTTCTATGCTATAAACTGGGGCAGTCCAGGAGCTTGATCTCTCTCTCGGTTCCTGGGTTCCTGAGATTAGTATTAGAGAGGAGAGCAGAGTAAGGCCACGTGAAGGCCAAGAGAAGCAGCCGAGATGGCAGAGTGCTGAGGAAGAAGCCAGTTTGTTAAGAGTTTGTGCTGGAGGAGATGGGAAACAGAGGTGAATAAGTCTGGTGAGCTAGAAACTTTTGATTTTAGGAAACTCGGATAAGTCAGTAGCTTTGTGAGCACTGAATGTGTGGGTTTTGGAGCCCAGTGTGTGTTTTTGCTTGCCCGCCGGGTGCAAGCTAGAATTAAAGCTGATGGCTCACCGGTTCTTGGCTCCCGTGTTTCATTGCCATCTGTCCGAATCCAATGCGAACCTGCACGGGTCAGGTAGCTGTGATCCTGACCCCGACTACTGGCTTTACACCTGTGAAAAAGGAGGAAGTTGCACTGAATTTCAGAGTCAAAGGCTAATTAAGATGTCTGTAGGGTGTACACACCTGGTGTCCTTGTAAAAGAAGGATGACTAATACAAATAATACTGAATGTCAACTGAAGTTGAAATTTTTAAAAAATAAATTCCACATAAAAAAAAAAAGAAGAGGATGAGACACCAGGGCTACATGTGCACAGAGAGATGACCATGAGAAGAGACAACAAGTGGCATTTTCGAGCCAAGGATAGGTGTCTCAGAAGAAACCAGTTCTGCTGGCACATTGATCCTGAACTTCAAACCTCCAGAACTGCGAGAAAATTAATTTCTGTTTAATCCACCAGTCTGTGGTACTTCATTTATGACAGTCATAGCAAACTAGTACATCAACCTAGAAAAGGAGTGTTTTCAGTGTCCACGTTCAGAGGTATGAGACCTCATTTCATTTGTACCTGCAAAGCTGGACATACACATCTTGCCTTGATTTCTCTAGGCAAGCTTACACCAGATTTAGTGATTTTACCTATGAATTCCATAACAGGGTCACAGAATTACATTCCTTAAAATTACATAAATTAATTTGGTCTTGAATTTTATGGCTTTTATTTATACTACCTTAAAAGTTTATATGTTATTAGAGCATTGTTTTTACTTAGTGCAGTAAGAACTTCCATTTTTTTTTAGTATTTCCTTCAGCAAATTAATATGAAAATCAAGTTTTTAATCATACCTGTTAAGTCCATAGTTTAACTGGACTTGTTTCAGCCTGTAGTTTAACTGGAAATGTGGGGTAACAACTTAAAAAGCTTCTCTTCCTAACTTAAAACAGAAAAGGGAAATAATTCGCATTAATTGAGATCAAATTTCCATCGATCTAAAAAATGGCAACTCATAATGAGATTTGTGAAGCGTTCTAAACTCAGACCTGTGAGGGAAACAACATTCATATCACCATATACATTTTGAGTCCTCAGGAATCTAGTCCTTCCTCATTTCTAAGTACACACTGAACAAAGCAAAGAACAGGTTAGTCTACTCTGCAAGCTGCAAGAGTAGTAGTTAGCTGTAGTTGTTCAATGAGCTCAGATTATGTATAAAGCCTTTCTGAATCATTCAGGATCTAAACATTTTTAAGTGATATCTATTATAATTTTGGCACATTAACATTAGAGAAAAAAATATACACATTTTTTTTCCCAACTAAAAGCAGTAAAAAATAAAAATAATTAGCCAAGATTTATATGAACAACAGTGGAATGATGAAATCAGCAGCAATGAGACCAACAATCACATGCTCCTTGAGAAACCTATTCCTTATGATAATCACTGGCTGAAAAGTCTCAGTATATATAACAGTGATTTGTTTGGGATTGGCTATGTGTATGTACACCCTAAATTTATCTGAAATCTATTTTACTTTGCTGCCTAGGATTCTAAATATAGTCTATTTTCCAGCTTCTGGAATAATAACATATGAAGCACTTTTATTCATCAGTATCAATTAAAGGGATTTCTTTCTAGAATTAAAACTATAAAATTATGTTCAAATTCTAATGATTTGATAATTCTCATCATTGGTTTGGGAGGATTTATTTTTCTTCAAGCTCTGATATGATTGTCTACTGCATCCAACCAAAATATACACATTTTATAAGTTCCATCACAAGGTTTTGTGCATGGTTTTGTTAAATCAGCATTAAAATCTTACTGGCATATTCAAAAGTTCCACCAAAAATAAGTTCCATTATATCTAAGCATTTACTATAGAAAAGGCTCTTTATCACTCTGTATTTCGACGTTAAAAAAAATCTTATTCTACATTCTAGAATAAGAAGATTAGAGCATAGACCCATTATTGGTCATCCAATCAAAAACTCCATGTAACATGTGGCCTAGGAAGTTGAAATGATATGCCTAAAGCCACACAGACAGTGACAGAGTCACAATTTCTAATCTATGGTCAACTGGCTATTTCACAAATGACTTAGCTCATAACATTCTTGCTCATACAGTTTCTGTATGAACTTTCTTTTTAGAAAATAAAAACATTGTTAAAGCGGGAGTTGGGTCATCATTCTATTCTTCTAGTCATCATCTATCCAAAGGAAGTCTCGGGTCTCAGTTTCTCCTGGTTCAAACTACATGGCACAAATAAGAATCAACCAATGAATGCATAAATAAGTAGAATAACAAATTGATGTTTCTCTCTCTCCTTCTTCCTAAAATTCAATTAAAATTAAATTTGTGATATACTTAGCCATACAAATATATATATGAGATTTGGGTATTTGAATGGTATTTTGCATCTAGAAGATCAAACTGCAAGAAAACTGGAATTAGCCTGACCAGGCGGTGGCGCAGTGGATAGAGCGTCGGACTGTGATGTGGAAGACCCAGGTTTGAGACCCCGAGCTCGCCAGCTTGAGCATGGGCCCATCTGGCTTGAGCAAAACCTCGTCGTATCCTTCCTTTCCACCACTTCAGCTTCTAGGTAAGGGAGAATAATAAAAACCCAAGCTTGCTGAGGCTTCCTGATTCATCTGTCATTAATATCTGGAGGCACAATTTGACTTTGGGTGATGGGTATACAACATAATCAATTGTCAAAATAACCTGGTGATGTTTTCTCTGAATCTATGTACCCTAATTAATCAATGTCACCCATTAAAATTAATAATAAAGGGAAAAAATATCTGGAGGCATATATCAAACTGAAATATTTCAATTCTCTCACAGAAAAGGTACAATCGAAGGCTTATGCTGCCTGGTCTATGGTGGCACAGTGAATAAAGTGTTGACCTGGAATGCTGAGGTTGCCGGTTCAAAACCCTCAGCTTGCCCAGTCAAGGCATATATAGCAAGCAATAAACAACTGAAAAGAAGCAACTATGAGCTGATACTTCTGGCTCCACCCCCTCACCCACATCTCCTTTCTCTGTAAAATCAATAAATAAAAATCTTTAAAAAACAAAAAGACTTAAGATGAATTATTCTGGAAAAAAACAAGTCTTTTTTTTCCAGTTTTTTTTCTTTTATTAATTTTAATGGGGTGACATTAATAAATCAGGGTACATATGTTCAAAGAAAACATCTCCAAGTTATCTTGTCATTCAATTATGTTGCATACTGTTGGGCAGATAAAATATATTATGCTCACTTTGTTAAAGATGGTGCTGCCCACATGAAAGTTTGTTGATATTAATGTGTGTTCTGGAACAGGCTGTGGGCAGGCCGGGTCGTTATAGCCAAAGGCTTAGTTTAAGAGTAAGCTCTTCCCCACACCCTTGACTGATTGGATGATGTAGGGTGGTGCACTCTCCTGAGGAATTCCATTATACAGAGACTTCCTTGTTTGTATAATTGGATTAAAGGTTTTGATTCTACGGTATAAAGTGGGAGAGACCAGTAGCTTGATCTCTCTCACTTGTTTCCTGAGGTAGAAGAGAGGAGAGCAGAGTAAGGCCATGTGGAGGAGAAGTAGCCAAGATGGCAGAGTGCTGAGGAAGAAGCCAGTTTGTTAAGAGTTTGTGCAGGAGGAGATGGGAAACAGAGGTGAATAAGTCTGGTGAGCTAGAAACCTTTTGATTCTAAGAAACTCGGATAAGTCAGTAGCTTTGGAGCACTGAATGTGTGGGTTTTGGAGCCCAGTGTGTGTTTTTGCTTGCCCGCAAGGTGCAAGCTAGAATTAAAGCTGATGGCTCACCAGTTCGTGGCTCCTGTGTTTCATTACTGACTATTCGAATCTAATGCGAACCTTCACGGGTCAGGCAGCTATGATCCTGACCTTGAATACTGGCTTTACACATACCTATCACCCAAAGTCAAATTGTTCTCTGTCACCTTCTATCTGGTTTTCTTTGTGCGCCTCTCCTACCCCCTCTCCCACCCACTCCTTCCTCCCCCACCCCATAACCACTACACTCTTGTCCATGTCTCATAGTCTCACTTTTATGTCCCACTGTTGGGCAGATAAATATATTATGCTCACTTTGTTAAAGATAGCGCTGCTCACATGGAAGTTCGTTGATATTATTGCGTGTTCTGGAACAGGCTGTGGGCAGGCCGGGTTGTTATAGCCTAAGGCTTAGTTTAAGAGTAAGCTCTTCCCCACACCTTTGACTGATTGGATGATGTAGGGTGGTGCACTCTCCTGAGGAATCCCATTATACAGAGACTTCCTTGTTTGTATAATTGGATTAAAGGGTTTGATTCTATGGTATAAAGTGGGAGAGACCAGTAGCTTGATCTCTCTCTCGGTTCCTGAGTTCCTGAGGTTAGTATCAGAGAGGAGAGCAGATGAAGGTCACATGGAGGCCAGGAGAAGCAGCCAAGATGGTGGAATGCTGAGGAAGAAGCCAGTTTGTGCAGAGTTTGTGTAGAGAGGAGATGGGAAACAGAGGTGAATAAGTCTGGTGAGCTAGAAACCTTTGATTCTAGGAAACTCGGATAAGTCAGTAGCTTTGTGAGCACTGAATGTGTGGGTTTTGGAGCCCAGTGTGTGTTTTTGCTTGCCCGCGGGTGCAAGCTAGAATTAAAGCTAATGGCTCACCAGTTCTTGGCTCCATTGTTTCATTACCGACTGTTCGAATCTAATGTGAACCTGCATGGGCCAGGCGGCTCTGATAGTGGCCTCAACTACTGGCTTTACACCCACCTATGTATGAAATCATGCTGTTCTCAGTTTTTTTCTGTTTTACTTATTTCACTCCGTATAATGTTATCAAGGTCCATCCGTTTTGTTGTAAATGATCCGATGTTATCATTTCTTATGGCTGAGTAGTATTCCATAATATATATGTACCAAAGCTTTTTAATCCACTCGTCCTCTGACAGACACTTGGGCTGTTTCCAGATCTTCGCTATTGTGAACAATGCTGCCACGAACATGGGGGCACATTTCTTCTTTTCGAACAGTGCTATGTTGTTCTTAGGGTATATTCCTAAAAGTGGGATAGCTGGGTGTAAAGCCAGTAGTCAAGGCCGCCATCACAGCAGCCCAACCCACGCAGGTTCGCATTGGATTTGAACAGATCGCAATGAAACACAGGAGCCACAAACTGGTGAGCCATCAGCTTTAATTCTAGCTTGCACCCGGCAGGCAAGCAAAAACACACACTGGGCTCCAAAACCCACACATTCAGTGCTCACAAAGCTACTGACTTATCCAAGTTTCCTAGAATCAAAGGTTTCTAGCTCACCAGACTTATTCACCTCTGTTTCCCATCTCCTCCAGCAAAAACTCTTAACAAACTGGCTTCTTCATCAGCACTCTGCCATCTTGGCTGCTTCTCTCCTCCACGTGGCCTTAATCTGCTTTCCTCTCTAATACTAATTTCAGGAACTCAGGAACCGAGAGAGAGAGATCTAGCTACCGGTCCGCCCACTTTATAGCATAGATAATCCAAACCTTTAATCCAATTATACATTCAAGAAAGTCTCTGATACAAAGCCACCCATCTGAGGCATAATGAGATTCCTCAAGAGTGCACCACCCTACATCATCCAATCAGTCAAGGGTGTGGGGAAGAGCTTACTCTTAAACTAAGCCTAAGGCTATAATGACCTGGCCTGCCTACATTACAGCTTTTCCCCCAGAGCCATCTCAAGCATAAGGGCAAATAATATCACCTGGATGACGGGCTTCCATGTGGGCAGCGCCATCTTTAACAAAGTGAGCATATTATATTTTATCTGCCGAACAATCCATCCCTATGCTCACTTTACTACCCACAATTTACACCACCGGTATCCCTGTACAAGGAAATGAGTACATTACACAAATTACAGCAATAGCACAAATCATACAGTTTCAACAATTACAAAGGTATACACATTTCACCAGTCTCTGAGCACTTTGCCAAAAGTGCAAAATGTCCTCAGCCTTCTTTTTTGCCATTTGAAAGGCTTCCCGGGGCAGGGGGAAAGCCTCCAGCAAAGCCACCCTCCATCCCCATCAGGATATTTCACATTGTCCAAAATCCGTAAGTCCATTCAACAAAGGAGCTTGTGCCCATCCGGTCATAGTCCAGGAAATCAGTCCACACACATGGGGTGTTAGCCTCCCCCCTCATCTCTGCCATCCTGGCAGCTCGTACACTGTCCCAAAAAGGAGCACGTGGCCATGGCAGTCAGAATTTCCATCTCTGCTCTGGGGAGCATGATGGCATCCACCCCTATGTCCCAAAATCGCAGACCTACCAGCGTTGTAGTAGAAGCTCCTTGCTGGTGGGCTCTCACCTTCTGGAGACTGCAGATTGCAACTCCAGCTTGATTCTCCTCATCCTCCAAAGAGGAACTGAAAACACCAGCTCCTGCTGCTGGGCTTGATCTCCGGGCCACCTCTGCCTTCTGCTCAGCAGGCCTTGCAGCTCCAACCCCAGCCTCAGCCCCGGTCCTGGCCTCAGCTCCGGCACCATGCCGCTGCTGGCTCTCCACAACATCCAGGGCAATCTCCAACTCACGAACCTGTGATTCCTTCTCCAGTGTCTGCTCCATTTTCAGGTGAATCTCGCAAACCTGGTCAGCCTCCTCCTCCAGCGCTTCCTTCAGCTCCAGGGTCAGCATCTGTTTCTCCCACGTTTCCTCCAGCTCCTTCTGCTGCTCGGCCTGCAGGTCCTGGGCAGCCTCTTCCATAGAGCTCTCGGTTTCCTCACACATGGCTGTAAAAGTCAGCCATCCAACAGTCCCCCCAAAAATAGCTATGGGAAACCATAACAGCAGCCATTCCTCTACTCCACCACTCAAAGGTGGTGGTGGTTCCATGCCGATCTGTATCAAATCCTGCTGACTACGCCAAATGTAAAGCCAGTAGTCAAGGCCGCCATCACAGCAGCCCAACCCACGCAGGTTCACATTGGATTCGAACAGATCGCAATGAAACACAGGAGCCACAAACTGGTGAGCCATCAGCTTTAATTCTAGCTTGCACCCGGCAGGCAAGCAAAAACACACACTGGGCTCCAAAACCCACACATTCAGTGCTCACAAAGCTACTGACTTATCCGAGTTTCCTAGAATCAAAGGTTTCTAGCTCACCAGACTTATTTACCTCTGTTTCCCATCTCCTCCAGCAAAAACTCTTAACAAACTGGCTTCTTCATCAGCACTCTGCCATCTTGGCTGCTTCTCTCCTCCACGTGGCCTTAATCTGCTTTCCTCTCTAATACTAATCTCAGGAACTCAGGAATCGAGAGAGAGAGATCTAGCTACCGGTCTGCCCACTTTATAGCATAGATAATCCAAACCTTTAATCCAATTATACATTCAAGAAAGTCTCTGATACAAAGCCACCCATCTGAGGCATAATGAGATTCCTCAAGAGAGTGCACCACCCTACATCATCCAATCAGTCAAGGGTGTGGGGAAGAGCTTACTCTTAAACTAAGCCTAAGGCTATAATGACCTGGCCTGCCTACATTACAGCTTTTCCCCCAGAGCCATCTCAAGTATAAGGGCAAATAATATCACCTGGATGACGGGCTTCCATGTGGGCAGCGCCATCTTTAACAAAGTGAGCATATTATATTTTATCTGCCGAACACTGGGTCAAAAGGCAGTTCAATTTTTAATTTCTTGAGGAATCTCCATACTGTTTTCCACAGTGGCTGCACCAGTCTGCATTCCCACCAGCAGTGCAGGAGGGTTCCCTTTTCTCCACATCCTCGCCAGCACTTATTCTATAATTTCTTCTAGATCTTGAGAGCTTTAAATGTATATGGTGAGTATGAAAGTTACTTTTTAACTATAGGTGAAGGAAACGTCATATTTTTCAATTATAATATAATTAAGTCTCTTCTTAAGCAGCCTCCCCTCAGGTTGATGCAAATTTAACCTCAGTCAAATCCTATCCCTCAGGCAGACTTCAGGTTTTACATTATCCAGCATACTTAAGAACAGCGCTCTCTGATCTTTGGTCCAATGTGTCACTGCTGATAGGCTCTTTGTCAAAGACCACCTAGTCTCTTGCAGGAAAGTGGCTCTGATGCTTCCTGAAACTTGCCACCCAGCTTGAGCTGGGGCTCTTTCCCATGGCTAGGAACCCCAACACCAAAGTTTCAGGTTCCCACTGTACTACAAAGCCATTCCACAGCAGACAGGCCATAGCTTCAGGTGGTTGCAAAGGCGGTTCACTGAGGGCCTGGGTTCTAGTTCCTGCTAACTTCATGGAGCCCTCCCTCTCCAAATAAATCACTCTCTGAGGTCTCCATAGTTGACACTCCCTCTTGGGCTCTTGCCTATTTCCTCTCTCCTCCAGGACCACCTTGCATAAACCCTTCAACGAGTTCAGGCTTTAAAACACAAAAGGCAGTTGTACTTCTGATTTGGCCTGCCTGAACAAAAGCTTAAAGAAAGAAAGCAAAAAAACTTCCTTGGAATAGGGGAGGAAAACTGCAGGCAAAAAGCAAATTAATATTTCAATAAGTTATTCTATTGCATGTGTCTTTTTTAAGGTGTCCTTTTTGCTAAATTATTTGAAAATAGATATGACAAGAGTCCACCTTCTTCATTCCTCTTCATATTCCTGAGAAATACCTTCTACAAACACAAATTTAGGGCAATTTCTGATTAGACTCAGGTGAAGAAGCATTCTCAGGCAGTTTCTAGACAAAGGGTTGTCCATACCAGTTTCGGGGCATCCTTGCTAATGTGCTGTTGGGTTATCAGTGTCAGGGCCACTGAAGTAAATTATCATATGTTCCTATGTCAGTGAACCATCCAGCTGAGGTTGTTAGATGTCTTTTCCCTTGACTACTGACACACACACACACACACACACACACACACACACACACCAATTCCACTTTCTGCTAGTAATTCTCCTAAAAGTCATGATCTCTGAGCTCCAGACCTTCACATATGTGACTCCCTCTGTCTAAATGTTTCATAGCCTTTTTTATATCATGGTAGAAACAAGAAATAATATTTATGCAACACAAAGTATAAACTGGGAAGAATTTAAGGTACTATATGAGACATGCTGACAAAAAGTCAGTAGAGAAGATATTTTAAAAGATACTAAAACATTTTAATAAGAAATTTCAGCTTGCTCATTTAAACATAACTTTTTTCTTTTTCTTTTGAAATAATTCCAAACTTATTGAAGAGTTGCAACAATAATACAAATACCTCTTTTCCTGAAAGAGTTGAAGGTAAGTTGCCAACATATGTCCTTGTGCCCATGTTAAAACTTTATAACTACTACAAGCAAGGACATAACCACAATACAACCATCACAATAAGAAAATTAATATTGATCCTTTACTGTCAACTAATACACCTATTCAAGTTTCAACAATTGTCCTAATAATGCAAAAGGATGTATAGTCCTGGATCAGTTGTTACATTTAGTTGTCATATCTTATTATCTCCTTCAATCTATAACAGTGCACCAATCTTTCTTTAATTTTGATACACTTGACTCTTGAAGATTATAAAACTGGTTATTTTGTATAATATCCCTCAATTTGCATGTCTGATATTTCCTCATTAGATTAAGATCATGTGCTTTTGGCAGGAATGTCTCTGAAGTGACAGTGAATTCTATCAGATAATATAGATTTGTATTTGTCTCATTACTGGTGTTACTCATTTTAGTCCGTCAATTGAGGTGCTGTCTGCCAGATTTCTTCACTGTAAAGTTGTTCTTTCCCCTCTTGTAACTACTATTTTGGGGGGAGGTATTTTGAGACTACATAATATCTCTTTCCTCATCAATATTTCAGCCACTGGTTTTTAGTATTCTTGATGCTTCTTGGCTAATTATTACTATGATGTTTGTAAATGGTAATTTTCTAACTCAAATCATTCCTTCTACCTTCATTCTCTTTCCTCCAATTATTTGTCCATTTGTTTATATCAACATGGACTCATGGATCCCTATTTTATTTAGTGGGTTGTAATTTGCTATTACTATTATTTTGATGCTCTAATTATCCCAGATTTGGTCACTGGGAACCCATTCAAGCTAACTTCTCTGTTCTTTTGATATGTCCCATAATTCATTAAGCACTTTTTATTTCCTAGCCTAACAAGATATTTCAAGTTCATCTTGGACATTTCCTGCCCTGGAATCATCTATTTTTCCAAAGGAGTCTTTGTTCCTTTCAGTGAAAAATGGTGCTTAGAAACCAAGATGCCCTGGCTGGTGGGTCAGTGGTAGAGTGTCAGCCCAGCATGTGAATGTCCCAGGTTTGATTCCCAGTCAGGGTACACAGAGGAAGCACCCATCTGCTTCTCCACCCCACTCCCCGTCTCACTTCTTTTTCTCCCTCTCTCTCTAACCCCCTCCCTCTCCTGCAGCCACAGCTGGAATGAAGCTACTTGGCCCCAAGTGCTAAGGATGGCTCCATGGCCTTCACCTCAGATCCTAAGAAGAGCTCAGTTGCTGAGCAACAGAGCAATGCTTCAGATGAGCAGAGCATCGCCCCCTAGTGGGCTTGCCAGGTGGATCCCAGTCATGGTGCATGGTGCATGCAGAAGTCTGTCTCTGCATCCCCTCCTCTCGCTGAATGAATAAATGAACGAATGAATAAATAAATAAATAAATATTGTAAATGTCAAATAAATAAAATGGAAAAATAAAAAGAACCAAGATATGGGTACTAGATATGTTTGTCACTGCTACCAGAGATAGAGAATATATATATGAATACATGCACATTATATTATGTACTCACATACATTGCATATATATAATCAATGCATTTATACCTACATTTATTTCTACATCTATCCATCTACCTACCTATCAATCAATCAATCAAAAACCATGGGTTCACACCACTACCTCCAATTTCAATGCAATACCATAGAGGTCATTCTAATTTTTTTCTTTTCCATATTTGTAACTCTTTTTTCTGACAGGGAAAAACCTGGTCCCGTTATTTTCAATATATTTACTTATTAGTTCAATCTCCTATATATAATCAATTTGTTACCCTAGCCACCACCGTCTCTCAAAGATGTCCTCCTTACCCTGCTCAGACTCAATTACACTGCTGGGCTGTCACTGCTGCCAGAGGTCCTTTTCATGTAGCTTCCCTCCTCATCCTGCTGGGCTTCAATACCTCATGCCAAGCCAATACCACCCTTATGTAGAGATTCCCTTCCCACTTCAATCAAGTTCTGACACATGGGACCAAGCCAGCAAGAATCCTCCTCACTCCTCTTAGGCTCCAGCATTTATCATTGAGCTAGCACTCCACCCCCAACTTTAACACCCTCTTCACTTCGCTTATGCTCCAACAACCTTGTGCCATGCTGCTACTGTCACCACCATGTTGTGCAGAAAACCTCCTCACTTCTCTCAAGCTCCCAACAACCATACAGATTGTTACCACACTCCCCTGGTACAGACCTTCTTACTCCACTCAGGCTCTGATACCCCATATCAGGTAGTCTTGTAACTCCCATTCTCCACCCTCCAATGCAGATGCCTACCCTGCTCAGCCCTACTTAGTGGTTTTGGTTTTTTTAATGTTTATTTTATTGACTTTAGAGAGAGATCAAGAGAGAGACATGAATATAGATATGTTCCTGTATGTGCCCTGCCTGGGGATCAAACTGGCAACCTTTGCACTTCAGAGGATGCACTAGTCTACCACGCTATCTGGCCAGGGCTCTAATGGTTTCTTTATTGCATTATTTTGGGAAAGAGGGAGGGAGGGAGGATAGGAATCCACTGTAAAATTAAAATGGCCACTAACAATTCCTGATCAAGATTTTTAATGATAATCTCTTCAATTTTTTTTTTTTTTTTACAGGGACAGAGAGAGAGTCAGAGAGAGGGATAGATAGGGACAGACAGACAGAAACAGAGAGAGGTGAGAAGCATCAATCATTAGTTTTTCATTGCTGTTGCAACACCATAGTTGTTCATTGATCGCTTTCTCACATGTGCCTTGACTGCGGGCCTTCAGCAGATCAAGCACCCCTTGCTGGAGCCAGCAACCTTGGGTCCAAGCTGGTGAGCTTATGGCTCAATCCAGATGGGCTCGCGCTCAAGCTGGTGACCTCGGGGTCTCGAACCTGGGTCTTCCGCATCCCAGTCTGACGCTCTATCTACTGCGCCACCGCCTGGTCAGGCAATCTCTTCAATTTTTAACATCCACCAGCCTCAAGAAATATTATTCATGGTTAGTAGATTAAAAATTTAAATATTTTTATAATCATTTTTTAAATAAAACCACAATTGAATTTATACTTTAAAAATATCCCTCTGACCTGACCAGGTGGTGTCACCGTGGATAGAATGTCAACCTGGAATGCTGAAGACGCAGGTTCAAAACCCCGAGGTCACCAGCTAAAGCGCAGGCTCATCCAGCTTGAGTGCTGGCTCATGGGCTTGAGCACGGGGTCGCCAGCTTGAAGTCCAAGGTCACTGGCTTCAAGAAGGGGAGACTGGCTTGGCTGGAGACCCCCAGTCAAGGCACATATGAGAAAGCAATCAGTGAATAACTAAAGTGCCTCAACTATGAGTTGATACTTCTCATCTCTCTCCCTTCCTGTCCTGTCTGTCCCTTTCTCTTCCTCTCTCTCTGTGTAAGATATACAAATACAGTGTGTGTGTGTGTGTGTGTGTGTGTGTGTGTGTGTGTGTATTCTTTTATTGGTAATTGAAAGTGTTCTAGGTAGAGGGAACAGCTAATGTAAAGCTTACAAGAAGAAAGAAGTTCAATGGGTGGATATCACTGTGAGGAGAGAGGTGGAGGAGAGTTCTTGAGCTAATACAGAAAGATTTCAAATTCAATCAAATTTTTCATTATCAAGACTTTTAAAATATCAAAGAGGCTCTTATTTACACTCTATACTATAATAGTTACCTTTTATCCCACCAAAAGTATATCTAAGCTGCAGAGACAGAAGCACCTGATATACAATAATTCAGGTCTATCACACCAGGAACCTCTGCCAGCCTTTCTGCTTCATCTTCCAGACCAGGTATACACTGTATTTGCGATACTCCTGGATCATTATGTGTTCCATTGATTCTACTCTCCCTTGTTCTCAATAAGCATCATCTGGCACCTGAAACAGATGACCAGCTGGTAGATGCCTTAATTGGGCTGTACTCAACACCTTGCATCAGAGCAGCAAATGCCAGCTATCCTTTAAAATATTTTCTGTTTACAGGGATGATGGGACTTGCAGTCTCACATTGCTCCGTTATGAATGCCCTCTGAGGAGTTCAGCAAAGGGATGGGTAGATGCCCCTGGTGCTGATCCTTGCATATATCAAGGGCTAAGGAGATTAACATCTCCTGCATAACTATAATCCATTGAAACACACTAACTGGATAATTCTGGCTCATTTTTCTCCCCCTCTTTGCCTACATAAGTCTTATACTGATTCAGAATTCAGTTTGGAAGTGAGTACAAAATCATTCATTCTTCAACAAATATACTACTCACAAAAATTAGGGAATATTTCAAAATTAATATGAAGCTATAAAATATCTCCTAATTTTTATGAGTTTATTTAGAAAGAGAAATTTTAAAAATCCCATTTATAATTGCACCAAAAAGAATAAATACCTATGAATAAATTCTGCAAAAGAGGTTAAAGACCGGTATACTGAAAACCATAAGCTATTGATGAAAGAAACTGAAGAAGACACAAATAAATGGAAAGATATTCTGTATTC
The DNA here is from genome assembly GCA_037038555.1 of Rhynchonycteris naso. Classification (NCBI taxonomy): domain Eukaryota; kingdom Metazoa; phylum Chordata; class Mammalia; order Chiroptera; family Emballonuridae; genus Rhynchonycteris; species Rhynchonycteris naso. The sequence continues at coordinate 99,325,805 of CM073003.1, forward strand.
ATGATTGGAAGAATAGTTAAAATGCCCATCCTATCCAAGCAATCCACAGATTAAATGCAATCCCTATAAAAATTCCAATGGTACTTTTTACAAAAGTAAAATAATCCTAAAATGTGTATAAAACCAAAAAAGACCCTGAATAACCAAAGCAATCTTAAGAAAGAAGAACAAAGCTGGAGGCATCATAATTCCTGATTTCAAACTATATTACAAAGTTATAGTGATCAAAACAGTAGAGTAGTGGCCTAAAATAAATGCCACATAGATCAATGAAATAGAATAGAGAGCCCAGAAATAAACTTATGCACATATGGTCAATTAAGTTACAACAAAGGAGCCAAAAATATATAATAGGGAAAAGACAATATCTTCAATAAGTGAGGTTGAGGAAACTGGATAGCTACAAACAAACAAGCAAGAAAATGAAATTGGACCTAAATGCCTTCTGAAACCTTAAGTATTATGTGACTATATGGTACAATAAACATGTATTTCAAAATTTAAAAAAAGACAAAAGGAAGGAACTGGACTAATATTTACATCATACACAAAAATTAACTCAAAATGAATTAGCAATGTGATTGTAAAACCTGAAACCATAGAATTCCTAGGAGAAAGTATAGTAGGTAAGCTCCTTGACATCCATCTTGACAATAATATTTTAAATTTGACACCAAAATAAACAAGTACAATTGCACTCTGCACAGCAAAGGAAACCATCAACAAAATGAAAAGGAATGGGAGGAAATATTGGAAGATCGTATATCTTATGATGGATTAATATTGAAAATACATAAAATATTTTACAACTCAATATAAAAAAATGATTTAAAAAATGTGTATGAGTTTTTTGAGTCAAACTGATGACATATGCCAGGAAGCAAGATCTCAAATGCTTCCACAATCCAATTTTAAAATGAGCAGAGGATCTGCATAGACATACAGATTGCCAACAGGTACATGAAAAAGTACCACTAATCATTAGGGAAATAAATGTAAATCAAAACCATACCTGTTACATTGTCTATTATCAAAAAGACAAGAAATAACAAGTATTGGTGAGAAAGTAGAGAAAAAAGAACCCCTGTGCACTGTTGGTGAGAATGTAAACTGGTGCAACCACTATGGAAAACAAATTAATTGTCAATTGGTGGATGGATGATGGATAAAAGAAATGTTATATATATAAATGGTGGAATGTTTTTCAGTTATTAAAAAGAAGGAAGTTGTGCCATTTGAGACAACACAAATGAAACTTGAGGGCATTATGTTAAGCGAAATAAATCAGACAGAAAAAAATACCTTACAATCTCACTTATATGTAAAATCTAAGAAAAAATCTGAATGCTTTAGGCACAGAGAACAGATCAGCAGTTTCCAGATAGAAGTCAGCAAAATAGATGAAGGTGGTCAAAAGATACAAACTGGCAGTTATAAAATAAATAAGTCCTGGGGAAGTCATGTACAGCATGGCTACTATAGTTAATGATACTGTATTGCATACTTTAAAGTTGCTAAGAGATCAGATCTTAAAACTTCTCATCACACACACAAAAAATGTAATTATGTGTGATGATACCTGGATATTAACTAAACTTACTGTGATAATTATTTTGCAACATACACATATATCAAGTCATTATGTTATATACCTACAATTAATCAAATGTTATATGTAAATTATATCTCAACTTAAAAAAATTAAAAACAATGTCTAGCCTGACCAGGTGGTGGCACAGTGGATAGAGCATCAGACTGGGATGCAGAAGACCCAGGTTTGAGACCCCGAGGTCGCCAGCTTGAGCACAGGCTCATCTGGTTTGAGCAAGGCTCACCAGCTTGAGCCCAAGGTCGCTGGCTCGAGCAAGGGGTCACTCGCTCTGCTGTAGCCCCCTGGTCAAGGCACATATGAGAAAGCAATCAATGAACAACTAAGGTGCCTCAACGAAGAATTGATGCTTCTCATCTCTCTCCCTTCCTGTCTGTCTGTCCCTATCTGTCCCCCTATCTGACTCTGTCTGTCACAAAAACAAAACAAAACAAAACAAAACACCCAAAATCCAATTTCTTAAAATATCAAGTATTTGAAGAGTTTCTAATAGGTATCATGTTAAGTTCTAGAAATACAGTCATGAACAAAATAGATAAAGCCCTGATCATGAGGATTTTAGTGGAGTGGGTGTTGGGAGAGCTAATAATAAAGAAACACACACACACAAAAACATTAGGAATGATAAGTGCTAAAAGATGAATGATGAGAAGAAGCCAGCCATGTGAAAATCCAGGGAAAGAACACTCCATTTAAAAGAAAAGGCTAGTGTAAAGATCCCAAGAAAGAAAGAAGGCCAGTAAGGTGGATATTCCTGACAGAGGAAAAGAGTGGTAAGAAATGAGGGCAGAGATCTGACAAGAGCTGGTTGTGCAAGGTCCTCTAGGCCAGGCAAACAAATTCCAATTTCAAGAGCAATACAGCCATTGGAGGACTTTATTTATCTATTTATTTTTATTTTTATTTATTTATTTTTCTAAGTGAAAAAAAGGAAGATAGAGAGGCAGACTCCCACAGGCGCCCCAACCAGGATCCACCCGGCAAACCCCATCTGGGGCCGATGCTCGAATCAACCAAGCAATCCTCAGCACATGAAGCCCACGCTCAAACCAATTGAGCCACTGGCTGTGAGAGAAGAGAGAGAGAAGGGGGAGAAAAGGGGGAAAATGGGAGAAAGGAAGGGGAAGAAACAGGGGAGAGAAGCAGATGGTCGCTTCTCATGTGTGCCTTGAATGAGGATCAAACCTTGGACATCTGCACACCAGTCTGATGCTCTACCCACTTAGCAAACCAACCAGGGCCCCACTGGAGGATTTTAAACAAGGAATTAACATAATATGATGCCTTAAAACTTAAAAGATGACTACTGCTATATGAATTATGGACTATAGAACAAAATCAGATAAACCAGTAGGGGGTCTACCATAGCAGAACCAGGAAGAGATAATGTCTATGGCTTGGCTGATAGTAGGAACAGGAAAGAACTGGATGAATTCAAATACACCGAGGTGAAAGAGTCAAAAATAATTTGCTAACAGACTTAATGCAGTGTGTAAGAGAACAAAAATTATCAAGAATGGCTCAGGCTTCTGGCTTAAACAACTTGTTGGATAGCAATTCTATGAACTACTTTAGAAGGTTAGGAGGTGAGGATCATGAGTTCTGTTTTGTACATGTGAAGTCTGAAATCCCTCTTAGGTACCTAAGGAAAGTTGTTAAGTGAGCAATTGAATGTACAGTCTGGAGATCAGGGAAGTATCAGGGATAATGATAAAATCTGGAAATAATTTGCACACATCTGAAGACAGGAGACAAGATGACATAGCATGAGTGTGTAAACAAAGAATTATCTCAAGACAAAGCCCTAGGGTACTCCAGCATTTAGAAGTTTAGTGGGAGAAAAGGAAAATAAAGAGGAAGGAGATGAGGTATACACACAAATGAGGCTGAGAAAGAACTGTGAGTGAGATAGGAGAAAAATAGGAGAGGATGATGTCTTAGAAGTTAAAACAAAAAAGTATTTCAAAAATAAGGCCTGCTATAACAGAATACCATAGACTAGATGACTTGAGCACTAAGTATTACTAACTGTTCTGAATGATAGAAGTCAAAGATCAGAGTACCAGTATGGTTGGGTACTTGGTGAGTTTGAGGGCCTTATTCCTGGTGTACCGCCTTTTCCCTATATCCTCACATAGCTGAAACAGACAACTCTGATCTCTTCATCCTCTTATCTGGAAACTAATCCCATCATGGGGGCTCTGCTCTCATGACTTATATAACTCTAATTACCTCCCAAAGGTTATACCTCTAAATACCATTACATCAGGAATCAAAGTTTCCACATATGAATATGGGAGAGGACAAAAAAAATCAGTTTATAGCAAATTGATATAATCATAATAGATAAACAATAACAAGTGTTAGTGATGATGTAGATAAATTATAACCTTCATACATTGCTGGTGGGAATATGAAATGGTGCAGCCACTTTGGAAAACAGTCTAGGAGTTCCTTAAAAAGTTAATCATAGAGTTACCACATGACACAGAAATCCCATCCCTAGCTATAAATCCAAGAGACATGAAAACATAAGTCGACACAAAAACTTGAACACAAATGTTTAGAGTAACATTATCATAAGAACCCCAAAACAGAAACAACCTAAATGTCTATCATCCAATGAATAGAGAAATAAAATGTCACCTATTCATACAATGGGATATTTGGCAATAAAAAGTAACAAAGTACTGATACATGGTACAACATGGATGAAACATGAAAACATTTTGCAAAGTAAAAGAAGTCCGAGACAAAAGACCACATATTATATGATTCGATTTATATGAAATGTACAGAGTAGACTGATGGTTGCTTATACCTGAGATGGGGAAGGAGGAAAACTGACTGGATGCTAATGAGTACACAGTTTCTTTCAGGAGGGGACAAAAATGTTCTAACATTACATTGTGGTGATGTTACACAACCCTGTGAATATACTAAAAACAGTAAGTTGTACAATTAAAATAGGTGAATAGCATGGTATGTAAATTATACATCAATTAAAGTTATTTTAAAAAACAAGGGACAGAAATAATAATCAAAATACTACCAGCAGCCTGACCAGTGGTAGCAGAGTGGATAGAGCATTGACCTGGGACACTGAGGTCCCAGGTTTGAAACCCCAAGGTTGCAGGCTTAAGCATGGGCTCATCCCAGCAAAAAAGTGTCCTGGACCAAATGGCTTCACAGGTGAATTCTACCAAACATTAAAAGAAGAACTAACACCTATCCTTTTCAAACTTTTCCAAATAATTCAAGAGAAGGAGAGACTCCCTAGCTCTCTTTATGAGGTCAGCATTATCCTACTTCCAAAGCCAGATAAAGACATGACAAAGAAAGAAAATTATAGGTCAATATCCCTGGTAAAGATAGATGCTAAAATCCTCAACAAATTATTAGCAAATCAGATATAGCAATATATTTAAAAGATCATACACCATGATCAAATGGAATTTATGTAAGGTCCGTACATCTGCAAACCAATTAATGTGATAAACCACATAAACAAAAAATAAAAACCACATGATCAAATCAATAAAAGCAGAAAAACAAAAACAACTGATAAAATCCAGAACCACTTATGATAAAAACTCTCAGCAAAGTGAGGATAGAGGAAACATACTTCAACATAATAAAGGCCGTATATGAGAAGCCCATAGCCAGCATCATATTCAATGGGCAAAAACTACAAGCGTTTCCCTTAAGACCAGACAGGAGACAGGGAGATCTGTTCTCATCACTCCTATTCACCATAGTACTGGAAGTCCTAGCCACAGCAATCAGACAAGAAGAAGAAATAAAAGGAATCCAAATTGGAAAACAGGTAAAGCTGTAATTGTTTGCAGATAACATAATATTGTTTATAGAGAATCCTATAGACTCCTCCAAAAAACTACTAGAACTAATAAATAAAATCAGTAAGGTAGCAGGAGACAAAATAAATATCCAGAAATGGGTTGCATTTTTATATACCAATAATGAAGTATCAGAAAGGGAAACTAAAAAATAATCCCATTCAGAATTGCTTCAACAAGAATAAAATACATAGGAATAAATTTTACCAAGTGTGTAAAAAAACCTGTACTGGGAAAATTATATTTCTTCACTAATAACGAAATTGAAGAAGATACAAATAAGTGAAAGCATATACCATATTCTTGGATAGGAAGAATTAATATCAATAAAATCTCCATGCTACACAAAAAAATCTATAGCTTCAATGCAATTCCTATCAAGATACCAATGCAGCCTGACCAGGCGGTGGCGCAGTGGATAGAGTGTTGGACTGGGATGCCGAAGAACCCAGGTTCAAGACCCCGAGGTCGCCAGCTTGAGCGCGGGCTTATCTGGTTTGAGTAAAAGCTCACCAGCTTGGACCCAAGGTCACTGGCTCAAGCAAGGGGTTGCTCGGTCTGCTGAGGGCCCACGGTCAAGGCACATGTGAGAAAGCAATCAATGAACAACTAAGGTGTCGCAATGAAAAACTGATGATTGATGCTTCTCATCTCTCTCTATTCCTGTCTGTCTATCCCTATCTATCCTTCTCTCTGAGTCTCTCTCTGTCTCTGTTAAAAAAAAAAAAAAGATACCAATGCATATTCCACAGAACTAGAACGTATAAAATTTCAAAAATTTATATGGAACCTCAAAAGACCCAAATAGCAGCAATCTTGAGAAAGAACAAAGTTGAAGGAATCACACTACCTGATATCAAACTATATTACAAGGCTACAGTAATCAAAACAGCATAGCACTGGCATAAAAACAGCACATAGATCAATGGAACAGAATAAAGAAACCAGAAACAACCCCACACCTTTATGATCAATTAATATTTAACAAAGGAGGCAAGAACATAAAATGGGATAAAGACCATTTATTCAATAAACAATGTTAGGGAAATTGGACAGATAGGTGCAAAAAATAAAAATGAAACTGGATGACCTTCATCCACCACACACGAGAATAAACTCAAAATGAATTATAGACTTAAATGTTAGACTCGAAACCAAAAATATTCTAAAAGAAAACATAGGTAGTAAAATCTCAGACATATCTCATAGCAGTATTTTTTCTGATATATCACCTCAGGCAAGGAAAAACAAAAGAAACAAATGTAACTACATCAAACTAAAAAGATTTTTCCATAGGAAAGGAAATCATCAACAGAATGAAAAGACAACCTGCCTGACCTGCAGTGGCACAGTGAATGAGCCGTCAACCTTGAAAACTGAGGTCACTGGTTTGAAACCCTGGTCAAGGCACATATGGGAGTTGATACTTCCTGCTCCTCCTCCCCTTCTCTCTCTCTCTTTCTGTCTCTCTCTCTTCCTCTTCTTAAATCAATAAATTTTTAAAAATAATTTTTAAAAAAGGACAACCTACTAAGTGGAAGAACATATTCACCAATACATCTGATAAGAGTTTAATATCCAAAATTTTCAAAGAACTTATAAAACTCAACAACAAAGTAAAAATCCAATTAAGAAATGAGCAAAGGACCTGAACAGACACTTCTCCAAAGAGGACATACAGATGACCAATAGACATATGGAAAGATGTTCAATGTCACTAATCACCAGAGAAAAGCAAATCAAAACCACAATGAGATAACACCTCACAACTGTCAGAATCGCTATCATAAGTAAATCAGCAAACAAGTGTTGATGAGAATGTGGAGAAAAGGGAACCCTTGTGCACTGTTGATGGGAACGCAGACGGGTATAGCCACTGTGGAAAGTAGTATGGAGTTACCTCAAAAAGTTAAAAGTAGAACGGCCTATGACCCAGCAATTCCATTTCTGGGAATATATCCAAAGAAACCTGAAACACTAATTTGAACGAACACTATGTTCATTACAGCATTATTTAAAATAGCCAAGATTTGGAAGCAGCCCAAGTATCCATCAGTAGATAAGTGGATAAAAAAGCTGTGATACATTTACATAATGGAATACTACTCAGCCATAAAAAGGAAGAAAATTTTACCTTTTGCAACAGCATGGAGGGACCTGGAGATTATGTTAAGTGAAAGAAGCCAGGCAGAGAAAGACAAGTACCATATGATTTCACTTAGATGTGGAATCTAATGAACAAAATAAACTAACAAACAAAATAGAAACAGACTCATAGGTACAGAGAACAAACTGCAGCTGTTACAGAGGATGTGGGTCAGAGGGCTGGGTGAAAAAAGTGAAGGGACTAAGGAAAAAAAAATGTATAGACACAGACAACAGTTTGAAAATTGCAGGAGGGAAATGTGGGTGGGGGGAGGTGAATACAGAGGAGAAACATGGTGATGGAAGGAGACTTTATTTGGGGAGGTGAACACAAAATGCAATATACAGAAAATGTATTGTAGAATTTGTGAACCTGAAACCTGTGTGATTTTATTCACCAATGTCACCCCAATAAATTCAATAATTTTTTTTTTAGATAAGGGAAAGGTCAACAAAAGCAAATACTGCTGAGAGATCAGCTAACATTAAAATAGAGACCACTGAATTGGGTAAAATGAAGTTCATTTGTGACCTTGACAAACAAATTTTTTGTGAAGTGATGGAGACAGAAGGCAAACAGGATGGACTGAGAGGGAATGAGAAGTGAAGAAGTAGAATCAAAGTAACTTTGTTATAAAAGGTTGTAGAGAAATGGGGTAATGGCTACTGAGAAATACAGAATAAAGAGACCTTTTAAAAAAATTGTACATAATAGAATATGTTTTTTTGTGTCTTTTAGCTAGAAATAGAGAGAGGAACAGACAGGAAGGGAGAGATGAGAAGCATCAATTCCTCATTGTGGCACCTTAGTTGTTCACTAATTGCTTTCTCATATGTGCCTTGTGAGGTGGAGGGCTACAACAGAGCAGTGACCCCTTGCTCAAGCCAGCAACCTTGGCCTTCAAACCAGCAACCTTTAGGCTCAAGCCAGTGACCATGGGATCATGTCTGTGATCCCACGCTCCAGCTGGCAACCCCACATTCAAGCTGGTGAGCCAGTGCTCAAGCCGGATAAGCCCGTGCTCAAGTCAACAACCTTGGGGTTTCAAACCTGGGTCCTCAGCATCCCAAGCGGATGCTCTATCCACTGTACCACCACCTGTCAGGCAGGACAGGTGGTTTCTTGATCAGGATAAATCAATACAGAGGGAGAAATTGATAAGAGACAATGTTTGTTACTGAATCAAAGTCCTTGAAAAAATGATTAAAAAGCACAAATGAAAAGGTTGACATGCATTCATCTCAACAAGGAGAAGGCAGAAAGCAAAGGCATATATGTTAATATACTATAGATAGTGTTTGGAAGGTGAGACAGATGCTGTTCTTTATTTTCCGTGAGGCCTGAAGCAGGTGAGCAACTTAGGGCAAGGACAAAAAAAGTGTATTGCTGTATTAGGATGTTACCCCCAAACTTAGGAGCTCATTAAATCATGTTTTCGTCAGTTTCCTAGATTTGATCTCTGCCCAAAAGCCAAAGTTTTTTATTGTTTTATTGATTTTAGAGAGCGGGGGGAGGAAGAGGGAGGGAGAAAGAGAGAGCAAAAGAGAGAGCGAAGGACAGGAAGATCCATCTGCTCCTGTATGTGCCCTGACCAGGGATCGAACCAGCAACCTCTGCACTTTGGGATGATGCTGTAACCAACTGAGCTATCCAGGTAGGGCCGGAAGTCAGTTCTTTAATTTTGCATCATTTGCCTTTTGGAGATACTGGAAATTTTTAGGACCAATAACCCCTGGCTCGTTTGTGTTTGATCCTCTGTCCTTTAACCTCTCTCCCCTCAACACTTTAGTATTAACAGCAAGAAGAAACCAGGTGGCATCATCAACATTCTGCCTGGAAACGTCCTTAGCGAAATCATCCAGAATTTCATGTACATTTGCTACTTTCCACATTAACAGAGCCGACAATTTTGTTAAACTTTCTGCCTCTATATAGAAAATATTCCCTCTCCTTCAGTTCCCACTAATATGTAGTTCTCTCACTTCCCTTTATGCCTTCACCACAGTCTCCTGAAGGGCCCTGAGGCTTCTAACAGACTCTTCAAGACTTCAACCTTAAAATTCTCCTCAACGTCCTTCCAGCTTCTACCTACAGCTTGGTTCTAAAACCATTCCCATATGTTTAGGTCTTTGTTATAGAGGAACACCACTTCTAAGTGCCAAGATCTGTATAGTTACGGATGACAAACTTAGCAGCTTAAAACAACACATATTATCTCATAGTTTCTATGAGTCAGGAATTTGCAATGTACTTAGGTGACTGTAGTTCAGTGTCTCACCATACGTTGTCTTAAGATGTCAGCCAGGGCCAGGGGATCTGCTTCCAACATAGTTCATTAACATGGCTTCTGGCAATCTGCCTCGTATCCTTGCCACATGGCCCTCTCCACAGAGATGTACTGAAATGGCAGTTGGCTTCCTCCAGAGTGAGTGATCCAAGAGAGAGAAAAGAAATGGAAGCCCCAGTGCTTTTTTTTTTTTTTTAAGTGAGAAAGAGAAAGAGAGGCAGACAGACAGGAAGGGAGAGAGATGAGAAGCATCAACTCATAGTTGCATGACTTCATTTGTTCATTGATTGCATCTCATATGTGCCTTGATGGGGGGGCTCAAACTGAGCCAGTGACCCTTGCTCAAGCCAGCGACCTTAGGCTTAAGTCAGCGACCTTGGAATCATCTCCATGACCCCATGCCAGCAAATCTGGGGTTTCAAACCTGGGTCCTCAGCATCCCAGGACCATACTCTATCCACTGTGCCACCACTGGTCAGGTCCAAATGTTTTTTAATACCTACTCTCAGAAGTCATACAAGGGTCACTCTTTTTGTTTGTTTCACTGAGTTATAACTGACAAATAATATAAAGTGTACAACATGATGATTTGGCATATGTATACACATACGCGGTCACTTTTGCTATATTAATCTGTTTGAAATGAGTCACTAGGTCCAGCCCATATTTAGGGAGAGGGGGATGAAACTCCACCTCATGAGAGGAAGGTTATCAAAGAATTTGTGAGTAAATTTTATTTCTTTCTTTTTTCTTTTTCTTTCTTTCTTTCTTTTGTTTTTTTTACAGGGACAGAGAGAGAGAGTCAGAGAGAGAGAGAGATAGGGACAGACAAACAGGAACAGAAAGAGATGAGAAGCATCAATTATCAGTTTTTCCTTGCGACACCTTAGTTGTTCATTGATTGCTTTCTCATATGTGCCTTGACCATGGGTCTTCAGCAGACCGAGCAACCCCTTGCTCAAGCCAGCGACCTTGGGGTCTCGAATCTGGGTCCTCCACATCCCAGTCCAATGCTCTATACACTGCGCCATTGCCTGGTCAGGCTGTGCACAAATTTTAAACCACCATAAGAAGGAACGGAGAAAGCTTGTGAAGAGAGATGAGAAATACCTATTTCTGAAAGTGGAAGAATGAATACAAGATTGCTGGGAAACTTAGCAGGATTTCTGGGACACTCTGAATTCCCATGTAAGATCTGTGGTAATGAACTTAAAGGGTCAGTCAACCTCCTGAAATTTGTTGGTGAGGTTAGGTGCCTCTATCACATACTCCTAACAGTATCCTATGGTTACCCCTATTATTGCTTTTATCACGTAGATCTGTAGTATTTGTTTTCTTGTCTGTTTTCCCTATTAAAAGACGAACCTTTCAATGTCATAGACTGTGAATGATTTCTCATATTATAGGCATCCAATGAATTTTTGTAGTATAATTTAATCAGTTCCAAATTCCTACCCTACCCTTTGGGCAGGAAAAGAGAAAGAAAAAGGTTAAAAAAAAAAAAAAAAAAAAAAGGAAGGCACAATACATACCCTGGAAAAAAGAAGAGTGTGAAAATGAATGGGTGGACAGGCACTTGAACAATCACCACATAACCTGGAAAGAGAGGAGCAACATAAAACTTGCCAAAGAAACTAGTTCATTAGCACCTCACCTCCAGTTCTGTAGGTTTTCCACTAGCCCAAATTCAAGCTAGTTCTGCACGCCTCCCAATCCAGGCTTCTGGATTCAGTTTTGACCAAAACATAAGGTGGAGGCTTGTATTTGTTTTTAATCATTGCCATAACAAATTACCTCAAACCTAGTGGCTTAAAAACCACACAGATATATTATCTTATAGTTCTGTCGGTGACAAGTCTGACACCTGTTTTGTTGTGAATTTGCAATGTACTTAGGTGACTGTAGAAGCTCTAGAGGAGAATCTGTTTTCTTCTAGAGGCCACTCACATTCCTTGGCTCATGGCCCCCTTCTTCTATCTTCAAAGTCAACAATGATGTCCAGTTTCTCTAACACATCAAATTTCTCCTGCTCCTTCTTTCATGATCCTATCTTCTTTCTCTCTCTTTCTATCTCTATTTTTCAGTCTCTTTTTTTCCCTCTGCCTGCAACCAGGAAAGAGGCTGGCTCATAAATAGATTGTACCTACCTAGATAATCCAAAATAGTCTCCCTACCTCAAGGTCTTTAACATTCTTAATATCTATAAAGTACATTTTACCATGGAAGGTAATACATTCACAGGTCCAGGGATTAGGACGTGGACACCTGTGGGGGCTCTGCCTACCACAAAATAAAAGGAGAATGGCCCACGTGGGAGCTAAAGGGAAAGACACATTCATGTAGGTCATAAAGCCAACACCGATATAATCAAGAGAAGTCCTGAAAAAAAGTCAACTTTGCTTACTCAGTTTATGTAGCACTATATACAAGATTGAAAACGCAAGATTTTTTGAAGCAGGCAAGGCAGGTAAGAGAAGAGTGGGTGAGAATCCAGAAAATACCACAGACAGAAAAGCAAATAATGCCTCTGCCCCATTCTTTCTCTCCTTTCCGTATGTAACTACAATTAAATGAATGATAAGTCCCCTTATTCTGTGCCCTAAAACGATTGCTGTGATTTGGTGGTTTCAAAATTTGGAGCCAAACACACACAACCATATGCTGCTTCTTTTTAGTAAGTTACATATTCAGAATAGCTTGAATTTCTTATTCTCCCTTCAAATGCACTGTTCCACTCACATGCCACAAGATGGCAGAGAAGAGCAGAGAACAAATTCCTAAATATCAAAAAACAACAGAAAACACCTTTTCTTATACTTGAAGAAGTCCAGCCCTCTCTATAGAGGGCAAATCCAAACATCTTAGAAAAGCACCTCATTATTAAAGGCTTCCAAAAACATAAATTTCACAAATTTTCTCCTATATTTGGGAAATCTGTTAAAAATGTGTATCATGACAATATAGCCAAGATGAGCTCAAAATAGTTAAGCAAATTCACAAGTTCAGAAAGAACCGAGAATAACTTTAGCTTTAAAAACTACCCACCCCCCCCAAAAAAACCCCAATGCTTTGGCCCTGACCTCTCTGAGGAAACATAATGACTGCCTACTGGTCGTCCCCACTTGGCTACCCCTCAAATACCTCAAATCCAACTTGTTTCACACTAAACTCAAGGTCTTCCACACTTTCTCCTCCTTGTGTTCCTGTTTCAGCTAAGAACATTATCATCCACCTGGTTGCCAAATCCAGAAACCCTCAACTTGTAATGAATCCCTTTTCCTTCATCATTGTTGCTGTTAGGAAGTCAATTATTAATCAACAGTTCCTCCTTTGAAAATAATTTACTCTTTTCCTCAGGTGCTTCTGAGACTTTATTCTTTGCCTAATATTTGCTGTAGTTTCTATGATGTGTCTTGGGTGGATTTCTTTTTATTTATCCTATTTGAGATTGTTGAGCTTCTTAAATTCATTCTAAAATATTTTTGTAATTATATATTCTAATAATGCCTCTGCCCCATTCTTTCTCTCCTTTCCTTATGTAATCAGAATTAAATGAATGATTAGTCTCCTTATTCTGTTTACCACACCTCTTCACCTCTCTTCCATATTTTCCGTCTGTCTCTCTTCAAACAATTCCAGTCTGATCTATCCTCTAGTTCACTAATTTTTTTGGTGTGTGTGTGTGTGTGTGTGTGTGTGTGTGTGTTTCTGAAGTGAGAAGCAGGGAGGCAGAGAGACAGATTCCTGCATGTGCCTGACTGGGATCCACCCAGCATGCCCACTAGGAGGGCGATGCTCTGCCCCTCTGGGGCGTTGCTCCATTGCATCTGGAGCCATTCCAGTGCCTGAGGTGGAGGCCATGGAGCCATCCTCAGCATCTGGGCCAACTTTGCTCCAATGGAGCCTTGGCTGCAGGAGGTTAAGAGAGAGACAGAGAGAAAGGAGAGGGGGAAGGTTGGAGAAGCAGATGGACGCTTCTCCTGTGTGCCCTGGCCGGGAATTGAACCCAGGACTGCCACATGCCGGACCGATGCTCTACTACTGAGCCAATCAGCCAGGACCTAGTTCACTAATTTTCTTTAGCTTTGCTCAATCTTCTATCAACCCCTCAACTGAGTTTTTTGTTGTTGTTTTTGTTTGTTTTTGTTTTGTTTTAAGTGAGAGGAGGGGAAAAAGAGAGACAGACTCCCACACACAAACCCGACCAGGATCCACCCAGCAATCCCTGTTTGGGGCCGATGCTTGAATCAACCAAGCTATCCTCAGCATCTAAGGCCGACACTTGGACCAACCAAGCTATCCTCAGCACCCGGGGCCAATGCTTCAACCAGTTGAGCCACTGGCTGCAAGAGGGGAAGTGAGAAAGAAGGGGGAGAGAAATGGGGAGAGAAGCAGATGGTCACTTCTCATGTGTGCCCTGACCAGAGATCTAACCCAGGAGGTCCGCACACCAGGCCAACGTTCTATCCACTGAGCCAACAGTCCAGGTCCTCAAATGAGTTTTTATTAAGTTATTTACTCATCATTTCAAAAAGTTCTATTTGGCTCTTTTTCAAATATTTTTTGTTCCTTTTTATAATTCCCTATTCCTTCCTACATTTTAGGCTTGTATTTAATCACTTTAAACATTGTTGTATTACTTGTATTAGTCATGGAAGTTTAGGTCATATGGCAATAATAAATGATTCCAAAATCCCAATGGCTTATAACCATGAATATTTGTTTTTTGCTTTCTCTTCATGTGCACTGTGGGTCAGCTGCAGTACTGACCCACATCTTCTTTGTTATTGGACCAATACTGACAGATAAGCCATTATCTGAAACATTAATGCTTACCATGGGAGAATAAAAAGAGTACAGCCAAGCACATACTGACTCTTAAATCTTCTACCAGGGCCTGACCAGGCAGTGGCACAGTTGGTGAAAGCATCTACCTGGGATGCTGAGGACCCAGGTTCGAAACCCCTAAGAACCTGGGTCACTGGTTTTAGCACAAGCTCACCAGCATGAGTGAGGGGTCTCCAGCTTGAGTGTGGGATCATTACTTCAGCCCAAAGGTCACTGGCTTGAGCAAGAGGCCACTAGGTCAACTGGAGCTCCCAGGTCAAGGCACATATGAGAAAGCAATCAATGAACAACTGAAGTGCCACAACTACAAGTTGATGCTTTTCATCTTTCTCCCTAACTGTCTCTCCATGTCTCTCTGTCAGTCTGTCTCTCACTAAAAAAAAAAAAAAAAAAAAAAAAATTAAATCTTCTATTAGGAAGTGATATATGTCACTTCTCACATTTCAAATACAATCTTCTTGAAAGGAAGAGTACCACATTTCATGATAATAATAAAAGTCTATCACAGTCCACCCTTCTTATTAAATATTTAGTTTCTATTTCCCTATTACATACAATTATACTTACCTCCTCCTCAAGAGAGAAAACTCAAAAGTCCCACACAATTATTGCTTTTAGCACAAGTCCAAGATCTCTGAATGATATATGTTCATCTCTACACCCGGTCTAGATGAGGTTCATTTTTTTTAAGTGAAAGGAGGGGACATAATGAGGCAGACTCCCACATGGGCCCCAACCAGTATCCACAGGAGAGCCCCCATCTGGGGCCGATGCTCAAGTACCAAGCTATTTTTAGTACCTGAAGATGACGCTTGGACCAACCAAGCTATCCTCAGCACCTGGAGCCATGCTCAAACCAATTGAGCCACTGGCTGCAGAAAGGGAAGAGGAAGTGTGTGGGGGGGGGTAGAGAAGCAGATGGCCGCTTCACCTGTGTGCCCTGACCAAAAATCAAACCTGGGATATCGCCTGACCAGGCGGTGGCACAGTGGATAGAGCGTGGGGACTGGGATACAGAGGACCCAGGTTCGAGACCCCGAGCTCGCCAGCTTGAGCGCGGGCCCATCTGGCTTGAGCAAAAAGCTTGTCAGCTTGGACCCATGGTCGCTGGCTCCAGCAAGGAGTTGCTTGGTCTGCTGAAGGCCCACGCTCAAGCTGGCGAGCTTGAGCACTCAATGAACAACTCAGGTGCCGCAACTATGAGTTGATGCTTCTCATTTCTCTCCCTTTCTGTCTGTCTGTCCGTCCATTTCCCTCTCTCACTCTAAAAAAATAAAGTATAAAGCTAAAATAAGTATATATTCAAATCCTTAATATGATCCTTGCTTTAGAAGGCTAAGCATTTTCTTTTCTTTTTTTTAAAAGTTTTTATAGGTTGTCCAGAAATCAGACCCGACTTTCTTTTTTTTTTTTTTTAATATTTTTTACTTTATTCATTTTAGAGAGAAGACACAGAGTGAGAGAGGGAGAGAGAGAGAGAAAGAAAGAGAGAAAGGGGGGAGGAGCTGGAAGCATCAACTCCCATATGTGCCTTGACCAGACCAGTGCAGGGTTTTGAACTGGCAACCTCAGTGTTCCCAGGTCGACGCTTTATCTACTGCGACACCACAGGTCAGGCCAGAAGGCTAAGCATTTTCAATCAGAGGTCTTCATTTTATCTTTTACCAGGTGTAGATAAGAATAACTTGCATCTTCCAAATCTGCTAGTTCTAAATTTCTGTGTTCTCTTAATTTCCTTTCATACTAAGGAATTAAATTCTTTCTCCTTAAAAATCACCCAATTCTTTTTTTAGTCTATTCCTTTCTTGTCATATCTTGTCTGTTAAATGCAGCTAACTGTAAATAACTCACAAACATTCTATTTTTCCCACAAATAAAACATAGGCCCAGAAGACTTCACCATCAGGTTATACAAACATTCAAAGGAAAAATAAGACTAATACTATCCATATTCTTTCAGAGAATGAAAAAAAGAATATTTTCTTCAACTAATTTTATAAGGCTACCATAACTCTGATACCAAAATCCACTAAGGACAGTTAAAAAAGGAGTATTTACAGGTAAGCTCACTGAAGAACACAAATGCAAACTTCCTAAACAAAATATTAGCAAACAGAAAAAATGTAATATGTAAAAAGGATAATGTATGATTATTTTTGTTTAAATAATACAAAGTCAATTTAGTAACAGAGTATCACTTAATATTATTAACAACAATAACAAAATAGAGAAAAAATGATCATCCTAATAATGACAGAAAATGCATTTTATAAAAGTCAATATCTATTCAACATATTTTTAAAAATAAATCTTAGCACTGGCCAGTTGGCTCAGCAGTAGAGCATTGGCCTGGTGTGTGGAAGTCCTGGGTTCAATTCCTGGTCAGGGCACACAGGATAAGTAACCATCTGCTTCTCCACATCTCCTCCCCTCCTCCCCTCCTACAGCCATGTCCACCCCAGGAGCTGAGGATGGCTCCATGGCTTCACCTCAGGTGCTAAAAATAGCTTAGTTCCCAAGCAATGAAGCAGCAGCCCCAAATGGGCAGGACATCAGCCCCAGATGGGGGCTGCAAGGTGGATTCCAGTTGGGGCACATGCAGGAGTCTGTCTCTCCACCTCCCTGCCTCTCACTTAATAAAAAAAATAAATCAATATAAATAAATAAATCTTAGTGAACTGAGAATTTTCTTAGCCTGACACTTAAAAAATATTTGTAGTAAACAGCAGACTTAATGATGAAATATTTAAAATTTTGCCTTTAAAGAATGCATGTTGAAACCACTTTTTACTCAACATTGTACCAGAGGCCCAAGCCAGCCCAGTAAGTCAAGAATATGAAATAAAAGAATAGGTATGCATTCTGACCAGGTAGCCAATTGGTTAAAGCATCGTCCCAATAGCCAAGGTTGCAGGTTTGATTGTCAGTCAGGGCACATATGAGAATGTATAAATAAAGAAAACAACAAATTGATGTTTCTCTCTCTCTCTCCTCTATACCTTCCTTCTTTCTAAAAATCAACAAAAAAGAAAGAATGGGGATGCAAAGAGAGAAAGAAAACTATCATTATTTGCAGATGATAAAGTCGCAAATGTGGAAATAAAAGAATATTTAAAGACAGCCCTGGCCAGATAGCTCAGTTGGTTAGAGCATCATCCTGAAGTGCAGATGTTGTGAGTTCAATCCCTGGTCAGGACACATACAGGAGCAGATCGATGTTCCTGTCTCTCTCTCTCTCTCTCTCCTCTCTCTCAAATCATTCAATAAACATTTATAAAAAGATTATTTAAAGACAAATTATTAAATTAAGGTGAGCATTTGAGATCATGCTTTCCAACATGTCACCCATTTAGCTCAAATAAACTCTTAAAAAATTACTAAGACATTTTAGCAATATGGCTGAAGACAAAACTTAAAAAATCAATTGTATTTCCTATACATCAGTAACAATTTAAAAAATGAAAGAAAATTTAAATACCAACTATACCAGGATAGCATATATGAAATATCTAAGAATAAATCTTTAAAGATATGCCAAACTCTATATGGAAAATATAAAATATATTGAGAGAATTTGCACACCCAAATACATAGAGAGATATACCATATCTATGGAATTGAAAAGACTCAACATTGGAAACATTTCAACTCTCATAATGAATCACAGATTCAGTCCAATCCTAGGAAAAATCATGAGCAGTTTATCTATGACTTGCTGCTAATGCTAAAGAAACAAAGGATGCAGAATAACCTTGATAGGGGCTCTCCCTCTTAGGAACACACCTTTCCTCCCCCTCTGATTCCCCCAGGCATGTTACCGCTGCCTTTCTCTCCTAAACTCCCAGGGCCTTCTTCTGCCTCTGTAACTTGTCTCCTGAGCCTGCACAGCCCAGCTGGCCCACTTCTGCTAACTTTCTAAATAAACTTTCTCTATTAATCTGAAAAGAAGGAAAAAAAAGAATAACAATAATAGCTTTTCAGCTTTTGGCTCAAAAGAGGCTTAAGTGCAACTTCCTTCAGTCACCCCAAATCCAGGTACATCTGACACCAGCTGCCACCACCGTGCCAACAAGTTTCACCCCAACGAGATAAAAGTGATGCACCTGACGTGCAATGATGGGGAAGTCGGTGCATGTCTGCCCTGGATCCCAATATCAGCCCCCTGGTCTGTCTCTAAACAAATTTGTGATGACATCACTAAAGAACCTGGTAATTAGGCCTGACCAGAGGTGGCGCAGTGGATAGAGCATGGGGACTGGGATGCGGAAGACCCAGGTTCGAGACCCCGAGGTCGCCAGCTTGAGCGCCAGTCCATCTGGCTTGAGCAAAAGCTTGCCAGCTTGGACCCAAGGTCACTGGCTCCAGCAAGGGGTGGCTCAGTCTGCTGAAGGCCCATGGTCAAGGCACATGTGAGAAAGCAATCAATGAACAACTAAGGTGTTTCAACCAAAACGAAAATGCTTCTCACCTCTCTCCGTTCCTGTCTGTCTGTCCCTATCTATCCCTCTCTCTGACTCTCTGTCCCTGTAAAAAAAAGAAAGAAAGAAAGAAAGAACCTGGTAATTAGAATGAAGACTATGAAACCGAACACTCAGAACAAAGAGCCCCAGATTGAAGTAGTACCTTCTGCCTCTCCCAGTCATCAAAGCCCACAAAGAACCATCAAGAGACAGAAAGAAGCAGAAACAATATTAAGCACAGTAGAAATATTACTTTTTTGTTTCAGCAAGAGAAACGGAGAGATAGACAGAAAGGGAGAGAAATGAGAAGCATCAACTGATAGTTGCATGATTTTAGTAGTTCATTAATTGCTTCTCATATGTAAAAATAAATAACCATGATACTTTTTAAATTTTTATTTATTGATTTTAGAGAAGAAGGGAGAGAGAGAGAAAACATAGATTTGATCCACTTATTTATGCATTCATCAGTTGATTCTTGTATGTGCCCTGACTGGAGATGGAAACCACAACCTTGGCCTATTGGGACAATGCTCTAACCAACTGAGCTACCTGGCCAGGACACCATGATACTCCTGAAAAAGAAAGAACAAGTTGGAAAGGTTTATTCTGTACTATCAAGACTAATAAAATATAGTAATCAATATAGCATGATATTGACACGAGTGGTCAAAAAGAGAACAAAATAGACAGAAATAGACCTACACAGATACAAACTTGATAAATGACAGAGATGGCACTGCACAAAAAGATAAAGGGAAACACTGTTTTTTTTAAAAATAGTTCTGGGCCAATCAAATACATCTGAGAACAAATGAAACTATACTTCTATCTTATACCATTATTATATTATGAACCTAAATGTGAAAGTCAAACTGAAAAGCTTTTAGAACATCTTCAAGACCTCAGGGGAAGATACAAGATAGTGGAGTGGAAGAAGGTATTTTGCCAAACATATATCTGATGAGGTATTAATATCAAAATTTATAAAGTATTCATTCAACTCAATAGCAAAGAAATCAAACAATCAAACAAAAAGGCAAAGGATTTGAGTAGACATCTCTCCAAAAAGGACATACTGAAGACCAATAAATATACGAAAAGAGAGGGGGTGCTGGGTGAGGGGAGAATGGAAGGATTGAGCAAAAAATAATAGAGAGAGAGAGAAAATCTCCTGGACACAGAAAACAGTGTGGTGATTGCCAGGATGTGGGAGACAGAAGGGCTGAGGGTACCGGGGAGGGGGATAAATAGTGATGAGCAAAGACTCGACTTCGGGGGGAAGGAGGTGAACACACAATACAGTGTATAGAGATGTGTGTTGCACAACTGGGCACCTGAAATCTGTATAATTGTGTTAATCAGTGTCACCCGCTCAATTTAATTTAAAAAATATGAAAGGATGCTCAACATCAGAGAAATAAATGCAAATTAAAACCAAATGAGATATCTCCTTACACCTGTCATAATGGTTATCATCAGTAAGTCAACGAACAAGTGTTGGTGATGATAGGGAGGAAGGGGAACCCTCGTGTACTATTAGTGGGAATGCAGGCTGGTGCAGACACTGTGGAACACAGTGTGGAGTTACCTCAAATATTAAAAATGAAACTGCCTTGTGACCCAATAATTCCCCTTCTGGGGATATATCTGAAGAAACCCAAAACACTAATTTGAAAGACTATATGCACCCCTATGTTCACTGCAACATTATTTACAATAGCCAAGATATGGAAGCATCCTAAATGCCCATCAATAGACAAGTAGATTAAAAAAATAAAAACTGAAAATAAATAAATTAATTAAAAATAATAAATAAATAAATAAATAAAAACTGGTACATATATACAATGAAACATTACTCTACTATAAAAATGAAATTTCACCAGTCACAAAAGCATGGATGGACCTAGAGGGTATTATGTTAAGTAAAATAAGTCAGACAGAGAAAGACGAATACCATATGATTTCATTTATATGTGGGATCTGAAGAGCAAAATAAACAAACAATATAGAAACAGACTCATAGATACAGAAATCAAAATGATGGTTGCCAGAGGGGAGAGAAGGTGTAGGCTGAGTGACAAAGGTGAAGGTATTAAGAAGTACAAACTGGAAGTCACAAAATAGCCACAAGGATGTAAAGTACAGCATAAGGAACATAGTCAATAATATAATAGGCATGGGCCAGGTGGTTACTTGAAATATCAGGGGGACCACTTTTTAAAGCATGTGATTTTCCACCAACTATGCAGTACACCTGAAACTATTGTAATACAAAATAATATTGGATGTAAATTGTAACTGAAGAAAATTGTTAAAGTACAAATTGGCGTTTTAAAAATAGTTATGGGGGTATAAAGTATAAATTAAGGAATATACTCTTTTTTATTTAGAAAATTAAATTTGACAGGGTGACATTGATCAATAAGAGTACACAGGTTTCAGGTAAACATTTCTATAGCATTTGAACTGTTGATTATGTTGTATACCCATCACTTAAAGTCAAATCATCTTTCATCACCTTATACTTGACCCTCTTTACACCCTTCCCCCCACCCACTCCCGGACTCTAGTCTTTAATATTGTAACAACTGTATGGTGTTAGATGGATACTAGGTTTATCAGGGTGATCACTTTGTAAGTTATGTAAGATGGGTAGTACGTTTACAAGAGTGATCCCTTCATAAGTTATATAAATGTCTGATCACTATGCTATACATCAGAAACTAACATAATATTGTATGTTGACTATAACTGAAAAATAAAAAAATATTTTAAAAAAGACCTCAGGATAAGAAAGAATTTCTTAAATAAGATGCAAAAAAGCACTAATGATTATAAACTACGTTAATCTTTGTTGAAGATTAGGGCTTAGAGAGAAGATAATAAACTGTATCCGAAAATGAGAGCAAAGTAAAGTTTAAAGGGGTACACCCAAAGAGACCAAAATGCCACAATGTTGGAAAACCAGTGGTCTGAAATGGCAGTGGGGATCTAGAAATAAGTAGATAAATAGAGAGCACTCTCATTATTTGTGGTAGCTGTTTCTATAAAGTTCCCATAAACACTGAAGCAGTGACTATTGAAGCACTGGC
Source organism: Rhynchonycteris naso (assembly GCA_037038555.1). Classification (NCBI taxonomy): domain Eukaryota; kingdom Metazoa; phylum Chordata; class Mammalia; order Chiroptera; family Emballonuridae; genus Rhynchonycteris; species Rhynchonycteris naso. The sequence goes on from CM073003.1 coordinate 99,348,110, forward strand.
ACATATGAGAAATATAGGTTTAGGTTCCTATGAGCCTCGAGTCAAATTTTCATCAACCTATCAATATATCACCTTGTTTTGACTGTTTCTGTAATATATTTATAGGAACATCAGTATATATAACTCATGCCTTCTTGTACTAGATAGGACGGGCTACTTTCTGCCAAAGAACTGGGCTGGGGAGTTGGAGGGATTGAAGTCGGGTGGCTGGGGGAGAAGGGTGTTCATACTCCAAAGTCTTGCCGAGTGAAGGCCCCTGAAAGAGTGGGGTGCTGGGAACCATGATTGACTGTGGTCACTGAAACACTCGGAGACAACAAAGGAAAGGGCTGGTACAGAGAACAGAGCACCGGCTTTTTCACAAACATTGTGTTTATGTACAAGGAAATTATAAAAAAAACTTCAATATCCTTAGAAGAGACCTTTCAAAAACTATAGTAATTGACAACTCACCATACGCCTTTGCATATCAGGTGTGAAGAAAGTTGCTAAACAAACTCAGATAAAAAATACAGTAAGGGCACTGGCCGGTTGGCTCAGTGGACAGAGTGTGGGCCTCAGTGGACAGAGTGTGGGCCTGATATATGAACTTCCCGAATTCAGTTCCTGGTCAGGGCTCACAAAAGAAGCGACCATCTGCTTTTCTCTCCCTCCCGCTCCTCCTTCTCTCTCTCTTCCTCTCCCTCAGCCAGTGACTCCATTGGTTCGAGTGTCTATTGTCAGCCCCTGGCACTGAGGAGAGTTTGGTTGGTCTGAGCATCAGCCCCAGACAGGGGCTGCTGGGTGGGCCCTGGTTGGGGCACATGCAGGAGTCTGTTTCACTAGAGAGAGAGAATAAATGAGGACAAATGCTGCCAAACAATATGATGGGAGAACAACAGGGTTTTCACTGGTGGAATTTCCCTATTTAGTGCCACCTTTAAGAATTAGGAGTGCCAAATTGATATATTCTTTGTAAAAAAAATTTTTTTTTTTTTTTTTTTTTTTTTTTTTTACAGCAACAGAGAGAGAGTCAGAGAGAGGGATAGATAGGGACAGACAGGAACGGAGAGAGGTGAGAAGCATCAATCATTAGTTTTTTGTTGCCATAGCAACACCATAGTTGTTCATTGATTGCTTTCTCATATGTGCCTTGACCGCGGGCCTTCAGCAGACCCAGCAACCCCTTGCTGGAACCAGCGACCTTGGGTCCAAGCTGGTGAGCCTTTGCTCAAACCAGATGGGCCCGTGCTCAAGCTGGCAAGCTCGGGGTCTCGAACCTGGGTCTTCCGCATCCCAGTCCAATGCTCTATCCACTGCGCCACCGCCTGGTCAGGCAAAAAAAAATTTTTTTTTAATAAAACATAAGATAAAGAAAAAACTGAGTAGTAAATCTAAATAAGAAAAAAATTATAAAATATATGTCAAGGCACACATGGCAGGCAATCAATCAATGAACAACTAAAGTGAAGCAACTTCGAATTGATGCTTCTCACTCCCCATCCCTCTCTCACTCCTCTCTGTAAAATCAATAAATGAAATATTAACATTTATGTCATTTAAATAGCATTCTTATCAGTTGTTACATTCCTAATTTAATCATAAACATGTTTGAAAATTACAAATAATTTATTATTTTTTTATTTTTAAAAGATTGTATTTATTGATTTTACAGAGAGGAGAGAAAGAGAGAGAGGCAAGGGGGAGGAGCAGAAAGCATTGGCTGCTTCTCGTATGTGCCTTGACCAGGCAAGCCCGGAGTTTCACACCACTGACCTCAGGTCAGTGTTTCAGATCAATGCTTTATACACTGTGCCACCACAAGTCAGGCACTACAAATACTATAGTTTAACAGTATTCTTCTGGCCTGTGATTTGACATTCTAAAATATTTTCTAAGACTATTTTGTCAATGTTTGTAGTCTGTCAATTCTTTGGAAATATAACTACTACTAGAAATTAGCCATCCTTAAGCTATATTGTAAATATGAATGTGTTCCTGCCATATATTTGCCTGAGATTTGCTTCACAATAAATCAGTGCAAAATAGGAATGGTGGAAAGTGGGTTGGGTATAGATGAAACAAGATTTGCCCCTAACTTCTGTATGTATTTCAAAATTTTGATAATAAAAAGTAAAAAAGAAGGGGGGTGACTGCTATGACACTGACTGTGTTTAATTTAAGTCACTTTTATTTGCTTGCATTTTAATTCAATTTTACTTTATTTCAGAGACAGAGAGAGAGTCAGAGAGAGGGACAGACAGGGACAGACAGTCAGGAATGGAGAAAGGTGAGAAGCATCAATCATCAGTTTTTCCTTGGCGTTGCAACACCTTAATTGTTCATTGGTTGCTTTCTCACATGTGCCTTGACCGCGGGCCTTCAGCAAACCGAGCCACCCCTTGCTGGAGCCAGTGACCCTGGGTCTAAGCTGGCGAGCCCTTACTCAAGCCAGATGGGCCCGCGCTCAAGCTGGCGAGCTTGGGGTCTCGAACCTGGTTCTTCCACATCCCAGTCCAATGCTCTATCCACTGCCCCACCGCCTGGTCAGGCTATTTGCTTACATTTTAAAAACTGTTTCTAAGAATTTCATCCTGGGAGTGCTTATTAGGGCCTGCCCACCCTCCATGTCATTGAGGATATATTAATTTCCCCTAATTAATCTTGCCACTACATTAAAAAATATAATAATAATTTCATCTTGATTCGTAGACAAAATCATTTCAATTGTTCATCTCAAACACAAAGTTCAGCCTAACTATTAAGATAATTTATCCTAGAGATATTGTGTTAAAAATAAATAAATAAATAAACACTAGACATCTAGCTCCACAAGAGGGACTTCTTTTTTTATTTTTTTCATTTTTCTTCACCTTTTTTTTTTTTTAATGAGGGAGAGGAGGGGAAAGAGAGAGAGGTAGGGACAGACAGAGACAAAAAGACAGGAAGGGAGAGATAAGTAGCATCAACTGATAGTTTTGGCACCTTAGTTGTTCACTGACTGCATTCTCACATGTGCCTTGAAAGGGGGGCTCCAGCCAAACCAGTAACCCCTTGCTCAAGCCAGCAACCCTGACTCAAGCCAGTGACCATAGCATCATGTCTATGATTCCACACTTAAGCCAGTGAGCCTACACTCAAGCTGGTGAGCCCACGTTCAAGCCAGTGACCTCAGGGCTTTGAACTTGGGTCCTCAGAGTCCCAGGCCAACGCTCTATCCACTGAACCACCACCTGGTCAGGCTCTTTTCCTTTTTTTTTTAGAGAAAGAGGAATGGAGAGAGAGAGAGAGAGAGAGACAGAAACATCAATCTGTTCCTGTATGTGCCCTGACCAGAGATTGAACCTGTAACTTCTGTACTTCAGCAGATGCTCTAACCAACTGAGCCATCTGGCCAGAACAGGGGACAATTTTAAATAGTGAACTGGCCAGGTAGCTCATTTGGTTAGAGTGTCATCCGGATACACCAAGGATGCAGGTTCCATTCCCCATCAGGGCACATACAAGAATCAACCAATGAAAGCATAAATAAGTGGGACAACAAATCAATGTTTCTCTCTCTCCCTTTCCTCTCTCTAAAATCAATAAATTTAAAAAATAGTAAAAGCACCATCAAAAAGCACAAGAATGTGAAAAATATAGCACTGAACAGACCACACAAAGGGCATTTGTTTACATTATGAGAGCTGAAACAAGAAGACAAAACAGTTGCCTTATTTGACCTCAACTGGAAACATTCTCATCAGATGATTCAAATTTTTCATCACTCTCTGAGTGTCTTCAAATGACCATGAACACATTCAATATTGATTTGAAGGTTACAAATAAATTTTTATGAGTAGGTGAATTCATAAATATGGAATCCTTGACTGAAGATTGACTGAAATATGTATGTTCTCCAAGAAGCACCAAGTGAATCTCTAAAAAAAAATAGGCAAGAGGGCAGGAGGTGTACATTGCCTGTACCCAATCTCTAAAAATTTGAAATTTATAAAACCATAAAATAAAATGTTTAATCTGTATCACTTGACAAAATAAAAAAATATGTGTAAAGCTTTGATATTTTATATGAATAAAAGTTGACAAATACATAATAAAGACAATTGAACTTAAGTATTATTGTATACATTTGAATATAATGTTGATGAATTGGCAACGTATGGATGAATAATAAAATAGAGACATGCATAAATCATAATTATAATATATTCCCTAAAATTAATTTTCTTACCTTAATTTCAGTAAAACCACTAATTATGTTGTTATAAACAAGTTTTCCTCATTATTTGTGTCATATGCCAGTTAGGATCTAAAGGATTAAAAATAAAATGTAATTTATTCAAAGTATTTAAAATTTGAAGATATGGTCACAGAAAACAGGTTAAATGTGAAAAGTCCAAAATTATTTTCATATTTTGTTTTCAAACACTATTTTTTTTTCTAAACTTCCCAGAATTATAAAATTAGAAATCAATACAGGTTGGTAGTTACAAAATAGTCACAATGATGTAAAGCACAGCATAGAAAATACAGTCAATAATATTGTAATAACTATGTAAGGTGTCAGTTGGAGACTGGAAATATCAGGGAGACTTTGTAAAGTATATGATTATCTAATCACTATGCTGTATACCTAAAACTAATAAAAAATAAAATTGAATATAAACTGTAATTGAAAAAATTTTTAACATTTTGCAAAGCAAAAATGTTACATACTAATTATAAATACTACAAAATATTAAGTTAAATTATTATAATAAAGATTAAAATCATGCAACTTTTTCAAATAACTAATTAAATACTATTGTGTAGTTTTACAAAAATAGAACTGTGTACAATTCTAGGGTTCAAGGCTCATCCATTGCCTATGTCAACAACTGACGTCTCATTTGTTGTCTGGATTTTCACATATAAAATTTAAAAGTAACATAAATTGTTTAAATATTGTAAAATATTCCTCAGCTGCCATGGACCACTGTTACAAACATCACCCTAATTTCTGAGTACAACAATAAATTGAAATACAAAGAGAAACAAGAAAATAGTCAGCACTACTAGAAAATGATAATTCATTATAGAAGGCTTTATTGCATTTATGTTAATTAATTTGTTTTTCTCTAATATAAGAACTTCTGCCACTCAACTCCTCCCCAAACTCCAAAGCCCTATCCATAACCAACATCAGCAGCCCGTAACCTTTGTGACATTCAGACAGAATCACCTTTTGTTTCAAGGAGGTAGGGCAAGCGGTGGAGAGAAGTGTATCTGGAGCCTGAATGATGTTACAGTAAATATTTGGATTATAAACTGTAGTCTGCCAGTGCTATGTGCTGAATCCCAAATGATACTTTAAAAAAAAAACAAACATTTGTGATATACGGGTCCTCTAAGTATAAGATCAAGGGCAGGTCTTTTTCTAAATTTTATTTTATTTATTGGTTTTTCAGAGAGAGAAGTATCAACTTATAGATGCTTCACTTTAGTTGTTCATTGTTGCTTGTCATATGTGCCTTGACCCAGGCAAGCCCAGGGTTTTGAACCAGCGACCTCAGCATTCCAGGTCAATGCTCAATCCACTGCACCACCACAGGCCAAGCCAAGGGCAGGTCTTAAGGTGACACTCTAGGCTTATTAAGTAAATAGGTCATCTAGGATCTAATGAAATCTAAGAGAAAAATGTATATAATGAGAGAGATGTCTACAAAGTCAAGTACCTGACAGAGGTAAAGACAGCTGTAGCAGGGTGAGGAAAAAATAGGAAGTTTTTCTCTAACAAGCTTCTAGTGTAATCTATCAGCTGAAACATGGATGACTGAGAGTTTAAGTTTAGATACTGTACTATGTACTTATATTTTTCTAGATGCTCCTCAATCTTGATTTTCCCTAAATTAGTATAAGTATGGGCTCAGAGAATCATCTAATGTTTTAATTTACACTCATAAAGATATATTAAAGACAAAATGCGGTTTATAACTAAAAATATATATACTGTATAACTTAGAACATATAATATAATGAGAAAGAGAATATCAAATCTGTAAGGACTCTGGAGAAATGTGAGCAATCAGAGATTTAGTTCTTTCTTTGGATACTTTTATCAACTACACTGCCTGCTGTTCAAGGCCTATAAACTAACTTTTGCAATTAAAACAGTGAATTTTAGCAAAAACAAAACCCTTATGTTCATTCAATTTTATCACCAATGAGTACAACACAGGATTACACCAAACATCCTCTCAAAAATTAAAAAACAACTCTGATTATACCATTTCTCAATTTCTCATACTCATTCTAAACTTTCTTTGGGAAGGAATGAAAGAATAGAAAACAATTAACTCTGCTTTTAACCTACTAAGGGAAATTATATTCTTCTACTAAGGGAAATCCTTGAAAAAAAACAATAATAACCACTACTTATTGAATATCAACTACTGTTTTGCTTTCATAAACTTTCAAAATCATCCTTCCAGAAAAAAAATAATACAATAATTAATAAATAAGTAATAAAGTAATAATTAATACAATAATTAATAAATAATTAATAAAGAAAAATGAATCTTGAATTTACCTAAGATCTTGTTGACATCTCCTAATAAGTCAACCCTGGCACTGTAAATTAAAAAAAAAAAAAATCCTGCCAGAAAGATGACAATTGACACCTTATTAAAGAAAGAATAAAAAGCTCAAGAGCAAGACTTAAGGTGATTTAGCTAGGTAATATGGGAGAATCTGGGTTCAGAGTAAAAGGTGACTGAGTTAAGAAGAGGTATGGCCCCTGAATTTCATTGATCACATTTGCTCTGCAAGTTGCTGCAGAGAAGACTGGCTGCCACTCCTGCAGTGCACACACCCGCTTCTACTTTGCCACCCATTCCACTCAGCTTAGCAAGGTCTGTAAAACACTGATACACAATTTCAATGTTGTTGACTGCCTAGGAACATTGAGTTTTTATTAGTTATTTTGGTGTATTGGCTGGGGAAAGAGAATTGGTTTGCAAGGCTTAGTTCTAAAATTTAGGGCTCTATCACTGAATCCTTGGATAAGGAAATATTTCTAAATGTTGCTACTCTATCCGGTAAGCAATGCCAAAAACCCCATCTGATATTCAACAATCTTGTTTCTCAAAGCTTTGGCTCTCACTATAAGGAAATGTTTCTTATATAAAGTGGGGCAAAAGTAGGTTTATAGTTGTGAGTATATAAAACAGAGTTTACTTTTGTATTATTATTTATTATTATTGTATTATTTTCCACACAAACAACTGTAAACCTATTTTTGCCCCACCCTGTATACAATCTAATTTTCACTTTTTCAGTCTTTCATAACAATCAATGAATAGGCCCCTTCTTTTTTTTTTTTTTTTAAATTTTTTTTTAAATTTCTTTTTATTTTATTCATTTTAGAGAGGAGACTCAGAGTGAGAAAGAGAAAGAGAGAGAGAGAGAAAGGGGGGAGGAGCTGGACGCATCAACTCCCATATGTGCCTTGACCGAACCAGTGCAGGGTTTTGAACTGGCGGCCTCAGTGTTTCCAGGTCGACGCTTTATCCACTGCGCCACCACAGGTCAGGCTGAATAGGCCCCTTCTTGTAATAATTTTTTTAAATACAGAAGTGGGCTTTTCCTCCCCCACTTTTATTTAAGCAGCTCATAAAGTATAGCAAAAACAGGAATAAAACCTGTCTCTTAACAGACAGTAAATTCTCTAAGAGCAATCACTAACATTTAGTAATAATTTTCAAGGAATAATTAATTTAAATGTCTGATTTTTGGTAAAGCTGATTTTCTTTTAAGTGCAAATACATATATGTCAGAAAATGCCACATTTTCAAAATGCTCTTATTACCATCTCTACAAGATGATGGAAAATGACATTTTGAACACATCTTTTAAGCAGCTCCATCGAATACCACTGGCCTGAGATTCTGACTCCTCCCTCTTGGCTGCATTGGCTTCCCACCCTACTAGATCCAGAGCTCCATCTGATGATTTCAACTGCAGGGAGCAGCTTTTCAAATGGAGCTACAGGTTGTTTGGTGGACAGATAAGCCAAAAAGGAAAAGGGGGAGGTTGTGACTTGGAGAGAGTTAGAAAAATAATTATGGAAATGAAAACATGTAAAATATGAAAGAGATAGCACTAGAGCCTAGAAATCTCCAACAGGTAAGAAACTGGCAAACAGAACTCTATAATGCTAAAGAAAAATCTTGCTGTTGTGTTTTTCAAATGTTTATTTCATATTAAAATAATTCCATTTTAAAATATGTAAAGATTATTAAAAATTATAACTGTTGTGCTTTCAGGCCTACTTATACCAGCTGTTTTCTTGTTTATGTGATCTGAAAAACAAACCCCATACTTTAAGAATGCACTGTTGTGAGAAAATTATCAAAAGAAACCACCAAATACTAGTATTGGCACAAAGGGGTTTTAATTACTTCATTTGTTTGTAAATAAACTTAAAAATCTGGTATACTTATTTTTATTGATGGAGTTTAGCTCTCTTTTCTTGATACACTTAATGTGTTATTTTAAAGAATTAAAAACCTCAACATCACTATAATGACAAGTTCAGTCATTAACCTTCACAGAAAATTAAAGACAATTCAGATAATCTGTGCTGACCTGATTTTAAAAGTAACTATTAGACTTTGGAAGATAAGATATGTACCTTTTTCAGTAACACATATGGACTCAGACAGTTGTCAATTTCAAGGAAAAACAGATAAACCATCTCCAGCAGAGAAAATCAAAGCACATGTAATAATAAAACAGATGAGTCAAATGTTATTCCCAAATCTCAAGTATGCCGCAAACACTTCTGCAATGGGTAGACATGAAATTGCCTGTTTTGGAATAGGTCAGTAGTTGAACAGGGTAAGAAGTGTGCGTAGTGTAGAATAACCAGAACAATCACACTTTTCAAAAAGGCTGTAAGAGAGTGGGCATTTATTTCTTGATATTTCTTGTAGTTTATTAATATAATACTTTGTTATTAGGGAGAGTTCTCAGATGGGTCTTTACAGAGATTCTAGTTCTTTTTGCTTTCATGGAGAAAAAGATTAATTTAATTGATTTTTTAATGAAATCATCAAATAAACTAGAAATATTACTTTGCATATGGTTTAGAAAGCCTTATTCCTGCCTCTGCTAATAACTGTAAAACCATGAGAAAGTTGCTGAATCTTAGTTGCCAGTTACTTAGTTGTCTACTCTAGATAGAATTCAAGTATTGTTCCTATCTAAAGTACAGAACTGCTGTAGAGATCAAGTAAGATAACCCACCTTGTCTGCACTTAAATTCTTGAGTGAATTAATGAACAGAGTAGTACTTTAAAAATCATTAAGTCCTGAACGAGTGTGAAATGTTATTTGTACCAACAGTTAAAGAATTTATATTGCTAGAGGTTTAAGGAAAAGGAGAGAGAATTATTTTGGGGGGATGCTTGCTGTGTGGTCCTGCCCTATTTTAGGATGCTCACATACATATTTGAGGAGTGAGTGGGGTGCAAAATTTCACTTTGAACAAAGCCACAGACTCACTGAAGTCACATAAAGAATTTTTAATATAAAAGAACAGAAAATGTTCTACTCACCTGTTTACGATACTAAGAGCAAGAAATACAGGAATTTCTTTAAGAAATACAAAACAGGAGGCAGCAAAATGAGTAGAAAGAGCATGGAACCCTCTGAGAGCCAGAAGACTTGGGTTCGATCCCTGTTCTGCCAGTAATTAACTGCAATGCCACAACACCTGTCAAATGAGAGGGGTATATTAGAACACCTCTTCCACGTCAAAACACTATAGCACCAAATGAAATATAACACATAATCTAAAATATACTTTAGTTTTTCTTGATATGGAAAATTAAGAGAAAGGGGAAAACAGAACAGAATGAGACAGGAAGAAAGAGAGGAAAACAATGAGACTTAAAGAAAAAGCACAGAGAAGCCTGACCAGGTGGTGGCACAGTTGATAGAGCGTCGGACTGAGATGCAGAAGACCCAGGTTCAAGACCCCGAGCTCGCCAGCTTGAGTGAGGGCCCATCTGGCTTGAGCTAAAGCTCACCAGCTTGGACCCAAGGTCGCTGGCTCCAGCAGCAAGGGGTTGCTCGGTCTGCTGAAGGCCCACGGTTAAGGCTCATGTGAGAAAGCAATCAATGAACAACTAAGGTGTCGCAAGGGCAACAAAAAACTAATGATTGATGCTTCTCACCTCTCTCCGTTCCTGTCTGTCTATCCCTATCTGTCCCTCTCTCTGACTCTCTCTCTGTCCCTGTAAAAAAATAAATAAATAAAAAATAAAAAATAAATGTGCATATAGAGACTTTGGCAGAGTAATGCTCTTACTTTGTTTACCTTGAAACTTTTAAAATTGTGTAATATTGTACTTTTACATTAAAGGCATAAATGGAGCCAGTTCAAGGCATCTGCCTCATGAGCTAGATACAGTGAAGATGAAGGTTGAAGAATACCAACCTCTACCATATGCTAAACTTATATGGGGGCAAAATATCACTTGGTACTTTGAAATCTCACATCCCTGGTCATTTCCAACCTAATAAGCCAGAGATGAACTTTCCTAAAATAGACATTTTAATGAATCAAGGCTTAGCATTATTTTGCTTCCAGATAGGCTGTATTGAATATTTTAACTTAATTGTTACAAATATGTAAAGTGTAAATCCCACATTGCCCTTTAAAGTCCATATTGTGGATTTTCCTGTTAATCTTCTCTGTATTGTGTAGAGGGTACTGGATAATGCAAACCCCAGTATTCCCCGTTGACTCCCTCCCAGATGAGGTATCAGACCTTCTTCTGACTTTTCTGAACTTCCAGCCTCTATAGGAACATATCGACTGGGAAGCTAATTTCTACTTTGTCACTAAACCACGCAGAGAGTAAGAGGTCTCTGAAGCCGCAGACTTGCTGTTACAGGGTGTTGAGTGATTCCCATCACTCGGTCCAGACTGAACAAAAATGGGCAACACAGAGTCCCTAATGTTTATTCCCAACCCTACTACCAGTCTGCTAGAAACTGTACAATTGTGTGAATTTCCACATTTGTAAAGAGAAATTCATCATTCAGGTCTTTCTTTGCAGGATTGATCGGAAGCATTTTCCTTGGAGACAATAAGGGCTGAGAAGGAAAAAAAAAGCAGACTTTGCTGCTTTTGTTTGGCTTTAACTAAGCTCTTGGACCTTTCTGTACTTTGGTTTCTATCTATGAAATGGGTAAAAAACAATCCCCCCTCTTTCCAGCAACTTGATGTTGGGGAAAGAAATGGTGCAGCACGCACCGAAGCACTCATAGCTCTCCAGAGGGTTCAACAAGGGCAGTAACAACACCAGTAAGCATTTCAATTTCCAGTATTTAACCATTTATTGAGTGTTTCAAATATATTATTTCATTGATCTGTATACCAGCGTAAGATAGGGAGGCCATTATTAAAATTTCATTTGACAGATGAAGAAATTGAGGCCCAGAGAAGAGAATGACTTGCCCCAAATCCAAATCCAAACAGCTAGTTAGCAGCAGCACTGACCAGAAGTCTAGTGCTCATTCCAGCCAATCAACCTTTACATGCAGTTGTTGCTTATTTCCTTTTCATTCCTATCTTCCTCCAAGCAAAGCCTGCTTGGTAGAAAGTCTCCAAGGTACCAATCAACGTTTTCTATTTCTCATTATATTTCTTGTCCACGGACTGTCAAAAAGAGCTTAAATCTGTCCTGACATCTCCCCTTCCGCCAATACCCGTAAACTCTACATGGAATGAACCCCTGAATCATCCAAGCCCTTAACCTTCATTTCAAAAACCACTGTTTTTAAAATTTTGCCATTTCTACTTATCACTGTATCACCTCTGAGCCATAGACCAGCTCCTTGGGCCTTTCTTTATAAAATATACTGCCTTTATCAACAGTTTCTATTCATCTGTATGGTATTTTTATGGTGCTCCTCATTGTGATGTGTGTTGTTAAAACCACCACAGACATAACAGGTATTCTTACAGTGATTTCTTTCCAATAAGAATCTGCTAAACCTTTGAACTAAGAGAGAATGTGAGAGCAAGCCAAGGTAATTTCAAACAGCAAATGAAAGTTCTTTTTGTTTCATTCCTATTGCTCAGCTTCCTTTATCAGTGCTATTTATGTTTTTCTCAAACTCCTAAAGAATAAAGCAAGATAAGGGGTATTTTTTCCCCTTTACCATCTTTCAATGTTTCCTCTTTGGGCCAGAAATCTCAGCATTTAGAATGGCAGGGGTATCACCATGCTTGTTGTATATCCTAGTATGAATAATTCCACTGATAAGCCCACCCTAAGCCATACTGAGCCATAAGGGTCCCCCTTTCCTCTGGAAGTCAGAAGAAGGGACTCAGAGTGAGGGAGAATTGGTGAATGCTTTCTAAATGAAGTTAATTCTAAATAGTAGCTCATTAGGCACTGGCTTACCCCTTTGCCTTGACCTCCAGAATCTGAACAGTCTACCTAGACCAGTGGTTCTTAACCTGGGTTCTATCGAACCCTAGGGGTTCAATAAGTTGGTCTCAGGGGTTCGGAGAAGCCTCTGCCACGGAGGCCAGAATAAAGTAATACCGTAATTTGTTGTGAGTTCATGCACTTTGTTGGTTTTGTTCTTTGAGCAAGGTGATGTTCATGCACGGCTCATTTTGTGCACCAGTAAAAAAAAATATATCTATGTCTTGAATTTGGAAAAAAAATAGTATTTTATTTATCACTAAAGAAGGGTTCGGTGAATGCGCATATGAAACTGGTGGGTTCGGTACCTCAAAAAAGGTTAAGAACCACTGACCTAGAAACTGCTTGTGCAGAGTATGACATCAGCTCCAAAGAGTGGAAAAATACAAAAAGGAAGAGTGATATGCTATTCCATACCAGGCTAAAGGCTATAGACTAGCTCAGGGCAGGGAAGCTTAACAAATGATATTCAACACACATACACTGAACACCTATGATGTGCTCTAGGGTGGGGCTGAGGGATGAATTCAGTGGCACGATCTCATTTAACCCTTTCAACAACTCAAATAGACATTTTTATCCCCATGTTACAGACTAGAAAACTGAGCAGAAAGGTTAATTAATTTATGCCAAAGTCATATGACACCAAGCTGTGATGCTCCAATAGGAACTCAACTCCAAACATTACTTCTGGCCTTCACAGCATACACACAAGAGAGAAGGTGACAGGGATGGAAATTTATATTTGGGCTGCCTTATATAGGTAACAGAAAGCAGTCACATTTCCTTACCCAGCTCTAAATACTATGCTCATGGGGAAAAACAAGCACTGTGAGATGAGATAAGTGCAAGAATATAGAGAGACCCTCTGGCTATCTCTGTATGTCCTGAGGGACACTGTTCCACCTATAAAACTGCCTAGGTTATTAAGAACTTACATTAATACTTTTCGTTATGTTTAATTTTTTAGGATTTCAGGAGCATACGCAAGTCATTCATGCATTTCCATGAAGCACAGACAAAGATCAAAGAAGATTAAATCCTACTAATTACTCCTTGGAAGCCTCAGAGCAAAGTACTTCCCAAGAACTGGTGATAAAAATATTTACCCATAAAACAAGTAAACTTAGAAAAGCTTTCTCATAACTCTGAGAAAATGGAACTTTCCTTAAACCATCCTGCACCTAATAAAACCAATGTAAAGAACAACAACTCTGCATTTTCCTACTTTGAGTCTTGTCGACCCCCTTTTCTAGCCTTGCTCCTATTAGTCATAGCCTATGCTGTGGTCTTAATAGTGGGCCTTTTGGGAAACCTCTTTCTCATCATTATCATCTTCAAGAAGCAGAGAGAAGCTCAGAATGTCACCAGTATACTGATTGCCAATCTCTCTCTCTCTGACATCTTAGTATGTGTCATGTGCATCCCTTTTACTGTCATCTACACTCTGATGGACTATTGGATATTTGGGGATACCATGTGCAAACTCACCTCCTATGTGCAGAGTGTCTCCATTTCTGTGTCCGTATTCTCACTTGTGTTAATTGCTGTTGAAAGGTACCAACTGATTGTGAACCCCCGTGGCTGGAAGCCCAATGTATCTTATGCCTACTGGGGTATCACACTGACTTGGCTTTTTTCTCTTCTGCTGTCTATTCCTTTATTTTTGTGCTACCACCTCACTGATGAACCCTTTCACAACCTCTCTCTCCCCACTGAACTCTACACCCACCGAGTGGCCTGTGTGGAGAACTGGCCCTCCAAAATGCACCAGCTCCTCTTTACAACCTCCCTATTTATGCTCCAATATTGTGTCCCTCTGAGCTTCATCCTCATCTGCCACCTGAAGATTGTTATTTGCCTCCATAGGAGAAATGGAAAGGTGAACAGGAAGAGAGAACATGAGAGCCGGCTCAGTGAGAACAAAAGAATCAACACGATGTTGATCTCCATTGTGGTGACCTTTGCAGCCTGCTGGTTGCCCTTGAACATCTTCAATATCATCTTTGATTGGTACCATGAGTTGTTGATGAGCTGCCACCATGACCTGGTATTTGTAGTTTGCCACTTGGTTGCTATGGTTTCTACATGTATAAATCCTCTCTTTTATGGCTTTCTCAACAAAAATTTCCAGAAGGACCTGGTGGTGCTTATTCACCACTGCTGCTGCTTTACACCTCGGGAAAGATATGAAAATATTGCCATCTCCACCATGCACACAGATGAATCCAAAGGATCATTAAGATTGGCTCCAACATCAACAGGTATATAAAAATTATTAACACAATACTGAAGCCCTTCTTGAATGGGAGATAGAGAGGTAATGGCTGGGGATAGGGCAAGATTCATAAAGAAACAGCCAGAACCAAAACAAAAAAAGCAACCTTATACTACCCAGCTTTTCTTTAGGCCAAATCTGTCTGTGTCATCTCTCTCTCTCTCTCTTTCCCTCTCTCTTACCCTCACAAACACACATGCACAACAACCACCTCCTTTGTCTTAGCAGAATAACTTAAATAACTTAGCTGCAGTTGTTTGTGAGAAAGCAGGAGAGGTAAAGCAGCACTCATGCTGGCATCATTACTAATGATACACCTAGTACAAACAATTCTTTACTTCCTTAATGTTAAAGCAAATTCACTTGCCAATATGGAAACTGTAACTTTCAACCTGTAACTATTCAATTAATTAGCAAACTCAGAAAGCCTCATCATAATTAATTAACTAACAAAATAAGTTTGGATTAAAGAAATGGTTTTAACTTAATATTTAAACTAATCATTGTAATTGTAATTAATGCCAATGCCTAAATCAGACTCTCTAGTTTATAATAACACATTTTCTTCACTAACACTGCTATTAGAACCACTAGAACTGGCCACAAACTCTTTCACACTTCAATTATTTTAAATATCATATTAACTATTTATTAATAGCCAATGTAGATAGAACCTTCTGTTTCAGAATGGCTTTTTATCCTTAATTCTTTATGTATATTAAGTAGAGGCAACTATGACTCTATCATTGGACTGGAGGAAGGTCACCAGTAGCACTTTTATAATTAGCTCCAGATCTTCAAAACCTGTCGTAAATCTTATAACAAACTTTTTTTAAACTCCCTCAACCTACAAAGTCATTTATATATGTAAGGTCGGTGGATAATGCGGGACGGTCACGTGAGGAACTCAGACCCGGGAACTTTGGCTAGAGCCAGCCACAACCAAGCGTGCCAAAAGAAACTTCCCAGAGGCCCTTGGGAAAAGAGCGACCTTCCATCAGCCAGTGAGATTTCACCACGTCATATTAGCTCGCCCACCCTAGAGGACCCCTTTAAATACCTCTCATATGGTTTAATTCACGCAACTCCCCTAGCCTCTGTCCCTGGGCTAGGGAACCTCGTGGGGTGGGATGCGTGGTACTTAGTAAAGCCTTTGCTATTCCACACTTCGTGGCTCCGGCCCCCCTTCCTTCTTTCTCGGTGGGGAAAAATACCTTACAATATAGGAGAATAAGCTAGATTGTATTTTTTAAAAATGCTAAGCTACCTGTTCAAGTAGCCATTGTTAGCTCAGTGACTTCTACTAAATTATAATGTTTTCTCTCTTTCGATAAATATCCCTTCTACTACATTTGAGCTGCAGCTTACTTGTATGTTTAAAATGCATCTGTTTTCCTCTTTCTTTTGAATAAAAAGTAATGTTTGTCTGAACACCTGCAATTTTTCTATTGTGTTTTTTTCTTGCACATTAGCCTTCATGTTTTCCCCTCCTGAGAGATCTCTTTCTCTCCCTCTTTTTACTTCCCTGTCCTCCCTCCCTACCTCTCTCTGTCTTTTCCTTCTCTTCAGAATTTCTATTCTCTTCTATCATTTTGGGAAAAATTAACAACAAAAGCACCACAAGACATTAAAATGAAATAAAATGTAACAGTCTTACAGAGTTAGCTGCAAATAAAAACTCATATCTAAAAAACAACTTCAAATGGTAGCCACTTAACCCATTCGAAAGCAGTCAACTCTCCCTAGTTTTCTACCTCTTGTGACAGATAGTGATTAGTACTATAATTAAGACTAATGTAATATTTTACTTCCTTGGTAAAGATATATTGACTCTAGTTTCCATTACCAAAATGATTCTGATTAAGCCACTAAAAGCAGGAAAGGGCTTTCATCAAATTCTGATACTACCCCTTCCGTACCCCTAATCATATACCCAGGCTCCTCTAACCCTGGTTCCCATCCTCAGCATTCAGAAGTGATCTTCAATCTATAATTAAATATTATGATCTTCTTTCTGGCCCCATGATAACAGTTATTTCCTTCTTCTATAAAACTGTTTTATCTTTTCTTCTAAACTTTTCTTGAATTTTAATGAAACAAAAGTCACTAATGATATAACTATCAATAAAAGTTTTTCCTGTGTTCATTTGTACTTCAAAAAGCAATGAATTCAATCTACTTTTTAATGAACGTCTTTAACCTTACGGGGCTTACACTCTGAGAAGTAGCTGAACACAGGCTGATAGCTATTTGAGAAGGTATAATGGAAATATAAAGCAAGTGTTGTGAGAGCCCAGTAGAGGTAAAACTCATTTTTGAGAGAAAACAAGGCAAGATTTCAGGAAAGTCAACCTTATTTACTGTTTTTGCATTGTTTGTGGATGGTTCACACCAATTGGGTCTACTGTAGAGCCACTTGGTAAATGAAATAAATGTCTTATCTTCTCACTTGTCTCTCCCCAGCTGTCACATGGAACCTGTATTCTCCTCTAGGACTCCCTCTGAGATTGGAACTTCATAATGTTTGCCAGATAGCCCTAAAAGTAGTTTTCTCTAGTCAGTGTTTCAAAAATCTGTTCCTCTGTTCCCCCACCTCAAATCATTTTGGATTGAGAGTAGTATCTCATATCTTTCAAAGTTTCCAGAAAAGACAACTATTAGTGGATGAAGAAATATTTATGATCTCAAAAACTTAGTGAATTAACTATTCCAAATATGTTACAGAACTGAATGAGAAAACGGTAAAAACATTCTTGCTATAAGTTCCTTAAGTTTCTTCTTTGCCTATTTCCACAGATTATCCAGGAGTAATACCCAACAATTTCTAATTTATTTATTTACTTATTTGTTTTCAGAGAGAGGAAGAGAAAGAAATATCAATTTGCATTCAATGGTTGATTTATGCATTTAATGGTTGATTCTTGTATGTGCCCTGACCTAGGATTGAACTTGCAACCTTGGCATACGGGGACAACACTCTAACCACTTAGTTACCTGGCCAGGAGAATATGCAACAATTTCTAACAGACAGAATCAACAACATAACTGATTCAAAATAAAGAATACCCAAATGTAGTTTGAATGTATATGGTTCATTTTAAATGTGTATGGAAATGTGATGTTCTGAAAAAGGCATAAATAATTGACAGATCAATATGCATAAGGCTTCAACTCAAGGAAATTGTTCCCCTCTCTATGCTGAACATGAACAGTGTAGTTCACCAGCCTAATGAAAAGAGTCAATCTCTCTTTCTATAAGCTTTGTTATTCTGTAGAATAAAAAAAAATCAAACCCTGGCCAAATAACCCAGTTGGTTAAAGCATCATTCCAAAGTGCAGAGCACACACAGGAGAAGATCGATGTTCCTGTCTCTCTCTCTCTCTTCTGCTCTCACTAAAATAAATAAATGATTTTTTTAATCAAGAAAATATAAAAAATAAAATAAAAAGAAAAAGAAAATATATTAAGTTCTTACTATGCACTTAGCACTGAAAAAGTATAAGACACAGTCTTACAGAGTTTACAATCTAGCTGAGGCTTTAAAGAGTTTACAATACAACAGGGGGATAATCCAATGTCTTGGCTTTGAATGCTTTCCTTCGGGTTAGGTTGAAAGCTGCCTAAAGGAAAGTTGAGAATCACTGAAGGCAAAGCTAATATTAAAGGAGAACTCAATTTATCTTTATACCCATAAGTGACAATATACTGAGAAGAGAAGGGGAAATATACTAGATGAAGGGGCAAGGTAGAGTATTTCAAGTCTAGTATGACGAGGAATTCCTAAAATCCTCCCTGAAGTCACTTATGCAATAAATGTGCTCATTCAGTAAACTGGAGAAAGAAGACAATGAATATTTCCAGTGGGCCAAGGAAGGGAAAGCTAGTCTCTTTCCCCTGGTTCCTTGTTGAAGCTGGGATAGTAGTTCCCCAGGAAAAGTGAAAAGATGCACAGTGCTGATGACAGGAAAATATGCATCTTACATCTGGCCATTGACTGTTTCCTGCTATTCTCTGTTTTAGACAGATAAATCTGTTCTTTTCAAACAGACCGTGAACTTTCAAAGACCCGGATCTACATCTTTTATTTCTTATATCAGCACCTCACTGCCCCCTTCGAATATTCAGGACAGGAAAAGCATTTAACACATAGAGATTTTTAAAGTTATTTCTTTTTTCTTATTTTTTTAAATGAGAAAAGAGGGTGGGGCAGACAGGGACAGATGGACAGGAAGCATCAACTTATTGTTGCAGCACTTTAGTTGTTCATTGATTGCTTTCTCAAACGTGCCTTGATGGGAGGGGGGTGCTCCAACCAAGCGAATGATCCCTTGCTCAAGCCAGAGACCTTGGGCTCAAGCCAGCAACCATGGGGTCATGTCTGTAATCCCACACTCAAGCCGGCAACCTCAGGGTTTTGAACCTGGGTCCTCAGTGTCCAGGTCAACACTCTATCCACTGCGCCACCACCTGGTCAGACTTAAGAGATTTATTTTGTCTTTTTTTTTTTTTTTTTTTTTAGGTGAGATGAGAGAAGATAGTGAGGCAGACTCCACATGCACCCTGACAGGTATCCACCTGGCAACCGCATCTGGGACGAATACTCAAGTACCGAGCTATTTTTAGTGCCTGAGGCTGATGTGCTCCAAGGGAGCTATCCTCAGTGTCCAGGGACACAATAGAACCAACTGAGCCACTGGCTGCGGGAGAAGAGAGAGAGAAGGGGGAGAGAAAGTGGAAAAGAAGCAGATGGTTGCTTCTCCTATGTACCCTGACCAGGAATCGAACCTAGGATGGCCATACACCAGGCCGACCCTCTATCCACTGAGCCACCAGCAAGGGCTAAAAGTTATTTCTTATGAAACAAGCTAGGCAGTAATTAATTACTCAGTGAATGCCTTAATATTTTTTGTTCTGTTTTTGTTTATTTAGGAGATTATATTTAACAAGGTAACATTGATTAGTAAGACTGCATAGGTTTCAGGTAAACATCTCTATAGCATTTGAACTGTTGATTGTGTTATGTACCCATCACCCAGTCAAATCACTCTCCATCACCACATACCTGCCCCTCTTTACTCCTCTCCTCACCTCCTCACCACCCCCTTCCCCTGGTAACCACTTTTTTATCTATGTCCTCGAGTCTCAGTTTTATATCCCACCTATGAGTGAAATCATATAGTTCTTAGCTTTTACTGATTTACTTATTTCACTCAATATAATGTTCTCAAGGTCCATCCATGTTGTCATAAATGGCAATATGTCATCATTCCTTATAGCTGAGTAGTATTCCATTGTATATATGTGCCACATCTTCTTTATCCAATGTCTATCAAAGGACACTTTGGTTGTTTCCATGTCTTGGCCACTGTGAATAGTGCTACAATGAACATGGCAGTTCATGTGTCTTTATGTACCAATGTTCTTGAGTTTTTTGGGTAGGTACCCAGTAGAGGCATTGCTGACTCATATGGTAGTTCTATTCTTAGTTTTTTGAGGAACCATACTTTCTTCCATAATGGCTGTAACCATTTACATTGCCATGAGCAGTGAATGAGGGTTCCGTTTTCTCCACAGCCTCTCTGACACTAGTTATTACCTGTCTTGGTGATAATAGCTAATCTTGCGGGGTTGATAATAGCTAATCTTATGGGAATGAGGTGGTATCTTATTGTAATTTTGATTTTCATTTCTCTAATAGCTAGTGAAGATGAGCATATTTTCAGGTATCTCTTGGCCATTTGTATGTCTTCTTGAGAGAATTGTTCAGGTTCTCTCTCCATTTTTTAAATTGGATTATTTGCTTGTTTGTTGCTAAGCTTTGTGAGTTCTTTATATATTTTGGATTTAACCCCTTATTGGAGCTGTTGTTTGTTTTTCTTTTTTAAGTTCATTTTCTGAGGTTTCGTCATTTGCATATAGGAAAGCAATAGACTTTTTTTTATAGAATCTGTTTTTTTATTATTTATTTTTATTTATTTATTTTAGAGAGGAGACATAGAGTGAGAGAGAGTGAGAGAGAGAGAGAGAGAGAGAGAGAGAAAGAGAGAGAAAGGGGGGAGGAGCTAGAAGCATCAACTCCCATATGTGCCTTGACCAGACCAGTGTAGGGTTTTGAACTGGCGACCTCAGGGTTCCCAGGTCGACGCTTTATCCACTGCGCCACCACAGGTCAGGCAGCAATAGACTTTTGTATATTGATTTTGTATCTTGTGACTTTACTGTATTGGTTTATTGTTTCTAATAATTTTCCAGTGGAGTCTTTGGGGTTTCCTATATATAGGATCATGTCATCTGCAAAAAGTGAAACCTTTATTTCTTCTTTCCTGATTTGGATGCCTTGTAGTTCTTTCTCTTGCCTGATTGTGCTGGCTAAAACTTCCAGAACTATATTGAATAAGAGTGGAGAGAGTGGGCAGACTTGTCTTGTTCCTGATTTTAGAGGAAAAGTCTTCATTTTTTTCCACCATTTATTATGATATTAGCTGATGATTTGTCATATATGGCCTTTATTATGCTGAGGTACTTTCCTTCTATACCCATTTTATTGAGTGCTTTAAACATACAGGGATATTGTACCTTATCAATTGCCTTTTCTGCATCTATTGATAGAATCATATGATTTTTGTTCTTTGTTTTGTTGATATGGTGTATTATGTTGATCAATTTATGTATGTTGAACCATCCTTGTGCTTCTAGAATGAATCCCACTTGATCATGATGTATTATTTTTTAATATGTTGTATTCAATTTGCTAGTATTTTATTTAGGATTTTTGCATCTGTGTTCATTAGAGATATTAGTCTGTCGCTTTCTTTGTGTTGTCCTTGCCAGGTTTTGGTATCAGGTTTATATTGGCCTCATAAACTGTGTTAGGGAGTACTGCTTATTCTGTTTTGGAAGAATTTGAGAATGATGGGTACCAAATCTTCTTTGAATATTTGGTGTAATTCACTAGTGTAGCCATCTAATCCTGGACTTTTATTTTGGGAGAGAATTTTTTTTTTTTTTTTACGGGGACAGAGAGAGAGTCAGAGATAGGGACAGACAGACAGGAATGGAGAGAGATGAGAAGCATCAATCATCAGTTTTTCGTTGCCGTTGCGACACCTTAGTTCATTGATTGCTTTCTCATATGTGCCTTGACCGCGGGCCTTCAGCAGACCGAGCCACCCCTTGCTGGAGCCAGCGACCTTGGGTTCAAGCTGGAGAGCTTTTGCTCAAGCTAGATGGACCCGTGCTCAAGCTGGCGACCTCAGGGTCTCGAACCTGGGTCTTCCGCATCCCAGTCCAACGCTCTATCCACTGTGCCACCGCTTGGGAGAGGATTTTTTATAGACCCTGCTTATGGGTCTATTTAGGATTTCTACTTCTTCATGACTCAGTCTAGGAAGACTGTATAGTTCAAGGAACTTATCCATTTCTTCTAGATTGTTAAATTCAGTGACATATAATCTTTCATAGAATTCTCGTATGATCCTTTGCATGTCTATGATGTCTGATAATATCTTCTCTTTCATTTCAGATTTTGTTTATAAGAGTCTTTTCTCTTTTTTCCCTTAGTGAGTCTAGCCAGGGGTTTGTCATTTTTATTGGTCTTTTCAAAGGAACAGCCCTTTGTTGTATTAATCTTTTTCTATAGTTTTTTGTTCTCTATTTCACTTAGTTCTGCTTGAATTTTACTATTTCCTTTCTTCTACTGACTTTGGTTTGCCTTTGTTCTTCTTTATCTAGTTTTTAAGATATGATAGTAGGTTGTTTACTTGAGATCTCTTGTTTCTTGATATAAGTCTGTAATAACATAAACTTCCTTTTTACTGCTTTCGCTGCATCCCAAAATTTTTATATTTTGTGTTGTCATTCTCATTTATATATATATCTTTTGGGGGTCTATTTGTTTAGCGAGAGAGACAGACAGGAAGGGAGAGTGATCAATTCATAGTTGGGGCACCTTAGTTGTTCATTTGTGGTTTTCTCATATGTGCCTTGACAGGGGGGCTCCAGCTGAGCCAGCAACCCCTTTCTCAAGCCAGAGACCTTGGGCTCAAGCCTGTGACCTTGGGCTTTAATCCAGGGACTATGGGGTCATATGTATAATCCCACACTCAAGCTGGTGAGACTGTGCTCAAGCCAGTGACCTCAGGGCTCCAAAACTAGGTCCTTGGCATCCCAGGCCACACTCTATCTATTAGGCTGTCTATATGTACCTTTTCATCTCTGCTTTTATTTATTCTTGGAGCCAGTCATTATTTTTAGAAGTATGCTGTTTAATTTCATATTTTTGTGGGTTTCTTTACTTCCTTTTTACAGGTGAATTGTAATTTCATAGCCTTATGATTAAAAAATGTTTGGTGTAATTTCAATCTTCCTGAATTTGTTTATGTTAGTTTTGTGGCCCAATATATGGTCTATCCTTGAGAATGTTCCATGAAGACTGGAAAAGAATAAATAATCTGATGTTCTGGGATGAAATGTCTTACAGATGTCTAGTATGTCCATTTGGCCTAGTGTGGTATTTAAGGCCAATATTTCTTATTTTTTATTTATATATTTTCTTCTTTTTCCAAGTGAGACGAGGGGAGATAGAGAGACAGACTCCTGCATGTGCCTCAAATAGGATCCATCTGGCAAGCCCCATCTGGGGCTATGTTTGCAACTGAACTATTTTTAGCACCTGAGGCAGAGGCTCCACAGAAACATCCTCAGCACCTGGGGCCAATGCACTCAAATCAATTGAGCCATGGCTGAGGGAGGTGGTAAAGAGAGCAAGAAAGAAGGGGGGTGGGGAGAAGTAGAGAAGCAGATGGTCACTTTTCCTGTATGCCCTGACCAGGAATCAAACTCAGGACATCCACACACCAGGTCTACCACTTAGCCAACTGGCCAGGCCAAGGCTATATCATTATTGACTTTCTGTTTGGAAGATCAATCTAAAGCCATCAATGGTGTGTTGAAATCTCCAAGTATAATTGTGTGTTTGTCTATTTTTGGCCAGGCCAAGGCTATATCATTATTGACTTTCTGTTTGGAAGATCAATCTAAAGCCATCAATGGTGTGTTGAAATCTCCAAGTATAATTGTGTGTTTGTCTATTTTTAGATCAGTTAGTAGATGTCTTATATATTTTGGTGCTCCCTGATTTGGTGCGTATATATTAAGAAGTGTTATGTCTTCTTGATATAATGTCCCCTTTATCATTATAAAACATCCATCTTTGTCTCTGATTACCTTTGTTGTCTTGAAGTCAGAATTGTCAGATATTAGTATGGCTACACCTGCTTTTCTTTGGGTATTATTTGTTTGGAGATTCGTTATCCAGCCTTTCACTTTGAGTCTACTTTTGTCCTTGCAGATTAGATGTGTCTCGAGGAACCATACTGTTAGGTGTGCTTTTTTTTAAATTTATTTTTATTTATTTATTTTTAATTTTTTTTTAATTTATTTTTATTTTATTTATTTTAGAGAGGAGACACAGAGTGAGAGAAAGAGAGAAAGAGGGGAGGAGCTGGAAGCATCAACTCCCATATGTGCCTTGACCAGACCAGTGCAGGGTTTTGAACTGGCGACCTCAGTGTTCCCAGGTCGACACTTTATCCACTGCGCCACCACAGGTCAGGCAGGTGTGCTTTTTTGATCCAATATGATACTCTGTGCCTCTTTATTGGTGAGTCAGTCCATTTAAATTTAGGGTACTTATTGACACTTGAGGATTTCCTATAGCCATTTTATGTTTTGTTTTCTGGTAGCTCTATGGCTCATTTGTTTCTTCTATGTTTCTGCCAGTTGTTTTTGCTTGGTGGTATTCCATATTTCTTTCCTATTTCATCTTTTTTTAAGCTATTTGTCTCAGTAGTGACTTTTTCATGGGTGGATATAATTAGGTTATTAAGAGAAAAATGTTCATATGTACAATAGTCCTTTGTCTTATGAGTGCTTCTGCACACCATCCTCCTTTGCTACTGCAAATCTTTATATCCTCTCCCCTTTTATAATACTGTTGTCACAGATTACCATATTTCCCCATGTATAAGATGCTCCCATGTATAAGACGCACCTTAATTTGGGGGACCAAACTTTGAAAAAAAATGTATGACATAAAGTTACTAAACTCAAGTTTTATTCATCATAAAATCATACAAGCAAAAAAAGCAGAAAATGCAAGTAAAAAAAAATCTACAACCACTGTATAAGACACACCCAGGTTTTTTTTTAATTCACCTCCAAGAGCCAGTGAGTGGTTTTTTTTTTCTTGTTTGTTTGTTTTTACAGGGACAGAGAGAGAGTCAGAGAGAGGGATAGATAGGGACAAACAGACAGGAATAGAGAGAGATGAGAAGCATCAATCATTAGTTTCTCGTTGCCGTTGCAACATCTTAGTTGTTCATTGATTGCTTTCTCACATGTGCCTTGACTGCAGGCCTTCAGCAGACCAAGCCACCCCTTGCTGGAGCCAGCGACCTTGGGTCCAAGCTGGCGAGCTTTTTGCTCAAGCCAGATGGGCCCGCGCTCAATCTGGCGAGCTCGGGGTCTCAAACCTGGGCCTTCCGCATCCCAGTCCAATGCTCTATCCACTGCGCCACCGCCTGGTCAGGCCACACCCAGTTTTTAGATGCCAAATTTTTCCTAAAAAGGTGTGTCTTATACACAGGAAAACACAATATTCTTGTTTTTATTGTGACCTTGTTGGAGCTTTTACTTACAGTTTTGAATTATTTTGTTGTGTCTGGTCAAATAACCCCCTTGAGTATTTCCTGCAGTGGGAATTTTCTGGTGATAAGTTCCCTCAGGTTCTGTATGTCTGCAAAAGTTTTTATTCCTCCTTCATATCTGAAAGATAGCTTTGATGGATACAATATTCTTGGCTGGCAATTCCTCTCTTTAAATGTTTGGGTCCACTCTCTTCTGGCTTTCTGTTGAGAAATCTGATGATAACCTAATGGTCCTGCTTTTATATGTTATGTTCTTTTCCCTAGTTGATTTGATTCTTAGTCACTGATTTTTGACAACTTTATTACAATGTGCCTTGGAGAAGGTCTCTTTGGGTTGAGGTAACTCGGAGTTCTGTTTGCTTCTTGGATTTGAGGCTCTAACTCTTTCCATAGACTTAGGAAGTTCTCATAAATTATTTATTTGAATAGGCTTTCCATTCCCTTCACCCTCTCTTTTTCTTCTGATATGCCCATTATTCTTATATTGCTCTTTCTGATGAAGTCAGACAATTCTTGTAGAGCTCTCTTATTTTTTTAAATTCATGAGTCTCTCTCTTCTTCATTCTGTAGCATTTCTAGTTGCCTATCTTCAATGTCACTGATTCTCTCCTCTATCTGGCCTGTTCTATTAGCTAAATTTGCTACCTCAGTTTTTAATTCATGTATTGAGTTTTTCATCTGTTTTTAATGTTTCAATCTTCTTGGTAAGGTATTCATTTTGTTTTCTGAACTCATTAAGTTGCCTATTGGTGTTTTCTCGCATCTCGTTGTATATTTTCAAACTTCAATTTTGAATTCTCTATTGTTTAACTCCAAGGTTTCCATATGATTGAGATTTTTTTTCTGGAGAGTTTTCATTTTCTTTCTGAACTACATCTCTGTCTTGTGTAGCTATGATACTTGATTTATTTTTCCTTGAGGGCATTTGAGAGTGGTGTTGTTAAGAACTATAACAAAAAAACCCTAAAATATAAATAAAAAAATACAATGAAAAATATAAAATTTTAAAAAATGACAAGCAAAAAAGAAAAGCAACAGAAAACAGCAAAAAAATAATTAAAAATAACAGCCACAAAATAAAAAATATATATATAAATGAAAAGAAATGAATTTTAAAAGAGAAAAGAAGAAAATGATTTCAGTTTTGAGAGGTTGTTCTGTTTTCTTCCAGTAGGTGGTACTGTATTACAAGTTTTAGCTCTGTGTAATTCCTGGGCTGACCTCCACTGAGATGTTGCTCTTGCAATGATGTAGGCAAGGTTGCAGTCGCATTGGTGGGTCAGGCATGTTGTAAGGACTGTAAAGCTTTATCGCTTTAGCAATGGTGATCTCAGGCCTCCGGGTGTTCCTCCCCATGTCTCAACAGACCAGAAGACCAGACATGGAGCACCTCTGTTTTTCAGGGGAGAGAGTGGCTTTGGAGAGCTAGCTGTGGTGTCTGCCTCTGCTACTCTTCTTTGAACCCCACAAGGTAAGAGAGGCAGGATCTCAGAGGCTGGGAGACCACACTTTGGTTTTCTCTGTCTCTGTGCCTAATGTGGGCTGCAGGTAGACCATGGGAACACTGGCCATGACCCTTTGTTCTGCCACTGCTTCGGTGTAGTATTTCCCCCTCACCCCCTCAATCTCTCTACTCCTCCTGACAGAAAGAGACTCAGTCACTCCAGGCTTCTCCCCTCTCCATAGCCCCAACAGAAAAAATACCCAGTCACTCTGGGTTTCCCGCCTCTCCAGAGCCCCAGTGGACAGTCTGGGCCTCTCTACTCTCTGGAGACGACTGTGTGTTTTATCTTCCGCCTGCCATATCAACCTTTCCCACCTTTAGTCCATTCAGTGTGCGAATCTTTCAGGCATGCCTGTGAGTCCAGCTGGGGTTGCTTCACTGCATTATAGTTGTTCAAGTTGTTTAAATTTCAAGGGGAGAGATTATCTCTCACGCCACCATTACTCTGGCATCCATGAATGTTTTCAAACCTGTGTTTTATTAATTATTCAATGAGAGCATAAAAACACAATCCTAAATACACAGAGATTATAGTCATTTCAAAAAGCTGCAAGATCCTGAGTCCTTTGGGACTAAGTATAAATGCTTCTTAACAGCCTCCACTGGTCCCCACGTGCCGTTAGTTCCCCCTATTCATTGCTTTCACACCGCCCTGTGTATACCTACCACATAGATCCATGAAGGCCCATTAAGATATATGTCTGCTTCACAAAACATGAGCTTCCTTGAAGGCAGAGACTAGATCCGTGATGGCGAACCTATGACACGTGTGTCAACACTGACACACGTAGCCATTTTTGATGTATGGAGCTGCATGCCAAGAAGGACATTTCATCTTCGGCTCCTGCACGGCCAGGTGCAGTAGCTGAGGATAAAACATTTGCTGTAGTGTAGACACTCTGTGCCAGAGGTCTGTAGGTCAAAACATTTTTGTTATTTAAACTATAAATATTGTGAAATTATGGTTTTTTTCTCGAAGTGACATACCACCCGAGTTATACTCGGTTTTCTGGCAAATTTTGACACACCAAGCTCAAAAGATTGCCCATCACTGGACTAGATCATACTCACTGTAGTGGTTCAGGTGCCAAATATAGCATTTAGCACAATGTGGGGGCTCAATCAACATTTTCAAGCTATAGATGTAGAATAAATATGGAGATAACAAATCTTTGCTTGGAAGTGGTATGTGCACCTGAGGTCTGAACTCCCTGAACTCAGTACCTGAAGCAGTAGAATGCCAGACTCTATCTGAAATATGAGCCAGTGCTTAGAAAATCTGCACTGGCAGGAAGACAAATACAAATACAAATACACCTTGGTTCCAGGGGAAGCTCAAGGATAAAGTACACTTTTACGGCTCAAATGTTATTTGCCAGTAAGACTCAGCTAACTGGGCAAGTCCTGGGAATGGAAGAAAATGCTGTATTAATTTCCCATTACCTAAGTTGACAGGTTTTTGGAGCAAACAGCTTTTAGAAATGAAAAGCCAGTCTTCCAAGACAACCAGTATCCAGGAGAGCAGGCCCCATTATGATTCTATTAGAAGAAAAACCAAACTCTCCATAATAGGTCAAGGCAGAGAAGTACTTTGTTTTTTCAGTGAGTCAAATTCTTCTCCACTTAGGGAACATAAAACCTAAAAGCAAAGGTTGGTTTTTGATTTGGAGGTAGTCTTCTTCATCCTGTGATCCCAGAAGAAGCCTTCTGCTTTTTTATTTTTTACCATGACAGTTGTCCCTGATTCCAGTTTTACACCTTTCTATTTCCTGCAACTTAAAAACAAAGACAAATGTGTATGTGTGCACATACATTTGTGCATTGCACCTAAAAAGCTTTTTGAATGGAAATATTTCAAAATGTTAACAGTGTTTATCCCCAGGTGTTAAGAATTTTGGATGACTTATCTCTTTCTTTGCTCCATATTGCCTTCTAACTTCCCAACCACCCCCATATATTTTTTATATATTTGCTTATCTTCACTTTCTAAATATTCTACTAGGAACATGTATTATTTGTATAATTTTTTTAAGTGTGTGAAGAAAAGATTTTAAGAAAAGAAAACTAAGAATCCAAAGTGTCCGTCCACAAGGCAGCTATGATACAAGAAATCAGGAGACAGGGTCTGTCTTGGAGTTTGGGAAAATCTATTATCCTTACTCAGCTTCCAGTTCTTCATCTGTAAAATGCATCACTCATTCAATAAATATCTTAATGCATCGACTATGTAATTGCATACAGTAGTGAGCAAGGTTGACATAATTCTCTGCCTTCATGGAGTTTACAGACCATCAGAGATGATACTTTTTTTTTTTACAGGGACAGAGAGAGAGTCAGAGAGAGGGATAGATAGGGACAGACAGACAGGAATGAAGAGGGGTGAGAAGCATCAATCATTAGTTTTTCATTGCTGTTGCAACACCTTAGTTGTTCATTGATTGCTTTCTCACATGTGCCTTGACCGTGGGCCTTCAGCAGATCGAGCAACCCCTTGCTGGAGCCAGCGACCTTGGGTCCAAGCTGGTGAACTTTTGTTCAAGCCAGATGAGCCTGTGCTCAAGCTGGCGAGCTCGGGGTCTTGAACCTGGGTTTTCCGCATCCCAGTCTAATGCTCTATCCCCTGTATCACCGCCCGGTCAGGCAAGAGATGATACTATTTTAAAAAAGTAAATTGTGACAAATGCTATAATAAATAATAGAATATTATTAAGGCACTTGGTAGAAAGAACTAAGCTCATCTTGGAGAATGGGGACAGGAAGTAGAAAGGGAATCTTCCTAGAAAAATAATTTTTAAACTGAGATCCTAAAGATGGTTAGAATTTAGTCAGGTAGAGATGAGGCTGGTTATTTTAACTTTTTTTAAAATTCTGTGACTGTGTTCTAAGCTGTTATTGAACCACAGAGTCCAAAGGGCCACCTGCCACTCATCTTGTCCCTCCATTCATTAACTCACTTAATCCTACACATATTCTTGTAGGCAAATACTCCAATTTACAAATGAGAAAACTGTTATTAAGTAAATTGCCTAAAGCAGTGGTTCTTAACCTTTTCTGAGGTACCAAACCCACCAGTTTCATATGCGCATTCACCGAACCCATCTTTAGTGATAAATAAAATATGATTTTTTTTCCAAATTCAAGACATAGGTATATGTTTTTTTACTGGTGCACAAAATGAGCTGTGCATGAACATCACCTTGCTCAAAGAACAAAACCAACAAAGTGCATGAATTCACAACAAATTACGATATTACTTTATTCTGGCCTCCTTGACAGAGGCTTCTCTGAACCCCTGAGACCGACTCATCGAACCCCTAGGGTTTGATAGAACCCAGGTTAAGAACCACTGGCCTAAAGTCACACAATGGTAAATCTTAATTTATCTTAAATCCCATCTTTTTTCACTCACCATTCAACTATCATTAACCATCTGCTGAGTTCTTCGCTAGACATTAGAAATAAAGAGAATAGTAAGACTGGGTCTTGAGGAATGTATTGTTTGAGGGGGGACTGTAAGTAATCCAGACAAACACGCATGCGTAAGTGTTCAGAAAGAGGCAGAGTGGGACTACGCCTTTAATCAGAATCTAATTCCCTGGCTTCCCCAGGAAACCCAGGGAGTACCTGATCAATAATAAAGACTATACAGATTAGTAAATAAAATGACAACATAGTAAACAAACTAAAGGACTGGGAATTGGAAGATCTGGGTTCTAGGCCTAGATCTAACACCAGCTAGCTATATGGCCTTTGGCAAGTCACTTCACTTCTCTAAGTCTGTTTTCTTATCTGTAAAATGGAATCATCCAGGTTTATAAGGATTTTTTAGGAATGAAAATTTACAAAGTATTCTTCAGCAGATGGCTAGAACAATTGAATATCCATTTTCAAAAAAAGAACTTTGTTCATACTTCAGGGTATATAAAGACTCAAATGGATCACAGACCTAAATGTAAAAATTTTAAGTTATTGAACTTTTAGAAAATACAGAGAAAAATAGAACATTGTGATCTTGAGTTAGACAAAGATTTCTTAGATACAACATCAAAAGCATGATCCATTAAAGAACAAACTGATAAACTAAACCTCATCAAAATGTAATGCTGCTACTTGTGAATAACCGATAGAGAGTGAAAAGACAAACCAGACCGGGAGATAATATTTGCAAAACATGGATCTGCTATAAGACTGTGTCTAAAATATATAAAGAACTCTCAAAAAATAATCAGAAAATCAACAACCCTGCCTGACCAGGTGGTGGCACAGTACATACATATTAGTTTCAGGTATAATTCTTAATCCCTGCACCTTTTTCACCCCCCCCACCAACTCTCCTCCCATCCGGGAACTGTCAAAGTGTTCTCTGTATTTATGAGTCTGTTTCTGTTCTGTTTATTTTGTTTTTTAGATTCAGTTGTTGATAGAGATGTATTTACTGCCATTTATTGTTCAAATTTTTTATCTTATTTATTTCTTGTTCTTAAAGAAGACCATTTAATACTTGATATAATACTGGTTTGGTGATGAACTCCTTTAGCATTTTCTTGTCTGGGAAGCTCATTATCTGCCCTTAGAGTTAAATGATAGCTTTACTGGGTAGACTAATCTTGGTTTTAGGTCCTTCCTTTTTATCACTTTTCAAATTTCTTGCCAATCCCTTCTGACCTGCAACATTTTTGTTGAGAAATCAGCTGACAGTCTATGGGAGCTCTTTGTAGGTAGGTAACTGCTTTTCTCTTGCTGCTTTTAAGTTTCTCTCTTTGTCTTTAACCTTTTGAATTTTAATTATGCTGTATTTTGGTGCAGGCCTCTTCGGGCTCATCTTGTTTGGGAGTATGTGTTTCCTGGACTTGTATATCTATTTCTTTCACCAGGTTAGAGAAGTTTTTGTCATTATTTTTTCAAATAGGTTTTCAGTTTCTTGTTCTCTCTTGTCTTCTTCTGGTGCACACATGATGTGACTGTTGGTGTGCTTGAAATGGTCCCAGATGCTCCTTACACTATCCTCATTGTTTTGGATTCTTTTTTCTTTTTGCTGTACTGAATGGGTGTTTTCTGTTTCCTTATATTACAAATCATTGATTTGATTCTTGACTTTATCTACTTTACTGTTGATTCCCATAAATTATTCATTTCAGTTAGTGTATCCTTAATTTCTGACTGGCTCTTTCTTTATTATTTTCATGTCATTTTTTATGCTGCTGAAGTTCTAAGTTCACTGAGCAAACTTATAACCAATGTTTTGAGCTCTGCATCTAGTAGGTTGCTTGTCTTTATTTTGTTTTTTTCTTTTTCTGGAGTTTTATTCTCTTCTTTCATTTGGGACATGTTTCTTTGTCTCCTCATTTGGGGAACCTCTCTGAGTTTGTTTCTATATATTAGGCAGAGCTGCCACATCTCCCAGGTTTGATAGCGTGGCCTAATGCTGTAGGTGTTTTGTAAGATCCAGTGGCTCAGCCTCCCTGATCCCCCAAGCTGGGCACTCGAGTTGCACCTGCGCCCCCCCGCCCAATGTTGACTGTGTATGCCCTCTTCTTGTATCTGAACCTTGATTGTTATTGGTACAATAATGGGAGGATTTACTCCCAGGCCAATCAACTGCAAGGATTGACTGCGACCACTGACCATCAATGTCTGACTACCATGGAGGATCACCTGTGCAGAGGCCCACCCCAGGACTTACTTCAGTGGGGCTCTGGTGTCTACTGAGTTCACCACTTGTGTGTGTCACTTGTAAAGGTGGTTGGGTGGTGATGCTTTGACGTGGCCCAAAGCTATTCACTGTGAGTGCTGGCTCTAGGACCTCCTGGGATGTAAAGGCCAAGCAGCCACTGCCTATGTTCTGCCCAGGGCTACCTAGCACGAGCTACCAAGTGGTCTGCAAATGGTTGCTACTTGTGCTTGGAAGTTGCTACTTGTGCTTAGAAGTGCCCAGGAGAGACCAAGCTGTGAACTAAGGCTGGCTGCTGCTAGTGCTGGGCCTGGAGTAAGAGGTACGAGGCATGCTGAGAACTAATGCTGCTTCTTTGAGAGATCTTAAGAAAATCTGAAGCATGAGTTGCTATAGGCTATTTGTATAGAAAAGTCATTGGAGACAATTTGTGTGAGCCTAAAAGTGGAGGAGAGGGTTAGTTTTGAGGAAGGCAGACAGTGTTAGCCAGGTTGATGGAGTCTCAGATATGAAACCTGCCTGTGGGGGAGGGGTGCTCATCAAAAGATCTGTGGTCTCTGCTAGCATTTTTGGCAGGGAGAAAACTGCTCCCCCCACCTGATCCTGGTGCCAGACAATTCAATACAAGTTGGTTATTGCAGAATGGTCATTGGGACATAAGCTACAGCACAGGGAATATAGTCAGTAATATTGTAATAACTATGTGTGGGGTCAGGTGGGTGCAAGATTTATCAGGATGCATTGCTTACAACAGCCAAGATCTGGAAACAGCCCAACTGTCCATCAGTTGGAACGAGTGGATTAAAAAGCTATGGTACACATACACAATGGAATACTATGGGGCCATGAAAAAGAAGGAAATCTTACCTTTGCGACAGCATGGATGGACCTGGAAACTATTATGTTAAGTGAAATAAGCCAGGCAGAGAAAGAAAAATATCATATGACCTCACTCATTTGAGGAATCCAATGATCAATATGAACTGAGGAACGGAATAGAGACAGAGGAGGGATCAAAGGGACCAAAGGGAAAGTGGGCAAAGGGAAAGGGGATGATAGGATGGGATCAGAGAAGGGAAAGAGATTGGTGAAATTATATACACATAACACAGTATTATAGAGAGCAGGAAAGCAAATCCTGGAGGGAAGGGGGGAGGGTTGTGGGGAGGGGAGCAAAGGGGATGTGGGAGGGGACACTAGAATCTATGTAAACACAATAATTAAAATAAAAAATAAAAAAGAGATTTATCAGGATGATCACTTAGTAAGTTATGTAATGTCTATCGCTGGGGTGTATACCTGAAACTAATATAATAATGTATGTCAACTGTAATTGAAAAATAAAAATATTTTTAAATTAAAAATAAACAAGTAACTAGAATCCCCTATGGTAAATAATTTTTAACAGGAGAATAGGAAGAAATAGTTGAAAAGCAGAATCTAGTATAGGGCTGCCTAGATTAAAATACCAGTTCCATCACTTGCTAGCTATGTAGACATACACAAATTACTACAGCCTTCTGAGACAACATATATATAAAGGACAGGGTCTGGCACATAGTGAGGGTGCAATAAACTTTGATCATAATTATTACCTTTTTATTTTATTTTTTTTAGCTGAGGGGAGGAAAGATAGTGAGGGAGACTCCCACTTGTGCCCTGACTGGATCCACCCAGCAATCCCATATGGGGCCAATGCTCCAGCACCAAGCTATCCTCAGCACCTGAGGCTGACACTCCAGACCAACCAAGCTATCTTCAGTGACCAGGACCATGCTCAAACCAATTGAGCCACTGGCTGCGAGGAGAAAAGAGAGAGAAGGGCGGGGGGCTGAGGGGCTGAGGGGGTAGAGGTAGGGGGGGGGAGAATGAAACCCAGAATGTCCATATGCTGAGCCAACGCTCTATCCACTGAACCACTGACCAGCGCCTATTATTATTACCTTTAAATTACCAAAAAGATGAATCTGTAATTTAAAAAGCCAATAATTACCCTAAAAAAAAGAACAAATATAAAACAAATGACAAAATAATACTCCTGTAACTGAATCAGAAGTAGGTTCAATTTCTGTGAATACTATTTACACCACTGTGTAATTAATTACAGACAAAAATAAATACCACTTTATTGAGTGACTATTCTCTTTAAACTGTCTCATTTAATCCTCAAAATAACCCTATATGGTAGTAGTAATAATAACAACGATACCATACTTTCCAAGTGCTTATTTCATGTGTCATGCATGGTTCTAGGTAATAACATTAATCCCTATAATACCTATGAAATAGGGCTTTTAATTTTACTAGTGTCCTCACTTTACAGATGATATAATCAAGGTACACAAAGGTTAAGTAATTTGTCCAAGGCTACATAGTTAATAAGGTAGATATTATAATGCCCATTTTATAGACTGAGACTTATGAAAATTGACGATAAAAGGTAAGTAATTGGGGCAGGATTTGAATCAATATCTGTTGAACTCTCAAGTCCACATTCTTTTATTCTACCACTCTGCCTCCTTTATGTGGATTCTCTGTACAGATGCCTTGTACAAAATAGCAAATGTTTTAAGGCTGGCTTCCCTCATCTCTGCCTTCTTCTGTCATAAGGCAGGATATACTGAGAATGACTTCATTTTAACCTGTGCCCCTGGGAATAATATAATTGGGAAGGCAAGCCTAACAAAGGTATCCTCTGAAACAATTCTTTCTCTCTCCTGGGGCATTACCAGTTGCAATTCTTTGAGTATGCATACCTGAGAATGCCTAAGGCCCTCCTTTCAGATATTTAGGGATTCCTAATCAGGTGCTGCTGGCAAGGCTTCTTCAAAAGATTTTTCAAATATATGCTACTACTCCTATTTCCCTCTGCCTTGGAAAGCCCTAAAAATTCTCACTACTAGGAGAAACAAAGCTGCTTCAAGCCTCCAGAAACACCTTGAAAATACTCATATTTTCAAAGGGACAGAACCCACAGGAAGAAACCTGGATTGAAGTCTTAACTATTGAATGAACTATTTAATCTTGGACAAATTATTTCTCTTCTCTGTACTTCAGTTCCCTCTTCTGTAAAATAAGCGGCTGGATTAGATGGTTTTCCAGGCCCAGCAGAGCTCTCATTCCCGTATAAAAATGAAGTGAGTCTGGAGTCTATAGCAGTTAAATCCCAGGAGGGCAATAGTTGTGTGAAAGCCCAAGCCCAGAACAGGTTTGTAACTGTAATTGAAACCTGCTGTGGCTGGTTTAACTTCAACAGTGGGGAAGTGCTCTGGAATTCTGATTGAAGAATGTGAATCCTGTGAGAAATTACTTAACATAGAGTGGAAGGATTTGATGGAGAAATGTAGGTAGTGGTGAGGAGTAAATCCTCTTCACCTTTACAGAATAGAGCAAAGCAGCATTTTTTTTCCTACATGAAAAACAATAGCAAAGATAGGATCCTGCTGCCATCTTGTGGCATACAGGGAAGCTTAGAGAGAAATGTTTACTTCACTTGGGTCCCCAGTCTAAATTCCCCTCAGAGACCACATCCTCCTATGCCCTTACAATAACACAGAGCTTGAAAATTCAGAAAACACTTTCAACCCCATTATACCATTTCACTCTACCAGCAACGCTGTGGAGTGGCAGGAAGGAGGTATAACTAACTACCTTACCACAGAAGAAACCATAGCTCATACAATGTGACTTGCCTAAGGTCACACAGTTAGTAATTGGCATTTGGGGGTTGAACCCACATCTCCTGACTCTAAATCAGACAATTCATTCATTCTACTGTGTAGGGATTGGGATGAAATAGGTTTAGGAACGTTCTCAGCCTGGGATTTTGAGTGGGAGGTTTAGGAAAAGGAATACTCAATTTCTTCTGCAGACACAACTGGCCACAGACCACAATCAGGCTACATGTCTATAGAAAAAGGCATCGGGGTAATCCTGAATTCCTGTCTTACTTCCTGGTTTGCACATTTTTGGTTAACATCTATAGGCCTCTCCAGTTGCTCTCCTCCCTCTGTTCCCCAACACCAGCCTACCTTTCAGTATCAAGACATTTATAGCTAAATGCTGACCAAACGGATCTCGGGCAAGAGAGTCACAATACCCATAAATAAGAAAGAAGTATTGGGATTACTGCTTTGTCCCTGGGTTAGAGCTCATAGTATCTATGGTCAGCCCAAAATTTCCTATAAATTTTGATGAGAAGACCATTTGGCTTGTGCCATAATGACGTCATGCTCACTGAAACCAGATGGGCAATGCTGGGGTTATATGATTTACCAACCGGCACATAGGAAGGACTTAAAATTAACCTGAGAATTTCCACTTCCTCTAAGGCAACCATAACTTTCTTCATATAGAATTGCAAAACCTAGTGTCTACACTTTCCACTACCATAAAGGTATTCCTTTAGTTCCATTCATTCATTTATTCGTCTGCTCAGTGAGTAAGTGCACCATGATAATCCCTTCAGTGAAGACTTTGTTGCCTAGTGGTGAACAGAGGAAAACAAGGATAAAAACGTAATTATAAGTGCATGTGAGATATAAATATTAAGTGTTTGGAGTTTAAGAGAAAAACAATAAAATTCCTCTGGTTTAGGGGTTTGGAAACTAGGGATAGTGGGTGAAGAATGATTTCACAGATACATAACATAGAACCTCTCGTGGTCTGGCCTTTTCTGATCTTCCCTGCCTTCTCTCCTCTTACTGCTTTACTCTCACTTTATCATATTCTGAACAGAAGTCTTCTTCAGGAAAGATTTAAGAGTTTAGGTTTTGGAATTAGATAGATCTTGGTTCTAATTCCAGCTCTGACACATTAGACAACCTTGGGTAAATTATAGAACTTCCCCAAGCTTCAGTTTCCTGATCTGTAAAGTAGATATTATAGTAATACTTATTTTTAAAGGTTTTTGTGAGAGTTAAGTGATATAATGTATACAAAGCACCTAGCTTGCCTGACCTGTGGTGGCGCAGTGGATAAAGCATCAACCTGGAATGGAATGCTGAGGTCGCCAGTTCGAAACCCTGGGCTTGTCCGGTCAAGGCACATATGGGAGTTGATGCTTCCTGCTCTTCCCCTTTCTCTCTCTCTGTTCCTCTCCCTTATCTCTAAAATGAATAAAGTCTTAAAAATATTTTTTTAAAAAGCACCTAGCTTTATACCTGACACATGGAAAAGACTTAATAAATAGCAACTGATATTGTTAGTTATTCATCAATGTACCTTTTATCATGATCTTTTCTTTGCCTGAAATTCCCTTTACCTTCTCAAACTGTTTTAAATTTATTTTATTTTTTATTTTATTTTATTCATTTTAGAGAGGAGATACAGAGTGAGAGTGAGAGAGAGAGAGAGAGAGAGAGAGAAAGGGGGGAGGAGCTAGAAGCATCAACTCCCATATGTGCCTTGACCAGACCAGTACAGGGTTTTGAACTGGCGACCTCAGTGTTCCCAGGTCGACGCTTTATCCACTGCGCTACCACAGGTCAGGCTCAAACTGTTTTATCACTATTCTCTTTTAAGCCATCACAAAGATCTTTCTTTTATGTTTTTCTTTTTTTACTGATTTTACAGAGAGAGGAGACAGAAAGTGGATGGGGAGCAGGAAGCATCAACTCATAGTTGCTTCACTTTAGTTGTTCATTGCTCGCTTGTCCTATGTGCCTGGACCTGGCAAGCCTGGGGTTTCGAACCGGCAACCTCAACATTCCAGGTTGACACTCAATCCACTGCGCCACCACAGGTCAGGCTTAGGTCTTTTTTCTTGAGTAGTCCAGGTCCTGCTAGCTGTTCTCCACTGAGTGCTCAGAATATTTGTTCATCCCTCCTTTACTGTATTTACGTGATACCACCTTGTAATTGTTTGTAAGTCTGCCTTTCAGATCTATAAGGCTCAGCAGGGCAGGAACTAGGTCTTACTCATTTTGCCCTAGCATTTAGCCCAGTATATGACTCATGGTACTACGAGAGAAATTATCATTGAATAAATAAGATTATATTTGAGATGTAACTTAACAGAAATGAAAGCATTCATCTAGATGGTCTTTAAATGTGAACAGTAAGTTATTAATGTTGTATATTAAACCATTCAAACCCACTAGAAGTTATTACCAAGGACTAGCTTTAAGATGGTCTGACAGGACCAAAGTGGGTCAAAGTTTGATTAGAGGAATCTGGGCTTGAATGCATGGATAAATGAAAATAGCCTGGAGCCCAGGCAGTAGCTCAGGAAACCAGTGCAGGGCTTCCTTGGGTTGCCAGGGGCACTTTGAGGGTATTCAGTATTATAATAACTGTTTTTGTATCTTTTTTTTTTTTTTACAGAGACAGAGAGAGAGAGTCAGAGAGAGGGATAGATAGGGACAGACAGACAGGAACGGAGAGAGATAAGAAGCATCAATCGTTAGTTTTTCGTTGCCATTGCGACACCATAGTTGTTCGTTGATTGCTTTCTCATATGTGCCTTGACCGCGGGCCTTCAGCAGACTGAGCAACCCCTTGCTGGAGCCAGCGACCTTGGGTCCAAGATGATGAGCTTTTGCTCAAGCCAGATGGGCCCACGCTCAAGCCAGATGGGCCCGCGCTCAAGCTGGCGACCTCGGGGTCATCTGGGTCCTTCGCATCCCAGCCCGACGCTCTATCCACTGCGCCACCACCTGGTCAGGCTGTTTTAGTATCTTTGTATACTAATTCTGTGACCTCCATTTCTGGATTCTGTTTCTAATAATTGAACTTTCTTCACGTACTAATGGTATGATCCTGCTTCTCTGCATGGCCAGTATCTTTCATTGGATACCGTAGGTTATGTAATTTCCCTTCCTTTAGGGCTGTCAGACCTGTTTTCCAATATCTGAAAACTGTTGTTTTCTCTATCTTAATCGGGCTTTTTAGTTTTTTAAGGTAAGAGAATAAATTATCTTCTTGACACTCCATCATGGCCTTCGCCTTGCAACGCCAAATAAATTAATGTATCTAGGCATTAAGTATCAATGATTGCTAACATCACAGAAAGAGAGTTAGCTAGGCATTATGTGCCTCCTGATGACATAATGCTATCAATGAAGTAGTCATGCAAAAAAGTATAAATCAAACTTGAGTCTTAACAAGCCTCTAGACCTAACTATCAACATACAAAAGACAGGAACACTGCAAACTTCAGCACAGGGATAAAAATCAACAAAATCAAGAAGACTTGATTTGGGGTGATATCAATGATGTATTTTGTAATGGTATACCCCTGAAACTTATGTAATTTTACTAACGAATGTCACCACAATAAATTTAATTTTAAAAAAACAAATTTCAGGAAACTATAGGACAAAGAACTACTAGTTTTTTCAACAATTTAAATTATAGGACTATTTAAAGAGGGAAGAAAAGCTATAAATTAAAAAAGATATATCAACGTATTGTAATGTGTGGACCTTATCTGTATCCTGATTCAAGCAAACTCTAAGAAAAAATTATGACACTTATGAGACAATTGGAAATTTAAACTCAGACCAGATATGGATGATATTAAGGAACGGTTATTAATTTTAGGTATGATAATGGTATTATGATTTTTTTAAAAAGAGCCATCTTTTAGAGAAACATTCTGGTCTATTTATAGCTAAAATAACAATGCTTAGTATTTGTTTAAAATTAATATGATGTGGGCAGCTGGGTGGGAGTATAGAGGAAATAAGATCATGAATAGGTAATTATAGAAGCTTAGTGATATATCTGTTTAAAATTTCTATTGTAAAAATAATTTTAAAAATTTTAGAGTCATAAAATTCATATGTGCTCTAAATCTGGTTCTGACATCATTCTGCTCTGTACCTATGGACCAATCACTTCTCTCCAAGCTTCAACTTTCTCCATAAAACATAAAACCTATTCCAATAATATACTTTCCATTATATTCACTTATGATCTATGTGACATGGGAAAGTTACTAAAGTTTTTTAAGCCTCAGTTTTCTCACCTGTAAAAGGTCATATAAACAGTAGCTAATTCTCAGGACTACTGAATGGGTTAAATTTGGTATTGCATATTAAAGCCTTCATTTTAGTACCTGGCACAAAGTAAGCATTCAACAAATACTGTACTATTTATTGTTATTATCTCTTGCTGCATCTAAAAAATACCAACAGATGAATTCTGTACAATTTTTTTAAATGAAAGGACTTTTTAGTCTATTATTTCCTAACCTCTTCCTTCTCCATATATCTTTTCTTTAGGAAAAAGGCAGGAAAATCTGAAACTTCCTTTCTAAAAGCCTATAGAACAATGTACCGCAAAACACAAGGCAGGAGAGAAGGAGCCGGGCTCTCCGTCCCAGTGAGAGTCATTGCTATGGATCTGGAAAAAACAGGGGCACCTCTTTCATCATTTCAGAATATAGTATGCAGCTGTTCTTTCCTGGTATGTCACATATCCTGAAGTTGCTACCAAGAGCTAAAAACAGAGCTCAGGCAATCAAGACCAGCGCAGCCAAGATCATTCTTTTTCAAGGTGGCCCCATTAGAAATAAAATGGGGATTTTGTCCTCCTTTTCTAAGCAGGAGTCGTTTTTCCCCACAGGCCTTGAGGGCAAAACCTGTGTCTAGTTCATCTTGATAGTTCATGCTCCTAGAAAAGCATCTGGGAAAGAACAGGTACTCAATAAATATTTGTTGGATGAAGAAATTGTTTATTCTTTTGTTTCATTTAGAGTAGGGCAGAAATAGGAAAGAAACATTAATAGGCATACAAAGAACCAAATACTGGAGGAATCTTTGAACAGTTTTTGTTGGGGAGTACAAACTTGTTCAAATCTTCCAGTTCGTTTGTTATTTCCCACTACTTATCTCTATTTTTTAACTTTCCTACACTACTATGGTCCCCAAATAAACCCTAAATAGTCTTCCTTCTGAACCTGTTCTCCCACTATTCCTTTCATTTGTTAATCTCAATATCTCTCTTTTTCTCTCTCTCAATATATGCATCCCTCAAAACTTGGCTCTAGCCTTGGCCACTTGGCTCATTGGTAGAGCATGGCCCGGAGTGTGGATGTCCTGGGTTTGATTCCCAGCCAGGGACATCCTTTTCTCTCTCTCTCTCTCTCTCTCTCTCTCTCTTTCTCTCTCTCTCTCTCTCTTCCCCTCCTGTAGCCAAGGTTCCATTGGAGCAAAGTTGGCCCGGGTGCTGAGGATGGCTCCATGGCCTCCACCTCAGGCACTAGAATGACTCCCATTGCAATAAAGCAACACCCCAGATGGGAAGAGCATCGCCCCCTGTTGGACATACTGGGTGGATCCTGGTCAAGCACATGCCAAGTCTGTCTCTCTTCCTCCCTGCTTCTCACTTCAGAAAAATACACACACAGAAAACTAGGCTCCAGTACCTCCTCTTCCATGATGATTTTTCTCAACCATTATAGTTGAAAGGGATATGTTCTTTATCTCCTATAACTCTTTGGATTTAGCTTGAAGCATTCATAATAGTCTAGTATATATTGTGATTCATTGTATAGGTTTGATTATTTTTACAAGATTGAGGGTAAGGGTCATCTTAGATTTTCTGAGGCATCCAACATAGTGTCTTGTACATACCAATCATCTGATGGGTATGCTAAACTTTGTGGAATAAGAAATATAATCATTCAACCCAATTTAAAGTATGAAACAAGTGAGCTGTAGTATTTTATTCTTAAGATCATTATTCTTAAAAAGTTGATATATTGTTTTGAACGTTTTTGCCACCCCATTATTATGGTTTTTTTAAAATATTTTATTTTATTTTATTTTATTCATTTTAGAGAGGAGACACAGAGTGAGAGAGAGAGAGAAAGAGAGAAAGAGAGAAAGGGGGGGGAGGAGCTGGAAGCATCAACTCCCATATGTGCCTTGACCGAACCAGTGCAGGGTTTTGAACTGGCGACCTCAGTGTTCCCAGGTCAACGGCTTCATCCACTGCGCCACCACAGGTCAGGCCCCATTATTATGTTTTATTAGGCAAAACCTTTCATTCCTTGGAACCTAAGAAAAACTCTCATGAGGCGAGTTTGATGTTTTAATTTTTCCATTGATTTGAGAGATGAGAGAGGAAAAGGGAGGGAGGAAAGGGTTAGAGAGAGAGAGAGAGAAGCATTAACTCATTTCACTTTGCTGTTCCATTTAGTTGTGTACTCATTGATTGCTTCTCATATTCCCTGACCAAGGATAGAACCATGACCTCTAGTGCACTGGGTTGGTGCTTTATCCACTTAGCCACCCAGCCAGGATTGGCATATGTTTATTTTATTTATTTATTATTTTGTGACAGAGGCAGGGAGATGGACAGATAGGGGCAGATAGACAGGAAGAAAGAGAGATGAGAAGCATCAATTCTTCATTGCGGCTCCTTAGTTATTCATTGATTACTTTCTCATATGTGCCTTGAGCAGGGGGCTACAGTAGAGCGAGTGACCCATTGCTCAAGCCGGTGAGCCCACGCTCAAGCTGGATGAGCCCAGACTTAAGCTGGATGAGCCCAGACTCAAACCAGCAACCTTGGGGTTTCGAATCTGAAATGCCTCCTGACCAGGTGGTGGCACAGTTGATAAAGTGTCTACCTGGAATGCTGAGGTTGCCAGTTTGAAACCTT
Organism: Rhynchonycteris naso; assembly: GCA_037038555.1. Taxonomy (NCBI): domain Eukaryota; kingdom Metazoa; phylum Chordata; class Mammalia; order Chiroptera; family Emballonuridae; genus Rhynchonycteris; species Rhynchonycteris naso. Next base: position 99,391,345 of record CM073003.1, read on the forward strand.
GGGCTTGCCTGGTCAAAGCACATATGGAAGTTGATGCTTCCTGCTCCTTCCCCCTTCTCTCTCTCTCTCTCCCATCTCCCTAAAATGAATAAATAAAATCTTTAAAAAGAAATAAACCAATGACATTCCCTTACCAGAAAGCAGTTCACTATGGTCTTCTTGGTGTCATTTCTTTTTTTTTTCTTCCATCTATTTGAGAGAGAGAAGAAGGTGGAGAGGGGGAGGGAAAAGGTAGGAGGAGGGGGAAGGGAAGGACAGAGAGAAAGGGAAGGAGAAGGAGAGAGAAGAGGAGGTGTGGAGGAGAGACAGAGGAGAAGTATCAACTTGCTCTTCCACTTAGTTGTGCACTCACTGATTGCTTCTCATACCTGTCTTGACCAGGGATCGAGCCCCACCCCCATTCTGACTTCAATGCACTGAAAAGACATTCTATCCATTGAACCACCCTGGCCAGGGCCTCAGAATTATTTCTTCAATTTTATTGTCGGAGTACATTTCTTTTTGTATTCTTCTGAAGTGAGAAGTGGGGAGAGAGAGAGACAGACTCCTGCATGCGCCTGATTGGGACCCACCTGGCATGCCCACTAGGGGGCAATGCTGTGCCCATCTGGGGTATTGATCTATTGCAACGGGAGCCATTCTAGCACCTGAGGCGGAGGCCATGGAGCCATCCTCAGAGCCTGGGCCAACTTTGCTCCAATGGAGCCTTAGCTGCAGGAGGGGAAGAGAGAGATAAAGAAAAAGGAGAGGGGGAAAGAGGAAGAAGCAGATGGGCACTTCTCCTGCGTGCCCTGGCTAGGAATCAAACCCGGGATCTTCACACTCTAGGCCAATGCTCTACCACTGAGCCAGCTAGCCAGCTGGCCAAGACTTGGAGCACGTTTTTTTATCATCTAACCCAACTTTTTCCATTTTACACATGAGAAGTCTAAAGTCTAGAGAGAATATATTATTTGATCAAGGTCACCCAGCTAGTGTCAAATCCCATAATAGCATCTCATTTCCTAACTCCTAGTTCTCAACATTACACCCAACAAATGTCTGGGCACACATATGGCCATTAATAAATTTTCATGAACTGAAATGACTCCTTCTTTGTTTGACTAAACTATCTGACTATCCTGTAGAATGTAGAAAAAAAGAGGTGAAAGTGCTATTCTGAAACTAGGCTTAAAAGGCAATTTGGTACATTCCAGAACAGGCTGCCTGAGTTCTGATGTGGTCTCTACCACTGCCCATCTGTATGACCATAGGAAAATTGCTTTACATTTTTTAGCCTCAGCTTTCTCATTTGTAAAGTAAGCATAATAACAGAAACTACATTATTTGGTTGTTTATTATTCATTCAATAACATTTGTTAAACACCTGCTCTGTAGCACGTACTATATTAGATGCTGGGGATACAACAGCAGACAAGAAAAACAAGACCCTACCCTTAGGAACTAATGCTCAGCTACTATTAAAGGATATAATCTACACACCGAGTAGAGAGTCTGGCACCTAATAAATGTTAGCTGCTATTGTTATTATTATTTAAAATGTACTACAGGCCTGACCTGTGGTGGCGCAGTGGATAAAGCGTCGACCTGGGAACACTGAGGTCACCAGTTCAAAACCCTGTACTGGTCTGGTCAAGGCACATATGGGAGTTGATGCTTCCAGCTCCTCCCCCATCTTTCTCTCTCTCTCTCTCTCTCTCTCTCTCACTCACTCTGTGTCTCCTCTCTAAAAATGAATAAAAAAAAAAAAATTAAATTAAAATGTACTACATATCCACATTTAAAAAGCAAATAAGCAAATACATTTTACAAAGAGACAGTTCCAACCAATATTTTAGGGCATAAAGCAGCTCACATAGCAGTGTTTCACAAGGACAAATATTATCACCATGGCAACATTTTCCTGAGTTCCTTAAGAGCACTTGCTTGATAGTGTGGAATGTTCAGGCATGGTCTGTGAAAACACCTTGCAGAATGTCACGCAGGGAGCTCTCCACTTTATGTTCAAAAATAACTTTCTCTAGAGAATTATTTAATAAAATATAATGTATAAAATCTTAAATTAAGAAACATAAATTAGAGAATAACTACTTGTATTATAGTGGGAGTCATCAAAGATTTCCTTTCAACAGCCAGCTTCCCTAACACATTCAAAATATGATGTACTGTTCAAAACACCACACAATTAAAAGGTACATGAAAAGATACTCAACATCCGTAGTCATTAGGGAAATGCAAATCAAATTCACAATGAGATGCCACTTCACACCCACTATGGTGGATACAACTTTTAAAATGGAAAATAACTAAGGTTGGCAAGGAGGTGGAGAAATTGGAACCCTTGACATTGTTAGTGGGGATATAAAATTAGTTCAGTCTCTGTGGGAAACAATTTGGCAATATCTCAAAAAGTTAAACATGAGAATTGCCATATGATGTTGCAATTCAATTCCTAGATATATAACCAAAAGAACTGTATGTACATGCATGTTCATAGCAACACTATTTACAAAAGCCAGAGGTAGAGAGAGCACAAATGTTCATCAACAGATGAACAAATAAATAAATTGTGGTATGTACATACAATGAAATATTACTCAAACATAGAAAGAAATGGACTGCTGATATATACAACAGCATGGATTGATCTCCAAGATATTATGCTAAGTGAAAGAAACCGGATACAAAAGGTCACATGTTAGCCCTGGCCAGTTGGTTCAGTGGACAGAGCATCGTCCCCATGTCTGGACATCCCCGGTTCAATTTCTGGTCAGGGCACACAAAAGAAACAACCATCTTCTTCTTTACCCCTCTCTTTCTCTCTTCCTCTCTTGCACCCAGTAGTTTGATTGGTTCAAGTGTCAGTGTCAGGTGCTAAGGATAGCTGAGTTGGTCCAAGCGTCAGCCTCAGGTGCTACAAATAGCTTGGTTAATTTGAGCATTTTCCCTAGACAGGGTTTGCCAGATGGATCCTGGTCAGGGTGCATGCAGAAGTCTGTCTCACTATCTCCCCTCCTCTCACTTAAAAAATAATAAGGTCACATATTATATGATGACTTGTATATGAAATATCCAGAATAAATTCATAGACACAGAATGCAGGTTGGTGGTTGCCAGGGGTTATGGGGAGGGAGGAATACAGAGAAACTGCTCAATAGACAAGGGGTTTTACTTTGGAATGATGGAAATGTTTTGAAATTAAGCAGAGGTTATAAAGCATTGTGAATGGACTAAATGCCTCTGAATTGTCTCTTAAATGGTTAGTTTATAACAAATACCCTTTTTTAAAAGGGTTAATTTTATGTTACATAAAATTTATTTCAATAAACTATTTTTTAAGATGTTATCCACATGGCCTAAAAACATTAAAATGTAAGAAAAAAATTACAAGTGACCGCTTAGCCATCTCAGAAACCCATAGGACCTTTATCTACTCAGAGTAAAGGAAGGAACAGAGAGCTCTTAGTAAAATTCTGGTTTCTTCCTGTTAAAAGATTATTTTCAAGGTATAATTATGATTGTCATACAAATACAAAATGAACATAGGTAAAAGGTTTTTATTTAACTCATTAATTAAAGACAGAACCAGTAAGATGTTAAAAACTAGTTTAAGAAGTAACCAGAAATACTGAAATGAATTCATTAATAGATGCACAACTAGTTTCTGTGTGTGTGTGTGACAAATAGCTTCTCTCCTTTGGAATTCACATCCTTGTCAGTTTAAAAAAATAAAAAACTTGGCCCTGGCTGGGTAGCTCAGTTGGTTAGAGCATCATCCAGATGCACCAAAGTTGTGGGTTCAATTCCCATTCTGGGAACATACAAGAATCAACCAATGAATGCATACATAAATGGAACAACAGATAGATGTTTCTCTTTCTCTCTCTCGCCCTCTTCCTCTCTCTAACAGACACGCACACACAAAATCAATTTTTAAAAAAATGTAAGGAGTCAGCTTAGATGACCTGCACCTTGCCTTGATCTTTGACAGCCTGGTAAGAACCAGCATCCAGGGGCCAGGTGCTGAGTCATGGATTCCTACAGGTAATAGAGCCCTTTCAGCCATCTGCACTCATGATCACATCACATAAATTACTTCTCTTCTGATGAAACATGCCATGCCTTGATGAGGGAGACCTTACTTCTAACAAATAATTCCAGGACAATTGCCTTTTTACACTGCTAATAGAAATAGGATTATCCTGAATTTCCCCAGCTTCTGTCATGACCAAAAAGCATCATTTAATTGTTAAACAACTCACTGAAACTAGAGAGTAGTAGTCTAGAGCTATGAAAAAAAATGAAATAAAATAGTTGGCCTACAAAAGATGCTAAAAAAAATACTGGTTGAGTTGAATGGCTTTCGAAATTTATATAATGTGGGGGTGATCAATTCACTTAGTTTACAGTATTGCAGTAATCCTCTATTACTTACTTAGGGATTACTTACTCAAGGAAACTAAGGATTACTAAAGATTGCATTTGGGATACGTTTGGTTTACTGTAAATGTAGTATGACATTTATGTTTCTTCCTTTTATTAGAGCTTTCATAGCACTCTCCAGATGCTCAGTACTGGACACACAGAAAGTCTTCAATCAATGCTTGCTGTTTAGGCCCTCGCTGGGTGCTCAGTTGGTTAGAGCATCGTCCCAATAAGCTAAGGTTTCAGTTTCAATTCCCAGTCAGGGCACACAGAATGCATTAATAAGTGGAACAACAAAGTCATCTCTCTCTTTCTCTCTCTCTCTAATTTGTTACAGAGAGGGAAAGGCTACACTGTCACACATTTTCAGTTTATTCATGATAACAGGGAGTTTATTTATTAGACCTAAATTCTCCTATTGTATTTAAGGTATACTACATTCAAAAGCACATCCACCAATAGTGTGTTCAGCAAAAGTCTTAAGCTTTCAAGAAAAGTGCTGTTCCACATACGTCTCCATCAAGATCTACAGCCCTGCATAGCTTCTCCACCAAAGCCAACGCTAAGGTTAACATCAGATGAAATCAGTGAAGTTGTAATCCTGACCCAAGCAACTGGAGCTGTCTCCTATCTTCTGTACGGAAAGATTAGTCTAAATTTCATTGAAATGCCAATACACAAATTCTTTACATTCCAGCTAAAAATGCTTTGATCACCATGAGACTTTGGTTTCTGCCCTGCCTTTTATCTCCTTGTTTTCATTTAGATTTGATGTATAATTATTAGGGATCAACTAAAAGTCACATGTTTTTGTCTTTCCGCGTGGTTAACTGAAAGCTGGGGCTACACTGGAGTGGAATGGAGTGGAATCAGGAGACCCTTCCCCATTCCTTCCAACTGATACCCTAGCCTATTTGCACACAGCTGTCATTCCAGTTGATGCCCCTCCTTGCCAGGGAGCAAGAATCTACCTCAAACAAACCCACCCTTGATGGGCTCCTTCTGTAGGGACAACAGAAGCAGAAAAGCAGACTGACAACGTGGAAGCTGTGAGTACCTTTTAAACCAAGGCTGCTGTTTGGCTGGGTTTTGTCTTATCACAGTGATTCTACAAATGAGAACCATCAAATATTCCTAATTTCTTGGGCACAAGACAGAGAATACAATCCTGATGCTTTTAATTTATAAGTAGCTAGTGGCTTCCCACCTTTACTCCTCTCAGGACTAAATATATTTACTCATTTACTCACTCACTCATCAATAAACTCTTACCTAATGCCTATTATTAAAGTACTAAACAAAATGCAGGAGGGGATTCAAAGATATACTGCGACTCAGTATTCCCTGGTTCTAAACATCTGGAGCTGCTAAAGTCCCTGCACTTCCCAGCACTCCTCTCTCTGGTCAGACAAACCTTCTGAGTGCCTAGCTGGGTGTATGGGAGACTAGAGAAAAAGCAGCCCTTTCATTCTCTTCAATGTTATCTGGGCCCTTGATTCTCTGCACTGAGGAAGCCAGGCAGAATTTAAAGATCTGCAAAAGAGTTGCTGGTGACTTTAAGACTGGAAATGAGAGGGAAACATAAAGAGAAATTGTATTAATATGTTCAGAGGGAAAAAAAAAGGATTTGTGGGGAAAAAGAGAAGAGTCATGAGAAGAGAACAGTAAATAGCTGATCTCTAACAGGGATGACAGTGGGATTTTTGACTCACCTTGTAGAACTCAGCTCAGAAGGTCTATAGTCAATACCTACCTGTGAAGGAACCCTGAGAGCTGGATTAAAACATTCATTATGTACATTATACTAAATGCAGGGAAACAGATGGAAACAGAATAAGCAGTACTGAATCCTTTTTGATCTTTCCTTCTATCACACAGATTCAGTAAAAAATCAAAGGAAATCCAAGGAAATTGTTCTTGTGTTCTGGAACTTTGGTTAATTTATTTTTCTTTCACTTTTCTGCAATATGTCCAAATTTTATATAATGAAAATGCATTTGCATAGAAACTTAAATAACTTATTTTATAAAAATTTTAAAAGCCCTCCAGAGTTGCAGAGAAACCGGACATTGCTGCGTGAACCAAGAAATCCCAGAGTTCCCAGGTCTCTTAACACTAATTGCTGCCAAGGTCTCAATCCATTGGCTTTTCTGAGTCTAACAGTTAACAAAGGAATAACAACATCAGCCTTCCTTACAGAGTTGTCTAAAGGTCACAAGAGAAATATGTGAAAGCGTTTTATGAATATCAAGCATTTAATCAGTGTAAAATACACTGCTCACAAACATTAGGGGATCAGGGAATGTGCAGATACTTCAGTACTTTTAGTCTTTTGTATAGTGCATTTTCACCAATGAAATAAAAATTTATTTTGCATCTCATTTGCACAACCAAACAACTTTCTTTGACTTGTCGTTAGCTTTTCTGATGTTTTTTTTAATTGCTTCATATTCACTTTGAAATATCCCCTAATTTTGGTGAGCAGTATAGTATTCAAGTTAAAGGCAACTAACTTCCTATAAAACTAAAGGAGGGTAGGGATAGATACAAATAAGTTAGGAATTTAGATGATTTCCTCTCCATTTCAGTTCATATGAAAATCATAGGTTAAGTCTGACTGGCAAAGGCTCTCTGCTCAGGACATCTAAACCAATGAAAACAGAAATTCAGCAATAAAAATCTTTACTCCATGTCAGGTGACTTGGATCACTGAAGTCTTTAGGTCCTAGAACAGAGTTCCTGAGAGCTCTTCCCACCTTTCCAACTCTAGTTGAATCTGACTCCTGGGGGAAAACACTGAAACCCAACTAACATAAAGAGTCCCAGCAAAAATATATATAAAACTCTAAGAGATCACATGCTTTCCCCTGAGATTGGCCTGAGTTGGTTTCGAGTTCTCACCTTGATGTACTTAACTATGTCCTAGAGGACTTGGAGGGACTAATTAACTGAGCCAGACAAGAAGAAACAATAAGTGTATCAGGACAGAGCTACAAACTTTTACTGACCCTAGTCCATGGCCAAATCTGATTCTCATTCTGGCTTCTATCTTCACAGTGTATTAGGAGAATAGATGACGTCAATACCAGCCAAGAAGACAGTTATCTCAATACTCAACCCCTGGCAGGAGAATCTGTGCCCTGATTTATTTTTAGTACTTTTCTACCTTAGTAATCCAGTCATCTGAAGGAAAGCCAGCAACCTGATGTTCTCTCTGAGCTCACCATCCTTATTTATACCTTAGCAATTACCAAGACATTTAGTTACCTGGGGGGTTGGGAAGGGAAGGGGATTTACTAGGAGTTTGGGGGGGGGGGTCCCATCATTTGCAAACTTTCAGAGGCCACACAGGATTATTATCCTAACCTAAGTAGAAGTGTAGGCCTCACTATTTTATTGATAGTAACCTTTTATTTAAGGAAGAAAGACAAAGAAAGTTTGCTAACAAAAACAGGTATGTATTTGCCTATCATTTTTATCAGCAGGGTGAAGGATGGGGTGAAAAACAAAAATTCTGCTTTACCTTTTATGAAATGATAGACCTTAAATTAGGGCATAAATTCTGTTCATCTTAAGCATCAAAATGGACTATTGCCAAGAGTTCACAATGAATAGTGAGTGCCTTTTCACCAAGATGCAGAAAGTAAAATAGCAAAAGGTTAATCAGTCATTTCTACATTTTTGCATTTGGATTTAACTCCAAATATTTAATTTTATTTCAATCTCAAACATCTTGTGAGGACAGATTTATCCAACACCAGCTGTCTTCATATTTGAAAGTTGCACCACAAAGACAAAATTAGAATCAAGTGAGGATCATATTCCTCAGCAACAATTCTGCTCTATGTCCGACTGATGCCGAGCCACCACTGACAAATCAAATACTAGCATTACTGTGGTTTTCCTTAGACATTTCCTAAGCAGCCACGATGTGGTAGAAACTGCATAGATCACAGAAAAAAAGATATGAGCCCTAAACTCTAGAATAATACCCCTTAGTACAAATTTATTTCCAAGATTGTTTTGGCAGAGGAGGGAGTAAAGACATCAGCTATCACAATCTTACCCAATTTTTTTTTAGTTTTCCACTTCACAAATTTTCCAAACTTGCATGAGGCACAAATTAGACTGAATTATGAGTAAGGTACAACTGTCCATTATATTAAACAGGTAAGATCAAATGTCATTGTCTTGGTGTTAGATATTTCATGTGACAATACATTGTGTAAAAACAAAAACAAAAAACAAAGAATAATCTCAGAATTCTAAATCTCAAAGTTATTTGTTAAATATTCACATTGAATGAAGTCTAAGTGTAGAATAGAAATGTAGCTGTAAAAATACATTGTGAATGTCTATGTTTCAGTTTGGAAAATCATATTTCTCACCAGCCATCTTTCAAGAGAAAAAAGCAAAACTAACCAATAAACACACAAAAGATGCACCTCATTTAAAAACATGCATATCTACAAAACTATAAACTACTGTATTACAAGGATTATAAGGGAGTTATTTTGAAATAACTACTGAGAATGTACCATTTAAGAAAAGAAAATTTGGCAATTACTACTAAAATTTAAAATGCTTGTGCTTCCACCCTTCCGAGATTCCAGTGCTATAGATATACTTATAAAAGTATACAAAGAGCCTGACCAGGTGGTAACACAGTGGACAGAGCATCAACGTGGGATGCTGAGATCCTAGGTTCAAAACCCCAAGATCACCAGCTTGAGCATGAGATCACAGACATGAAGCCATGGTCGCTCACTTGAGCCCAAAGGTCGCTGGCTTGAAGCACTAGGTTGCTGGCTTAAGCAAGGGGTCACTGGCTTGGCAGGAGTCCCCCGGTCAAGGCACATATGAGAAGCATGCAATGAACAATTAAAGTGCCGCAACTACAAGTTGATGCTTCTAATCTCTCTCCTTCTTGTTTGTCTCTGTCTCTGTCTCTCACTATTAAAAAAAAAAAAAAGAAATCTACATTGGTCTGTTTGTAAAGATGCTCACTTATGTATTGTTTTTAACAGCTTACATGTTCTTCAGCAGGGAATTGATTATATAAACTATAAACCATATAAAAATTCTATGTAGGAGTTTAAAAAAATAAATCAGATTTTTATGTGCTGTTGTCAAATGATTACCCAGATGCAGTAACTGGAAAAGCAAGGTATAGACTATTATATATAGTATGAGTGCGTTTCTGAAAAAACAAAATCATAAACGTGACTTTATATGTGTGTAATTCTATATCTGGAAGGATATTAAAAAACTGTTAATAGTAAAAATTAGAGACTGAAAAGGGTCAACTTTCACTTTTTACTTTATACCTTCTGTACTCTGATTTTTAGGATTTTACCCTAAGCATATACTACTTTTATTTTTAAAGATTTTTTGGCACTCATAAATTTGTTTCAATTTGCTGGAAGATTCATTTGCATGGAACATCTAAAGTCCTACAAGTACCTTATGAAACAAAAGAATTAAATTCTACTCAGAGTAATTTTATTACTAACTATATTTACTGTCTTTAGTTTGGTAGAATTGGCCAGAATTCCATTTATTTCTTAGGATAGATAATGAAAAGGGAACTGTTTTTATTTATTGCTTTTATTTTAAAAATGGATTTGGATTTGACCTTCCAGGATATATTTCTTCATACTTTGGTGTCATTTTAATGACTAGAAAATGTTTAATTTTGTAATATTTAATGCCAGAATAATATTAAATATGACAATATTCTGAAAATATTAAATTTATTATGAACTGTGACCTCAAGGTCAAGAATCCATGAATATAACCCTGAACAAATGGCAAGCAAGCATGTTCTGATTTGGTAAAGCACTCTATATTAATGGAACAGAAATTTAATAGAATATTAGTGTATTTTGTTGACACTACTGCCTTACCTGATCTCACCGAGCCTCAGGCTAGACATAAGATTATCTGCATTTTGATATACTGCACATAAAAGTCATCCACGGATAAAGGCTAAGGTGGCAATTTTAATTTCCTTCTCTCAGTTTTGGCAGACACTGTAGATAGGATGGATTCTCCATGATGTTACTTTTGAGTATATAATGTGTGTGTAGTAGTTTGTTTTTTAAATGGACTCAGGTGCATAACATATATAATAATTCATATTTTGAAGTGAATTATAAATTAATATTCATTCCACTCTTCTACTTTATTTTATTTACTGCTTTATTTTCTTGTATATTTTTAATAATATAACAAATCCTATGAAGTGATTACTCAACCCAAGAACTAGAATAATACCAATAACTTATGTTATCTATGTGCTCCCCACTCATTCTTCCTTCTGTCTTCCCCCTCCTTAATCACCATCCTTTATTTTGTATTTATTATGTCCTTGCTTTTTAAATAAGTCCTACTAAGGGTATATTATTGAATCCTAAGTTAAAGCAGAATGAATTCCTTTATTCATCCATTCGCATTACAATTAATTTAATGAAGGGCAGGACCCTGCATTGAACACTTTGGGAGATGCACAGATACCTGAGATAGCAAAGCACTATACCTGGCACTCAATACATTTTTATTGAATTAGATTCAGCAGAAAAACTTACCAAGTACAAAGTTTAGGGTTGCATCCTTAAACAAACAAGAGACTGGCATACATCTCTTGGAATTAGGGCAGATAAAGAGACTTATGATCCCAACAACTTCCTAGCTCCCCTCCACCCAGGGCCAGTCTGTAAAGCAGGTAACTTTCTTGTTGCCAGTCCCCTCCTCTCTCCTTTCTGCAGATTGTATCATTTGGCATTAAGGGCCAGTAGTTGAGTCTCTGCTACTTGATACCTAATATGAAACTTTTATCCCTTTTGTCCTATGCATGATGACAGATAAATCTCCCTTAAGCACAGATTCTATCATGTCATGTATAACCAGCACAGAAACCTGCATTGATTACTTAACACATAATATCATCTAAATCTTTACCCTGGTACTAAAGGCTCTTTGAGATCTGATCCTATCAAATCTTTTCAACCTTCTCTCTCCTGTCAAACTGACTTACTTGCTATTCCTTATTCATGCCTCACATTTTAACAACGTTAGGACTTTGTTCATGCCATTTGTCAAAGTGTGCTCTGTGAACTAGCAGCATGTTTTAATCTGGGATTCAACATAGAACTACTAAATCAGACTGTACTTTTTAATAAGATTTTCAGGTGTGCATATGGACATTAAATTTTGAGAACCATTGTAAAACTATCAAATTCTTTTCCATGTTGCTTGAGGGTCTGCTATTATCATTAATTTATCTCCCTACAGAATATGTGAGCACCTAGAAAGCAAAGAGCTATCCAAATTATGTGCCTAAAATATGCTACTCAATCCTCAGAAACAAAGGAAACAATGAATGAACACTCAAAAATCTATAGATTGACTAAGCTGGTTTCATTTCTGCAGCTAAAAAAGTAACTAAAATCACCACCCTTCACTCTGACAAACCAAGCCCAACACAGACATCATACCCACAAATACAGACAGACAGACAGACATTCATACCCAGTGTCTTTTATCGATAGGATTTTTAACAAGAAACAAAATTGCAAAAGTGATGGTAAAGCCTGACATGAATATCAAAACTGTGTCTGAGGTAACTAGACAATCATTCTAAGTTCCCTTTAAACTAAAACTGAGGGACTGGGTTTACTTGAAGGGTTCAGGTCATTTTATGGTTCTAATATTCAAAGATTTTGTGATTCTAGGTGACATCTCTTCTGCACTGTCCTTCAAGGAACCAGGAACAGCCCTGAGATTAAGTCTGAAGCTGCAAAGCCTGACTTCCTCTCTCAGTTCTCTCTAAACCCCAGCTTCTCTATAACATCCCTGAAAAGTTCCTGCCTGCATGTGTCTACTATCATTACACCTCCCCCGCGATCTCCTGGCACTTGAAACTGCCCCTTGCCCCGATGAGCCTGTCACTGTCACACTTCTCTCCCCAGTATACTATGTACTCAGCTTCTCAATCTCTCACACAGTTCAACACTGCTAAGGTGACAGTGAGCTAAAATAAACTATGATAAAAGAAGACAAAAAAGAAAGATGTCCTACTAACCTGTCCTAATCACCATCTTGCCTCTCCTTGTATAATTCTTTAGTAATTTTCTTGAGAGAACTGAAGTGGACAATCATCACATCATATTCTACAGTGAGGGCACTGGACCTAACGAGAATTTGCTCTAGGGATCTCAAATATTTTATTTATGAAACACACTTTCTGGTCTGCCTCTGCCAAGACCTCTGATGTAAGTTAGGTCTTTGGGGCTTTGACCTAGAGCTATTTCATATCTCAAAACAGAGTCAATACAGTTAGTACACATCTCTCTCCCATTTTGCAAAAGCTTTTTACACAACATCCAGTTCTATTTACCTCCCACCACATATATTTTCTTATATACCTATGAAATGGCAGAAAGCATTGTCAGAGTTAAGTTTCTGACCCACTGTCTTGTTTATGAGATTATGGTTGGAGATTTCTGTTTATATTCTTATAAGGCCCCTCCTAAACTGAAAGGCTAGTTATGAAGTAGAACTTTTCCTTAGAACCCAGGTCCTCTTTCCCCTCAATTCCCAAGAGGTACACAGGTCAAGGAAGTATATTTCTTTCTTTTTAATGAAAGGGTTTTTTCATTTTTTAATTTTTGTTGATTTTAGAGACAGAGGAAGGGAAGAACAAGACAAAGACAGGAACATTACCTGTTCCTGTATGTGCCCTGACCGGGGATCGAACCAGCAACCTCTGAGCTTCAGGATGAAGCTCTAACCAACTGAGCCACCTGGCTAGGGCAGAAGTACAGTGTGTCCGTAAAGTCATGGTGCACTTTTGACTGGTCACACAGTCAAAAGTGCACCATGACTTTACGGACACACTGTATATGTTGTATAGCAGAGGTCAAGAACTCTCTGCTCTAGAGATGGATTATATGGATTAATTTTTGGCTCCACCACTTTTTTTTTAATCAAGTGAGAGGAAGGGAGGTGGAGAGACTGCCGCATGTGCCCCAAATGGGAATCCACCCAGCAACCCCCATCTAGGGCTGATGTTCTGCCCATCTGAGGCCACTGCTCTGTTGCTCAGCAACTGACCTATTTTAGCACCTGAGGTGAGGACATGGAGCCATCCTCAGCACCTGGGGCCAACTGCTAATTTGAGCCATGGTTTCAGGAGGGAAGTGGGGGCAGAGGTAAAAAAGCAGATGGTTGCTTCTTCTGTGTGCCCTAACTGGGAATCAAACCCAGGACTTCCACATGGCTGGGCCTATGCACTACCCCTGAGACAACTGGCCAAGCCTGTCTCCACCACTTAATAACTATGTGACTTTGGGCAATCTGTGTAACTTCTCTAAGTTTATGTTTCCTTATAAGATAGATCTCTATATCTTGGGATTTTGTGAAGAATAAATGAGAAAATAAAATGGTTGGTACAGTGTGTGGGTAATTAATCTCATCTTTACAATTGTAAAAAATCAAGCTCAGAGAGGATTGTGCATGGCATTTTATTTTATTTTTAATTTGCAAAACCAATTTAATGCTACAGATTCTCCTCTCTAGACTCTTATAGTTACATATAGCTCTAGCACATGCTGCTATCCAATCTGACTCCCAGCTAATGGCAGTAAGTGGTCTTAGCTGTCCCTGTACAAGCAGTATTCCTCTTGAGAGTAACTCTGCATGTGTGTATAGGGCAAAAAAAAAAAAAAGAAAATCCTCTTTAAAATTCAGGCACAATCTTATAATATAAAAACTTATGTATTCAAGCCAGTGGCATCAAAAAGGACAAATTATCTTTTCTATTTTGGTTAAATATTAAAGGAAATAAATAGGTTTAGGGTTAAATATTACTCTTTTCTGAACTTAGCAGGATGTGAAAGACATGAGATGGAATCTAACCTCCCCACCCCCAAGATGACTTGCCAACTGTCTTGTCTACCTCAGAGTGCCACCACAGATAAGATGTCACTTGGGTTAAAGTAATGGCTCTTCCTGTTTAAAGACAAATGGAACCTATATATTGAAAACTACAAAGCATTATTAAAAGAGACTGGAAAATACACAATAAAATGGAAAGACATCCCATGTTCATGGATTGTTAAGAATCAACATAGTTAAAATGTTCATATTATTCAAAGCAATATACAGATTGAATGCAGTCCCCATCAAAATCCCCATGACATTTTTTAAAGAAATAAACAAAAAATAATCAAATTTGGCCTGACCGGTGGTGGCTCAGTGGATAAGGTATCAGCCTGGGATGCTGAGGCCCTAGGTTCAAGCCCTGAGGTCACCAGCTTGAGTGCAGGCTCACCAGCATGAGCACAGGGTCACTGGCTTGAAGCCCAAGGTCAATGGCTCGAGCCCAAGGTCGCTGGCTTGAGCAAGGGGTCACTGACTAGGCTGAAGCCCCCTGGTCAAAGCACATATGAGAAGCAATCAATGAACAGCTCAAGTTACACAACTATGAGTTGATTCTTCTCATCTCTCTTCCTTCCTTTCTGTCTCTCTCTGTCTCTATGTGTCTGTCATCAAATTTGTATGAACCACAAACAACCCTGAATAGCCAAGCAGTCCTCAGAAGAAAAAAAACAAAAAGAAAACCCAAAAATCACAAAGCTGGAGGTATCACTAACTGACTTCAAATTATAATACAGAACACTAATCAAAACAGCTTGAAATTGCAGAAAAACAAACACACAGACCAATGGAACAGAATTAAGAGCCCAGAAATAAACCTACATGTATATGGGCAAATAATTTTTGATAAAGAAGCCAAAAACATACAATGGAAGAAAGAAAGCCTCTTCAATAAATGGTGCTGGGAAAATTAGAAAGTCACGTGCAAAAAAATGACACTAGATTACAGTTTGTCCACATGTACAAAAATTAATTCAAAATGAATCAAAGACCTAAATTAAGACCTGAAACAATAAATTACATAGAAAAACAGATAAGTACTAAATTTATGGACGCTGGTCTTAAATTTTATGAATTTGATCCCAAAGGTAAAGAAAAGAAAATGAACAGGACTAATCAAACTAAAAAGCTTCTGAAGACCAAAGAAATTGTCAACAAAACCAAAAGGCAACCAACTGAATGGGAGAATATATTTGAAAACAACAGTTCTGACAAGGGGTTAATATCCAAAAATATATAAAGAACTATACAACTCAACACCAAACAAACAGTTCAATTAAAAAATAGAGAGCGCCTGACCTGTGGTGGCGCAGTGGATAAAGCGTCGACCTGGGAACACTGAAGTCGCCAGTTCAAAACCCTGCACTGGTTCAGTCAAGGCACATATGGGAATTGATGCTTCCAGCTCCTCCCCCCTTTCTCTCTCTCTCTCCTTCTCTCTCACACTCAGTGTCTCCTCTCTAAAATGAATAAAATAAAAAGAAATTAAAAAAAAATAGGCAGAGGACCTGAACAGACACTTCTCCCAAGAAGACCAACAGGTATATGAAAAAACGCTCAACTTCACTAACTATTAGAGAAATGCAAATCAAAACTACAATGAGTCTGACCAGGCATTGGTGCAGTGGATAGAGCATCGGCCTGGGATGCAGAGGACCCAAGTTCAAAACCCTGAGATTGCCAGCTTGAGCACAGGCTCAACCAGCTTGAATATGGGCTCACCAGCTTGACTGCGGGGTCACTGGCTTGAGCGTGGGACCATAGACATGACCCCAAGGTCGCTGGCTTGAGCCCAAGGTCACTAGCTTGAACAAGGGGTCACTGGCTTGGCTGGAGCCCCCCAGTCAAGGCACATATGAGAAAGTAATCAATAAGCAACTAAGGTGCCGCAACAAAGAACTGATGCTTTTCATCTCTCTCCCTTCCTGTCTGTCTCTCTCTGTCTCCCACTAAATAAACAAACATATACATACATACAATGAGATAACTACCGTCAACAAGACAATACACAACACGATAACAAGTATTGGAGAGATTGTGGAGAAAAAGGAACCCTCATTCACCGCTGATGGGACCGTAAACTGGTACAGCCCCTATAAAAACACAGAATGGCAGATCCTGGCCGGATAGTTTAGTTGGTTAGAGTGGTCGTCCCAAAGGGCAGAGGTTGCCAGTTCAATTCTTGGTCAGGGCACATACAGAAACAGATCAATGTTCCTGTATGTCTGTTTCTCTGTGTGGGTGGGTGTCTCTCTCTCTATCCCTCTCTTCCTCTGCTAAAATCAATAAACAAAAATTAAAAATAAAAACAGAATGGCAGTTCTTCAGAAAATTAAGAACAGAGTTACCATAATCCAGTAACCTCTCTTCCAGGTATCTATCAAAAATTCTGAGCCTGACTGGGTGGTGGCGCAGTGGATAGAGCATCGAACTGGGATGCAGAAGACCCAGGTTCGAGACCCCGAGCTCACCAGCTTGAGTATGGGCCCATCTGGTTTGAGCAAAAGCTTGTCAGCTTGGACCCAAGGTCGCTGGCTCCAGCAAGGGGTTGCTCGGTCAGCTGAAGGTTTATGGTCAAGGCACATGTAAGAAAGCAATCAATGAACAACTAAGGTGTTGCGACGGCAACGAAAAACTAATGATTGATGCTTCTCACCTCTCTGCGTTCCTGTCTGTCTGTCCCTATCTATCCCTCTCTCTGACTCTCTCTCTGTCCCTGTAAAATATAAATAAAAAAATTCTGAGAAAATATTTATTCTCAAAGATATATATACATCCCTATGTTCATTACAGCATTATTCATGTGGCCAAGACATTGAAGAAACCAGTGTCCTTCAACAGATGACTGGATAAAGAAAATGTGGTACATATGTAACAATGAAATACTACTCAGCCATAAGATGAAATACTGCCATCTGTGGCAACATGGATTAACTTCAAGAATATTATGCTAAGTGAAATAAGTCAGTCAGAATAAGCTAAGAAACATATAATTTCACTCATATGTGAGATATATCATTGAATTCATAGGCATCAACAATAGTATGTTGGTTACCAGAGGAAAGGGGGTTAGCATAAAGGGGGCAAAATAGATGGTGGTGGAAAATTATTTGACTTTGGGTGGTGGGCACACAATGCAATATACAGATCATGTATCATAGAAATGTACACTTGAAACCTATATAATCTTATTAACCAATGGCACCCCAATAAATTTAATTTTAAGAAAAGGCAAAGCCCTGGCTGGTTGGCTCGTGGTAGATCATCGGCCCAGTGTGTGAATGTCCCAGGTTCGATTCCTGGTCAGGGTACACAGGAGAAGTGACCATTGGCTTCCCCACCCCTCCTGTTCCCCTTTTCTCTCTCTCTCTCTCTCCTCCTCCTCCTCCTCCTCCTCCTCCTACTACTACTACTACTACTCCCACAGTCATGTTTCAATTGGTTTGAGTGCATCTGGCCTGGACACTGAGGATTGGCTCCACCTCAGACACTAAAAATGGCTCAGTTGTGAGCATGTCCCCAGATGGAGGTGGCCAGGTGGATCCCAGTTGGGGCACATACAGGAAGGAGTCTGTCTCTCTATCTCCCCTCCTCTCACTTGGAAAAGAAGGAAAAAAATAGGACCAATGGAAGAGTGGAATGTATTCATGGAGAAATTTATGTCTTTTTCTGAACCAGTCTATTAGAGTATTGGTATGAAACAAATCAGTTTTTTGATGTGGGCTTGAGTAAATGGTAGCTATGGAGGCTAAGTGTAAAGAAAGAAAACACTGTAACTGAGGCACAGGATTCTGGGCAGGGAGCAGATACAAGAGGTGGGAAGAGCTTGCAAAATACAAACTTTGCCAATTTGGCAGTTCTGCCAAAAGTTGGAGTGAGCCTGACCAGGATGCGGAAGACCCAGGTTTGAGACCCCGAGCTCGCCAGCTTGAGTGTGGGCTCATCTGACTTGAGCAAAAGCTCACCAGCTTGGACCCAATGTCGCTGGCTCCAGCAAGGGGTGGCTCAGTCTGCTGAAGGCCCACGGTCAAGGCACATGTGAGAAAGCAATCAATGAACAACTAAGGTGTCGCAACGGCAACGAAAAACTAATGATTGATGCTTCTCACCTCTCTCCATTCCTGTCTGTCTGTCCCTGTCTATCCCTCTCTCTGAGTCTCTCTCTGTCCCTGTAAAAAAAAAAAAAAAAAAAAAAAGTTGGAGTGAAAGTCGCTGACTGTTGCTAAAACAGTGAGGCTCTCACTGTAGGCAACTTTCCTCCTAACATCTCTCATTAGCACAATCAGCATGTGATGAACAGTGAGACCAGGAACAATTGTAGATCATCTTCTGGAGTCTAGGCCTCTGCCACCATTGCTCCTTTGTCCCAGGGCTGGTTCAATTTCAAACAAGAAAAATATCCTAAACCCAATCTTTAGCTAAATTAACAAGTTCTCTAACAAATACAAAGTAAAAAGTAGCTTGCCACATAATTCAAATCAATCATCTGTTTATCTCAGTATTTGAACCCTTCGACTTGAATGTTTTATAAGCAAGATTCTACAAATTAGCTGTTTTAAAATTAGCTCTTATAGCAGGAGTAGTCAACCTTTTTATACCTAGCGCCCACTTTTGTATCTCTGTTAGTAGTAACATTTTCTAACCGCCCACCGATCCCACAGTAATGGTGATTTATAAAGTAGGGAAGTAACTTTACTTTATAAAATTTATAAATCAGAGTTACAGCAAATTAAAGCATATAATAATAATTACTTACCAAGTACTTTATGTCAGATTTTCGCTAAGTTTGGCAGAATAAATCTTTATAAAACAACTTACTGTAGTTAAATCTATCTTTTTATTTATACTTTGGTTGCTCCACTACCGCCCACCATGAAAGCTGGAACGCCCACTAGAGACCAGGTCGACTACCACTGTCTTACAGACTACCATAATAGAGGGATCAAGAAATCAGAATAAAACAAATGAGCGGAAGTTTTTCTTCAAAATAGGCATAATTTGCCCTGGCCGGATAGCTCAGTTGGTTGGAGCCTCTTTCCAGAGCACGGAGATTGCCTATTTGATTCCCAGGCCAGGGCACATACAGGAGCAGCTGGATGTTCCTGTCTCTCTCTCCCTGCCTCTATCTTTTTCTTTCTTTAAAAAATAAAAAACATAAGAGACAGGATTTGCCTGGACTGTGGTGGCACAGTGGATAATGTGTCAACCTAGAATGCTAAGGTCGCTGGTTCAAAACCCTGGCCTTGCCTGGTCAAGGCACATTCAACAAGCAATCAATGGACAACTAAAGTGAAGCAACTATGAGTTGACACTTCTCACTCCCCACCACCTCTCTCTCTCTCTCTCTCCTTCCTCTCTGTAAAATCAATAAATAAAATTTTTTTAAATAAAAGAAAAGAGACATGATTCTTAGAACACTTGCTCTTAGCACCCTCAGCCAACTGCCCTGAGGTCACCATGCTGTGAAAAGTCCAAGCCACATACAGAGGTCTTAGAGGATTAGACACCACATGGAGAGACAAACAGACACATAGACAGAAAGGCACCAAGTAGCACCAAGGTACCATACATGTGAGTGAAGAAACCACCTTCAAAAAAGGCATCTAGGCCCAGATGCCCCATGGCCAATACATGGATCAGAGATGAACAACCCAGCTAATGCTTCTCAAGTTCCTGGCCTAAAACATCAAGTCATAAAAGACTGTATGCTCCACAAAAACCCCTCAGTGAGCAAGAATTTAAAGATATGTCCCAGTTGATTCCAAGCCTACTAAGTTCCAAGCATTAGAGGGAGAAAGTAGTATCATTTCCTAATTCATGACCAGGCATCATATATCCTTTGATGGACAAGCAGTCTGAGAAAGGCCATGAACAATGTAGACCTTTACAGCAGGAAAATAGGTGCAATAAGGGTTGAGCCACATAGATATCCAAAAGAAATCTGTATGCTATTTAGAGTGTAGTAGTTAACTTTTAAAATACCTTCATAAAGTAAGTGGTTCTACATCCAAACATCATTTAACTATCAGAGGAACAGTGAGAACCAGGACATTGTACTCATGTTAGTATTGTACTCTAACATGGAGAAACATGATAGATGTTTGGCACAGATCTCCTCTTTGGCACTATGTAAAATCAAGAAATTTGACAAAACACTAATTATAAAGAGGTAAACATTAAGCATGATCAAGTAAAATTTATAGTTATCTAGAAAACAACAGCTTATCCTTGATATCAGTTTAATGCATTGAAAAAGATGATTTTCTGATAAGAGAAAGAAAAAGAGCCAAATGTAAAGGCAGTACGGAAAAAATAAAGACACTGAAAAATAAAAAACTACTGTTGCTCAAAAATGGTATAAACTGGGGAAGAGGCCCTGGCCAGGTTGCTCAGTGGATAGTGTCATCCCAGTGCGCCGAGGTCACAGGTACAATCCCCAGTCAGGGCACATATGAGAAGCAACCAATGAGCGCACAACTAAGTGGAACAACAAGTTAATGCTTCTCTCTCTCTCTGTCTCTCTCGCTCTCTCTCTCAAATCAATGGGGAAAAATAACTGGAAAAGAAATGGTGAGGTGCATGTATAGAAGTCCCATGTACGAAAACTTCCTTAAGAACTTTCACCTGACCGGGCGGTGGCGCAGTAGATAGAGCGTTAGACTGGGATGTGGAGGACCCAGGTTTGAGACCCCGAGGTCGCCAGCTTGAGCGCGGGCCCATCTGGCTTGAGCAAAAGCTCACCAGCTTGGACCCAAGGTCACTGGCTCCAGCAAGGGGTGGCTCGGTCTGCTGAAGGCCCACAGTCAAGGCACATGTGAGAAAACAATCAATGAACAACTAAGGTGTTGCAACGGCAACGAAAAACTAATGATTGATGCTTCTCACCTCTCTCTGTTCCTGTCTGTCTGTCCCTATCTATCCCTCTGTCTGACTCTCTCTCTGTCCCTGTAAAAAAAAAAAAAAGAAATTAAAAAGAACTTTCAAAACCACATCCTCAAAATACTCAGTCAATGGCAAATATCATCTACTTTTCAAACAGCTTGAATTTGTCCTAAGTTAAATCGATTCATTTTTGCAGGGACTGGTACCCTGCCACAGAGAGCAGAAGCTCTGGGCTTACTCAGAAGTGACAAAAATGATCTTACATACACACAGCTCCTTTTCTGACTTAAGTCATGTACCTCTTTCCTCAAGTATTTTCCTCCCTCCTCTTGCTCTGTTAGGTATAACACAAAATAAAAAACAAATGTCTCCCATAATACCTATTGCTTTGTGGACACTTCAAATTAATTATTTTTTTCTATGAATGAAGGTCATGTAGTATAGCATTTGTTAACAAATAGTAAATAAATATTTTAAGTAAAACTAATAGACAAAATCACATGACATTTTAAAACATTTGAAATGTATGTTCTTAACCTGCCTTACTTACCTCACTTCTCTTTCTCCATTTACCTAATGTAGCTACTATCAGACTCTTCAGTTGTTTTTAAAAGATCGTATGTTTTATTTTTCAGACCACTGAACCTACATTATATCCATTAAGCTAGCATAATTCTGCAGACACCCTGGCTATTCAGGCAATGTTATAAGGGCATCATCATTGTTCATTTGTATGATTCTATGTATCCTGTCATCTTTCCACGGTAAGACTGCCAAGGTCTTGGACTCTTCATTTGGTGGAGTCTAATTCTGTTCCCTCTACAAAGAGCTAGGGTTTCACTCTGCAAAGGTTACCATTTACGTGAGACATGAAGCCTGCTAGCATAACTCATCACCAAAGTAAAATCCCTAGCTATTTTTTCTCTCAAGGACATAACCAGCACTACCTAAAAATCAAGTAGGAATACTTCAGGACAGGTCACAATAGAACCCACATATATTCTGAATCCACATTTTCATTTTAATACTCTAGAGTACAGTATTATTACATAGCAGTCAAGCAAAGGGGTATTTTTCTTTTTATTTATTTATTTAAATGTTTTGAATTCATTTATTTTTAGATTTATTAATTTTAGGGAGAGGAAAGAGAAAGAGAGAAGGTGATAGGATCAGGAAGCATCAACTCCCATATGTCCCTTGACCAGGCAAGCCTGGGGCCTCGAACCTGCAACCTCAGCATTCCAGGTCGACACTTTATCCACTGCACCACCACGGGTCAGACAGCTCTTTTTCTTTTTAAAACATTCTTTTCAAAACCTTAGAGGAAAACACATGAGAATCCAATGTAAAGACTATAGTGGCTTTAGCAAGAGAACTCAATATTTAACAGGGAGCTTTCTTTTACAAAGTATTCCTTTTTTGGAAGGCGGGGGTTCTCTTCTCATGTTTGGTTTTCTTTTATCACTTACCACTGACTTCTGAAAGTTTTTTTTCATAAATAAATAACATTTTAAATTGTTTAAATAATTCTAAAGCTCAGCTCATCTTTCACACCTCAGCATTCTTTTTTTTTTCTTTTCCTTTCTTTTTCTTTTTTTTTGTATTTTTTCCAAAGTTAGCAGCAGGGAGGCAATCAGACAGACTCCCGCATGTGCCAAACCGGGATCCACCCAGAATGCCCACCAGGGGGCGATGCTCTGCCCATCTGGGGTGTTGCTCCACTGAATAGGAGCCATTCTAGTGCCTGAGGTGGAAGCCATGGAGCCCTCCCCAGCACCTGGGACAGACAACTCTGCTCCAATGGAGCCTTGGCTGCAGGAAGGGAAGAGACAGAGAGAAAGGAGAGGGGAGAGGGTGGAGAAGCAGATGGGTGCTTCTCCTGTGTGCACTGACTGCGAATCAAACCCAGGACTTCCATACGCCAGGCCAATGCTCTACCACTGAGCCAACCGGCCAGGGCTTCACACCTCAGCATTCTTGAGTGGCAGTCTAAGTCACAGCCCTAAGTGCTAACTGCTTTGCCTTTTAGCTCAATGTTCATCTTAATTTCTCATGGAATTTCACCTATTGTGGTAATTATGTAAATCAAAGATTTTAAAGTATGATCAGATTCTAAAGTTTAAAAGTATTTAAAAAGAGCAAACAGCCTGACCAGACGATGGTGCAGTGGATAGTGTCGGCCTGGGACACTAAGGACCCAAGTTTGAAACCTTGAGGTCGCCAGCTAGAGCAGTGGTTCTTAACCTGGGTTCTATCGAACATTAGGGGTTCGATGAGTCGGTCTCAGGGGTTCGGAGAAGCCTCTGCCACGAAGGCCAGAATAAAGTAATACCATAATTTGTTGTGAGTTCATGCACTTTGTTGGTTTTGTTCTTTGAGCAAGGTGATGTTCGGGCATGACTCATTTTGTGCACCAGTAAAAAAACATATACCTATGTCTTGAATTTGGGAAAAAAAATCATTATTTTATTTATCACTAAAGAAGGGTTCGGTGAATGCACATATGAAACTGGTGGGTTCGGTACCTCAAAAAAGGTTAAGAACCATTGAGCTAGAACATGGGATCACAGACTTGACCCCATGCTCGCTGCCTGAGCCCAAAGGTCACTGGTTTGAGTCCAAGGTCACTGGCTTGAGTAAAGGGTCACTGGCTGGGCTGGTGTCCCCTGGTCAAGGCACATATAAGAAAGCAATCAACGAACAATTAAGGTGCCACACTATGAACTAATGCAGGGGTGCTCAATACGTTGATTGCGATCTACTGGTCGATTGCGAAGGAAGTGTGGGTAGATCACATGACATTAAAAAGACATTTGTCTTGCCTGACCTGTGGTGGCACGGTGGATAGGGCGTTGACTTGGAATGCTGAGGTCACTGGTTCAAAGCCCTGGGCTTGCCCGGTCAAGGCACATACGACAAGCAATCAGGGAACAACTAAAGTGAAGCAACTATCACTTGCTACTTCTTGTTCTCTCCCCTCCTCTCTGTAAAATCAATAAATAAAATTAAAAAAAAAAAAAAGACATTTGTCTTTTGATTGGCATACAGGGTAGCCAATCTGACGTCTGAACTTTTGACACCCTACACATGCGCATTAAACCGCACTAACTTGTTCAGTTACATTGCTGCGTAGTTAGCCTTCAATTTATTTAAACCAAATACAACAAAGAGTATAAAAATGAGTGCTGTAGCTGGTCTGAGTAAGAAGCCTAAAACCTACCACTTTCATACAGAATGGGAGGGGATTATTTTCCACTATGTCATATTCTAAGTGCGTTTGTCTCATCTGTCTGTGTGCCATTGCTACTCCAAAGACGGGAAATGTGGAGCGGCTTTTTCGGACTGTTCATAAAAACTATGACATTGACTTTCCTCCGAAAAGAGAGCTGAGAAGGAGAAAGGTGAAAGAAGAATACACAATATTAAATAGTAATAATTGTAACTTAAATAATGATAATATAGAAGAAATAAATTTATGTTTTGCATTTTTATTGTAGGTAGATCATTTTGACTTGGTCATCTTATAAGTAGCTCGCAAGCTGAAAAAGTGTGGGCACCCCTGAACTAATGCTTCTCATCTCTCTCCCTTCTCCCTTCCTGTCTGTTCCTCTCTCTATTTCTCACTAAAAAAAATAAAATTTTTTTAAATTAAAAATAAATAAATAAAGACCTAGGAGAAACCTTAGGGGCCATCCCACTTCTCACTTCTCACTAGGTATGTATGAGATTTCTAAGATCCCAAAATCTCTTGCTGAAGGTCATGTAACTAATTAATGATCTAGAACCAAAATGCAGAATTCCTGAATCCTGAATTGATATTCTATCTCCCATACTACCTGGCCTCTCTACATTTTTATCCATTTCAATACAATCTTCAGACCTAGATTGTTTAATTCGTGCTAATCAGTGGCATATACTAAAGTAAAATTCAGAGCATTTCTTGGTTCCATTAGTTGTCACTGTCTTTTACTGGCTGGAAGATCAGGGACAGGAGACAGGAAGTCCTGCCTGTCCTTCCCACGCATGGATTAAATGATAGCATGAACTGTCTGGTGCCTTGCCTGTGAAGTTTGACTGATCATCCTTAGAACTGAAAGCATCTGTAATGTTAGGGGGTCCCAGTATAACCTTACCTTTATAAGATTTGAATTTTCTTTTTGTTCTCATTAGCCTGGGGACAGGGAACAATTTCAAGGTGGGCAAACCCCTGAATTTCATCCACCACCAAACTATTCTGCTGATGTTCTCTAGCTTCTCCTTTGAGACATGCCAAAGGGCTTAAAGAAAGTCTAGCCTCTTGAACCAACTGGCCTTTGTATTTATTTGTAAGTTAGGTTTCTTCCAAGAAGTTTCCAAAGCCTCATACATACTCTCGAACTTAATCCTTTTCTTTCCATGAGGGGGAAGCATTACATTTTTATCTTCCTGCCACAGTCAGAATTTCCCTTCTGTTTCCAGAGTTTCTATCCAGGGTCTAATACTTAGATTAAAATCTCTAGAAGCTAAAAATATTCTCCTGAAGTCTTAGACCATATTGCCAATAAAGCAAGTTAATTCATTCAACAGCTATCTTTGAGCATCTTCTATAAGGCTGGCACTGTTCTAGCACTATGGAAATGAATCAACAAAACAATGTCTCTTCCCCCACGAAGCTAACAATATAAAGTAAAGGACTGTTCCATTACTCAGCAAATTCAGAACCATAAGTATACACTACACTGGTAAAAGAAAAAAACAATAACTATAGTCTCAACCATTCAGACTAATTTTTTTAATTATTAAAATTTAAATT
The DNA here is from genome assembly GCA_037038555.1 of Rhynchonycteris naso. Lineage (NCBI taxonomy): Eukaryota > Metazoa > Chordata > Mammalia > Chiroptera > Emballonuridae > Rhynchonycteris > Rhynchonycteris naso. The sequence continues at coordinate 99,417,383 of CM073003.1, forward strand.
TATCTGGTAATATAGAGTCTACTTGCTAGAGGTCTACATTGATTGCACTAGAAGAAAGGAGATTTGGATTCTAATCCTGACACTTCTACCAGTAGAGTGCATGACCTTGAGCAAATAACATAACCTCTCTGTCCCCTAGTTTTGTTGTTCAAAGATATCGGACAAGATTCCCTATATTCCCCCTTGCTCTGCAATGCCACAATTGCTTAACTCCACCTAAGATGGCCAGTGTGGTGTGAGGACTTACTGCCAGGGTCAGAGAAGAGGAATCTTTTTTCTTTTTAAAACAGAACAACATTCATTAACAATTTTCTAAACTTTTTATTAATTGATTATAAAAAAGGGGAAGAGGGAGAGAAAAGGAGAAGGAGAGGGAAGGGGAGAGAGAAAAAGAGAAAGAGAAAAATGTTGATTTGTTGTTCCACTTTTTTAATTTTTTTAAGTGAGAGGAGAGGAGATAGAGAGATAAGACTTCCACATGTGCCCCAACCAGGATCTACACAGTGACCCCTGTCTGGGCCAATGCTCTGACCATCCGGGGCCCATGCTCACAACCGAGCTATTTTTTTAGCACCTGAGCTAAAAGACTTAAATGTAAACTGTGAAACCATAAGCATACTAGAAGAAAACATAGGCAGTAAGCTCACCGACATCTATTGCAGCAATATATTTGCTGATTTATCTCCACAGGCAAGTGAAATAAAAGACAGGATAAACAAATGGGACTATATCAAACTAAAAAGCTTTTGCACAGCTAAAGACAATAAGAACAGAGTAAAAAGACAAATCACACAATGGGAGAACATATTTGACAATACGTCTGATAAGGGGTTAATAACCACAATTTATAAAGAAGTTGTAAAACTCAACACCAGGAAGACAAACAATCCAATCAAAAAATGGGCACAAGAAATGAATAGACACTTCTCCAAAGAGGACATACAGATGGCCAATAGGCATATGAAAAGATGCTCAACATCACTAATCATTAGAGAAATGCAGATAAAAACCACAATGAGATATCACCTAACACCAGTCAGAATGGCACTCATCAACAAAACAACACAGAATAAGTGCTGGCGAGGATGTGGAGAAAAGGGAACCCTCCTGCACTGCTGGTGGGAATGCAGACTGGTGCAGCCACTGTGGAAAACAGTACGGAGATTCCTCAAAAAATTAAAAATCGAACTGCTTTTTGACCCAGCTATCCCACTTTTAGGAATATACCCTAAGAACACCATAGCACTGTTCAAAAAGAAGAAATGCACCCCCATGTTTGTGGCAGCATTGTTCACAATAGCGAAGATCTGGAAACAGCCCAAGTGTCCGTCAGAGGACGAGTGGATTAAAAGCCTTTGGTACATATATACTATGGAATACTCCTCAGCCATAAGAAATGATGATATCGGATCATTTACAACAACATGGATGGACCTTGATACCATTATACTGAGTAAAATAAATAAATCAGAAAAAACTAAGGACTATATGATTCCATACATAGATGGGACATAAAAATGAGACTCAGAGACATGGACAAGAGTGTGCTGGTTGGGGGGGTACGGGGAGGGGAGAAGCACAAAGAAAACCAGATAGAAGGTGACGGAAGACAATTTGACTTTGGGTGATGGGTATGCAACATAATCAAATGTCAAAATAACCTGGAAATGTTTTCTCTGAACATATATACCCTGATTTATCAATGTCACCCCATTAAAAATTAATAAAAGAAATAATAAAATAATAAAAAAACAGAACATTCATTAACAATTTCTAAACTTTTTATTTATTGATTATAAAAAAAGGGGAAGAGGGAGAGAAAAGGAGAAGGAAAGGGAAGGGGAGAGAGAAAAAGAGAAAAACGCTGATTTGTTGTTCCATGTTTTTATTTTTTTAAGTGAGAGGAGGGGAGATAGAGACAAGACTTCTACATGTGTCCCAACCAGGATCTACACAGTGACTCCTGTCTGGGGCCAATGCTCTGACCATCTGGGGCCCATGCTCACAGCCAAGCTATTTTTTAGCACCTGAGGTAGAGGCTCCATGAAGCCATTCTCAGCACCCAGGGCCAAGGCACTCAAACCAATTGACCCATGGCTGCAGGAAGGGGAGTGAAAGAGAGAGAGAGAGAAGAGGGAAGGGGAGGGGAGGAGAAGCAGATGGTCGCATCTCCTGTGTGCCCTGACTGGGAATTGAACCCGGGATTTCCACACACCAGGTCAACACTCTATCCACTGAGCAAACTGGCCAGGACCTGTTGTTCCACTTATTTATGCATTCATTGGTTGATTCTTGTATGTGCCCTGACCAGGAATCAAACCCGCAACCTTGGGATATAGGGACAATGCTCCAACCAAATGAGCTATCCAGCCAGAGTCAAATAGGAATCTTTCTATAAGTTTATTTTATTTGTGGGATGGGGTTGAGGGAAACAGCACAAATCAATACGCATATCCTAGGACTATTAATAGTATCTCCCTATGCAATAATCTATAAATATTAATCAACTCCACATCTATTATGTGTTCAAACCTAGACTAAATACTCTGTGGATGGGAGACATATGATAAGATCCCCAACCTTAGAGAGATCCCAATGAAAATATATGATATAAACAGCAAAAAACAAAGTGTATACTGTAGAATTTACAGATTCACAAAAGAAGAAAACCAGAGAGAGCTAGATTAGAAACCTCTGAGGAAAGTTGGAACTTCACCTGGATCTACATATAGCATCCACCATCAAAATAATAATAGCAGCTGATAGTTATGAGTGCTTGATATGTGGTACAGGTATGCGTTAAGTGCTTTCGTAGGCTATCTAATTTAATCCTCAAAACCACCCTAGAAATAAACACAATGTATATTGCACCTATTTTACAGATCAAGAAACTGAGGATTAGAAGGATGCTTACTTAATATGCTAATAAATGGTAAATCCAGGCAATCAGATCCCAGAGTGTTCCACACCACTGAATGCTTTCTCCATAAACAAGACAAAGAGATAAGCATGTGTTCGGCAGATAAAATATAATATGCTCACTTTGTTAAAGATGGTGCTGCCCACATGGAAGCTCGTCACCCAGGTGATATTATTTGCCCTTATGCTTGTGATGGCTGTGGGGGAAAAGTTGTAATGTAAGCAGGCCGGGTCGTTATAGCTTAAGGCTTTGTTTTAAGAGTAAGCTCTTCTCCACACCCTTGACTGATTGGATGATGTAGGGTGGTGATGTAGGGAGGAATCCCATTATGCCTCAGATGGGTGACTTTGTATCAGAGACTTCCTTGTTTGTATAATTGGATTAAAGGTTTTGATTCTATGGTATAAAGTGGGAGAGAACAGTAGCCTGATCTCTCGCTCTTGGTTCCTGAGTTCCTGAGGTTAGTAATAGAGAGGAGAGCAGAGTAAGGCCACGTGAAGGCCAGGAGAAGCAGCCGAGATGGCAGAGTGCTGAGGAAGAAGCCAGTTTGTTAAGAGTTTGTGCAGGAGGAGATGGGAAACAGAGGTGAATAAGTCTGGTGAGCTAGAAGCCTTTGATTCTAGGAAACTCGGATAAGTCAGTAGCTTTGTGAGCACTGAATGTGTGGGTTTTGGAGCCCAGTGCGTGTTTTTGCTTGCCCGCCGGGTGCAAGCTAGAATTAAAGCTGATGGCTCACCAGTTCTTGGCTCCTGTGTTTCATTACCGACTGTTCGAATCTAATGCGAACCTGCATGGGTCGGGCTGCTGTGATAGTGGCCTCAACTACTGGCTTTACAGCATGTAAATAGCACTCCATAAATGTCCCTTACTTTTTCTAGCCATCCCCCACCACTGTTCACCCCCTAACTCCCATCCCCAACTGACACAAACACATCTCATCTTTTCCAGTTTTAATATCTGTCGAAGCTCAATTGAAGGTCCACCCCGAGCAGGAAGTATTCCAAGAACAGACTAGTTTCTGTCTCCTTTGAAGTTATAGCACTTGCTTTCAATAGCCTGTAGGGTAATTACATGCTGTCTCATGATATCATTGGGCACTATTTAATATCTTAGGACATTAATGTTTCTGATGTCTTAGACATTATTTAAGATGATATCTGTTGGGCAGATAAAATATATTATGCTCAGTTTGTTAAAGATGGTGCTGCTCACATGGAAGCCCATCACCCAGGTGATATCATTTGCCCTTATGCTTGGGATGGGTGTGGGGGAAAGGCTGTAATGTCAGCAGGCGGGTCATTATAGCCTAAGGCTTGGTTTTAAGAATAAGCTTTTCCCCACACCCTTGACTGATTGGATGATGTAGGGTGGTGCACTCTCCTGAGGAATCCCATTGTGCCTTGGATGGGTGGCTTTGTATTGGAGACTTCGTTGTTTTTGTAATTGGATTGGACGTTTTGATTTTACAGTATAGAGTGGGGCAGGCCAGGAGCTTGCTCTCTCTTGGTTCCTGAGGTATTAGAGAGAAGAGCAGAGTAAGGCCACATGGAGGCCAGGAGAAGCAGCCAAGATGGTGGAGTGCCGAGGAAGAAGCCAGTTTGTGCAGAGTTTGTGTAGAGAGAAGGAGATGGGAAACAGAGGTGAATAAGTCTGGTGAGCTAGAAAGCTTTGATGCTAGGAAACTCGGATAAGTCAGTAGCTTTGTGAGCACTGAATGAGTGGGTTTTGGAGCCCAGTGTGTGTTTTTGCTTGCCCGCCGGGTGCAAGCTAGAATTAAAGCTGATGGCTCACCAGTTCTTGGCTCCGGTATTTCATTACCAACTGTTCGAATCTAATACGAACCTGCACGGGTCAGGCGGCTGTGATTGTGGCCACGACTACTGGCTTTACAATATCTATATTATTATTATTTGCATATTTTGCACTATTGAGCTTTTTGTATAGTTCTATTGTATCAGCTGACTCCACAGTCCTTTGTGTTGCTGTTGGGGTCCTGGCATAGAACACATCAAGAAATATTCACACAAATTCAAGAGTTTGAGTTTTGAGTGAAACAGGGAAGGGTCAGGGAGATCCAAGATGGCAAGAGAGTAGGTGGAAGCTACACTCACCTCCTCCTAAGACAAAACTGGAATTATAACTAAATTATAGAAACAATCATCCTGAATAACTAATTTAAGATTAGTTGAAGAGAAGTCTTATAACCTAGGTTTTATAGAGAAGCCACATCAAGACAGTAGGAAGGGTGGAAATGTGAAACGGGTTGGCCCCACTCCCACAGGTGGCAGCTGAGGTTCTGGAGAAATACATCAGCTACAAAGGTTTCCTCTAAGAAGAATGGGGTCTTAACCCTACTCTCGGCTCCGGAGCCCAGAGCACCAGAGCAGGGAAGAGGCACCCACGTAGTAACATCTGGCTGTGAAAAGCAGTAGGAATTTTGTCTACCAGAGAGAGACATGAGTCCACTAAACACAGACACCCTCTTGAAGGGCCAACACACAAAATTTCATTCACAGCCACTCACCCTGGATTCCAACAGAGAGAAGGCGAATGAACCAGAGTAGCATGGGGAAAGACAGAGATTTGTGGCTCTGGGGATAAAGATGAAGGATCAGCTGCCAGGATCCCTGTACTGAGTCCCTCTCCCACATTGCAGACACCATCTTTCTTGGGTGGAGCTCTGCCCACCTTATGGCATCAGCCTGGGGAAAGCAATAACTCCACCCTCTAAACTTCCTCTCGCCCACCCTATGGAGATTATGACCTGCTGAGGACTACAGATAGAGGCTCTTTCAGTCACAGCCTAAGGCAGAGACAGATCTCAGGGCACCTTAGGACCTTTGCTGACCTATCCCTGGGCCTGGTGCTGGTAAAAGCCAGCCTTGGTGCACAGTTTGGTCCTGCCTATGCACACCCAGGCCCAGCAGTGACAGCCACAAACTGTGGATAGCTTGTACTCCAAACAGGTTAATGAGAGCCAGTCTCAAGCAACATCTTACATTGGCCTGCACCAGAGTCCCTCCTAAGAAGCCAAAAACCAATACACCCAGTGGCCACCTTCAGACAACATCAGAGCAGGATCCAATAAGCTTCAAAGTAGCATATCCAAAAGGAGATCTCAGCAGGCATCAAATCCTGCAGAGGTGAATTATCCTTCATATAGTCAGCGCCTGTATAGCAGCTCACACACCATGATAAGGGTTGAGCCTCACAGTCAGCCTGAGGGACAATCCCACACATGAATGGGTCAATAGCAATCAAGACTCAATTACAACAGGAGAGCCCACATAAGCCACACAAGGGGCATTCCTGGAACACCCAGCTTAGGTGATCAGAGACTGCTCCACTGGACCCCTGTTGGGCAGATAAATTATATTATGCTCACTTTGTTAAAGATGGCGCTGCCCACATGGAAGTTCGTTGATATTAATGTGTGTTCTGGAACAGGCTGTGGGCAGGCTGGGTCGTTGTAGCCTAAGGCTTAGTTTTAAGAGTAAGCTCTTCTCCACACCCTTGACTGATTGGATGATGTAGGGTGGTGCACTCTCTTGAGGAATCTCAGAGACTTCCTTGTTTGTATAATTTGATTAAAGGTTTTGAGTCTATGCTATAAAGTGGGAGAGAGCAGTAGCTTGATCTCTCGCTTGGTTCCTGAGGTAGAAGAGAGGAGAGAAGATTAAGGCCATGTGGAGGAGAGGAGGCAGCCAAGATGGCAGAGTGCTAAGGAAGAAGCCAGTTTGTGCAGAGTTTGTGTAGAGAGAAGAGATGGGAAACAGAGGTGAATAAGTCTGATGAGCTAGAAACCTTTGATTCTAGGAAACTCGGATAAGTCAGTAGCTTTGTGAGCACTGAATGTGTGGGTTTTGGAGCCCAGTGTGTGTTTTTGCTTGCCCACCGGGTGCAAGCTAGAATTAAAGCTAATGGCTCACCAGTTTTTGGCTCCATTGTTTCATTACCGACTGTTCGAATCTAATGGGAACCTGCATGGGTCGGGTGGCTGTGATCCCGGCCTTGACTACTGGCTTTACAACCCCATAGAACACTTACTACATGAAGTTGTCCACAAAGACTGGAAGTCAGAGCCAAATTATCTAATACATAGAAAACACCACAAAGAGGCAGCACAATAGGGACACAAAGAAACAGACCCCAAATAAAAGAAGAGGAAAAACCTCCAGAAAAAGGAGGTAAATGAAATAAGAGGCAAGCAATTTATCAGATACAGAGTTCAAAGTAATGATGTGATAAGGTGCCAAGAAACTATAAAACTTAGAATTAGCAATGTCATTTTAAAGAGGGAAAGTCAGGCCTCTTACCCCCACCTTCTTGTGAAGAAAGGAAAGAGAAGAATGTAGGAGGAAGGGCTTACAAGGGCAACTGGGTCAGCTACATCATAATTTAACTACAGAGCAAAGAAGATAGAATTTATCTGAAAACCCCTTCCTCTTCTTTTCTTAGAAACCTTCAGAAAAGAATGTTTATGCACCTTAATTAAGAATTCCTACACTCTGACTCACCCTCCCATCCTAAAGTCAGGAGAGTGACCTATACCTCTAGACAAAGGGATCACAAGCCCCTCCTTACCCATCCCAACCAATACGTGATTTTGTCTGTAAAAGCAGGATCAGAACTGTATTGGGACTTACACGATTTGGGATTGTGCCCCGTGTACCTAGTCAGCTAATAAACTCCTGAAATTTTCCTGTAACTTGGTGTTTTTGTGGAACTAGCTCGTCACTTTAGTACAATGGTTATAAGGACGCTCAACAGCATGAAAAAGAACAAAGAAACCATAAAAAAGGACCAGTTAGAAATGAAGAAATAAGGAATACACTAGAATAGTGGTTCTTAACCTTTTTTGAGGTACCGAACTCACCAGTTTCATATGAGCATTCACCGAACCCTTCTTTAGTGATAAATACGATTTTTTTCCCCAAATTTAGTTTTGCCAGTGCAAGACTAGAGTTGCTCAACTTGGCATTGCATACTGTTGGGCAGATAAAATATATTATGCTCACTTTGTTAAAGATGGCGCTGCCCACATGCAAGTCTGTTGATATTAATCTGTTTTGGGGGACAGGCTGTGGGCAGGCTGGGCTGTTATAGCCTATGCCTTAGTTTTAAGAATAAGCTTTTCCCCACACCCTTGATTGATTGGATGATGTAGGGTGGTGCACTCTCTTGGTTCCTGAAGTATTCGAGAGGAGAGCATATTAAGGCCACGTGGAGGCCAGGAGAAGCAGCCAAGATGGCAGAGTGCTGAGGAAGAAGCCAGTTTGTGCAGAGAGAAGAAGATGGGGAACTGAGGTGAATAAGTCTGGTGAGCTAGAAAGCTTTGATGCTAGGAAATTCGGATAAGTCAGTAGTTTTGTGAGTACCAAATGAGTGGGTTTGGGAGGCCAGTGTGTGTTTTTGCTTGCCCGCCGGGTGCAAGCTAGAATTAAAGCTGATGGCTCACCAGTTCTTGGCTCTGTTGTTTCATTACCGACTGTCTGAATCTAATGTGAACCTGCACTGGCCAGGCGGCTGTGATGGTGGTCGCGACTATTGGCTTTACATTTGGCGTAGTCTGTGGCAGGATTCGATACAGATCGTTATGGAGCCACCACCACCTTTGAGTGGTGGAGTAGAGAACTTGCTGCTGTTATGGTTTCCCATAGCTGTTTTTTGGGGGACTGTAGGCTGGCTGACTTTTACAGCCATGTGTGAGAAAACTGAGAGCTCTGTGGAAGAGGCTGCCTGGGACCTGCAAACCAAGCAGTGGAAGGAGCTGGAGGAAATATGGGAGAAAGCGATGCCGACCCTGGGGCTGGAGCAAGCACCAGAGAAGGAGGCTGACCAGGTTCATGAGATTCGCTTGGAAATGGAGCAGCCTCTGGAGAAGGAATCACAGGTTCATGAGTTGGAGATTGCCCTGGATGTTGTGGAGAGCCAGCTGCAGCAGGAGGCCAGGGCTGAGGCTGGGGTCAGGGCAGCAAGGCTCATGGCAGCAGCGGCCCGGGGCCCAAACCCATCAGCAGAAGCTGATGTTTTCAGTTCCTCTTTGGAGGATGAGGGGAATTGGTCTGGAATTGCGATCCGCAGCCTCCAGAAGGTGAGAGCCCAGCAGCAAGGACTAGCTATGCTCCTGGTAGATCTGCATTTGGGACATAGGGGTAGATGCCATCATGCTCCCCAGAGCAGAGATGGAAATGCTGACTACCATATGCTTCTTTTTAGGACAGTGTGAGACCCGCCATGATGGCAAGAATGAGGGGGGAGGCTAACACCTCATGTGCGTGGACTGATTTCCTGGACTATGACCAGAGTGAGCACTGGCTCCCTTGCTGGATGAACTTACGAATTTTGGACAACGTGAAATACCCTGATAGGGGTAGGGTGGCTTTGCTGGAGGCCCTCCTGCCCCAGGAAGCTTTTCCCATGGCTAGAAAGAAGTCTAAGAATATTTTGCACTTTTGGCAAAGTACTTAGAGACTGGTGAAATGTATCTTTGTAATTGTTGAAATTGTATGATTTGTCATGTTGTTGTAATTTGTGTAATGTGCCTAATTTCCTTGTACAGGAATGCCAGTGGTGTAGATTGTGGGTAGTAAAGTGAGCATAGGGGTGGATTGTTGGGCAGATAAAATATATTATGCTCACTTTGTTAAAGATGGCGCTGCCCACATGCAAGTCCGTTGATATCAATGTGTTTGGGGGGACAGGCTGTGGGCAGGCCGGGTCGTTATAGCCTATGCCTTAGTTTTAAGAGTAAGCTTTTCCCACACCCTTGACTGACTGGATGATGTAGGATGGTGCACTCTCATGAGGAATCCTCCCATTATGCCTCAGATAAGTGACTTTGTATCAGAGACTTCCTTGTTTGTAGATTGGATTAAAGGTTTAGATTTCTACATTATAAAGTGGGCAGACTGGGAGCTTGCTCTCTTGGTTCCTGAGGTATTAGAGAGGAGAGCAGATTAAGGCCACGTGGAGGCCAGGAGAAGCAGCCAAGATGGCAGAGTGCTGAGGAAGAAGCCAGTTTGTGCAGAGTTTGTGTAGAGAGAAGGAGATGGGAAACAGAGGTGAATAAGTCTGGTGAGCTAGAAACCTTTTGATTCTAGGAAACTCGGATAAGTCAGTAGCTTTGTGAGTACTGAATGAGTGGGTTTGGGAGCCCAGTGTGTGTTTTTGCTTGCCCGCTGGGTGCAAGTTAGAATCAAAGCTGATGGCTCACCAGTTCTTGGCTCCGTTGTTTCATTACTGACTGTTTGAATCCAATGCGAACCTGCACTGGCCAGGTTGCTGTGATGGTGGCGTTGGCCATTGGCTTTACACATATCATGCAGACAGGACGCTGACTCCCATCCCGTTCCGTGATACATGTGAATCCATGTTGTACATATTCGTCCGACCACTTTCTTTTTTTGCTCGACGTACTTAGTATGGATTAAAATATTAAGAAAGAAACCACACAACGTACAACTACGACAGCTGTTGACTACTGCGCGCACTAAATTCCCCGCAGCACTGGTTGGCCAAGCAATGTAATGTGATCCTCTGCAAGTGATGGCCAAGCGGGGCGTGTCATCACGACTTTACACAAGTGTGTCTTTACCTCCGCAGCAGAGGCTTCTCCGAACCCCTGAGACCGACTCATCGAACCCCTAGGGTTCGATAGAACCCAGGTTAAAAACCACTGCGCTAGAAGGAATAAAATGTAGGTTGAATGAAGCAGAGGGTCAAATTGGCGATTTGGAAGACATAATACAAAAAAATCACCCAATAACTACAACAAAAAGAAAAAAGAATTTTAATAAATGAGAACAGCTTAAGGAATTTTAAGAGAACATGTAGCATAACTGTTACCATATATGGGACCCGGCCATTCAGGTCTGCCTAGGGCCAACTGGTAGTGTGTGGGTTCTTGACTTAGTGCAGGAAAAATTTCACAACACAAGTCCGGGTGACTATGAAAGTTCATTAAAGCTAGGGACAGTGAAACAAGGAAGGGCCTAAACTAGAAGAAACCTTATGGGGAGGAAATGAGCCTACATTAGGAAGTGAGGGAAAAGGGGGGTCTTGGAGACAAGTTCAGGGGCTTAGCCTGGGACGAACTGCGGCTGCCCACTGCTCCCCTGGTTTCAAGTCTCAGGAGGACCCCTCAGGTTTAGAAAATACATGCCCATTGGGGAGGAGGGGAAGGAGGAAGAGCAGAAGGGGAAAGAAAAAAAGAGGGAAGGGGGAGGGAAGGGGAAGGGTAGGGGAAGGGGAAAGGGAAAGAAGGGGAAGGGAAATGGAAAGGAACACTGGCATTGCCCCCTGGAGATGGAGCTCATTGGGTCCTTTTTGAGGGTTTTTAAAGACTGGGAATCCATGGGTGGTCTAAGGGGATATCCAATAGAATATTTATCAGCATTATGCTGATGGACCAAAATGAGATTTACCGTATTCCCGTAACTTCATTCATCTTAGGGTGTGGTTGGCACAAATGATACTAATTGGATTTCTACTATCCCCTGACTAGGGTGATTTAAGGTATTTACCCTTTGGTTGGAGAGAACTGCTAACCATTACAATTAGTTACAAAAGATAGGGTGTTGTGATTTACCAGATGGCTGTAAACTTCTTGGCTGTTTAACTAGCTGTCTCAGTTTCCCAACATTCGCTTTAACAGTAAATATGCTTAAGTTCTCCAATCAAAAGACAAAGGGTAGGCCCTGGCTGGTGGCTCAGTGGATAAAGCATTGGCCAGCATGTGGACATCCCATGTTCAATTCCCAGTCAGGGCACACAAGAGAAGCGACCATCTGCTTCTCTCCCCCTCTTTCTCCCCCTTCTCTTCCTCTTCCCCTCCCGTAGCCAGTGGCTCTATTTGGTTATAGCATGGGCCCCGGGCACTGAGGATACCTGGGTTGGTGTTGGGCAGATAAAATATATTATGCTCACTTTGTTAAAGATGGCGCTGCCCACATGGAAGCCCGTCACCCAGGTGATATTATTTGCCCTTATGCTTGGGATGGGTGTGGGGAAAAGGCTGTAATGTAAGCAGGCCAGGTTGTTATGGCCTAAGGCTTCGCTTTAAGAGTAAGCTCTTCTCCACACCCTTGACTGATTGGATGATGTAGGGTGGTGATGTAGGGAGGAATCCCATTATGCCTCATATGGGTGGCTTTGTATCAGAGACTTCATTGTTTGTATAATTGGATTAAAGGTTTGGAGTCTATGCTATAAAATGGGAGAGAGCAGTAGCTTGATCTCTCTCTCTCTCTCTCTTGGTTCCTGAGTTCCTGAGGTTAGTATTAGAGAGGAGAGCAGAGTAAGGCCACGTGAAGGCCAGGAGAAGCAGCCGAGATGGCAGAGTGCTGAGGAAGAAGCCAGTTTGTTAAGAGTTTGTGCAGGAGGAGATGGGAAACAGAGGTGAATAAGTCTGGTGAGCTAGAAACCTTTGATTTTAGGAAACTCGGATAAGTCAGTAGCTTTGTGAGTACTGAATGTGTGGGTTTTGGAGCCCAGTGTGTGTTTTTGCTTGCCCGCCGGGTGCAAGCTAGAATTAAAGCTGATGGCTCACCAGTTTGTGGCTCCAGTGTTTCATTGCCATCTGTCCGAATCCAATGCGAACCTGCGTGGGTCGGGTGTCTGTGATGGCGGCCTCGACTTCTGGCTTTACAGTTGGTGAAAGCAAGTCAGCCTCAGGCACTGAAAATAGCATGGCTGATTCAAGCATCAGTCCCAGACAGGGATTGCTAGGTGGATCCTAGTCAGGGAGCATGGAGAAGTTTGTCTTTCTATCTTCCCTCCTCTCACTTAAAAAAAAAGACATAGGGTAGCTAAATGAATAAGAAAACAAAACATATATATACATATGCTGTCTACAATACACCCACCTCAGAATGAAAGATACAAATAGACTAAAAGTAAAGAGATGGAAAAAGATATTCTATGGAAATGGAAAAAGAAGCTGGGGTAGTAAAACTTTTACCTAACAAAATAGACTTTAAAACAAAGGCTATATATAGTAAGAGACAAACAAGGACACTATACAATGATATATGGAGCAATCCAACAGAAGATCTAACCCTTGTAAACATTTATGCACCTAACATAAAAGTATCTAAATATGGAAAGCTAATCCTGATGGATATAAAGAGAGAGATCAACAGAAATACAGTCATAGTAGAGGATTTTAACACCCTATTTACATCGATGGATAGATCTTCCATAACAGAAAATGAACAAGGAAACAGCCTTAAATGACATAATAGATCAGATAGATTTGATTGATATCTTCAGAGCATTTCACCCCAAAGCAGTAGAATATACATTCTTTCAAGTGCACACGGAACATTATCTAAAATAGACCACATGTAAGGACATAAAACAAGTCTCAATAAATTTAAAAAGACTGAAATCATATCAAGCATCTTCTCTTACCATAATGATGTGAAACTAGCCATCAATCACAAGAAAGAAAACTGAGTCTGACCAGGCGGTGGCGCAGTGGATAGAACGTCGGACTGGGATGTGGAAGACCCAGGTTCAAGACCCCAAGCTCACCAGCTTGAGCGCAGGCCCATCTGGCTTGAGCAAAAGCTCGTCAGCTTGGACCCAAGGTCGCTGGCTCCAGCAAGGGGTTACTTGGTCTGCTGAAGGCCCGTGGTCAAGACACATGCGAGAAAGCAATCAATGAACAACTAAGGTGTTGCGACAGCAACGAAAAACTAATGATTGATGTTTCTCACCTCTCTCCATTCCTGTCTGTCTGTCCCTATCTATCCCTCTCTCTTACCCTGTAAAAAAAAGAAAAAAGAAAGAAAACTGAAAAACACACAGACATGGGGGCTAAATAACATGTTACTGAACAATGACTAGAATAATAATAAGATCTAGAAAGAAATCGAATGATACCTTAAAACAAAGGTAAATGAGATCACAAAAACCCAAAATATATGGGACACAGTAAAAGCAGTCCTAAAAGGGGAATTCACTGCACTATAGATCTATCTCAAGAATAAAAAAAAAAAATCTCAAATAAACTATCTAACTTTACACTTTAAGGAACTTGAAAAAAAGAACAACAAAGCCCAAAGGGAGTAAAAGGAAGGAAGTAATAAAGATTATTGCAGAATAAACAAAATAGAGTCGGACACAATATTAAAAATACAAGAAACCCAAAAGCTGGTTCCTTGAAAAGATAAACAAGATTGACAAATACTTAAACAGACTCACCCAGAAAAAAAGAGACAATGAGGTAAAGACAGTCTATTCAACAAATGGTGTTAGGAAAATTGGACAGAATTTTATGTGCCAAAAAATGAAACTAGACCACCTTCTTACACCATACACAGGAATAAATTCAAAATAGATTAAAGACTTAAATGTTATATTTGAAACATAAAAATAAGAAAATAGTAAAATCTCAGACATTTCTCCTAGCAATATTGTTTTCTAATATACCTCGTCAGGCAAAGGAAACAAAAAAAAATTTTTTTAAATGGGCCTGACCAGGCGGCGACGCAGTGGATAGAGCGTCAGACTGGGATGCAGAGGACCCCGAGGTCGCCAGCTTGAGTGCCGGCCCATCTGGCTTGAGCAAAAGCTCCTCAGCTTGGACCCAAGGTCGCTGGCTCCAGCAAGGGATTGCTCAGTCTGCTGAAGGTCTGCGGTCAAGGCACATGTGAGAAAGCAATCAATGAACAACTAAGGTGTTGCGATGGCAACGAAAAGCTAATGATTGATGCTTCCCACCTCTCTCCGTTCCTGTCTGTCTGTCCCTATCTATCCCTCTCTCTGACTCTCTCTCTGTCCCTGTAAAAAAATAAATAAATAAAAAATAAAAATAAAAAATATTTTAAAATGGGACTATATCAAACTAAAAAGTTTTTGCACAGCAAAGGAAACCATCAACAAAATGAAAAGACAACCAATTGAATGGGAGAACATATTTGCCAATACATCTGATAAGGGGTTAATATCCAAAATTAATAAAGAATTTATACAACTCAACACCAAAAATACAAATAATCCAATTAAAAAATGGGCAGTGCTCGCTTCGGCAGCACATATACTAAAAAATGGGCAAAGGATCTGAATGGACACTTTCCTAAAGCTAATATACAGATGGCTAATAGACATGAAAAGATGCTCAATGTCACTATTAGAGAAATGCAAATTAAAACCACAATGAGCTATCACCTTGTACCTGTCAACAGGGCTATCATCAATAAATCAACAAAAAGCAAGTGCTGACAGGGTCATGGAGAAAAGGGAACCTTTGTGCACTGTTGGTAGGAATACAGACTGGTGCAGCCACTGTGGAAAACGTAAGTTACCTCAAAAAATTAAAAATCGCCTGACCTTTGGTGGCACAGTGAATCAAGTGTTGACCTGAATGTTGAAATCACCAGTTCAAAGCCCCGGGCTTGCCTAGTCAAGGCACATGTAAGAAGCAACTATGAGTTGAAGCTCCCCACTCCCCACCCTTTCTCTCTCTCTCCTCTCTCTAAAATCAATAACTAACATCTTTTTTAAAGAAAATTAAAAATGGGCCCTGGGCACTTGGTTCAGCAGTAGAGTGGCAGCCTGGCATGTGGAAGTCCTGGGTTCAATTCCTAGTTAGGGCACACAGGAGAAGCAACCATCTGCTTCTCACCACTCTCTCCAATCTCTCTTTCTCTTTCTCTTTCTCTCTCTCTCTCTCTCTCTCTTTTCTCCTCCTGCAGCCATGGCTCAACTGATTTGAGCACATTGGTCCCGGGTGCTGAAGATGGCTCCATGGCCTCACCTCAGGCACTAAAATAGCTAGGTTGCTGACCAGCATAGCAACAACCAGATGGGCAGAGCATTGCCTGGTAGGGACTTGCTGGGTGGATCCTGGTCAGGATGCATGCAGGAGTCTGTCTCTGCCTCTCTGTCTCTCACTTAAAGTTTTAAAAAAATAAGAAATAAAATTAAAAATGTAACTGCCTTATGATCCAGCAATTCCACTTCTAGGAACTTATCTGAAGAAACATAAAACATTAATTCGAAAGAATGTTCATTGCAGTGGTATCAGTAATTGCCATGATTTGGAAGAAGCCCAAGTGCCTATCAGCAGATGAGTAGACAGAAAAGCTATGGTACCTTTACACAATGGAATACTACTCAGCCATAAAAACAAAAGGAAATCCTATCTTTTGTGACAGCATGAATGGACCTGGAGAGCATTATGCTAAGTAAAATAAGCCAGTCAGAGAAAGACAGGTACTATATGATTTCACTCATATGTAAAATCAAATGAACTAAGAAGCAAAATAGAGACTCATAGACAGAGATCATGCTGACAGCTGTTGTGGGGGACTGGAAGGGGTGGAGGGTTTATTGAGTAAAAAAATAAAATAAGCTCACTTACATAGACAACAGTGTGGTGACTACCAGAGTGAGTGTGGGGGTTGGGAGATGTGCAGGAGGGTATGGGGGGATAAATGATAATGGATAGTGGTGAACACACAATACAGTGTACAGATGATGTACTATAGAATTATGCACCTGAAACCTGTAAAATTTTGTAAATTTTAAGTGTCACCCCCAATAAATGTATTAAGTGTTTTGTGAGTTTTTGTGAAGTTTTAATTCAGAAGAAAAATGATCCAAGTCAAATAAATACAGCCAGCACTTCAAGGTTTGATTCTATCTTGTTTAGAAAGTCTGCAAGTACAAACTCAGTGTCCAGTTTTGGATATAAAAGTAATCTGTGAATGTCTGTTATCCCTTTAGCACACATACACTCACAGAGCTGAACCTATCTTCTGAACTACCAAGGAATAACTCTATCTGTTCTCTGAAAATAAGAAAACCCACCAATTAACTCTTTTTTAAAAAGAAAAAGTAGGTTTAGTTCACAGACTAATTTTAATAATTAATTTTAATAGTATTTATTATAAAAGATACATAGAAAGGAGAATATATAACATATAGGGACTGTTTAACAAATAATAAAATGTACACTCCGCAGCCACTACTCACCTTAAGAAATGAAACATATATTAATAAATCTTTTACATCACCAAAATTTTAATCTAATGTAAATTAAGGTTATAAAACCTTAGAATGATAAAAGAGTTTATAAGACTGAAAAAAACCACAACATATCACCAGATTACTTTTTTTTTTTTTTTACAGGGACAGAAAGAGAGTCAGAGAGAGGGATAGATAGGGACAGACAGACAGGAACGGAGAGAGATGAGAAGCATCAATCATTAGTTTTTTGTTGCCGATGCGACACCTTAGTTGTTCATTGATTGCTTTCTCACATGTGCCTTGACCGCGGTCCTTCAGCAGACTGAGCAACCCCTTGCTGGAGCCAGCGACCTTGGGTCCAAGCTGGTGAGCTTTTGCTCAAGCCAGATGAGCCTGCTCTCAAGCTGGCGAGCTCGGGGTCTCGAACCTGGGTCTTCCGCATCCCAGTCCTATGCTCTATCCACTGCGCCACCTCCTGGTCAGGCTCACCGGATTACATATTGAGAATAGAAGGAAAGTAGATAAATCTAGTCCTAATGATGATATCAAACACTATATGTAAAAGACTTTAAGTGGTAACTAATTCTTTTTTTAATTGAAACACTATAGTATAAAGTGAACTTATAGCCTAGATTTTCTGAAATAGTTTCAAATCTTCTATTTCCATAAACTAGTGGCTTTTTCTAAATTATAATATTTTGTTATTCAGGCTAGTCTGTATCTTCCTATTTACCTCTTCTACCTGAAAATAATAAAAGTTCTCTGTGGGGTCATGTGATCTAAATGTTTGGTTGGGTAAATAAACCATCTTAAATATAGCAAAAACAAACATATCTGGTTACAAATATAGGAGATCCTAACTCTAATCTCTGTTGAATTATTGGATATAAACTGAGCTCTATCTAGACTTTCAAGTAGTTAACACAGAGGGATATACAACTAATATTAAGGTTCTCAATATCTCTGAACTAGTTGTAGAGAGCCCAATTATTCATGAGAAATGAGATATATCTTTCTACTAAGTCCTAATAGAGATAATACGAACATTAACAACATTCTTCCCTATAGTAAACACAGCAATTTGTTTGATCATATATATAATTCTTTTAATTTTTTTTACAGATATGGAGCAAGAGTCAGAGAGAGGAACAAATAGGAACAGACAGGAAGGGAGAGAGATGAGAAGCATGAAATCTTCATTGCAGCTCCTTAGTTATTCATGGATTGCTTTCTCATATGTGCCTTGACCAGGGGGCTACTGCAGAGCAAGTGACCCCTTGCTCAAGCCAGCGACCTTGGGCTCAAGCCAGTTAACATGGGGTCATGTCTGTGACCCCTTGCTCAAACTGGTGAGCCTTGCCTCAAGCCGAGTGAGCCCGCGTTCAAGCTGGTGATCTAAGGGCTTCGAACCTGAGTCCTCCATGCCCTAGTCCAATGCTCTATCCACTGCGTCACCACCTGGTCAGGTTGTTTGATTAGGTTTCTTCTTATAAAAAATATTGTGAAGACCTCAGACCAAAAGACAAATTCACAGACACTAACGTATGCCTTCTGAAATGATGTTTTTGGGAAATAATTCAGTATCTCTTCTGGGTACAAGTGCTATAGTTCTGTAAAGGTAAAACAGTTGGATTTTTTAAACTGAGAATATTAAAGTAGTTCCATCTGAGTCAAGAAAGTGGAGTTCTGGATTGACCTGCTATCTGTAACTAACCAATATGCTGGTCCTAGTGTGAATACAATCAGTTGAACTAAATTTTATTAAATGCTAGTGAATGGAGACAGAATTTCTTTTTTCTCTTTCTTGTAAGTACCTAGGGAAGAAAACATTTCTCTCTGGTATTGTGTTTGGAATATGCTACAGAAATGTCAGAGTAAAAGTACAAAAGGTGCATATGCATGTGTATTTGTTGCATATAAATATACGGGGAAATTCTACTTTAAAAAAGAAAATACACTGCCCAGACCGGATACCTCAGATGGATAGAGCATCGTCCTGAAGCGCAGAGGTTGCCAGTTCAATCCCCAGACAGGGAACATAAAGGAACAGATCAATGTTCCTGTCACTCCTTTCCTCTCTTCCTTCCTCTCTCTCTAAAATCAATATAATAAACATTTTTAAAAAATAATACACCAAAAAAATTCCCAAACTTTGAAGTTCTTATTTGCTTTATAAGTTATCCCTTGTGCATAATTTAAGTGTTTTGTAACAGCCCACTGACTACTAGACTAAGACAAAAGAAGTTTCAAGGGAAATTATTAGGATATATAATCCCATAATAATTGGCCAAAAAGAAAAAAAGCTAAAATTATTATGCAAATCAGAAGAAATATAAGGCCTGACCTTATATTTCATATCAGGTTGGTGGCACAGTGGATAGAGCATCACTTTGGGATGCAGAGGACCCAAGTTCAAAACCTCAAGGTCATAAGCTTGAGCATGATCTCATCCAACTTGAGCACGGGGTCACTGGCTTGAGTGTGGGATCATAAACATGACCCCATGGTCATTGGCTTGACCCCAAAGGTCACTGGCTTGAGCCCAAGGTCACTGGCTCAGCTGCAGTACACCCAGTCAAGGCACTATGAGAAAGCAATCAATGAACAACTAGGGTACCACAACAAAGAATTGACGCTTCTCATCTCTCTTTCTTCCTGTCTGTCCGTATCTGTCCCTTTCTCTGTTTCTGTCTCTCTCACTGAAAAAAGAAAAAGAAGAAAAATAAGGATTATAGGTTAGAAATGTGATACACTCAAATGTATACAGTTAGGCATTTCTTTCACACCACCTCTAACCTTTCTTTCACTGGATTGTGTTTGGTTTTGTTTCCTCCACAGGATAAAAAAGAAAATCACTCGTGTTTCTCTGAGCATCAGTTCCCAGGTTAATGAAACCTCCAACATCAGATCTAGTTATTCTACCTTAATTCAACCATTGTGTATTGATCTCTAGAGGATAGGTTTGGTTTTAAAAAGCCTTCTGAGGGGTCCTGGTAATGCAGACACAGACCCAGAGGAGTAGTTGTAAAAAGTAATAGACATGAGTAGAGCCTCAAGCTACATGACCTCAGTAAAGACAACAAAGAAATCCATGGGTCTCAGAAATAACTCCATGGTAGTTCTGTGGGTTATCATTTGTCTGTGTGCCAGACCAAAAAGGACAGTTGGTTTCTAGGAGCTCAGTCCCATAAAAAGTATTCCAACTATCTAAGGAATGAATTCCCTATTTAAAAATGGGAGTGGAGGGAGATGCTTTTTCAAAAACCTAAAAGATATAACAGCAACTGTATGGAGTAGGAGAAAAAAATCTAGTCAGTAAAATTTAAAACCTTTAATATATAGTCTCTAAATAATTGCCAATACTCATTTTTCAAATGCAGTTGCCCAGTGTTCTATTTTACCATCTTGGCTGATGGAATGCTGGAGGAGAAGGGAAAAAAAAAAAACGACGGCATTTAAAGCAGACATCTAAATTAGGGGCATCATCCTTTTCGAAAAGGAAACTTAGGGTGTGACTGTAGCAGCTAAAACTAATCCAGTTTGTTCCTGGCTACCATGCAACTATGTTTCAGGGCCTTGACAATATG
This sequence comes from Rhynchonycteris naso, assembly GCA_037038555.1. Lineage (NCBI taxonomy): Eukaryota > Metazoa > Chordata > Mammalia > Chiroptera > Emballonuridae > Rhynchonycteris > Rhynchonycteris naso. Next base: position 99,437,867 of record CM073003.1, read on the forward strand.
GATGATAGTGTCTCTTCTATTTCTTGAATCAGAGTCCCTGTAGCAGCCTGTCAGGATCCACTTTACCTAGGTAACCAATTCATACTGCATGACAGAGTCTGGATTTTATAGATAAATTGTAGGCATTATCAAAGGGATAAAAAGGAGCAAAGGGGAAACCAGAAAGGACCTCAGAGATTATTATTTTATATATAAGAAAACTGAGCTCCAGAAAGGGAGAAATGTCACAGAGCAATTGATGATTTATCCAATGCTCTTCATCAATCCTCCACCTCTGGAAGGCAACCCTCAGACTGTGCTCTCCAAGTAGACTCTGCTCTGCCTTGACTTCAAGGTTTATCAGATTCTCCTAACAAGCTATAAGATGACTTGATAAAGAAGTCAATGCACAAGTCAATATCTACTGCCTGCTCTGGTCCCAGTCAGGTACCAGGATTGAGAAGACTCCTGTATCACCCACAGGAAACAGCAGAATTTAATTAGCTAGGTCAAACCAAACTGAGGTTGAAATCCTCTGCGCTCTCTGTCTTCCGGTTTCCAAACCTGCCAGAACTGGAACCACTGCCCATTGCTGGCCCAAGGTACAAGAAGCATGGGAAGGACCTAACCTGTACTACACACAAGATGAGAGGCATGGGAAACAATGTCATTAAGAGCAGGAGGCACTCCTATCAATTCTGGAAGCTCACTTGTAGCAGATGCTATCAGGCACATGTGCCAGTTATTTCCATCAGTCTTTTCTCCTGCTGCATTCCTTCCTTATGATATGTGGTCCTGGGCTTCAGGCCTCAAGTGCAGGCTGGTGGTTATTATGTCTCAACTAGGTCTCACTGACAGGAGCACTTCAGATACTCCCTCTCTGGTCTCAGGACCAAGTTATAATCTGAAATGTAATTCTAGAAGTCTCTGGGGCTGGAAATAGGAGAGAGGGGAAATGAGAATTTAAGAAGGAGATTTATCACAAATGCCACCCATTCATGGATGCACTGTGAGATTAAATTACTACTGTCAATAAACATTTTTTAATATATCAAAATAATTCTTCATTCTTTAAAGAAAGTTTTCAGCCTGACCAGTGGTGGCGCAGTGGATAAAGTGTCGACCTGGAAACACTGAGGTCGCCAGTTCAAAATCCTGGTCTTGCCTGGTCAAGGCACATAAGGGAGTTGATGCTTCCTGCTCCTCCCCTCTTCTCTCTCTCTCTCCCCCTCTCTCTATTCCTCTCTCTCTCTTCTCTAAAATGAATAAATAAAAAAATTTTAAAAAAAGAGAAAGTTTTCAGATTATTTGTCAGAAATGAGCCTCAAAATATCAAGGCAGCCTTAACATATTGCTAACTCTATTTCACAGAGGAAATCCTGAGTTCCACAGAGATGAAACCTCTTCTAAATCCCTATGATCAGCTTCAACCAGATAGTGGCAAAGTTGAGATTTTGGCTCAAGTCCTCTAAATCATGATTTAGAATCCTTAACAAATTACAATACTGCCACTGCTACTTGATCAATAATAAAGATTAAATCTGTGTCTATATATGTTCTCATACATATTACATGTATACATATATATGTACTCATACATAATACAATGAAGTAAGACTTTTAAACTAATCTGTTTTCTATTTTAAAAAGTGGCTCTTGCCTGACCTGAGGTGGCATATTGTGTACAGCTTCAACCTGGAATAATGAGGTTGCTGGTTTGAAACCCTGGGCTTGCCTGGTCACAAGGCACATATGAGAAGCAACTACTACAATGATGCTTCCTGTTCCTCCCAGCCCTTTCTCTCTCTAAAAATCAATAAATAAAATCTTTTAAAAAATTAAAATAGCCTGACCTGTAGTGGCGTAGTAGATTGAGCATCAACATGGGACACTCAGGTACTAGTTTTAAAACCCCAAGCGTAGGAGCATCAACATGATCTCACAGTTGCTGGCTTGAGCAAAGGGTCACTGGGCTTAGCTGAACTCCCCTCATCCTGGTCAAGACACATATAAGAAACAATCAATAAACAACTAAAATGACAACTATGAGTTGATGTTTTTCATTTCTCTCCCTTCGTGGCTGTCTGTCTCTCACTCACTTGCTAAAAAAATAAATAAAAATTTTAATTTTAATTTTAAAAAGTGACTCTTTGGGAGTGAATAACAACTTCCTCATTAAAACAACTCTATGAAATTAAGATAGGCCCTGGCTGGTTGTTTCAGTGGTAGAGCATCAGGCCAGTGTGTGGAAGTACTGGGTTCAATTCCCAGTCAGGGCACACAAGAGAAGCAACCATCTGCTTCTCCACCCATCCCCCTTCTCTCTCACTCTCTGTCTCTGTCTCCTCTCTCACCTCTCTCTCTCTCTCTTTCCCTCCTGCAGCCATGGCTCAAATGATTTGAGCAAGTTGGCCCTGGATGCTGAGGATGGCCCCATGGCCTCACCTCAGGTGCTAAAATAGCTCAGTTGCCAAGCAACGGAGGAGCAGTGCCAGATGGGCACAGTATCACTCAGTAGGGAGTTTTCCGGATGGATCCCATTGGGGTACATGTGGGAATCTGTTTCTGCCTTGCCGCCTCTCACATAATAATAAAGAAGGAAGGAAGGAAGGAAGGAAGGAAGGAAGGAAGGAAGGAAGGAAGGAAGGAAGGAAGGAAGGAATTAAGATAAAAATAATTTATACCTGACTGTGAAGCACACTATAAAGCACAAAAGAATGCCCAGCAGCTTCCTGTTTTAATTAAGGTATAGTCGATTGTCAAATTATGATGAAAAGGCATGCAAACTTACTGCATTTGGCATCCCAAATCATTGTATATGGTGAAAGTTTCTTCCATTCTGTTGTTTGTTTTTTAGCATCTTCAAGACCAGAGGTCAATTTGTCACGTTTGAATGCCAAGTCCAGACCACTGCCACAAATTCACTGGTACAGAGAGAAGAGCAATAGCAAACTCAGATGACTTTCGGATTCTGAGGAAATGTATCATGATAAGATTTTCAATTTCCTTTTTATTCCAGTTAACCTTGAATCCTAACTCATGTTTAACATTTTAATACCTAATTTATTACAGACTAAGATTTATATTGTTATTTTTAAATTCAAATGATTCTTTAGCAGAAACAAGAACCACCAAAAGATTTTGTTTTGATGAAACAATAGTTTTAATAGCCATGAAAGGCTTATTTTCATAAATTAATCTTAACTGTCTTCCCAATGAGTTCTTGACATACAAACAAGAACAAAATGTGAGACTAAACATATATTTTTGAAAAAAGCAAAAGAAATAAAAACTGATATATACATTTCTAAATAAATACTCTATTGTTTAAGTGTCCTACAGAATAATTAATTTAGGGAAGGGTCAAAAACATAATGATATCTTTCACGCCAAACACTAAGTTTATATTTTATAAACAACTTCTCATTTAATTCTCACATCAACATTTTGAGGTATGTGTTATTACCTCCACTTGATAAGAAAAAACTAACGTCAGAAATGATGAACACCTTCTCCAAGGTCACAAAGCTAGTAAATGCTGCAGCCATGGCTCAAGTCCAAGATAATTCCTGCACTAAGTAAAGAAAATAAATTCATTTAAATGGTAATTCAGCCTGACCAGGGAATGGCGCAGTGAATAGAGCATCGGCCTGGTATGCTAAGGACCCAGGTTCGAAACCACAAGGTCACTGGCTTAAGCACAGGCTCACCACCTTGAGCACAGGGTTGCTGGCTTGAGAGTGGGATCATAGACATGACTCCATGGTCGCTGGTTTGAGCCTAAAGGTCTCTGGCTTGAACCCCAAGGTCATTGGCTTAAGCAAGGGGTCACTGGCTCAGCTGGAGCCCCCCTGTCAAGGCACATATGAGAAAGCAATCAATGAACAACTAAGGTGTCGCAACGGCAACGAAAAACTGATGATTGATGCTTCTCATCTCTCTTCCTTCCTTTCTGTCTGTCCCTGTCAGTCTACCCCTCCCCCTCTCCCTAGCAAAATAAATAAATAAAAAGGATACATACAGAATTGTCTGTATTGCATTCAGAGAATACATGAATGAAAAGATAATTCAGTAAGTAAAATTGCCAGTCAGGCAATGTTTAAAATAACACAATCGACCATTATCCCCACCCCTCCATACACAAACCTCAAACCAAAATATTCATTAAAAAACAACCTAGCCTGACCAGGCAGTGGCGCAGAGGATAGAGCGCTGGACTGGGATGCGGAAGACCCAGGTTCGAGACCCCGAGCTCGCCAGCTTGAGCACAGGCCCATCTGGTTTGAGCAAAAGCTCGTCAGCTTGGACCCAAGGTCACTGGCTCCAGCAAGGGGTGGCTCGGTCTGCTGAAGGCCCATGGTCAAGGCACATGTGAGAAAGCAATCAATGAACAACTAAGGTGTTGCGACGGCAACAAAAAACTAATGATTGATGCTTCTCACGTCTCTCCGTTCCTGTCTGTCTGTCCCTATCTATCCCTCGCTCTGACTCTCTCTCTGTCCCTGTAAAAAAATAAAATAACAAAACAAACAAAAATACAACCTAAAAATGGATACTTAAAAGTCACTTAAAATTTTTTCTTTTAACAATATCTAACATACTTCACTAAATATGTTACCAGTCTAAAGTTACCTTTAGGTTAAATTTAGGTTAAATACCTTTAGTATAACTTAAAGAGCATTCTTGACTAGTTACCTAGCACAACTAAATGTAGCCTATTAATTACAAAATAAAAAGGTATTAGAATACCTTTCAAAAAAAAATGTCTTGCCTGACCAGGCGGTGGCGCAGTGGATAGATCATCGGACTGGGATGCGGAAGACCCAGGTTCGAGACCCCAAGCTCACCAGCTTGAGCGTGGGCCCATCTGGCTTGAGCAAAAGCTTGCCAGCTCGGACCCAAGGTCGCTGGCTCCAGCAAGGGGTGGCTCGGTCTGCTGAAGGCCCGTGGTCAAGGCACATGTGAGAAAGCAATCAAGATTTCTTATAGGGCCAAACAAGAATGGGTGTGGGGGGCAATAAATAAGACTGGCATTTATTCAATAAACATTTATTAAACACATTCTGCAAGTTTATCAGTTTCTGTGCTAGAACTGCCTTGGGAAGATGTCCAGTACTGATATGTAAAACTTTTCTCCATGAGTACCTGTATATAGCAGTGAGCTTTTAGGACTTAGAAAGACTGTGAATTTATAATATATATCTTCCACAAGAGATTATCATCTTCAACATTAACAAAATCTTTTGTGGAAAAATTATTGGGTAAAAGTTCCATAAAAGTTAACAAGATCTTACAGAATGTCTATCATGAGTTACATGGTCATCGGCAAGATAAATAAATTATAAACAGTCCCTCCCTCAGAAAAAAAGTTAACCTAATGTAGGAGATATGCCACCTAATAGTCCATTGTATGATTTCCTGTTTGAGTCTCTCAGCAACCTCTGATTTAGGTTAGTATAACAGATACTGTCTTTGTCTTTCAGTTAATTATTAAAGCTCAGGGAGTTTAAGCAGCTTGTCTAAGATTACACAGTAAGTATGTGGTAGAGTGGGCACTAATACTTGGTTCTCCAAATTAAAAAGGTTAATGTGTCTAGGATGGATATTTCAAATTACAAGTGCTATAGTGGGATTCCCTTTTGCTATATATTTGTGCTGAATTCAGTAATCACAGTGAATTGTGTTTAACCTGAAAAAATAGAGCATTCTTCACTATTTTTTTGGCGAGAGGGATGGGGATGGAGAAAGAGAGAGAGAAGCATCAACTTGTAGTTCTGGTATTTCAGTTGCTGTTCATTGATTGCTTCTCACTCATGCCTTAACCAGGGGGGCTCCAGCTGAGCCAATGAACCCTTGCTCAAGTCAGTGACCTTGGGCTCAAGCCAGCAACCTTTGGGCTCAACCCAGCGACCATGGGGTCATGTCTATGATGCCACGCTCAAGCCAGTAACCCCACGCTCAAGCTGATGAGCCTGCACTCAAGCTGGTGAACGTGGGTTTCAAACCTGGGACCTCATGTCCCAGGTTGACACCATCCACTGCCCCACAACTGGTCAGGCTACCATTTTAACTACTCCTTGATACACAGCAGAAGTTAGCTTCATCACTCACTTCTGACCTCTGACTTTAGAAGCTCTCATAGAACCATTTTTACAATAGCATATATACTTCACATTTTAAAAAACAAGAACTAGGAAGTCGCCTGGCAGCCACAGAGCCGGGCAGGTATGCAAACCACCTGGGGCTGGGTGCGCCCTTGGCAGTGATCCGAGCGGAGGCGGAGCCCCAGTGGCAACTGAGTGGGTAAGCGCCGGCAAAGGCACGAGTCCACCAAGGACAGCGCAAGTCGTGCCAGCTACTACAGGAACCCAGGCAGCGCTTAAACCTGCTCAAGGTGCAGACACCCCCTCAGCAGTAACGTCCACACCGGACCCCGAGGCGGCCACTGAGATCTGAGCCCATGGAAGCAGTCCAGGAAGCGGTCCAAATGGGGTACACCGGCACACATGAGCCCAATCAGGGCAGCGGTGGTCATGGAGGTGGGCTGGAGCCTGCAGCACCTGACCCCAAAAGCCCCAGGTGGCAACAGCAGCAGTGGCCTGGTAGAGAGACCACAAAACCGGAGCTAAAATGTCTAGATAGAAAAACACCTGAAGCGAAGAAGTAGGCACATCTAATACCGTACCTAATCACTGAGTTACTGTACTGAGCCCAACAAGTAGCCAGCAATAAAAGACAACAGAAAGCAGATTTTAGGGGAACTTGAACTTTTAAAGTAACTTCTCCCAGACCAAGAGTAGATAAAAACAAGCCTAGAGGTGCAGCTGGTATTTACAACAGCATCTGAATCCAGCAGAGGCAGCCACAAGATCTGGATAACCTATAGCTCCCAAAAAGTGGATAAGAACCAGTCACAGGCAGTGACCCCCCACTGACCTGCCCCAGGACCCAACCAGGGAAGTCCAGGGCAACACAGACAAAATGGTAAAGCAGAGAAGTGCAATCCAAATGACTCAACAAGAGAAACCCTCAGAAAAAGAGCTGAGTGAGATGGATATAAGCAAACTGCAGGAGGTAGAGTTAAGAATAATGATTATTAGAATGCTGAAAGATCTTAGAAGAACAATGGAAGGTCCCAGTGAGTACATAAATAAAGAAATAACAAATATTAAAAAGGACATTGAAATAATAAAGAAGAACCTGTCAGAAATGACAAATACAATATCTGAAATGAAGACTACACTAGAAGCAATTAAAAGCAGGCTGAATGAAGAAGAGGATCGACTCAGCAATTTAGAAGACAAGATAAATGAGAACATGGGAGCGGAGCAGCAAAAAGAAAAGAGAATGATTGCCTGATCAGGCGGTGGTGCAGTGGATAGAGTGTCAAACTGGAATGTGGAAGGCCCAGGTTCGAGACCCCGAGGTTGCCAGTTTGAGTGTGGGCCTATCTGGCTTGAGCAAAAGCTCATCAGCTTGGACCCAAGGTCGCTGGCTCCAGCAAGGGGTGGCTCGGTCTGCTGAAGGCCCACAGCCAAGGCACATGTGATAAACCAATCAATGAACAACTAAGGTGTTGCAGTGGCAATGAAAAATTAATTAATTGATGCTTTTCATCTCTCTCCGTTCCTGTCTGTCTGTCCCTATCTATCTCTCTCTCTGTCCCTGTAAAAAAAAAAAAGAGAGAGAGAATGAAAAAATCTGAGGAAACTCTAAATTCTGTGACAACCTAAAGAAAAACAACATCTGCATCATAGGAGTTCCTGAAGAAGAAGAGAAAGAACAAGGGTTAGAAACCTTGTTCAATCAAATCATAGATAAAAACTTCCCTAATTTGACACAGGAAAAGGTCACACAAGTTCAAGAAGCACAGAGAACTCCAATAAAGAGAAACAAAAAAATCCACACCAAGACATATCATAATTAAAATAGCAAAGCTAAGAGATGAAGAGAAAATATTAAAAGCTGCTAGAGAAAAAAAAGGCTATCACCTACAAAGGAACCCACATAAGGATGACATTTGACTTCTCAACAGAAACACTTGAGTCCAGAAGGATATGGCAAGAGATATTCAAAGTAATGCAGAACAAGAACCTACAACCAAGACTACTTTATCCAGCAAGGCTATCGTTTAAAATCGAAGGAGAAATAAAAAGCTTCCCAGACAAAAAATAACTCAAGGAATTCATTACAACCAAACCAAGGCTGCAAGAAATGGTAAAGGGCCTGTTGTAAACAGAACAAAGGGGAAAAAGAATACAGGAATAGAGGAATATAGCTTTAAAGAACAAAATGGCAAAAAAAGAAAGAACAAAATGGCAATAAACAACTACATATCAATAATAACCTTAAATGTAAATGGATTAAATGATCCAATCAAAAGACATAGGGTAGCTGTGTGGATAAGAAAACAGGACCCATACATATGCAGTCTACAATAGACACACCTCAAAACAAAAGATACACACAGACTAAGGGTAAAAGAATGGAAAAAAATTTCATGCAAATGGAGATGAAAGAAAGCTAGGGTAGCAATACTTATATCAGACAAAATAGACTTTAAAACAAAGGCTATAGCCTGACCTGTGGTGGCGCAGTTGATAAAGCGTTGACCTGGGAACACTGAGGTCGCCAGTTCAAAACCCTGCACTGGTCTGGTCAAGGCACATATGGGAGTTGATGCTTCTAGCTCCTCCCCCCCCCTCTCTTTCTCTCACTCTGTGTTTCCTCTCTAAAATAAATAAATAAAAATAAATTTTAAAAAAAAACAAAAAAACAAAGGCTATAGTAAGAGATAAAGAAAGTCACTACATAATGATAATGGGAGCAATCCAACAGGAAGATATAACTATCATAAATATCTACACACCTAATATAAGAGCACCTAAACCTAAATATATAAAGCAGACTTTGATGGACGTAAGGGGTGAGATCAACAGCAATACTATAATAGTAGGAGATTTCAATACCCCACTAACATCACTAGATAAATCCTCAAGAAAGAAAATTAAAAAAGAAACAGCAGACTTAAAGGACACACTAAAGATAATATGAACAGAATAAAAAGACAAACCACACAATGGGAGAACATATTCGACAATACATCTGATAATGAGTTAATAACCAAAATTTATAAAGAAGTTGTAAAACTCAACACCAGGAAGACAAACAATCCAATCAAAAAATGGGCACAAGAAATGAATAGACACTTCTCCAAAGAGGACATACAGATGGCCAATAGACAGATGAAAAAATGCTCAACATCACTAATCATTAGAGAAATGCAAATTAAAACCACGAGATACCACCTCACACCAGTCAGAATGGTGCTCATTAACAAAACAACACATGATAGGTGCTGGTGAGGGTATGGAGAAAGGGGAACCCTCCTGCACTGCTGGTGGGAATGCAGACTGGTGCAGCCACTGTGGAAAACAGTATGGAGATTCCTCAAAAAATTAGAAATGGAACTGCCCTTTGACCCAGCCACCCCACTTATAGGAATATATCCCAAGGACACCGTATCACCGACTGAAAAAAAGAAATGCACCCCATGTTTATGGCAGCATTGTTCACAATAGCGAAGATCTGGAAACAGCCCAAGTGTCTGTCAGTGGACGAGTGGATTAAAAGCCTTTGGTACATATATACAATGGAATACTATGGGGCCATGAAAAAGAAAGAAATATTACATTTTGCAACAATATGGATGGACCTGGAAAATATTATGCTGAGTGAAATAAGCCAGGCAGAGAAAGAAAAATATCATATGACCTCACTCATTTGAGGAATCCAAGGAACAATGTGAACTGAGGAATGGAATTAAACCTGAAGGGAAGGGGGATAAGGGAGGTATTGAGGGGAATATGGGGGAGGGGGGATGCTTTGGGGGAGACACTAGAATCTATGTAAACACAGTAAATAAATAAATTTTTAAAAAAACAAGAACTAGCCTGACCTGTGGTGGTGCAGTGGATAAAGCGTCGACCTGGGAACACTGAGGTCGCCAGTTCAAAACCTTGCACTGGTCTGGTCAAGGCACATATGGGAGTTGATGCTTCCAGCTCCTCCCCTATTTCTCTCTTTATCTCTCTCTCTCTCTCTCTCTCTCTCTCTCTCTCTCTCTCTCTCTCTCACTCTGTGTCTCCTCTCTAAAATGAATAAAATAAAAAGAAATTGAAAAACATTAAAAAAAACAACAACAAGAACTATACATGAAGAAGGGATGAATGAATGACAGCTACCTTTCCACTGATAAGACAAGTAATTTTCTTAACTTTCAGCAGGAAATAACAGGAAGTCACATACATTGTGTGAGGCACTAGAACAACTTACCAGAGACCCCTACTGATAATTTAGAGAAAGAAACAGAAAAATGTTGTCTTTGGGGGCAGGTTGGAATATGGTTCACCTACCTGATATCTTAATGATTCTTTCCATTTTATGATTTTTCTCAAATAAGCAACTAAACCATTCAAACAGCCATATTTGTGGGGAGACAAAACATTCAAAAAAGCAAACCCAACATTAAAAAGTAGAAAAACAGATTCATAATAATTATTAAATTCAGAATTTTAATTTCTGAAAATGGTATGATAAAAAGTGACCTTATCTTTCCCAAATCATCCCTTGATCTCCTTATTGTAGTGAGAACCTTAGCCTAGATGTACCATAGAGGTACTACTACCTTGTAACACCTGTTACACTTTATCAATGCAGAGGGAAAAGAAGAGGCAGCACTTAAGATAGAGTAAATGGATATAGGAATCATTTTTCTCAGTCTATTGAGATCTTGTTTCTAAGCATATCCTCTGTTAAACTCAAATAATTTTTTTAATTCTTAAAAAAAGTGGCCCTAGCCAGTTAGCTCAGTGGTAGAGCATCAGCCCTGCATGTGGATGTCCTGGGTTTGATTCCTGGTCAGAACACACAGGAGAAGCTACCATCTGCTTCTCTACCCCTCTCCCTTCTCTTTCTCTCTCTCTCTTTCCCTCCTCCCACAGCCATGGCTCCAATGGTTCAAAATAAGTTGGCTCTGGGCACTGAGGCTGGCCCACCTCAGGTGCTAAAACAGCTCAGTTGCTGAGCAATGGAGCGGTAGACCCAGGTGGGCATACCATCACCCTGATAGGGGCCTTACTGGGTGGATTCCAATTGGGGCGCAAGTGGGAATCTGTCTCTCTACCTCCCTGCCTCTCAATAATAATAAAAAAAAGAGTAAATTGAAGCGAAATTCTGCCTCACCTATGGTACATTTACAATTTAATAGTTTATCCTGCGCATCTTCCTTATTTGGCTGTTAGAATATATCTCAAACTTTTAGGTTCTAAGAGACCTTAAATCTAGTATCTCCTCTTCCTTGCCCCAAACCCTGTTCTCAGAAGAACCAAATATCAGTCATATGCCACATTTAAAGTACTTAGAATAGTGCCTTAGTCATAGAAAATGCTACACATGTTGGTTATTTTCATCTTTACTGTTACTTGCATTTACATTTTAAGTCTTTCTAATTTGGATGAAAAGGCTTTTCCCTTTTAATGGAATTTGAAATATCAGTAAGCAGATATGGAGAAATATTTTGGAGATTCCTGAAATAAGACTTTGTAGGCAAACACCTACTCATCAAGTCTAGCGTACTTTTTCTACTACGTAATGGCTGCATGCCCAGGCAGCAATTATTAAATTTTCTCTGAAATCCAAAGAAACATACACCTACATGGTCAGCTGCAAAAAATTTTATATGGTTCACATGTACCCAAACATCTACTTGTTGGATCCTAATGTACATGGCAATTAAGTCAAGTTTAAAATATCCATGAGGGAGAATATAACAGATATGCTTTAAACAGCAGAACCATATCAAAATTGAAGCCATTTAAATGGGGATAATTCCACTAGATTGGCCTGAACCTCATGCCACCCAATCCTCTCCACCACCTCTATCGTGGATTTGAAGTTTTCTTCCTCTGTTATTATTTATTTCTCTGCACAAAAATGGAAACCTAAATATCAAGATGGTCTCCTTGTGTAAAGGGAAAGAAAACTATTAGGAATAAGCAAGATGAAGAAAAGAGAGCTGACAGTACAGAGCCTTAATTTAATAGATTGCATCTTTGTTTGATCATTTATCTTTTTTCAAGGAGAGAAAGAAAGCGAGTGAGAAACAGACACATAGGCAGGGAAAGAGATGAAAAGCATCAACTTGTAGTTGTGTCACTTTAGTTGTTCACTGGCTGTTTCTCCTATGTGCCTTGATCAGGGGGCTCCAGTCAGCACCCTAGGGCTTCAAGTCAGTGACCTCTGGGCTCAAGCCAGCAGTCATGGGATTACGTCAATAATCCTATGCTCAAGATGGTAACCCTGTGCTCAAACCAGATGAGCCTGCACTCAAGCCGGTGATCTCAGGGTTTCAAACCTTGATCCTCAGCATCTCAGGTCAATGCTCTATACACTGCACCACCACCAGTCAGGCTGTTTGGTAATTCTTAAGTGTTTTAATATTTTTACCCCATTACATTTAATTTCTAAAAAAAAAAGGTTTTAGAATATAAATAGGTCAAGGAAGCATATACCATACAGATTCAGAAAACTTGCTAAAGAAACTATATCATGTTTTCATGTTTTTCTACCTCCCCCTCCCCAATGACATGCCACCATCACCTGTTCTCCTGCCTTTACCAAGACCACATCCTCTTTCTTAAAAAAAAAAACACACCTGCTTGAATCTTACTCCCCCTTACTCCCAACTGGCAAAAAAAAAAAAGTGTCTTCAGATGAACCACTATTCAATACAAATCAATTTGAAGCACATCCATCACTGGGCCTTATTTCTGGAGAAGTCTTTACAAGACAGAATGCCAGTTTTATAGATGAAGAAGGGATTTAGTCTTTCTTTCAACAGGGAATTGAAAGCCCCCAGGACAATGAAGAAATTCAGTTTTCTAAATACTTCTTACCATTCCCAATTCCTTGCTCTTCCCCCAACATAAGCTTGCTAAAGCTTATAGATAAAATTCACATCTAAAAAAAAAGAGGCCTGAAAGAGCAGCTCATATAATCCCACTCCTTAAATATCACTACGACATCTGAGATAATGTTTAGATTGTGGACTCTTACTTTGACATGCCAGCATAGGTAGATGGACAGGCAAGCACATCAGATGTCACTGCTTGGCAGCTGATAAAAGTCAGTGGTGCTATAATACTACGCACAGAGCCACTAGATTAGTCTGTGAGGGAAGAGGATGCCTCTTCCTTCCCTTCAATAGTGGGTTAAACCCAGCTGGCACCCTCCAGAACTGCGGGTAAGTCCCTTCTTTACTACTGCTATAGTTTGGGGTTTTGTTTTTGTTTTTTGTCCAAATCAGAGACATATGTGCTGAGGTGATCTTCAGATAAAAAGTTAGGAAGCCACAACATCATAACAGTACTATACAAAGATTTGAAGAGAAAGTGCTCTATTCATTCCACTGAAACTGGAAGGCATTAAAGAAAGTATAAAAAAAAAAGACAGTTATGTGTTATTATTTTTATTCATCATTTTTCCCTGAAAGGAGACACTTTGTCTGACTTTAATTGTGTTGATATCCTACAGCTGCAAAATATCTTCAATCCTTTTTTAGTGCAAATCTGTGCTGTGTTGGAGATAGGGAAAAAATGTTAAGATGTTTAAATAGGAGATTGACTAGTATTTTATTTATAAAGTTAGATATTTATTTAATATAATTTAGAATGAAATTATACTGTCATGTAATAGAATCTATTCTAGAATTTAATTGTTGAACAGTAACTGCAAACATAAAGAAAAGCCTCTCGGAGTTACCTGTGGGAACATCTGTATAAAATTTAGTGAAATAAAAAAAAAATTTAGTGAAATATGAACAAAATAAAAATTTTGAAAGAAAATTTTTAATTGAGCTTTAAAAAATAACAGTAAATTTTAACTATGTAGGCCAACACAAAAATGAACAAGTTAGCTGGTATTACAGAAATATATGTAAAGAAAAACAGGGAACTTTTTGAAAAATATCTACTAGCTATTAGTTCAACAGTTCATTCCTTGCTATCGGAAATAAATCTGAATCATATGCCTGCCCAAAAAGGAATTTAGAAATCAAAGTTGATTCAATTTAGCAATGGAATGAATAAACCAATAACTACAAAACTACTTGCCTTAAAATATTTTTTTTTGAGAAAAGCTAATTAAAGTCTTCTCTGGATGTGTTTCCCCAACAATTTAAAGGCCTTATACAGTTAATTACTAAAATGGACTCTAGTTAAATATGATTGTGTTCACAAACTTGAAGGAATATATGACTTTTCAATAAAATTTTTCTCTTGACTGCTTAGTTGCATTTTTGCTCTTTCCTAAACCTGTTAGTTTTAATTTAAACTACATGCACAATTAGGATGAAGTTGTCTGGAAATGCTTCATTAAAAACAGTACTTTTTCCGGCCTGACCTGTGTTGGCGCAGTGGATAAACCGTCGACCTGGGAACACTGAGGTTGCCAGTTCAAAACCCTGCACTGGCCAGGTCAAGGCACATATGGGAGTTGATGCTTCCAGCTCCTCCCTGCTTTCTCTCTCTCTCTCTCACTCACTCTCTCACTCTGTGTCTCCTCTCTAAAATGAATAAATAAAAATAAAAAATAAAAAAAAACAGTACTTTTTCCAAGATAGGAAATTGAATAATTTTAAGATTTTGTTTCAATTAATGAGTCTAATTAATTTTATCAACTAAAAGTTTGATTTAGCATTACCTCAGTGTCGGTTTAAACTATGTAATACAAACTAAATGCAAAATTATCTGATATTCTGAAAAAAGAATCAATGCTACAATTTATAGGGCTAGTCTTTGTATGTAATGTCTGTATATGGTCCTGCTTAGATTTACCATATTAATAGAAGAAATCAGAGGCAAATATAATCCCTTAAGGAGATTTTGGTGAGAAATGATTCATCTAAGGAAAAATGAGGATCTACTGTAGAAGTCAGGTGAACCAGAGTAGAGCTAAGTAAGAGAAATGGCACCCATCTTTGCTTGGTAAGGGATAGGCTAGCTTCACGGCTGCCTTACTTACTTCTGTACAGCTTGTTTGCCAATTCAAAAGAAAAAAATGAGGAGCTAAAATAATATTTAAATTAGTCTAATATACATATTAAACAGGTAAAAATAATAAAAAGTAAAACTAAATTAACTAAGAGAACATCAAGACCAATAACTAGATAGTATAATCTAAGAATAATAGGAAAAAATTACAAATGGCTCTGGAACACAGTCATACTTATACCAAGTATGACTTAACCTGGGTTCTATCAAACCCTAGGGGTTCGATGAGTTGGTCTCAGGGGTTCGGAGAAGCCTCTGCCGCGGAGGCCAGAATAAAGTAATACCGTAATTTGTTGTGAGTTCATGCACTTTGTTGGTTTTGTTCTTTGAGCAAGGTGATGTTCATGCACGGCTCATTTTGTGCACCAGTAAAAAAACATATACCTATGTCTTGAATTTGGAAAAAAAATCATATTTTATTTATCACTAAAGAAGGGTTCGGTGAATGCGCATATGAAACTGGTGGGTTCGGTACCTCAAAAAGGGTTAAGAACCACTGACTTATACACAGAGAGAAAAATAAAGCCACTCCTTAATTATTGTCTAGTTTGGTAGTATGGTCAATTTGGAATCAAAGGAAGAAATAGAGGCAAGTGAATTGTAAGGTAAAAAAAAATCCACTTAAAAAGTTGACAACAGTGAATTATAGATGTTTATTCTACTTTGTGAAACTGTGAAGGGTGAAGAAGTAAATATGGACATTAAAGTAACATTTTTTTACACAAGAAGCATACTTGTTCCCCTAGATTTATCATGACATCACAGATCACCAGGACATGAATTACTGACGTATCAAAAGAGCTGTTCACTGGTTTTGAGGAACTATGGGAAGGATTCAAACTGAACGGAAGCCGACTTGCTATATATTTAACTACTGATTATTTTAAATCATTAAATCTCTGTGGTTAATGAAACAGTAACCTCTGGGCAAAAGCAAATCATGAGACCATAGAATTATCACACTGAGCAATATTACAGAATTTCCTTTCAGAAATAACCACTTGGCAAACTCAAACTTTCCTACATCTTCAAGCCCCTGGGTATGCTTAAGAATCACCCAAAGGTACCTTTGTGGTGGCACAGTGGATAGAGCATCGATTTGGAATGCTGAGGTCTTCGCTTTGAAATCCTGGGTTTGCCTAGTCAGGGCACATACAAGAAGCAACCTGGAGTTGATGGTTCATGCTCCTCCCCCTGCCTCTGCCTTTCTCTCTCTCACCCTGCTCTCTCTAAAATCAATAAATAAAATCTTTAAAATAAAATCACCCAAAGGCAAACAAAAACTAATGAATCCTTTTTTCTTATTCTCATGGGGAAAGTGTTGGTGCAAAGACAGAAATAAAGAAAGGGGAAGTGTAGAAACCAGGCAAGTTCCCCTTTAAGATAATCTTGAAAGCACCTAAGCTCAAAAAAGAATATACTACTAAAGATGTTAAATAAACAGTAGTTTTACACAAATATTGTAACAATCATTTCTCCTTGTGAAGGACAGATATTCTTCAAGAAAAGGCCACTCCATCAAAGCCAAGGAACACCATATTCCCAGGATCTCAAGAAGAGGCAGAACAAGGTTGCCTGTGATTCCTTGGGACCTTCTATAATTCCAGCCTTGCAGCCCCAAATTCAGGACCTCCATCCTCCAGGAGCAAATCATTACAGTAAAAAACTGCCTATATCTTCCATATACCAGCTAAGCATGTTTAACTACGAACGGCCAAAACACTTCATCCAATCCCAAAATCCATGTGGCTCCGGACTGCAGCCCCCTGGACCAGAAACCTCCAGTTACTCTAGCCAGACCAAACAGTCTTCCATTATCATCCAGCCCCGCCAGTGCACAGAGCAAAGATTTTCTGCTTCCTCAACAGTGAGCTCTCACATCACCATGTCCTCCTCTGCTTTCCCTGCTTCTTCCCAGCAGCTTGCTGGCTCCAACCCAGGCCAAAAGGTTACAGCCACCTATAACCAGTCACCAGCCAGCTTCCTCAGCTCCGTATTACCATCACAAGCTGACTACAGCAGCAGTAAAATCCCTTCCACTGTGGACTCCAAGTAAGTGAGTTTTAAAACATGTATATATGGATATATATTGCATATACAGTATCTGAGGATGACAGAGGTAGGGAAGGCAATGCTGTACATCATTCCTCACTATTTAAAAAGTCAACATGACCTTAAGTTTTACCCCATAATTCTCCTAGAACACCTTGAACCAAGGTACTGGTAAATAAAGAGTTCATCTGACCCAGTCTCTAGTGTCCTGGCTGAGCTGAACTCAAATAATCTATTACCCCATACAATTAACTTACCCATTATTTTCCATCTCCAAAAAAAGATTTCTAACATACCTAAGACCAGTGAACCATTCCCCCAGTCTAAGCTAAGTTCCTCATGCTGTAAATGTAATTGCTCTGGTTCTGGGCTCAGCTGAGATAAAGAACACCTGCCTGCTCATCTGCAGCTAGTATTTCCTCTCACATAAGCAGAGGCTATTAAATTTCTTTTCAGTTCAGTCTTTTCTTCCTATCCATTTTCACCTTTGATCTTGAATATCCACTTGGCTAAAAAGAAAAGGTGGGATTCAAACATTAAACTGTATGGATTTTCCTTACTATGATCAGAATAAATACTTGAACAGATAAAGATTTATGACCTTAAGGTTTACTTTGGTAAATAAAACCACACTTTGTTCAAATTGGTTAGGCTGATCTAAATAAAGGGAAGAATACCTGCAGCCTTATGCAAGCATGTACTATTTTCACAGTCCTAAAACTGTCCTAGGAGAACCTGATACAAAGGACATAGTGGTTGTGCTTTTTATAAAACATGAACTGAATACTTTGTGCTTATGCAAAGTTACAGCTATCAGTTTTCCTGTTCCTTGACTAGCTAGAACATCCGAAAATTAAATCAGAAGCATCTGAAAAAATTTGTCCAAGAGAATCTTGTTTGTTGTAGGCTTATTGACAGATTTGCTGAAGTTCTTGCTAATTTTTCTCAGTCTTCTTTAGAGGCTAATTTTTTCTCGAGATTTCTATTTTTAGTGACAACTTTGGAAACCTAGTCAGTTAAACTGACTATAGCAATTCAACCTGCAAAGAAAACTTTTCAATATTTTTAAGAATAAAACCCAGGCCTGACCAGGCGGTGACGCATGGATAGAGCGTCGAACTGGGATGCTGAAGACCCAGGTTCGAGACCCCGAGGTCGCCAGCTTGAGCGCGGGCCCATCTGGCTTGAGCCAAAGCTCACCAGCTTGGACCCAAGGTCGCTGGCTCCAGCAAGGGGTGGCTCAGTCTGCTGAAGGCCCACAGTCAAGGCACCTATGAGAAAGCAATCAATGAACAAACTAAGGTGTCGCAATGGCAACGAAAAAGTAATGATTAATGCTTCTCCTCTCTCTCCGTTCCTGTCTGTCCCTATCTATCCCTCTCTCTGACTCTCTCTATCCCTGTAAAAAAAAAAGAAAAAAGAATAAAACCCAGGACCACTGGCCCGATAGCTCAGTTGACTGGAATATCGTCTCAAAGCACAGAGGTTGCTGGTTTAATGCCCAGTCGGGCACATATAGGAACAGATTGATGTTCCTGTCTCTCTTTCCCTCCCACTTCCTCACTCTCTAAAATAAATAAATAAAATTTTTAAATAAATACTAAGAAAACCCAAAATATTTGTTAAAATCCTAGATACTCAGCTGAACTGTTTGAAATGGCATTTCATGTTTGACCTAATATTTTCAAAAGATGCGTTCAAGAATTAAGAGCCCTATCTTTCTTTTCCCTCCCAAATTCCCATTATACCCATTATCACACATTGTAGATTTTTCTTGGTAACATTTTACCCAGACAACCTTATTCCATCTACTTTTCAATTATTTCCATATTTCCTAAAAGAGCATTTTTAAATCTAAAATAACCTTTTCTGACTAAAATATTTTTTTAAGTAAAGTCAATCCCACTCCAAATTCCTGCCTAGAAAAGTGTCATCAAATATTACTAAGCTACAACCATATACCTAGCTCTGTGCACAGAACTAAGAAGAGAAAAGGCAAACATGGAGCAGATAAGAAATAAAACATAGGAGGTCCCCAAACAAGAGATCAAAGCTCCAGCTTTAGATGTTCCATTTTCAGCAACCATAGATAACCCTCTTAATCTTCTCACAGCCACTTGATACCATTCTGTGTGCAGCCGCACAGGGTGGAAAGCTCTGCCCCTATGAACATTTGTGTACAACTCCCCCATTGTTACAATGAGCTTAAGTTTGCCCCGTGTTCAACAATAATCCCTTGGATTCTGACCTAGAGAAGTTTGAAAGCTTTACTTAGCTTTTCCTCAGTAGGAAAACTTTAAGCAAAGGTTCTATTCAGTTGAGCAAAAAACAGACTAGCAACTGAGAGGAACTCTTTAATTCCAATCATTCCTTTCAAAAACCTTGCTGTGATATTTAGCAACTTTAACTTAACTGCTCAGTGATTCAGTTTCTGAACTGTATCAAAATTAAGAATTTGTATGATTAACAAAAGGAGAAAAGAAAGACCTATACAGCAGTGTGCAGGTATTAGTTTATAAATATGAGCAGATCAAGTCTTAAGGTATCTAAACTGTTAATAATGAGCATATCAGTGAATAGTGACTGAGGTTACATGCACATTAGTGATTCTTGGGCTTGGTTTTTTCTTTTATTTATATATACATACATACATATACACAACACACATATATACACACACAGATATATATATATATATATATATATATATATATATATATATATATTATTGATTTTAGAGAAAGAGTAAGGGGGAAGAGGGGAGAGAGGAAGAGAGAAAGAGAGAGAGAAACATCAATTTGTTATTCCACTTATTTATACATTCACTGGTTGGTTCTTGTATGTACCCTGACCAGGGATTGAACTCACAACCTTGGTGTATTGGGATGATGCTCTAACCCAACTGAGTGCTCAGCCAGGACTCAGGCTTGGTTTTGAAACAAGATTTCTCAGAAATATTATTACCTCAGTGGTTCTTAACCTGGGTTCTATCGAACCCTAGGGGTTCAATGAGTTGGTCTCAGGGGTTTGGAGAAGCCTCTGCCACAGAGGCCAGAATAAAGTAATACCGTAATTTGTTGTGAGTTCATGCACTTTGTTGGTTTTGTTCTTTGAGCAAGGTGATTTTCATGCATGGCTCATTTTGTGCACCAGTAAAAAACCATATACCTATGTCTTGAATTTGGAAAAAAAATCATATTTTATTTATCACTAAAGAAGGGTTCGGTGAATGCGCATATGAAACTGGTGGGTTTGGTACCTCAAAAAAGGTTAAGAACCACGGTATTACATTATATAATGACAGTCTAAAAAAATATTTAATGCTAATTCACTTTAACAAATGTATGACTTTCATAAAGAAGGTAGGCTAATGCCTGACCTGTTGTGGCGCAGTGGATAAAGCGTCGACCTGGGAACACTGAGGTCGCCAGTTCAAAACCCTGCACTGGTCTGGTCAAGGCACATATGGGAGTTGATGCTTCCCTTTCTCCCCCCTTTCTCTCTCTCTCTCTCTCTCTCTCATTCTGTGTCTCCTCTCTAAAAAATGAATAAATAATAATAAAATTAAAGAAAAAAGAAGGTAGGCTAACATTTTTCTTAAATATATTTTAACTTCATACAGTTGGAGAAACAGATCTGTAAGACCAAAGGAATTTTACCAGTTTGACCTGGAGATTCAATTGTAAAGCAAACAAATGAATAACAAAAAAAAGAAAGGAAAAAAACCTACTTATTTAAACACTTGATTTGGCTATCCACTTAACTGAACAAATCAGACTTTAACTAAGGATTAACACAGACAATGCTCAAGATCTGAAATGTAAGGAGAGAAAATGTAAATCAACTTTCATTAGAGCATCCTAAATAATACAATGAAAAACCATATCTTCAACTAATAGTATCACCTATACCCTACCTCTGTTAGTGGATATAAATGATACAATGATGAGTAGTTGTAAGATTTTTTTTTTCATAATTTAGAGATTACTAACCAAGTCCCCAAAGCCTACAAAATTTAAAATTCTGGCTCCACTCAGAGGAGATACATTTCCATTTATATTACAAGTTCTTTTAATGACCTTTGAGAATATTTGAACAGGAAGATGTCACAGAACAGACTATGTCTACCTTATCTAGATAACTGGAGAATGTTTATATAATAATGGTAAAAATACTCATTGAAGATAGTGGCCAGTTTCCCCACATTAAATAGATGTAAGATAACACCTCTATGGCCCTAAATGAATAAACTATGTTAAATATGAACAAAGTACTATGAAAATTGTACCCAAGAAATCTAATAATATAGGAGTCCCTAAATATCACCTCTGCCCTCTATCAGAATCAACAGGGTAACTCTGGGAGGGGCAAGAACATCGTAGAAGAAAATTTAGGATCAGAACTTGAAATAAGGATTTAAACCAACTCTTCAACTGCTATTCAGTTTTTCTCTTCCAAATCTTCCCTTTTTTTTAGTTTACATTTCTTTCTCCTTCCTCCCCTAGTCATTCCTTTCTTTCTCCATAAATCACTTTAGCAACATTAAAGCAACTATAATTACAGAAGTTATTTTATTTATATAGTTCCATACTTGCATTTTCTAGAATAAGAAATTTAAATTGGTAATTAATGGAAAAGTCAACTATTTATTTAACTGTTTAACTATTTATGTAAACTATAGGTTCCACTCAAAACAACAGAACAGTCACTAAATACCAGTGGTAATACTGGTAAACGCTTAACAGTTGGAGAAAGAAGCCATGATTTGTGGTATTGACCAAGATCTTCAAAGGACATCCTCCTTATATCTAATCTAAATTGTTCCTCCTGTTACTTTTCACTTGCCAAAATGAACAGAAACAAACAACAACAACAAAAAACTGATAACAACTCATAAAATCCTTCTTGACTGTTACTAGGAAAATTGGTGTTTTTATTAACACTAATAAGTAGATTCAGCCTATCTAAAGGTGATTGACAAAATAAGGCCAAGTATCCTTAGTTTTTACGATTGTTATTTATTGATTTTGCAGAGAGAGGAGGGGGTGGGGAGGGAGAAGTATTGATTCATAGTTGTTTCACTTTAGTTATTCATTGCTTGCTGGTCGTTATGTGCCTTGACCAGGCAAGCCCACGGTTTTGAAATGGCAACCTCAGCAGCCCAGGTCAATCCTCTATGCATTGCGCCACCACAGGCCAACCTGGCCAAGTCTCTTTTACATACACATTGTAAAGATCTTCTTTTTTAAAAATCTTTTTTTCTTTTTAAAGCTATCAACAACCCTCGGTTGGCCAACCTGTAAATGCTAAGCCATCCCAAAGTGCAAATGCTAAGCTCACACCAAGGACTCCTGACCATGAAATACAAGGATCAAAAGAAGCTCTGATTCAAGATTTGGAAAGAAAATTAAAATGCAAGGACAGCCTTCTTCAGAATGGAAATCAAGTGAGCAAGCTGTCTATTTCATACAAAAAGCCAATTAAACTACAAAATCTAATTCCAATAAGAAAGTTTGTTTCACAGAGCTATGACCATATAATCAGCAAGGAATAATCTTTTCAAACGAGAAAATTTGGGCCCCATTTCATATTTTTCTGCATTAAAAAAATCTCCTCTTGTTTTTGAGTAGTAGAAAAATGAAACAAATGAAAAATCAATCTAAATGATTTAATAAATATTTTAAGAATTACCCTCTCATAAAATGTGTAATGACCAAATAACTAATAGGAAATACTGTCAACTTGAGTTCTTCATGTACTTTGGTATCTATTTCTTTTTTTGTATGTATAATTGATGGACAGATAGCTTTAATTTTTATTATGTAACTTACTGTACACATTGTATTAGTCACCTATCTTTGAAACAATGCTATATGCCTTTAATCCACTTACATATCAGTTGCACTGCTCTCAGCCAGAAGTTAGTAAGTCAAATATTCAGTGTTCACTTAATAAAAGTTATTTCTGAACATGAGAACATGCAGTACTATATTCGAAGACAGAGCTGATTGGAACATACACAGCAAGAAGGGAAAGACTTTCCCCTTACGTGGGAGAGCTTTATTTAAAGGTGATTTGCCTACCTTCCAATGAGCAAAAAGAAAAGTGAGTATTACAGATGAGGGACCTGGCACTAGAACAGAAGGAAATGCTTCAAATAAAAGAAAATGATTTTTAAAGCATAGCATCTACCTACAATTCAAAAGACAGAGCTGTACTTCTTTGGTAAAATTCCTGGTGGTATTAAGTTAAACCTGTACAAACCATTTGTATTAAATCGCATTACCATTCTTCTTAACAACTTATTTTTTTAAAGCGGCTAACATATGAGGAGAAGATGGCACGCAGATTGCTAGGACCACAGAATGCAGCTGCTGTGTTTCAAGCTCAAAATGACAGTGACACACAAGATTCACCAAAGGTAAATTTAAATAATCTTTATCTAACTGGAGCTCTTTTTGTGTCTATTCTTGTTAAAAGTCTGCTTTTCTAATGTTTATAAATAGCATTTGAAACAAAAGTCAATCACTTCCGTAGAAGAGACCATGATGGGCTTAAATATAAAGTTTAAATTTTACCCCATTTTCCAGTGGTTCTGGTATCTGCCTAAGAAATGTCACAAGCCCTGGCTGGTTAGTTCAATGGTAGAGCGTCAGCCAGCGTGTAGAAGTCCCAGGTTCAACTCCTGGTCGGGCACACAGAAACGGCCATCTGCTTCTCCCCTCCCTGCCCTCTTATCTTCCTTCCCATCCCACAGCCATGGCTCAATTAGTTTGAATGCATTGGCCCTGGGACACTGAGTATGATGGCTCTATGGAGCCCTCCCTCAGGTGCTAAAATAAACTCAGTTGCGGGCATGGCCCCAGATGGGCAGAACATCAATCCCAGAAGAGGCTGATGAGTGGATCCTGGTGGGGGTACATGTGGGATTCTATCCCCTCCTCTCAATTTGGGAAAGAAAGGAAAAAAAGGGAGGATAGGAGGAAGAGAGAGAGAGAGAAAGAGGAAAAAGGAAGGGAGGGAGGGAGGGAGGGAGGGAGGGAGGGAGGGAGGGAGGGAGGGAGGAAGGAGGGAAGGGAAGGGAAAGGTCACAAAGACAAAAACACAAGAAGTTGAATGGGGTCACTTTTCACCTGGACGTTTATGAGCAGTTAGATCTAGGTCTCTTTCTTACAATGTCTATGTGGGCAGAGTTGTTACAGTTATGAGTTGTATATCTTCAGTAGGACAGAAATGAAAATTCGAAACCAAAGTAATCATAAACTTTTCTCACAAGCTGTTTATCATTTCAATGTTTTAAAATGTACTCATAGGCCTGACCTGTGTGGCGCAGTGGATAAAAGCGTCAACCTGGAATGCTGAGGTCGCCGGTTCAAAACCCTGGGCTTGCCCGGTCAAGGCACATATGGGAGTTGAAGCTTCCTGCTCCTCCCCCCCTTCTCTCTCTCTCTCTCTCTCTCCCTCTCTCCTCTAAAATGAATAAATAAAAATTAAAATATACTCATAGTACTAATGAAACATCCAATTCCTTCTGTTCCTGTTTAGAAGTGTTTCTTATTGAAACAAACAAACAATAAACAAACAAACATGAGTTTTGCCTCATAACGATTGACAAAAGTATCCTTTCCAAAAAGGGATAAACTTTATGGACAGCATAAAGTGAATATCCATCCCACAGGCTGTACTGGACCAACCTCATTTTAATAAATGAGTTAAACCTGAATAGAAATGTACAGTTCGAAAGGCAGACTAAACTGTGATTGCTGTCACCCTTCTGTAGTTACCTTTCATTCCTTCCCAAAAAGTCAACAAGAAACTGGGAGCCAAAGGGATGAAATTAAGCACTCAAGAATTCCAAGCTTCTACATATAGGAAGCTGAAAATAAAATATTTTTTTCTGTTAAATACAACTAGTTCTACTAAGAAGAACAGAGCAGTGTCTAACAGAACAAGTAACTAGAAACTGAAAATAGAACTTTACTCTCTTTTTGGCTACTGAACAATTCATACATTCATTCAATTAATTTATATGGAGCACTTACTGTGATGGTACAGGAGATTACAGCATGAATAAGATACAAATGTATCTCTATTAGTAGAAATAACTCAAAGCAATAATATATTAATGATGGTTTACCTTAAAAATTCCCAGGACACCTGATCAGTGCTGGCACAGTGGGTAGAGTGGCAACCTTGGCCGCTGAGGTCCCAGGTTCAAAACACTGAGGTTTCCAGCTTAAGTGCTGGCTCATCTGGCTCGAGCATGGGATGATCAACATGATCCCACAGTCACTGACTTGAGCCCAAAGGTCACTGGCTTGAAGCCCAAGGTTGTTGGCTTGAGCAAGGGGTCACTGGCTCAGCTGGAGCCTCCCCAACCCCCACCCCCACATCAAGGCACAGGAGAAGCAATCCATGAACAACTATGGTGTCACAACTATGACTTGATGCCTTTCATCTCTCTCCCTTCCTGTCTCTCTCCCCCCTATCTCTGTCTTTCTCCTGCCCCACAAAAAATTCACAGGGCAAGGATGTATTTTTCTCATTCATTCTTTAAAAACTTTAAAATGAAGGTGACGGTAACAGAAAAAGAGATAGCAAATATAAATCATTAGGAAATCAGGTATCTCACAATTTTTTGTATACTTCAAACAAAATGTCATCAAATTACTGTATGTATAAATGAAGCATTGCATCTACAAATACAACTATATATATATACACACTCAAACCACTTTAAAGGGGAAAAAGTAAATAACTTACTTTGGATATTTTAAGTTTGATTTTTTGCCAAAATATTAGTTGATATTTTGATCACTAAATTGTTAATTTTTCTTAGAAAATCTTTTTTAGATTTGTTTATTCACTTTAGAGAGGAAAAAAGAGAGAGAATGGGGAAGGAGCAGGAAGCATCAACTCCCAGATGTGCCTTGACCAGGCAGGCAAGCCCAGGGTTTTGAACCCGTGACCTCAGCATTCCAGGTCAACGCTTTATCCACTGTGCTGCCACAGGTCAGGCCTAGGAAATCTTAAGGCTTGTCAAAAATTGTAATAGTTCAGGCCTGACCTGTGGTGGCGCAGTGGATAAAGTGTCAACCTGGGAACACTGAGGTCACCAGTTCAAAACCCTGCATTGGTCTGGTCAAGGCACATATGGGAGTTGATGCTTCCAGCTCCTCCCCCCTTTCTCTCTCCCTCTCTGTCTCCTCTCTAAAATGAATAAAATAAAAAGAAATTTTTTAAAAATTGTAACAGTTCTAAGAATTTGATTTTAAAATGACAAAATACATTAAATATATTCATCCAAAAGTAAATTATTTCTAATAATTTGCTGTGTTGTTATACAGATCTTTTTCAGCTATTTAGGTAGAAACTGTATTTTCTACTTCTTTGTGTTTCCCACTATGCCAAGCACAATAAAATAGACAAAATAGCCTGTCCAGGTGGTAGTACAGTAGATAGAGCTTCGACTTGGGATGCCAAGAGCCCAGGTTTGAAACCCCAAGTTTGTCAGTTTGAATACAGGGTCACCAGCTTGAGTATGAGATCACAGACATAACCCCATGGTCACTGGCTTGAGCATAGTAGGGTCACTGGTTCAACTAAAGCCCCCCACCCAACCCCAGTCAAGGCACATATGAGAAAGTAATCAATGAACAAATAAAGTGCCACAACTACAAGTTGATGCTTCTCATCTCTCTCCCTTCCTGTCTGTCTGTCTGTCTCTCACTAAAAAAAAAAAAAAGAAAAAACAGAAAAAATTCACAAAATAGGCACTAAATGTTTAATCAATTTATTAATTCTATTATAATTTTCATCAAGTCCTGATTTTATTCTCAAATAATTTTCTAGTGCTGATATAAATTCTAAAAGCTATTTGATTAAAATATACATTAAGCAGGAAGTAATTAATGTTGTTTTCATAGCTCTATACATATCTTTCATTAAGCAGGAAGTAATTAATGTTGTTTTCATAGCTCTATACATATCTTTCATGGTGTCCATCATGAACTAAAAAGAGAAGTATTTTCCAATCTAATACGTGTTTCCTGCAGCTAGTGCCACTTTTAAGCAGCAGGCATAAATACCCCATATCCACTGCCAATACAAGTGACTTCATGTCTATTCCCGTTTTACTAAAGGACAATCTGTACTATGTGCTCCCATTTCAAACACACCAGGGAGACATATCATCCTTTGTCATAAAAGTCATCTGATAAATGAACTACTATCAATTCAAAGTCTATCTAATTTTCATAAATCATGTCTGTAGAACAGTCTTATTAATTCTGGGGATTTCTTGCTGGAGTATTAGAAGGATAGTGAAATACATTTTAAATGTCTAAAAGTTGAACATCTAGAACCATAACTGTAAAAATACAGCCAACAGAGAAACCTTTCAACTACAAATACTTAGTTCTGCTTCATTTCAAGGTAACACTGCATGTTAACATTATCACTTTGTTTTAATTTCAAGCAGCACAATTCAGAACATACACGGCTGCAAGTTCCTACGTCACAAGTAAGGTAAAAATCTTTAACTTTTAAATATATATTTTGCTATCTAAAATGTTTTCAGCTTAAAAATGTAATATTGGGCTCTAGCCAATTGGCTCAGTGGTATAGCATCAGTCTGGTGTGTGAATGTCACAGGTTTGATTCCTGGTCAGGGCACACAGGAAAAGCGCTCATCGGCTTCTCCACCCCATCCCTCTTTACTTTCTCTCTCTCCTCCCCTCCTGCAGCCATGGTTCAGATGGAGCAAGGGCCCCAGACAGGCAGAGCACCACCCCCAAGTGGACTTGCTGGGTAGATTCAGATCAGGACACATGTGGGAATCTGTCCAGTGGATCCCGATCAGGGCAGATGCGGGAGTTTCTCTGCCTTCCCTACTTTCACACAAAAAAAAAAAAAAATTATAAAAAATGTAATATTGTCCTTGGCCTGGCTGTTCAGTGTTTAGAGCAACATCCTGGTGTGCCAAAGTCACAAGTTCGATCCCAGGTCAGGGCACATAGGAGAAGCAACCAGTGAGTACACAACTAAATGAAACAACTAAAAGGAATAATTCATTGGTGCTTCTCTCTTTCCCTGTCTCCCTCCCATTTTCTCTCTATCTCAAATCAACAGAAAACTTAAAATAAAATAAAAATGTAATATTTATAAAGCCCTCGAACTTCCCATGTACTTTCTATAAAAACAATGTGAATTTTCTAATGTCAGAGATAATGATCAAAATCTTATGTTAATTCTTAGACTATCTTAGAGGAAGTTTTTAAAAATGTTTTGGTCAAATAAGCCAGGACCACATTTCCATGTGAAGCAACTTTTTCTTAATGAAAACCCAGTTCTAACAATCTTTGCATGTGATAAAAATTGTCCATGTGGTACTCTTCATTTTAATAGATCAGTTTCTTCATCAATTCATGGCACTATAAAAAAGAAAGATGTGCAATGTAGCAGACGTTTCTAAACTAGTATGTCTTGTATGTCTCACAGTTATCAAATACACCATAGCTAAATAGAGCCCTTGTTATTACATTATCAAACAGCATAGATTCTGGAGTTCCATATTTGTTGGCTAAACTATATTTGTGTGAAAGGAAGAACAATGGCAATTTTTCTGCATAGTGGTTATTAAAATACTTTTTGTAGAAGTAGATCATCTTCAAGAGGAGGTGTGAATGATGAGGATGCAATCCAGGAGAAATTTTACCCGCCTCGTTTTATTCAAGTGCCAGAGAACACGTCAATTGATGAAGGAAGATTCTGCAGAATGGACTTCAAAGTAAGAGAAGAGTTTTTAAAATACTGGGGGGAAATTAACAATGGGATACTAAATTTTGAAAAATGTCTTCTTCCTCTTCATAGCTTGCTACAGCTTGAGAAACAGTCGTCTAGTGGATAATAAGAACACAAATGCTGGAGCCAAGCTTACCTGGATTTGAATCCTGGCTCTGTCACTTTTCAGCTATGTAACCTCAGACAAGTCACTTAACCTCTCTGTGCTTCTGTTACACCCGTAAAATGAGAATAACAAATGTACCTACTTCATAAAGTTGTCTGAGAATTAACTGAATAAATAGGTATAAGGTAGTCACAATAAAGCCTACCACCTAATAAATACTCTTCGTGAAGCTATCACATTCAAACAGCTCTGACTATGTAGGTCAGGGGATAGAGCATTGTCCCAGCATGCTGAGGTTTCGGGTTCAACCCCGCATCAGGGCACGTATGAGAAACAAACAATGAGTACAAAACAAAGTGGAGTAATGAGTTGGTGCTTCTTGTGCTCTCTCTCCCTTCTCCGCTCTTCCTCTCTCAAATCAATAAAAAAATGTTTTTTAAAAAATTCAAGCAATCCTGCTTTCTCTCAGCTTAAAAGAGTTCTTCAAGGTAGAATAGTTTTTTAGAAAGGCCTACAATTTCATTATCTTTGTGCTGAATAATTTTTTCTTATGTTTTTCTAAATTCCTTACGAGAGTCAGTGTATGGCTGTAATTATTAAGGCTTATATAACAACACTTAACAAACTGCCACTTATACATCAGAACTAGAGCTCAAGAACAGTTTTGGAAAGGTTATTCATGAGATCAACAAGCCTCGCATAAAAATGTGCTTCTGGGATTGCATTTGCCTAGCCAGAAAAGCCACATGACTTCCATATTCCTTAATTAAAAGATCTTAAAGAGCTTGAATTTGCATATGAAAGAACTGGATGTGCTTTAAGATAATCTGTAAATACTACTTGTAAGAGCTTTAATTTGTACTGTTTTGTTAAAAACTATTGAAAGCAAATACTTTTCAAGCTCTTTGCATTTTTTATCACAGATCCACTTGGGTACTGGAATTGTTAAAATTCATGGACAAACGGGTTCCAGTGATGCTATAATTTAAAATTCTGTCATGTCATCTCCTTGTGTTTTCATTTCTAGGTGAGCGGACTGCCAGCTCCTGATGTGTCATGGTATCTAAATGGAAGACCAGTTCAATCAGATGATCTTCACAAAATGATAGTGTCTGAGAAGGGCTTTCATTCACTCATCTTTGAAGTGGTCAGAGTTTCAGATGCAGGGGCTTATGTATGTGTTGCCAAGAATAGAGCAGGAGAAGCCACCTTTACTGTGCAGCTGGACGTCCTGGGTAAGCCTTCCAAGAGATCATAAAATATCTTTAATCCTGCGGTATTAAAAAAGAAAGTATTAAAAAAGAAAACGCCAGAGAACTTCATACTTAAGGTTAATGCCTACACTATACAATCCAGTAGAACCCCAGTTTTTACACAAAAGCCACAAATGGGGCTGGGAATAAAAGGAGGTTGATATTCTTGAGGGAAACAATGAAACTAGAATGGCAGCTTTACCACCAAAGCTTTTCTGGAAAGGAAATAAAGAAATGACACAATTTAAGACAAACCAAATAAGGTAATAGAATTATTTCTATAGATGTAACTGATCTTAAAGTTAAAAAAAAAAAAAGTTAGGCTCTGGTCTACAGTCTAAAATAATCTAACTCCCATTTTCACAGAATTGTCATAATCATGCATAGTTTAAAACTGAAAGGGAAAGGTCAGCTTTTCGCCTTAGACTGTGTTCCTTTTACTAGGAAACTTGTCTGTAATTACAACAAAAACATGCCTACTTGCTTTAGAAAACAGGAATGGCAAAACTCATGTCTCAAATTATCTTTGTAAAGCAGTTCTCATAAAATAAATGTTCACTTTTAAAATATTACAATTTAAGTGCTTTAAATTTATCACAGTTGTAATGGTTTAAACTATGATGTATCATATGAGAAGTTTTAATATAATGCATTGTTTGTTATACAAAAGCTTGATTAAGTTGGAAATTTTCCTTGAGTCTGTATTGTACCCAGATCACTGAAAAAAATCTTTAAGACTATTCTATAGAATAAGGAGTCTCATGCTAAGTGAAAAACTAATGATCTAGAAATCAAAGAACAAAAACAATTCAGGTGATTAAGCTTTGGGCAAATCCTTCTTGTGCTCCAAAAATACAGTTAATTTTAGAGCTAAGAGAGACCTTGGCAGACATTTGTCCAATCTCCTCATTTCTCCTTCAGAAAAGCTAGGGCTATGGTATTCTAGTATCATTTTCTCTTTTCACTCAGGTATCTGAAGCAAAGTAAAGACATAATAATTACTGATATTTGTATGTTATTGTACAGTTTACGAAATGCTTCTTCATTCACTGTCTTATCTGAGCCTCACACTAATTTTGTATGGCAGGCACAGCAGTCACTATTCCTGGGGTATTGTATTATTTTACAGTAGATAAAAACTGAGCCTCAAAGAAACTAAACAAATTTTTCCCAATTTGGCCCGGCAAATGCAGCAAATGAGAGAATCTGAAACCAAGTTGTCTGGTACTCTTTCCACCACTCATGATGCCTCCCTATAGATGACATGATAAATGAGAATGGTTTACGGGTAAATTCTTTAAATGAAATATGGTTATAAATTCAATGCATCATTATCCTGTTTTAGAACTCTGGATGGGGCAATAATACAACAGTATTGTACATTATTTTAGCTAAAGCTTCCAGTCCTGTATTACTGTTAAAAACGTTATCAACATACAAATCTCAGCTTGACCAGGTGGTGGTGCAGTAGGTAGAGGATCAGATTGGGACGCAGAGGACCCAGGTTAGAAAACTCAAGTAGTTGCCAAGCTTGAGCGCAGGCTCATTCAGCTTGAGCATGGGCTCAACAGCTTAAGCGTGGAGTCACTGGCTTGAGCATGGGATCCTAGACATGACCCCATGGTTGCTGGTTTGAGCAAGGGATCACTCGCTCTGCTGTAGTCCCCCAGTCAAGGCACATATGAGAAATCAATCAATGAACAACTAAGGAACCACAAGGAAGAATTGATGCTTATCTCTCTCCCTTCCTGTCTGTCTGTCCCTATCTGTCCCTCTCACTGACTGTCAAAAAAAAAAACCATACAAATTTCATACTTTAGTTTGACTTAATATCCTTTTAATAATATTTCAAATACTTTATTTTTTTCATTAATATGTAGCAAAAGAACATAGAAGAGCACCAATGTTTATCTATAAACCACAGAGCAAAAAAGTTTTTGAGGGAGACTCAGTGAAGCTAGAATGCCAAATCTCAGCTATACCTCCACCAAAACTTTTCTGGAAAAGAAATAATGAAATGGTACAATTCAACACTGATCGAATAAGGTAGGAAAACTATTTCTAGACTTAACTATAATTTACTTTGGTGAATTCATTATATTTTTAATGCATTACAAATGGCATGCATTGTGATCCAAATTTGTCTTGTTTTTAAAACAGATATAGAAATACAATAAACCTCATTAAGCCAGAATTTACTAATCAGAAATGTAAAACATAAAGTAGGCTAACATTTACCTTGTTATTAACAATAAACAAAGATGGCTCAAGGAAATAGATGATTTAAACAAGATTTGGTGGGGGACGTTTAACTTAAGAAAACCAACAGCTATTTGGCAGTGACTAAATATAACCTCAGAATTTTCAAACGTTTCTTTTTCTTATTAGTCTGACTCTGCAGACCAGGAACATCATAAATAAACTTTAACAGAAAAATTAATTTCTATACTTTAAATTTTCAATTGTTTCTTTTCAGCTTATATCATGATAACTCTGGAAGAGTTACCTTACTGATAAAAGATGTAAACAAGAAAGATGCTGGGTGGTATACCGTGTCTGCAGTTAATGAAGCTGGAGTGACCACATGTAACACAAGATTAGATGTCACAGGTATGTCAGTCACACTGTTACCAGTGTTAAGTCAAGTGTTACAAAGGACTTACCCAGAAAGACTTAATAAGAAACACATATCCCAGCATTGCACAAAATGGGAGGGATTTCCCTCATACATAATCAATTTTGATTTTTTTTCCTTTTCCTGTTGATAGTATAACCCATTTGTTTAGGTTTTCTGAATTAACTTTTATTTAATCGATTTCAGCTCGTCCAAACCAAACTCTGCCAGCTCCTAAGCAGTTACGTGTTCGGCCAACCTTCAGCAAATATTTAGCACTTAACGGAAAAGGTTTGGATGTGAAACAAGCTTTTAACCCTGAAGGAGAGTTTCAGCGTCTGGCAGCTCAATCTGGACTCTATGAAAGTGAAGAACTTTAATAAATTTACCAACACTGGAAAACACAACTACTCTATTAGTAATATATTCAATTAAATTTCTGAAATAATTCCATAGCTATATTAACAGATTATGGCTTTCATTAGATATAACTAATATAAATTTAAAATACTATTTATCCTTCGACTATTGCACATTCTATCTACTTCTCTGGTTTGTGAAGCCAACAGAAAATCTGGATAAATAAGTTTGTAATTGTAGAGGATTATCTTAAAATCTGGGATTTTAACACTGAAGTCATACACATTTAACAATTACAGGTTATGAACTAATATCAACTTTTTGGACAAATCTAATGCTTGTAATAAGATGTACTGGTACTGCTTTCTAAATACTGTTTTACCCATTTTCTCTTATAGGAATACTAACATGGTAGACATTATCTGAGTGTTCCACAGTTTTATGTCAAAAGAATAAAGTTTCAATTATTTAAAAGTCTCCTCTTCACAAAAGTTTATGTATTTAATATAAAACTTATGATTTTTACTTATCGAACAATTAGCAAACCCTATGAATAACAAGTTCCAAAAGAGCAATAATATTATATTATATTCTAGAACAGTGTATCTTCTTGGTAGAACTCCCAGCTCAGTTACTCCTCAAATTGAGCTAGATTTTCCAAGGTTTGCACTTCAAAGGCATATAAGGAAATCTCTCCTGAAATACTGATTTTGTTTTAACCAAATAAGTCACTAATTCTTCAAGTTTTTTGAGACCACTGAGCTCAATGGAATAAGAATCCTCTGTAGAGTCATCTGCATAATTCTTACACTTAACGAAAATCAGAACAGCTATATTGGGGGGGGGGGGAGGTTCCTTCTACATTTCAAGTTCAGATAACCTGTTACACTAAAAACCATCATTCTGTAAGCATCTGAGAGCCTTAGTACAGAAGAGGGCAAATCCTTTTATTAAACTATGTTTAAGCTAGGTCAGTAACCTTTCCTTTTCCCCAGGACCCCTGCCCACTGCCCATCAGCCTTTTCCTAGGCCTTTCCTGTTCTTTTTATCATCGGTAGCCTCTGACCCACTCTACTGTGTGTGGCCTAGTTTTGTGTTTTATTTGCCCATAAAACATCACTTATCAACATCAGACTAAATCTTTTTCAGAGAAATAACAAAAGTGGCTTTATTTTTTCCTTTCAAAACAAAGTGATTGGTTTTCTTTGCTGGCTGCTCTGGGGCCTTTCGACTGCTTTCTGTTTTATTTTCCATTTACCAACATGACAATCCCTTCTGTCTCATATGCTGGTGGCTTTAAATGCATTAATTTACAGCCCAATTCGTTTGGCTCTTTCTATAGCCAGTTTACAAACCCCTTGTCACCTCCGCAGCTTCGGCGCCAGACGTGCGTCTGCGCTCCCAAGGACTACGGCTCTGGCCTACGTTTTACATAATCATTGCAGAGCTGGATTTCTTTCTTTTTTTTTTTTTTTTTTTTTTTTTACCCATTTTAACGCTCCCTTCAGTCATCCTGGGTGGAAAAAAGGGAGGGAGCTATTACTAGCAACCTGTCTCGGTCAATAATAGCCAGTTCCTCCCGGAGCAGCGGCACCGAGCGGCCCTGGCTCGGCGTTCGGGCCCCGGTGGCCGGCGCAACTCGCCCCAACAAGCCGTAGACTTGGGTAAATTATTTACCCTCTCTTCACCCTAGGTTTTTTCCTCTCTGCACCCTCGGTTTCTTCAGAACTAAAAGGAGGACAAAACACCTACCTTTCAAGAAGGAGGGTGTGAAGACCAATAAATATTAAAGGTATTCAAAAAAGAGTAGCCCGTTATAATTACTATTTTTATGATTAACCTCAGGCCCAAAGCCATGTTTGCCCTAGAAGTCGACCCTCCGCAGGAGACAAACGCCGCAATCTCTAGCCCCGCCTCGGGCGAAATCCTTCCAGAACGTCCTGGGTGCGCACGCGCACGCGCAACTTGTAGCGCAGCTTGCATCCCTCGAGGAGCTGGAGGCTCGCGCAGGCGCATGACCTAGGCGAGTCGCGCAGGCGCAGTAGGCCTCGGGAGGTTGAACAGGCGTCTTTTCCAGATCCGCCATGCCTGTGGCATCCCGTTGGCACGAAGGCGGTGAGAGGTCCTCCAGTGAATGGGTGGGACAGGGCGGAATTGGCAAGTCCTAATACCCCGGAGAGAATTCTGTTAGCCCCATAGCTGCTCATGTGAAGATGTGACCTCCAGCACGTTTAACCCTCACGGCCTCCCTTTAAGCGGCTAGGGTACGCGAATCCATTTTACAGACTGGAAAACAAGCCCTTCGGAGACTTGGCACTTGCCCTTTGCCGAGGCTCGAGCTGAACGCTGGCATTTGCTGTACAGTGATCGTCGTTAGACCAGTCTTCCTAAGTCCTTTGTTGTCGTGATCTTGACCGAACCCCAGGCCACGTTCTCTTCCCCCTCCAGGCTTGCCAAGAATCAGTATTAACCTGGTGGTGAAAACTAAGACGGATTTGAAGGTTTAATTTTGTGTTTTGGTTTTTCATTTTAAGACTGGTATTGTCCTATACATTCATGTTATGTTATAAAATTAGTATACAGTCACAAAATGTCCATTTACCCTACCCCCATGGGAAAATGGTAGTAATTATTCCTCCCTCATGAAAGTGAGAATAAACTATCAGAAGCCACTAGTCCTGTCCTTCACATAGGGTAGCACTAAAAGTAGATGTTTTTCTAGCATTATTATTTATATACATTATGAGTTAGATAATAATATAAGTTTTGTTTTATATCTAACAGGGATTCCAAAACCTAAGCGGCATGTCAGAGAGGAAATAGAAAATACAATCACACTCCAGGAGTTATTATTCTACTTTATTTTTTTAATAGACCTATGTATATGTAAGTACACAGCTGTAGATTAAAATGCTGTTTGAACTAAAGTTATGTAGAGATGAGAAATAAAACGTGGGGTTTATAAAATCATAGGCTTTCAGAGTAATAAAACCTCAAAAATTAGCGACACATTTCAGACATCCTACATTTTAGATTGAGGCACTGTCTGGGTATCTCGGTTAGAGCATCATCTCAGTGCACCAAGGTTGTGGTTTCAATTTCTTTCTTCGCTCTCTGTCTCTCCCTCCCTTCCTCTCTCTGAATCAATAAATTTTAAAAATTCATTTAGCTTGACACTATTTCCATTTCTTAAGAGACAAAACTTGAGATTACAGATGTAAAGCTTTCATAGTCACCATTTATTGAATTAATTGTTCCTTTCTGTTGGCAGTTCTATCTTGAATATAAATTATTCCCTTGACTTGGCAATTCTAACTTGATTTCTTTTAGAGCCATATGGATACATTGCTCAATTTCATAGGTCAAACTACAAATGAGGCTAAAGAAGTTAGTCTTAGTGTCTGCTTATTCTTCTTCCTGTTCCATTGCACAATTAATAATAAAATATGCTTGTGCTGAGTCACAGAACAAATGGATCAATGCAAATCTTTTAAGGAAGACTAGAAAAATTTCTCAGCCTGAATACCTCCCATTTTTGGGTCATTAATTTTGACTTAATCAATATTAAGGAGCACTTTATCTTTAGAATGTCCAATATAGGGTAGATGTAAGCTCACTTGCCACATTTACCTCTTTTTGTATGGACTGCGTACTGGCAATTGTATATCAATAATTGGTTTGTAGGAGTACCTTGAATTGGATCTTGATTAAAAAGACAACTATAAGGCCCTGGCCAGTTGACTCAGCGGTAGAGCGCTGGCCAGGCATCTGAAAGTCCCGGGTTGGATTTCCAGTCAGGGCACAAAGGAGAGGTACCCATCTTCTTCTCTACGCTTCCCCCTCTCCTTCCTCTCTATCTTTCTCTCTTCCCCTCTGGAAGCCAAAGCTCCATTGGAGTAAAGTTGGCCCCGGGCGCTGAGGACAGCTCCATGGCCTACTTCTCAGGCACTAGAATGGCTCTGGCAGCAATGGAGCAACGCCCCGGATGGGCAGAGCATCGCCCCCTGGTGGGCATGCCAAGTGGATCCCAGTAGGACGCATGCAGGAGTCTCTGACTGCCTCCCCACTTCTAACTTCAGAAAAATACACACAAAAAAAGACAACTATAGCCAGTCTTATAAATTAGGATATCTTAGACTGGTTTTTAAATGCTACAGAACATTTAGGGACTGGAAAAATAGAAAAGATCATAATCCCATTATTCAGAGATCAAAAACACCTTTTTGTAATTTGAAAGCAACTTAAATCTCCATCAACAATTTAACATTATTTACAGTGAAATAATGCAACATTAAAGAATGTCATAGACTCATGTGTGCCATGGAATGATGTTGAAGATACATAGTTTCTAAAAATTAAAGGGCTTCTAGCAAAAATAATAATACATATTTAGGCCACACTTCACTCTAAAAGTTACTCACCCACCCCTAGAAAAAGAAAGTAAAAAAGAATACTAGTTAATACTTGTTAAAATTCTGGCTCTGGACAGTTGACTCAGCGGTAGAGCATCAGCCTAGTGTGTGGATGTCCCAAGTTCAATTCCCAGTCCTGGCATATAGGAGAAGCAACCATCTACTTCTCCCCCACTCCTCTTCCCCCTTCTCCCCCGCACCCCCTTACCCACGACTTGATTGGTTTGAGCACATTAGCCCCAGGTGCTGAGGAAGACTCCATAGAGCCTCCACCTCAGGTGCTAAAAATAGCTTGGTTGTGAACATGGCCCAAGATGGGCAGATCATCAGCCCTAGATGGGGGTTGCCGGGTGGGTTCCAGTTGAGGTATATGAAGGAGTCTATCTCCTCTCCTCTCACATGGAAAAGAAGAAAAAAAATACTTGTTAAGACTTTTACTATGTGCCATAACAAGTTTTAAATGTTCCACATGCCTTACCTCCCTTCTCATAGCAAAACTATTAGAGATATTATTCCTATGATAGGACTCAAACTGTTATCTGTCTGAATAGCCTTAACTATTCACCATTGTATATTGCCTACTTTTCAATATGGCAAAAGCCAATTTGCAGAGTATTATGTACAATGTCATCTCGTTTTTGTAAAAATAGTTCTTTTCTTTATGAATGTGTATGCATATAGAAAAATCTGGAGAGTATATGCCAAATCTAACTCTAGCAGTGAAATTACAGGAATCTTCTTTCTATTTTGTATATTTCTATTTTAAGATTTTTATTACTTTATAATTATAAAAGAATTAAAATGAAATTTCAAAACAAAATTGGAAACAAATTGTAAGTATATATTTAATTATAATAAACTTTGTTTTTAAACATAAGTTTTTAAACAGAAAATTCTTCTTCTTAGTGACTTTTGGGATGGTAAACCCACATATGTATTACTTAAACAAAGTTATGTCATCTCTGTTTTTGGACACTTCTGTGCCTGGTGAGGAGAGAACCAACTTTAAATCAATTCGCAGGATTACTGATTTTTGGAAGGTAAGGTATCATGTGACTGGATAAAGTAGCTGTAGGTATTGCGTAAACCCGAGCACATGTAGCAGGCACTTGATACATATTTGTTGAAGGAATAAGTAAAAATGAATGTCATTTCTTTATATTAGAAGCAACCAACCAGTAAGTGTTTATTGAGGACCTGCATTCTCAGTGTGATAGAGTTCTTATAACTTTAAAAAGCTAATTATTATTTATTGCATTTGGAAAATAGGAAGCTTCTTATGTAGGGTTTAGGATCCAAAGACAGTCTTTAATTGTGTAGAGTGTAACTTACTCTTTAAAAAATCCTTAAATTGCCCATAAAGTAAAATATATGTGATTTGAGTATACTATACAACCCTGTACTGTGTGTTACAATAATGTACAGTATATAGTAAAGAATACATATACAAAATATAATTTTATAGTGTTTTTAATTGCATAAGAGAATCATTCCTTCAACATTGGAGCAGACTTGTTTTTCTGTTACACTTAGCAAGATGCTTACATTATGAGGAAAGAACAGTTAGGGAAACAGCAGTTTGGGGTATCCCATGTCACAACCATTGGAACATAACGTAGAGGAGGTAGGAAAGGCTTTCCTGAGGTGATGACAATTCAGTTGAGTTCTAAAGGATGAATAATGGAAGGGCATTCTAGGAAGAATAAACAATATGTTACATAAATAATATGGACCTATGTTTGACATTACCTGTACAGACATAGAAGATGAGGTAGAAACAGCCAAACTATGACTTACTGTATTGCCCATGTATAAGACGCACCCTTTTTAAAAACATGTGGGCTCTAAAACCTGGGTGTGTCTTATACAGTGGTTGTAGATTTTTTACTTGCTTGTCCCGCTTTTTCATGCTTGTTTTTTTGCTCGTTGAAGACAGTGATTCGTCATCAGATATAGATGAGGACAAGCTAATGGATGGAATTTTTGACAGTGATGACGAGTTGTATGAATTTTATCATGAATAAAATTTGAGTTCTGCAGTGGCGCAGTGGATAGAGCGTCGGACTGGGATGCAGAAGACCCAGGTTCGAGACCCCGAGCTCGCCAGCTTAAGCGCAGGCCCATCTGGCTTTAGCAAAAGCCCATCAGCTTGGACCCAAGGTCGCTGGCTCCAGCAAGGGGTTGCTCGGTCTGCTGAAGGCCCGCGGTCAAGGCACATGTGAGAAAGCAATCAATGAACAACTAAGGTATTGCGACGGCAATGAAAAACTAATGATTGATGCTTCTCACCTCTCTCCGTTCCTGTCTGTCTGTCCCTATCTATCCCTCTCTCTGACTCTCTCTCTGTCCCTGTAAAAAAAAAACAAAAAACAAACTTGAGTTCAATAACTTTACGTAATACATTTTTTTCAAATTTTGGGCCCCAAAATTAAGGTACATCTTATACATGGGGAAATACAGTAGGTCAAATCATGAATGCCATGCTAGAAATTTGAAACTTATCAAAGAGACAAGGTCATTATCATCATCATCATTAATATTAATGTCTTAATAATTTTATTTTCATACTCATCCTCAAATCACTGATTTTTATACTCCTATGGATAACATTATGAATGTAGATTCTGTTATACAGTTGACATTAAAATATTTTTCCCATAACATTTATCTTTCTATGTGAAGTTTATGGAAGGACCCCTTCTGGATGGTTTGTACTGGGACTCATGGTACAATAACAACAATTTGTATGATTTAAACAACAGCAGTCGCATCTACTATGAGAACATACTTTTAGGAGTTCCCAGAGTCCGTCAGCTAAAAGTCCGAAACAACACGTGCAAGGTCTATTCATCCTTTCAGTCTTTGATGAATGAATGTTATGCCAAATATACTCCTGAAAATGAAGATATATCTGACTTTGGCCTTAAAGATGATACTGAGTAAGTAGTGTTACATTATACATAACTTTTCTAGCAGCTTACCATTGTATCTTCAAATAGTTGTGAAAATATGTGTATTTTCCAAATAATACCAACAGCGGTCTTGTTCCAATAATAGTATCAAAGGACAACTCAGAGACACAGTGTTTAGAAAAGGAAGAGTGGCCTGACCAGGCGGTGGCGCATTGGATAAAGCATTGGACTGGGATGAGGAAGACCCAGGTTCGAGACCCCGAGGTCGCCAGCTCGAGCACAGGGCCATCTGGCTTGAGCAAAGGCTTGCCAGCTTGGACCCAAGGTCGCTGGCTCCAGCAAGGGGTGGCTCGGTCTGCTGAAGGCCCGCAGTCAAGGCACATGTGAGAAAGCAATCAATGAACAACTATGGTGTCACAATGGCAACGAAAAACTAATGATTGATGCTTCTCATCTCTCTGTTCCTATCTGTCCATCCCTATCTATCCTTCTCTCTGAGTCTCTCTCTCTCTGTGTCCCTGTAAAAAAAAAAAAAAAAAGAAAAGGAAGAGTGAACCTATTATTTTTTTGTTTACCTAAATTATATAAAGTGTTTTCATTTTTTCTAGTATATGAAGTGCTAACTCATTGAACACAAGGCAGAGCATCCATTTTTTATCTATCAATACTCAATGAGTTCTGGCTCTGGCCAGATTCACCTGAAACACATCCCAAATGCTTCTTGTAATCCATAAGGAGTATCTAGGTGTCTTAGGCAACTTTTCTCCTTTCTCACTCTGTCTGGCTTACTTCAGTGATATCTCTCTTCTTGCCAATATTCAAAAGTGGCAATTATGCTCTAAAGGCACTGTATCTGATGATGCCTGCCAAAGATGTTATGGCCATTGTTTTCCAAAATGGCTGAGGCTACTGCTGGTGTGGACTCCTGTCTACACTTTATATTAAAAATAGGAAAGCCCAACGCCACAGGCTCTATCTCCCCTTAGCACAGCAGCTGTTGGCCTCACTGCTTTTAGGGTCCTATGAAAATATTTAGGAGCAGATAATAAATCTTTTTAAAAATTAAATATTCACCAAAGAGACAAAAATATTTACAAAGGTCCAACCTTCCCTTCTACTCACAATTCCCACTCCAGAAGCAGCGACTTTTAGCTCTTCTAATTGTTTCTTCTGTTATATACTTCTTATTTCTAAATAATATGCTTATACTTCTATTACTTGATTTTACAGTTTTATGTATCACCTCTATCATGGAAGGTGTCTGTCATGTATCCCTTTTATACCACTCCTTCTATACACATTCTTTTCATTTCTCTTAGTTGATAATTATGCCATAATTTTTGTTAATCATCAGTCAATGTTTATATTATAAATAGTAACAATAATTACATCTCCTTTCTTGAACAGCCTCCTCAGAAACCCCAGAATTATGCCCACGTTGCTTTGTGGTTTTGGTTGACTTATTTTTTCTTTTCATTTTTGAATGTTCTTCAGTGAAATGAAGTGCTTATATAATTCTTACAAATCTAACAAATTCATAAACATATTGATATTATCTTAAAAACTGCAATACTATGCACTCTTTCCCCTTCAATGAAAAGTTACAAGATGAATCAGTTTATTTATATACACATTTTATCAGACCAGGTGGTGCTACAGTGATAGAGCATTGGTCTAGGATGCTAAGGACCCAGGTTCAAAACCCTGAGGTCACCAGCTTGAGCACAGGCTCATCAGCTTGAGCACGGGCTAGCCAGCTTGAGCGTGGGATCATAGACATGACCCCATGGTTGCTGGCTTCAGCCCAAAGATCCCTGGCTTGAAGCAAGGACACTGGCTTGAGCACGGGGTCACTGGCTCAGCTGGATCCCCAGGGTCAAGGCACTTAGGACAAAGCAATAAATGAACAACTAAAGTGTCACAAAAACAAGTTGATGCTTCTCATCTCTCTCCCTTCCTGACTGTCCCTCTCTCCTACTTAAAAATAAACAACAACAAAAAAATACACATTTTAAATTAGAATTTCGAGACTAATCTGTTAGGTATTCAACATTCCAAATCCTCATAACAATTACAGATCATTTAAATTCCAAAATTTATATTATGGATTTGGAATTGTAATAACTTTCATTCCCTAACAACCAAAATAAGAATCAATTTGTCCTTGTTTGTCTATCTAAAATGTAACATTCATTAAAAACAAAAGAAATGGAAAGTAGGAGAGTGTCAGTGTAACAATTTTTTTTAAAGTTTCTTTTTTTATTATTTATTCATTTTAGAGAGGAGACACAGAGTGAGAGAGAGAAAGAGAGAAAGGGGGGAGGAGCTGGAAGCATCAACTCCCATATGTGCCTTGACCAGACCAGTGCAGGGTTTTGAACTGGCGACCTCAGTGTTCCCAGGTCGACGCTTTATCCACTGCACCACCACAGGTCAGGCAACAATTTTTTTTTTAAGAGAGAGGAAGGGCAAGGAAGAGAGATGAGAAGCATCAACTTGTAGTTGAGTCATTTTAGTTGTTCATTGATTGCTTCTCCTACATGCCTTGATAGGGTCATCTGGCCAAGCCACATGACCCCTTGCTCAAGCTAGTGACCTTGTGCTTAAGCCAGTGACCTTGGATTTCAAGCCAGTGACCATGAGATCATGTTGATGATCCCACGCTCAAGCCAGCGACCCTACACTCAAGCTGGTGACCTCAGGGTTTTGAACAAGGTACCTAAGTATCCCAGGTCAATGTTCTATCTGTTGCACCATCAGTCAGACTCCCCCACCCCCTTTTTTTTAACTACCACTTTTGAACCAAAGGTTAGCTAAAATTCTTGAAATACTTTTTGGTCAGGCTTCTCATCTCTCCGTAACTCTTTTTATAAATCTAACAGATGGAAGTACTCTCCTCCTAGTGTCAAATCCCCTTGGCACTCGGGATTGGTTGGTGTTTACCGAAATGGGGGATATATTTTCACTTTATCAAAGTCAAAATCTGAAACCAAAAACAAGTTCATTAAGCTTCAACTGAACAGCTGGATCACAAGAGGAACTAGAGTTATTTTTATTGACTTTTCATTATACAATGCTAATGTAAATCTGTTCTGCATCATCAGGTGAGTGACTCAAAACCTCTTTATTAATATATCAAATTTTAAAAGCATCTAGAGCCCTCGTTAGGGTTTCCAGTTTTTACATGTCTATGCTGAGATCAAAATTATAAGCTTCAAAATAAATATAGTTCTGCTAATAATGAAAAAGAAGGTAAAGCAACATTATATTCAGTTTTATTCTTTCAGATTCTATTCAAGAACATGGAGAAGTATTAGTTTTATATGACTAGTTTCATATAAACCTTATTTCTTATCATTCAGCAATTGCAGAGATCTAACATTTAGCCTTATTCTATTCAGATCATTCAAATCTGTTGATTTCCTGTCAGATTGAGCTTTTTTCATTAAGTTATTAATTTTAGTCTCAGGAATGAGTAATTTTTATTTCAGATAATATATAACAGTAGACAGCATCCTAGAAATGATTGGCGCCTGTGGTGACTTGC
Organism: Rhynchonycteris naso; assembly: GCA_037038555.1. NCBI lineage: Eukaryota > Metazoa > Chordata > Mammalia > Chiroptera > Emballonuridae > Rhynchonycteris > Rhynchonycteris naso. Next base: position 99,482,014 of record CM073003.1, read on the forward strand.
AAACATGGCCCTAATTCTTCACATCTTTGCCATGTAGCCTTGGAAGTGTCCTGCCTCTCAAAGGGGGGTGCACTGTCCAGCTCGTGATGCTTGAACTCAACCATGTGATATGCTCTCATCAATGGAATGTTAGCAAATATCATATAAGCAGTAGCTTGAAATGAGTCTATACAATAAAATTTGCTCTCTTGCACCCTTGCCATTGCATGAGAAGGATGTGATCATGCTAACTTGTTTAACCCACGAGGAAGAAGAGAGACATCCTCTCATGCAGAGGAGGAGAACCAACCAAAGAGAAAACATTCTTTCCATTGGTCCAGTTAACTTAGGTCATCTGCCTATCCTGGACCATACTAATTGGTTTAAGACTGGGTTCGAGAGGCAAAGGAAATAGGATAACCATGACTGAATCTGTCTGGGGATTGAATCAGCTTCCTCTAGTGACCTGGGAATGGGTAGAGACCTGAGATAACCAGGGTTCTATTAAAAGAAGGAATTGGGTAACAACTGGAGACAGGCAAACCATAACATCCACTATAATCTCAATGAGCCATTTTTCCTTCATAAGTCTAAAATTTTTACTCTGAATGGAATATGGAATTGGCATTCATTGTGAATAGGGGATTTTGCCCTTGTGCAATAGTTACAGTGAAACACAACCAGGGCCTTTAAAATTTGTAAAAATGAATAAAAGAAGTGAATTACCTTAAGCAGTCAATGGATATTATACCTATTATTTTATAGTTCTTCTCTTCAGGGAGTCAGAGCTTTTTACTGACATTATTGCCCTTCTCACTAACCCTTTTCAGGATACAGTGAAGAAAACAAATCATTTTTATGTTCTAAACAAGAGTAGAAACATTGGGTTAACTGGCTTAAAAGCATATAAAGAACTCCCTAGAATACTAGATAAAGTCCAGACTTCTTTAGATTTTATGCTTATTTTGTGTTACCTTCTAAAAAGTTACTTTTTAGAAACTTCAGCATATTTTGAATCTTTTATTTTGAAATTTGTAGTATATCTAATAATTAGTTGTGAGGAAGAATATCACTTACACCAGTGGTTCTCAAAGTGTGCGCCAGGGCACACTGGTGTGCCCTAGATTTCCAGGTGTGCCCTATGGTATTCCAGAGAAATATGTGCCTATTGGGGACCAAAAAACCAATAGGGTTTTTGGAGTTTAGATTTTTGGGGGACAGAGGTGAGGGGAATTGGCTGTAAGCTGACAGTCTACCCAACCCCCCACCTCACTTGCCTGATTAGGTTGCAAAAGCCTGTTAAGCTGTGGTGCTGGATTGTTTACACTCCCCCCATGTTCCCCGGAAAGACTGGAGGCAAGTTTCTTCTAGCCTTTGTTTGGTGTAAAGTTAAGATGATATGTATGGTGGGGGTTTTCTGCACTCAAAACAATGTATTGATGAGGAAATGAGAGTTTGCCTTTCAAATATATGTCCAAACATTGAAGAAATCGCTAGGACACATCAGGCTCATGTTTCTCCTAAACACAAGAGTGAAAAAACAACACATTTGCACCAGGACCTGCCAAATTTACTAAATCTTAATAAGAATGTATCTCTATAAAAAAATATAACTTTTTTGTCATTTCTTTATTTTTTAACCCCTCATTTATACAAATTCTAAAAAACATACCTTAAAAAATGTAACATAAAAATGTTTTTTAATGTCAGAATAAATTTAATTTTGTCATATTTATTTCATTTAATTACCATAAAAGCACACTTGGACTTTATATTCTTATCTTTAATATTTGACTTAATTATTATAACATATTTCTCAAAATTTGTATATAGTGCACCTACAATTATTTGTAGGATTTTAAATGTGCCCCAACTTCAAAAAGTTTGAGAACCACTGACTTACACTAACACCTTATCTACTTATTTTCCTTTTTGCACATGTAGCTGGGTAACTAAACTTTTTTCCTTTTTAGATTATTTGTTTATACTTCCTACCAAAATATTGTTTCTTTCACTCCACTCACTTATCCTACATTGCACACCTACTGTGTGCAAAGTGAAACAAATTGTTCTCTTTTCTACTTGTTAACTGGTTGTTTTGTTTTGGCAGTGCCTTATTCTACTACCAATAAGATTTGCTAATATCTTTAGGTAGGAATAATTATTTTGTGACATTGTGATAGAGATTCTTGTTCCTTAAAGTAATGCCTATTCTTAATTAACTGAAGTTGTAGAGAACACTAGAAGTACAGTTAACAATGTCAAAAATTTTAAAATATTTAATGTTAGAATTTATGTTATTTATTTATTTTTATTTTAGTGAGAGGAAGGGAGGCACAGAGACAGACGCCCGCATGTGCCCAAACCGGGATCCACCCGGCAAACCTACTAGGGGGCAATGCTCTGCCCATCTAGGGCTGTTGCTCCATTGCTCAGCAAGGGAGCCATTTTTTAGTGCCTGAGTAAGAGGCCATGGAGCCATCTTCAGCGCCCCAGGCCAAATTGCTCAAACCATTTGAGCTATGGCTGCAGGACGGGAGAGGAGAGAGAGCACCACTACAGGTCCGGGTAGAATTTTTTTTTTTTAAGTTTCTTTTTATTTATTCATTATAGAGAGGAGACACAGAGTGAGAGAGAAAGGGGGGAGGAGATGCAAGCATCAACTCCCATATGTGCCTTGACCAGAGCAGTGCAGGGTTTTGAACTGGCGACCTCAGTGTTCCCAGGTCGACACTTTATCCACTGTGCCACCACAGGTCAGGCTAGAATTTATTTTTATACTTATATTTGCACATGGATGTTTGCATCCAACATCCAGTACCTAAGGTAAACATAACATTTGCTTTAGTAGAATATGTATGTGATCATGACATTCAAAAACAAGAAATATCTTGCCTAAGCTGTGGTGGTGCAGTGGGTAAAGTGTCAACCTAGAACACTAATTTTGCCAGTTCAAAACCCTGGGCTTGCCTGGTCAAGGCGCATATGGAAAGCAACTGCAAATTGATGCTACCCCCCAAAAAAAAATTTCTCTCTCTCTCTCCTCTTTCTAAAGTGAATAAGTTTTTAAAAAAAATTAAAGAAAAAAAAACAAGAAGTATCTCTGATAAGCTAAAGGAAGAGAGTATATTTCCCTCCTCTGAATAATTCAAGAATTATGTATTTTGGGGAGAGTCCTGACTAATAACAGTACAGCATTTTCTTGAACATCATTTCATTCTCCTGTGGGGATAAGTATTCCCAGTTATAAACAATCTAAACACAGAATAGAATGAATGTCTGACTAAAATCACATCTTACTTTCTCACTTACCTTTGTCTTTGACCACTGTAAATTTTTCTTTTTTGTTATTAAGTGAAAGGCAGGCAGGCAGAGACAGACTCCTGAAAGTGCCCCAACTAGGATTCACCCAGCAAGCCCCTACCAGGCAATGCTCTGCCAGGCTGCGCTGCTCCATTGCTTGGCAGCTGAGCTACTTTAGCTCCTGAGGCCAAGGCCATAGAGCCATCCTTAGCAGCAGGGACTAACTTTGCTCGAACCATTCGAGCCATGGCTGCAGGAGGGGAAGAGAGAGAGAAAAAAGAAAAGGAGAGTGGGAGGGGTGAAAAAGCAGATGGTCGCTTCTCCTGTGTGCCCTGACCAGGAATTGAACCCAAGACTTTCACATGCTGGGCCAATGCTCTACTGCTGAGCCAGCCAGCCAAAGCCCACTGTAAATATTCAATGTACAAAAAGAGTAGAACCATTAAAAAATAAATACCCTAGAAATGTTTCAAATTGAACCCATGACCTCAAGAAAACATATTTTGTGCAAAATAACTGATTATCATCACGTTACACATCAAAACCAATTAGAAATTTTTTCATTGAGCCTGATCTGTGGTGGCGCAGTGGATAAAGCGTTGACTTGGAATGCTAAGGTCACCAGTTTGAAACCGTGGGCTTGCCTGGTCATGGCACATACAGGAAGCAACTACTACAAATTGATGCTCCCCGCTCCTCCCCCCACCCCCCGCCTGTCCCTCTTTCTATCCTCTCTATGAAACCAATTAATAAAATATAGAGATTTCACATTGAATCACACACTGAAATACAAATGCCTGAAATGTACAATTACTTTCAAAAATCTAATTTTACAGATTGGTGGCAGAATTCCCCGCAATTGGAGGAATATTTACTTCGTGGCAATTTTACTCTGTGAAGCTCCTCACATTTGTTAGCTACTATGATTATTTTATTGCTTTCTGTGAAATAACATTTTTAATTTTTCTTATTGTCTACACAATACAAGAAGGCAAAAAAATAAAAGAATTTAAGTCTGTCTATTTCAAAAGTCTTTGGAACTGGTTAGAATTACTAATTGTGGTGGTAAGTATATACCCACATGTATGGTTGAAGGGACTCATATGAACCCATCAATAAGAGAGGTATATAAAAAGCAGAGGTTTCTGTTCATTGGGATTCACTTTAAAAGCTGCAAGTATCAATCATAAAATTAACTTTCATAGCACATACTAACGATGTGCCCAGAGGAGTAGGTAATCCCAACAGGTATTATGATTTCATGTGCACAGAGGGTCTCACTTCCCCCACTCAGAAATGTCTTCCCTACAGGGCTTCATGTTGAAAATCCTGGATGTTTTGGGACAGGGTTCTTTAAAATGTACTTTTCTATGTTGCCTAAATCTGCTTTCCTCCTCACACTGAATTTCGAAAGAACAGCCAAAAGACAAGCCTATGGAAAATATCGAAGGGGGAGGAGGTTTGAGCAGCCAGAGGGTAGCTTGTGGGCACAGAGGACACCAGCATGGGGAAATAGTCCCTGAAAGGAACTCCCAGGACTGCCAGTCCTGGTCACAAGAACATACTAAAATAAACATAGAGATGTAGGCAGGGCGGGACAAATGTAAGAACAAACATTTTTGGCTGATACAGTCTGATCTTTCACCCCTGTTGGCCAATTTAAGATCTAAGTGTTGCTTCCCAAAACCAGATTAAAAGTTTATCAAAGTCAGAAAACATGTCGTCTATATTTTTGGTATCCCCAATAGTGTTTAACATATGGCAGGCATAATGTTAAATGTTTAACGAGTACTTCAGGCAAGGGAAATTAAAATAAAATTTTCATGACAGTTATAAAGAGGTTGTTAAAGGACTCTAAAAGACTTTATTTATTTATTTATTTATTTGAAACTGTAAAATTTTTTCCTTGTTCTGTTACATGGTAGAAATATTAAACTTTTAGGTATCATGTGGTTATATGGAGCAGAAACCCTTACAGCCTAGTCAGAATTATATAATCATTTTATACATTTGTGCTTTATGACTCAAAGAAATAGAGAGATTAGGTAGCCAGTTGATTGATATTCTTCTATCTTTATGATTGTTACCTTAAACTTCTATAATCTGAGGTGTACTTCCATTTTCTAAAAGCCTATATTTTATCTCTCCCTCCATTTGTTGAACTTTTAATGAACATTTTCATTTGCTTCTTCATAGCCTGCAGGAGATTTAGATGTAGAAATAACCTCTAATTTAACCCTTCTTTTATTCCCATATAGTGGTGTTTCATGGCCGTTTTCTTCAACTCATACCGTATTACACAGAATTTTCTCTTACTTAAACAGCTGTTAAAAAGTACTGAAAAATATTCAGACTTCTATTTTCTTGCATACTGGAACATTTATTACAACAATATAATTGCTATTACCTTCTTCTTTGCATGGATAAAGGTATTTATATTTTATTACATTATATACAACAGAATAGATATACTAGTTTTATATTAGATATCAAAATGGGAATTTAAACTACAAAGTCATGAAACAAAAGAATATTTTTAACTATAAAGTAATTTTTAAAAAGATTTTACTTACTGATTTTAGAGAGACTTCTCATATTTGCCTTGACCAGGCAAGCCCGGGTTTTGAACTGGCAATCTTAGCATTCCAGGTCAATGCTTTATCCGCTGCGCCACCACAGGTCAGAAACCACAAAGTAACTTAAAAAGTAGTTTGGTCTTGGAATGATTGCTGGCAAATCTTCAAATACCCCTGATTATTAATAAGCACCTGCTTTAATTTGAAGCAGATTTCTTCTGAAGTTAATTTAACTTATTTTAAGTAATTATCATCTTTAATATTCTATTTCAACTAACTTTGTTCTTTTTCAGATAATCAAATTCATAGGCTTTAATAAGACAATGTTTCAGCTGTCATCAACCTTGTCCCGCTGTATCAAAGACATAGCAGGATTTGCCATCATGTTTTTTATAATATTCTTTGCTTATGCCCAGTTAGGATTTCTTGTGTTTGGATCACAGGTTGAAGACTTTTCCACTTTTCAAAATTCCATGTAAGCTCTTAGTATAAATGTGATTATATTTTCCAGTTTATAACCAGAAAAAAACCATGGAAATATCTATAATAAGTAGTAATATAAGTTTTAATAATTTTAAAATTGGTTTGATATTTTTACTGATGGCTATACCACTGGTCCCTCGTCTATCGTAGGGGTTAGGTTCCAGAACCCCCCACAATAGGTGAAAATCTGCAAAGTAGTAACTTTATATTTATTTTTATTACTTATATATATTTTAAGGCTTTATTAACCCTTCCCACACTCATAAACCTTTCCCACACTGTTATTAACCTTTCCTACATTCTTTTCTTTTTTCTTTCTCTACAGGGACAGAGAGAGAGTGAGAGAGGGACAGAAAGGGACAGACAGACAGAAACAAAGAGAGATGAGAAGCATCAATCATTAGTTTTTTGTTGCCATTGTGACACCATAGTTGTTCATTGATTGCTTTCTCATATGTGCCTTGACCGTGGGCCTTCAGCAGACCGAGCAAAACCCTTGCTCAAGCCAGCAACCTTGGGTCCAAGCTGGCGAGCTTTTGCTCAAGCCAGATGGGCCTGTGCTCATGCTAGCGACCTCGGGGTCTCGAACCTGGGTCCTAGGCATCCCAGCCCGACACTCTATTCACTGTGCCACAGCCTGGTTAGGCCCTTTCCCACATTCTTATAAACACTTCCTATGCTCTTAAACACTTTCTACACTCTTAAACCTATGTAATTTTAACAACATATAAAATTCTATATGGGTACCCACCAGTGAATACTAATATGTTTTAATTAATATTTTTATATTGTTTTCAATTTTTATGGCTAGAAAATGCTTATTTTATGGCAAAAATAATTAAAATAATAAATATATAAAAATACCTATATACTGCAAAATCCCATGATAGAGCGAAAAATCCACGATACAAAATTAGATATATATGGCCCTGGCCAGTTGGCTCAGCAGTAGAGCGTTGGCCCAGTGTGTGGAGGTCCCGGATTCGATTCCTGGCCAAGGCATACAGTAGAAGTGCCCATGTGCTTCACCCTTCCCCCTCTCCTTTCTCTCTCTCTCTTCCCCTCTTGCAGCTAAATCTCCATTGGAGCAAAGTTGGCCTGGGCGCTGAGGATGGCACCATGGCTTCTGCCTCAGGCTCTAGAAGGGCTCCAGCCGCAACAGAGCAATGGCCCAGATGGGCAGAGCATGGCCCCTGGTGCGTATGCTGGGTGGATCCCGGTTGGGCGCATGTGGGAGTCTGTCTCTCTGCCTCCCCGCTTCTCACTTCAGAAAATAAAAATAGATATATACAATTTTAAAATCTGTGATACAGTGAGACCACAAAAAGTGAACCATGATATGGCGAGGGACAACTTATATGTCATACACAAAGTACAGCTGGGCACTGAAAGATCCAAATGGATGGTGATATCAGTATTTTAAGAGTTACTATGTAAAGCTGGAAAAATAACTTTCATTTCTCACCAGAAGTAAAAATTGTACCTAAGATAAAAAAATATTGCCCCTCTGTCCCTGTAATATTTATTCTCTGGGAAAAAGAAATCTTAAGTATTTTATGTAGAGAGCTTCATCTTTAGAATCCTTTTATTGATATTGACCTTGTTATCTTTTACTAATCTGGCAAAACTATGTTTTAAAAATAGCTTTATATACATAAGGCAATCAGCAGGCAACAAACTTACAAAACTAACTGGAGTCACTAGAAAAGTATTCAGGCTTTTTAAAAAGTTATTTTATTCGGGGTTTTTTGTTTTTGTTTTTGTTTTTTACAGGGACAGAGAGAGAGAGAGTCAGAGAGAGGGATAGATAGGGACAGACAGATAGGAATGGAGAGAGATGAGAAGCATCAGTCATTAATTTTTCGTTGCCGTCACAACACCTTAGTTGTTCATTGATTGCTTTCTCACATGTGCCTTGACTGCGGGCCTTCAGCAGACCGAGCAACCCCTTGCTGGAGCCAGCGACCTTGGGTCCAAGCTGACGAGCTTTTGCTCAAGCCAGATGATCCCGCACTCAAGCTGGCGAGCTCGCGGTCTTGAACCTGGGTCTTCCGCATCCCAGTCCAACACTCTGTCCGCTGTGCCACCTCCTGGTCAGGCTAAAAATTTATTTTAATTGATTAATTTTTTTTTAATACACACATACACACACACACACACACACACACAGACACAGAAGCCTTCATTTGTTGTTCTACTTAGTTGTTCATTGGTTGCTTTCCATGTATGCCCTGACCAGGGATTGAACCCGCAACCTTGGTGTTTCCAGGTGATGCTCTAACCAATTGAGCTAACCAGTTAGGGCCAGGCTTTTATTTAAAAGTGAATAATTTAAGTAAACATACTCCCCTTTTTGGGTAGATAAGGCAGGTTCTGTCTGTTTAAGAAATATCAATTCTCAAAACATATTCTGTGGAATCTGGACCAAGGTTGTCTGGAGAAAAGTGGCTCTATATTTTAGTAAGTTTGGGAAATTTTGCAGTGCATAGTAACAAATGGTTCTGAGGAAAAAAACACAGTAACTTCCTTAACTTTAGTTAAAAATTCTTCAAACTTATTTGTCCATGACCTTTTTTGTTGATTTTGGGGGAACTTGGGTCTAAAGAAATGTCTTAGGCTCTCTCTTGGTTCCTGAGTTCCTGAGGTTAGTATTAGAGAGGAGAGCAGAGTAAGGCCAAGTGAAGGCCAGGAGAAGCAGCCGAGATGGCAGAGTGCTGAGGAAGAAGCCAGTTTGTTAAGAGTTTGTGCAGGAGGAGATGGGAAACAGAGGTGAATAAGTCTGGTGAGCTAGAAACCTTTGATTCTAGGAAACTCGGATAAGTCAGTAGCTTTGTGAGCACTGAATGTATGGGTTTTGGAGCCCAGTGTGTGTTTTTGCTTGCCCGCCGGGTGCAAGCTAGAATTAAAGCTGATGGCTCACCAGTTCTTGGCTCCTGTGTTTCATTGCCGACTGTTCGAATCCAATGTGAACCTGCGTGGGTCGGGCGGCTGTGATGGCGGCCTTGACTCCTGGCTTTACATTTGGCGTAGTCTGTGGCAGGATTCGATACAGATCGGCATGGAGCCACCACCACCTTTGAGTGGTGGAGTAGAGGACTGTCTTTTGTTTTGGTTTCCCATAGCTGTTTTTTGGGGGACTGGCTGACTTTTACAGTCATGTGTGAGGAAACTGAGAGCTCTATGGAAGAGGCTGCCCAGGACCTGCAGGCCGAGCAGTGGAAGGAGCTGGAGGAAACGTGGGAGAAACAGATGCTGACCCTGGAGCTGAAGGAAGCGCTGGAGGAGGAGGCCGACCAGGTTTGCGAGATTCACCTGGAAATGGAGCAGCTGCCAGAGGAGGAATCACAGGTTCGTGAGTTGGAGATTGCCCTGGATGTTGTGGAGAGCCAGCAGCGGCATGAGGTTGGGCCTGAGGCCGGGGCCGGAGCTGAGGCCAGGACCGGGGCTGAGGCCGGGGCTGGAGCTAAAAGGCCAGCTGAGCAGAAGGCAGCGGTGGCCCAGACCTCGAGCCCAGCAGCAGGAGCTGGTGTTTTCAGTTCCTCTTTGGAGGATGAGGAGAATCAATCTGGAGTTGCAATCCGCAGCCTCCAGAAGGTGAGAACCCAGCAGCAAGCAGTAGCTATGCTGCTGGTAGGTCTGCGATTTTGGGACTTAGGGGTGGATGCCATCATGCTCCCCAGAGCAGAGATAGAAATGCTGACTGCCATTGCCACTTGCTTCTTTTTAGGACAGTGTGAAACCTGCCATGATGGCAGGAATGAGTGGGGAGGCTAACACCCCATGTGCGTGGACTGATTTCCTGGATTGACCTGAGTGAGCACTGGCTCCTTTGTTGAATGGACTTACGGATTTTGGACAATGTGAAATACCCTGATGGGGGTTGAGGGTGGCTTTACTGGAGGCCCTCCCCCTGCCCTGGGAAGCCTTTCAAATGGCAAGAGAGAAGGCCGAGGACATTTTGCACTTTTGGCAAAGTGCTCAGAGACTGGTGAAATATGTGTACCTTTGTAATTGTTAAAATTGTATGATTTGTCATGCTGTTGTAATTTGTGTAATGTGCCTAATTTCCTTGTACAGGGATGCCAGTGGTGTAGATTGTGGGTAGTAAAGTGAGCATAAGGGTGGATTGTTGGGCAGATAAAATATATTATGCTCACTTTGTTAAAGATGTCGCTACCCACATGGAAGCCAGTCACCCAGGTGATATTATTTGCCCTTATGCTTGTGATGGCTGTGGGGGAAAAGTTGTAATGTAAGCAGGCCGGGTCATTATAGCCTAAGGCTTTGTTTTAAGAGTAAGCTCTTCTCCACACCCTTGATTGATTGGATGAGGTAGGGTGGTGATGTAGGGAGGAATCCCATTATGCCTCAGATGGGTGGCTTTGTATCAGAGACTTTCTTGAATGTATAATTGGATTAAAGGTTTGGATTATCTATGCTATAAACTGGGGCAGTCCGGGAGCTTGCTCTCTCTTGGTTCCTGAGTTCCTGAGGTTAGTATTAGAGAGGAGAGCAGAGTAAGGCCACGTGAAGGCCAGGAGAAGCAGCCGAGATGGCAGAGTGCTGAGGAAGAAGTGAGTTTGTTAGAGTTTGTGCAGGAGGAGATGGGAAACAGAGGTGAATAAGTCTGGTGAGCTAGAAACCTTTGATTCTAGGAAACTCGGATAAGTCAGTAGCTTTGTGAGCACTGAATGTATGGGTTTTGGAGCCCAGTGTGTGTTTTTGCTTGCCCGCCGGGTGCAAGCTAGAATTAAAGCTGATGGCTCACCAAAAAAAAAAAAAAAAAAAAAAAAAAAGAAATGTCTTAGGTTGCCTTCTTTTCACCATTTACATGTAAATTAATAATTGAAGTACCAATTGTAAAAATTTACATTTTTCTGAAATAACCCTTTATTAAATCAGTAGTGAGAAGTGGACTAGGAACCTAGAGGATTTAACTCTACTTTTCCAATACTACCATTAAACATTTCTAGACCCTAATTTCTTATTATTTTCTAAAGATTTTATTTCTTGATTTTAAAGAGAGAGTGAAGGGGAGGGTGGAGCGGGAAGCATCATCTCATAGTAGTTGCGTCTTATAAGTGTCGTGACTGGGCAAGCCAGGGGTTTCAAACCAGTGACCTCAGCATTCCAGGTTGGTGCTTTATCCACTGTGTCACCACAGGGCAGACTAGACCATAATTTTTATCTTTGTTTTATTTTCTTGAGAGAGGAACAGACAGGAAGGGGGAGAGATGAGAAGCATCAATTCTTCATTGTGGCACCTTAGTTGTTCATTGATTGCTTTCTCATATGTGCCTTGACCAGGAGGCTACAGCAGACCGAGTAGCCCCTTGTTCAAGCCAGCAACCTTGGGCTTAAGCTAGTGAGCTGTGCTCAAACCAGATGAGCCCGTACTCAAGCTGGCGACCTCAGGGTTTCAAACCTGGGTCCTCCACATCCCAGTCTGACGCTCTGTCCACTGTGCCACCGCCTGGTCAGGCTAGACCCTAATTTTTAAATCTGTAAATGAAGGAGCTGAACTAAATCGCTCCCAAAGGTCCTTCCCAACTTCAAAGAACCTAAAATTAAAAAATTTAATTAGCTTATCCTGAGTGAATTATGTTTGCAGTTCCAATACCATCTTGCTCATTTCCTAGGACCTTAATTCAAGTGTTACTTAAAACTTAGTGGTATTGAATATTGAATATAAATTTAGTAATTTAGAGAACCTTGAAAATATGTCTTAGCTTGCTTAGAGTAGAAAAAGGAGGTATAAGGCACAGAATAAACAGAGAACTCTGGAATGGATTGAGGGGATTTTTGTGCTTGGTAATGACGTACCAAGTTTTCAGATTAACCTCCTCTTCGAGACAATTGAAAAAGCTAGAAAATATTGAAATTCTATAGAACTAACAAAAAAGTGAGTAATAACTGGGGCACAATCAGAATGCAAGGATCCAAAGAAGCCCAGAACCCAACGCTACTTTGCCCTGAAGGCTTTTTTTTAAGTCACTAAGAATCTTTTTATTGTGGTAAAATACACATAAATTTACCATCTTAACCATTTTTAAGTATACAGTTCAGTGACATTAAGTACCCTCATATTGTGCAACCATCACCACCATTCATCTCCAGAACTCCTTTTATTTTTCAAAACTGAAACTCTATAACCATTAAAAAAGAACTCTCCATCTCCCTGCTTACCCCCGTCCCCACCCTGGCAACACCATTCTACTTTTTGCCCCTATGATTTTGATTACTCTAGGTACCTAGAGAATCATACAGTATTTGTCTTTTTGTGACTGACTTACCGTATTTCCCCATGTATAAGATGCACTTTAATTTTGGGGCCTGAAATTTGAAAAAAGACAAGTGTGAAAAAGCATGAAATGCAAGTAAAAAAATCTACAATAAGCACAAAAACAAGCGTGAAAAGGTGGAAAATGCAAGTAAAAAAAAAATCTACAACCACTGTATAAGACGCACCCACTTTTTAGACCCCGAATTTTTCAAAAAAGGGTGCATCTTTTACATGGGGAAATATAGTATTCCACTTTAGCATTATGTCTTCAAGATTCAAAAATGTAGAATATGTCAGAATTTCCTTCCTTTTTGAGGTTGAACAATATTTCATTGTATGTCACTACTACATTTTGCTCACTTATTCATTGGTCAATGGACACTTAGGTTGTTTCTATATTTTTAGCTATTGAAAACTTTTAGCTATTGAAAACATCAGTGTACAAATATCTCCAAGACTCACTTCTTTTGAATATATACACACAGATGGGATTGCTAGATCAGGGGTCCCCAAACTTTTTACACAGGGGGTCAGTTCACTGTCCCTCAGACCATTGGAGGGCTGGACTGTAAAAAAAAAACTATGAACAAATCCCTGTGCACACTGCACGTATCTTATTTTAAAGTAAGAAAACAAAAAGGGAACAAATACAATATTTAAAATAAAGAACAAGTAAATTTAAATCAACAAACTGATCAGTATTTTAATGGGAACTATGGATGCAGATGCATCCTGTGCTCCTCTCACTGACCACCAATGAAAGAGGTGCCCCTTCCAGAAGTGCTGCAGGGGGCCAGATAAATGTGCTAGATCATATAGTAATTGTTTTGAATTTTTTGAAGGACTGCCAAACTTTTCCACAGTAGCCATATGCTATTTTTGCATTCTCACTAACAATGGCAAGGGTTTTAACTTCTCCACATCTTTGTCAATACTTTTTACATTCTGGGTTTGTTTGTTTTTTCTTCTATTAGTAGCTATACTAATGGATTGTGAAGTATCTCATTGCAGTGTTGCCTTGCACTTCCCCTAATTATGATAGTGAGAGCATCTTTTCACAGGCTTATGTATATGTTGGTCCACTTGATGGTATCTCAAGGCCCCTTAGCTCTGTTTACCTTTCTTCAATCTTTTTCCTTTCTGTTCCTCAGACTGGATAATTTCCATTGCTTTATCTTCAAAATTCACTAATTTTTTTTCCTGCTTATTCAAATCTGCCTTAGAATCTCTCTAGTGAGTTTTCATTTGTTATTGTACTTTTTAGATCTAGAATTTTTTAGGTTTTCTCTTTATTGATATTTCCACTTCATTCATACATCATTTTCTTGACTTTCTCCATGTCTTCTCAGTTCTTTGAACATCTTTAGAATGATTGTTTTAAAGTCCTTGTCTAGTAGGCCTGCCATCTAGTCTTTGTCAGGGATAGTTTCTGTTGGTTTATTTTTTCCCTTTTAATGGGTCATAATTCTCTGCATTTTTGTATTTCTTGTCATTTTGTTGTTGTTATTGAAAACTGGACATGTAAATGTAATGTGATAATTCTGGAAATTACATTCTTTCCCTTCCCCAGGGTTTGCTGTTGTTGTTGTTGTAGACTGTCTCCATACTGAGTATCAGCTTAAGATATAAATTTAAAGTCTCCTTAGATCTTTTCTGAGCCTGCACCTTTCCTTGGGAATGCATGGTGACTTTCTAATTTCCTCCATATATGTAGTTGCTTTTGAATACCACCCTAGTCTTTAACATCTCCCAAAAGGGAAAAAAGAGAAAAATGGAGGAGAGAAGGGCATTGGCCCTTTAAATCCCAAGGACATTGTTTCAGCCGGGAGATATAGGGACTTGCAAAAAAGGTGAGGAGCACACCCACCTCTGTGCCTACGCCTCTGTGATAAGAAGCAGCGATCAGAACACAAACCTCTGACATTTGGAGAATGGGCCCTTATCACCCATTCTGGCCCCCACAAGCTGTGTGCAAACTATTCCAAGGAACATGCACCACTGTCTGCCATGGGATGGAGGGTAGGAAATGGGTAGCTTCTGACAAACTAAAAACTGAAATTGAGTAAAATTGTCTGAGCCTTGTCCTGGAAGTTTCCTTCAATAGACTCCAGCATTCCAAAATAATTACATTAGACAGCTGTCAATGTGATTGTAGGTGGGGAGACAGATTCCTAGTGTTTCCTACTTCACCATTTTCCCAAAATCTCCACCCTGAAGGCACTTTTGCTGATCTATAAAAAATAGTTGAGAAACTGTTTCTGACCATCTCAGGGAGGAGACAAAAAACAAAGCCCAGGAACTGCATGTGTGTTTGTATTAAGGGGTGGTGGGGGGGGCAAAGGTGGATTTTCTGATAACCTCTCTATAAATCAAGCAGGAAGTCTGTTGTGCTACAGCCTCGAGTTAAAAGTAAATCCCTTATAATGACTTGAACCTTGAGTTTAATCACCTAAGTGTTCAAGGAATCTCATGTCTTAAACTTGAATTAAGGATGTCCCAGGATAGAATGCCTGCATGAAGTGAAACCCAAACAAAAACCTCTCTGAAGAAATGTCTTCAACCTAAGCCTCAAATTACTTCTACAAGTAATTTTTCAAATATAATTTACTGTTAACAGTCAAAGATAATTTGGTACACAATGGGAAAAGTCATTAGCAAGAACCAGCAGATATAATGGACAATAGAAACAGACTCAAATATTTTAGTAATTGGAATAACCAAACAATACTTATGATAATTAGATAAATAAAACACATCAGTATCTTCAGAAAATAAGGTAGTATAAGAAGTGACATATTTGAAAAAGTATCAAATAGGATTCTAGAACTGATAATTATAGCAAATGAAACTAAAAACCCAGTTGACAGGTTTGACAGCAAGTAAGACAGATAAAGAGAGAACAAATGAAGTAAAAAATAGCTCAGAAAAATATTATAAAAAATAGAGAGAAAATTGCTGGGAAAGGATATGAGATATAAAGGATGGCATGAGAAGGCCTAATATATATTTAACCTTAGTTATATAAGACAAGAGTGTAATAGAGGCAATATTTAAAGAATGCTTAAGAATAACTACCACCCAATCATGCTTCCAAATGAGAGACTGTGAAGTCATGTTAACCACAAATGGTATATTATTATGAAACAGTCTGTTAGCTATTTTATTTATTTACTTACTTATTTATTTTAGTGAGAGAGAGAGAGACCAACCAACAGACAGAGACAGGAAAGGACAGAGATGAGAAGCATCAACTTGTAGTTGCGGCACTTTTAGATGTTCATTGATTGCTTTTCATATGTGCACTGACTAGGGGGCTCCAGCAGAGCCAGTGACTCCTTGCTTAAGCCAAGGACCTTTGGGTTCAAGCCAGTGACCATCAGGTCATGTCTATGAGCCCACACTCAAGCTGGAGACCCTGCACTCAAACTGGCAACCCCTCACTCAAGCTGGATTTGCCTGCACTCAAGCCAGCAACCTCAGAGTTTTCTTTTTGTTTTTTTTTATTATTTACTGATTGATTTGAGAGAGAGAGAGAGAGGAACATCAATCTGTTCCTGTATGTGCACTGACCAGGGATTGAACTGGCAACCACTTGTACTTTAGGATGATGCTCTAACCAACTGAGCTATCCGGCCAGGGCAACCTCAGGGTTTTCAACCTGGGACCTCAGCATCAGGCAGTTAGCTATTGTAATTCTCTAAGAGATAACTTTAAAAAGTTAGAAGTGATATCAGAAAGTTACAAAACAATATTTTCATTCAATATAACCTGTATGTTGAGAAATCATGGTGTTTCTTTTAGCTTGAAAAAAGATAAAGGAATAACTAAGCTGCAATTAATAGAGGAAAAGTGATAATTATATTGTATTTGGAGTCTCCAGTTCCTATGTGATTATAACTATTTAGTAAATTGCTCAGGTTTCTATTATTCACATTATTACTTACACAGCTGAAGTATCTGGACATTTTCCTGATAGAAAAAGGCTAAGTGGAAGCTTTAATGAATTTCTAGAAAGGAGAAATGATGTCTTTCACTTATCTTTTCTTATATAAACACAACTCAAAGATAAAAGATCAAGTTAGAAATACTAAAGCAGGCCCTGGCTAGTTAGTCCAGTTAGTTAGGTTGTCCTGAAACACCACAATTGCAGGTTCAATTCCCGGTCAGGGCACATACAGAAAGCAACCAATGAATGAATGCACAATTAAGTGGAACAACAAATAAATACTTCTCTCTCTTTCCCTTCCTTTCTCTCTAAAATCAATCAAAACATTAAAAAAATAAAACAAAAATAATTATTAAAACAGAACCTCTAATTCTCCTATCCCAAAGAGGAAAAATCATCTCATTTGGTGTGAAATTTTGGTCTCCTTGCAATTCAGCATTTCTCTTTTTATCTTGTGCAGAAGAGCATTACAAACCAGTATTAAAAGCTGAATAACAACATCCTAGGTACTGGGGGTGAAATTCCAGATAACTCTGACTCCTATGTCACCTAGTAGCCGATCCTCTGGAAACATTTTCTTCATTGTAGATATAGCTCTATGCCCCCTTTGTGATTGGCTAAGCAACAATGAACAAGAAAGATTCTCCCTTTTGACTGACTGGCAAAGTATCTACATACTTTTAAAAATTCCTCCAGAAACTTCCCCTTAAAATAAAAAAACTCCCATACATAATTTATAATTTATCCTGTGTGTGTCTCGCAACGCCACTGCAAATTGATGAGAAAATAAGGAATCAAGTTAAGAAATTCTAATTCTACCTCTACTACAACTATGCTCATTTGAAGCCTTAATTTAATTTTCCTTCTTTAAAATTAAGAAAATAAAGATTTTTAAACACTATTTCATGTCAAAACCAAGCGTTTATAGTTATAGAAGAGAATAAAATAAACCTCAGTATAATGTAAACCTCAGTAATACATTACCAGTATTAGCAAGTGACAAATTGTTGGCATCCTTCTTTTGAAAGAAGAGGAGCGAGATGACATCAGAGTAATGGCAGCATGAGAGATACACTTGATCTCTCCCCTTGAAATTTCAACAATTGAACAGCTATAACCCAGAGAAGGAACCCCAGCTGGGCTCACAGACACGCCTGAAAAGATCATGCATCAAATCAACTAAAGGTGGGAAGGGCAAAAACAGAGACTGGAGAATAAGAAGCACCCAATAGGGCTCTGGAAAGGAGAGAGGCCTGGAAGATCAGGGATTTCACATGCCAGGAGAGAAACCTGTAGTGACTGGGTCTTCTTCAGTTGGGAGGTGCAAAGAGATTGGAGGACATTTGGAGAGACACTAAACCTAAGAAGCGGCAGAGCAAGGAGTCACTGCCAGCCTTCCCACAGTCCACAGCAGCCCACAGGACAGAGATATACAAAATGCAGCACCCCCAGCCTCCCAGATCCCGTCTCCCTCCCCTCGCTGATAGGGAGAGTGACAAAGACATACCCCACAGCTAGTTCTACAGGGTCACTCTTTACTCTGAAGAACAGAGGTGCTTTGCCTGAGATAGCCATTGCTAAAGGTGTGTATATATACATCACAGCACATCCCTCCCATCATTAAGACTGAGCCCCACCTCCATCATCGCAACAGTAGCTTAAGGGAGGCTGGACTGGGGATTTCACAGAACTAAAACTTGTAATATATCACCATCTACTGAACATAATAGAATAACCTCTCATATTTTTATTTGAGTTCTATTTTGGGTTCTTTCTTTTGGTTGTTGTTTTGTTTATTTATTACAGGGATAGAGAGAGTCAGAGAGAGGGATAGACAGGGACAGACAGACAGAAACGGAAAGAGATGAGAAGCATCAATCATTAGTTTTTCATTGCCATTGAGACACCATAGTTGTTCATTGATGGCTTTCTCACATGTGCCTTGACCGCAGGCCTTCAGCAGACAGAGCCACCCTTTGCTGGAGCCAGCGACCCTGGGTCCAAGCTGGTGAGCTTTTGCTCAAGCCAGATGTGCCTGCACTCAAGCTGGCGAGCTCGGGGTCTCGAACCTGGGTCTTCCACATCCCAGTCCGACGCTCTACTGCGCCACCGCCTGGTCATGCTTGTTTATTTTTGATTATTGCTTTTTGTTTTTCTTTTTGTAATTTTACTCTTATTTTTAATATTAAATTTTGTTTTGTATTTTTCTGAAGTGAGAAGCAGGGAGGCAAAGAGACAGACTCCTGCATGCATTTAACCGGGATCGACCCAGCATACCCACCAGGGGGCGATGCTCTGCCCATCTGGGGTGTTGCTGCATTGCAATAGGAGCCATTCTAGCGCTTGAGGTGGAGGCCTTGGAGCCATCCTTAGTGCCTGGGCCATCCTTGCTCCAATGGAGCCTTGGCTGCAGGAGGGGAAGAGAGAGAGAGAGAGAGAGGGAAAGGATAGGGAGAAGGGTGTAGAAGCAGATGGGTGCTTCTCCTGTGTGCCCTGGCCAGGAATCAAACCCGGGACTTCCATACACCACGCTGATGCTCTACCGCTGAGCCAACTGGCCAGGGCCTAAATTTATTTTTGTTGTTGTTGTTTTTTATTTGATTTCTTAACAACGTTACTCTCAAATCCCATCAAGGCAGAAAAAAAAATGAATACCTAAGAAAGAGACTCAATTCAGAAAGAAAGTGGAAAATCTTCAGAAAGCTATCTCAATCACATGGATATCATGGACTTTTAAATGATAGAGAATTCAAAATTGAAGTTCAGAAAATACTCAACAAGATGTGAGAAAACACTAATAGGCAATTTAAGGAGCTCAGAAAACAAAATGAGTACTTTACCAAAGAGACTGAAACTTTAAAAACAGAGATGAAGAACTCAATATATGAATTGAAAAAGGAGCTCACAAGTTTAACTAATAGTACAGGCCAGATAGAGCACAGAATCTGTGTCACACTGCCTGACTTCAAATTATACTACAGAGCCGCGATAATCAAAACAGCATGATATTGGCAGAAAAACAGATAGATCAATGGAACAGAATCAAGAGCCCAGAAATAAAACCACATATATATGGATACATCTTTGACAAAGAAGCCAAAAACACACAATAGAGAAAAGAAAGCCTCTTCAATAAATGGTGCTAGTAAAATTGGAAAACCACATGCAAAAGAATGAAACCTGACCACAGTTTGTCCCCTTGTACAAAAATTAATTCAAAATGGATCAAAGACCTAAATATAAGATATGAAACAATAAATTACATAGAAGTAAACATAGGTACTTAACTTATGGATCTTAACTATAGAAAACATTTTATAAATTTGACCCCAAAAGCAAGGGAAGGGCAAAAATAAATAAATGGGACTATATTAAACTAAAAAGCTTCTGCATAGCAAAAGAAACCATCAAAAAAACAAAGAAAGCCAACCAAATGGAAATTTATATTCACCAACAACAGCTCTGACAAAGGATTAAAATCCAAAATAGGCCTAATCTGTGGTGGCACAGTGGATAAAGCGTTGACCTGGAATGTCGGGGTCACCAGTCCAAAACCCTGGACTTGCCTGGTCAAGGCATCTAAGGGAGTTGATGCTTCCTGCTCCTCCCCCCTTCTCTGTCTCTCTCCTCTCTAAAATGAATAATTTTTTTAAAAATCCAAAATATATAATGAACTCACAAAGCTCAACAACAAGCAAGCAATCCAGTTAAAAAATGGGGAGAGGACCTAAACTGACACTTCTCTCATGAAGACATACAAACAACAGATACATGAAAAGATGCTCACTTTCGCTATTAGAGAAATGCAAATCAAATCTACAATGAGATACCACCTCACACCTTATAGATTGGCTATTATCAACAAGACAGGTAATAACAAGTGTTGGAGAGGCTGTGGAGAAAGAAACGCTCATTCACTGCTGGTGGGAATGTAAACTGGTACAGCCATTAAGGAAGACAGTATGATGGTTCCTCAAAAAAATTAAGACTAGAACTACCATATGACCCAGCAATCTGCCTACTGGGTATCTCCTGAAACACTTGACAACATTGCTACACAAAGACACATGAACCCGCATGATCATCGCAGCATTATTCATGGTAGCCAAACATGGAAACAATCAAGATGTCCCTAGAGGATTGTGTAAAGAAGATGTGGTACAGCCTGATCTGTGGTGGCGCAGTGGATAAAGCATCGACCTGGGAACACTGAGGTCGCCAGTTCAAAACCCTGCACTGGTCTGGTCAAGGCACATATGGGAGTTGATGCTTCCAGCTCCTCCCCCCTTTCTCTCTCTCACTCTATGTCTCCTCTCTAAAATGAATAAATAAAAAGAAACAAAAAAAAAAGCAAATGCTTCCTTTAAAAAAATTAAAAAAAAAAAAAGATGTGGTACATATATACAATGTAATACTACTCAGCCATAAGAAATTATCACATATTGCCATTTATGACAACATAGATGGACCTTGAGAACATTATACAAAGTGAAATAAGTAAATCAGAAAAAACTAAGAACTGTGTAATTTCACACAGAGGTGGAATATAAGAAATGAGACTCATGGACATAGATGAAAGTGGTTACCAGGTGGAAGGGTTGAATGGATGGGAGTAAAGAGGGACAACTATATGGTGATGGAGAATGATTTCTTTGCTTTGGGTGATAGACATACAACACAATCAATAGTTCAAATGCTATTGAAATGTTTACCTGAAACCTATGTACTCTTATTAATTAAAGTCACCCATTAAATTTAATTTCTAAGTAAAACATTTTTAATTTCTAAAAAAGAGAAGCAAAAAAAATATATTATTAATATTTGAAGAAATATTAGGGTTCTTGAGTCTAGGTACAAGTTGAAAATCTTTTATTTTCAAGACAAAGGTAAAGTATTCTAAGCTTTAGAAGGGCATAGGAATAGATAAGATCAGTTGATAAAAAGGTATCTAAAGGTTCAAGTCTTGTAGGTAAACAGAGTTCACAATGGTTAAATTGAAGCCCAACCTTTCCTGGACTACCCGTTCAACTATTGAGGTGCCTCAAGATTTGCCTTTAGGGGAATTTTCTACATCCGGTTTTATAGAACTTTATGCTAACATAACTAAAGCTAGAGAACATATGATATACACAGTAATACTTTCCTAGACACAATTGTAACCCCATCAGTTGTCAGGTATGTATGAAGGGATATAATATTGTCTAATGTTTTCCTTTCTTCCCATCAAAGATTTACACAGTTTCGAATTATTCTTGGGGACTTTAACTTTGCTAGTATTCAGCAAGCCAATCGTATCTTGGGACCCATTTACTTCATCACCTTCATCTTTTTCGTGTTCTTTGTCCTGTTGGTAAGAATAACCAAATATGTTCCCTTTTTTGCTTATATATTTTAGAATAAAAAATGAAATGAACAATTTAGAAGAAATTACAGTATCACTGCTTAGTTGTCAGAACACTTTACATTTATTAAGAATGATGTGAATTCCTAGTAATCCAGGTTCTTTAGTCCAGTGTCTAAATATATTCAAGTTGTCCAATGGAGAATGTGATCACAATAGTTACCATCTGGAAATTTATGTGTGCCACAGATGTGCTAAATCTTTTACAAATATAATTTGAATGTCCCAGGTCCCTCTAGCCTCAGACATTCCATACCAGAAAATATAATTAGGCTACTGATATTCTGCCCATATTGCAATGGCTGTGGGCCCTCAAAGCTCACACCCTTGTGATTTTTTAGAAGTCCCCAGGATGGGTCTCATATGTGCTCAAGACTAATCTATCTAGCCTTCTTAATGAAGACACCTTGCCTTGCCAGTCAAGGCACTTGCTACTATCCTCCATGAAACCACTTTGTTGTTGTTATGCATAGCAGTTATCCCCTCCAGAAAGCTGGAGATGTGCTGGGGGTAAGAATACCCACTCCACAATTGTGTTACCTGTCATAAAAGCCTTAATAAGATTGTGCACTTAAACAGCTTTATAGGTTTAAAGAAAACACAACCCACCCTTATGAACATGTAATTACATTTTCTTCTGATATGGAATATTCATAAATTAATGTATATACAAGTAAGTTCACATGCACTATTTTACATTATGCTTATTTTCCATAAATATACCCACCTAGGTCCACACCTTACATATTACCCATTCTACTATATTATAGTCTTCATAACTATTTCTCTATTACTGATCACGAGTTACTTTTAAAAGTAAAATCTAATTTTACAAATTCTAGCACTTGTCAAGGTCACTAACAATTTTAGACTTGATCTGCTACCTACTGCACTAATGATACACCTAAAGTCACTAACATTTAAACTAAACTTTATTGAAATAATTATTTGACTATTTCTCCTCAGAATGTGTTCTTGGCAATAATTAATTACACCTATTCTGAAGTGAAAGATGGTTACTTAATAAGCAATGTGCCAAAATTTGAACTTGGTAAAATGATTCAAAAGGTATGTCCAAATTCCTTTCCTAATTAGAATTCTAAGACAGTTCTTTTCAGTTTATATGTTTGCAGTTTGAGTAAAACTCAAACCCCAAGTGGTAGTGAGTTTTGTTTTCTTTTGGAGGGAGTGTTTTTGTTTGTTTTAGCCCACGTTTATCCATATTTTATTATTTCACTATTAAGGAAGCGAGATAAATTCTCTGGCTTTTTAAAACTCAGAACTCCACGTGCCTTCCTCACCTGCCTATTTCTGCACTTTTTTCTCCGTCGCCCCCAGCACAAAAACCTTGGACTTCTTTCTCTCTCCCTTATACAATCTGTTGCCAAAGCTTGTGTGTAAAATTCATCTGTAGTTTTTGCTCACATTTGTGGAACTCAAAGACACTGAATTCTAACCGCCACCGCTACATTAGAGCCCTCAGTACTTCTCACCCTGACTTCTGTATTCTTAACATCTTGGTTTATTTTGTTTTAGAGAAACAGGGAGGGTGAAAAGCATCAACTCCTATTTGCTTTCACTTTAGTTCATTGATTGCTTCTCAGAGGTGACTTGACTAGGGCCAAGCCACTGTCCCCTTACTCAAGCCAGTGACCCTGTGCTGAGGAGCCTGTGGTCAGAGCCGGTGGACTCAGGGTGTCGAACCAGCGACCTCAGCGTTCTGGGTCGACACCTTATCCACTGCACCACCACAGGTCAGGCTCATTAATATTTTACCTGTTTTAGCCTCTTTCCTGTGCCAGGCCAGATCTAAGCATATCAGTACTCTGCTCAAAAGCCTTCAAAGTTTCCCTGGGCCTATCAAAATAAGTCTAAATTTTTCAAACACTCAGGGCCCTTCTAAAGTCTCACCGCCCCAAACTATATTCACTATCATCTAATTATAGACTTTCTACCTCCCATGCCTCCATTTACAGCACTGTATGTCCCAGCTAGTGTTTTACACACAGTGCTATTTTCCATGCTTGCTCCACTCGCTCCTCTGCTCACGTCATTCTCTGACCCCAAGTATATTCCTTCTGCTCTCTCACTGACATTCTGTTCTCACTGGCAGAGTAGGAATCTTCTCTGCTCTTGACACTTACCTTACCTTGGACTGTACTAGCATCATGTGTGTGCATACCATCTTGCCCACAGCTTTAACTATAGCACTTAACATGGAAAGGGTCCTAATAGCTGTCCGGTTAGTGGGGTTCAAATATTCTGTCAAGAACTTATCTGTAAAAGAAAACTATTAATATGTCCCCCAGTGAGGTTCTTTGTGGCTTGTTTCATCTTTTGATTAAGATATTGGTTATGTGCATTAAAGTGTTACCATCTTTAATGCAGTAAGTGCTAATAATACTTTTTAAAACTATTTTTTTCCAGTTCAGATGTGATGCCCATGGGCGAACCCTTTTTCCTTTCCACTAGCAGGCAGACACCGTAGTGTTAACACACTGAAAGGACACGCAGAACATTGTTTCCACCTTTCTTTAGTGTAGTGGTCCCTAAACACAAGCATACCATATTTCCTTTACCTGAACCAAAAATTAACAATACAGAGTATATTTTTTATTTATTTACAAGGCTCTTGAAACACTCAAACTAAAGAAACCTCAAGAGGATGAAGACAATAAAAGGTAAGATGACTTTAAAATTTTAATTTACCATTTTAAAGCTCTATATTGTATGAGAAACTTACAATGAGTAAGGTTTTGATTGCAAAACTGCCACTATCCAAAGTGCTGGACTTTAAATATATTAATACATTCAGTAGTGCCTCCTAATTTTTGAGAGCATCTTCAAACTCTAAGCTAATTTAAAAGTAACCTAAAGTACGCCATGACACTAATAAAGTTTAACAGAAGCTGGACAAGAGAGTGAAGTCTCCCTAAAAAGGAAAGAAAAAATTAATCTACATAAAGTACATTTATTTAGCTATTAAAATAAAAACATTTTTTACACAAAATATTAAGAATACACTTACATTTACTGAGTCATTTTGTATGCTTCACAAACCCACACCTTTGACAATGGGACATAATATAAACATTTTTTATAGCTAGCAATATGATGCTCTGGGGAACTTATAATGACCATCACATATTCTAAATTATTAGTGTTATCAGAAAGAACAAAAATGCAATTCAGATTCTTTCTGTAAATCTGACTGTCTTCTATGCTGGCTTTTCCCTTTTTACTGACATATGCCTCTATTTTTTATTTTGTATTCTCCTTATGAAAAGCAGAGATTTGGCTGAACAAGCCAGAAGAAAAGGCTTTGACGAAAATGTAAGATTTTAATTCTTTCATAAAGTTATAGCTTTACTGGAAATATACTTACTAAAAAGTTCTGATTTCCTTTTTCAGAGCAATAATTCCCACCTCCAAATATTCCTCCCAGAATCTAAACCCTTGTTTAGGACAAATCATTTGGATTCTGGGCGCTCTCTCTTTCTTATTGGTGCTCTCAGCCAGATACCCTGGTCTTACAGCTGTACACTCACTGTGAGATAATCACACAGGGTTTAGTAAGCATATTCTGTTGAGATGATTATATTATTTTTCTCTTGTAATCATTAATGTGCTAAATCACTTTAATTATTCTTTATATTTCAAGATGATAACATATCCAATAAATGACTCAGTATATATATGTTTACAAAATTATTATTTTAAAAATAATTATAAAGCACACACTATATGCAAAAAAATAAAATGTAAGCCAAGGATTTTATATCTAGAAAAACTGTACTTCAAGGTTTTGAACATTGAAGAACTCAGCTAATACTGTTGTATCAGATTCAGCCAACTGTGAGATGACTGGAGAAATTCTGGAAAAAGGAAGGAGGGAGAGAGGAGGTATAAAGGAGAAAAAGCTGACTGGTTCATATATAATAACTAAAAAAAAATTAAAGTTATCATTTAGAGTTAATAACCAAGAAGAAATTTTAGCATATTTAAGAGTACAATAGTAAATATGATTGTTTTAATGATTTTATGGTTGATAGTGTGTCATACTTTAGCAGCAATTTTGTAGGTGGTACATAAAATGATGGTGCATGTTACAATAGAGACAAGGAAATACAGTAACATAGTTAAAAATATAATTGGGTAGTAGAGGGGAAGAAGATAAGGAGGAAGAAGGTACAAACTAAATCTCTTCTTGAACTTGTTTGGTTGCTTGTTGAGGGAACCAAAGCAAGAAAGGGAGGACTTGAGTATATAAAAAGATACATGAGCCTGACCTGTGGTGGCGCAGTGGATAAAGCGTCGACCTGGGAACACTGAGGTCGCCAGTTTAAAACCCTGCACTGGCCTAGTCAAGGCACATATGGGAGTTGATGCTTCCAGCTCCTCCCCCCTTTCTCTCTCTCTCTCTCTCTCACTCACTCTGTGTCTCCTCTCTAAAATTAATTAAAAAAAATAAAAAGATACATGAATAAAAAAAAAAACCTAAAGGACAAAAGTACCAAAACAAAAAAGAGAACAGAAAATATAACACATGGTAAAAGACTTGAAATATAACCATAAGACAATATATCTGTGATCAGATATATCTGACATATCAGTAATGGCAAGAATTATAATATACTTAAAAAGAAAAAGAAAATATTTCCAGATTGAATCACAAAGCAAAACCCAAGTCTATGCTATATTCTAAAATATATACCTAAAACAGAGTGATTCAGAAAAATATGAAAGCATGAGCTAAGGTATAACAGGCAAGCAGAGGATATCCGGGGACAAAACTTAATATAACTCATGGTAGAATTCAAGACAAAAAGCTCTAAAAGAGATGAAGGGCACCTGCCTGACCTGTGGTGGCACAGTGGATAAAGCATCGTCCTGGAACCCTGAGGTCACTGGTTCAAAACCCCAGGCTTGCCTGCTCAAGGCACATATGGGAGTTGATGCTTCTTGCTCCTCCCCCCTTCTCTCTCTCTCTCTCTCTTTTGCTCTTTCTTTCTCTCCCCTCTCTAAAATGAATAGTCTTTAAAGAGAGAGAGAGAGAGAGAGAGATAAAGCACACTTTATAAGGCTAAGATCAACTCTAACAGTTAAGACTATCTATGTACCAAATAACGTCATCAGCTTCCATTAAAGACTACTGGACTTATATAAGGAGTTATAGACAGAAACACAAAAAATAGAGAATGGATCAATAAAAATTAAAGGATAAAAAGAAACCAAAAAAATATAATTAACAGGTAATCTTACAGTTATGTATTAAACTCTGTACTCTCAGAAGATATACCTGCTTAAAGACCTATTCATTAGCCTGACCTGTGGTGGATAAAGCCGTCGACCTGGGAACACTGAGGTCGCCAGTTCAAAACCCTGCACTGGTTCGGTCAAGGCACATATGGGGAGTTGATGCTTCCAGCTCCTCCCCCCCTTTCTCTCTCTCTCTCTCTCTCTCTCTCTTTCTCTCCGTGTCTCCTCTCTAAAATGAATAATAATAAAAAAAAAGACCTATTCATTAAAACTGATCATACATGGGACCACAAAGGAAAACTTCAATAAATTCCAAAAAGGAGTTAATATAGAAAAAAATCTCTGAAAATGACATAAAAATATATTAATAAAATTAGAAAAAAAACTTTAACAAAGAAAATTTAAAACTATTGTTTTAATCAGAAAACTATTGTTTGATCAGAAAACTCAGTTGGTTAGAACACTGTCCTAAAATGCTAAGGTTGTGAATTAAACCCCCAGTCAGTGTACATAAAAGAATCAACCAGTGAATGCATAAATAAATGGAACAACAAATCAATTTTTCTGTCTCCCTTCCTCTCTCTAAAATCAATCAAGAAATAAACATTTAAAATTTAAATTATTAAACAATTTTTGAATCAAAGAGAAAATACAAAATGAAATGGCAGTATTCCAAGAAAGCAAAATTATAAAAACACTATATAGTACCTGACCTGTGGTGGCGCAGTGGATAAAGTGTCGACCTGGAACACTGAGGTCGCCAGTTTGAAACCCTGCACTGGTCTGGTCAAGGCACCTATGGGAGTTGATGTTTCCTGCTCCTCCCCTCTTCTCTCTCTCTTACTCTCTATCCTCTCTAAAAAAAAAACAACTATATAGCAAAATGCAGGAGATAAAAGTAAAATTACCCAAATGGAAAATTAATAGCGTTAAACTTATCAGTAAAAATCAAAGCCTTAAAACATATTAATCTTAGAATGTGAATCAAAAAGTTAGAAAATGCATAGAAAACAAATAAAAATAAAAGCAGACTTGAGTTACAAATAAAAATGAATATAAATTTAAAAGCTGGTTCTTTCAAAAGATCAGAAAAGAAACTACTAGTAAACAAATGGAATAAGAGGGAGAAAGCATAAACATACAAAGTAAAATATTACAATGGGGGAAATAATCAAGAAACAAAAGAAATTTTAAAATCACTAAAAGAAATTGAAGACAACACAAACAAATGAAAAAACATTTTGTGTTCATGGATAGGAAGAATTAATATTGATACACTGTCCATACCACTTGAATCAATATACCAATTCAATGTAATCCATAACAAAATTCCAATGGCACTTAACATAGGAATAGAGAAAATTTAAATCTGTATGAAAGTACAAAAGACCCTGAATAACTAAAACAACCTTGAGAAAGAACAACAAAGCTGGAGGAATCAATATCTCTGGTTTCAATCTATATTACAAAGCTACAGTATTCAAAACAGTATGGTATTGGCATCAAGACAAAGAGATCAATAGATCACAAATGAGAGCCCAGAAATAAATCCGTGCAGGATGAACGTGGAAATCATTATACTGAGTGAAATATGCCAGGCAGAGAAAGACAAATAGCATATGATCTCAATTATATGTAGAATCTAATGAACAAAATAAACTGAGGAACAAAATAGAAACAGAGGTAGGGTCACAAGGAACAGATGGGCAGCTGTCAGAGGGAAGGGGGAAGATGGGATGGGATCAAAGAAGGTGAAGGGATTAGCCAAAATCATATATACATAACAAATAGACACAAACAACAAGGTAGCAATTCCAAGAGGGAAAGGGGGGATGGGGGCAAGGGACAGGGAATAAAGGGGGGTAAAATGGGGGTGGAAAGAGATTTTGCATAGGCCATGGGGGTCACAATGCAGTGGGTAGAGGGTGTTATACTGAGCGGGACACCTGAAACCTTGTCAACACAATAAATTAAAAAGAAAAATTAAAAATAAAAATACCGATGCATATATGGTCAATTAACTTATGACAGGAGAGCCAAGAATACATAATGGGAAAAGTCCCTTAAATAAACCATTTCACTCCTGGAAATAAAACACAGGCAGTAAGCATCCTAACATCAATCTTGGTGATGATTTTTTGGATTTGACAACAAAAGCAAAGTCAACAAACTCAAACACTTGAACTACATCAAACCAAAAGCTTCTGCACAGCAAAGGAAACCACCAACAAAATAAAAAGGTAAGCCATGGCATTCAGAAAACCTCTGGAAATCATATATCTGGAAAGGGGTTAATATCCAAAATATATCAGAAGTCATAAAACTCAAAAACAATAAATAAATGGGCAGAAGACCTGAACAGACATTTTTCCAAAGAAGACATATAGGTGGTCATTAATAGATACATAATAAAGGCTTTCAACATCATTAATCACTAGGAAATGTAAATCAAAACCACAGTAAGATATCACCTCGAACTGTAAGAATGGCTAGTGTCATAAAGACAAGAAAAAAGCATTGGTAAGGATGTAGAGAAAAGGAAACCCTTGTACACCACAGGTGGGAATGTAAACTGGTACAGCTACTATGAAAAACAGTATAGAGGTTCCTCAAAAAATTAAAAGTAGAACTACCATATGGTCCAGCAATTATTTTCACAAGGTGAATATACAATGATTCTAAAACCTGGCAAAATTTGTACCAAAAATAAATAAAAACAAGAATGAAAAAAAAAGTATCACATGAATCTAGAAGCAAAAATCCTAAATAATATATTAGCAAACAATCTAACAGAACAAATTAATACATCATGGTTCGGACAGAGTTTATTCTAAGAACGGAAAGATGATTCAAAATTGGGTAATCAACTAACATAATTCATTCCAATAATAGGCCCAAAAAGGAAAATTGCAAGATCATTTTCTGTAGATGCTGGTTTTTGATAAGCTTCACCTTTCAATTGGGGGGGGGGGGCAAAACAGCAATCAATGGGTAATTCCTTGATATGATAAAAACATATTTATCTTAACCCTCATCTAGCACCTTAGTTAATAAGGAGAAGCACTGCACATGTCAGAAACAAGTCAAGGATGTACTGGAGGGATGAGCCGAAACAATTAAGAGAGTTAAATTAGGAAAATAAGAATTAAAAAGGAAATGATAAAGACAACCTCTATCATTCCCATAAGTTTTCTTTTTTTTTCCCCATACGTTTTCTAAGTATACAATGAACTTAAAATTTAATGCAAAGAATTCAGTAAAGTAGTAGGAAAATAATTTACATACATACAATGTCATATATGCAAACATCAACAAGTTTGTTAAATATTTTAATAGAAGCAACAATGTAGAAAATTACCAGGAATTACTAAAAATGTTTAAAACCAAGATAATAAAAAATTTTAAACATTTCTTAGACATAAAAATTCACTTGACCTGCCTGACCAGGCGGTGGCATAGTGGATAGAGCGTCGGACTGGGATGCGGAAGACCCAGGTTTGAGACCCCAAGCTCGTCAGCTTGAGCGCAGGCCCATCTGGCTTGAGCAAAAGCTCACCAGCTTGGACCAAAAGGTCGCTGGCTCGAGCAAGGGGTTGCTTGGTCTGCTGAAGGCCCGCGGACATAACGATTGATGCTTCTCACCTCTCTCCGTTCCTGTCTGTCTGTCCCTATCTATCCCTCTCTCTGTCTGTCCCTGTAAAAAAAAAAAAAAAAAATTCACTTGACCAAATGAAAGTTTGTATTGACTACATGTTATCAGTCAGGACCTAGTAAGGAAAATGGAAATCACATTATGTGGTTATGTAATACTGGAAGACAGAAAAAGTAAAAACCCTGAGGCAACTTGTAACCACTGTAGGATGATGCTACCACTCCCAGGGCTAAAAAAGGCAGTTGTTAGAAACTGCTATCCTAGAGAAGGGCCCTGTAGAACTGTTGCTCCAACCCCTGAGGCAGCCCCCAGACTACCCCTGCTCTTGCTGGTACTTCTGAGAGAGTTTGAGTGTGGTTCTGGGTATGCCAAAAAATGCTGACCCACTGCAGCCTGGGTTCAGTGGTCTGAGGGGTCCCAAATGGCCAGGTGTTAGTCTCAAATTTTTTTTTTTTAAGTGGGAAAACAATTGGGAGAGGGGGAGGAGATAAGCATGAACTCATACTTGCTCACTTTAGTTGTTCCTCGATTGCTTCTCATACATGCCTTGACCGGGGAAGCTCAAGCCCAGCCAGTGACCCCTTGCTCAAGCTGACGAGCCCACAATCAAGCTGGAACCAGTGTACTCAGTGTCCCAGGTTGATGGTCTATCCACGTACCATCACAGGTCAGGTTCAAATTCTTAAGTCAACTCTGTCCCTTAGTGGAAGCATGTTATTTATGAGTCTGTCCCTTTGGATCTCTCCTGCCACCAAGTACTCATCAGTTAGGATGTCCAATCAGAAAAACAGAAGCACAGTAGGTGGTTCAAAAGATCTATTACAGAGAATTCATTTTGAGGTATTAGAGGACTGGAAGAGCTCATGTGGAACACTAATACAGAAAGAACTGTAAAAGGCAACTGCCACCTACCAGGAAGAGGTGGGATAACTAGAACTTAGGCACTTGGAGAAAATGCCCCCAAATAGTTGCTGCTCTGCCTGCTATTTTCCTATGAATGCCAAGGAAGGTTTCACAGAAAAAAGTGATGGTTGAGACTGTTTTTTTTTTTTCTTTTTGAAAGATGAGTCAAGTTTATTGGGTATAGTTTACTCAATCTCTATTACTAATGCTTCCACATCCTTTTTTTTTAAGTGAGAGAAGAGGAGATAGTGAGGCAGACTCCCACACGTGCCTGACTGGGATCCACCTGGCAAACCCTGTCTGGGGCTGATGCCAAATACTGAACTATTTTTAGAGCCTGAGGCTGATGCGCTCAGACCAAGCGAGCTATATCCTCAGGGCCCAGGGCCAAGCTCAAACCAACTGTGCCACTGGCTGCAAGAGGGGAAGAGGGAGAGGAGGAAGGGGAGAAGCAAATGGTCACTTCTCCTGTGTGCCCTGACTGGGAATCAAACCTGGGATGCCCATACACCGAGCTGACTCTGTATCCACTGAGCCACTGGCCAGGGCCTGCTTCCACATTCTAATAGGCCTAGTCATAGAGAAATAGTTGTGGGGCCTACCACTTTTAAAATACCACATTAAAAATGTTAGTAAACATGCCAAAATGTGGGTGTTGTTATGTGGCCAAAATGAAAGATTGAAAGCCATCCTAGGATTTCCTACTTCAAATATGTTGGTTTTAAGGCACTGTCTGATAAAATAGTTTCTCTGACCAGAACAGCACACCTTTATCAGGTAAACAATGTAAAACTTAGGCCTCACTATCCTGTCTGAGAAAGATCAGAACTCTTTCACAGAGATCCACTGTGCTATGCAGTGTTACTGCTGGAGCAGGGTAAATCATACTCATTTACTGAGAAGTATCTGAATCACATCTGGGTGCATTTTCCTCTTTCCCTCTTTGTCTAGAGCTGTCCTTATTTTCTACCATGCACAAGGCAGTTTTTGTGAGGTTGGGAGAAAGGTATATGGACACTAAAAGGAAAGTGGGTGGTAGTGAGGACAAAGCAAAGGAAGGAGTCTTTAGGATCATAGAAAGATGTAGCAGCAAGAATTTACTGGTACAAGAAGCTAATTTTGGGGTATACGGACAGACTGGAGTGCAGATTGATGCAGTAATTATGAAGAGGGAATTGGGATGGTTAGGTTAAACTGCAAGAGTCTGGCTGAGAAGCAGCTGGACAGGCAAATACCCACAAGTATACTTTGAAGTACATTTGCTTCATTAAAGAACAGAGCAACAGAAAAATCTCAGCGTTGGTCAAGTGCAGAGGTGAAGAGGCAAATCAAATGAAAATAAGCTGGTATTTGTAATTTTAAAATTCCCCAACTCTGCCAACAGTTCTAATACCAGGTCCTCTGAGGTTGACTTTGCTGATGCATAGAACTAAAAATTGGCAAGGCAAAAAAACAGTGGGGTTCAAAATCACAGCCCTGGAGAGTAGAGTTTAAGATTCACAGCCCTGTGATGGTTGGATGACAAACACTTGAAACAGAAAAAGAGTTAAAGACTGCAGCCTAGGCTCTTCCTCTAACTTGACAGGAGATTGAAAGTGCAGAGCAGATGAAAAAATGGAAAGAGAGGCTTGAGAAAAAGTATTACTCTACAGAAATTCAAGATGACTACCAGCCTGTCACTCAACAAGAATTCCAACAGTAAGTATTCTCACTAGGGCACTACGGGATTACTGTGACATGGGGGTTGGGGACATGAGTTACACACTTCATTTTCCTGAACTCCAAACCTCTTCTGCTAAGATGCCACTTTTTTCAATTTTTCAATTTTACCCAAATTTAAATGGGAAAGCATGAGGTTTCATTTGTTTTAATGTTAAAAGAGACCAACTGCTTTTATCCTTACATCTCTAAATAGGAACTGCCATTTATACTTGATATGCATAGCAGATACTGTTCTCCACAGTATCTGACCGTAACATGCATGTTTTAGGAGCTTAAATACTACCTTTCTATTCAAAGTATTTCAAAATAGACACTATAATCTGCTTCTCTTTATGCACAAAAGTGTTGCTGACTCATTCTCTACTTCTTTCTAAATTATCCTGTAGCCTCTTTTTATATGCTGTGGAGCTGGAGAAAGAATTACACTACATCAGTTCAAAACTAAACCGAGTGATGAGAAAGGTTTCAGCTCTACCCTACTGAGTGGAGGTAAGAATCTGTGATCATTGTCCATTTCTAACAAGGATTCATTCCTGTATTGACTTATTTCCTAAACTCTTCCCCATTTCTGATATATTTTAAAAGCACTAAACCACCCATCATCAAACTGTATTGCCAGTCAATGATAATCATCATATGGTTTCAGGGACTGAGATACCCCTGAATGGGACCCACTGTACAATCTATGCATATTACAACATGCCTCCAAAGTATATACACACTGGTTCACATAGAAGATTTTACAATAATTAAATTCTAAGAATGTGACGAGAAAGTACAAAATAATGCTGCTTATAGTTTATGCAGCAGGTCTCTAATTAATGGCTCGGTAAAGAGGTAAAGACAATTTTCTCAGTGTTCCACAGAGTATAAGAATGGTCAGTGCCCTCACCATGAACCACGTTTCAACTTCCTCTAACCAGATAATATAAATACAGAAGAATCTGCAGAGCCGTCATACAATGGCTCAAGTAAAATAATCTCATCTCCATTCCTTGCACTTTGAAGTCTTCTATAAAAAGCCAAAGTGTTAAAGAACAAACTTTTCAACCACCTACAGAAATTGTACTAATATTTTCAAACTGGAAAATCATCTCAGTGGTTTCTAAAGTAATACAGCTAGTCTCCCAAAAGTGCTTCTTCAGCTACTTTAAAAGCAAAATATACTTTACAAAATAAAGAGCAAGATAGGAGTATCAGTTATAAAAATTCAAGTTGTTTGAAAAGTGTAAATGAGAGTACTGCAAAAGCCCTGTCTGGATGGTTGGAAAGTTATACATGGCTGGCATTTTGGAAATCAAAAGGAAACTCTTCTTTTTAGATTACATAAGCCCTCCAAGAACCTTTTGTTCTCTTAACTCAAGCAATAGCATTTGACCATAGTATTCAACTTCCCACATTGCTGCTCAATAGTCCCTGGATCTAAAAACTTGAATAAAGAAAGTTTTAAATCTACATACCTTCCCCAGGCCTACCTCTTCTCTTAGAGACTGTATATCAAGTTTTCTTAGTAGGATAAATCACTGCAGTAAGAAATGCTGACTACTCTCTCTTCATCCTCTCTCTACATTTCCACAAGGGAATCAAAAACATGGCCTTTCTCTGTCATACCACTCCCCAGTGCTGTGTGTAGCCAGATGGTTTACTAACCCTGCTGTTCCCCCCAGATGATCTGGGTGGGATAACTCAAACAAAGCCTGAGAACATTAAGTAAGACAAGGGAATATTTGAAGTCTCTCTTTTTTCCTTTTCAATATCTAATGGAAAAAAACAAAAGCAAACAACATTTACAATTACTTAGAACATTAAAAGTTCTTTTATTACAAAAGTCTATACAATGAAGTGCCAGACACAGCAATGCAATTGTACTGGTGGTCATATATATCTATATATTGTTTGTATATAGATATACACTTGTTACTTGTACCAAAGTAAAACTATCACAAACTGCCTAATTCTACCACCTACTGCTCCACTACGACACACAATACTGTCAGAGAGCATAAGTGCTGCCATGCCACTTGTATCTATTTGCAGCCGAACATTAACAGTGATAACCAACATCATGAAGCAGCTGTTAATTTTAAAATGAAACCAGTCAGGCCACTGACTTATAAAAATATGGTACTCATATAGATTTAGCATTATAAAGAAGGAATATATTATTTAAAACATTTAAATAGTGCATATGGACATTTTTGCATGTGGTATATAAAATAAAACATTCATATAAAACAATATACAGTGCACATTAGATGTTTAGATATACTCCTGTCTGGAGACTGATAGAAATGTACACTGCATGATGGATTCAAATAAAAATGACCTTTTGGCATTTTCAATTTTTCTAGGTATGCATTATGAATAACCTAGCTATATCAAAAGGAAACCACACAAAAAGGGCTGGATTTAGTGCTTTATTCCCCAACTACATGTTCACTACCAATGAATATTCCCTCCCACAAAAAGGCAGTGCACACACAGGTGAAATGAGAAGTACCAGAAATGCTATCTATAATCAAGCTACTTCATGTGCATACTATGTGATAGTGCCAGAAATCTGAGGTTCATGCTTCCCTCAGCTTATAAAAGGATGTTGCAAAAGTTCATTTTGTATGGAACAAACTGTTAGTATTAGCTAGTTAAGAAAACCATGCATGAGTCATTGCATGCAAAACATAGGCACAAAGTGAGACACTCATCAATCCAAAAAAGCACCAGGAAAAAAATTAACACTTAGATTAAGCCTGACCAGAATATGCTATTAATGACTGTTATATTGTTAGCACAAATAAAGTCACCATTCTGTGAAAATGATTAGCACAACGATATCAGCAGAGTACCTAAAAAAAGGCCATGCAAAGCCAAAAAAAATATGCTTAGAGTACATGACAAGGGGCATACCACTACACATCTTGTAACCAGCTGTTTTAAACAGCATGTGACTGAGCAAAAGGTGGTCCCTTTAAAAGATGTTTTCTTTATAAATTTTGCTGATTAAGAGGAAAAAAGGATGCAAACTTGAAGGTACATGTAAACATGCAGTGGTATAGCCCTTGTTAAGAACAGAGTTACTTCAGGCATAAAGATTCTTTTGCCAGTTTAGGCCCATTTGATTGAACATACAAATCTAAGTACCATCAGAGTTCCTACATACTGACATGGCTATTTTCTCACATTATCTGGAGGTGGGTAGGAAAAAAAAACTGGACGATCTGATCCAGACAAATCACATCATCACCAGCTGATAACAGTAACTGAGGAAACAAACAGTAACTTAAGTCCCATAGGCAGCATGTGGTATGATTCAGTTCTGTGTGTCATGTGTGATGTGTGTTTTCATACTAATAAGCAAGGTCACTTTTTGGTCTATTTGCTGTTACCTTGATCCAGGAGCTGTGTGACCACTGAATTGCAAAAATCTGCTAACATACTACCTGTGGAAAAGTGTCACTTTGAGAATTAAACAGAAAATGTGTCCCACAGTAGGACTTGAAGTTTCAGTTGATTTTGGTTTTCTAAGAAAACAGAATATAGTTGCATATGTGCACATTTATAGGCTTCTTTCAAATTTTTCAGTCATTCTGTAAGAAAAAGGCAACTGAAGAATTCAATGTGAAGATTTTCTTCTAATTTTCTTCAATAATGAAAAAAAATAAAATAAATAAAGTCGGCAATAACAAAAAGCTTGTACTTCCAAAGTTCTT
Source organism: Rhynchonycteris naso (assembly GCA_037038555.1). Lineage (NCBI taxonomy): Eukaryota > Metazoa > Chordata > Mammalia > Chiroptera > Emballonuridae > Rhynchonycteris > Rhynchonycteris naso. The sequence continues at coordinate 99,519,228 of CM073003.1, forward strand.
AAAGTTGAAAGGATAAAATACTAGTCTTTTGCTAACAAGATGTGTCTGTAGTACAAAACAATGAAGAAAATTGAATGCTTGTTAAAGATAAAGGGGACAGTCTGTGGTTACTATAGAACATTGTGCTCCCCAGAGAAGGTCTACTTACCCACCCACCATCATTTCTCTAGTGGCACCACAACCAAGTTACAAAATGAGACTCTGAGTGCCTGACAAAATGAACTCAAGTACCAGCCAAGTACACACGATGACAGCTTCAGGGAATACAACTGATTTTATGATGTTTTCAAGGAGCTTATTTTATATAGATTTTGAAGAATCTTGTTTGCTGATGAGAACTTCAAGAAGCCTAAGCTTGGCTTTAATTTTCTTATACTCCCTGTACTCCTCAAGCACGGGAACACGATCCTCTTTCTGGGCATTCCTAGGGGAGAAAACAAAACATGTAATATTCTAGAGATCACCTGGAAAATAAAAGTCCCAAAAGCTGACCTAATGTGAGATAATGTTACCAAATATAAATTCAAAATAAAAAATTGCTCTGTAAGAAAAAAGTAGTATTGGACTAATCCCCCCTACACCCCAAGGAATATTCCTAAAATATGTCTATGTTTTCTCCCTTCTTTTCCAAGTGAGAGGAGGGGAGATAGACTCCTGCATACACCCCAACCAGGATCTACCCGGCAACCCCCATCAAGGGCCGATGCTCTGCCCATCTGGGGCCATGCTCACAAGTGAGCAACTAGCACCTGAGGCAGAGGCTCCACAGAGGCATTCTCTGTGCCCAGGGCCAATGCACTTGAACCAACTGAGCCATGGCTGTGGGAAGAGGAAGAAAAAGGGAGAACGAGAGAGAGAGAGAGAGAGAGACAGAGAAAGAGAGAGAGGGAAAAGGGGGAGGGGGAAGGAGTACAGTAGCAGATGGTCGGTTCTCCAGTGTACCCTGACCAGGAATCAAACCCAGATATCCACACACTGGGCTGATGCTCTACCACTGAGCCAACTGACCAGGGCTTACTTATAATTTTGATGGATTTCTCTACTGATAGATTAAATACTATACTTATCAGTGATCAATGTAGATACCTAGAGATAATGTTTTAATAAGACATACATTGTGAGACTTGTCAGATCTGAGTGTCTATCAGGTGCTAGAGGACTACAATCATGTCATACATGAACTGTGGCTCCAGAGAGCTGAGGTGTAAACCATCTTACCCACAGTAGCAACCAGTTTAATCACTAGATAAAGCATCAGACCATCCTAGATATAATTATAAGCAAAGTTTTCTTCCAATAAGACAAAATAATTAGAAGGTGCTTGGAAAATTCATTCTTGTACTTAAAGATTATTTTTTAAACCATTTTTGCCAACCTATATAGAGGACTCGCAAATTAAAGTAAGCACATTTTAGAATTTGTAATATAGTCAATGGCTGGTAAAACCACCCAGTTACATGGAAAGACACCTGAGATAGCCCTCAGTTCTGGCTACATCTAATAGAATGTATTTTTCTTACTTTAAAAAACAGAGTCTCACTGGGTCATCTTTGCATAACACAGTTAGATAAAGGCAACTCGTCATATTTTATCACAGGAGCCACATGACTGCCACCCTGTTACAAACCTTGAAAATGGGCATCCTGAAATGAAGAATGTGCAGCCTAAGCAATGATGGTCTCTGTGTAAGAACCCAAACTAACTGAAGAGACTGCTCATGTTATTGAACCCTTTCTAACTGAGAAACATCTCGTTTCACAAACACTTTCAAAAGGATGAGATTCTAGTATAAAAGAACATAAACTGCCACTCAACCAAGCCTCCCTAGGAGAACCTTAGAATATTTTATCAAATGCTGTTTACTACAGCTCTGATTTTTCTTACTATTAATAGCAGGGCTCCAATGCATAAAGGAATGTTTTTTACTTGTATTCAATATTAATATCCTTATAGGCACAATTTACTTCTTTTCCTATATATTTATTTTAACATGAGGGAACTTGTGAGTTTAAGGAGAAAGAGGACTCATTTGTGATGTTCAACAAACCTCCCATTCTGTTGGTAAAATGCTTCTTCAAATTCTCGTAATGTTTTGCGTAGTTTCTTTTTTTCAGCTCTAGCTTTCCAAAGTTGTTCCAGTAATTCGGGCCTAAAAGTAAAACAGGAAAAAACATTATTGAAAGGGCAGTGTTGACTATGTTCTTAACAATAGATTGAATTCTGGCTGCAAACAAAAGTAGGCTGGGGACCTTTTAAAATATACCAATGCCTAAAGTACCCCCAGACCAACTAAATCAGAATAGTGGTACTGCAGAATTCCTTTTTAGAAAAAATCTTCCCATATGATCCTAAAGTAAAGCCAGGGCTGAGAACCAGTCAGACACCATATCAGGTAGGAAGCTGATAGAGAACCTAACAGACAATGTTCAGTTGGTTCGTGCACTGTGAAACAACAAATGTAGAATTTTAGTTTCTAAATTTTCAAAAACACGTATTTTTTTCTTTTTTTCCAAGTGAGAGGAAGGTAGAAAGACAGACTCTCGCATGCACCAGTACCAGGATTCACCTGGCAACCCCCATCAGGGGACAATGCTCTGCCCATCTTGGGCCATGCTCCCAACCAAGCTACTTTTAGAGCCTGAGGCAGAGGCTCCAATGGAGGCATCCTCAACGCCCAGGGCTGATGGACTGGAACCAATTGAGCTATGGCTTCAGGAAAGGAAGAGAGAGAGAAAGAAGGGGGAGGGGTGGAGAAGCAGATGGTCACTTCCCCTCTGTGCCTTGACCAGGAATTGAACCTGGGACATACACATGCTGGGCCAATGCTCTACTACTGAGTAACCGGCCAGGGCCAAAAACACACTAATAATTAATTTAAAAAATGTGAATTGGACATGTATTTATAAATCACATTTTTTTAAAAAAAATGTGTATCTCCTTTTTAAACCTTTTTTTTTTTTTTTTTTTTTTTGTGGCAGAGAAAGCCAGAGAGAGAGACTGATAGGGACAGACAGATAGGAAGGGAGATGAGAAACATCGATTCTTCACTGCAGTTCCTTAGTTGTTCATTGATTGCTTTCTCATATGTGCCTTGACCAGGGGGCTACAGCAGACCGAGTGACCCCTTGCTTGAGCCAGTGACCTTGGGCTTAAGCTGATGAGCCTTGCTCAAAACTGATGAACCCACACTCAAGCTGGCGACCGTGGGATCTTGAACCTGGGTCCTCCTCATCCCAGTCTGACACTCTATCCACTGCATCACCGCCTGGTCAGACACTTTGTTTCTTGATATTAGACAGAGACAGGAAAAGTGGGAGAGAAAGGGATAAACACAGATTTGTTATTCCACTTATTTATGCATTCATTGGTTGATGCTTGTATATATACTGACTGGGGATCGAACCTACAACCTTGGTGTATTGGGACAACCCTCTAACCAAGTGAGCTACCTGGCCAGAGAGAAAAGAGTATGTCCCTTGAGCACTGTATTCCCTCCAAGTGCTGGATTTAACATTAAATTTCTTGGCACATAAGTTTTGTTACACAAATAGGCTAAAATCACAAACTAGCCTACATACATAGATGCTGCTCGAGTACTTGACAATCGGAGATCCAGAGCCAGTTTTTCTTGATTTTCCTCAACATCAGATTCTGAGTTTTCTAAAGAAGATTGTGCCTGTACAGCAGTTTTCAAGATATCAGTTAACTCAGGGGATAGACTAACACCATCTTCTTCTTCTTCCTAAAAAGATATTCAAACAAAGAAACAGACCATGACTTTTAACTTTTCCTTTAGGAAAGAGGTCAGAGAATAATTTCTCTTAAGAATTACCTTGATTTCTTCAAAAAAATGTGCAGTTTCTCCTTCTATGATTGGCTGTAACATCTGACCCCTTCGCTTGGTGGATGGAGATCCCTGTAACAAATCAACATACAGATTGTTTACATTTTAAGTAAAGTATTCAATGAAACTTTGCTTCACTGGCATTAAACTTTATTTTCAAAATCCTAATAATTTATGCTTTTAATTACTTATAAATTCCTTAGTAAAAAATGTTTTTGCTTATATGTATTTTCTAGTTATGTGTGCACAAGGTAATAAATAATATTTTATCTCTAGATAATTCTAAAAGAGCTCAATTGTAAATATTTTTAAAATTCTGAATAAAAGAAAGCATGACATAATTTAATTGGAAGCATTTTTCTTTTTAACAACAGCTACCAACCTGTTGGTCTTGAGGACCACTTTATACTCCTGTTTTATTTTAATTTAGAAAATTAAATTTAACAAGGTGACATTGACCCGTAAGAGTAGATAGGTATCAGCCTGACCAGGTGGTGGCGAAATGGATAAAGCATTGGACTGGGATGCAGAGGACCCAGGTGTGAAACCCCAAGATTGCCGGCTTGAGCATGGGCTGATCCAGCTTGAGCGCAGGCTCACCAGCTTGTGCGCAGGGTCACTGACTTGAGTGTGGGACCATAGACATGACCCCATGGTCGCTGGCTTGAGCCCAAGGTCACTGGCTTGAGAAAGGGGTCAATCACTCTGCTGCAGACCTCTGGTCAAGGCACATATGAGAAAGCAATCATTAAACAACTAAGGTGTCGCAACAAAGAATTGATGCTTTTCATCCTTCTCCCTTCCTATCTGTCCCTCTCTTTCTGTCAAAAATAAAAAGAGAGTACAGAGGTTTCAGATAAACATTTGAACTCTTGATTATGTTATATACCTATCACCCAAAGTCAAATAATTTTCCATCACCATATATTTGTCCCTCTATACCCTTATTCCCACCCATCGCCCTATACTCCTTTTTAAAAAAAATAGCAATTTCACTGATATAATTCACATAAAATTCACTTCTTTTAAATATACAATTTAGTGAGTTTTAGTAAAGTCACCATTATCCATTCCAAAACATTTCATCTCAATGCCCCACCCAAACCCATACTCATCAGTTTTTTTTTTAATTTATTTATTCATTCATTTTAGAGAAGAGAGAGAGAGAGAAAGAAAGAGAGAGAGAGAGAAGGGGGAGGAGCAGGAAGCATCAACTCCCATATGTGCCTTGACCAGACAAGTTCAGGGTTTCGAACTGGCGACCTCAGCGTTCCAGGTCGACGCTTTATCCTCTGTGCCAGCACAGGTCAGGCTCAGTTGTTATTTATGTGCCCTCTTTCCCCAGCCCTTGGCAAACACTAACCTAACTGCTTTATCTATGGGCTAGCCTATTCTTACATATTTCATATAAATGGAATCATACAATATGTGGCTTTCTGTGTTTGGCTTCTTTCATTTTGGATAAATATTTTCAAGGTTCATTCATGTTGTTATAGCATGTATGAGTACTTCATTTCTTTTTACAGTTGAATAATATTCCACTAGATGCATACACTACTTTTGTTTATCCCTTAGTTCAGGGGTCCCCAAACTGTGGGCCACATGCGACCCCCTAAGGCCATTTATCCGGCCCCGCCGCACTTCCAGAAGGGGTACCTCTTTCATAGGTGGTCAGTGAGAGGAGCACAGAATGCATCCGCACCCATAGTTCCCATTGAAATACTGGTCAATTTGTTGATTTAAATTTACTTGTTCTTTATTTTAAATTTTGTATTTGTTCCTGTTTTTTTTACTTTAAAATAAGATATGTGCAGTGTGCATACGGATTTGTTCATAGTTTTTTTTTATAGTCTGGCCCTCCAACGGTCTGAGGGACAGTGAACTGGCCCCCTGTGTAAAAAGTTTGGGGACCCCTGCCTTAGTTGCTGGACATTTGGATTGTTTCTACATTTTGGCTGTTATGAATAATGAAGCTATAAACATTTGCGTAAAAATTTTTGTACAGGCATATGTTTTCAGTTCTCTGTGGCATATACCTTGGAGAATTGCTAGGTTATATGGTAACTCTATATTTAACCTTTTGAAAAATGACTAAACTGTTTTTTCAAAGCGGTTGCACCACTTTATATTACCTGTATTAGCATCAGCAGTGAGTAAGCATTCCAATTTCTCCATATCCTTGCCAACACTGTTATCTTTTTTATTATATTAGTGGGTATAAAGTTGTATCTGCATGTGGTTTTTATTCACATTTCCTAATGACTAATAATGCTAAACATCTTTTTATGTGCTTAATGGCCATTTATATATTTTTTCTTTCTTTTTTTCCTTTTTTAAAGATTTTATTCATTAATTTTAGAGGGTAAGAAAGTAAAAGAGAGGGGAAGAGAGAACGTGTGGTGGAGGGGAGCGGGAAGCATCAACTAATAGTTGCTTCTCGTATGTGCCTCAAACAGGCAAGCCCAGGGTTTCAAACCAGCGACCTCAGCATTCTTGATCAACGCTTTATTCACTGAGCCACCACAGGTCAGGCATGTATCTTTTCTGGAGAAATGTCTATTCAAATCCTTTGCCCCATTTTTTCAAGTGGATTATCTTTTACTTATTGAATTAAAGACCTCTTTATATATTCTGTATACAGTTATCATATTTGCAAATTCCTGCCATTGTGGGTTGTCTTTTCTCTTTAAGTGTCATTTGATACACAAAAGTTTTTAATTTTCATGAAGTCCAATTTATTTTTTCTTTTGCCACTATGTTTTTGGAGTCATATCCAAGAAAACATCGTCTGATGCAAGGTGAAATAGATTTTCCTCTATTTCCTATGAGTTTTACAGTTTCAGCACTAATAACAATCCATTTAAAGATAAATTTTGTGTGAGGTAAGAGTCTCACTTCATCTTTTTTATTTTTTTTGCATGTGGATATCCAACTAACCACCATTTGTTGAAAAAAATTTTCTTTCCTAACAAATTTAGTTTTTTAGACTTCAAATTTCTCTTTATGACAGTCATATTTAAGAGTCCTTAAAATCTAGCCTGACCAGGCGGTGGCACAGTGGACAGAATGTTGGACTGGGATGCAGAGGACCCAGGGTCAAAACTCCAAGGTCACCAGCTTGAGTGCGGGCTCATTCAGCTTGAGCACAGGCCACCAGCTTGGGCGTGGGGTTGCTGGTTTGAGCGTGGAATCAGAGACGTGACCCCATGGTCACTGGCTTGACCCCAAAGGCCACTGGCTTGAGAAAGGGGTCGCTCACTTTGCTGAAGCTCCCCACCCTGTCAAGGCACATGTGAGAAAGCAATCAATGAACAACTATGGTGTCGCAACGGCAATGAAAAACTAATGATTGATGCTTCTCACCTCTCTCCGTTCCTGTCTGTCTGTCCCTATCTATCCCCCTCTCTCTCTATCCCTGTAAAAAAAAAGAAAAAAGAAAGAGTTCTTAAAATCTAGAAATGACAGTTTTTAGAAACAAACTTGTAGAATTTTAAAATCGTTTTTATAAAGAAATTCAAAGGGTATATACTATTATGGAATTATAAAAATGACAGTAAAAAACAAAAATACCCTGTGATCAAAGGATAAAATCTGTATTAAATAAACTTTTTTTTTTTTTACAGGGACAGAGAGATTGTCAGAGAGAGGGATAGATAGGGACAGACAGACAGAAACGGAGAGAGATGAGAAGTATCAATCATTAGTTTTTCATTGCCGTTGCGACACCATAGTTGTTCATTGATTGCTTTCTCACATGTGCCTTGACCACGGGCCTTCCGCAGACTGAGCCACCCCTTGCTGGAGCCAGCGACCTTGGGTCCAAGCTGGTGAGCTTTTGTTCAAGCCAGATGGACAAACGCTCAAGCCGGTGACCTCGGGGTCTCAAACCTGGGTCTTCTGCATCCCAGTCCGACGCTCTATCCACTATGCCACCGCCTGGTCAGGCAAGTATTAAATAAACTTTTATGTGCCAAGAATATTAACTATACAGGCTTTTCTTCCTTATTCAAAGAAAATCAACTCTCTCTAAATGAAAGTGTTGAATAACTAACTAAAGAAACAAGACAATTAAAAAAGAATCAGTTTGCCTGACCAGTGGTGGCACAGTGGAAAGAGCAGCAACCTGGGATGCTGAGGTCCCAGCTTCAAGACCCCAAGGTTGCCAACTTGAGCACAGGCTCACCAGCTTGAATGTGGGGTCTCCAGCTTGAGAGTGGGATCATCAACATGATCCCATGGTTGCTGGCTTTGAGCCCAAAGGTACACTGGCTTGAGTAAAGGGCCACTGGCTTGGCTGAAGTGCCTAGGTCAAGGCACATATGAGAAGCAATCAATGAACCTCAAAAGTCCTGCAACTATGAGTTGATGCTTCTCATCTTTCTCCCTTTCTGGCTCTTTCTTTCGCTTAAAAACAAACAAACAAAAGAATCCATTTACATGAGGTCTAAGTAATATGAACCTAGTTCTAATGAGTTGTTAGGTGGAAGAAAAACTCCCAGCCAAGTGGCTAGCAACATAAAAATGGCCTACAAGCCTGTAAGTTCCAGTAAATTAATTCCTATAATATGATGCAAAATGGTACTGTTTTCTACTTGAGCCTGAGAGAAATCTGGAGCAATACTATCTAATGGTTAATTTTGGGACAGCACTTAATTTGCAGAAAAGTATTAGAGTTTCATTTTTCTCTAAAAGTGTACATGAATATGAATAAGCATTATTTTAACAAACTTTTTAATTTAAAAAGATAAACCTGAAAAATATTCAGTTGATATTACTTTGTAAATAGGTAAACATAATCGAACAGCCATCACAAAATTAATGTAATTTCAAAGACATGAATTTAAATGGAAAGAAACTAGGCAAAAGTTTGAAATATAGGTTTTGAGAATTTCACAAAGTAGTTATCTCCTAATCCTGAGTTTCACCATCTGTGAAATGAGGCTATCTTCTGTTACCTGTTGTAACTTAACTTGTTAGGATATAATGACTTAAACATATATAAAAATGCATTATAAGAATGACTGGGAGCTAATAGCAGGCAATTACTATCAATTTCCTATTCTTTTTAAAGCAGTTAACTTCACCTTATATAAACAATTTGTGCTACCATAGCTGTGTCTTTCTCCCATATACCACCATAATTTTTTAAACAGGTCTTGGTAAAATTAACTAGATAACTGCATATTTTACTTACAAGGACAGGAGTGATGCTAGCTCTTGTCAACATCTGTTTTACAAGTCTGTATCTATCATAGAGAGGTTTAACAATGTGTCTTTCTTCCCTGGTCACCTGAAGCAAAAACAATGGAAATTACCTAGTCATCAGAAATCCAAAATGTCCAAAACATTAAGTAATAAGATTTTCCCCAAAAATTTTAAAACATTATTTTAAAAATCTATTTTTTTAAAGAAAGAGACATTACCGGTCTTCCATGTTGACTTTCGTAGTAAAGAAGACTTTTCTGGAGAGAACTTTTCTCTTCTATCAAATGATCTTTTGTCATTTTCTAGGGGAGGGAAGAAAAACCAACATCTCATTGGCACCATCATTATTGCCCTCACCCCCATAATATAAATAATCATGGTGAAAGGGCAGCCCATCCCCACTCTAACCTAGGTTAATAGGAACACATCTCTGCTTGTAGATTTGCAGACAGAACTTTTCAGTCACCTGTGGAATCAGGTCTTCTAAAATTTAGGTAGCAATTCTCTTTGGTGGCCTGATTTATATTTTATCTGAATAAGTTATGAATATCAGCCTAGTGACCTCTTTTTGGTCTAATCTATAAATGAGGAAACTTCACCCTACTTCATAGGGCTCTACTGAGCTAATATGTTGTAAAGGCATTTACAACAGTGCCTATCTGGCATACAATAAGCATACATAAATGCCTATTGTTTTATAGTTTTACATAGAATGTTTTATTGGCATTATAATTATATATGTGTGGACCAACACACAATAGCACACATACATATATAGGCCTTCCAATATTTCTCCTAAAACATTAACAAAATCTGGCAGCAGTACAGTGGAAAGAATGTGAAAGAAACATCATAAATGTCAATTTGTGAGCTTAGACTTCATCTGGCACTGCAATACTCTTGTCACAACTTTCAGCATTCTCAGTGATACCAGAATAAGTAGGACACCCCAAGTTTATGTGCCTAAAGAACCTCCTCACTTTGTTTCACCATTTCTCATCCAAGTCAAGTTAGAGGTAAAAAAATTTTCACTAGGTAATACCTTCTTTTAACAAATATCATTTTAGATTATGTATACTCAGTAGAACTCAACTGGGTGCAGACTCTGTAAAACATTGTGATATCAACCTCAAGCTTGAATCTTAAACCTAAGATAATGAGCGTGAATAAAGCTAATCCAAAAATTATTTTAAAAAAGGGAGGAGGTTGGTTTAACACAAAATTGAAAAACTGAAAAAGCTGGAGGAAAAGAACAATTAGAATTTCTAACCCAGCTCTGTTCAAAGGAAAGACTCCAATATTTGGATCATGAGACAGATGTGTGCTCTGTTGACAAGACAGAAATTTATATCAGGACCCATCACTTCCCTGACAAAAGTTCACTGAGACCATCTACCTCTCTACTCTCCTAGCAAATCTCATCTGATAAATGATTTGCGTTGCCAAGTATTTTGACCAGGACTCCCCTAGGCATGGGCTTTAGTGACTACCAGTTCTTTTAAAACATTCTTTCATTTAATCCTCCTAACAACCATATTGTGTTAGTATTTTAATGGACATAATCATATCCATATAAGTCATAGGGCTGACAAAGGGACTTAGTGGAAGAATGCACATACTATAACAAGTCAGGGCCAGGCATAAGCTAAGAATTCAATACATATAAATATTAAGATATACACTCATCTTGCCAACTGCCTTCAATATAAATGAGCAGATCAGCATTCTAGCTTTTGAAGTCTTATTATTGTGACTCAGTTCCTGAATGACTGGGCACTACTGGTGTGCTGATAAAAACATTTCTATATCTGCTAACTTGGAGAGCAGATTCAGGCCAGTCAGATGACCTAGATATCTCTATGCCACTGTGGTAATTACTTTGTTTCAGAGATTCTAAAGGCTAGTGTGGGCAAACATCACAGCTCAAGATTACTTTGATATCTTCTGGAAGACACCTCTCAACACGTTTTTCCTTCAGTCTTTTCAGAATAAGTTCAAGTGTTGCTTCCTTAGATGGCTTCTTCTCCTTGTGAATGACCCTGGATTCATCTTCATTCTCTTCATCTTCATGATCTAGAGAAGAGCCAAAGCTTTTTGGAAGAGTGTTACTACGTGGACGTGTCTGAGGTACAAATTCTCCATCAGAGCTTCTGTGTTTTGCATCTACATTTCAGAACCAAGAGGAGAGATTAGTGATTTCAGCTACAATGCAACTCCAGATCAAAAGAGTAAAACAGTAAACAAGATATACAACAGGAAAATATATATTAATAGCACATAGGCTCAGATATTTAAATTAAATATTGAAATATTTAAATGATATATATAGCAGGAGAGCTCTACTATTCAGCTTTTTAACCAGTATTCAGAGAAAGCTGCCTATAATGTAAGATGCTCTGATAAGCATTGGAGAAACAGATATGGTCCCTATTTTCATGAAGCATAGAATTCAGGGAAGTAAAAACAAAAACCAAGTAATCAAATTCATAAAATAATTTCAGAGTGCTAAGTGCTATAAAGAAGATATGATAGGATGGTATCACAGTGCTGAAAAGAGAGGTATGTGTGTGGAAGAGCTACTACACTGGATAGGATTGACAATGAAGGACTTTCTGAATTAGTGACTTTCTAATTGAACAGGGAATAAAAAGATAACCTAGTATAGAAGATTTAGGGGAAGAGCACTGCTCTCCAACTGAGGCAATAGCCAATGCATAAGCTCTAAAGCGTAGCATATTTAAAGAAGAGAAAATGAGAAAGGAAAGTGAAAAAATGAGCTAAGAGCAGAGTATGCAAGGCCTTGAAAGTCATGGCAAGAAATCTGGACTTTATTCTAACTGGGAGGGGGTGCCCACAGAAGGGCTGTGAACAAGATAGTAACAATATTTTAAAAAATAACTCTGACTGCTACTAAGAGAATGGACTATACATAGGGCAATGAAAGTAGAAGAAATTGAAAAATTACTTGGAAACCAATTTTCCTTGTTTAATGCCAATTTGGTTGGAAACTGGGATTCTAAAGAAGAGATAAGAGACCTTAATGTAAACTTAATAAACATAGAAACACTGTCTATAAGTACTATATTTAAAGATACTAAAAATTCAATTGATTTCAAATGAATAAACCGAAATATGATGCTCAGATTATAAACCCATACTTGGCCCAGATAACTTTTTAATATATTCATTACTTTAAAACATGTTCACTAAACACACACAAAGTAATTATACCTCAGCAACTGCTATACTGGGTTAACACCCAGTAACACAATACCTAGTTTTTGGTTCAAGAAGACTTACTATTTATTTAGTCTTTGTAGTATAAACACCTCGTTATGATTAAATATTCTTAGTCTAAAATGAAACACCTACCAAAACCCAAAACTGTTTAATATTTGAAATATATCTCAAATTTAAAAATTTTTATTTTTTACTGATTTTAGAGAGAAAGGAGAGAAAGAGAGAGAGAGAAAGAAACATCAACTTGTTGTTCCACTTATTTATGCATTCTCTGGTATTTTTTTAATTTCTTTTTATTTATTTATTTTAAAGAGGAGACAGAGAGAGAGAGAGAGAGAAAGAGAGAGAGAGAGAGAGAGAAAGGGGGGAGGAGCTAGAAGCATCAACTCCCATATGTGCCTTGACCAGACCAGTGCAGGGTTTTGAACTGGCGACCTCAGTGTCTCTGGTTGATTCTTGTATGTGCCCTGACCAGCAATCGAACCTGAAACCTTGGTGTTTTGGGATGATGCTCTAACCAACTCTGCTACCTTGACCAAGGCTTGAAATATATTTCAGATAAACTTTATAATGTAGTATCACCTATGAATATACAATCTAAGGAAACTGACCATAACTAATAAGAAAACTTTTACTTAGGCAAACAATGTCCAAGACTTAAAATTACAAAAATTATAACTATAATTCTTAGACATTATGAAGAATATTTTAAAAATGAAAATATATTATAAAAATGGCACATTTTATACCTTTAATTTGCTTCCGCAGTTTGGTAAGCTCTGTCATCCATTTTAATACCTTTGGGTTCGCTGCAATATCAGTGTAGGAAGGCTGAAAATTCAAGGAACAGAATCAACTTAACACCTCTGTGATAAACAACAGTTGTATTAATTTACGGCCAAGTAATAGTTTATAGTTCCCACAGCAGAGATTTCACTCAGTCCTCATTTTATCTTACTTTACAGGCAGATATTAAGGCAGAATATTAAGTAAAGCTCTCAAAGCAGAGGTTAGCACCTAAAACAAGTCAGATTTAAATACAGGTCTTTTGACTTCCTGTATAGGATGCTTCCCACTTCACATTCTAATTATTAAATTTAACTTATTCATTAGTGTTATTACATTTTAAATACATTATTTATTCTATTTTTTCAATATCATTTATTATTTAAAATTATTCAACTCTCTTTCTCCACCTCCTACCCTGGGTACTTGTGGTTTTTGGGGGAGAGCAGAAGCAGCATTAAGTGAATTGTCAACACAAAGTATTCACTTTAAAAATTCTACAAGCTGTTCTGCCTAGGGAAATATAAAGATACACCGACATGAACACCGGCACAGAAACCTGGAGGCTGAGGATCCGTATCATCTCCTACCTATAAGCTCTCTGGGCATCACAGGCTCGTTCTCTCTCAGGAAAGAGATAGACTATGCTCTCCAAAGAACCTCCTCCCAGTTCCAACAGATCTACCTCAGGCTAGCAATGCTACAAACTTACTTTGCTATTTCTTTCCCTTTCGAACTGTTCTTCAAATTGTCTAATTTTTTTCTGAAGTTTCTTGACCAACTGATACGGTGTTTTGTCTTCTCTTTTTTCATCTTTTGAACTAAAGGATGATCTTCGAATCCTGAATTAAAACAAGAGGCAAACACTATGTGTTAATTTTCAAGTTATCAACACCATTATCTCTTATTTCCCTGATATAACATGATACTATGGCCAAGAGGTATAGCCCTAACACTAGAAGATAGTAAGAAAAAGAAACTTATGCTACAGTGTTACAGGCCACAAAATTAGCTAACTAAAAGTGCTGATAAAAACAATTTGCAATCATTCAAAATTGTTTGGGCAAAGACAAAAAGGAAACAAAGATACCTAAGCAGCTCAGAGCTCTCTGTGTTCAAACTACAATGAAAAGGTTCTGACATTAAGAATCAATTTAATATAGTTTTGGCAAGAAAAGCATTAGGGATTGGTGAGCTCCACTTGCTGCTTCCCTCCCAGAGTTCTGTATTTCAATCATGAATGAATAAATACATCATGAGAAAATTTCTATTAGAGAGCAAATCCCAAAAAGTACACTTCAATGAACCCAGACTTTAGGGATCCAAAAAATTAACATTACAAAAAGGTGCTTCATGAAAGGGGAAAAGCTTTGAACTGCAGGTCTAGTGGATTAAATCTTTCAAAGGATGTGGGTTTATAATAGGAATCATCTCTCATAAGTAAAAAAAACCCAGTAATATACCTAGCAAAAGAAAGTGCTTTAGATGAGGAAGCCAACGTTTCTGGATCATGTAGGAACCTCTGGCTTTGCCCAAAATCTAAACTACGGTGTGATAATATGGGAGGACAGTCCTCTTCCAAGGGGTGATGATTCATTCTTCCAGCTTGTGGAGAGAGCTGAGCTTCTCCAGACTCAGAGTCTTCCTGCCAAGACTTAAAAGCAGGAAATGGCTCTGTAAAACAAACACAAAGAATTAGTACCATGGATCTCTTGGCTCCACAGGGAAAACAAGTCACACATACCAGCTATATGTTCTTTAAATCATATCATTATGTGGTGGTTCATGTAATATTTATAATACTTTAAAAGGGGGTGGGGATATCAGGATCTTCATAAAATCTACTCTAGTTTAAAATTGCCTGAGTTTCATTTTTAGCCCAGAGTTCTATTTTTCATATAAGGAGTTATACTTTAAATTTCTGAACCCAGTCACAAAGCAAGAAATTTTCACTGTCAAGCTCTTGAAAATTTTATCGAATGTTATTTCTCAAGTAGTCCTTAGTTAGGAATTTAACTTAGCCAAATGCTGCCAGGTGAATAAACTGTCCCTCACTGTCAATTGGCTAAGAAATGGAAGCTATTCCCCAAGCTATACAGAGCACTCAACAAATGGAGCTCTTTGACTCCAAAAGAATTCTAACACTTTCAGACAATTAGCTAACTTACCTAATAGGACTTAGCCTCTAACACTAAACTGTGGTGATTATTTTCTGTTACAGAATTCCTGTGCATAATATATATTTTAATAATTAAACACCCAAAAGTATTATTAAGACACAATTTAATAGCACTAGTCTTTCTTAAGCACATTTATTTTATTGGTTATCCTGTATGTTCTCAAATAAAATCATGTTGATATATTTAATATCTTTGTACATGAGGTTTAATTACATATATAACAGAAATAAACACACAGTCCACAAATATACTCCAAATATAAAATTAACTTCAAGTATCACTGGAGTCTATAGGGGAAGGGAGACACTTTTTTCACTTTTGGATCTACACATTAACTTTATTTATAACTACAATTTAAAGCTTTGATGCCATGGCTAATAACAATAACAAAAATGAGTTCTTTCAAGTATTTTTGGATGCAAAGATGGCTTGACAGTGTCAAAAATCAAGAACAATGTTTTCTTTTTCTTCACATAATAGTTAAGGATTACTACATTAGTAATTTAGTTTTTTACTTTTACATTAGCAATTTAAAGCATTACATTTTCCAGGGTAATGAAAACATAATTTAGTTAGTTTTTAAAGCCAAGATCAACATGATAACTAAATACTGGGTAAAAAGCGTGCAATCCCACAGTAAACCCAGCAATAAAGTGATTTTCAAAGCAACCCTTGTGCCTGCTTCCCAGCAAATAAATAACTGGTAATAAACATTTTATGAGAAATCTCCTATTTTAAGAAAAGACAGAAGTAACAGAAACAACTTTTTCTGGGTACCATTTTTAACCCAGATCAACTTTCCTACTATATGGGGACAGCAGGAGAAGGGATAATAAACAAGGCAAAGTGAACCATAAAAAGGCAAAATAAAACTAAACTATGGTGAACCATACTTACCCTCCCCATCTCTCTGCAGATGCATTGTATTGAAATCAATGAGGGGAAAAGTGATAAGGCATGATGCTAATAAAATGGAAAAAATGGCAAAAAATACTAAAGTGAACACACAGCACAGTCAGAACAAACCATACACATAACTAACACAAAGCCAAAGATATCAAAAATGTTTCCCTAAGACAAGTTAGGCACTCAGCTCAAAAACTTTATTAAAAAGAAATTACTAACCAAACTTTAAAAACAAACACAAACATACATTTCCATTTCAGCAAGCAAGGCAAAAAATCAAAGTAGTCTGTTTTATTAAAATTCAAACATAAAATACAGAAATGGAAACTTTTAACCAGGTACTCTTTGAAGCTTTTCAGAATAATTGATCAGACAGAAAAATATCTCCCTTTGATTGCTCTCTGAAAACATCCTACTGTTTTCAAGTCAAGCGTTAGCAGGAGAATCTGAAGGAAGAATGTTGTTCACTTCCATTAAAAGCCAAGAGCTTCTGAACAGCTGCTACAAATTCATACTGGTGGTAAATATGTGCTACCTGCTTGCTAACTGCATTCTGTTGACTGTACTTTGATCTATTAAAAAACAAAACAACAACAACAACACATGAGGAACAGGTAGGCCTCTATCAGGAGTCATCCTACTTCTCTCTATTAAGAGACACATTCAGGCCCTGGCCAGCTGGCTCAGCAGGAAAGTGTCAGCCCAGCATGTGGATGTCCTGGGTTCGATTCCCTGTCAGGGGACACAGGAGAACCAATCATCTGCTTCTCCATCTCTCCTCCTCCCCCTTCTCTCTCTCTATCTCTCTCTTCTCCTCCCACAGTCATGGCTCTATTGGAGCAAGTTGGCCCCAGGTGCTGAGGATGGTTCCATTGGCCTCACCTCAGGCACTAAAACAGCTTGGTTGCCAAGCAACAGAGCAACGGCCCCAGATGGGCAAAGCATAGCCCCACAGAGGGCTTGCTGGGTGGATCCCAGTGGAGGTGTATGTGGGAGTCTCTCTGCCTCCCCGCTTCTCACTTAAGAAAAAAAAGGTCACATTCAAACAAGGTATGTTGCTGATTCCAAGGAATCTAGGGGCTAATGTAATCTGGCCTCTTAAGAAAGACTTTTATTTAGAATATCCTAACTAGTTGTAGAAAATCGATCTTTGTATTGGTGGCAAGTTGGAAGGACAACATGGTCTTCTAACAGCCACTCTCCCAAGCACATACATACAGGGTTCATGGCCAAGAAGTTCACGCAGATGTCTACCACCCTTTGTTTTCTGAGCTACTGAGCCAGGTAAGTAACAGGGCAGCTCAGGCACTGAAAAGCAGGGATCAGTAGTACACAGTTACCTTCTTTCCATACCATAGCTCTAAGGCTTTAAGAGGTAGATTCTGACAGAAACAAAAGAGAGCCAAGCATTAGGTTCTCTTTGGGGAAGTCTCCAGAAAGCTGAAGCTAGGCAGACAGTGTCTTATCTTCTCAAACAATAAAAACGTTGTACTTTTATGCTTAAAACTTAAGATGAGGACAGTAAGTATTGTAAAGGGCTACATTCTCCAAGAGGAAGAAGCGTAAATTCTGTTAGAATCCCAGCCTCATCTTTCAGAGACTCCTTTCCCTACTGCAGCTTCAGGGATGCTCTGCTGACCACCAGTCCTTTCCTTTTCAGTGACTATGCCAGGATAAATAACTAAGGGACATTTGATCTTCACTGCACCAGGATGCTAACATATCCCCTAACTCAGTGATGGGCAATCTTTTGAGCTTGGTGTATCAAAATTCACCAAAAAACCGAGCATAACTCGGATGGTGTGTCACTTCAAGAAAAACGGCCTAACCAGAAGTCCCAGAACTAGATGCTCTGTGCCGGAGTTCTGTTGTTTTGGCCTACAGACCTCCGGCACAGAGTGTCTACACTACAGCAAATGTTTTATCCTCGGCTACTGCACCTGGTCGTTCAGGAGTCGAGGATGAAACATCCTTCTCAGCATGTGGCCCCATACTCCTCTGGTATGCGGCCTCGTGTCATCGAAAATGGCTACGCATGTCGGTGCTGACACGTGTGTCATAGGTTTGCAATCATGGCCCTAACTCGAAGGAGCATTTTCATAAATTCTAAACATCCTGAATAACCCAGAACAAAGCAAATGAAAGAAAAGTCCCTGATTTGTATATTAGTCTAAGTTAAGATACATAATATGCCACTGGGCATGCCAAACATCTAGACAAAAAATTAGGGGGAGGGGAGACAGCAGTGCAGGGTGGCATAGACAATTACTTGGTTGGGACTTTAAATTGGTTATATCTTAAAAATAAATACATAAAAACACTCCAACTGTAATCAGGTGAGTAGACTTGAGGTGGCAATAGCAGTCCATGGTATTGGCATTGCAATTCCTCTTGTTATTTCCACTGTGCATTATTAGCTAATCTTCATCCAAGTGAACCAATACACAATTTTATTAAAATTCCTGAGTTGTCTCATTGTCTCTTTCTCAAGGAAGGTATATGATCCAAAAGGACTCCTGGATCCAAATCTGTTGCTTGCTTCCACTCGCCATCCAAAATTTTATTTAAAAGTTTACAAATATACAGTGAAGTTTCAAGAATTTTACAGCGAGAATCCATATATCAATAATCTAGATTCTACCATTAACATTTGACTATACTACTTGCTTTATAACAGTGGTTTTCAACCACCAGTCTGTGAAAGTGTTAACCACCCTGATGTTACATGAATTTCACACAGTCTCTAATCATTGGGTCTTTATCACAGTTATCAATCCCTTTAACCATCTAATTTTTTTATGAATTTTAAAGTAAAATGCAGATACTGGCATACTTCCTTATAACCATGTCAGCATGCAAATCAATCACTGGAGTTCAGTATTTATTTAGTTTTTGCTTCTTTTGATAAAAAAGAAAACCGTATATATAATGAAATCCAAATTCTAAGTATACATTTGCTGAGTTTTGACAAATACATACACCCATGTGTCTTGCTTTTAAATTTAAATTCAAACTTCTCTCCTTTGTAAAAATTGCTAGGACCCTGCTTGCAAACGTAATAACCTAATCTAATACAGGTTTATAGTATAAAGCATTTGCATAAAGTATTCCGGATGATCATAAAGAAGAAGGAGCTATCTATAAGTCCCCTCTTTAAACTGGTGAGATCCTCAAGCTCTAACCTAATAGACTTTCAAAGACTGGTCAATATTGCCTAGTTAAACAATTAACAAAAGTGTATCCTTGGTTTGAGGTTATCTTTGAGCTCTTTGATTAGGCACCATGAGCAAAGCTCACCCTCCCCACCTAAAAAAATTTATGGACAAGAAGTTATCATTGAAATTAAATGGTGGCAGACATGTCCAATGAATACTGTGGGGGGCCTGATCCCTTTATGAATCCTGTGATAGATGAATGTGTGGATATGTCAACAAGTGGGCAGCAGAACAATACTAGAATGGTGGTGATACGAGGAAATAGATGATCATGTTAGAAGCCCTGGAACGAGTATTCGGAAAGGCTGTTTACCAGAAAAATTAACTGCTTCTACGTGTCCCCTCTTCACAGCACCTGTTTACTACTACACTATACAGAGCGACTCATGTATATTTTTCACATTGAACTTTTGTTATATAAACTTTTGTATTGGTCCAAAAAAAAAGTGTATCCTGGGTGATTTTTATTTTTTTAATCTGTCTGACATCTATCTTCAAAGCTAATAAATCAGATAAGAACTTCTAGTCATAAGAGATAGTTGCCCCGTAATCTCATTGGTGCTTTTGAGTAAAAACATTCACTCATTCTTATAAGAAAACTAGAACAGAAAGTCAAATCAGTAAGGTTGTCCAGAAAAAAAGGCAGTAATCTCATTATTACTTTGGGTAATTTCAGTTACAAAGAACATTATTAGGAAAAGAATATATGTGGGTAAAATTACCTTCCCATTTATCATCATCAGAAACATTCTTCAGATCTAAATGTGGAATCTGGACACATGCCACTTCTCCTTGAACACCAACACTTTGATCTCCTGGCACTTCTGATTCAGTGTTGGCATTCAAATCACATATCTTGCTATGAGAATCCTGTATTTTAAAATAAAGAATAATATTTCACAACCAGGAAGCTTTTCATAACCAGCTAAAACCAACCAGAATATTCCTTGTGTAGTTTTCATTAGTTTACTATGCCTATATTGTCAGCTGTCCTACTCCCACCGATACAAACTATTTTCAAATATAAAAGTAAGACAGTTTTACAACATGTCTTACTGAGAGACAAAGTTTGTATCCCAAATTCAGCAAAGTGTTTTCCTAAGCAAGTTTCTTTTTATTTTATTTACTGATTTTAGAAAGAAAGGAAAGAGAGAAACAGAAACACCAATCTGTTCCTGTTGTGTGCTCTGACCTAGGATCAAACCAGCAACCTCTGCATATTGGGATGACGCTCTAACCAACTCAGCTATCTGGCCAGGGCCTAAGCAAATTGCTTGAAACCAAAAGTAGCAAATTGCTACTTTAACTGTACAATATTTGGTAAGACTAGCTGTACTTAAACCTACTTGAAACTTATACAACCCAAGAGTTAAAAGCCAGATATAATAATTGGCAAAGTAAGCCTAGTCAAATTTTTAAGAACCACAAGAGAAAAATAATTCTCGAGAGCCTGTATGGAGGTTCTAGCAGGGGAGCATAGCTACTCATACACCACTGACCAAAGAACGCTCTCCTCTATCAGGGAAGGTCGTCCTCCCTGAGCATGCAGCTCGGGGGGAACTGCACACAGAGCAGTGAGGGAGCAGTGAGGGAGGAAGGCGACACCCGCCTCCGCCTAGCCAGCCAGATCAGCCGAATCAACCCTGGTGATCAATGGGGTGACAGATGTCGCAGTCAGATTGCCCTCATATCCAAGAAAAATAATTCTTACCAGAATCAAGTGTGACAATTTATCACTGTCACATGACAAACATTCTTTCCTAAAAATACAAACAAAGTTGTTAGTCTTTTACAAATAAATAGGTTACTATTATTGCATATTTCTTACCTAGCTAGATTCCTCTCCTCCCCATATAGCTAGCTACTATTTACAATGTCAGGGAAGAATGACAACTAGACATGTGCCCATTCTTTGGAGCCCTATATCTGAAAATCACACACTACTGAAAGGATCCACAGAATCACTTCAGGTTAGAAAAATTAACTAACACTGACCACCCTCCCACACAAGCATACCAAAATAAATAATTAAAAAATAAAATAAAATCCAGCCTGACCTGTGGTGGCACAGTAGATAAACTGTTGACCTGGAATGCTGAGGTCACCGGTTCAAAACCCCAGGCTTGCCAAGTCAGGGCACATATGAGAAGCAACTACTACAAGTTGATGCTTCCCGCTACTCCCGCTCCTTTCTCTCTCTCTCTCTCTAAAATCAGTAAATAAAATCTTTTAAGAAATGTTTTTAAAAAAGAGAAAATGCATAATAAATAGAAACCAAAAGGACTGAATATATAATGAAAAAGATTTTGAAAAACAAATATTAGTTTTAACCATATAGCTTCATACTCCTCCACTCTGGGGTTTATCTTTCAAGATTTTTTTTTTAATTTATTTATTGATCTGAGAGAGAAAGAGACAGAAACATCAATCTATTCCTATAGGTGCCCGACCAGGGATTGCACCCACAACCTTTGTGTATCGGTATGATATGCTCTAACCAACTGAGCTGTCCAGCCAGGACAAGGTGATTTTTGAAAGGTATAGCTAATATCCTATATTTTAACTTTGATTGTGTTCTATCACAATCAAAACAAGGTTACTATTTCTAAACCTTTCCTTCCTCAAAACATAATAACATATAAATAAGAAATTTTTTTAAAATTCAATTTACCTCTTATTTCTCCACAAAAACTAACCCCCATATAGCAAGCTATCACAAATGGTCTCTAACTATGATGAGTCAACTGAGCACCTAGTATCATAGTAGGTTATTAATATGCCTACTGTTAGAAAGTCCTCCCCAAAGACATTATGGCAATTTACAATGATACCCACAGGTGCTACTTCTACCTTGCCATGACAGTGTGCACTCAAAAGACAAGGTCTTACTTTAAATACAGCAAGTCATCTCATATACCTAATTACGTTATTCTTGCTGAGTATGAAAATAACTAAACTCCCTGGCAAGCTCAAAGGCCTTCCTCTGGTTAGAGTGGGAGCAAGTGAGGGGATGAGCTAAATTCTATCCTAACAGACTAAAAGACCTACTCACCTAAATTTGAGAAACATGAGTGTTAAATGTACAAAATGTAAAATTCACCTAATCAAGAAACTCTTTGGATCTAAAAACAAGTTTGCTAACCTATACACAAGTTGAAGAGAAAAGAGCTTTTTCCAAAAAGACTGAGTCCTCACTAAATGGATCCTTATTGTTCTACCAAATCCAGATGTCATCATTCTGGGGATGCCTGTTAATGCTGTTAATCTTATATCTTCAGCCCATATCTCCAATACTCCCTGGGCTGGAAGAGGATCATTCCTGCCTTCTGAAAGGAAGCACAAGGAACTGCTGTAAGCAGGAAATCTGTGGACCTTCAGAGTATGAGGACGCTCCAGAGACATGGCTCCAAAGAATTTACTTACCCTAGGGGACAGGTTTCCTGCTCACAATGAAGAGACAATGGCATTAATGTAAGTTTATCTTTACCAACAGGCTGTCACCAAATTCATAATGCTGTTAGGAATTTTTCAGTATTTACAAACTAGTCCGCAACTTTATTACTAAATTGTTTTCAGAATATCAATTATCTTTCCTAAAGAAAATTATAATACACTTCTTACCAATACCTTAAAGGATCACAAGAAGAGTAACAAAACCTAAAACCTACATAGTGACTTAAAACATTCTATAAAGCTTCTGTTCAGGGACTGTAGCTACTATCTATGGAGACTATATCTGGAGATGGAGAAATAGTCACTGCTCCAAGAAATCCCCTTCTCGTTACTGCTGGCCAAAAAGGTGAAAAAGCGCCAACTGCATGAGGTGATTATGCTAAGTGAAATAAGTCAAATGAAAAAGACAAAACCGGATGATTTCACTCATATGTGGCATATAAAACCAAAAGTAACAAACTGACAAAACAAGCTAAAACAAACTCAGAGATACAGACTACAGAATGGTGGTTACCAGAGGGAAATGAGGGGTGCAACAGGGGGGGTCAAATACTGGTAATAAAAGGGTATTAGCCTGACCAGGCGGTGGCGCAGTGGATAGAGCGTCGGACTGGGATGTGGAAGACCCAGGTTCGAAACTCCGAGCTCACCAGCTTGAGCGTGGGCCCATCTGGTTGAGCAAAAGCTCGCCAGCTTGGACCCAAGGTTGCTGGCTCCAGCAAGGGGTTGCTCGGTCTGCTGAAGGCCCGCGGTCAAGGCACGTGTGAGAAAGCAATCAATGAACAACTAAGGTGTTGCGACGGCAACGAAAAACTAATGATTGATGCTTCTCATCTCTCTCCGTTCCTGTCTGTCTGTCCCTATCTATCCCTCTCTCTGACTCTCTCTCTGTCCCTGTAAAAAACAAAAAAAACAAAAACACACACACACACACACACACACACACAATAAAAGGGTACTAGACTTTGGTGAGCAGGCAACAGAATATACAGATATCAATTTATAATGCTGTACACCTGAAACTTATATAATCTTATTCATCAATGTTACCTCAATAAATCTAATTTTTTAAAAAAAGGTCCTGGGACACACCAAGGAAAAGAATCCTATACATATTTGTTGAACCAAATACACTACAATTTTTCAGTTAAGTCACCCATAGTTCCAAGTCTATGATACACTGAAAGGTGTAATCAAAATATCAATAAAATCCTAATTAATTGTTCTACATATCAACCGAAAGTTTTAAGTGTCTCCAAGGCAGCTGTGTTCATCCCTCTGAACGTTTTCCAAATTATAACAAATGTGTCTGAACCCGCACCCCTTTGAATTTAATATGCTTTATGCTTACCATTAAAACAAGCTTAGTTCTTTAGATTATCTAAAATACGTTATACTAGAGTCATCTAGAAATTTTACCCCAAAAATAAGAGCTCCAAATCTCAAAATGATTAATCAGTAGTAACAAGAGAAAATGCTTACCTCTCAAGACAGCCATCTTCACTATCACCATGATCACCACATGGCTCTAACATTATACCTACAGACTGACAAAAACAAAAAACAAACAAACAAAAAACACACCACCACTGTGTTAATGGAGCTCCTAAAACTTATATATGAGAGGAAGTTTCCAATCTAAATTAGGAAAGTAGATTACAAGTTAGTCAAATGCCCCTCTTTACAATTTGTAATAGTCTAGGTGTTGGCATCTTGGACAGAGAACACTTTATCTTCCTTAAAACCTGAGTCATGTATATATAGATAAAATGAGGACCCTAGACTTCTCACTACCCTATTAGGTAACTACTACTATCACATTCCTTTTCCTTCCTTAGAATTCTCTCCTCTAAAAATGATGGCCACGTGGTCCCATTTGCCTACTGCTGTTTCTTCTCCTTAGCCACAAACACAGAAGTTGGTAGCTTCTTAGCAGGTAACAAAGGAGTTGTATTGCATATACTTGAAATAAAAACTGCGAACCTCAAAAACACATGAGAACACTCCTTTATTTCTTACTGGGCTTAGTGACACCATAATATCCCTATTCCTCCACAAAACAAATACAGTGGTACCTTGAGATACGAGTTTAACTCATTCTGTAACCGAGCTGGTAAGTCAGTCAACTCGTATATCAAACAAATTTCTCCCCTTTACAATAACTGAAATAGATTTAATCCGTTCCAGCCCTGTGAAACATCCCCAAATCATCCTAAATTATGAAAAAAGACATGTTTTTCATTAAGAAACACACATGTATACTTTACCAATGCATAACAAAATATATGAAATAAAAGAAAAAAGTGTTATTTAGTACTGTATTTTTACCTTGGAGACAGACGAGTGTGGCTAATGGAGGTGAATGGCAGAGTACGAGGAGGGAGGGAGGAAGGGATGCAGGCACTGTAGACACGTAAACTAAAACTTCACTTTCTTAACACTAAATGTAAACTAAAACTGCATTTTCTTTACTTTAAACAAAACTAAAATTGCACTTTCTTTACTTAACATGAAACCACAAAAGTTTAATTGTAAAAAAGATGCATTCTTAACTTTAAACTTAACCTAAGCTTAACATTACATATTTTTCATTTAATCATCACCTTTTTTGCCTTTTTGCTGCACTTTCGGCACTTTCACTTGCAGGATTTTTGAATAAAAGTCTATCCAAAGGTTTGCTTTTGCCTGCCTTTTAAAATGTCACGGAAATGTGACAAACAAGTATCATTAAAAAGTGCTGAAGCACGACCAGTTGAAACTTTTTCTGGGTGTTTCTTTTCAATGAAACTTGAAAGCTTCTCCCACATTGCCAGCATGTCTTTAATTTCACTTGTAGAAATCACTTCCTCCGACTCTACCTCCTCCTCAGGACTAATCTCTTGCAGAAGCTCTGTATGTTGCATCATCTGTAGCTCCTTCAACTCCTCAGTTGAGAGTTCCTCCTCATGTTCCTCGACGAGCTCGTTTATGTCACCCTCCTCTACCTCCAGACACATCGACTTTCCGAGGGACACAATCTCCTCCAACGCTTCTACCTCGGTCTTGGTCTCTGGTTCGAATCCTTTGAAGTCCCTGTCTGCAACATCAGGTCATAACTTTTTCCATGCCGAGTTCAAGGTTCTGCTTGTAACCTCTTGCCATGCCAAGTCAATAATGTGTAAACATATCACGATGTTGTAGTGATCTTTCCAACTCTTAAAGGGTTAGAATTGTATTCTCAGTCACCTCAAAGCAGTGGCGGAACACATGCTTTGTGTAAAGCTTTTTAAAGTTGGAAATGACCTGCTGACCCATAGGTTGCAAGATTAAAGTCGTGTTGGGTGGGAGGTAAAGAACTTTCACGAATTTGAATTTATCAAGAATGTCATCTTCAAGACCAGGTGGGTGGGCTGGAGCATTTTCAAAGATTAGTAATGCTTTCATCGGAAGTTTATTTTCTTGAAGATATTTCTTCACTGCAGGACCAAAGACAAGATTTACCCATTCAATAAAAAACTGCCATGTAACCCATGCCCTAGCATTGGTACGCCACATAACCTGCAGTTTTTCTTTAATAATCTTTTGAGTCTTAAAGGCTCGAGGATTTTTGGAATGTTACACTAGCAGTGGCTTTACTTTACAGTCACCACTAGCATCTGCACACAATGCAAGGGTCAGACGGGCCTTCATGGGTTTATTACCTGGCAGCTTCTTCTCCTCTGCAGTGATGAAAGTCCTCCAGGGCATTTTTTTCCAAAACAATCCTGTTTCATCACAGTTGAACACTTGTTGGGGAATACAGCCTTCCTTTGCGATAAGCACAGCAAAACGTGCAATGTACCCCTCAGCTGCCTGAACGTCAGCACTCGCAGCTTCACCACGCCTCACCGCCGAGTGGATGCCAGATCTCCTCTTGAAATTTTCAAACCAGCCATGACTTGCCTTAAATGTATCTTGTGCTGCCTCTTTTGAGGTTGATGGTTCTTTCTTCTTCAAGTTGCCATGAATAATAGGTGCCTTTTTGCATATTATAGTCTCCGTCACTGTATCTCCTGCCAGTTCTTTCTCTTTTACCCACACCAGCAGAAGCTTCTCCATTTCTTCATGGATATTTGTCCTTAATTGGGACAGAACTGTAGTTCCTTTCACTGGATTTGCGCTTTTGATGGCAGCCTTTTGTTTGAGGACGGTACAAATTGTAGATGTATTGCGGTTGTACAGCCTTGCCAGTTCAATCACTCGTACACCACGCTCATGTTTTTCTATTATTTCTTACTTTACTTCTATTGACATCATGCTCTTCTTCACACCATTGTTCTTTACACTCACTTTCTTCGGCCCATGATAGCACACAAAAAAAGTTAGTAAAAAATGCAAAAATTATGCAAGAACAAGTACAGTGCACGAGATTCAACTTGATTCTGCAGGTAACAAGTGAGAAACGACGAGATGCTGGTGGTGTGCTGCCAATACCGGGCCCGTGAGCCAACACGCCAACTAGCGGCAGCTTCCCAAATCATGACTCGTATCTCAGAATTTCACTCTGATCTCGAACAAAATACAGACCAAGTCGCAGCTCGTATATTAAAAAATTCGTATGTTGGTCTGCTTGTATCTCAAGGTACCCCTGTATCTACCAAATCTAACAGAAGTCCTGTCCATTACTACAAATTATATAAACTTTTTATAGTGTTTTTGATTACCACTTCTGAAATCAACAAAAGGTTCAATTCTTTTATTTTCCTTTTAAGTGAGAGTAGGGGAAATACAGAGACAGACGTTTGCATGCACCCTAACTGGGATCCACCCAGCAACCCCCATCTGGTGCCCATCTGGGGCCACTCGCACCTGAGCTATTTTTAGCACCTGTGGCAGAGGCTTTTCAGAGTCATCCTCAGCTCCTAGGTCCAACATGCTCCAATCAATCAAACACTGTTTCAGGAAAGGAAGAGAGAGAAAAAGAGAGAAGGGGAAAGGAGTGGGGAGTAAAGCAGATGGTCACCTCTCCTGTGTGCCCTGACCAGGAATTGAATGCGGGACTTCCTCATGCCAGGTTGATGCTCTACTGCTGAACCAATCAGCCAGGACCAAAAGGTTCAATTCTTAGATTCTTAAGAAACTACCACTAGTCCAGTTTTGTTTAATATGACAGTCGATAATGATCTGAAAAAAGCTATTAAAATACTTCTCCCTTTTTCTGTAAGGCTAAACTGTCTTCAAACACTTCAAACGTCTAGGATCTATAACAACCATGCCACTCTTTACAATAAATTTTAAATAACTGCCTTTTAAAAAAGAGCAACCTTGCCTGACCTGTGGTGGCGCAGTGGATAAAGCGTCGACCTGGGAACACTGAGGTCGCCAGTTCAAAACCCTGCACTGGTCTGGTCAAGGCACATATGGGAGTTGATGCTTCCAGCTCCTCCCCCCTTTCTCTCTTTCTCTCTCTCATTCTGTGTCTCCTCTCTAAAATGAATAAAATAAAAATAAAATAAATTAAAAAAGAGCAACCTTATTTGGCCTGGCCTGTGGTGGCACAGTGGATAAAGCATCAACTTGGAACTCTGAGGTCGCCAGTTCGAAACCTTAGGCTTGCCTGGTCAAGGCACATATGGGAGTTGATGCTTCCTGCTCCTCCCCATCTTCTCTCTCCCTTCTTTCTCTCTCTAAAAAGAAAAAAAATGACTAAAATTCTTTAAAAAATAAAGAGGCCACCTTATTTATGTCACCTTGAATGAGTTAAACATTTTTTAAATGTTTAAAAAAATATTCTGTACATATTGATAAATAGACCAATATAAACAATAGCTTTATAGGAGTCTCACAGCAACTTTTAAGAGTATAAAGAGGTTCTGAAATTCAATGTGAGAACCACTGATCTGAAAACAAACTTTAGCAAATTTCATGCTCTGGAATATGGTAGCTTCATTCTTATATGTGAAGGTTTCTGGGTGTATGAAATAACTGTCACTCAAAACCTATATATATAAAATGAGCCTTGGCCCTGGCCGGTTGGCTCAATGGGAGCATTGGCCTTGCGAGTGGATGTCTCAGGTTTGATTCCCAGTCAAGGCACACAGGAGAAGTGAGCATCTGCTTCTCTATCCTTCACCCACCTTATTCTCTCTCTCTCTCTCCCCTTCCCCCACTGCAGCCATGGCTCAACTGGTTTGAGCACATCAGCCCCAGGCATGAGGATGGCTCTGTGGAGCCTCCACTTCAGGCACTAAAAAATAGCTCAGTTGTAAGCATGGTCCCAGATGGGCAGAACATAGGTCCCAGAAGGGGCTGCTGGGTAGATCCTAGTTGGAGTGCATGCAGGAGTCTCTCTATTTTCCCTCCTCTCACTTGGAAAAAGGAATAAACAAAACAAAACAAAAACGAAAAATAGCCAAAGTGGATCATAGACATTAAATTTAAAACGCAAAACTAGAAAACTCCTAGGAGAAAACCTAGATGACCTTCAGTATCTGAGAATTTTTTAGATACATCACCAAAGAAATAAGTAATAAGCAGGACTTCATTAAAATTAAAAACTTCTGCTCTGTGAAATTTAATGTAAGGTAAGCCACAAACTGGGAAAAAATATCAGCAAAAGACACATCTGCTAAGACTGCTATATAAAATAAACAAAAAACTCTTAAAATTCAACAATAAGAAAACAAGCTATCTGACTAAAAAAATGGGCCAAAGACCTTAACAACTCAAATAAATGTGAGAAAGAAATCAAGAATGACTCAAGATTTTTGGCCTGTACATATAGAAGGAAAAATTGCCTGTTAATGTTAAACAAGATTTTAAAGACAAAAGGAGGAGCAGATGTGCCAAGACTACAAATTCAATTCATTCACTTATTTTTTAAGACTCTCATTCTTTTAAAAAAAAAAATTTTAATTTTTATTTTATTCATTTTTAGAGAGAGAAAGGGACAGAGCAAGAGACAGGAACGCCTGTTCCTGTATGTTGCCCTGACAGGGAGTCGAACCAGCAACCACAGCACTTTGGGGTGACACTTTAACCAGCTGAGCTATCTGGCCAGGGCTGTGCATGTTAAGTTTAAGATACTTACAAATACTCAGCCAGATCTTGTAAGATACTTACAAAATATTCAGTGGCACAGTGGACAGAGCACTGACCTGGAACGCTGAGGTTGCTGGTTTGAGATCCTGGGCTTGCCCAGTAAAGGCACATACGACAAACAACCAATGAACAGCTAGAGTGAAGCAACTACTTCTGATCCCCCCAACCCCTCTGTAAAATCAACAAATAACATCTTTAAAAAGAAATTTAAAAGATTCTTATAAAATATTCAAATGAAATGTTGAGTAAAACAGCTGGATTTAGGAATCTAAAATTTAAGAGAGAGGTCTACACTGGAAATATAAATTTAGAAATCTTTACCATATATATGTTATCTGATTAGACTCAATGAGATTAACAAAGGATTAAATGGAATGAAAATAATCTGAGAATTGGTCTCAGGACTATTTCAAATTTCAGAGGTTCAGAACATGAAAACCAATCAACAAAGGGATAGTGCAGCCAGTCACGTAGAAAATAACCCTAGGGAGTGAGATATCCTAAAAGCCAAGTGAAGAAAATGGACCAAGATTGTGGAAGAAATTAACTGAAATAAATGGTGCTCTTAGGTCAAGTAAAAGGTGCAACAGACATCACTGGTGACTTGCGAGAGCAGTTTCAGAGAAAGGTATGGGCAAAAGGGTGCCTGCAGTGGGTTCAAGGAAGACTGAGAAGAGAGAAATAAAGGAGAGACAATTCATTCAAGGGAAGCAGAAAATTCATATAAAAAAGAAGTAGGAAAAAAGGGGGGTTACTAGACTGGAATGAAGGAGCAAGAGAAAGGTTTCTTCATACTAAACATAGAAGAAATAATAGGAGAAATATTTTACACTAATGGGCATGATCCAGTACACAGGCAGAGTAATGCAGGAAAGGGCAAGGAGACAACTACAGAAGCAATGCTCATGAATCGATGAAAAGAGATTAATCTAATTTATCAGTGGAAGTAACAGCATTAATACACAAGGAATATACAAGTCCAGTCAGTGAAAGTAACAGCAGCAATTTAACTTCTGTGAAATGTTTTCCAAGATATAGAATAATTTTGTATTTTCACTTCTTTTGATAAAATAGTTCTCTAACATTGGCATTGCTCTGTCCTCCATTTATCTACAGAAAAGAGAAGCTCAGAGAAGTGAGATGACTTGACTGAAGTCACATGCTATTTAGAGTTGTGAAGCCAGACCCAGGTCGGTTGGCTCAGTGGACAGAGGGTCAGCCCGGTGTGCGGACATCCCAGGTTCAATCCCCAGTCAAGGCATACATGAGAAGTGACCATCTGCTTCTCTGCTCCTCACTCTCCCCCTTCTCTCTCCTTAGCCAGTGGCTCAACTGGTTGACATCGGGCCAAGAGCTGAGCATAGGTCAGTCGGTCAGAGCATCAGCCTCAGGCACTGAGGATAGCTAGTTTGATTCAAGCTTCAGCCCGGTGGGGATGCATGTGGGAGTCAGTCTATCTCCCCACCTCTCACTTAGAAAAAAAGAGAAGAGTTGTGAAACCAGAAAATACAAATCTCAATTGGCTAACTCTAAATTCCTTATAATACCTACTTTAGTTTATGTTTTAGAATGAAACCATGCTAAAGAAAACATCCTTATCAATTACCTTATCTTAAAAAGTGTTATCAAAACTAAACATTGAAACAGGTCTTACATGCTGCTCTGTACATTTACTGAAATTATGTTTAAAAAAATGTTATTACTAACAATTGTGACAGTGAAACTAATTTTTTTTTTAAATGATGTTCATGGGTTTTGTCTAATTATGAAAAGGTCCTATGTTCTTCAGAAAAAATCTGGGAAATAAAAACTTTTAAAAGAATAAAATTCTACCACAATACCACCAACCACCTCAGCTAAGAAGTAAATTTTTTCTTTCTAGAAAATCTTTCAAAATAAGGCATTTTATACCTACTTTTCTACCCAATGATGGTTCCTGACCTTTACCAAGAAAATTTATGTTCTCGACACTTCAAGACAATTATGTGTGTTAGCAAAGACAGAGATGTCTGGTATCAAAAGAACACATGAAGCAATTAGAGTTGTATTGTCTAGCATATATAAGAGATTTTTAAGTCTTTGTATTTCTTACCTGGTTATTTTCTTCATCCTCAAATACAAAATCTTGCTGTATAACTTCATTATCTAAATTAGTGCTAGCCACAGGTTCTGAACAGTCTCTGTTACTTTCACTGGCATTAATAATATCATCAGCAATATCAACCCTAGTAATGAAGATTAAAAAGTCTGATCAGGCCAAATGTTGAATATGTAATGTCTTAAAATAAGTATCAACAATGATCTGAAACTTTTACTTCTTAAAGAAAATACATCCTTTTCATAAAAATCCATACTTTCTTTATCCTGCCAAGTTCTATTACTAAACACACTAAGTTTATCTTTGTCTCTCCATGGGATGTTGTGAGGAATCCACTACCTTGTTGCTATCCCTTTTGACAATTTTCAAAAGCAAATCAATGACTTTAAAAGAAATTTATGTGCCAAAATAACAATTTCCCTGACAAATAAATGTACACACGCTATCATAATAAAGACCGCATGATTAAAACACAACTCTAGCACTAGATACCATGGTGTCCAACAACTTATCAAGAACAGGAAGAGCTTTCTACTGCAGATTTTTGTTTAAAGACAACACCACTACTGAGAGAACATAAGTGGTAACAATAAAAATACTGTTGCCGAGGTAAAAATAAAGAATATTGTCTGAACATGCATATAGGTTTTCAGGACCTCTAGCTAATTAAGCTAAGGGCAAACTCCAAGTAACTACTAATATTATATCCTTGGAAACATTTTCCCACTTTTACTAACTTTTAGATACTGTTTTTCCTTCATATTCAGCCCAAATACTCCCTATGGTTTCAGTTCTATCAGTTCTAATCATGCCTTCAGAGCATACAAACCAGGGCTGGTGATATGATATTTCTGAAGTTGTACAATATGGTCCTAAAATAAATATATACATTAAAAATTCTGATTTTCACAGCCATTAGTTTTTTTTTTCAATTCATATTTAATAGCTATTCTAGTACACTAGACATATTAGGCCTTTTTAAAATACATTCCATTAAAAAATATATCTCTACCCAACCATCTATTTTTTTACCGTCCTAAGAATTCTCCAAATTTGGGTACATCTTTCTCATCTGTCCCCAAAATGAAAATTGATACATAAAAACTGAAATAATCCCATTGGTCTCAGAGGAAGGCACATATATACCCTAAAGTGCAAGGCTGAGGCAAGAGGAAATATGATGAGGTTTTTATTCATTTAAAGATAATAAATAAGTCATACTAAGAATGAAGTAATAGCCCTGGCCAGTTGGCTCAGTGATAGAGCGTCGGCCCTGAGTGTGGAAGTCCCAGGTTCAATTCCCAGCCAGGGCATGTAGGAGAAGTGCCCATCTGCTTCTCCACCCTCCCCTCTTCTTTCTCTACCTCTCTCTCTTCCCCTTCAACAGCCAAGGCTCCATTGGAGCAAAGTTGGCCCGGGCGCTGAGGATGGCTCCATGGCCTCCACCTCAGGCGCTAGAATGGCTCCGGTTACAACAGAGCAACGCCCCAGATTGGCAGAGCAGCACCCCTAGTGGGCTTGCCGAGTGGATGCCGGTCGGACGCATGCAGGAGTCTGTCTCTCTGCCTCCCTGCTTCTCACTTCAGAAAAATAAAAAATAAAAAAAGAATGAAGTAATATCACATCACACAGTACACAGAGGTACTTTAAACTTACACAAATTAACTATTAACAGCTACCCTAAAAAAAATAAAAATAAAATATAAAAGAACATGTAGGGAGGGCAGAGGCTGGTGGCAAGAAATAACAATTAAAATAAGGAAAGATGAATGTGCTTGCCATTTCAGTCAATGATCACATGCACCAGGAGTAATGTCAATCTCCTGTCCCTATAACCTGTCTAGATCTTTGCTAGTCTCTCCTGTGACCATATATCTTTGTCACAGAGATCCAATTTTTTAAAATTCTTTTTCATACAACGTAGTCTATAAAGGTGAGCTAACTATTCTACTTAGTGTTCAGGAAGGAAAACCTGGCTGTGTCGGACTTAATGAATGATTTCTGAGATTTACAATGTTACATAAGTAAACATAATTTATAAACAAGTGCATACAAAGTTACTTTTCACACTGACTTTCAGAAATCCCCAAGTAAGGTCAGGACCCCCTTTAAGTAAAAATACAGTTTTAAAAAAAATAACAAAATAACTTTATAACTTTTAATAAAACAGTAAAATATTTTAGAAGTTTCTTACTGGTTATTAGATCCTTCCCCATCACAATTAACACTTCCTGCTTCATTATTACACACCAGACTTTGCTGTTGTAAATTCTTAAGATCATGATCTATGCTGCTCTGCAGATCAAAAAGGTGCTGTTCCACAGCTGCTCTAATTGTTCTTTCTAAAACACTACAGAACAGAACACATTTAAGTGAGAAGCAGTCAACCTAACTGGGCACCTGACCACATAAATACAAATGTTAAAGCCTTTGACCAGTAAAATAAATTATTATGACATTTAAATGGGTAAGATAGAGTGTAAAAAGAAATACATAAAAGGAACACAGAACACTGGCTTAAATTATGTCAACTATTACTACTCAGGTGGAAAGCACTACTTGTGCCAATAATCTATCCTCAATACTATAGACAGCCATTTAAAAAGACTTTCCAAAGCTATGTTTATAAAGTAAAATATGTAATTTACCAATGCTCAGCTAAATAAAAGAAGCAAACTGTTAAGGATACTGTTTGTATTTTTTACATGAAGTCTAATTCTTAAAAAAAAAAGCTGAGTTTTCAATCTTTTCGGATGATCAAAAAATATCACCTGAAGTTCATCTTAATTCTGCATATTAACGCAACACATGCCTTATTTATTTGTTCCTCCCGCAGTACATAAAATACTAACTAGTTTCACTGTGTTATGTACAATCCTTCCTCTAAAGTAAGCATAAATACATAATTTTCATTTCTACAATTTAACAATATTTTTTAAAAACTTTTAAACTGTCTTCTATAAGTACACTACTTACTCCGCAGAGGCTGGTAAGATGCTGGTGGGAGATATATGGGCACTGTAATCAAAGAAAGAAATTAGCTGTAAAATTCTTCAATACTAAGTGACTACAAAATGTGCTGAAAACTGCCACATTTGCACTACTACCTTGACACAACCAGAAGAGCATGCAGTAAGTCATAAATTCATTTCTAGCAGAGTAACATACTAATTTTCTAAAGAAATTCCTTTTTCACACAAAGACCCTTAAAAACACATTCTGTGTGTGTGTGTGTGTGTGTGTGTGTGTGTGTTCAGACAACTAACTTCATCTGATGCTCATTTAGAGAAACATTATCCTATAATCTTAAGCAGGAAAAACACATTACTGGCCCAACAAAAGCACCCCATCTAGGATAGATCAATGCGGGGCCTATACTCCATGCCAAAAGTAATAGCATCTGCTACTATATTCTCAAACTACAAAAAGAAAAGGCAAAATAGATACTAAAATTCAGACCACCTAATTTACTGTGCAAATAACAAACTTTCCTTAGCAAATTTTGCACCACATTTTCTACTAATCCTTACAATATATATATATAGTAACCTAAGTTATCAAAAGTGCAACTTAAACCCACAAGGAGACATGGATACCACTAAAATGTTTAAAATTAAAGTGTTGCTGAGAATATAAAACAACTAAGACTTTTGACTTTCAGATAGTTCTAGTGAGAATGTAAAAGTTTGGCAGTTTCAATCTAGAACTTAGAAATGACCCAGCAATCTACTCCTTAGTTACTCAAGAGAAATGAAAGCATAACTCCACAGGGAAACTTCCACAAGTATAGCAGCTTTATTTACAATAGCAAAAAGCAAGAATTGCCCCAAACAGGTGAACAGATACACAAAGCATGGACTATCCCTACAAAGGAATACACTCAACACTTAATAGAAGGAACGAACAACTGATAACGTGCAACAACATGAATCTCAAAAATCGTATGCCAAGCAAAAGAAGCCATACTCAAAAGAGATTCCATATATAAGAAATTCTAAAACAGGCAAAACTAATCTATACAGTGACAGAAAACAGATCAGTGGTTACCTGGGGCCAAAGAGGTGGGAGAGGGGTAATTTACTGTAAAAAAAGCATGTGGGGTGTTGGAAATAGTCTCTATCTTGATTTTGGTGGTTGTTCAAATGTATACATGTGGAATATGTGTATGTGTACATTCGTAAAGTGAGTACATTTTATTCTGTGAAAAGTATAGCTCAATAAAGTTGATTTTTAAAGGAAAATATTGGTAATGGAAAACTAATCTGCAATAATAGAAGTCAGATAACCGCTGCTTTTGGGGAACAGGGAGACAGTAACATCTGAGAAGAAGCAGGTGATCCAAGGGGGGATGATACAAGTTGATTTCACTTTCCTTTTTTGGAAAGAGTTTATTTGAGGCAAACTGATGACATAGGCTGGGGAGCAAGCTGGGGAATTCACTTACTAATAATTCAATGACCTTATGATTTGTATTAATGCAATTCTTAAATAAAAACTTTTTTTTTTTTTTTTTTTTTGGTGAGAGGAGGGGAGATAGTGAGGCAGATCCCCCCTCCACACACCCCAACCGGGATCCACCTGACAACACAGTCTGGGGCCAATGCTTCAGTACCTAGTTATTTTTAGCACCTGAGGCTGAGCGCTTGGACCAACTGAGCTATCCTCAGTGCCTGGGGACTCACTCTAACCATCAAGCCACTCACTGTGAGAAGGGAAGAGAAGGAGAAGGGGAAGAGGGAGGGGAAGAGAAGCAGATGGTTGATTCTCATGTGTACCCTGACCAGGGATTGAACCTACGATGCCTGCATGCCCACATGCCAGGTGAACACTCTACCCACTGAGTCACTGGCCAGAGCCAATAAAAAGTCTTATTTTAATTCAGTGAGAAGAAGGGAGGCAGAGACAGACTCCCACATGTGCTCTGACCAGGATCCACCCAACAAGCCCACTACAGGGTGATGCTCTGCCCATCAGGGGCATTGCTCAGTTGCTCAGCAACCGAGCTCTTCTCAGTGTCTGAGGCAAAGGCCATGGAGCCATCCTCAGCGCCCAGAGCCAACTTGTTCTAATTGAGG
The DNA here is from genome assembly GCA_037038555.1 of Rhynchonycteris naso. Taxonomy (NCBI): domain Eukaryota; kingdom Metazoa; phylum Chordata; class Mammalia; order Chiroptera; family Emballonuridae; genus Rhynchonycteris; species Rhynchonycteris naso. Next base: position 99,556,289 of record CM073003.1, read on the forward strand.
CCTGGCTGCAGAATAAGGAGAGACAGAGAGAAAGAGAGAGAGAGAGAAGCAAGAGGGGTAGGAGAGGTGGAGAAGATGGGCGCTTCTACTTTTGTGTGTCCTGACTGGGAATTGAACCTAGGACATCCACACACTGTATCAATGCTCTACCACTAAGCCTACTGGCCAGGGCCTAAAAAGTCATTTTTTTAAAAGTAAATTTAAATTAGTTTTATGAAGCTTTTCTATAAAATGTACCAACAGAAATTCTAACAAACAGGAGGAACACAGCTTATAAGATTAATATTCTCAGGATTCTCTGTAGGAAACCAAATGAATGTCATTTACCACTTATCCAGTAATCTTCAGGTCTCCCCTACCATAATCACATCAGTAGAAAACTGCAAAACTGCTTTATCAGACAACAGTAAGCCTTCCCGTTAGGTATATATAACCTCTCCTAGCTTAAAAAAAAATTTTAACTACTAATATGCTAGTTTTCATAAATAAATTTTATCTCTAAATGCTTTAAAGCTGATACTCTCACGGGAAGAACTTAAAAACATTTACATGTTTAAATGAAGTTTTCTGGAACTTTATTTCTAAAATCAGGAAAACCTAGGAAGAAAAATAGCATATACATGGCACAAAAGAGAGTATAGACAGCCATCAGTTTACTTCTAGCAGTTTCAGGTGAACTGAAAGGTAAATATTTAATGATTTCTGCAGGGAGAAAAAAAAACAAGGATGCTTTTCCTAAAAAGTGTTTAAGTGTCAACTAATATATTAGATCTTTTAATATTTTGCTGCAGCGATCTGCTGTTTACATATATATATATATATATATATATATATATATGTATGTATGTATGTATACATATATATAATTTTTTCTTTTTTCGTGAGAGACAGAGAGAGAGACAAAGGGAGGGGCAGATAGGAACAGACAGGCTGGAAGGAAGAGAGATGAGAAGCATCAATTCTTCACTGAAGCACTTTAGTTGCTCATTGATTGCTTTCTCATGTGCCTTGACCAGGAGGCTCCAGCTAAGCCAGTGACCCCTTGCTCAAGCCAGCAACCCCATGCTCAAGCTGGTGAGCCCATGCTCAAGCCAGCAACCTCAGGGTTTCAAACCTGGGTCCTCTGCATCCCAGGCCTATGCTCTATCCACTGCACCACCACTTGGTCAGGCTATTTATAATTTTAATTTCAGGTATGAGGTGCTATTTAATTATACAAGTTAAGTCTGGCCCTGGCTGGTTAGCTCAGCGGTAGAGCATCAGCCCTGTGTGTGGAAGTCCCAGTTCAATTCCTCTGTCAGCACACTTAGGAGAAGCGACCATCTGCTTCTCCATCCCTTCCCCTACTCTCTCCCTTCCCTTACCCTCCCACAGTCATGGTTCAAATGGCTCAGGCACTGAGGATGGCTTCATGCCTTAGGCGCTGAAATAGCTCCATTACAAGCAACAGAGCAGTGGCTCCAGATGGGCAGAGCATAACCGCCTAGTAGGCTTGCCAGGTAGATCTCGGTCGGGGAGCATGCAGGAGCTGTCTCTGTCTCCCTGCCTCTCACTTAATAAAAACAAACAAACAAATAAATAAAGTTAAATCTTAACATGGTGTGATATTCTATTTTCCTCAGTAATATTTGCAATCTCTAAGCTTAGACATACCTTAGTTAAAAATAACCATTTTATTGACTTATTGTTAAAAACCTTTCCATTGAGAAGTGGGGGTAGAGAGAGAGAGATAAAGGCATCAACTCATTCCACTTAGTTGTTCCATTTTAGTTGTACACTCATTGGTTGCTTCTTGTAGGTGCCCTGACCAAGATCAAACCTGTGACCTTGGTGTGCCTGGATGATGCTTTATCCACTGAGCCACCCAGTCAGAGCTTGTTTTATTTTAATGCCTAACTGCAATTCACTGACAGTGTAGTATGTTGAATGGTGTAAAGAAAATTTATAAATTCAGCATCCTTCTTCCTTACAATTTAATTTGTGATTTCTGTTGAACTTAATCTTACACCAAATTCTCAAAAGTTCTCATTCTCAATTACTTAGTCCCCCAGTCTGTTATTAAAGCCTTTATATCATGTTTTAATTTTTGGTAGACCTTATATCTACTGGGGTTTTTTTTCACATTTGCCATTGCTAGTTACCTACTTCCTCTCCCAGAGGAATTTTCTCACCCTTTTGTATCAAATTAGATTGTTAAATAAATGCTAGTAGGTAAATGGACAAAAGACACTTCACAAAATTTCAAATAAACAAAAAGAAACACAACCTAACTAGAAATGAAAATTTAAAGATAAAACACAGTCTGACCAGGCTGTGGCACAGTGAATAGAGCATCAACCTGGGATGCTGAGGACCCGGGTTCGAAATCCCAATGTTGTAGGCTTGAGCTTGGGTTCATCCAGCTTGAGCACAAGGTCATCGGTTTGAGCATAGAATCATAGACATAACCTCATGGTCACTGGCAAGAGCACAAAGATCGCTGGCTTGAGCAAGGGGTCAGTGGCTCAGCTGGAGTCCCCTGGTCAAAGCACATACGAAAATCAATCAATGAACAACTAAGGTACTGTGATGAAGAACTGATACTTCTCATCTCTCTCCCTTCCCTGTTTGTCTACCCACCCCCACCTCTCTCGCTAAAATAATTAAATTAAATTTAAAAAAATAATAATAAAAAAGATTCCCCTTAAACCTGTATGGAACATCAAGCTGTTCTTGTATGTGCCCTGACCGATGATCAAACTGGCAACCTCTACAATTCCAGACGACATTCCTACCGAGTTATCTGGCTAGGGCTTAAAATTTTAAATTTTTTTTACAGAGACAGAGAGGTAGTGAGAGGGAGGAGTGGGAGAGGGGTAAAGAAGACATTCATTTGTTGTTCCACTTAGATGTGCATTCCCTGGTTGCTTCCTGTGTGTGCCCTTACTGGAGATCAAACCGGCAACCTTGTTGTTTGGGGATCACGTTCTAACCAAGTGAGCTAACCAGCCAGAGCCAGAGACAATCTTGAGATTTCCATAGACTTCACGGATACAACTGAAGCTCTAGAAGCAACTAAAATGCCTGCTTTTTTGTGTACCCAAGGGTACCCAGACCCTAAATGCCATCATTTTTCTAAACTGAACGCAGCTCAAATCTTAACATATGGCTAAATGGCAAACAATATATAGAAATAATAGAAGCATAAATAAATCGAACAATATAGCTCATAAAAATAATATTTAAACCAATGGTTCTCAATCTGGTTTTTGGTCTGTGAACTAAAAGTTAAAAACTATTTTCATATTTGTTCTTTTCACTATAATGATATTTGCATAATGATGCAAAATCAACGATAGAAAAAACTGCCTGCTGTCTTAGCACAAGTCCAGGCAAGTGGTACCAAACCACACTATGGTCAATGCATTCATTCTTCATCCCCACCCACTTGCAATATTTAAAAAAAAAAAAAACAGTTTGTTTTTTACAGAGACAGAGATAGAGTCAGAGAGAGGGATAGATAGGGACAGACAGACAGGAACGGAGAGAGATGAGAAGCATCAATCATCAGTTTTTCGTTGTGGCACCTTAGTTGTTCATTGATTGCTTTCTCACATGTGCCTTGACCGTGGGGCTACAGCAGACCGAGCAACCCCTTGCTCAAGCCAGTGGCCTTGGGTCCAAGCTGGTGAGTTTTGCTCAAACCAGATGAGCCCGCTCTAAAGCTGGCAACCTCAGGGTCTCAAACCTGGGTCCTCCTCATCCCAGTCCAATGCTCTATCCACTGTGCCAATTCCTGGTCAGGCAAAAAAGACCAGTTAAAAAAAAAAAAAAAGACCAGTTCTTGAAAAACTATAAAGTGAAGCAACTATGAGTTGATACTTCTCTCCCACCCTGCCTCTTCTCTCTGAAAAATCAGTAAATAAAAATCTCAAAAAAAAAAAGACCAGTCCTTCATGAAGAAACAGTAAAAGTCGTTGAGTACACTTCTTTTTTAATACAGTGGTCCCTCGTCTCTAGTAGGGGTTAGGTTCCAGAACCCCCCACAATAGGCAAATATCTGCCAAGTAGAGACCTTATATTTATTATTTACTGTATATATATTTTAAGGCTTTATAAACCCTCTCCACACTCTTATAAAATCTTCTCAATATTTTAAACTAGAAAATGCTTATTTTACCACAAAAATAATTAAAATACCTATATACCACAAAATCCCATAATATAGCAAAAAATCTGTGATACAACACTAGATATATACAATTTAATCTGCCATGCAGTGAGACCACAAAAAGTGAACTGTGATATAGCGAGGGACCTTGGTGTGACTAATGGTACATCTGAATCACTCAGTCTGCATAGCTTAGAACACTGCTTGTCTTGAGTTGAGAGCTAAACTTAACATGGGACACCATTTTTACTTGAACTATAGAGCGACAAACTATAACTATTCCAACTTAAATACGTGGCAGACATTTTCTCAAAAATGATCAAGATTGTTACTTCAAGAAAAACAGTTTCTGGTACTGATAAGATTCAAGTCTTCAAGCAAAAATTATAACTCTGAAAAACCTGTATTCTCTACCATAATTTCAACAGCCTGCCAGCACTTAAAGATGTTTTTGATACATCCAATGGTGATTTAAACAATGTGAACTTTCGATATTACGTAACAAAATATATAATCATTTGGAAGATAAGAAGTCAGTCAGTAAAGCAGTATCATCCAAATGACCAATAAACCATGTCAAAAATCAAGTGTGGTTAAAGACTTTCCCAAGGTGCAAGATAGACCAATGGATTACAATATGAAAAATTCAGATATGGTTTCAGGTTCCACACGAAAAATAACTTTTAATAAACCACCACAAGGTAGTGGATAGTGTGAGCCCAGCATATGAATGTCCTGGGTTCGATTCCCAGTGAGGGCACACAGGAGAAGTGACCATCTACCTCTCTTTCCCTCCCTCTCCCCCTTCTCTCACTCTTCTCCTCCGCAGCCAGTGGCTCGATGGTTTGAGCAGCCAGTGGCTTGATTGGTTTGAGCATCAGCCCTGGGTGCTGAGTATAGCTCATTGGCCAAGCATCAGCCTTAAGTGCTAAAAACAGCTTGGTTGATTTGAGCATCAGCTTCAAAAAGAAGTTGTAGGAGTCTGTCTCACTATCTCGCCTCCTCCTATTTAAAAAAGAAAAAGAAAGAAACTACTAGCTTTGGCATACTGTCAAATAAGAATAGCCATAATTATCTGAAGAGGCTATAAAAACTCTCCTCTTTTTTCCAATTACATAGGAGTGATGCCAGATTGTCTTCACATACTTTAAAATAAAATATATGACAACAGCCTGACCAGGTGGTGGCGCAGTGGATAGAGCATTGGACTGGGATGCAGAAGACCCAGGTTCGAGACCCCGAGCTCACCAGCTTGAGCGTGGGTCCATTTGGCTTGAGCAAAAGCTCGCCAGCTTGGACCCAAGGTCGCTGGCTCCAGCAAGGGATTGCTTGGTCTGCTGAAGGCCTGCGGTCAAGGCACATGTGAGAAAGCAATCAATGAACAACTATGGTGTTGCAACGGCAATAAAAAACTAATGATTGAGCCTGACCTGGGGTGGCGCAGTGGATAAAGCGTCGACCTGGGAACACTGAGGTCGCCAGTTCAAAACCCTGCACTGGTCTGGTCAAGGCACATATGGGAGTTGATGCTTCCAGCTCCTCCCCCCCCTCTCTCTTTCTCTCTCTCTCTCTCTCTGTGTCTCCTCTCTAAAATGAATAAAATAAAAATAAAAAATAAAAAAAAACAAAAAAAAACTAATGATTGATGCTTCTCACTTCTCTCCATTCCTGTCTGTCTGTCCCTATCATCCCTCTCTCTGACTCTCTCTGTCCCTGTAAAAAAAAAAAAAAAAAAAAAAAAAAAAAAAAAATATATATATATATATATATATATATATATATGACAACAAATTAAATGCAGAAGAAAAATGAGAGTCCAGTTGTAATAAAGTTTGACATTGAAGAGATTTGTAAAGATGTAAAACAATACCACTAAAACATTTCTCACTAAAATTTTTTTGGAGATTTTTGGAAAATATGGTTCCTTTTGAATAAAAACTTCTATATTAACACAAAATGTAAATAAAAATTTAATTCCTAATATGATAAATAGCATAGCTATGACCCACAGAAATAAAAGTTTTGGGGCCCCTTATAGTTTTTATGGTGTAACAGGGTCATAAGACCAAAATGTTTAAGAACCACTGACTTATAACAAAGAAGTAATTTATCAATTAAAAAATGTTAGGTCATAAATAGCTATATTTTGCTTGACCAGGCGGTGGCATAGTAGATAGAGCGTCGGACTGGGATGCGGAAGACCCAGGTTCAAGACCCTGAGCTCGCCAGCTTGAGCGTGGGCCCATCTGGTTGAGCAAAAGCTCCTCAGCTTGGACCCAAGGTCGCTAGCTCCAGCAAGGGGTTGCTCGGTCTACTGAAGACCCGCGGTCAAGGCACATTTGAGAAAGCAATCAATGAACAACTAAGGTGTTGCGACGGCAACGAAAAACTAATGATTGATGCTTCTCATCTCTCTCCATTCCTGTCTGTCTGTCCCTATCTATCCCTCTCTCTCTGTCCCTATAAAATAAATAAATAAATAGCTACATTTCAGCTACAAATACAAGTGACTTCCAAAGTACAACTCAACAAAGAAAACAGTTCCAACAGCATACATATGCCATTAAAAAAAATTTTTTATTTTAATAGATTTTAGCAATAAAAGGAGAGAGACAGGAACATCTATCTGTTCCTGTATGTGCTCTGACTGGGGGCATGGAACCAGCAACTGCTGCGCTTCCAGATGATGCTCTAATCAACCAAGCTTTCTGGCCAGGGCTCAATATGCCATTTTAATTTGTTATACAGTAAATGTCAATAGGTACAATCAACATTAACAAAGGTCTTTGAAGTTCTCAATAATTTTTAAGAGTGTAATGTTTGAGTCTGACCAATGGTGGCACAGTGGATACAGCGTTGTCCTGAAATGATGAGGCCACAGGTTCAAACCCCAAAGTCGTTGGCTTGAGCACAGGCTTGCCAGCTTGAGTGCAAATCATCAATATGATCCCAAGGTCACTGGCTTGAGCCAGGGGTCCCTAGCTCTCCTTGAACCTCCAGTCAAGGCATGTATGAGAAGCAATCAGTGAACAACTACAGTGAAGCAACTACAAGTTGATGCTTCTCATTCTCCTCCCTTCCTGTCTCTTTCTCTATTTTTTTAAGTGAGAGTAGGGGAGATAGTGAGACAGACTCCCACAAGTACCCCCACCAGGATCCACCTGGCAACTCATCTGGGGCTGATGCTCAAATCAATATAACTTTTTTTAGCTCCAGAGTCTGATGCACTTGGACCAACTGAGCTATTCTCAGCACCTGGAACCAAGCTCAAACCAACCAAGACACTGGCTGCTGGAGGGGAAGAGGGAGAAAAGGGAGTAAGAAGCAGATGCTCGCTTCTCTCATGTGCCCTGACAAGTAATCAAACCCAGGATGTCCGGGCCGATGCTCTACCCACTGAGCCAACCGCTCTATTAAAAAATAAATAAATAAAAATGAGTCTAATGATTGAGACCAAAAAGTTTGAGAACTGCTACTCTAAACTGTCATTAATGTTTATATCCTCTATGTACTTCTGAAGAAAAATACAATATAGGCTGCCTAATAATTCTAATGTTTGCAAATTACCTCACAGAGAAACTCAAAGATGAAAAAATAGGTTATCAAAAGTTCAATCTCCAGTTCATGCAATACAGTATCTATTCATTTTCTTTCTTTTTTTTTTAAAGATTTACTAATTTTATGGTGGGAGAGAGATCGTAGTTGCTTCACTTCAGTTGTTCATTGATTGCTTCTTATATGTGCCTAGCCCGGAAAAGTCCAGGGTTTCGAACCAGTGACTTCAGCGTTCTAGGTCGATGCTCTATCCACTGTGCCACCAAAAGTCAGGCTCTACTCATTTTCTAAAACAAATTTATTAAAGCTCCCTATATCTCAGGCATTGTAGGGATATTTCTCCCCTGCTCTTCTTTCTTCCAAAGTGGATAATTAATGAATGCTATCAATCAGCCAAAACTAAAAGAAACAAATATGAACTGAAATTTATACATATCATTGCTAAACCTGGAATACTACTCGGGTAATCACATCTGTTTCTGCTGCCTGGTATCCCTATTCCTTTGTTAGTAATAGCCCCACTTTTCTGCAGTCAACTAGCTCCTCCCTTTATCCAACAGTTTTGGTAAATGCATAACAGTAACCACCTCTATGCTGGCTTCAGGAATGGACACTTGACCCAATTATGGCCAGACCGTCTCCTCTGGACCCCGTAAGTATCTGCTCTTGAGCAAAATGACAAACAGAAGGACATACTTGTAACTCACAGCAATTGCCACATGCTAAAGATCCTTTGTTACTAAATTCTCCAAGACTGCCCAAGTTCCTTTTTCTGCTTTACCTTTCAACTCTGTGATCTATCCAGCATTCTTCTAAGAAACAGCCCTTTTTTTTGGCCTGACCTGTGGTGATGCAGTGGGTAAAGCATTTGCCCTGGAATGCTGAGGCTACTAGTTTGAAGCCCTGGGCTTGCCCAGTCAAGTCACATAGGAAGCAACAAGTTGATGCTTCCCGCTCCTCCCCATTCCCATTTCTTTCTGTCTCTTGCCACTCTTTAAAAATCAGTAAATAAAATCTATAAATAAAAAATTAATTTAAAAAGAAATTTCCCTTTTTCTTTCCTTTAACCAAGGTCTGTTTCTACGACTTGCAATTATAAAATCCTGACAACCACCAAATCTCCAATAAATCCATCTAAAAATGACTATGTTAAAGGAAAGGAGGACCCTCTAAAAAACTAGACAGATGATGAAAGAGAAGAAACTATTAGTAGAGCACATTTTAAACAATATGTACTCTTGCTGGTAAATAAGTAAAAATACTTAACAAATTTATCTCTCTAAATAAGCACTATCCAAAAAGAAAAAAAAATATTTTGCAATAACAGAAAACCTCTACATCTGCACTGTCTGATAGTAGGCACTAATCACACATGGCTACTGAGTACAAGCAATGTGACTTGTACAACTATGAAAATTATTTTTAAATTTTATTTCATTTTAATTGATTTAAATTTAAATAGCCAAGGTAGCTAGTGAACAAACACCTTACTAAAGAGCATAACTCTAAATTAACAAAATAAAAGACACCCATTTCCTGACCAGGTGGTGGTGCGCAGTGGATAGAGCATTGACCTAAAACACAGAGGGCCCACGTTCAAAATCCCAGGGTAGCTGTTTGCACACAGGCTCATCTGGCTTGAGTGTTGGAACACAGACATACACCATGGTCACTGGCTTAAAGCCCAAGGTCGCTGGCTTGAAGCACAAGGCTTGAGTAAGAAGTCATTGACTCAGTGGAACCCCCCACCCCCATTCAAGGCAATTAATGAACAACTAAAGTGCCACAACTGAGATGCTTCTCATCTCTCTCCCTGTCTGTCTGTCCCTGTCCTCTCCCTCTCTCTAGAAACAAAAAACAAGACACTGATTTAAACTGTTTACAGGTCCTCAAGAAAACATTGCTAGTGGCAATGTAAATCCGATCAATTTCTCTTTAGTAGTTTGAAAATTCTTATAATCAAAAGCCATAAAGCCTGACCAGGTAGTGGTGCAGTGCATAGAGCATCGGACTGGGCCACAGAGGACCCAGGTTCGAAACCCCAAGGTCGCCAGCTTGAGCCCAAGGTTACTCGGTTTGCTGTTCCCCTCCCCCTCGCCAGTCAAGGCACACATGAGAAAGCAATCAATGAACAACTAAAGTGCCACAATGAATTGATGCTTCACATCTCTCTTCCTTCCTGCCTGTCTGTTCCTATCTGTCCCTCTCTCAGTCTCTGTCACACACACACACCAAAAAAAAACAAACAAACAAACAAACACGCAGAGCCTGACTGGTGGTGTTGCAAAGAATAGAGCACTGACCTAGAACACTGAGATCCCAGGTTCAAAAGCTTGAGGTTGCCAGCTTGAGTACAGGTTTACCTGGCTTGAGCATGAGCTTGAGTGCAGGCTTATCTAGCTTAAGCATAGGTTTGAGCACAAGCTTATGAGCTTGAGTGTGGAGTTGCCAGCGTGAACATGACCCCAAGGTCACTGGCTTGAACAAGGGGTCACTGGCTCAGCTTGAGCCTCCAACCCATCCCCACATCAAGGCACGTATGAGAAGCAATCAATAAACAACTTAAGTGACACAAATACAAGTTGATGCTTTTCATCTCTTCCCCTCTCTTAAAAAAATAAAAGGCCATAAAGTATACTCTTTGAGCCTAATAAATTTACCCAAATGAATCAAAAGAAGGAAAAAGGGCCTAAGAACAAATGTTGTCTAGTGGCAGTACAGTACTTACAAGCTGGCTGGAATTCAAAATGTCCAGAAAAAAGACTGACAGTAAATATATAATTAAGACATAGTTAAATATCTTAATGTTTGGTTTATAAGTCTCTAAAAATATAATTAAAATACAGTTAAGAGGCCATCAAAAATCAATTAGGTCATGTAAACACAGAAAATTACAACAAATAAAATGTTAAATCCAGGGCAAACGAATGAATTAAACATATTAATATACCACAATTACAATCATGTTTGAAGAAACTATATGTAATATAAAGATCTAGAGGCCCACAGAGAAATGTAATAGTTGTATTTAGCAATATACATTTTAAATTACTTTATAATTTTTCTAAATGATATTGGTAGTTCCTCTTCTAGATATTACTAGTTATTTTTAAATGAAATTTTGCTTTCTGACTCTTAAATTATTTCCTCTGCTTTTCAATCATCATTCTATTGAAAACAAATTCAATGAAAAATATCTAGTGGTCTAAATATATAGCTGTCTCCATAATTAGAAAGGGTTAGTAAACCATGGAGCTTACTGAGAACTAGCAGAGAATTTACCAAATCTAAGCTATGCATGGGGGTTCTTGAAGGCTCCAAAGCTTCCTAAACAGCATATCCAATGGTTCCAGCTACGTGTTAGCACAGAGCCTCCAACCTACCACATTTACCAAGTCTGCCCAGTATGCCATATAAATAATATATGAATATATTATATAAATGAACATACACAAGAAAAGAACTGAAAAGCACTAGCTCAATGGATCACAGAGTTCTCTCCTTACAGCCTAGTTCAATCTAGTTCTAGCCTAGAAGCTGGAAATATAAGTCAATTCAATCTCTTTACCTTTCTCTAGCAATTCTTCCAAAGGTTTTGAAATTTTACCCAACCCAACTAACATGCAAATAATACAAAAACAAATTTTAAGAAATATATGTAAGAGGTTATATGTATATATGCTATAAATGAAATTTTCTTAGCAAGATTGCTTTGTTAAATTTTTCTTTTTGCTCTTTCTCATACACAAACCAATCTTACACATACCATTACAATTTGTTTGAGTTAGTGCTTGAGTGAATCTACATCTACTGTAGAATGAAATGCTCAAAAGCTAAAGATCTTTCAACTGAAATACTACCTTGTTGATGCTGTAACATTCTTTGGTTCCAGGATGTTTTCAGTCACCCTTAACTGCACCACCTCTGGCATGTCATTTGATTTTTCTGCTCCCTCTTCTGGAAGTTCTTCTATATGTTCCAGCTTTTCATCTTCCTCTTCCTCCTCAGAAAGTTCATTAACCTATATAATAAAAGGAAACAGAATTAAAATTTAATGAAACTATTAACATTATCTAAGATACACTATTCTACAAAAATTTTAAACATAACTCATGTTTTACTTCATTTCCTATAACCAATTTCTGTTATGGAAGTAAGTAATTGCCAACATTTGCAGAGTAGAATAAAGTTGCAAACCAGACAAACATGACATTTTAAAGCAGGAAGTAATAGTTACGTTAGTGTATCAATAGGAATATGTGTGAGACTGCAAACTAACTGAATGCTGTAGTTAGTTAACATTAACAAAGCTTCATTTCCTAATTAGTTTTATAAATCTAATAGTTACAAACACTTCTAATTGATCTCTCCGATTTCAAAGTGCATTAAACAAGTGATTTTAATACAGAGTAAACATGGGGGAAAGGGGCACAGAAATTTTGCTTTAAGGTGTTAAGATGTTTTAGAAAATGTCAGGTAACTTCTAAATAATTCACATTGAAAATTTTCATGAAGAGACTAGACCTTACAACAAAGGAGAACACATCGATCCATGACCATTAAATATAACTCAAGGTTATAATTCTTTTTCTGACAGGGGCTAATAAATGTCTTCCATTATTAATTAAATAAATCATCATACCAATAAAAAGACACTAGAATATTAGAGAAGGAATTTCAACAAATTTTCAAATAAGAAATATTTTTAAGACACCTCCTAGAAGAAATTAGCCCAGTGGTTCTTAACCTTTTCTGAGGTACTGAACCCACCAGTTTCATATGCACATTCACCGAACCCTTCTTTAGTGATAAATAAAATATGATTTTTTTTCCCCCAAATTCAAGACATAGGTATATGTTTTTTTACTGGTGCACAAAATGAGCTGTGCATGAACATCACCTTGCTCAAAGTACAAAACCAACAAAGTGCATGAACTCACAACAAATTATGGTATTACTTTATTCTGGCCTCTATGGCAGAGGCTTCTCCGAACCTGAGACCGACTCATCGAACCCCTAGGGTTCGATAGAACCCAGGTTAAGAACCACTGAATTAGCCATATGGGGTCTTGACATCTTTTATAAATTAATACTTGTTGTTATAAACACTGAGTAGTAAAAATATACTTTCACCCATTTTAGCCAAATGCACTGGAAATACCTACAGATTAACAGAGGTGTTTTTCCTGATAGATAGGCCACATAGATGCTAGAATACTCTCAGAAAGTAAAACTTCAACCAGAAGAAAGTTTATTACACTATGATATTCTATCACACTCCTATCTCAATCAATAAGTATGGACTACCTGCTTTCAAGTATAACACATTAAGTACTTAGAAGCCAGGTTCTGTAAGGGGAAAGACCTATATTCACAACCCTATGTTCTCTTAACTGTCTCAGGCAACTTACTTAACTTCCCATGCCTTAAGACCTATATTCACAACCCTATGTTCTCTTAACTGTCTCAGGCAACTTACTTAACTTCCCATGCCTTAAGACCTATATTCACAACCCTATGTTCTCTTAACTGTCTCAGGCAACTTACTTAACTTCCCATGCCCTAGAAGATTTCCAGGTGCGCCCTATGGTATTCCAGAGAAATATGTGCCTGTTGGGGACCAAAAAACCAACGGGGTTTTTGGAGTTTAGATTTTTGGGGGACAGAGGTGTGGGGAAATTGGCTGTAAGCTGACAGTCTGCCCAACCCCCCACCTCACTTGCCTGATTAGGTTGCAAAAGGCTGTTAAGCTGTGGTGCTGGATTGTTTACACTCCCCCCAGGTTTCCCAGAAAGACTAGAGGCAAGTTTCTTCTAGCCCCATGATGGCAAACCTATGACACATGTGTCAGCACTGACACACATAGCCATTTTCGATGACACTCGGCCACATGCAGCTGCATATCAGAAAAGTATGGGGCCACATGCCAAGAAGGACGTTTCATCCTCGGCTCCTGCACGGCCAGGTACAGTAGCCGAGGATAAAACATTTGCTGTAGTATAGACACTCTGTGCCCGAGGTCTGTAGAGCATCTAGTTCTGGGACTTCCGGTTAGGCCGTTTTTCTTGAAGTGACACACCACTCAAGTTATGCTCGATTTTTTGGCGAATTTTGACACACCAAGTTCAAAAGATTGCCCATCACTGGTATAGCCTTTGTTTGGTGTAAAGTTAAGATGATATGTATGGTGGGGGTTTTCTGCACTCAACATAATTAAGAGTGAAAAGGGAGGAATTCTTCAACGTATTGATAAGGAAATGAGAGTTTGCCTTTCAAATATATGCCCAAACATTTAAGAAATCACCAGGACACATCAGGTTCATGTTTCTCATAAACAAAAGAATGAAAAAACAACACATTCGCACCAGGACCTGCCAAATTTACTAAATCTTACTAAGAATGTATCTATATAATAAAAAGAACTTTTTTGTCGTTTTTTTATTAACCCCTCTTTTTTACAAATTCTAAAAAGCATAACTCACATAATGTAACATAAAAATGTTTTTTAATGTCAGAATAAATTTACTTTTGTCATATTTATTTCATTTAATTACCATAAAAGCACACTTGGACTTTATTTATTTTTTCTTTAATATTTGACTTAATTATTATAACATTTCTCAGAAATCTGTACATAGTGCACCTACAATTATTTGTAGGATTTTAAATGCGCCCTTATTTCAAAAAGTTTGAGAACCACTGCCTTAACAGTAAAATGGAGATGCTATACCACCTACCTTAAGGGCTAAATAAAGGATTAAATACTATTTATAAACTCTTCAGCAGTGTCTATACATAGTAAGTGACAAGTAATAGCTTTCACTTTAACTGGAATTATCTAATTTCTATGTGGCATAGATCTTAGTTTTTACAAGTAACATCATTTTTTATAGGAAATGAAAAAAGTATCTATCATCTAAACTAAAGCAGGAGCTCTCAACCACAGGTATAACAAGGTCACTAGTAAGATCTCAATTTGTGAACCATTTACTTTATGCACAAGGCACATATAACAGATGTTCCTGAATCTGTTGTACTTATGAATGCCATCCCTCATCTGTCACTTACAGTGTATAATAGTGATTAAAAAGACTGAAAACCATTTGCGTCAGCAGTTATTCACTCAAAGGGACGATTTATAAACAAGGGTGAAAACTTCAAATGATAGAACGGTTTTTAAATGGAATCAAATGAAAAATTATCCTCTTTTTCCATTTATGTATTTAATAAATTAGTGGAAGTCAAGAATGTACATTCTATCAACCTGGTAATCCATGCAACAAAACTCTGTTTCCGTAAGGAGAAAATGGGAATTAACGAAGTTGATCAATAAAGGTTTGGACACAACAGAATCTTCTTTTTTTTTTTTTTTTAAAGGGACAGAGAGAGGGATAGATAGGAACAGACAGACAGGAATGGAGAGAGATGAGAAGCACCAATCATTAGTTTTTCATTGCCGTTGCGACACCATAGGTGTTCATTGATTGCTTTCTCACATGTGCCCTGACCGCAGGCCTTCAGCAGACCGAGCAACCCCTTGCTGAAGCCAGCGACCTTGGGTCCAAGCTGGTGAGCTTTTGCTCAAGCCAGATGGGCCCACGCTCAAGCTGGTGAGCTCGGGGTCTCGAACCTGGGTCTTCAGCATCCCAGTCCAACGCTCTATCCACTGCGCCACCGCCTGGTCAGGCAGAATCTATTTTTTAAATTTTAAAGATGGCTATATAAACTAAGAATACATGAATATTATTCAATCCACAAATTTTTGG
Source organism: Rhynchonycteris naso (assembly GCA_037038555.1). Classification (NCBI taxonomy): domain Eukaryota; kingdom Metazoa; phylum Chordata; class Mammalia; order Chiroptera; family Emballonuridae; genus Rhynchonycteris; species Rhynchonycteris naso. The sequence goes on from CM073003.1 coordinate 99,571,760, forward strand.
TACAAAGGTACTGCTATTTTAACATTTTACATCATACATATTTTTAAAAATTGATTTGTGTGTGTGTGTGTGAGAGAGAGAGAGAGAAAGAGAAGAGAAAAGAGTAGGAAGGAATGAGAAGCATCAACTTATAGTAGTTGCTTCTCATATGTGCCTTGACTACGCAAGCCTGCACATTTGAACTAGTGACCTCAGCATTCAGGTCGACACTTTATCCACTGCACCACCACAGGTCAGGCACATCCTATATTTTAAAATCAGTCTGTCTACAGTCAACAGCTCTTAGGAACTACCAAATTAGTTTGGGTAAGAGTAAACATTTAAAACTTTGATTAAAATGCTCTCTCTCTCACCCCACACTTATCTTCAAAAGCTCTTCTAATCCTCTCTCCTTGTCAACTTAACCTTCTATTTATCAACAATCTATTCTGTTGTTAAGTTATTCTGAGCCTGCCCTATATAAGCAGCTGCCTCATCGCCACTTAAGGAAAACCTTCTCCCACACCTACATCTTCTATATTTCTTTGACTGCTTAATTCCCCTCTCTAGGGCTCATGAAATGCCCGCTCTTCAGACTCCAGCTTGTGGAGAACGCTGCTACCTGCCTTCTCAAATGTATCAAGAAACAAATTGCCCTGGCCAGTTGGCTCAGGGGAGAGAGCGTCAGCCCAGCATCCAGATGTCCTGGGTTCGATTCCCAAGCAGGGAACATTAAGAAGCAACCATCTGCTTCTCATCCTCTCCCTCTTCCCCTTTTTCTCTCTTCCCCTTCAACAGCCATTGGCTCAACTGGTTCAAGGAGCGGCCCCAGCTGCTTAGGGTAGCTCGGTTGGTCCAAGCATTGGCCCAGACAGGGTTTGCCGGGAGGATCCTGGTGGGTGTGCATGTGGAAGTCTGTCTCTCTAATTCCCCTACTCTCATTAAAAAAAAAAAGAAACAAAATTGTCACCTACATCTTCAAACCACTCTTCTGGATTTGCATTCATTTAAGAATCCCATATGAAGAACCTGTCCACAAACTCTGGGTCATTTCCCAAACACTCCCATATATCATCTCTAGTCCTCTCATACTATTACTAAAAATATCTACCAACTTAAAGGTTCTTAACAGGATGAAACCCCAAATGAAGAGAAGACTACACTAACTTGCTTCTTTCAAATACCAAAACCATGACAAAAACAGAAGCACTGCCAGGATGGAACAGGCCTACCCACATCTTTAAATAAATGAAAAAGAAATTAGCAGCATTTAAGTTAGGCCAATTTAAAAATACAACCAAATTGTGCTGAGTTGCAGGAGATTTTACTTTCACTCAATGCAGGCTCACAAACCAAAATGAAGTTATCAACACTGCTTTAAAGAAAACAAACTTTCAAAAATAGTTCTTCTATTACTTGCAACCACTTATAAGAAAAAAATAGTTAAGAAAATAGATTCTGGTAATTAGCAATACAAGCCAAAATAATAAAATATACAGCACTGTCTCTCTGGATTAGTATCACTACCCCTTTTATTGAACACAGTCTGTTCAAAACGCTAACATCTTCTTTTCTATTATAGGCAAATCTGCAGAATTCCACATTATCTCCTGATGTTAATTAACCACCATTCTACTTAGTACAAGGCAAAACATATTTTAAATCAATTTTTCTAGTGCTTAAAAATATACAGAAATATTACTGCAATACATGTAAGATATATATTTCAGCATATATAAAGACAATGCAGAATAGAAATATCAGAGAACCGTACTATAACATATCCTGTAAATTTTATAGGTATCAAGATAAACATGAGGTCAAATTGGCATCATCAGTTTCTTTTATTTCTGACAGAGAGTCAGAGAGAGGGACAGATAGGAACAGACAGACAGGAAGTGAGAGAGATGAGAAGCATCAAATCTTCGTTGAAGTTCCTTAGTTGTTAGATTGCTCTTCATATGTGCCTTGACTAGGAGGGTTACAGCAGAGCGAGTGACCCCTTGCTCAAGCCAGCAACCTTGGGCTCAAGCCAGTGACCATCAGGTCATGTGTATAATCCCACGCTCAAGCCAGCGACCCTGTGCTCAAGCTGGTGAGCCCGCACTTAAGCCAGATGAGCCCATGTTCAAACTGAAGACCTCGGGGTTTCAAACCTGGGTCCTCTGCATCTATGCAATGCTCTATCCACTGTACCACCGCCTGGTCAGGCAGCATGATCAGTTTCCTATAAGTCAAATCATCTTGGAAATGTAGAAAAGGAATGACAAACATATGTAGTATATCAGTTCATTTTGAGCCGACATTAATTTTTTAAAAGATTTTATTTATGGATTTTAGACAGGGGAAAGAGAGAAATAGGTGGGGGGTGGAGGGAGGAGCAGGAAGTATGAACTTATAGTTGTGTCTCATATGTCAAGCCTGGTCAAGGTTAGGATTAGGTTAGGGTTGAACTGGAGATCTCAGCATTCCAGGCCATCACCTTATCCACTGTGCCATCACAGGTCAGGCTGAGCGGCCATTAATTTTATTTAAAAGTAAATTACTGCCTGACCAGGTGGTGGCACAGTGGATAGAGCGGTGAACTGGGAAGCAAAGGACCCAGGTTCAAAACCCTAAGGTCTCTGGCATGAGTAAGGGCTCATTCGGCTTGAGCACAGGCTCACCAGCTTGAGAGCGGGGTCGCTGGCTTGAGCATGGGATCATAAACATGACCCGATGGTTGCTGGCTTGAAGCCCAAGGTCGCTGGTTTGAGCAAAAAGTCACTCACCCCCTGGTCAAGGAATATATGATAAAGCAATCAATAAACAACTCAGGTGCTACAACAAATTGATGCTTCTCATCTCTCTCCCTTCCTACCTGTCTGTCCCTCTCTGTCACAAAAAATAAATAAATAAATAAAGGTAAATTACTGAACTAAAACATAATTTAAAGAAATATGGCTGCCTGACCAGGCAGTGGCACAGTAGATAGAGCTGGGATGCTGGAAGACCTAGATTCAAGACCCCGAGCTCACCAGCTTGAGCACAGGCCCATCTGGCTTGAGCACAAGCTCGCCAGTTTGGACCCAAAGAACAATCAATATTCCTGTCTCTCTCTCTCTCTCCATTCCTCTCACTAAAATCAATAAATAAAACTTGAAAAAGAAAAGGCATTAAAGGTTTAAGATGCCGCCTGGCCAGGCGGTGGCACAGCAAGGTATGGCTTGGTCTGCTGAAGGCCTGCGGTCAAGGTACGTGTGAGAAAGCAATCAATGAACAACCTCGGTGTCAAAATGGCAATGAAAAACTAATGATTGATGCTTCTCATCTCTCTCCATTCCTGTCTGTCTGTCCCTATCTATCCCTCTCTCTCTCTGTTCTAGTCAAAAAAAAAAGAAAGATGGCTCACAAAATTTCCCAAAGATGGGTATGTGTATGTGCATTTTTCCAAAGTTAGAAGCGGGAAGGCAGTCAGACAGACTCCCACATGTGCCCGAACAGGATCCACTGAGCATGCCCACCAGGGGGTGATGCTCTGCCCATCTGGGGCGTTGCTCCGTTTCAGCCAGAGCCATTCTAGCGCCTGAGGCGGAGGCCATGGAGCCATCCTCAGCGCCCAGGCCAACTTTGCTCCAATGGAGCCTTGGCTGTGGAAGGGAAGAGAGAGAAAAGAGAGGGGGAAGGGTGGAGATGCAGATGGGCACTTCTCCTGTGTGCCCTGACCAGGAATCAAACCTGGGACTTCCACATGCTGGGCCAACGCTCTACGGCTGAGCCAATGGCCAGGGCTGAAAGATGGCTTTTTTATGGGTATCAAGCCATTAAAGGTTGACCTGGCCAGATGGCTCAGTTGGTTAGAGCAACATCCCAAATCACAGAGGTTGACAGTTCGATCCCCAGTCAGGGCATAGGAACAATCAATATTCCTGTCTCTCTCTCTCTCTCCATTCCTCTCACTAAAATCAATAAATAAAACTTGAAAAAGAAAAGGCATTAAAGGTTTAAGATGCCGCCTGGCCAGGCGGTGGCACAGTGGTTGAACAGGAACACAGAGGACTCAGGTTCAAAACTCCAAATTCGCCAGCTTGTCTGACCTGTGGTGGCGCAGTGGATAAAGTGTCAACCTGGGAACACTGAGGTCGCCAGTTCAAAACCCTGCACTGGTCTGGTCAAGGCACATACGGGAGTTGATGCTTCCAGGTCCTCCCCTCTTTCTCTCTTTCTCTCTCTCTCACTGTGTCTCCTCTCTAAAATGAGTAAAAATAAAAAATAAAAAAAAAGAAACGCAAGGTACTTGCTGCCATTTAAAAAAAAAAAAAAAATTCGCCGGCTTGAGTGTGGGCCCATCTGGCTTGAGCATGGGCTCACCAGCTTGAGCGCAGGGTTGCTGGCTTGAGTGTGGGATCATAGATATGATCCTATGGTCGCTGGTTTGAGCAAGGAGTTACTCGCTGTGCTGCAACCCCCTGCCTTGTCAAGGCACATATGAGAATGCAATCAATGAACAACTAAGGAGCTGCAACAAAGAACTGATGCTTCTCATCTCTCTCCCTTCCTGTCTGTCTATCCCTATCTGTCCCTCTCTCTGTCTCTGTAAAAAAAAAAAAATGTTTAAGATACTTATTATCTACTTGTCTTCTTGTCATTTTCTTTTTTTAAATTGATTTTAGGGCAGGGAAGAGAGGAAAAGAGAGAAAGAGAGGAACATCCATTTGTTGTTACACTTATCCATGTATTTACTCTTGGTTGATTCTTATTTGTACCCTGATTGGGGATTGAACCTGCAACATTAAGAGTATCAGGACAACACTCCAATCCAATCAATCGAGCTATCCAGCCAGGGCTCCTGTCATTTTCTTTTAAGCAAAAATAATTTTGAAGAGATGTGTCAGTTCTTTATTTTACCTAAGTTTTTCAGTCAGGAACTGTATATGATAGTTGGAAACCTCCAAAAAATATACGAAAAGTTCCATGGATTCAGACTACAAATTCTACCCATTTACTTCACAAATATATGCAGTGGTCCCTTGTCTATCATTGGAATTAGGTTCAAGAACCCCCCGTAATAGGCAAAAATCCACAAAGTAGCAACCTTATATTTATTTTATTATTTATATACAGCGTGTCCGTAAAGTCATGGTGCACTTTTGACCGTGTGACCGGTCAAAAGTGCACCATGACTTTACGGACACGCTGTATATTTTAATGCTTTATAATCTCTCCCCACACTCTTATAAACCTTTCCTACACTGCTATTAACCTTTCCCACACTCTTATAAATACTTCCTATGCTCTTAAACACTTTCTACACTCTTAGGCCTACATAATTTTAACAACATATAAAATTCTATATGGGTACTCACCAGTAAATATACTACAACTTGAATGATGAAGAAAATGATTTAATAGTCTTTTAATATGTTTTAATTAATATTTTTATATTGTTTTCAATATTTTAGGCTGGAAAATGCTTATTTTACTGTAAAAATAATTAAAATATATAAAAATACTTATATACCGCAAAACCCCATGATATTGCGAAAAATCTGCGATATAAAATTAGATATATACAATTTAAAAATCCACAATATAGTAAGACCATGAAAAGTGAACTGCAATTTGGCGAGGAACAACTGTAAGTATACATTCTAATTCCATCTTCAGTTTACACAATAGCTGCAATCTGGCATTTTACTGTTTCATTAAATTTCCTGATGCTTGATAAAGAGAAAGGAGAGAGGAAGGAAGGAATGGAGGGAAGAAGAAAAAGAGTGAAGAAATAAAAAGGATAAAAATGCTTACATGAAAAACTAAGTAAAGTGTGTACCTCAAATATTAAAAGGACTTATCCATTAAAGTTCAAAAAAGTACACTGGCTTAAGCAAGGGGTCACTGGCTCAGCTGGAGCCCCCCAGTCAAGGCACGTATGAGAAAGCAATTAGTGAATTAAGGTGCCACAACTATGAGTTGTGCAGACATCTGGGTTTGATCCCCATCCAGGGCACACTTGAGAAGTGACCATCTGCTTCTCTTTCTTACCTTACCTCTCCCCCTTTTCTCTCTCTTCCCCTCCCACAGCCAGTGGCTTGACGGGTTCAAGTTCAGTCAGCCCTGTGCACTGAGGACTGCTCAGGTGGTCTGAGTGTCTACCTCAAGTGCTGGGGATAGCTTGGTGGACTCAGACATCAGCCTCAAATGGGGGTTGCTGAGTGGATTCCGGTCAGGGTGCATGTGTGAGTCTGTGTATCTCTCCACCTGTCACTTAAAAAAAAAAAAGCACCAGCCCACACCACACCCAGAATATAAATAACTTCATAATAAATGTTTGCTTGACAAATCATTTCACTGAAGTGCAAAAAAAAAAATTTCCACATAGAATTAAATAACAAATTCTAAATCTAAGTCTGGGTTAATGTGGCTTTATAATAAATTACAATTACTCAGCATCAATATTCTTCATTTCATAAAGGAGAAAGTAACTAAGTTTTATAATCTCAACCAAGGCATAGCAGTAATAACAAAATATAACAAATTCCAAGAAAGATTTTAATATTCAAGTCACAAGAGTTAAAAAACTACCTTCAACCTAAACTTACTCTCCTGATGATTCCCAATAATGACAACTGCACTGCTATATTAAGTTATTTTAATAGAGAAAAACATTTTGTTTGATAAATTTGTGTGAACACTACTGAATCTTTCCCTCTACCTTCTACTTCTCACCCTTTGTCTGCATTTCTCTATGCTAGCAGTTTCTTTGCAAAAACAAAAAGAAAAACACAAAGAAACCCCCAAAACCTCTACCACATACCCTGGTTTCAATGCCTTTCCCGTATTTTCCAAACTGAGGACAAGAAGTTCAGAAAAAATAACACATTCATATACAGTACCACATGGATATAGATGATTCCATATAATAACCAAAAGAATTTCTTCCAATTTAGTATTGAAAACTTCCACCAAAGTTTGTGCCAAGCCATTAAGAGCATATTCTTTTTTAAAAAATTTCTCCCTCCAAGAATATTTAAAATATTCTCACCTGTTCAGTAATTGAACTCAAATCGTTAGATGAAAAATCTTCCTCTTCATTTTCAAAATAATCATAGTAATTTTCCAGAAGTCCAGCCATTATCCTGCTCACTATTTCTTGTTCTTTCAGATCTTCCACATCTGTGTAAATGCTAAGAATAAAAGTCCAAACAGAATTGAGAATTCTTAAGTCAATCACACATAAAGTTAGAAGACAACCAATGAGTCACTTTATGAACCTTAGCAATTCACATCATTCTCTGCCTCAGTTTTCCCATCTAAAAAGCCTACCTATTTGTATCCTGTACAAAAATGCAAAGAGGATTAACCAGGCCCACTATAAAAAGTAATGGTTCATCACACAACCTACAATCCTTGGGATACAACATGATGATTCTATTTCACAAATTCGGTGATTTTTAATTGAACAAAAATTTATGAAAAACTTACTGGAAGACATCTGGACCAAAAACAGCAGCCAAAGAGTTTGCAGACCAAATTTCTTCATGATGTGATGCTACATTGGCTAAAAATCTACACAGAAACTTTAACAAACTGTAATTAACAGGTGGAAGCTGTTGTAAGAGGAACCTCAACTTTCTTCCAAATTCATCTTCATTATTATAATCTGTAAAACATAATGACAGGGTTTTTTTAATGACGTAATAGCAAAGCTCAGATATTTTGCCAGGTTCACATTACTCCACCCACATCACCTTTTTACTGTAACAGTTCAAAACCTCTTCACTTCCTCTACTAAAGGCCAACGCCCTTAGGTCTTTGCATTTCACTAAGTCAATCAGAAGAAAGTTTATTACACTATGATATTCTATAACACTCCTATCCCAATCAATAAGTGCGGACTACCTGCTTTCAAGTATAACACATTAAGTACTTAGAAGCCAGGTTCTGTAAGGGGAAAGACCTATATTCACAACCCTATGTTCTCTTAACTGTCTCAGACAACTTACTTAACTTCCCATGCCTTAATACAATGGTTCTCAAAGTGTGCACCCTAGAAGGTTTCCAGGTGCGCCCTATGGTATTCCAGAGAAATATGTGCCTGTTGGGGACCAAAAAACCAACAGGGTTTTTGGAGTTTAGATTTTTGGGGGACAGAGTTGTGGGGAATTGGCTGTAAACTGATAGTCTGCCCAGTCCCCCACATCACTTGCCTGATTAGGCTGCAAAAGCCTGTTAAGCTGTGGTGCTGGATTGTTTACACTCGCCCCATGTTCCCCGGAAAGACTGGAGACAAGTTTCTTCTAGCCTTTGTTTGGTGTAAAGTTAAGATGATATGTATTCTGGGGGTTTTCTGCACCCAACAAAATTAAGAGTAAAAAGAGAGGAATTCTTCAATGTATTGATGAGGAAATGAGAGTTTTCCTTTCAAATGTATGCCCAAACATTGAAGAAATCACTAGAACATATCAGACTCATGTTTCTCATAAGCACAAGAATGAAAAAACAACACATTCGTACCGGGACCTGCCAAATTTACTAAATCTTACTAAGAATGTATCTCTGTATATAAAAAGATAACATTTTTGTTGTTTTATTTTTTAACCCCTCTTTTTTACAAATTCTAAAAAGCATAACTCACATAATATAACATAAAAAAAATTTTTTTGTTTTGTTTTGGTTTTTTTACGTAACTTTTTTTTTTTTTTTTTTTACAGGGACAGAGAGAGAGAGAGAGTCAGAGAGGGATAGATAGGGACAGACAGACAGGAACGGAGAGAGGTGAGAAGCATCAATCATTAGTTTTTCATTGCCGCTGCAACACCTTAGTTGTTCATTGATTGCTTTCTCAGCAGACTGAGCAACCCCTTGCTGGAGCCAGCGACCTTGGGTCCAAGCTGGCGAGCTTTTGCTCAAGCCAGATGGGCCCCGCGCTCAAGCTGGCGAGCTCGATGTCTCGAACCTGGGTCTTCCACATCCCAGTACGATGCTCTATTCACTGCGCCACCGCCCAGTCGGGCAAAATGTTTTTTAATGTCAGAATAAATTTACTTTTGTCATGCTGCAGGTTCAATTCCCAGTCAAGGCGTATATAAGAAGCAACTTATGAACACACAAATAAGTGGAGTAACAAATCAATGTTGTTCTCTCTCTCTTACCCCTTCACCTCTCTCTCTCCCCCTTCTCCCTTCTCTTTCTCTAAAGGCAATACATTTTTAAAAATAATAATAGGTAAGTAGTTGGAAAAACCACCATGGTCTAAACCAGTGGCTGAAACAGTCGTCATAACCTGGAAGAAAAGGTGCTAGTGGCATCTTAGTGGGTAGAGGCTAGGGATCCTGCTAAGCATCCTACAATTCACAGGACCCCTGTAATAAAGAATCATCCAGCCCAAAATATCAACAGTTCTAAGGTTGTCTATTTCTGGTTTAAATAAAAGAACTAATCATGCCGCCTGACCAGGCGGTGGCGCAGTGGACAGAGTGTTGGACTGGGATGTGGAAGACCCAGGTTCGAAACCCCGAGCTCGCCAGCTTGAGCGTGGGCTCATCTGGCTTGAGCAAAAAATAGGTCCCCGGCTTGGACCCAAGGTCGCTGGCTCCAGCAAGGGGTGGCTCGGTCCACTGAAGGCCCGCGGTCAAGGCACATGTGAGAAAGCAATCAATGAACAACTATGGTGTCGCAACAGCAATGAAACACTAATGATCGATGCTTCTCACCTCTTTCCGTTCCTGTCTGTCTGTCCCTATCTATCCCTCTATCTGACTCTCTCTCTACCACTGTAAAAAAAAAAAAAAAAAATTTTAAAGAACTAATCATGCCAAAAACGTCAAATTGCAGTGCCCTGCTACCACAGAAAATGAAAAACACATTTTAAAAACACTAACTCAAATGCAGCTGAAACAATGCTTCCCCCATGATCTTAAAAGCAATAAATCTTGTCATGTATTTGTCAATGTCAGTTAAAATATTAACATATTTATCTACAAAATGGGGGCGGGGCGGCTTCTGTGGCAAGTGACACACGTAGGGCAAAATAATTTAAAAAAACTATTACAGCCTGACCTGTGGTGGCGCAGTGGATAAAAGCATCGACCTGGGAACACTGAGGTCGACAGTTCAAAACCCTGCACTGGTCTGGTCAAGGCACATATGGGGGTTGATGCTTCCAGCTCCTCCCCCCTTTCTCTCTTTCTCTCTCTCTCTCTCACTCTGTGTCTCCTCTCTAAAATAAATAAAATAAAATAAAAAAAACTTGAAAAAAAAATGTTATGTGTTTATCCATAATTAAAAAAAAAAAAAAAAAACTATTACAATAAATGGAGAGAGAAATCTTAGTCCAGAGACCTAGATACCTTCACAAAAGATTAAAGGATGGATAAACAAAATAAAATAGGTTATATTACAAGAGAAATGGCAATATAACCTCATATACTGGAACACCCATCCGCATAGTCACTAAAGAAATGGGCATATGTGGATGCACACACACAAGTGCTAATAGTTACATAAATGGGAAATGCAAGGGAATGATAGATTCCTCGTATTGTAACATTGAAGGACTTATGCGGCACAAGCATTTTTTTGCACACCTTAAATTCCCTCAAAATTAGATGCATATTATAATTTCATGAATGGTAGATAGCACAGTATATGATGCTGTCATACTTTTGAATACCAATCAAAATGACAATCCTAGTGACAAAACAGTTTCTGATCATCTCAATGAGTCAATGACTTTATTACCATCAAGTCTCATTTCAATTATTCTTTTATAAATTTTCATTCAAAACTGAAAGATTATCTGATTCTTGGAACTTTAAAAACCTGCCTAGCCTGACCTGTGGTAGCGCAGTGGATAAAGCGTCGACCTGGGAACACTGAGGTCGCCAGTTCAAAACCCTGTACTGGTCTGGTCAAGGCACATATTGGAGTTGATGCTTCTAGCTCCTCCCCCCTTTCTCTCTTTCTCTCTCTCTCTCTCTCTCACTCTGTGTCTCCTCTCTAAAATGAATAAAATGAAAAAAAATTTAAAAAAAACACCTGTCTACAATTCAGCTAAAACAGAGAACATGAAACCCTATCACTATAAAACAAAAAGAATGGCTCTAGAGTCATAAACAGGGCATTATATATTTAATGAGTATAAATTGCTCACTAAGTGACTTAATATGAACATTTAAAAAACCCGTATAAGAAAATGAAGAAATAAATTCAGAAATTCAAAACAAAACAAAAAGTAATTATTTGTTGGGGAAAAAAATCAAGTTACACTTTAAAACAGGTGACATTGCCTGACCTATGGTGGCGCAGTGGATAAAGCCTTGACCTGGAATTCTGAGGTCGCTGGTTTGAAACCCTGGGCTTGCCTGGTCAAGGCACATATGGGAGTTGATACTTCCTGCTGCTACCCACCTTCTCTCTCTCTCTCTCTTTCTCTCTCTCTTCTCTGAAATGAATAAATAAAATAAGAATAATTTAAAACAGGTTACATTACTGCCCAACCACATGGTGTTGCAGTGGATAAAGTGTCGACCTGGGATGCTGAGGACCCAGGTTTGAACCCCCAAGGTCACCAGCTTGAATATGGGATCATGGACATGACCCCATGGTCACTGGCTTGAGCAAGAGGTCACTAGCTTGGCTGGAACCCACCCTCTCACCCCACTGCCATCAAGGCATGTATGAGACAGCAATCAATGAACAACTAAAGTGCAGCAACTAAGAGTTGATACTTCTCATTTCTTTCACTCCCTATCTGTCTCTCTCTTGTCAAATAAAAAAGAAAAAGAAAATGGTACCATGGCAATCTAGTAAGTTGTCATTCCTTGACTAGACCATACAGCCCCAAAGAGTCTATTGCTCAAATGGGAACATAAGGAATTAATTTCTGGCCCTGGCCAGTTGGCTCAGTGGCAGAGCATCAGCCCAGCGTGTGGATATCCTGGGTTCAATTCCCGGTCAGGTCACACAGGAGAAGCAACCATCTGCTTCTCCCCCCCTCACCCTTCCCCTCCTCTCTCTCTCTCTCTCTCTCTCTGATCCCTCTCGCAACCATGGCTCAACTGGTTCAAGCACATCAAACAGCTCCATGGAGCCTCCACCTTAGGTGCTAAAAATAACTCAGTAGCAAGTATGGCCCCAGATGGACAGAGCATCAGCACCAGACAGAGCTTGCCGGGTGGATCCTGGTTGGGACACATGTGGGAATCTGTCTATCTCCCCTCCTCTCACTTGGAAAAAGAAAAAAAATTAATCTCAAAACTACTCTAATTACTGTTTACACATTAAGATTTCTAAAAGGTAAGGACTCTGAAATGGTAAATGACTGATAAGAATCAAATTTTGTTACCTTGAGAAAGCTGCATCAAGTGAATATGCAAACTGCCAGGGATAACAGGTTCCGGAAGTTCTTGAAGGAAAAACCTAAGAAGACTGATAGCTGAGGGAACATCTGCTTCCTTAACCAAATCCACTTCTTCTCCACTGTCGTATCTCTGCCGAAGCCACTCCACTGTCTCAGCATTTCCATTGACTTGAAAAAGCCCTTGTTGCTCCAGACCTCCTACATTAGTTCAAGGCAAAGTTAAATAAGCTTCAACTTTAATTACTTAGTTACATAATCATTCTCCAATCACCTTAAAATATTCATACTTTTGGAAAGCCATTCTTGGCTCCCCTCACTGGGCTAATCACCTTCAAATTACACATCTAGAAACATACTAGTATTCTGAGGGATATTCTATTTTGTCCCACCCCCTATTATCTATTGAAAATATTCCTATTAACCCCCACTAAAAAAATGCTCTACACTGTGCATTTCTGAGTATAAAACACACTAAAACATAAAAAAGAATTTCTATTGTTTCTCCTCGCTGTATTTTGGACTTTCCATGCTTAAAAAAAAAAATCCAAGGTCAAAAAGGAAAAGCTGTGTTTATTAAAACAAAGGCTAGCCCTCAAAGTAAGGAAATGTATACCATGTTCCTCAATATAGTCCACAACGTGGCGGACTATGAACGGAACCTCATTGTCTGGATGTCCTCCCTGCTGCAGCTCATCAAGTGGAATTCCAAATATTTTGTTAGCAAGAACGGAGTTGCAGTTACTCAAGGAAGGGGAGGAGCTCTTCCTCATATCTTTTTTGCAGCCAGAAATCAAAGCTGTCTTTTCTGCCAAATGAAAAACAACAAAAAAAAAAGACTATAATGATTAACAGGTGGCAATATGACTAAATACATTAAAGAAAAAGGCTTTGCACCTCAGTGTGTTCTCATCTATTAAATAGTTATCAGGCCCATGGTGTGTTCTACAAATAAAGCTCAATACAATCATCTAAGCATTTTCTCTACTATGTAGGGTTAGTTCTGAATACTCCATTAAGTACTTGCATATTTATCAAACAATGGCAAAATTCAGCATTAAATTTAGCAAAGGATATTCATGTCCCAAAGACAAATTAAGGGACAACTCCGGCTCCAAGATCTTTACTGACCAAGCTTATTAATAACAAAGGTAAAAAGCCAAACCCAACCATTTCTAGACTCTGTTTTATGAAGTTCATCTAATATCTCCATATATAAGCACCCAAATAGGAGAATCACTTTTACAGAGACAGGCTAAATAAACGTCACTTTTTATAAAAAATGGGCTAATAACGAGAAAACCAGTTTTTATTTCTACATGACAGAGCAGCCATATAATGTCTTTATAAACAAAAGAAAATTTTCAGTTCTAGACATCTATTTTCAAGAATGTTCTTTTTTTTTTTTTTTAATTTTTTTTTTATTTTATTCATTTTAGAGAGGAGACACAGAGTGAGAGAGAGAGAGAGAGGGAAAGAGGGGAGGAGCTGGAAGCTCAACTCCCATATGTGCCTTGACCAGACCAGTGCAGGGTTTTGAACTGGCGACCTCAGTGTTCCCAGGTCGACGCTTTATCCACTGCGCCACCACAAGTCAGGCAAGAAGAATGTTCTTTTATCAAGAATCCTGTTTTATAAGTATTCAAAACAAAAATCTGCACAACAGTCTAGTTTAGAACTAAGTTATTTGTCTTAATTTGTAGGAAGTATGATCAGTAAAGAAACAGTAAGAGAAAACAATGTTTCCAATATCTGAAGCATTAAAAAACAATCCCAAGAAAAATTCATTTTCTAAAATAAACATATTACTTTGGGTGGGAAAGAAGTTATTTTTTAAAAGAAAAGTGTTTTTCAGAAGTTGGTAACGGCCCTGCCAGATAGCTCAGTTGGTTGGAGTGTTGTCCCAATGCACAAAGGAACCTGAAAGACCCAACTACCATTCAGATTCAATCCCAGGTTCGGGCACACACAGAAACAGATTAAGGTTTCTCTCTCTCACTCTAAAATCAATTAACAAAAACAAGTTGATAATTAACAAAAGGGCACAGACCGGGTTTTTAGGATCACCTCAGAGAAACAACTCCTTTTAAAGTGTAAGAGAAAGATAACAACAAAACAATGTGCTCAGTACTCTGAATTTTTTACAAAAATAACATCCATATACAGAATAGATGTACCCACTGAATCAAGAGAATGCCATAAGGTTGACTGGAAAACAAATCTATCTAACTTACAAGAACAGTAGACATTAACTTAAGGACAGCAAAATGCCATAAATTTAACTGGTTTTACACAAGCAAGATCCACTCTTCAACACATCTGGTGCAAGCTAATTACTATAAAACCTCAAATTAATAATCAAATAGCATTTATAGGAGGTAAACTCCAAAATCCCAGTGAATTTACACAGCATGGGATAATTACCATTTTGAAAACTTACCTTTGAGTACTTAAACACCTAAGTTTAAAAAACGAATTCTGCACCAGCTACCCTCACTGAGCAAGCATTCTTTTGTCATTTATGGCTGTTTGAGATTATGGCAGAAGATCAGCCTGTAGTTCCTCATTGAAGAAACGCAGAACTCGATCAGTACTTCAGCAGTTAATCTAGAAGAAAAAAAACCAATTCTTTTAATTTCCCACATCTTTAACTGTGAGAAGAGACTAGAGAATAAGCAGTGAGATTCATTTAGGGAGGTGCTAATACTGAAAGGCATTTTTCTGCCTAAAAAAACTGTCTGTGACCTAGTTAGAGGCAAAATCTTGCACAAAGTTTAAAACTATGATGGCTAACCAGGGTAAGACTTTTTCTGTTAAAAATAAAGGAACCGCACAGGGGAATCTTTGACAGTACACATCTTCAGGGATTATAAAATTCAAACAATCCATTTTCCTCAATGGACCCATCATTTGTATATATACATACCCACCCAATTCCATTCCAACCTTGTGTACTCAGAACAAGACATGAAAACATTTTCTTTCTTTCTTTTCTTTTTTTTTTTTAAGTGAGAGGAGGGGAGATAGTGAGACAAACTCGCATGTGCCTCAACTGGATCAACCTAGCAGCCCCTGTCTAGGGCCGATGTTTGACTCAACCAAGCTATTTTTAGCACCTGAGGCTGGTGCTCTGACCAACCAAGCTATCCTCAGGAGCAGGGCTTATACTAGACCAAATCGAGCCACTGGCTGCAAGAGGTAAGGAGGGAGAGAATGGAGAGAGAGAGGAGAGATGCAGATGGTCACTTCTTTTGTGTGCCCTGACCAGAAATCAAACCCAGGATGTCCAGTTGCCAGGCCAACGCTATATCCACTGAGCCAACCAGCCAGGGCAATGAAAATATTTTCTGATCAAAGAATGGAAGAATTATTTTTAAGGTTGGAACTTCACTTATGTACTTTATTCTTTTCTTTGTATACAACAAATAGCAAGAACTAGTTTGAGCTTTCTGATTTGGAGAGGCAATAGCACATGTTGGAAAAAAGCAGTTAACAGAATCAAAAGTACTCAAATATCAACTCTGCCATTCTGTATATATGACCCTGAACAACTTCTATGTCTCTAAGCCTAGATTTCCTTATATAAAATAGTACCTAAACCTATTAAGTTTAACTGAGATAATACATGCATGTAATACACAGAGTCAGTTTCCATTCTCGTCTTTGCATAATGTTAAACGACCAGCAAACAGGCTGGAGAGGAGAGAAAGGGAAAAACCTGTTTGGCAATATGTTTAATCATTTGTGAATTCTCGTAATCTATTTTAAAAAAGATTTAATAAGCTCAGTAAACTACATTGCAGCATTCCACTTAAGGGAGTTCAGCGTTCAGGTAAGCAGAAAAGTAGAAGAGTATAATCATTCAGTGCAGTTTTTTGTTTTGTTTCGTTTTTGTTTTTTAACAGGGACAGAGAGAGATTTAGAGAGAGGGATAGATAGGGACAGACAGGAACAGAGAGAGGTGAGAAGCATCAATCATTAGTTTTCGTTGCTGTTGCGACACCATAGTTGTTCATTGATTGCTTTCTCACATGTGCCTTGACCGCGGGCCTTCAGCGGACCAAGCAACCCCTCGCTGGAGCCAGCGACCTTGGGTCCAAGCTGGCGAGCTTTTGCTCAAGCCAGATGGACCCACGCTCAAGCTAGCGAGCTTGGGGTCTCGAACCTGGGCTTTCCGCATCCCAGTCCGACGCTCTATCCACTGCACCACCGCCTGGTCAGGCTCATTCAGTGCAGTTTTAAAAATATTTTTATTAGCGACATATATCTCTAGAAGAAACATTAAAAACTAAGAGGAAGCCCTGGCAGAGTGGATCAGTGGATAAAGCGACAGCCTGGCGCACCTAGGTCACAGGTTAGATCCCCATTTAGGGCACATATGAGAAGAAATCAGTGAATACACAACTAAATGGAAAAACTAAGTAGAACAATGAGTTGATGCCTCTCCCAACCCCTTCCTAGCCCAGCCATGGAAAAAAAATTTAAAAATGAAGGGAAGGAAGAACCACATTCCCACAACAAATCTTTAATAGATAATTTCCAAATATCCTGCAATGCCTGCTTAAACATATAGTCTATTCATCTGAAATGCAATTTCCAAGTTACAATCATCCCCCCACTCAGTATCTGCCAGGAAAGATTATTGGACCTTCCTCAGATACCAAATCTGAAAAGGCCCTTATATCAAGTATTATAGTATTTGCATATAACCTATGCACATCCTCCCTATACTTTAAATCATCTCTGGATTACTTATAATACCTAATATAATGTAAATGCTACGTATATAGTTGTTATACTACATTGTTTAGGCAATAATGACAAGAAAAAAAACTCTGTACATACTCAGTACCAACCACCATAGATAGGCCTAACTACATAGTACATGTCGACAACAAGCTTTTTTCCCCCAATTATTTTCCATCCATGCCTGGGTTGATTCTATAGAAGAAGGACCCACAGATACAGAGGGTCGACTATATACAAAAACCTTTAGAGAGGTTAACTTGAGGGAAATAATGTTTTGATGAACTTACAGTAAAATTCAGGTTGATACCATCATGACAAAGAAAAGGGGGATTTGCTTGATGTACAATAAATGAAGACTCATTGGAAGAGTCTGTCAGAGGCAAGTTCTACATACATTACTAAAATGACTACTCATTTAGTGTCTTACTAATGAAACCAGGAACCAGTTATCTCACTCTGTGTTCTCTACTACTCCCAGACTAACTAGAAAACCTGAAACGCATCTTTCCTAAGGCAACACTGGGTAGGAATCCGTAAATTCATCAGTACAATTTCATCCTTACTACAAGAAAAACAAAGGCATAAAATATTTCAGGCATAGAGTTTTCCTCCTGAAGAGCATCAAGAGTGATGATGAAGAAAGCAGCAGCTAATATTAATGAGCAGCTATGATGTGCCAAGCAGTTCATGCACTTTACACTAACCCAGTGGTTCTTAACCTGGGTTCTATCGAACCCTAGGGGTTCGATGAGTCTGTCTCAGGAGGTCTCAGGGGTTCGGAGAAGCCTCTGCAGCGGAGGCCAGAATAAAGTAATACTGTCATTTGTTGTGAGTTCATGCACTTTGTTGGTTTTGTTCTTTGAACAAGGTGATGTTCATGCACGGCTCATTTTGTGCACCAGTAAAAAAACATATACCTATGTCTTGAATTTGGGGGAAAAAATCATATTTTATTTATTACTAAAGAAGGGTTCGGTGAATGCGCATATGAAACTAGTGGGTTCGGTACCTCAAAAAAGGTTAAGAACCACTGCACTAACCCTTATTTTAACGAGACATTGCATAGAGGTTTACCAATTTACCCAAGTAATCCCAACCATTAAGGGTTAGAGTCAGAATTTCACCTGAGAGTTTGAACTGGGTTCTAATTCTGTCTCTTATTAGTCCTTGCTCTTAATCACTATACTATGTAAATTTTCACAATTTAAAGTACCATAAACTTTCACATTTTATTACTCAAATTGTCCACAAAATCTTTTCTTTTTTATTGATTGATTTTAGAAAGAGTAAGGGGAGGGAAGAGGAAGGGGAGGGAAGAGGAAGGGGAGGGAGAGGGTAAGGGAGAGGGAGAAAAAGGGAGAAGGTGATAGAAAAAATCATTCATTCCACATTGCTTTTTTTTTCCTGTATGTGCCCTGACGTGGGATCAAATACACAGCCTTGATGTTTTGGGACAATGCTCTAACAGACTGAGCTAATCATCCAGGGCCACAAACCTTATATACATTTTAAGAGGTCATTTATTCCTGGTTTGCTGCAAAGTACTTAATGAGGGCAGGTCTATGCTCCAAGCCCTACTAGCCAATAATTACTCACTTGAGACCTCTATCTAGAGCACACTGCTGAGGGTATTCAGACTGGATTGGCCCAAAATAACATTTCTGGAGACTGCAAAATAGTTTTTGACATTGTTTAACTCTGCTTCTCAACCCTTTTCAGTGCTTAAATTATATAAACATCCCCTCATATCTATAGTGAATTGAATAGTGTCCCCCAAAATCTCTTGCCTGCCTGGAACCTCAGGAACATAACCTTATTTGAAAATAGAAACTTTGCATATGAAATTAGTTTAAGTACTATATCTAGAAATGAAATCATCCTAGATTTAGGGTGAGTCCTAAATCCAATGACTGGTGTTCTTCTTTTTAAAATTTTTATTTATGAGAAAGGAGACAGACACAGAGATGAGAAGCACTGACTCATAGTTGTGGCACTTCAGTTGTTCATTGACTGCTTTCTCAACGTGTCTTGACCTGCGGCAGGGGAGAGAGGCCCTCCAGCCGAGCCAGTGACCCCTCGCTCAAGCCAGTTTGCAACCTTTGGGCTCAAGCCAGAGACCATGGGGTCACGTCCATGATTCCCTCGCTCAAGTCAGATAAGCCTGCGCTCAAGCAGGCAACCTCAGGGTTGCTAACCTGGGTCCTCAGCATCCCAGGCTGAAGCTTTATCCAATGTATCGCTGCCTGGTCAGGCTAATGACTGGTGTTCTTATAAGATGACAAGACACCCAAAGTAAGTAAGAAGTCCATATGAAAATGGAGGAAGAAAATGGAGTTATGCTGTCACAAGACAAGAAACATCAAGAGCAGTGGTTCTTAACCTTTTTTGAGGTACAGAACCCACCAGTTTCATATGCGCATTCACCGAATCCTTCTTTAGTGATAAATAAAATATGATTTTTTTTCCAAATTCAAGGCATAGATATATGTTTTTTTACTGGTGCACAAAATGAGCCGTGCATGAACATCACCTTGTTCAAAGAACAAAACCAACAAAGTGCACAACAAATGACGGTATTATTTTATTCTGGCCTCCGCAGCAGAGGCTTTCCCGAACCCCTGAGACCGACTCATCGAGCCCCTAGGGTTCGATAGAACCCAGGTTAAGAACCACTGATCAAGAGCCACAGGAAGCTAAAGGGGCAAGGAAATGTTCTCCCCTAGAACCTTCAGAAGGAGCATGGCCCTTCCCACACCTTGACTTTAGACTTCTGGCCTCTTCATCTGTGAGAAAAAAACTTTTGTTGTTTTAGAGTTATATTTATATTAATCCATCATAGTAGCCCTAGAAAACTAACAGAATGTCTAAACTACAATATCCAATTCTCAAAGAAAATATACATATAGCAGCAGGTACCATAGAAAAATGTCCCAAAGAAATCTGATGAAGTATCTTAACAGATAGGATCAATAAAATGCAAAAAAGAAGTTAAATAAAAGGCTTGACACTGACAACACAATGCATAGACTTCCGAAATAATCCAGTACTTCCAAAAGCATGATTTTATTATAAATCAAAACAGCAAAATAATTTCAAATATAAGTGACAGCTGCCTAGCACGGTGGTACAAACAATAAATAAAAAATCTTTACATTACATACGTTACCAAGAGTGATAAAAGTAATGCAATTCAATACCCCTTACTGAGAAAGCTGACTAATGAGTACATTCAGGAAAGTGTGCCTTCATATATCAGCTATCAACCTGAATTCTGCTAAGGCTCAATGTATTTTGTATTCCATTCAATTCCGTTTATACATATATTCAGGGTAGGACAAATACAATAATTAATAAATATTAATACAAGAATAAACTCGACCCTGGCCGGTTGGCTCAGTGGTAGAGCGCCAGCCCGGCATGTGGAAGTCCCGGGTTCGGGTTCATTTCCTGGTCAGGGCACAAAGGAGAAGCGCCCATCTGCTTCTCCACCCTTCCCCCTCTCCTTCCTCTCAAGCTCTCTCTTCCTCTCCCACAGTCAAGGCTCCATTGGAGCACAGTTGGCCTGGGCACTGAGGATGGCTCCATGGCCTCTGCCTCAGGCACTAGAATGGCTCTGACCTCAACAGAGCAATGCCCCAGATGGCCAGAGAATTACCACCTTGTGGGCTTGCCAGGTGGATCCTGGTCAGGCACATGAGGGAGTCTGTCTGACTGCCTCCCCATTTCTCACTTTGGAAAAATACAAAAAAAATAGAATAAACTGTTTCATATACTCACAATTGTAAACCTACTTTTGCCCCACCCTGTATGAATGACAGCAACACACCTTTCTTATTAGCATAGAAACTAAGTTTTACATATCTAATAAAATTAGTAAGAGGCTTTTTAAAAAGGATAGAACACCAACATCAATACTATAGATAAGAGCAGACAGAATTAACTAAGCTCTGACAATATGCCACAACTATTTCAAGGACTTTAAATGTATTAACTCATTTAATCCTTACAACAATCCTATAAAAATAGATAGATATTCTCAATATATCCATTTCATTAATGAGAAAACTAAAAAGCATTGAGAACCTGTATGGGTGACAGAAACGTTCTGTCACGACTGTGGTAGTGGAAGTTACTCTGCTTATTGAACTGAATGAACATTTTTACTTGGTGAATGCTACTATATATAAATTATACTTTAATAAAGCTGAAAAAAGAAAAAGAAAACACAAATAAAGCATTGCATCATTTTAATAGATTAACTAGTTATTTTATTTCATTTTTTAAGTGAGAGGAGGGGAGATAGACTCCTTGCATGCACACTGACCAGGATCCATCCATCCATCAACCCCCATCTGCGACCAATGCTCAGACCAACTCCGCCACTGTCTACAAGAGGGGAAGAGAGAAAGAAGGGGAAGAGGGAGGGGAAGAGAAATAGATGGTTGCTTTTGAAGTGTGTCTAGATTGGGGATTGAACCCAGGACTTGCACACACTGGGCCTAGGCTCTATCCATTGAGCAAACCAGCCAGGGCCTGATAAACTATTTAATATCAAACTATTTTTATTATAGAACATGACATTTAAAAATATACTTTTCCATCCACAAACAAAAATTTAAGATTTTTTTCTTTTTTTAGCAAGAGAGAGAGACAGGGACAGACAAGGATGGACAGGAAGGGAGAGAAATGAGAAGCATCAACTTATAGTTGTGGCACCTTAGTTATTCATTGATTGCTTTCTCATATGTGCCTTGACCTCTTGCTCAAGCCAGTGACCTTGGGCTCAAGCCAGAGACCATGGAATAATGTCTACGATCCCACGCTCAAGTCGCGACCCTGTGCTCAAGCTGGTGAACCCAAGCTCAAGCCAGTGACCTCAGGGTTTCGAACCTGGGTCCTTAGTTCCCAGGCCAACGCTCTATCCACTGTGCCACTGCCTGGTCAGGCAAAGATTTCTTTTAACCATAGCCCTAGCCAGATAGCTCAGTTGTTTCGAGTGTTTTCCCAATACACAAAGGTTGCAGGTTCAAATCCTGATCAGGGCATGCACAGGAACAGTTCAATGTTTCTGTCTCTCCCTTCCTCTCTTTCTAAAATCAAAAAAAATAAAAACATAGTTCTTTTAATCATATTTCAAGAACCAATCCTGTTTGGTCCTTCTGTACTATTTAGCATATCCAGAAATTACTATGCAATATTTTGTATAGCATAACTAAGAAAAACAATAAAATTACACTGAAGACATTATAAATTTTAGATATCAGTTATATTTTTCAAAGCAAACAATTTAACAAAACACTATAACAGTAATAAGATTAGATCTGCAATACACTAATAAAAGTTTTAGCATTTTGCATATAAAGCAACCTACAGTAAGAGCAGTATCTGCCAAGAAAAATTACCATTTTAATGTGAAAAAGTTCTACCTTCAAACACAACAGAAATAAACAAGTTGCCTTTATCCAAATGCTTTTGACAAAATAGGATGCAATTTACATAGAGAAGTTTAAAAGAACTACATCAAAATTGCTAAAGCCCCTACTACAAAAAAATCCCTATCACTAGTATAAAAAGAGAAAAATCAAGAGGCAGCTGGGTCTCAATAAAGATGGTAAACTGTGGAAATAGAGACTTAAGTTTGTGGACTACTACTGTGTCTAAGTCAGTGTACCACAGCTTAAGGAAAATAAATTCACCCCTGCTACATACATTCAGCTTTTCATTAGGGATATCTGACCAATTCATCCAAGTGAAGGAAAAGGAACCTCTTTCACTCTAACTGAACAAGGATGGTATTACAAAAGTTGCCAATATGAATGGTGGTTCCTTCCTGGCCTGAGAAACTGACAAGGCATTAATTTGTCTGAGATCTGTAGCAGCACACCAAGCAAATAGAAAGGCTGAACACATGTCTCAACAGCACATACAAATAGAAAGGCTGAACACATGTCTCAACAGCACATAAAAGTATCTGTCAAGTGTTTATAGATGCTATTTGATCAGGAAAACACAGTCATTTAAATCTATTAGACTCATAATGATTTATTTATCAAAGTATAACTAAGAATTCATTAGTAGAAAGTTTTTAAAGACTCTAATACTCAAAAATTTAGGAACTTCTTTGCCTTAAAAAAAAGTACAAATGATTTCTTGCAACAATTATCCCTAAGCCAGAGGACTTTTTCATCTGTGCACACTTCAACACACTACTTGAGGGAATAAGCCTCCTCCATGGTGATTCCACAAATTTATGATAAACAATAGATCAAGCATATTTTGTAGGACTGTGCTTGCCAAATTGTGCTACTAGATACAGCACATATTTTCAGACGGCAACTCACTACATTTAAAGCATTTCACCTCAAGACAGCTCATTATTCCTCTTTTATTCAAAGTTATCAGGCAAAAATGGTGACCCCTAGAGATAAATCTACTGGTAAATAGCCTGCCTAATTTTGAAAACTCTCAGAAAGGGCTTCATGGCCATAGTCAATTATTTTATAACTTCCAACCCTGATTTCAAGCTACTGAAATCAAGACAAAAGTAATAAAGCCAGAGGGAGATAAAATCCCCTGTAACTAAATCCCCTCATCTGTTCTCACCAATCTCAATACTAAAATCTAACCTGAATTCTCCTGCACAAAATTCATGAATTTTTTTCTACTGCCAAGGGCCCTGGACTCCAAATTTCATGATCAGAAAAAAACTTATGAGCACTGCACTCATATATATAGATATGAGATCACTAGATCTATCTGCCCATTCAAAATGCCAGCACCTCACTTCTGACACACCTAACCCAGAGCACTGGTTCTCCAATTTTATCTGGGGATGGGGAGGGGTTTATTCAAAATAGATTTGCAAAGTTGTGAGTATGCAAAACACACTTTATTCTTGTATTATAATTTATTGTATTATTTTCCATAATAACAACTATAAACCTATCTTTGCCTACCCTGCATTTTTTCTAGTGTATTTTATTTTTTGTGTAAATATTGTACAATACTTATCCATTTTTTGAGAGAGAGGTGGTGAGAAAGAGGGGGAAAGGGTGAGAGTGAGTGAGAGAGAGGCATCAACTCGTATTCCACTTAGTTGTATATCCACTGATTGCTTCTCTCACGCGCCCTGACCAGGGTTCCAAATGGCAACCTCATGTCAAACTGGCACTCTCAGGATCCTGCCAGCACCCCTGGAATCAAGCGGCAACCTTGGTGCTCCAAGACTATGCTCCATCTACTGCCTTACCTCTTTATTTTAAAACTGTTTTCAGAGAGATGTCTATCATGACACTATTACTGCCCATTTCAGAACCAAAAAAAAAATAGGAAAAGTTGTTTACTTATTCTTAAAATAGTTATTTTTGCTTTTTTGTAATAAGCTGCTGTTCTATACTACTGAAAAAGTAAAGGTAAAAATAAAGTCGAAAAATCACTCATTGATATTGAGGTGCTTAATACTGGGGGGGGCAAGGAAAAATGTTCTGTGATCCTAATTTGAGGCCCTGGCTTGACAGCACAGTGGATAGTGTCAGCCCGGTGTGCGGACATCCGGGTTCGACCCCCCATCAGGGCATACATAAGTGACCATCTGCTTCTCTTTCCTTCCCTCTCCCCCTTCTCTCTCTCTTCCACTCTCGCAGCCAGAGGCTCGACTAGTTCCGGTGGCTGAGGATAGCTCGGCTGGTCCAAGCATAGGTCCCAGGCACTGATGATAGCGAGAAAGAGAGAGAGAGAGAAAGGAGAAGAGAAAGCTGCCCTGGCCAGTTAGCTCAGTCAGAGTATGTTGGAAACACCAAGATTGTGGGTTAAATCCCCAGTCAAGGCACATACCAGAAGCAACCAATGAAGCACAACTAAGTACAACAACAAATGAATGCTTCTCTTTCTTGGTCCCTTGCCCTGACTCTCTATAAAATCAATCAATAAAAATGAAAACCACAAGTCAGAAAAAATATATTTACAGCAATTAAAAATATGTGGATCTGCCTGACCAGGCAGTGGCGCAGTGGACAGAGCGTCGAACTGGGATGCAGAAGACCCAGGTTCAAGACCCCGAGCTTACCAGCTTGAGCAAGGGTCCATCTGGCTTGAGCAAAAAGCTCGTCAACTTGGACCCAAGGTCACTGGCTCCAGCAAGGGGTGGCTCAGTCTGCTGAAGGCCCGCGGTCAAGGCACATGTGAGAAAGCAATCAATGAACAACTATGGTGTCGCAATGGCAATGAAAAACTAATGATTGATGCTTCTCACCTCTCTCCGTTCCTGTCTGTCTGTCCCTGTCTATCCCTCTCTCTGACTCTCTCTCTCCCTGTAAAAAAAAAAGAAAAAAAATATGTGGATCTGTCTGACCTGTGTTGCAGTGAATAAAGCATTGATCTGGATGGAATGCTGAGGTCACTGGTTTGAAACCCCAGGCTTGCCTGGTCAAGGCATATATGGGAGTTGATGCTTCCTACTCCTCCACCTGTTCTATCTCTATCTCTTTCCTCTCTCTCTCTCTCTCTCTCTCTAATAAAAATGAATAAAATCTAAAAAAAATTTAAAAACTTAAAAAAAAATACGTGGACCTGTGCAATGCAAACCCACATTGTTCACGGGTCAGCTATACTCCTAGGTATCCGAAAGACTCAAAAGTAGGGCCTCAAGAATACACTTGCAACTCGTGTTCAGAGCAGAATTACTTTTGGTTTCAGAAAAGCCAAAAGTGTTAACAATCCAAACATCCATAAACAGATAAATGAATAAACATATATTATTTAGTCTTAAAAAGGAAGCAAATTCTGATACACACTACCACATGGAAGAACCTTGAAAACATGCTCAATAAAATAAGCTAGACACAAAAGGACAAATATTTTGATTCTACTTAATATGAGGTACCCAGAACAGACAAACTACAGAGACAGAAAGTTGAACAGAGATTACCAGGGACTGAAGGGAAGAGGGAATGAGGAATTATTCTCTAGAGTTTCTGTTTGGGATAATGAAAAAGTTCTGGAAGTGGTTAAGTGATAATGGTTGCACAACGATGTGAATGTACTTAATGCCACTGAATCGCACACTTAAAAATGATTAAAATAGGCCTGACCAAGCGGTAATGCAGTGGATAGAGTGGCAGACTGGGATGCAGAGGATCCAGGTTCAAGACCCCGGGGTCGCCAGCCTGAGCGCTGGCTCATCAGGTTTGAGCAAAAACTCACCAGCTTGAGTTCAAGGTCGCTGCCTTGAGCAAGTGGTTACTCCATCTGCTGTAGCCCTGTAGCCCCATGATCAAGGCACATATGAGAAAGCAATCAATAAACTAAGGTGTCACAACGAAAAACTAATGATTGATGCTTCTCATCTCTCTGAGTTCCTGTCTGTCTGTCCCTATCTATCTATTCCTCTGACTCTCTGTCTCTGTGTAAAAAAATGGTTAAAATGGGCCTGACCTGTAGTGGCACAGTGGATAAAACGCCAAGCTGGAATGCTGAGGTCCCCACCCCAGGTTTGCCTGGTTAAGGCACATATGGAAAGAAACTACCAGTTGATGCTTCCGGCTCCTCCCCCTTCTCTCTCTCTTCTCTTCTCTCTAAAATCCATAAATAGTCTTTGGAAAAAAAATGGTTCAAATGGTAATTTTTATGTAATGCATAGTTAAAATTCTTTTCAAAGTCCCAGTATAGCCTGACCTGTGGTGGTGCAGTGGGTAAAGCGTCGACCTGGAATGCTGTGGTCGCCAGTTCAAAAACCCTGGGCTTCCCTGGTCAAGGCACATATGGGAGTTGATGCTTCCTGTTCCTCCCCCCTTCTCTGTCTCTCTCTCTCTCCGCTCTAAAATGAATAAATAAATAAATAAAAACACACCTTCAAAGTCCCAGTATAGCAATTTATACTATTATTTCCCCAATACTAGAGTTAGCGTACAATGAAGGGGGAAAGTTAGTGTACAATGTAGGGGGAAGTCATGAAGACTGAGATTATTCACAAATGATAATAAAAATAGTTGTTATTTATTGGTGGACAAAAACAGTTTAGCCGTTTTCTGTCCTAAAACAATAGTATTCTAATTAAAAATATATATATTTAGCCTGACCAGGCAGTGGTGCAGTGAACAGATCATTGGACTGGGATGCGGAAGACCCAGGTTCGAGACCCCAAGTTCGCCAGCTTGAGCGCGGGCCCATCTGGCTTGAGCAAAAGCTCACCAGCTTGGACCCAAGGTCGCTGGCTCCAGCAAGGGGTTGCTCAGTCTGCTGAAGGCCCGCGGTAAAGGCACATGTGAGAAAGCAATCAATGAATAACTAAGGTGTCGCATCGGCAACAAAAAACTAATGACTGATGCTTCTCATCTCTCTCCGTTCCTGTCTGTCTGTCCCTATCTATCCCTCTCTCTGACTCTCTCTCTCTCTCTCTCTGTAAAAAAAAATATATATATATATATATATAATATATATATATTTACTTCACCCAGTGAAGAATTTTATGACACTGTGATATGACTTTCCAGATCTTTCCAAAAATTTAAACTGTGTCACAGATCCTTAACTGGTGACATAATTAAATTGGAGAAAATATTGCCCCAGTTTTAAAAGCAGTACAGATTAAGAAAGTGTGTAAGAAGGGGATCCCGATGGATATAGGAAGAATTACCACTTCATCTAATTCCATTCAACAAGTACTTACTAAATGCACAGTACCTGTGAAAAACCCAGGCAAACAAGTATTCCAAGGTTACAAAAAGGAAAGCTGACGATAAAAGCAGCTCCACAGTAACCAAGAAAATCAATAATTCAAAACTATCCTTTAATGTCAGCCTTTTTAAAAGTAAGTGCATCTCAGTTATTTAATGTTCGCTTCAGCAATACTGTGCTTCCGGTTGCCATTTTTAGATTATCAGCAACTTGAAATTAAGGTAAATGCCCCATACTTTAGATACTTTTTTCACTAATTAGATGGCATAACGGGGAACTGAATGAAATTCTGCAACTGTCTTTTTAAAAGTCAACTAGATTTTTAACTGATTACAAAAATAAAAAGTTTACTAATTCCCCACTGGGTAAGTGCGCCAACCCATTCAATTTCCTATAACCTTATCTCGGAAACCAGGCGCCCCATCTGAAATTTAATGCTGTATCCTCTGGCCTGACCTATACAGAGTGCATTCTAGACAAGTCCCCAGAGCACCAACAGCCCAATTTCGGCTATATTCTCTGAGCGATTTAAGGAAGTCAGCAACCACTCATCTCACGTGATCTATAAAAGGGGCCCACTTGAGCCCGAAATAAACCACACTCCTTTTTTTTCTGCATCAACTTCATTGCCCAGCATAAAGGAAGTGGGCAGAGATGGCGCAGGGCCCATGTGGCGCAAACAAGCGTGGGTTACGGCGCCTTCTACTTTGGAGGAGCTAGGAGAAGGCACACCCGCTCACGCGCACTGCAGCGGCTGCAAAAGAGAAGACTACCACACCCCCACACAGCCCGGGGTACGGCTTCACTCCCTCTAGCTCGAGGAGCCAAAGGGCCCTCTCTACGAAGTGACCCACCTGCACCCCACTGCCCAGGAGCCCCAGCACCCCGACGTGCAACGCCCTTGAGCCCCGCGCGGGTGGGACATGGCGCTGGTGGGCGGCAGAGGGGGGAAGCCGAGGCGACCGGCGATCCGCGCATGCGCAGATACGGGTACCCGCCCGTTCGCCTACCGTTGGAACCGCGACGCCCCGTTCCCCGGCCGCAGCCGCTTCTTCAGGATCCGCGGCGACGGCAAGGAAAAGAGAGCTGAGGCCTCGAGTGGCTCCGCGGCCGGCAAGCCTTTTCCTAAGGCAGCTGCTGACGGGAGGCTGAAGCGTTGGCTGAGGCACGGGGCCAGCCCGATAAGCGACCCCCGAAAGCCCCCGGTGGTGGTGGCGGTGGAGACGCGGGAGAGAGGGGGCGGGAACGGCGACGGAGACAGCAACTGAGGCGCAGAGCCTCCCTAACGGCGAGCGGGAGAAGGGCGGAGGGCGGAGGGCAGGCAGGGGCCGGGCCGGACGTGACGTGCGTGGGAGGGGGCGGGACGGGCGGGGGCGGGGCGAGTGAGAGGTGGGGGCGGATCCCACGTCCCGTAGCGGTCTGCCTGGAGTCTGCGGGCTTTGGGAACGCAATACTCCTCTCAAATTTGGGCCGGGGATTAGGGTTCGAGAAGCCGGACGCAGGCCTTAGGGTTCTCAGTCTTGACAGGTAGGAAAGAAGATAAAGGGCACTGGGGAGGAGATGTAGGAGATATAAAGAACCGAGTCGGAAGACCGAGGTCGCTCCTGTTCTCTGCAGAGGGGGTCGTGCCCCCCCCCCTGCAGAGGCCAGAATAACCTGGGTTCCCTTGTGGAGATTAGGAGCGCCGAGACTTGAACAGAAACCGTGGGGCAGACCGAGGCGGTGACTCACGTTCCTATTGCCAGCGATGGGATTAGATTGCCAATCCCCCGCCTTCTTCCTCTAAGGACATGACCTAGACTCCAAAGAAATCATAGATGACTCTGGTGCCGAGAGAGTCTGGAAATATGGAAGTCGATAGGCAACATGCTCACAGGGAGCTTTCTCTACTAAACCAGAGTTTGAGAAGCAAAGCTAAAAAGAGGAAGACAGAAATGGGGCGCTCCCTGAGACTGGAGAGTCTATACTTGATTGCATAGCCACCTAGACCGACCCTGCAGCTCCCGCAGGCTCACAAAGGTTTGTATATTCACCAGTGTCTGCTTTGCTTCAGTCTGTTACCAGCTTTGAGATGATCCATTGAGTAGAACGCAGTGTTCTGCCTTGGACTCCTTGGCAGTGGGTAGATCACACCTGTACAAAGAATTCTGGGTGTCTGAAAAATACAAACCACCAGGATGTGGCCTGACCAGGTGGTGATGTAGTGGATAGAGCATGGGCCTGGGATGCAAAAGACCTATGTTCGAAACCCCGAGGTCGCTGGTTTGAGTGTGGGCTCACCAGCTTGAACGTAGGGTTGCTGGCTTGAGCATGGGATCATAGACATGACCCCATAGTCGCTGGCTTGAGCCCAGAGGTTGCTGGCTTAAAGCCCAAGGTCGCTGGCTTGAGCAAGGGGTCACTGGCTCAGCTGTGTGCCACCCCCCTAAGGCAAATATGAGAAAGCAATAAACTAAAATGCCACAAAGAACTGATGCTTTTCATCTCTCTCCCTTACTGTCTGACTGTCCCTATCTGTCCTTCTCTCTGTCTCTCTCACTAAAAAGAAAAAGAAAAACACCACAATTCGCTCATACCCTTACCTGCCTAGCTGGAAGTCAGTAAACTAGAAAATGTAAACCAAGAACCCTCATAAAACTTGGGACACGATTTTTAAAAAAAAAGTCACTCTATGAGATGATCTGTAAATGTGTTACAGAGGCCAAGTGGCTCCCAAATTGCATCAGAGAGAGTAACCTAAGTGTCACATGACCAGTTGATGCTGTCATAAAAGGAGGGTGGGGTCCATAAGGAGTCTAGAACCAGCAGAAACTGAGTACGAATGTACTGTGAGGCACTGGCAGGTTGGCTCAGCAGTAGAGCGTCGGCTGGGCATGTGGAAGTCCCGGGTTGGATTCCCGGTCAGGGCACACAGGAGAAGCCCCCATCAGCTTCTCCACCCTTGCCCCTATCCTCTCTATCTCTTCTCCTGCAGCCAAGGCTCCATTGGAGCAAAGTTAGCCCCCAGCGCTCAGGATGGCTCCATGGCCACCACCTCAGGCGCTAGAATGGCTCCGATTGCAGCAGAGCAATGCCCCAGATGGGCAGAGCATCCCCCTGTTGGTCATGCTGGGAGGATCCTGGTTGGGCTCATGCAGGACTCTGACTGCCTCCCCACTTCTACTTTGGAAAAATACAGACACACACAAATGTATTGTGAGCTCCCACTCTATCCAGGAGAGAGGTTACTGATTCTAATGACCAGGACCAGGACCCATTATCAGGACAGTTAAAAACTTAATTCAGATTCAATCACTCAGTCAACAGTTATTGAATGTTTACTATGTTTTAGTTTTTTTGGTTACATCAGGAAGTAAGATTCCTACCTTTTTTGATTTTATATCTACCATACTTAAATTCTGAACATTCATTAAGGACATACAAAGGCCCCTACTGTAATTCCATATTCATCAAGTAGCCCTCCCATCACTCAAGAGATCTCAATAAATCAGCACACCCAGTAAGAACAATTGTCCAAGGCACATGACTGGTTCTAGTTATACTAGCTATACAGTCTTTCTCAATAACAGCCTCTGTCCACTGGGTGGAATTATAGAGTTGTTTTATCCAAATTAATTTCTCAGAGTCTGCCCTGGCCAGATAGTGCAGGTTAGAGTGTCTTTCTGATACGCAAAGGTTTTTGGTTTGATTCCTGGTCAAGGCATATACAGGAAAAAAAATCAATGTTTCTCTCTGTGTCTCTCCCCCTTCCTCTCTCTAAAAAATAAGTAATAAAAACAATTTAACTTCTCAGAACCTGATAAAGTTTGAAGTGAAATGTAAGTTTTTGAAGTTGCCAAACTGAGGATCAGACAGACCCTGGTTTCATAAAAGCCCAATCAGGATGTAGCCTATGCAGTCAGCCTTGCATCTCTCTTTAAACATCTTAAATGAAAGTTTTACCTGTAATTTCATGCTTGAAGAACAGGGGCAAAATGATTGCTTTTAAAGCTTAATCATAATCTAGTAAAAAATCACAAGAGTAAATTGTTAGAGCAAAAAATCCTCCTGAACCTGCCCCACCTGTGTAACATAGGCTCTTGTTGACATAAGTGACTGTAATAAGTACTTTACTCTGAGTCTGAAGCCCATGACTGTAAGCTCCCAGAGGACGGGGCTCCCTTGCACTTATGTGCCTTATTCCCAAGGTATGGGCTCTCAAAAAACAAATGAACTGATTTAATGATAGCTGTGGCTGATGACTTGGTTGGTTGGAGCATCGTCTGGGAGCACAGAGGTTGCCAGTTTAATTCCACAATCAGGGCACATGCAGGAACAGCTCAGTGTTCCTGTCTCTCTCTCTCTCCCTGCTTCTCTCAAAAAAATAAAAATAATAATGACCATTTTCCTCTCTAAAGCTCAAGAACTTGTCCTTAGAATATATCCTTTCCAGATCCTACTTTATAATAGGTAACCACTATGTTCAACATACTGTTTTCAATTTTTAAAACAAGACAAAATACCTTGTGCCTGATCAGTGGTGGCGCAGTGGATAAAGCATTGACCTGGAACACCGAGGTTGCCGGTTCAAAACCCTGGGCTTGCCTGGTCAAGGCACATATGGGAGTTGTTGCTTCCTTCTCCTCCCTCCTCTCTAAAATGAATGAATTTAAAAATTAGCCTGACCAGGCGGTGGCGCAGTGAATAGAGCATCGGACTGGGATGTGGAGGACCCAGGTTTGAGACAACTCCAAGGTTGCCAGCTTAAGCGCGGGCTCATCTGGTTTGAGCAAAATTCACCAGCTTGGACCCAAGGTCACTGGCTCTAGCAAAGGGTTGCTCAGTCTGCTGAAGGCCCGCAGTCAAGGCACATATGAAAAAGCAATCAATGAACAACTAAGGTGTCGCAACGAGAAACTGATAATTGATGCTTCTCATCTCTCTCCGTTCCTGTCTGTCTGTCCCTATCTATCCCTCTCTCTGACTCTCTCTCTCTGTCCCTGTAGAAAAAAAAAATTTTTTTTTAATCCTGTCATTAAAAACAAAAAAGACAAAATACCTTTGTTTTTATCTTTTGCCATCCCTTTAAACCTGTGCCATGGGAGTAGATCCGATTCAGATAGGTTCCATGAGTTCTGTGGTCCCTCTTAGAATAGGAGGTCCTATGGTCATTGAGTCACAAAGGGGGAACCTTTTCCCTCTTCTCCAGCTAAGGACACTAGCTCACTCCTTGCTATGAAGGGACATCATGCTTGCTCTTCTCAGCACTCTGCCAGCTTGCCAGCCAAATTCAAAGGGAGGAGGAGAGAGGAAGTGAAAGGGAAACAAAAAACTTGTGTTTTCTTTGTTTCTTTGTTTTTTACTTATTGATTTTAGAGAGAAAGGGGAAGAGAGAGAGATCGATTTATTGTTCTACTTATTTATGCATTTGCTGGTAGATTCTTGTATGTGGCCTGACTGGGGCTCAAACCTGCAACCTTGGCGTGTCAGCAACCTGAGCTACCTGGCCAGGGCCAGGAAAGTTCTTAACTTTTACTTCTATGTGATGGTTTAACACTCTGGTCCTGGTAGATGTTTAAAGTTGCCTTTTTTTTTCTGATCGATACTTTTATGGTTATTTCAGAAAACACACCATCCCCATTCTGTAGTGCTTTCCCCTCCATAGCTCCATTGATCTGAGCAAGAGCACTCTATTTTGGCAGTTTTTTACTTCCTATTTGAATACCTAAGGATCTGATGTACCACCTCCAACTTCTTGTCTGTTGAGACCTGTTTTTCTCTGTAAGGGGCCTGTCAGGTAGGATCTAAGATAACTGTCGCATTGGCCTATTTGCAAGGTTGCATACTCCATACCCTAGGCCAGTGGTCGGCAAACTCACTAGTCAACAGAGCCAAATATCAACAGTACAACGATTGAAATTTCTTTTGAGAGCCACATTTTTAAAACTTAACCTATACAGGTAGGTACATTCCTTATCAAGGTAGCGCCCGCACGTGGTATTTTGTGGAAGAGCCACACGCAAGGGGCCAAAGACAGTTTGCCAACCAGGGCTCTAAGGAGTGTTGTTTACTTCATCCTTGTTGGTGATGCATATATTTATTTTGACAGTTTTCCAGGAGGTGGCATTAAGGTGTTTTGGGCAAACTAAATTAGTGTGACTATTTTCCAATAGAGAGAAGTGAAGTTTCTGGACAAAACATTTTTCTGATGGTGCTGTTTAGGCTATTGGCAGCTCCTTATCGTCCACATGAAGGTCACACACTTCTTGCCCAAACTGACTTGTGAGTGTAGGCCAGTTCCAGCACAGCTT
Source organism: Rhynchonycteris naso (assembly GCA_037038555.1). Taxonomy (NCBI): domain Eukaryota; kingdom Metazoa; phylum Chordata; class Mammalia; order Chiroptera; family Emballonuridae; genus Rhynchonycteris; species Rhynchonycteris naso. The sequence continues at coordinate 99,605,789 of CM073003.1, forward strand.
CAGTATTCTGCTGCTGAAACAGCTGTCGGTCCTTCTGTCCTCTGTATTTCCCTGACAGGAGTAGCCACAGGTCCACAGTGCCACTCTAAAGGCAAGAGACACATCTCAAGTACCTGAGTAGTTCCATCTTAGGTCCGTCTCAGCTTGACGTAAGAGGCGGGCAAGCATCTGAGGTAAGAATCAATCAGAGCATATAAGCAACAGTCTCCAAAAAATACTCCTCAATAATTTTCCCTTGACCTTTTGTAACTTGCTGGGAAAATTTAGACTTATCTACCTGATTTTATCTAAATCGTTTCATTTCTAGGGGAAGTCCATTTCAGAACTCACTTTAGTGAGGTTTGGGGGGGCGGGGCATTTAAAATATCGTAGTGCACCAGTTAAAATAGTAGTTCTCATCTGTTGATGACTATTTTTTTTAAGGTCATGTCTGGAGACACTTAGTCATCAAAACTGGGAAGGTATTATTAGCATCTTGTGGGTAGAGGTCAAGGATGTTGCTAACCATCCTACAATGCATAGGGCAGCCTTCCCCATAATAAAGAATTGTCTGGCTAAAAATGTAACTTCGATTTAACATCTTTATTTTTTATTGATTTTAATTTATTGTGTTTACATAGATTCAAGTGTACCACCAAATGCATCCCCCCGCCCCCGTGTTCCCCTCAACATCCCCCTTGCCTGCCTCCCCCTAACGCCCTCCCCCCTTCCCTCCAGGATTTGCTTTCCTGCTCTCTATAATACTGTGTTATGTGTATATAATTTCACCAATCTCTTTCCCTTCTCTGATCCCATCTTCTCATCCCCTTTCCTTCTGTCCACTTTCCCTCTTGTCCCTTTGATCCCACCTCTGTCTCTATTCCATTCCTCAGTTCACATTGTTCATTGGATTCCTCAAATGAGTGAGGTCATAGGATATTTTTCTTTCTCTGCTTGGCTTATTTCACTTAACATAATAGTTTTCAAGTCCACCCATGTTGTCGCAAAAGGTAAGATTTCCTTCTTTTTCATGGCTCCGTAGTATTCCATTGTGTATGTGTACTACAGCTTTTTAATCCACTCGTCTACTGACAGACACTTGGGCTGTTTCCAGATCTTGGCTATTATAAACATTGCTGCCATAAACATGGGGGTGTATTTCTTTTGAATCAGTGATGTGGTGTTCTTGGGATATATTCCTAAAAGTGAGATAGCTGGGTCAAAAGGCAGTTCCATTTTTAATTTTCTGAGAAATCTCCATACTGTTTTTCCGCAGTAGCTGCACCAGTCTGCATTCCCACCAGCAGTGCAGGAGGGTTCCCTTTTCTCCACATCCTCGCCAGCACTTATTATGTGCTGTTTTGCTGATGTGCGCCATTCTGACTGGTGTGAGGTAGTATCTCATTGTGGTTTAATTTGCATTTCTCTAATGATTAGTGATGTTGAACATTTTTTCATCTGCCTATTGGCCATTTGTATGTCCTCTTTGGAGAAATGTCTCAATTTAACATCTTGTAACAAAATGGAATTTCTACACTTGATAGTCACTATGAGAACACCTCAAAATTACATCACTTTTTCTTTTGTTCCTATAGATACAGATAGAAGTCATATTATAATATATAACTAGTGTCAAAAACAGCATTTCAGATAGCTATTTGGCCAGGATGAGAAGTGACTGGTATGATCTAAGACTTCCTCTAGAGGTGAAGCCTTCCAGGAAAATGATTACTTGAGATGAGATTTTTATAGCCCAGGGAAAAAACATTTTACCCAACTTATCTGAGAAGAAGTTTTATGCCTTTCAGAAGTAAAGTCATGAGTCAAATCACCATGGAAGTAATATATATTCACTGCCACCCCAGACCATGTCCTAGATGCCAGAAAGGACTTCAGTATGCCTGCCTCCCCAGAGTAACCAGTGTCACTGGGATGAGACTTGAAGTCAGGGAGTAGTTCTGTCTCTGTAGTCGCTTTACAACTAGTACCCTTACTATTTAAAGTGAATGCAAAGGGATTTCTCCCCACTCCACCCCCAAATATAGGTTAGTTTGATTGAATGCAGCTTTTCCAGACTTATTAGGATGTTAAGCCCTTGTCTTGTGCCATCAGTAGGGAGCTTTCATTAATCAATACCCTCCTCACCCTTACTGATCACATCTCTGACCAAGGCTATTTGAGTACTAGCATATAGATTAACTTCTATTCAGTCAAGGCTGGTATTATCTTTTTTAATACAATATTCATAAGAAATGAGCCACACCCCCTAGCCTGGTAGCTCCGTTGTTTCCAGCATCCTTCCAGTATGCTCTGGTTGCAGGTTTGATCCCAGGTGAGGGCACATACAGGAGTCAGCTAATGAATGCATGAATGGGTAGGACAACAAATTGATGTCTCTCTCTCTCTCTCTCTCAAGTCAGTAAATAAAATTTGTTTTAAAAAGAAAGAGCCTGACCTGTGGTGGTGCAGTGGATGAAGCATTGTCCTGGAATGCTGAGATTGCTGGTTCAAAACCCTGGGCAGCCTGACCTGTGGTGGCGCAGTGGATAAAGCGTCGACCTGGAAACACCCTGCACTGGTCTGGTCAAGGCACATATGGGAGTTGATGCTTCCAGCTCCTCCCCCTTTCTCTCTCTCTCTCTCTCTCTCTCTCTCTCTGTCTTCTCTCTAAAATAAATAAAATAAAAAGAAATTTAAAAAAAAACAAACCCTGGGCATGCCTAGTGAAGGCACATATGCGAAGCAGCTACTAGCTGATGCTTCCCGCTCCTTCCCCCTGCCTCTCTATCTCTCTCCTTCCTCTCTCTAAATCCAATAAATCTTTTCTTTTTTTGAGAGGTGGGGGGAGTAGATGGACAGACAGGAAGGGAGAGAGAAGAGAAGCATCAATTCATAATTGCGGCCTTAGTTGTTCATTGATTGTTTTTGCATATGTGCCTTGACCAGGGAACTTCAGGCAAGCCAGTGACCCCTTGTTCAAGCCAGCAGTCATGGGCTTCAAGCCAGCGACCTTTGGCTCAAGCCAGTGACCATGGGGTCATGTCTAGCATCCCACACTCAAGCTGGTAACCTTGTGCTCCAGCTGGTGAACCTGCACTCAAGCCGGACACCTCAGCGTTTCAAAACTGGGTCCTTAGCCTCCCAGGCTGATGCTGTATTCACTGTGCCACTGCCTGGTCAAGCAGTAAGTAAAATCTTTAAAAAAAATAAAAGAGCCCTGGCCATCGGATAGCTCGGTTGGTTAGAGCATTGTTCTGAAGTGCAGAGGTTGCTGGTTCAATCCCTGGTCAGGGCACATATAGGAACAGATCAATGTTCCTATCTCTCTCTCACTCTCTCTAAAATCAATAAAATAAACATTTAAAAAAAATAAAAGAAACAAACCACAGCAGCCATGAAGAGCCAAAAAGATATATCCCATCCCCATCAATTCTATCATTACTTAAAATATAAAGCAGATACAACAAACATTCAATATTTACAAATGTTGGACATGGAATAAAAACACTGAACTTGTAATAATAATAACAATAATAATAATAACTTGTAATAAGAGTCTGCATTTGCATCCCAGCCCTGTCATTTACTAGTCATGTGACTCTGGTCAAGGTACTTAACCTAAATGCACCTTAGAGTCCATATTAGTTTAAAAGTAAAAATAACACACAAATAAATTGGTATGCTATATTCTACCATTTTTTTCACTGCTTCTATACCCTTTCAGAGGCTTAAAGAAGTCTGAAAATATTTTGCAACCACATCTGGGATTTTATTGCCAGTGATGAGGCCCCATGTGGAAAACATTCTTGGCAGAATTTCCTAAATATCTGTCCATTTATTTTTATTTTTATTTATTGATTTTTAGAGAGAAAGTGAGGGAGGGAGAGAGAGAGAGAGAGAAAGAAACATCAGTTTGTTATTCCATTTATTTACGCATTCATTGGTTTATTTTGGAATGTGTCCTGACAGAGATCAAACCTGCAACTTTGGAATATGGGGACAATGCTCTAACCAGCTGAGCTACCGAGCCAAGACCCTGTCCACTTATTTTTTTTATTTTTATTTTTTCTCCAGGGACAGAGAGAGAGAGTCAGAGACAGGGCTGGATAGGGACAGACAGACAGGAACGGAGAGAGGTGAGAAGCATCAATCATTAGTTTTTCGTTGCCGTTGCAACACCATAGTTGTTCATTGATTGCTTTCTCTCATGTGCCTTGACCGCGGGCCTTCAGCAGACTGAGCAACCCCTTGCTGGAGCCAGCGACCTTGGGTCCAAGCTGGCGAGCTTTTGCTCAAGCCAGATGGGCCCGCGCTCAAGCTGGTGAGCTCGGGGTCTCGAACTTGGGTCTTCCACATCTCAGTCCGACGCTCTATCCACTGCGCCACCACCTGGTCAGACCCCTATCCACTTATTTTTAAATGATACTAAGAACCACCAAGAATCCCCCAATTCTTGGTGCTGTTTTTTGTTTGTTTGTTTGTTTGTTTTAATTTTTTTTTAATTTCTTTTTATTTTATTCATTTTAGAGAGGAGACAGAGAGGGAGAGAGAGAGAAAGAGAAAGAGAGAAAGGGGGGAGGAGCTGGAAGCATCAACTCCCATATGTGCCTTGACCAGACCAGTGCAGGGTTTTGAACTGGCGACCTCAGTGTTCCCAGGTTGACGCTTTATCCACTGCGCCACCACAGGTCAGGCCTCTTGGTGCTGTTTTTAAGATCTTCTGAACCTCATGAATTACAACAAATGTAAGCACACCTCACCTTAATTAGAAGCATATTTACACTGCCCACTTATAGCATAAGACATAACCGTAGCCCTGGCCCAGTAGTTAAGTTGGTTAGAGAATTGTCCTGATATGCCAAGGTTTGATCCCAGTCAGGGCACATACAAGGGTCAACCAGTGAATGCATGAATAAGTGTTTCTCTCCCTTCCTTTCTCTCTATTAATAAATTAAAAAATAAATAATTTTTTTAAAAAAGACACAAGTGTAGGTAAGGGTTGGAAAATAGATGCTGTTATTTTTGTGCGAAGGGCAGGGGGACTCCTGCACAGGAAAGAGAGGACTCTGACTCCCACTGAGCAGTAAAATGCTATCAGATTCAATCAGCCTGAGTAATTAGTATTCATTTTCTTGAAGTACTTAATCTCTAGTGGGAAAAAAGGGCTAAAACTCCAACAAAATTAAAATCTTCTGATAAAGAAGCAACTCACCGAAACAGTAGTATTGCTGGCTCTGAGGAATGCAGTGGAAATCTGTTGTGCCACTTTGCCCAGGGTCACGGTGCCAGTGTGCAAGAATGCATGTTCTTCACAAACAGAAAAATATCACTAGCTGCAAAGAGAAGAAACTGTTCAAGGGTGTACAGATCCCACGCCAGTTTCCAAAATAATGGCAAATACTGTTCTGATGTTAGCAACCCAAAGTAACCTTTATGCCATTTATTTATTCAACACATATTTCTTGAGCAACTATTAAGGGCCAGACACTGTGTTAAGAGATATAATCATGATCTCTGTCTCGAAAAATCATCATACATGTCTCTGGAATAGAAATGCTTTTGGAATAGAACCAAAGTTAACATAATGTTGATTTCAGCCTCTGTATTCACTCACACACTATTGGTGCATCCAATTTGGGGAGCTGGAACAATTGACAGTAACTGTTATCTTCGCCAAGTCTACATTTTTGGCTCGATAACTCGAAATTCAGTGTATTATAATAATATAAAACAATGAGATCATCAGCTATAAGACTAAGTTGTTTGGGCTTCATTAAATTCCTATGGTCAACTAGATAATTTTTCCACAATCAAAACTTTTATTGATATATATATATCAATAAAAAAATTATATGGTCAACTAGATAATTTTTCCACAATCAAATCAAAACTTTTATTGATATATATATATATATCAATAAAAGTTTTGATTGTGGAAAAATTATCTAGGGTGGGCAGAATGGCAATATCTATCTATCTATATATATATATAACAATATACGTAGGAGAGTCTTGCCATTCTGCCTGCCCTACCTCTTCCTTAGAGGCTTTAGGCTTTTTGCCCTTCCTACCTTATGACCAGCCAAGCTCCTTCTCAAATTCCTGTTATTGGAACCACACCTTCTATAGCAAACTGACAGCCCAAATAGTTGCAGATTGCAATCTAACTCTGTACAACCATATTTTTGCTAAACACTTACACTTGACTGCTCCTTTCCACTAAAGACAACGGTCTGATGATTTGCAGAAGCATTTAGTGCTTTCCCAATCCTCAAGCTCAGCAGAGAAGCTCTGAACCATGAGGCTCACAACGTTATTTTAGGGTTTCATAGTGAAAGAGAAACCAAACTGTGTACACAGGGAAGAAGTTTTATAGTTCTTATTATCCCTATTAGCTTTTAGCACTGTCGGTATCCTAAATAAGTGTCTTACCAAAAACAAGTACTGTAAAAACACCTGTTCAAAAATAAAATGACCCTGCCTGACCTGTGGTAGCGAAGTGGATAAAGTGTCGACCTGGGAACACTGAGGTCGCCAGTTCAAAACCCTGCACTGGCCTGACCTGTGGTGGCGCAGTGGATAAAGCGTCGACCTGGGAATACTGAGGTCGCCAGTTCAAAACCCTGCACTGGTCTGGTCAAGGCACATATGGGAGTTGATGCTTCCAGCTCCTCCCCCCTTTCTTTCTCTATCTCTCTCTCTCACTCTGTGTCTCCTCTCTAAAATAAATAAAATAATAATAATAATAAAAAAAACCAACCCTGCACTGGTCTAGTCAAGGCACATATGGGAGTTGATGCTTCCAGCTCCTCCCCTCTTTCTCTCTTTCTCTCTCTCCCTCTCACTCTGTGTCTCCTCTCTAAAATGAATAAAATAAAAATAAATTAAAAAAAAAATAAGTGGCCCTTAGTTTAACCAAATTTGTTGCTATTCAATAAGGCTTGGCTATTTGTGCTTTTTTCTTGTTTGCTTTATAATTGTTTTTCTTTACTTGAAATACTTTGATACTACTTATTTACACACTTAAAATTTTATTGAGCACATACTAGGTGCCAGGTAGTGTTAAGTGCTGGAGACACTGTAGTGAACACACTAGACATGATTCTTGCCTTGTGCTGAACACAAGGTGGTATCCCTGTCCAATGGCTGACTCCTGCTTATTGTTCAGCAAGCCTAAATTCAGCTTTAGTGCCCTAAGTGTCACTTTATCAGGACAGAACAAGAAAATTACCTGACCTGCAGAGCGAAAGTATAAGGATATCTAACTAACTTCACTTTAACTGAGGATGAAATAGAAAAAAAGAAAATAACTCTCCTCTGAGAGTTCCTAAATTAGTTTGCAAGCATATTATGGGGAGCCAGAAAACCCTGAGGTGAAAGCTATAGAGGTGATTTTGTTAGTGCTCCCAGGCACCGAGTATTAGCAAAGGTAAATCCTCTGGGAGTTCTACAGGTAAGATTCTAAGAACTATGATGTCAGAATAAATTATCACCAATACCTCGTAACAAATTATCAGCCTCACCCTTGACTTCCAGTGAAAGGAGGAGATGTAAAGATTAAGCCCTATAAAAAACAATCTTAAGAAGCTAAGAAAGCATCTGACCAGGTGGTGGCGCGGTGGATAGAGTGTCGGACTGGGATGCAGAAGACCCAGGTTCGAGACCCTCGAGCTCGCCAACTTTGAGAGCGGGGCCCATCTGGCTTGAGCAAAAAGCTCCTCAGCTTGGACCCAAGGTCGCTGGCTCCAGCAAGGGGTGGCTCGGTCTGCTGAAGGCCCGCAGTCAAGGAACATGTGAGAGAGCAATCAATGAACAACTATGGTGTCCCAACGGCAACGAAAAACTAATGATTGATGCTTCTCATCTCTCTCCATTCCTGTCTGTCTGTTCCTATCTATCCCTCTCTCTAACTCTCTCTCTGTCCCTGTAAATAAAAAAAAAAAAGGAAGCTAAGAAAGCAAGGAATTGTATTCTTCCCTGGAGGCTCCTAGATTTCCCCTAGAGCCCTAACTTGAGCCCAGTGAGACCCAAATCAGACTTCTGACCATGGAACTCAAAGATAATAAATTTGTGGGGGTTCTCTTTCTTTTTCTTTTCTTTTTCTCTGAAGTTAGAAGCAGAAAGGCAGAGAGACAGATTCCCGCATGCGCATGACCAGGATCCACGAGGCCTTCCCACCAGGGGGCGATGCTCTGCCCATCTGGGGCATTGCTCCATTGCATCCGGAGTCATTCTAGAGCCTGAGCAGAGGCCATGGAGCCATCCCCAGTGCCCGGGCCAACTTTGCTCCAATGGAGCCTTGACTGCGGGAGAGGAAAAAACAGAGAGAAAGTAGATCAGGAAGGGTGGAGAAGCAAATGGGCGCTTCTTCTGTGTGTGCTGACCGGGAATCGAACCCGGGACTTCCACAGACTGGGCCGACGCTCTACTGCTGAGCTAGCCAGCCAGGGCTTTTCTTTTTTAATTTTGGAATAATTAAAAGTCACAAGGATTGCACAGAGAGTTCTCAGATTCCTGGAATGCTAGTACTTAAGTCTTTTTTTTTTTTAAGTAGACTTTAGAGAAGTTTTGGGTTCAAAACAAAATTGAGTGGAAGGTACAAAGACTTCCAATATAGCCCCTACCCCCACATATGAATTTGTGTTGTTCTAAGCCATTTAGTTTGTGGCAATTTGTTAGAGCAATATGAAAAAACTAATACAATGACAATTGGCATTTCCAGGAGGAAAAAAAGAGGTAGATGATTTAGGAATGCATACATATAGAGTAAAATGCTAAAGAAAAATGATGGGAAAAATTTTCAGCCTGACCAGGTGGTGGTGGTGCTATGGATAGAGCGCTGAAGAGGACCTAGGTTTGAAACCCCAAGGTCACGGGCTTCAGCATGGCTCATCAGCTTAAGCGCAGGGGCGCTGGCTTGAGCAAGGGGTCACTTGTTCTGCTATGGCTCCCTGGTCCAGGCCCATCCCATATGAGAAAGCAATCAATGAACTAAGGTGCCACAATGATGAGTTGATACTTTTCATCTCTCTCCCATCCTGTCTGTCCCTATCTGTCTGTTGGTCAAATAAGTTTTTAATTTTTTTTTCCTACAGGGACAGAGAGAAAGTCAGAGAGAGGGATAGATAGGGACAGACAGACAGGAATGGAGAGAGGTAAGAAGCATCAATCATTAGTTTTTCGTTGCTGTTGCGACACCTTAGTTGTTCATTGATTGCTTTCTCACATGTGCCTGGACCGCAGGCCTTCAGCAGACCGAGCCACCCCTTGCTGGAGCCAGCGACCTTGGGTCCAAGTTGGCGAGCTTTTACTCAAGCCAGATGGGCCCGCGCTCAAGCTGGCAAGCTCCGGGTCTTGAACCTGGATCTTCCTCATCCCAGTCCGACACTCTATCCCCTGCGCCACCCCCTGGTCAGGCAGTCAAATAAGTTTTTAAATATGACATATATGTTTGCTTGCTTTGGGTGTGGGAGACAGGCTGTAAGCTGGCAAAGTCATTATAGCCTAAGGCTTAGTTTTAAAACTAAGCTTTTCCCCACACCCTTGACTGTTGCATGATGTGGGGTGGTGCACTCTCATGAGGAATCCCATTATGCCTCAGATAAGTGACTTTGTATCAGAGACTTCCTTGTTTGTATATTGGATTAAAGGTTTTGATTTCTACACTATAAAATGGGGCAGAGGAGCCCATGCTGGAAAAGAGCAAAGAGAGGCCACATGGAGGAAAAGAGAAGCAGCCAAGATGGCGGAGTGCTGAAGGAGAAGCCAGTTTGTGCAGAGAGAAGGAGATGGGGAACAGAGGTGAATAAGGCTGGTGAGGTACAAACCTTTCATTCTAGGAAAACCAGATAAGTCAGTGGCTTTGGGAGCCCTGAATGGAAAAGGAAGTGTTTTCCCACTCTGTGTATTTCTTGCCTTTGGGTGCAAGCTAGGCTTAAAGCTAATGGCCCACTAGTTCTTGGCTCCATTGTTTCATTAACATCTGTCTGAATCAAATGAGAACCTGCATGGGCCAAGCAGCTGTGATGGTGGCTGTGGCTACTGGCTTTACACTGTCCCTCTCTCTGTCTCTCTTTCAAAAAAAAAATCAGTAGTGCAATAAATGCTTGTACACTCTTGTAAATTTGTGCATAACACATTCCAAGAAATAAAATTGCTGAGTTAAAGAGTAACACATTTAAAATTTGATAGATATTACTAAACTTACCCTGGAAAAGGCTTTATGAACAGTATAGGAGAATGACTATTTGCTTAAACGTTCACCAACTGTGGATATTATGTATATTTTTTCTACTTTTTGCCACTTTGATGAACAAAAATAGTACACTTATTTAATTTGCATTTCCCTAATTAAATGAGGTTGTATATATGCTTCCTGGCTTTTATATTCAGTGAATTACCTATCCATCACCATTGCCTGTTTTTCTGCTTGGAACTTCCTCATTTTGATCAAAGTGGCTACTATATATTGAGCACTTGGTTATGTGCCAGGAAATGCACACTTGGTGCTTTAAAAAAAATTTTTTTAAGAGACAAGAAGGAAGACAGATGAGAAACATCAGCTCATAGTTGCAGCAGCTTAGTTGTTCATGGATTGCTCTCATATGTGCCTTAACCCAGGGGCTCCAGATGAGCCAGTGACCTGTTGCTCAAGCCAGCGACCTTGCCCTTCAAGCCAGCAACCTCTGGGCTCAAGCCAGAGACCATCGAGTCATGTCTATGATCCCACACTCAAGCCAGTGACCCTACGCTCAAGCTGGGTGAACCCGTGCTCGAACCGGCAACCTCAGGGTTTTTAACCTGGGTCCTCTGCATCCTAGGCCAATGCTCTATCCACTGTACCACTGTATGGTCAGGCTAAAAAAAATTTTCTTAAGACACCCATTTAGCATATGAAAAATATGAGAAACATATGGAGATGAAATTTAAATCCTGGTATTTTTTTTACTGCTCTCTTTTACTCTAAAGGCTTCACTTTCTCCACCAAATTACTATACCAAAAAGCTTCACTTTACTAAAACATGAAAACCCCAAATGAAAATGACTTACCCAAACACTCACAGCCTCGTAGCTACATGCCCATCTCAATCCAGACCATTGGAAGGCATTTTACCACTCTGGTCTTACTAGAAAACAAGGTCGAAAACTGCCAAAAGACAGTTCAGGCAAATATTATCAGACTTGACTGCATATATAATCTGTGTCCTTAGAGATAAAGAACCAACCCACAGGACAAAGGTCGAAGATAAAATAGAAACATCAAGAAACATGGAGACCTTGGCCCAATTTCATCCATATCAGTCAAAGCAGAAGGCTGATGTCCAGACAAGTCAGCCCTAGAGCCTCAATTGGTTTCCGGTCACCTCCCAGCATGCACCAGCTATGCTTTATTTTTGGTGTGTGTGTATGTGTGTGTGTGTGTGAAAGAAACAGAGAGAGGGACAGATAGGAACAGGCAGACAGAAGAGAGATGAGAAGCATCAATTCTTCATTGCAGCACCTTAGTTATTCATTGATTGCTTTCTCATATGTGCCTTGACTGCGGAGCTACAGCAAACCGAGTGACCCCTTGCTCAAGCCAGCGACCTTGGGCTCAATCTGGTGAGCCTTGCTCAAACCAGATGAGCCCATGCTCAAGCTGGCGACCTCTGGGTTTCAAACCTGTGAACCTGGGTCCTCCGTATCCCAGTCCAATGTTCTATCCACTGTGCCACCGCCTGGTCAAGCTAATTTATTTATTTATTTTTAATTTATTTATTGGATCTTTGAGTCTGGACAAACTATCAATCACAGTCATGAGTAGCAAATAGTTTGAGGTTCTGCTCTTTAAAAAATCAAGATGTTTGCTTGACTTGTGGTGGTGCCCTTGATAGGAGTGTCAACCTGGAATGCTGAGGTCTCTAGTTCAAAACCTTGGGCTTGCCTGGTCAAGGCATATAAGACAAGAACAACTAAAGTAAAGCAACTATGAATTGATGCCTCTCGCTTCCCTTCCCCTCCCTCTCTTCTCTCTCTGTAAAAATCAATAAAAAAATTTTTAAATCAAAGTGTTTATTTTATCATCTTTTTATTAACCCAGAATGAAAAATGTCCTTAAGAATTTCACCACTGTTTTTCTCAAATGTGATTAACCTAATGAGAGATAGAGGGAATGTAATTTTCCCAATTTATTGTTCATATTGATCATAATCTTCTAAAGAAAAGGAGGATGGGGGTAAATTATGTCTGAGAAACTGCCAAACTTCCTTTCTTCCAAAAGCATTAATTAAATGCCTATGTATTTAATAAGTTGATAACAGCTTGAAGTGGGGTATGTGGAGGTGTATTAAACTAGTCTTTCTACCTTTGTATAATTAAATATTTCCAATAATTAAAGTTTGGTTTTTTTTTAAGAACCTGTAAAGCCAGTAGCCACTGCCAGCATCATAGACGCCTGGCCCATGCAGGTTCGCATTTGATTCGGACAGACAGTAATGAAACAATGGAGCCAAAACCTGGTGAGCCATCACCTTTAATCCTAGCTTGCACCTGGCGGGCAAGAAATACACACAGTAGAAAAACACTTCCCTTTCCACTCAGGGTTCCCAAAGCCACTGACTTATCCGAGTTTCCTAGAATCAAAGGTTTCTACCTCACCAGTCTTATTCACCTCTGTTTCCCATCTCCTTCTCTCTGCACAAACTCTGCACAAACTGGCTTCTCTGTAAGGTGGTCAGCGATGGGGGAAGGTCACGTGAGGAACCCAGACCCAGAAACTTTGGCTAGAGCCACCCACATTCATGCGCGCCAAAAGAAACTTCCCAAGAGCCCTTGGAAAAGAGCAACTGTCCGTCAGCCAGTGAGATTTCACCACATCATATTAGCTCGCCCATCCTACAGACCCTTTAAATCAGGGGTCGGGAACCTTTTTGGCTGAGAGAGCCATGAAGGCCACATATTTTAAAATGTAATTCCGTGAGAGTCATACAACGACCTATGTACATTACTCATTATCCAATAAAAATTTGGTGTTGTCCAGCCACCTACAACCATGAACATGAGCGGTAGGAAATGAATGGATTGTAATACATGAGAATCTTTTATATATATATAATCTTTTATATTTTTAACATTTTTTTATTAAAGATTTGTCTGTGAGCCAGATGCAGCCATCAAAAGAGCCACATGTAAAGCCAGTAGCCATGGCCCACCATCACAGCCACCTGGCCCATGCAGGTTTGCATTAGATTTGGACAGTTGGTAATGAAACAACGGAGCCAAGAACTGGTGGGCCTTTAGCTTTAATCCTAGCTTGCACCCAGCGGGCAAGTAAAAACACACACTGGGCTCCAAAACCCACTCATTCAGTGCTCACAAAGCTATTGACTTATCCAAGTTTCCTAGAATCAAAGGCTTCTAGCTCACCAGTCTTATTCACCTCTGTTCTCCATCTCCTTCTCTCTGCACAAACTGGCTTCTCCCTCAGCACTCCACCATCTTGGCTGCTTCTCCTGGCCTCCTCCACGTAGCCTTTCTCTGCTCTCCTCTCTAATGCTAATCTCAGGAACAGAGAGAGAGAGAGAGAGAGAGAGAGAGCAAGCTCCCGGTCTGCCCCACTTTATAGTGTAGATTCAAAACCTTTAATCCAATATACAAACAAGAAAGTCTCTGATACAAAGTCACTTATTTGAGGCATAATGGGAGGATTCCTCATGAGAGTGCACCACCCTACATCAAAAAGGGTGGGAAAGGCTTAGTCTTAAAACTAAGCCTTGGGCTATAATGACTCTGCCTGCTTACAGCCTGTTCCCCACACACATTAATATAATCACACCCATCCCAAGCAAGAAGGACAAATAATATTATCACCTGGGCGACGGGCTTCCACATGGGCAGTGCCATCTTTAACAAAGTGAGCATAATATATTTTTTTAATTTATTTTATTTTATTCATTTTAGAGAGAAGACACAGAGTGAGAGAGAAAGAGAGAAAGTGGGGAGGAGCTGGAAGCATCAACTCCCATATGTGCCTTGACCGAGCCAGTGCAGGGTTTTGAACTGGCGACCTCAGTGTTCCCAGGTCGACACTTTATCCACTGTGCCACCACAGGTCAGGCGTGAGCATAATATATTTTATCTGCTCAACACCACATCTGGCTCACGAGCCATAGGTTGCCGACCCCTGCTTTAAATATTCCCCACGTGAATCATCCCATGCAACTTCCCTGGCCTCTGTCCCCAGGGACAGGGAACATCGTCAGGGCAGTGCGGTACTAAATAAAGCCTTTACTATTCCACACTTTTATGGCCACAGCCCCTTCATTCTTCCTCGGTAGGGAAAAATACCTTACATTCTCCTTCAGCACTCCACCATCTTGGCTGCTTCTCCTCTCCTCCACGTGGCCTTTCTCTGCTCTCCTCTCTAATGCTAATTTCAGGAACCAAGAGAGAGCAAGCTCATGGTCTGCCCCATTTTATAGTGTAGAAATTAAAACCTTTAATCCAATATACAAACAAGGAAGTCTCTGATACAAAGTCACTTATCTGAGGCATAAATGGGATTCCTCATAAGAGTGCACCACCCCCTATCCTGCAACAGTCAAGGGTGTGGGGAAAAGTTTAGTCTTAAAACTAAGCCTTAGGCTATAAGGACACTGCCTGCTTACAGCCTGTCCCTCACGTCAAATGCAATCTATAAGTGAGCAAACATATATATCATATTTACGAACTTAATTGACCAACAGGACCTCTGTGCCACACTGGGCTGGGCAATGGAGGTCCAGTAAATAAAACATAGTTTCTGTTCTTTTGAAGAGCAAAAATCCCTTTCATTATCATGTCGACATGTTACAAAGCACTTCCACATGCTTTATCTGAGTCATCCTATAAACACCTATTATGATTGCAAATTCAACCTGGAAGCCTCCTACTTTTCATTCTTCCTGGTCTTTCTTTGGTCTCTGTTATAAATCTAATCTAAGGAGGGCCAGATCTCTAACAGGTAGGACTGTGGTTAGGGAATGGGAGAAGTGTGTTTGAGACCAGGATAGGGAGACCTTTATCATATGGGTGGAGTTAGTTTCAGGATGCTTCAGACAATATTATCAGAATCTTAAATACCATTTTAAATATTTAGGTTGAGCCTTTCACTCACAAAATTTTCCTTTAAATTCAGGGCGATTCTCCTATTTCAAGACAGTTAAACTGGGTCACAGAAAAAGAGCCACTTTCCCAGGATTCAATAGCAAAATGTAGTAAAATTTCATTTCTTTCACCTCCCAGACTCTCACTCTGTGAAGCTCAACCTTGAAGGTCAGAGGACTGATTCTTACAACTAAATTATGTTTCAAAATAGATCGATGACTGCTCCACAGAGCTGCCCAAGTAGCTCATTTACCTTTGGGATTCTGTCATTTTCAGATCTATCAGTCCACAGGATATGTTCCGCTTCAGTTCTCTTTTATAAGTTTCTACCTATAATTTTTCCCATGTGGTTGTAGGGTCCTATTCATGTGTGCAAATGTTTACTTCTTAAGTTAGTCCTGAAATACTTCTTCAGAGAGTTCAGCCATACTGGGTATATATACCCCCTTGCTTTTTTGTTGTCTAATTCTTAAGTGTAAGTGAAGGACTTTGTGCGCTGCTACCGGACAGAAAGCCAGCACTGACACCTGGACGCGCGTTTACTCTTCTCATCCCAGGCATTTAGGACTGAGGAAACAGCTACTGCGATTGTCTCCAAGAAACTGCTGCTTCCTTGGCGCCCCCGAAGCTGCCTCAAAGCCATGCATGCGTCCCCTCTGGGTGTCTCTCCCTCGAACAACAGAGCAGGTGATGGCCAGAGGTCCCCCGCCCCGCGCGTTCTCCAGGTGCGATTAATGAATGCTTCCTGGAGGGCTTCCGGGCGCCGGGCAGGTGTGCGTAGCCTTCCAAAGCCGCAGCCCCGCCCCGCTCCTCGCGCTTCGGTGTTGACATAATTAGACCAAAATTTGAAAGCAAAATAAATGTTACAGCCAAACAGATGTTTACAAAATAATAATAATAATAATAATAATAATAATAATAATAATAGACAAGCACTCGCCTATTATCCCCATCTCACCCCATAATTAACTTCACCTTTCAGCCTCAGTTTCCCTATTTGCACATAACCTGGAATTGGATGCTTCTTTCCTCTTTCCCAGGAAATTTGTATAGATTTTTAAAAACTTATTGATTTTTGAGAGCGGGGGTGGGGGGGCGGGAGTGGGAAGCATTAACTGGTAGTAGTTGCTTCCTGTTTGTGTCTTGATCAGGCAAGCCTAGGGTTTGGAACCAGC
Source organism: Rhynchonycteris naso (assembly GCA_037038555.1). Classification (NCBI taxonomy): domain Eukaryota; kingdom Metazoa; phylum Chordata; class Mammalia; order Chiroptera; family Emballonuridae; genus Rhynchonycteris; species Rhynchonycteris naso. The sequence goes on from CM073003.1 coordinate 99,622,066, forward strand.
AACCTCAGCATTCCAGGTCCACTCTTTATCCACTGCGCCACCACAGGCCAGGCTAGATAGATTTTGGTGTAAAGCGGGTCCAAGGATTCTCCAGGTTCTTTCAGAGACACAGTGGAACGATTGTCAAAAGAACTACACTAGCCACTACAGCACACACAATTTCTCAGAACTGAGGGAGACAAAGTAAAAGGCATGGGCAGAGGTGAGATGGCTGGAACCCCGAGTTTTGCTAATCATCGCTCCTCTAGCTTTGTGGGAGAGCTAAGGAGGCACTTGTCTCAGTCAGCACTACTGCTCCAGGATTAAGTGAAACACTGCTGGGCCCCAAGGTCACAGGATGACCAGCATTATCAGATATGCTTGTCCTAGGCTTTTCTCTCAGCTCCTGGGAGTTTAGCGCCTGCATCATCTCACATGTTCTCAATGCTGAAAATCCTAGTCACTGACAGGGATGGAGATTAAGGGCCAGACTAGAAGACACCCCTCCATCCCCAAGTAGAAGAGCTGGCTCAGGTTGCAGGACATCTAATTGCTTGAAAAGGGGAACCTGAGGTTTTCACCAGTGGCTATAAGCACACAGCCTGTTCTCAGCATCTCCCTGCACCAGCCATGCTACCAAAGATTCAGAAAAGCTAAGTAAATGGCACAAGAAAAAAGCTCCCATTATCCCTGAAACAAGCCCACTTCACTTCCCATCCTCTGTGAGAACACCAAGTACTGTAAGAAGAACAGCCACCAAAGAAGCGTGGGAAGAAAGCATTACCTCATCAGGGTGAGACCCCATTGACTGACATCACTATGGACAAGGTTTTTGCAGGAGTAAGTTAACACTCATCAGGGACACAGACTTCATAGAAGACTGCTTGCCTCCCTTACAGCTCCTTATTTTCAAAGTTGAAAAAGTGGTGAAAGGGGAAGAATAGACCTGTCCCTAACATTTTTCTTAAGCACATGTAGTTACATAATGGTTTTTAGGAGGCTTAGATCTCCTCTTCCAAAAAATTATTTGGTGAGTTTTAGACGAAAAAGGAGCCATTTGCAACAGATTGATAAGGGAGAGTCAAGAGAGGAGGCGGCAAATGTAAATCTTGTTCTAAACCTGCAGTGGAACTACCAGAGGGACAAAGACCAAAAAGAACAATAAAAATCAAAAACACTTTGGAGCAGATTGGCTAAAACTGAACTTATGTTTTGAAGTTATCTCCATAGCTATAGCCTGCGTTTTCAGTGTAAACTGCCAAAAAATACCCTGGTGTGTTGGGTTGTGTTTTTTTTTTTACAGGGACAGAGAGAGAGTCAGAGAGAGGAATAGATAGGGACAGACAGACAGGAATGGAGAGAGGTGAGAAGCATCAATCATTAGTTTTTCATTGCCATAGCAACACCTTAGTTGTTCATTGATTGCTTTCTCACATGTGCCTTGACCGCGGGCCTTCAGCAGACCGACCAACCCCTTGCTGGAGCCAGTGACCTTGGGTCCAAGCTGACGAGCTTTTGCTTAAGCCAGATGGGCCTGCGCTCAAGCTGGCAAGCTCGGGGTCTCAAACCTGGGTCTTCCGCATTCCAGTCCGAGGCTCTATCCACTGTGCCACCGCCTGGTCAGGCTGTTGTTGTTGTTGTTTTTTTAAAGCAAACTAATGTCAGCAGGCAAAAGTTCTAGTTTATTACTTTAATCCTATAATGAATAAAGTTCTCAATAGACCTATCTTCCTGCTATTAAACCCCATATTTGATAGAACCAAGAACAAGACTGTCTTATATATGCCTCAAACACTGTTTGCATTTAGTAATTAAAGTCAGGGGAAAGGAAGGCACATCTAACGCTAACTTGCTTCCATCAGAAGTGAGCAGAAGTTATTAGCACTCATCTAAGAACTGATTTGCAATGGGACATGAAAACCACTCTAATTTTGAATATTGAGAGCTGGGTATTTGAGAAGGGAGTCCTGTTTTCATACTATAGACAGAGGCTATTTTGAGGAACATAACTATATCTTTTCTTCTAAATTGCTTTAAACTTAAAATTGACAGCCCTGGTCGAGTAGCTCAGTTGGTTAGAGCAGCCTCCCAATACACTAAGGTTGTGGGTTTATCCCTAGTCAGGGCACATGTAAGAATCAACCAATGAGCGCATAAATAAGTAGGACAACAAATCAATGTTTCTCTTTTCCTTCTGCTCTCTCTAAAATCAATCTATCAATAAAAAGGAAAAGGAAAAGGAAACCCAGCTTTGTGAAGGTATGACATAAGGCATCAAGGAAAGCAGCACAATCAAATGTTGAAACAGTCACCTACCTCTGGTACCCAACAGATGTCATTGTATTTCCCTCAAAAATTTGAAATGTCCCATGGTAGTACCTATGTGAGTTCACTGCAGAGCCTCAGGGCATCTCAGCACAGTTGGGGAACCATAAATACACACTGTTTCATTTCATCTTCACAACAAATCTGTTTTGTATGTACTACTCTGTAGGTATAGATCTGGGAATGAAGGCTGAGGACAGTTGAATAATTCACAAAGTTCACATAGCTAGTAAGTCATGTTGCTGGGATCTAAACCTAGGTGTGCCTGTCCCGACACCGATATGCTCTCCCGTTAGCCACACTACCTTTCTCACCACCTTTGCAGGACAGAAGAATCACAGACCATCAGGGCTGGAAGGGATCTCAGGGGTGATATAGTCCTGGCAGTCTGGTTTTACAGTTGAGAAAATTGACACCTAAGAAGGGAAATTATTTGACCAAAATTTAAACTGACTAGTTAAAAGCAGGGCTGGAACCCAAGCCAGGCACTGTGTTGAAGGTGTTATGTTAATTACATTTTTAATTTTATTTTCAAGTGAGAGGAGGAGAGATAGAGAGATAGATTCCCACATGCACCCTGACCAGGATCCACCCGGCAACCCCGTGTGGGGCAAATGCTGGAATCAATCAAGCTATCTGGGGTGACACTTGAACCAGTCGAGCCACTGGCTCAGAGAAGGGGAAGAGAAAGGGGAAGAGAAGCAGGTAACCGCCTCTCATGTGTGTCCTGATGGGGGATCAAACCCCGGATGTCCACATACCAGGCCAATGCTCTATCCACTGAATCAACTGGCCAGGGCCATATTCATTTTCTTTTTCTTTTTCTTTTTTTTTTAGTGAGAGAGAGAGAGAGAGAGGAACAGACAGACAGGAAAGGAGAGAGATGAGAAGCATCAACTCATAATTGCTGCACCTTAGTTGTTCATTGATTGCTTTCTCATATGTCTCCTGACTGGGGGGCTCTAGCCAAGCCAGTGACCCCTTGCTTAAACCAGTGGCTTCAAGCCAGTGGTGATCTTTGGGCTCAAGCCAGCGACCATGAGGTCACATCTATGATCCCATGCTCAAGCCAGCGAACCCGCGCTCAAACTGGTGAGCTCCTCCTCAAGACAGATGAGCCCACACTCAAGCTGGCGACCTCAGGGTTTCGAACCTGGGTCCTCCGCATCCCAGTCCGACACTCTATCCACTATGCCATTGCCTGGTCAGGCTCAGGATCTTTTCTTCATGCCCAGTTCTGGGGTTTGGGAATGATAGATGCTGTGCTGCACTACCTGGACATTCCCCCCCTCCCCCAGAAATGCAGGACTTAGTCCCCAAGCTTCTGGGAGTGCTGCTATGACCCTCCGCTGTCAGGCCTCATTGGGGAATACCTTAGCTGAAGAAAACTTCCAGGACCAGCCTGTACCCTCCAACTGACAACATGGCGGCCTGAAGGCCCACCTCAACCGGCAGCAACTCTGAAGGTTCATCCAGCTCTAGCACTTCCTGTGGGTAGTCATCTGAAGTCTTCACCGAGCCTGCATCAGAGTCCAGCCTCTTCCTCTGCCCGATCCTGCATTCTTCCCCTTCCTTCCACAGGTGTTGATCCCAAGAGCACTCTTTTGTAAGTGTCCTTCCTGCCTGCAACTCTCCATCTCAGAGTTGCTTTCCAGATAACCCACCTTGCAACTACAATAGGCCTTGCTGCAAGTCTTGTTTGTATTCAACATGTTGAAAAGTCACATCAGTAGGCCCCATATTATTGCTACTGTTTACCTCCACTGTGAGTATGGTGCCATTGTGCCCATTTTACAGATGCACAAACTCACGCTATGAAAACAAAATGACTTGCATAGAAAAGTAAAACAAGTAGTAAGTGGTTGAAATGGGATTTGAAACCAGGTCTGTCTGAGTGCAAAACCAGTGTAGTGTTCATTTCTGGAGTGGCTATCAGAGTTTGGGCTGCACACACTGAGTCCCAGGCTTTCTGAGGAAGAAAAGCAGAGCAGCCATCAGAGTGAGTAGACACACAATCACCCAGGACACAGCATGAACAGTTTTCCATATTCTCTCAGCGGAAGCCATTGTGTTCCTGTGGGAGAACACTGACTGCCTGCTGCAATCACTGGGCATTGTGCCTTCAGATGCCACGGCAGCCACTCAAATGAAAGCTGGACGTTTCTGCAGGAGAGGTTCTGATAAATACTGGGACAGAAACGACTACTTAATTATATTTTTTAAAAAAGATAACATGGGGAAAGAGAGATTCTGTCTAGTGCTTTTCATTTCTGACAAAGATTTGGTATTTAATTTTATTGCCAGCAAAGCTCATGTCACATGGGAAGATTCTTTCTCTCTGGGCCTCAATTTTCCCTTTGTACCAATTAAAGGGTTAAAATAGATAAATCCCAGGGCTTTTAAAACTTCATGAATAACCACATGTCGCTTTAAACACTTATTCCCAAGATATACCTGCTATGAGCTAGGCACAGTTCTAGGCACTGGGGATATACAGTGTGTCTATAAAGTCGTGGTGCACTTTTGACCGGTCACAGGTCAAAACTGCACCATTACTTTACGGACACACTGTATAAATGAACAAAACAAATAAAAACCCTGGGCTGAAGGACAAGGCATTGAACTAGAACACTTACACAGTACTTACCTTGCACCAAGCAGAGGTCTGAGCACTTTAGACATGCCAACTCATTTAGTCTTCATGACGTCTCGATGAGGGAGGTACCATTAACATCATCCCCATTTTACAGATGAAGGCAGAAGTACAGAAATGTGAAGGTACACTAATCATTTACAGAGCCAAGATGTGAACTCAGGCAGGCAGTCTGACTTCAGGGTCTAGGCTCTTATGTTATGCCACCGCTAACTCTGGAAAAGAACAATGGAACTACTTTCAAAATTACTTGGTTTTTAATTTCTTGCCAAAAGATAATGACCTTATAAAGCTGGCATAAAAGGCCAGTTTCGAAACAGTATGTACTTAGAAAATTTACAACAAAGAGAAACATTTTCTATTTGATATTAATAGAAACTGAAAGAAATCATTCTGTTAGTAGCCAAGTAAAATTCTAAATAGGAATTATAACCACATAGAATTCCAATATGATTGTATATATATTATAATTTAAAGGAATATAATGCCAGCTGAGAACTTTTATTTTTTCATTACTCAGTTTCTTATTTTCCATTACTAAGTTTCTTATTTTTGGTTTACATATTCCTTGAAACAATATGAGAACTAGGAACAATAGTCTTTATTTTGTAGGTGACAACTAATAATTACAATACACTATTTGCTGATATTAACTAATGTCACTCGCTGCCCTGGCCAGGTAGCTCATTTGGTTTGAGTGTCAGCCCGATATATCAAGGTTGCAGGTTCCATCCCCGGTCAGGGCACATACAACAATCAACAATGAATGCATAAATAAGTGGAATAACAAATTGATGTTTCTCCCTCTCATTCCCTCTTTTCTTCTCTCTCTAAAATCACTTTAAAAATTAAAAAAAAACAAAAAACAAAACAGAACAGAGAACCCAGAAATAAACCCACAGCTTTATGGACAACTGATATTTGACAAAGGAGGAAAGAACATACAATGGAGTAAAGACAGCCTCTTTAACAAATGGTGTTGGGAAAGTTGGATATCTCCCTGCAAAAAAATGAAACTAGACCATCAACTTACACCATTCACAAAAACAAACTCAAAATGGATAAAACACTTAAGCATAAGCCGTGAAACCATAAGCATCTTAGAAGAAAACATAGGCAGCAAGCTCTCTGACATCTGTAGCAGCAATATATTTGCCGAGTTATCTCCACGAGAAAATGAAATAAAAGGCAAGATAAACAAATGGGACTATATCAAACTAAAAAGTTTTTGCACAGCTAAAGACAATAAGAACAGAATAAAAAGACAAACCACACAATGGGAGAACATATTCGACAGCACGTCTGATAAGGGGTTAATAACCAAAATTTATAAAGAACTTATAAAACTCTGTGTGGCCTGACCTGTGGTGGCGCAGTGGATAAAGCGTCGACCTGGGAACACTGAGGTCACCAGTTCAAAACCCTGCACTGGTCTGGTCAAGGCACATATGGGAGATGATGCTTCCAGCTCCTCCCCCCCTTTCTCTCTTTCTCTATCTCTCTCTCTCACTCTGTGTCTCCTCTCTAAAATGAAGAAAGAAAGAAAGAAAGAAAGAAAGAAAGAAAGAAAGAAAGAAAGAAAGAAAGAAAGAAAGAAAGGAAGGAAGAAAGAACTTATAAAACTCAACACCAGGAAGACAATCCAATCAAAAAATGGGCAAAAGAAATGAATAGAAATTTCTCCAAAGAGGACTTACAGATGGCCAATAGGCATATGAAAAAATGCTCAACATCACTAATCATTAGAGAAATGCAAATTAAAACCACAATGAGATATCACCTCACACCAGTCAGAATGGCACTCATCTGCAAAACAACACAGAATAAGTGCTGGTGAGGATGTGGAGAAAAGGGAACCCTCCTGCACTGCTGGTGGGAATGCAGACTGGTGCAGCCACTGTGGAAAACAGTATGGAGATTCCTCAAAAAGTTAAAAATTGAACTGCCTTTTGACCCAGCTATCCCACTTATAGGAATATACCCTAAGAACAACATAGCACTGTTCGAAAAGAAGAAATGCGCCCCCATGTTCGTGGCAGCATTGTTCACAATAACGAAGATCTGGAAACAGCCCAAGTGTCCGTCAGAGGACGAGTGGATTAAAAAACTTTGGTACATATATACTATGGAATACTACTCAGTCATAAGAAATGATGACATCGGATCATTTACAACAAAATGGATGGACCTTGATAACATTATACGGAGTGAAATAAGTATATCAGAAAAAAACTGAGAACAGCATGATTTCATACATAGATGGGACATAAAAGTGAGACTATGAGACATGGACAAGAGAGTGGTGGTTACGGGGTGGGGGGAGGGAGGAGTGGGTGGGATAGGGGAGGGGAGGGGCACAGGGAAAACCAGATAGAAGGTGACAGAGGACAATTTGACTTTGGGTGATGGGTATGCAACATAATTGAATGATAAGATAACCTAGAGATGTTTTCTTTGAACATATATACCCTGATTTATTGGTGTCACCCCGTTAAAATTAATAATAATAAAAAAAGAATGGATACAACTGACTAAATATTATCATGAAAAAGACTTCATATTTGTATGAATCAAACTGTAAGCTAAAAACAAGTTACTGCAGAACATTATTTAAAAATGTATTTTATAGCCTGACCAGGCGGTGGCGCAGTGGATAGAGCGTCGGACTGGGATGCGGAAGACCCAGATTTGAGACCCTGAGCTCGCCAGCTTGAGCGCGGGCCTATCTGGCTTGAGCAAAAGCTCACCAGCTTGGACCCAAGGTCGCTGGCTCCAGCAAGGGGTGGCTCAGTCTGCTGAAGGCCCACGGTCAAGGCACATGTGAGAAAACAATCACTGAACAACTATGGTGTCTCAATGGCAATAAGAAACTAATGATTGATGCTTCTCACCTCTCTCCGTTCCTGTCTGTCTGTCCCTATCTCCACCTCTCTCTGACTCTCTCTCTGTCCCTGAAAAAAATAAAAATTAAACAAACAAACAAACAAAAAATGTATTTTATATTACAACAAAACATGACTTTAATAATTTCCAAAAATAGAAATAATACCATATTCTTTAATTATAATACAGAAAATATTAGATGTATTATTTCTATAAGTAAAATAAAACATAACAAATACTTTTAAAAAAATTAAAAAAAAAAGAAAAGATGATCTGTTATAAGAACTTGATTAAAAACAAAAACAAATACTTAACCTTGCTCTGGCCAGATAGTTCGGTTCATCAGAGCATTGTCCAACACAGAAAGGTTGCTGGTTCGATCCTAAGTCAGGGTACATAGGGAAACAGAGAAATGTTTTTGTCTCTAGAGAAACTCAAATTAATAAAAAAGAAAAATTAAATACTAACATGCTAGTCCTCAAGCCTTTTAGTGCGCCCTCTGGTGGTAAAATTGGTTCAGTACACACTCAGGACAAACTTCAAGAGAAAGTTTGGCCTCACCAGGCAGTGGCGCAGTGGATAGAGCCTTGGACTGGGATGCGAAAGACCCAGGTTCGAGACCCCAAGCTCACCAGCTTGAGCGCGGGCCCATCTGGCTTGAGCAAAAGCTAACCAGCTTGGATCCAAGGTCGCTCATTCCAGCAAGGGGTTGCTCAGTCTGCTGAAGGTCCATGATGAAGGCACATGTGAGAAAGCAATCAATGAACAACTAAGGTGTTGCGATGGCAACGAAAAACTAATGATTGATGCTTCTACCTCTCTCTATTTCTGTCTGTCTGTCCCTGTCCATCCCTCTCTCTGACTCTCTCTCTGTCCCTGTTAAAAAAAGAAAATAAAAATAGAAAGTTTGGACGAATTTCCAGATTGTTCAATCAAGGCTGGAAGAGCTCTTAAATATAATTTTGTCCAGCCTGACCAGGCAGTGGCGCAGTGGATAGAGTGTCAAACTGGGATGTGGAAGACCCAGGTTCGAGACCCTGAGCTCACCAGCTTGAGTGCAGGCCCATCTGGCTTGAGCAAAAGCTAGCCAGCTTGGACCCAAGGTCACTGGCTCCAGCAAGGGGTTACTTGGTCTGCTGAAGGCCCGCGGTCAAGGCACATATGAGAAAGCAATCAATGAACAACTAAGGTGTCGCAATGAAAAACTGATGGTTGATGCTTCTCATCTCTCTCCATTCCTGTCTGTCTATCCCTCTCTCTGATCTCTCTCTGTTCCTGTAAAAAAAAATAAAAAGATTTTACTTATTGGTTTTAGAGAGAAGAGAGAAGGGGTGGAATGAACAGGAAGCATCAATTAGTAGTAGTTGCTTCCTGTATGTACCTTGACCAGGCAAGCCCAGGATTTTGAACCGGCAACCTTAGCATTCCAAGTAGATGCTTTATCTACTGCACCATGACAGATCAGGCTCCACTGCTTTTTTTGTTGTTTTAAAATTTATATTAGAGAGAGAAATGGAGAGGGAGAGAGAGAAACATTGATTTTTTTGTTTCACTTATTTATGCATTTATTGGTTTATTTTTTTATTTTTATTTTTTTTAGTGAGAGAGAGAGGAACAGACAAGGACAGACAGGAACGGAGAGAGATGACAAGCATTGACTTGTAGTTGCAGCACTGTTGTTCACTGATTGCTTTTTATAGGTGCTATGATTGAGGTAGGGGGGGAGCTCCAACCAAGTCAGTGACCCCTTGCTCAAGCCAACGACCTTGGGCTCAAGCCAGCAACCATGGAGTCATGTCCATGATCCCACACCCAAGCCAGCAACCTTGCATTCAAACTCGTGAGCCTGGGTTCAAGCTGGAAACCTCGAGGGTTTGAACCGGGTCCTCAGCATCCCAGGCCAACACTCCATCCACTGCACCACTGCCTGGTCAGGCTCATTGGTTGAGTCTTGTATGTGCCCCAACCAGGGATGGAATCCACAAGCCTGGCACATGGGAAAGACGCTCTAACCAACTGAGCTACCCGGCTAGGGCTGGCAGTCCACTGCTTTTATTATTGTTAAGATTTTTATTTATTTTTGGTGGCGGGGTTGGGGTCACGGGCAGAAAGAGAGGGAAGGGTGGGAGAAGCAGGAAGCACCAACTCCCATATGTGCCTTGACCAGGCAAGCCCATGGTTTCTAGCTGGTGACCTCAGTGTTCCAGGCCGATGCTTTACCCACTGTGTCACTACAGGTCAGGCAGTCCACTGCTTTTTAAAAATATCTTCAGGAAGCTGTATCATTTTCTGCTGGTCCTAAGCTCAGGAAGAACTTCTGTCTGTTTTACACAGAATTTTTTAAACCATATTCTCCTGCTTATTGCCCATTTTCATTCATCCTCTCTCCCTTGTTTTCTCTGGGAAAGCTGAGATTGCAGGGCAAGCAGGGTTATAATAATTTAGGAATTAAGAGGGAAGAATTCCGACTTATGCTTCTGACTGGTCAAAATGATATTCAGCGAATGAAGCAGAACCCCTCACATCACATGGGAGGCAAGAGCTGGCTTCTGAGCAGGTAGATAACCCCTGGAAAGGTGTTTAACTTAGAGGCAGGAGGGCTGCCACTGCTTTTTCTACACCTAATGCCTCTTCTTCCTACTGATTCAAACCAATAATTTCATCATCAGAATTTCTTATTAAATGCAAATTCCCCTTGGAACGGTTAATAAATCAGCTGTTGGTCTCTCCAAACGAGTGGCTCAGACACTCCGACCACTTCCTTGACTCCCCAATGCACTTAGCCTCACCCGTGCGCACACAGCTCAGGCTCATATGCTCAGGCAGTTTTTGGAGACCCAGATTGTCAACAGTCTGCATTCCCTCTACATACATTCCCTTCTGTGTCCCCCATAGCTTGGGGGCATCCAGTTCCATTATAGGGCCACATGAGAGCAATATCCCACAGGATATAGTGTAAACTCCTCTGCTTACTTGTGGGGCTCTCTCTGGTTTGCTAAAAGATACGCTCTGGAAGACAAGACCTTGGTCTGTTGGTTCACAGATACATGCCTAGCACCTAACCTGGTGCCTGGTACACATGGGTGCTTAAAAAACATATACAATATATATTATTTTTTTAGAGAGAGAGAGACAGACAGACAGACAGTAAGGGAGAGATGAGAAGCATCAATTCTTCGTTGCGGCACCTTAGTTGTTCATTGACCACTTTCTCATATGTGCCTTGACCGAGGGGGTAGGGGGCTACAGCTGAGCCACTGATCCCTTGCTCAAGCCAGCAACCTTAAGCTAAAGCCAGCGACCATGAGGTCACATCTATGATTCCATGCTCAAGTAGGCGACCCCACGCTCAAGCTGGTGAGCCCGCCCTCAAGTCAGCAACCTCGAGGTTTTGAACCTGGGTCCTCAGTGACCCAGGCCAATGTTCTATCCACTGCACTACCTTCTGGTCAGGCCAAAAAAATAAACATATATGTCGATCAATTTAACTGATTCAATTTTCATTTATCACTTAAGGCTTCCTAGCTAGAGCCCTCCACTCACAAACTTTAACAACTCCCTGACCTTACACATACATTCAATGGTCAGAATTGTCCATTGCACCTTGGTTCTTGTGTTTTTTGCCCTGGAAACTTCCTTCCTTCATCTCCATCCCCCTCATCTGCCCAACCTTCAAGTCCTATTTCTGCCATGAGCCTTCTTGAGTGTGCCAGCCCAACACAACTTCTTTTGCCATACAGCTACTATATTCCTCACGCAGCTGGCACTGTACCCCCAGCTTAAATTGTCCTAGGATCCTGCATTGCCCTGGTGCTGTGACCTTACTCCCTGTCTTCTCCCTGCCTCCTTTGCTGGTGTCACTTCACTGAGGATCTGTCTTTTACCCTTGGCTCCTTTCTCTCAATTCCCTCTCTCCAGCACCTCATACAACCTCACAGCTTCCACTATTTCCTCTCTAGAGTAGATTCCCAAATCTAGACCTTCAGAATTCTGTCCCCTCTCTCCCCAGCTCCTGAGCCAGATTTCCAAATACCAATCAAACATCCCCACTGGCTATGCTGTCAGCAGCTTTATTTGAATGATGCCCTGACTTCCCAAGTGATGCCACCAACCTTCTCTCCAGCCTCACAGAGTAGAAAATGCTGAGACTGAGGTGCAGAGTGGGGATAAGGGAGAAAGGAAAATTAAGTACCCAGACTATCAGTTCTTCCCTAGAGAGACCTCTCAGTCTCTCCCCATACCCATCCATTATCCACGAAACTGCCAGAGTGATCTTTTAAAGATGTGAGTCAGATTGCCCTCATGTCCCACACATACATTTAAAATAAGGTGACCAGACATCCCGCTTTTGGCGGGACAGTCCCGATTTTTAACAATTTGTCCCGCGTCCCACGACGTTTTTAAAAAGTCCCGATTTATATATATATATTACAATACTATTTTTGCACTCTATGAAAATGTTTTTTTGCTCCATATAGACCAAATTTTTAATTAAGAACCCCCCTGTCAATGGTGTCCCGCTTTACCAATTTTAAAATCTGGTCACCTTAGCTTAAAACCCTGTGATGGCCTGACCTGTGGTGGCGCAGTGGATAAAGCATCGACCTGGGAACACTGAGGTCGCGAGTTCAAAACCCTGCACTGGTCTGATCAAGGCACATATGGGAGTTGATGCTTACAGCTCCTCCCCCCTTTCTCTCTCTCTCTCTCACTCTGTGTCTCCTCTCTAAAATGAATAAAATAAAAAAATAAAATAATTTAAATAATTTTTAAAAACCCTGTGATGACTTCTCATTGTACCTAGAATAAAGGGCCCACACGATCTGGCTCCTGTTGCTCCCCTCAGCTTTCTCAGCTTTCTCGCTCCGGGACGCCATCAAGATCTCAGAGCATTTGCTCTTGAGGTTCCTCTGCCCCTACTCTTTGCATGGTCGACTTCTTGTCTTTAGAAATCTGCTTCCCTCTTGGCATTTTGGAACAATGTTCTAACCAACTGAGCTACCAAGTCAGGGTAAGAGATGATTTTTTTTTTAATTTTATTTATTTATTTTTACAGAGACAGAGAGAGAGTCAGACAGGGACAGACAGACAAGAACGGAGAGAGGCGAGAAGCATCAATCATTAGTTTTTGTTGCCGTTGCGACACCTTAGTTGTTCATTGATTGCTTTCTCACATGTGCCTTGACCGCAGGCATTCAGCAGATCAAGCAACCCCTTGCTGGAGCCAGCGACCTTGGGTCCAAGCTGACGAACTTTTGCTCAAGCCAGATGGGCCAGTGCTCAAGCGGGCGAGCTCGGGGTCTCGAACCTAGGTCTTCCGCATCCCAGTCCAACGCTCTATCCACTGCGCCACTGCCTGGCGCAAGATAGAAAGATTGAGAGAAAGTTGGGGTGAGGGTACAGACAAGGACAGACAGACAGGAAGGGAGAGAGATGAGAAGCATCAATTCTTTATTGTGGTACCTTAGTTGTTCATTAATTGCCTTCTCAGAAGACACTGAGGGGACAAGGGATTGAAAGGATCATCTATATGAATATTGAAATAGAAAAACAGAGCAAAACTCTGTTGTTGACAGTCTCTAAAATGCTCCCAATGTTTCTTGCCTCCTAGCATTCATGCTTCGTGTAATCCACTGTCCCTGAGTGGGCTGAACTTACTGATTCATTTATAACAAATAGAATATGATGAAGTAATAGGATGTCATAGTCATATTAGGTTATAAAAAGACTGTGGCTTCTCTCTTGGATGTTCATTCATTCTCCCTTGGGTCACTAGCCATGGGGAAAGCCAACTGCCATATTGTAAGGCAACCCCATGAAGAGGCCCACAGGGTGAGAACTGAGGCTACCAACTACTATGTGAGTAAGCTTGGAGGTGGATTCTTTCATTCTCACTCCAATCATATCGACAGATGGGACCCCACTCTCAGCCAAAGCCTGACTGCAACCTCCTGAGAAACCATGAGCCAGAAGTACACAACAAAGATGTGCCCAAACTTCTGACTCACAGAAACTGACATAACATATGTCTGTTATTTTAAGCCACTAAATATCAGGGTAATTTGCCATGTGGCAATAGAAAACTAATACAGATTTTGGAGCCTGGAAGTGGGGTACAGTAAAAAAAATGTTTTTAATGTGGTTGTTGTTTTGGAAGAAAACAGTGGCTTTGGGGAGTTTTAGTAAAAGTTTAAAGTCTTAAAGACACTTCTTATAGAATTTTGGACTCTGAGAAGGCCTCTGGTGATGGCTTACAGAAAAATATTTTTGGAAAGTAGAGGAAAAGGAGTACTTTATTATGTAAGGGCAGAAATTCTAGCAGCACTGTCATTTTCACTTATGTGGAACGCAGAAAATGTAACGAACAAACCAGGTGATCTAGCTAAAGATTTTCAAGCAAAGTATTGAAGATTCCAGCGGATTTATTTTTACTGCTTATAGTTAATGTGATAGGAGAGAGATAAATTAAAGAAAGGGCTATTAAACAGAAAAGGAGCAAGGATTTGATGGTTTTGAAAATTGTCAGGCTCTCCAGACAATCAATGATGCTAAAATTAAGAAAATGCTTCAGCCTGACCAGATGGTGGCGCAGTGGACAGAGCACCGGACTGAAATGCGGAAGACTCAGGTTCAAAACCCCAAGGCGCCTGACCTGTGGTGGCGCAGTGGATAAAGCATCGACCCGGGAACACTGAGGTCGCCAGTTCAAAACCCTGCACTGGTCTGGTCAAGGCACATATGGGAGTCGATGCTTCCAGCTCCTCCCCCCTTTCTCTCTCTCTCTCCTTCTCTCTCTCACTCTGTGTCTCCTCTCTAAAATGAATAAAATAAAATAAAAATAAAAAATAAAAACCAAGTCGCCGATTTGAGTTAGGCCTCATCTGGCTTGAGCGCAGGCTCACCAGCTTGAGCGAGGGGTTGCTGGCTTGGGCATAGGATCATAGGCATGACCCCATGGTCTCTGGCTTGAGCCCAAAAGTCGCTGGCTTGAGCAAGAAGTCACTTGCTCTGCTGTAGTCCCTGGTCAAGGCAAATATGAGAAGGCAATTAATGAACAATTAAGGTGCCACAACGAAGAATTGATGCTTCTCATCTGTCTCCTTTTCTATCTGTCCCTATCTGTCTCTCTCTCTCTCTGACTCTCTGTCTCTGTCAAAAAGAGAGAGAGAGAGAGAGAGAGAGAGAGAGAGAAGACACTTTAGAGCAAAATCAAATCCAGGACATTGAGAGGAAAATATGGTTTAAAGATGAAGCTGAGCCCCGGCTGGGTAACTCAGTTGGTTAGAGTGTCATCCCAAAATGCTAAGTTGCTGGTTCAGTCCCCAGTTGGGGCACATAAAAGAGTCAGCCAGTGAATGCATAAGTGTGTGGAACAACAATTCAATGTTTCTCTCTCTCTGAAATAAATTATTTTTTACTTTTTTTTTTTTTTATCGAGCAAGAGTGTAAGAGAGGGACAAACAGGAAGGGAAGGAGAGGGGTGAGAAGCATCAAATGTTCATCATGGCACTTTAGTTTTTCATTAGTTGCTTTCTTATATATGCCTTGACCGGCATGCAACTGAGCCAATGACCCCTTGCTCAAGCCAGCAATCCCATGCTCAAGTCAGCTACCTCGGGGTTTTGAACCTGGGTCCTCTGCATCCCAGGCCAATGCTTTCTCTATTCATTGTGCCACTGCCTGGTTAGACTATAAAACCATTTGTTAAAAACCCCAAAAAGGCCTGGCCAGGTGGTGGCGCAGTGGATAGAGCGTCGGACTGGGATGCGGAGGACCCAGGTTCGAGACCCCAAGCTCGCCAGCTTGAGTGCGGGCCCATCTGGCTTGAGCAAAAGCTCACCAGCTTGGACCTAAGGTCGCTGGCCCAAGCATGGGGTTACTCGGTCTGCTGACAGCCCGCAGTCAAGGCACATATGAGAAAGCAATCAATGAACAACTAAGGTGTCGCAACAAAAAACTGATGATTGATGCTTCTCATCTCTCTCCGTTCCTGTCTATCTGTCCCTATCTACCCCTCTCTCTGACTCTCTCTCTGAACCTGTAAAAAAAATAAAAATAAAAAGAAATAAAAGGAAGGTAAAAGGAGTACCTCAGAGTACTATTCAGTCACCCAAAAGGACCATTTATAAGATTAAAGATAGGCTTCACAGATATGTTGGGGAAAAGTATATTTTGCATGTGGAAGGCATGTAAATTATTAAGGAGCAAGAGAGCAGACTGTAGTAGAAGGCAGCCTCTCAGATGGTCCCCAATAATCCCTACCTACTGGTATTTACACACTTGTGTAATCCTTCCCATTGAGTGTGAGTTGATCTTGTGCACACACTTCTAACAAAATACAGGAAAAAAATGATGGGATGTCATTTCTAGGATTAGGTCACAAAAAAACTGAGGCTTCTGTCTTAAGTGCACTCACTCTTGCTCTCATTCAGTCACTCACCCTGGGGGAAGCCAGCTGCCATGTTCTGAAGCAGTTATAAGAGACCTTGCACCAAAAGCACACAGCTAAGCTGCATCCAGATTCTTAACCGACAGATGCTATGAGATGATAAGTATTTGTTGTTTTAAGCCACTAGTTTTGGGGGCAATTTGTTACATTAAAATAGTTAACTAATACAGACTGCCAATGAGCCAGAACCTAAAATCTTCAACAGATTGAAAGTGGAAGAGTACAGAGAATGACTACACAAAGAAGAGAAATTAGTGGTAAAGTTGAACAAACACTTGATACAAAGGGCATATTTATGGAGGAAAGAGAAAGAATATAGTCTGTAAGTATCAATGAGTAGCAGGGAGGATATGAGTGGCAACAGAAGTATAGGAGAGAGCAGTCACTCCTTGGAGGGGGTTGCAAAGAAAAAAGCCCTCCATACAAAGCTAGGGATCAGTTAAAGCAAGAAAGAGAAGCCCTGGCCATATATAGCTCAGTTAGTTAGACTGTTGTACCAATATGCAAGGGTTGCAGGTTTGATCTCTGGTCAGGGCACATACAGAAACACACTAATATTTCTATCTGTCTGTCTGTCTCTCACGTCCTCTCATTCTAAAATCAAATTTTAAAAGTTTTTTAACTAAAAAAGCAAGACCTGTGGTGGCGTAGTGGATAAAGCGTCAACCTGGAACACTGAGGTCACCAGTTCGAAACCCTGGACTTGCCTGGGTCAAGGCACATATGGGAGTTGATGCTTCCTGCTCCTCCCCCCTTCTCTCTCTCCCTTCTTTCTCTCTCCTCTCTAAAATGAATAAATAATATCTTAATAAATAAATAAATAAATAAATAAATACATAAAGCAAGAAAGAGAAGAGAACCCTAGGAGAAGAAAGCTGCACAGTACGTAGAAAAGTAACTAGATGAGATTATTTCAGATCTGAGAGCTAAATGTCTTAAGAGGTAATTTATTTTTTATTTATATGTTGACTTTATAGAGACAGAGAGAGAAGGGAAAGAGAGAGAAGCATTCATTTGTTGTTTCACTTATGCATTCATTGACTGCTTCCCATGACTGGGGTTCAAACTCACAACCTTGCCATTTCAGGACGCTGCTCTCACCGACTGAGCTAATCAGGCAGGACCTCAAGAGGTATTTTATATAAGTGGCAGAATTTTTGGTTGAAATGGTGATAACTACATAGAAAATGGGACAAACAACAAAAGAAAGTATTATAATTATATATATTTATTCCAGGGAAAACAAAAAGACTTGTATGGTAAGAAAAGTAAGCCTGGTTTACTATGTTACTGTCCTCTAAATAGTATTTACATGATCATAATGTAAACATTGAATATTGCCCTACAAAAAATTACTACTTATGCCTGACCAGGTGGTGGCACAGTGGATACAGTGTCGATTTGAGACGCTGAGGACTCAGGTTCGAGACCCCAAAGTCATTAGCTTGAGTGCAGGGTCATCCAGCTTGAGTGTAGCGATACCAGCTTGAGTGTGAGATCATAGACATGGTCCCTGGTTTGAGCCCAAACATTGCTGGCTTGAACAAGGGGTCACTGGCTGGGCTGGAGCCCCCAGTCAAGGCACATATGAGAAGAAATCAATGAACAACTAAAGCACTATAACTATGAATTGATGCTTTTCATCTCTCTCCCTTCCTGTTTGCTAGTTCCTGTCTGTCCCCAGCTTCGCTAAAAAAAGAAAAAAGAAAAAAATTGCTAGCTTGAGCAGAGGGTTGCTGGTTCGGCTGCAGCTCCCCAGTCAAGGCACTAATAAAAAGCAATCAATGAAAAACTAAAAAGTGACACAACTATGAGTTAATACTTCTTGTTTTTCTCCTCCCCCCCCCCACAAAGAAAGAAAGAGAAAGAGAGAGAGGAAGGAAGGAAAGAAAAGAAATATGGAGGTAATACTAATAGCATCAGATAAAAGAATTGCATTGGCCCAGGATGTGGATGTCCCCAGTTCGATTCCCAGTCAGGGCACACAGGAGAAGCACCCATCTGCTTCTCCACCCCTCCCCCTTCTCTCTCTCTCTTGCTCTCCAGCAGCCATGGTTTGATTGGAGTGAGTTGGCCCTGGGTGCTGAGGATGGTTCCATGGCCTCACCTCAGACGCTAAAATAGCTCAGTTGCTGTGCAACAGAGCAACATCCCCAGATGGGCAGAGCATCACCCGATAGGGGGCTTTCCAGGTGTATCCCTGTCGGGGCACATGCTGGAATCAGTCTTTCTCCCTCTTTGAAAAAAATAACATAAAATAATTAGATATAAAAGTATTAAAAGTTGTTGATCCTTGAGAGGAAAATGGGGGTGAAGTTGAAGAGAGTAATCACTTTTCTTATCAAACCTTATAGAATTATTAACTCTTAAGAGAATGCCTAATTTTAATTTATTATAAAAATTAAGAGAGAACAAGGTATATTGATATGTAGTGTCACAGAAAGATGTCCATGCTATAAAAGTTGAAAAACAAAATTGAGGAATAACAACACAATTTTATTTTTAAAATTATATATAGCCTGTGGTGGCACAGTGGATAAAGTGCTGCCCTGGAATGCTGCTGAGGTTGCTGGTTTGAAACCCTGGGCTTGCCCGGTCAAGGCACTTATGAGAAGCAACGACTATGAGTTGATACTTCCCGCTCCTCCCCCACCCTTTCTCTCTCTCTCAAATTAATAAATAAAGTATTTTTTAAATTATAAATATAATTATATATTATATACAAGTATTTGCATATGCAGAGAAAGAAATCCACATTAAATTATTAATAATGGGTACTCACAAGGCAGTGGAATTGGAAAGACTCTAATTTTTTTTTTTTACAGAGACAGAGAGAGAGTCAGAGAGAGGGATAGATAGGGACAGACAGACAGGAACAGAGAGAGGTGAGAAGCATCAATCATTAGTTTTTCGTTGCCATTGCGACACCATAGTTGTTCATTGATTGCTTTTTCACATCTACCTTGACTGCGGGCCTTCAGCAGACCGAGCAACCCCTTGCTGGAGCCAGGGACCTTGGGTCCAAGCTGGCGGGCTTTTTGCTCAAACCAGATGGGCCTGCGCTCAAGCTGGCGACCTTGGGGTCTTGAACCTGGGTCTGCCGCATCCCAGTCCGACGCTCTATCCACTGCGCCACCGCCTGGTCAGGCAAGACTCTCATTTTTTACATCATGTGTTTCCATGTTATTTAATTCTTTTGGTAACAAACATGAATCAGTTTTTTCTAAGCCCATTTATTCATCTGTGCACATGAAGTATTTGTTGTCTAGCTGATAACTTTCTCAATTATGTCTTATAATCACAAGTTTATCATAGACATGATAATCTTAGAAGTGTTATTGTGTACCCTCCACAGTGCCAACTCTGAGCTGGCTACGCATTAGGCAGGTGCTCAATAAAGGCTGGTGTTGCAGTACTGAATCCCAAATCCAGTCAACAAAGAGCCTGTTCTACCCCTCACTGCCACCAGGTGGCAGGTCTCTATTGGAAGCCCTCTTCTATGGCATTGTCACATTATCCTTCGCCCTCTAACCTTTATCTCAACGTAGTGTTATAAATTGGTTATAGTTTTGTTTTTGTTTTTTTATTCATTTTAGAGAGGAGACACAGTGTGTGTGTGTGTGTGTGTGTGTGTGTGTGTGTGTGTGTGTGTGTGTGTGTGAGAGAGAGAGAGAGAGAGAGAAAGGGGGGAGGAGCTGGAAGCATCAACTCCCATATGTGCCTTGACCAGACCAGTGCAAGGTTTTGAACTGGCGACCTCAGTGTTCCCAGGTCAACGCTTTATCCACTGCGCCACCACAGGTCAGGCTGGTTATAGTTTTATCTCTCAGACCAAACAGAGAACTCCTTCAGGATGAAAACATAAACTAAGGGTAATTCATCTTAGACCCATAGTGTTGGGTACTGGCCTGAACTTAGTAGGTAAAAATTCTTAGAATGAATAAATGGATAAATAAATAAGTACATAAACAAACAAATAAATAAATAAAGGCACATTTCTCTGAAAACTAATAAAACCCTACAATTATCTCCATACTCCTCCCAAAAATCAACTAAGAAACATTGATTGAGACTGACCTGTGTTGGTACAGTGAATAGAGCGCCAACCCTGAACACTGGGGACTCAGGTTCGAAACCCCAGGCTTGCTGGTCAAGGCACATACGACAAGCAACCAGTGAACAACTAGAGTGAAGGAACTACATCTTGTCCATCATCAACCCCCTGTGAAATCAATAGATAAAATATTTTAAAAAGAGAGAGAAAGAGAAAAGAAACATTGATTGAGCCTGACCTCTGGTGGCACAGTGGATAGAGTACATACTGACCTGGAATACAGAGGTTGCCAGTTCGAACCCCTGTGCTAGCCTGGTTAAGGCACATAAGAATAGCAATCAATGAACAACTAACACAGTGGTTCTTAACCTGGGTTCTATCGAACCCTAGGGATTTGATGAGTCGGTCTCAGGGGTTCAGAGAAGCCTCTGCCGCGGAGGCCAGAATAAGGTAATACCGTAATTTGTTGTGAGTTCATGCACTTTGTTGGTTTTGTTCTTTGAGCAAGGTGATGTTCATGCACGGCTCATTTTGTGCACCAGTAAAAAAACATATATCTATGTCTTGAATTTGGAGAAAAAAATCATATTTTATTTATCACTAAAGAAGGGTTCGGTGAATACGCATATGAAACTGGTGGGTTCGGTACCTCAAAAAATGTTAAGAACCGCTGAACTAACATGAAGCAACTATGAGTCTTATTCCCCACCCCATCTCTCTTCTCTCTGTAAAACCAAATAATAAAATCTTTATTAAAAAAAATAAAAGAAATATGCATTGATTGGGAATTCTGTGCCCTCTCCTGTGTCCAGAGATAGTTCAGAATGGTGAAAGAATAAAAGATATAATCAAGGGGTTTCGCCAACTGAAATCTCTTTTTGGAGGAGCCCATCCAACTCCAAACCTTCTTAGGTTAATGGTGAAGACGTAGCTTCTGCCATCTGGGCACCTCAGACTGATGGGACACATATGCTGCTATCCTTGGAGAGAGCCTCCTGTGATTGGGATTGACAAGGCCTAGCCCTAGGGAGCTCCCAGACTGTTGAAAGAAACACATCTTCAAATATGAAACAAATATATTCATGGTTTACAGACTTATTCCCTCTAATGCATCTCAGCTCTCCCAGGCCCATGTGTTCAATAGACGACCAACTACTCCCACTTTGCAAACAGGACTCTGTTGTTCCCACACCAGCAACGCTGGATGTGAAAGGGAAACTGGCCTGACCTGTGGTGGCGCAGTGGATAAAGCGTCGACCTGGGAACACTGAGGTTACCAGTTCAAAACCCTGCACTGGTCTGGTCAAGGCACATATGGGAGTTGATGCTTCCAGCTCCTCCCCCCTTTCTCTCTCTCACTCTGTGTCTCCTCTCTAAAATGAATAAAATAAAAATAAAATACATTAAAAAGACATCTGAAAAAAAAAAAGAAAGGGAAACTGAAGAATTCCCCTCTTCCTTCTCTGGGCATATTGTTGAGCAACTTTGCAAGTCGTTGAGGCTAAATTGAGGGCCATAGAGAGGGTCAGGGGCTCATGCAGCTGTGGCATTTGGGCTGGGAGTCAAGTATCCCCAGGGGGTGGGAAGAGACAAGCTTCCAAGGAGGAGGGGTGGAGACCAGAGATTGAAAGCCCCTGAGCTCTGCTCAGTGTCACAGCTCAGAAGAATATGCATGGAGACTCATTCTCTCCCTTCCCACCCTCCTTATCTAATTAGCAAAGGAGTGTAAAAAGTCAGAAATCCTATCTCTCTCTCTCTGGCATTCCCCAGCCACCCTCAACCCTCCCACTCAACACCCCGCCACACCCCCACCATCACAAATTGTTCTTCAGTCTAAGAAGCCCCTGTAGGCTCAGAAGTCTGGAAGAAGCCTAGAAAAGAAAAGCCGGAGAACAAGAGATTTGGGGAGTTTAGTGAAAATACACATTGGAAAAGAAATGTTGGTCTTGGATGCATACTATCATCATCATAGGGCAGTGATGGGCAATCTCTTGAGCTTGGTATGTCAAAATTCACCAAAAAACCGAGCATAACTCGGGTGGTGTGTCACTTCGAGAAAAACGGCCTAACAGGAAGTCCCAGAACCAGACGCTCTGAGCTGGAGTTCTGTTTTGGCCTACAGACCTCCGGCACAGAGTGTCTACACTATAGCAAATGTTTTATCCTCGGCTCCTGCACCTGGCCGTGCAGAAGCCGAGGATGAAACGTTCTTCTCGGCATGCGGCCCCATACTTCTCTGGTATGCAGCTGCTGTCATCAGAAATGGCTACGCGAAAATGGCTACGCGTGTCAGTGCTGACAGGCGTGTCGTAGGTTCGCCATCACGGTTATAGGGTGACCAACCATCCCGGTTTAACCAAGACTGTCCTGGTTTAAATACCTAGAGTCCCACACCACAGGAAACCTCTCAGTCTTGGGCAAACCAGGGTGGTAGGATCCAGGTTCTCTTGGCCTAAAATTTATCATGTAACCCTAAGCTTCAGTTACTTCCTTGTACTATGGGACCCTCTAGCTGAGACACTCTATGGTTCTATAAATAGACTCTACATTTTCTGAAGCTGGACACAGCAAGGGTGACTGTGGCTTACTCCTTATTGATTGCAACACCCAGCGCTTCCTTAGGACTCCTGAATCTCAACATTCATGAATATTAAGGGTGGAAGGGAATCTCAGGATTATCTGATCTGGTCCCATCTCCTTTCTAGCTCTATGAATATCTTTCTAGAGGTACATGAACTTATTTACTGTATTCTATTTACCACCTTCTCCCCAACATTTTTGTTAGACACACAACTTATCTCCTAGAAGTTGTGTGTCTCCTTGAAGGCAGGTAGCAAGATTTGTGGCTCAGCATTGGGACAAAAAAAAATTTGTGTTTAAGTTTACAAAATATTTTGCATTTTGCCTGACCAGGCAGTGGCACAGTGGATAAAGTGTTGGACTGGGATGCGGAAGACCCAGGTTCGAGACCCTGAGCTCACGAGCTTGAGCACGGGCCCATCTGGCTTGAGCAAAAGCTCGCCAGCTTGGACCCAAGGTCGCTGGCTCCAGCAAGGGGTTGTTCGGTCTGCTGAAGACCCGCGGTCAAGGCACATGTGAGAAAGCAATCAATGAACAACTAAGGTGTTGCAACAGCAACGAAAAACTAATGATTGGTGCTTCTCACCTCTCTCCATTCCTGTCTGTCTGTCCCTATCTATCCCTCTCTCTGACTCTCTTTCTGTCCCTGTAAAATAAATAAATAAATAAATATATATATATTGCATTTTATCTCCCAATGGACTGGAGAGAGGACACAGGACTCTAATGGTGTTCTGAAAGGTGACTCCTAGCACAGAGTACTGATTGTTAAATTTTCAGAGAAGCCCTGGCCAGTTAGCTCAGTCAGTTAAGAGCATCATCCTGAAACAAGGTTGCAGGTTTGATCCCCGGTCAGGGCACATCAATGAGTGCACGACTAAGTGGAACAACAAATGAATGCTTCCCTTCCCCACTCCCTCTCTCTCCCTTCCTCTCTCTATCTCTCTAAAAATAAATCAATCCATCAGTAAAACCCTGGCTGGATAGCTCAGTTGGTAAATGCATTGTCCCAGCATAGAGGCTGCCAGTTTGATTCCGGGGTCAGGGCACACACAGGAGCAGCCCAATGTTCTTGTCTCTCCCTCTTTGCCTCTCTCACTTAAAAAAAGAAAATTTTTTTTTAGAAATTTTGCAAACTGATTGTTAAACATAGTCATTATTAAAAATTAAATTATATAAACTTATAGTTAAATTATATTAAAAACAAAGATAGCAAGTATTCAAAATTCATTACTTTCTAATTATTTTATACTTTATTATTAACTATACTCAAGTTTATTTACATCTGTTATTTCTGTTATATGATAGAAATACTTTATAATGATGTACTACTGCTCATCTCTTCCCAAGTTCACATTGGTAGTTTGAAATCAACCATGGTGATAGTATTTATACCACGAAAATCAGCAAATACTACCAATCATGTTTTCTGTTATTTCAAAGCTGGTTGTTAAACATCTCCCAGCACACCACTACTTCAGAAACACTATTCTGTCTGTCTGTCTGTCATAGGCCCACTACTCGAACTTTACTGTCATTTTCTGCTCTAGTCTTCATTCCAGATTTCCATTCCAGAAAGAAAGAAACCAAGAGTTGGATCATCACTTAAAAACTACTAATATAGCCTGACCAGGCGGTGGTGCAGTGGATAAAGCGTCAGACTGGGATGCGGAAGACCCAGGTTCAAGACCCCAAGCTCGCCAGCTTGAGCACAGGCCCATCTGGCTTGAGCAAAAGCTCGCCAGCTTGGACCCAAGGTCGCTGGCTCCAGCAAGGGGTTGCTTGGTCTGCTGAAGGCCCACGGTGAAGGCACATGTGAGAAAGCAATCAATGAGCAACTATGGTGTCGCAACAGCAATGAGAAACTAATGACTGATGCTTCTCACCTCTCTCCATTCCTGTCTGTCCCTATCTATCCCTCTCTCTGACTCTCTCTCTGTCCCTGTAAAAAATAAATAAATAAAACCTTAAAAAAAAAAAACTACTAATATATATAGAATTGTATACCTAAAACCTGTATAATTTTATCAGCAATGTCACCCCAATAGAGTCAATAAAAATTCTTTAAAAAATTAATGAAGACTGATCAGGCTGTGGCATGGTGAATAGAGTGTCAACCCTGAATGTTAAGGACCCAGGTTCAAAACCCCGAGGTCTCCAACTCGAGCATGAGATCATAGACATGACCCCATGGTCACTGGCTTGAAGCCCTAAGTCCCTGGCTTGAACAAGGGGTCACTGGCTTAGCTGGAACCCCTCAGTTAAAGCACATATGAGAAAGCAGTCAATGAAAAACTAAGGTGCTGCAACAAGTTGATGCTTCTCATCTCTCTCCCTTCCGGTCTGTCTGTCTGTCTGTCTCTCTCTCTCTTGCCATAAAAAACCAAAAACAAAAACACCCACTAATAACTAATGAATAATAGGGCTGAGTTAAGGAAATGGATACACAGGTTCACTGCAAATGATTTATAGACTCCAGAGTGGAGGAGTGACTGCCTCTGGCTCTTCTCTCCTTCCAGAAAACCCTCTGTCCACAATGAAGGACTTTGGTCAGTACAGTACAGGCGTCTTATGTAGACAGAGCCCTAAAGGACTCTGAAGAAGGCACTGGTTGTCCTCCAGGTTTTCATCTTATAGGTCTATCTTGATGGTCAACTGAAGGTTTCAGAAATAACTAAGATGATTCCCTTGCTGACAGCTAGAAAAGTATTACTTCCCCAATTCTGGTCTACAATCATCTCTGGAATTAATAAATTCTGCAAATCTTAAAATTAGGATTGAAGTGCCTGACCAGGCAGTGGTGCAGTGGGTAGATCATCGGACTGAGACACAGAGGACCCACGTTTGAAACCCCAAGGTTGCCGGCTTGAGTGCACTCACCAGTTGAAGCACAGGGTCACTGGCTTCAGTGTGGAATCATAGACATGACCCCATGGTTGCTGGCTTGAGCCCAAGGTCGCTGGCTTGAGCAAGGGGTCACTTGCTCTGCTCAAGAAGAATTAATGCTTCTCATCTCTCTCCTTTCCTGTCTGTCCCTATATGTCCCTCTCTCTGTCTCTGTCACATACACACAAAAAATTAGAATGGAAGCATGTAGGGGAAATGGGAAAACCTTTAGCAGCCGGTCATGCAATAGTCAACATTTTCCCCACTCCTGCATTTTACAGATGAAGAAATTGAGTCCACCTAGTAAATAGCATGTCCAAGATCACACAACAGCTTAGTGGCCAAAGTCCAGGGCTCCCAATAACAGAGGTCTTTCCTTAACATCTTTCTTTTTTCTTTTCTTTCTTTATTTTTAGTGAGAGAATGAGAGAGATAGAGACAGAAAGGAAGAGAGACAAGAAGTATCAACTCCCTGTTACAGCACCTTAGTTGTTCATTGATTGCTTTCTCACATGTGCCTTGATGGGGGGGGGGGTTCCTGCTGAGCCAGTGACCTTGGGTTTCAAGCCAGCGCTTTGGGTTCAAGCCAGCAACCTTTGGATTCAAGCCATAGACCAAGTCTATGATCCCATGTTCAAGTCAGCGACCCTAAGCTCAAGGTAGATGAGTCTGTGTTCAAGCTGGCAACCTCAGGGTTTCGAACCTGGATCCTCAGCATCCCAAGTCAGTGCTCTGTCCACTGTGCCACGGCCTGGCCAGGCCTTTCCTTAACATCTCAAGTTCCTTTTTAGAGAATCTGAGCAGAAACAGAAACAAAATTTGCACACAGAAAGCACACTAACTTCCCCTCTGCTTCCTAGAAAATAAAGAAATACTTTTATAGAGTACCAACTACTACGGTAAATGCCAGGTGCCATGAGGGACAAAGAAGACTGAGACCCAGTAGGTCAAACACAGGAAGTGAATGTTGGGCAGATAAAATATAATATGCTCACTTTGTTAAAGATGGCGCTGTCCACATGGAAGCCCATCACCCAGGTGATATTATTTGCCCTTATGCTTGGGATGGGTGTGGGGGGAAAGGCTATAACATAAGCAGGCCGGGTTGTTATAGCCTAAGGCTTAGTTTTAAGAGTAAGCTTTTCCCTGTGCCCTTGATTGATTGGATGGTGTGGGGTAGTGTGCTCTCCTGAGGAATCCCATTGTGCCTCATATGGGTGACTTTGTATCAGAGACTTCCTTGTCTATAGATTGGATTAAGGGTTTGGATTGCTACAGTATAAAGTGGGGCAGGCTGGGAGCTTACTCTCTCTTGGATCCTGAGGTTAGTATTAGAGAGGAGAGCAGATGAAGGCCACGTGGAGGCTAGGAGAAGCAGCCAAGATGGCAGAGTGCTGAGGAAGAAGGCAGTTTGAGCAGAATTTGTGCAGGAGGAGATGGGGAACAGAGGTGAATAAGTCTGGTGAGCTAGAAACCTTTGATTCTAGGGAACTCGGATAAGTCAGTAGCTTTGTGAGCACTGAATGAGTGGGTTTTGGAGCCCAGTGTGTGTTTTTGCTTGCCCGCCGGGTGCAAGCTAGAATTAAAGCTGATAGCTCACCAGTTTTTGGCTCCGTTGTTTCATTACCGACTGTTCGAATCCAATGTGAACCTGCACGGGTCAGGCGGCTGTGATCCTGACCCCGGCTACTGGCTTTACAGTGAATATGGAGTTACTCTTAAAACTCTTTTTTATTTTTTAATTGGGAGGAGGGGAGATAGTGAGACAGACTCCCACATGCGCTTCAGCCAGGATCCACCCAGCAACAACAACCCCCGTCCCCTCCTCCCCCTCTCCCCGTCTGGTGTCTGGTGCCGATGCTCTAATCAACCTGTCTATCCTCAATGCCTAGGGCCAAAGTTCAAAGCAATCGAACCACTGGCTATGAGAGGGCAAAGAGAGAGAAAGGGGGAGAGGGAGGGAAAGAAAAGGTTGCTTTTCATGTTTGCCCTGATTGGGAATCGAACCTGGGATGTCCATATGCCGGGCCAATGCTCTGTCCACTGAGCCAACTGGCCAAGGCCTAAAACTCTTTTAAGGAGTGTGAGGGGACTTCCTTAGGGCTAATGCGAACCTTGATCTTACCCCACAGTGAGTAGCATGGAACTCAATCCTGTCTTCTTCTTCTTTTTTTTTTTAATGTTTATTTTTATTGATTTTGGAAAGAGGAAGGGAGAGAGCAAGAGAGAGACAGGAACATCTATCCATTCTTGTATGTGCCCTCACCAGGAATCGAACCAGCCACCTCTGTGCTTCAGGACAGTGCTCTAACCAACCAAGCTATCTGGCCAGAGCTCAATCCTGCTAACTTAAGAAATGAAAGTTCAGCATTAGATTATTGATTGGGAATAGTAGGAAAGAGAGGAAAGGCCACTGAGGCAAACTCTGGGTTTTTCTCAAGTAACTCAAGTCTCCTCCACCTCTTTTCCCCAACGAGAGAAGCCCACAAGCAAGCAGAGGAAGAGCATGCTGGGTTTTGGAATTTGTGACATTTGTACCTACCCTTCTAGAAAAATGAAACAGAAAAATGGGCATAAAATATAGGAGCCCAAACTTCTTATTAGATTCAACATATCTAAAATTACTCCATCAAATGGTTATAAAATTTTCTAAACACTTTCATTTCTGTACTTTTCTTGTTAGCAAGATAACAATTTGAGGACTGAAACCAATCCTGATCCATACTTTGAGTGTACTGCTCTGAAAAGGGCTGGGGACCCCTTTGCCCTAAAACTTCTTTAGTGAGAGGATGGCTGAGCTCTTCTTATCCAAATCAAATCTGGGGAGCTGGGAAGTGATCTGGATATCCATGGTCACAGGGTAGTGAGTCAGGACTGTGACTTCCTGTTTGTATTTTCCTCTGTATCTCTCCAGTCTGCCTTCCCCAGCCTTAGGAAAGCATTTCACCAACCAAGGAAATCTCATCCCCTTCACTCTAATCCCCTGTCCTACCTTATGGTGCCATGGATCCCTACTAGAGGCCAAAATCATTCATTCATTCATTTGTTCATTCATCCAGGCATCTTCTTAACCACTAAGAATACAAAATGAATCTAAAAGACAGAGTCCTGCCTGACCAGGTGGTGGCGCAGTGGATAGAGCGTCGGACTGGGATGCAGAAGACCCAGGTTCAAGACCCCGAGGTCGCCAGCTTGAGCGCGGGCCCATCTGGCTTGAGCAAAAGCTCACCAGCTTGGACCCAAGGTCACTGGCTCGAGCAAGGGGTTACTCGGTCTGCTGAAGGCCTGCGATCAAGGCACATATGAGAAAGCAATCAATGAACAACCAAGGTGTCGCAATGAAAAACTAATGATTGAGCCTAACCTGTGGTGGCGCAGTGGATAAAGCGTCGACCTGGAAACACTGAGGTTGCCAGTTCAAAACCCTGCACTGGTCTGGTCAAGGCACATATGGGAGTTGATGCTTCTAGCTCCTCCCTCCTTTCTCTCTCTCTCTCTCTCTCTCTCTCTGTTGGGCAGATAAAATATATTATGCTCACTTTGTTAAAGATGGCACTGCCCACATGGAAGTTCGTTGATATTAATGTGTGTTCTGGAAAAGGCGGTGGGCAGGCCGGGTCGTCATAGCCTAAGGCTTAGTTTAAGAGTAAGCTCTTCTCCACACCCTTGACTGATTGGATGATGTAGGGTGGTGATGTAGGGAGGAATCCCATTATGCCTCAGATGGGTAGCTTTGTATCAGAGACTTTCTTTATGTATAATTGGATTAAAGGTTTGGATTTTCTATGCTATAAACTGGGGCAGTCCAGGAGCTTGCTCTCTCTCTTGGTTCTCGGTTCCTGAGGTTAGTATTAGAGAGGAGAGCAGAGTAAGGCCACATGAAGGCCAGGAGAAGCAGCCGAGATGGCAGAGTGCTGAGGAAGAAGCCAGTTTGTTAAGAGTTTGAGCAGAAGGAGATGGGAAACAGAGGTGAATAAGTCTGGTGAGCTGGAAAGCTTTGATGCTAGGAAACTCGGATAAGTCAGTAGCTTTGTGAGCACTGAATGTGTGGGTTTTGGAGCCCAGTGTGTGTTTTTGCTTGCCCGCCGGGTGCAAGCTAGAATTAAAGCTGATGGCTCACCAGTTCTTGGCTCCTGTGTTTCATTGCTGTTCGGCAGATAAAATATAATATGCTCACTTTGTTAAAGATGGCGCTGCTCACATGGAAGCCCATCACCCAGGTGATATTATTTGCCCTTATGCTTGGGATGGGTGTGGGGGAGAGGCTGTAATGTAAGCAGGCCAGGTCGTTATGGCCTAAGGCTTGGTTTTAAGAGTAAGTTCTTCTCCACACCCTTGACTGATTGGATGATGTAGGGTGGTGATGTAGGGAGGAATCCCATTATGCCTCAGATGGGTGGCTTTGTATCAGAGACTTTCTTGTATGTATAATTGGATTAAGGGTTTGGATTATGTATGCTATAAACTGGGGCAGTCCGGGAGTTTACTCCCTCTCGGTTCCTGGGTTCCTGAGATTAGTATCAGAGAGGAGAGCAGAGTAAGGCCATGTGGAGGAGGGAAAGAAGCCAAGATGGTGGAGTGCTGAGTGAGAAGCCAGTTTGTTAAGAGTTTGTGCTGGAGGAGATGGGGAACAGAGGTGAATAAGTCTGGTGAGCTAGAAACCTTTGATTCTAGGAAACTCGGATAAGTCAGTAGCTTTGTGAGCACTGAATGTGTGGGTTTTGGAGCCCAGTGTGTGTTTTTGCTTGCTCGCCGGGTGCAAGCTAGAATTAAAGCTGATGGCTCACCAGTTTGTGGCTCCTGTGTTTCATTGCCATCTGTCTGAATCCAATGCGAACCTGCATGGGTCGGGCTGCTGTGATGGCGGCCTCGGCTATTGGCTTTACAATTGCCATCTGTTCGAATCTAATGTGAACCTGCGTGGGTCGGGCGGCTGTGATGGTGGCCTTGGCTACTGGCTTTACTCTCTCTCTCTCTCTCTCTCTCTCTCTCTCTCTCTCTCTGTGTCTCCTCTCTAAAATAAATAAATAAAAAGAAATTAAAAAAAAAGAAAGATTAAAAAACTAATGATTGATGCATCTCACCTCTCTTCGTTCCTGTCTGTCTGTCGCTATCTATCCCTCTCTCTGACTCTCTTTCTGTCTCTGTAAAAACAAACAAACAAATAAATAAATAAATAAAATAAAAGACAGAATCCTGCCCCTGTTGGGTAGCTCACTTGGTTAGTGTTGTCCTTATACATCAAGGTTGCAGGTTCAATCCTTGGTCAGGGCACTGTTGGGCAGATAAAATATAATATGCTCACTTTGTTAAAGATGGAGCTGCCCACATGGAAGCCCGTCATCCAGGTGATATTATTTGCCCTTATGCTTGGGATGGGTGTGGAGGAAAGGCTGTAATGTAAGCAGGCGGGTCATTATAGCCTAAGGCTTAGTTTTAAGAGTAAGCTTTTCCCCACACCCTTAACTGATTGGATGATGTGGGGTGGTGCACTCTCCTGAGGAATCCCATTATTCCTCAGATGGATGACTTTGTATCAGAGACTTCCTTGTCTGTAGATTGGATTAAGGGTTTGGATTTCTACATTATAAAGTGGGGCAGACCGGTAGGAGCTTGCTCTCGGGGTTCCTGGGATTAGTATAGAGAGGAGAGCTGAGTAAGGCCACATGGAGGCCAGGAGAAGCAGCCAAGATGGTGGAATGCTGAGGAAGAAGCCAGTTTGTGCAGAGTTTGTGTAAAGAGAAGGAGATGGGAAACAGAGGTGAATAAGTCTGGAGCTAGAAACCTTTGATTCTAGGAAACTCGGATAAATCAGTAGCTTTGTGAGCACTGAATGAGTGGGTTTTGGAGCCCAGTGTGTGTTTTTGCTTGCCCGCCGGGTGCAAGCTAGAATTAAAGCTGATGGCTCACCAGTTCTTGGCTCCATTGTTTCATTACTGTCTGTCCAAATCCAATGAGAACCTGCACGGGTCAGGCTGCTGTGATAGTGGCCCTGACTACTGACTTTACAGGCACATAAAAGAATCAACCACGAATGCATAAGTAGGCAGAACAACAAAAAATGTTTCTCTCTCTCCCTCCCCCTTCTTCTCTCTCTAAAAAACAAAAACTAATAAAAAATTAAATTAAATAAAAAGCCTTCTATCTTTTCAAATACAGCTCTGGGTGATCCAAAGATTGATTCGCACATATACAGGCATCTAAGAAACTAGATTTAACCCTCAAACACAAAATGATAGACCTATGGGAATCAAAGAAATTTACCAGAACTTACTTTGGAAGAATGTGCTAGTAGGGATTATTGCAGAGATGACCTCTGAAGTGTTTCTGCTTCGTGGTCTTACAATTCCATGACTTTACAGTCACCAAGGAGGAAGTAGGAATAGTGCTTCCCCTACTTGAATAAAGTACATCATTATTAACACCTTATGGAAGAAGGCAAGGCAAAGGTTGGAGTCTCACTGACAGATAAGAACACTGTAACTACAAAGGGTAGGTGACCTGCCTCCAAGGTTAGGAACCTCACCCGTTACAGGCTACAAGATTCTGAGAAATGAGTCCTCAAGCAGCGAAAGACAGAAGTCTGACTTATGGAGAAAAGATATCTCCAGGGTATGGAAAGACTTCTATCAGCCTGGGAGGGAAGACAGGCTAGAGGGGCGGGGTTTTCCTTGAGGCTTTGGGCTGAGTCCCTCCTCCCTGGTCCCCCATTGGGTCAGTGGCTCCAGCAGTCCTGCCAGTGAGGAACAAATGAAAAGAGCTGTTGATTTTTCCCCCTTGGCCATTCAGAATTTCCCCACATATATACTGAGAAAGACCCTGCCTTCTCACTTTTTCTCTGGACTTGTCCCTAGGCTGAATCTGGTCCACTAGGGGAGGGCAGGGTCATGGGGGACCTGTTCATGCTCAGGGTGGCTGTGGGCATATGCTGTGCCACCTTCAGTGCCTCTGCCTGGTAAGTCCTTTCTCCACCACTCACTCCCTGCCAAGGAAGCCCCTATTATATCAGCCCTATTCCACAATGTCTCACTTTTTCTATTTTTGGTAGGTCAGTGAACAATTTCCTGATAACAGGTCCCAAGGTAGGATGGTCTCTGGCTTCTGTTTCTACCCAACCAGCTTCCTAAGGGAACTCTTTGGGGGAAGGACAAGAGGGGAGGGAGACAGTGTCAGAAGTCCCTCACCCAGAGTAACCCATGGTTGTTCTTTTTGGGGTTTTTCTAATGGTTGTTCCTGAAGGGAGAGCTACCCTTTGAGTCCTGCCTGCTCCCCACACCCCAGCTGACCTGGTCTGAACCAGGGCTGAAGCTCGTGGCCCTTTTCCTTTGCAAGGCCTATCTGACCTACACCACCAGTGTGGCCCTGGGTGCCCAGAGTGGCATTGAGGAATGTAAGTTCCAGTTTGCTTGGGAACGCTGGAACTGCCCTGAAAATGCCCTGCAGCTCTCTACTCACAACAGGCTGAGAAGTGGTAAGTTTGTGCACCTACCTGTACAGGGGTATATGAGCATGGGGGTGGGCTTGCAGTGTGTGTGTATGAGTAACATACATGTGCCCAGAGAAATGAACAAATTATCAGTGATCTGCTGACTGGCCACTTCCTGCTGTGTGACCTTGGGTGAGTTACTTCCCCTCTCAACCCCAGTTTTGACATTTTGTGATAAGGCCAGCTCAGTGTTGCTCACCAGGAGTACTATGAAGGTTGAATGAAGGGAATACAAAAGCATTCCTATACAAAGGTAATAATCATTACTCTATTTTTTTAACGCATGCCTGTATTAGTGTGTTTGTACATGCTTATCTTGCACTGATTTACATGAAATAAAAATGGGGAAAAGGCTCTGTGTTTGTAGCCCCTGAGGGAGTTTCCCATCTGCCCGCTGAGAGATCCCATTGGGCTGTGTCTCGGGTGCGGTATGTGCATATGTGCATGTGTGTACCAGTGCAGCTGTTTGTAACAATGTGCAGTAGTTTGCATAAAAGTCATTTACATAGGGACAATAAAGAGTTGGCCTGAGAAGAGTTGGGGGAAGGCGGAAAAAAGATGACAAAAAGAAATCTCTCCCTGTGGGGTATACGGAAAGAATGGGGGAGTGTGTGGAATGGGACAATTATTATTTTAGAAAGAGCTTAGTAAGATACAAGCTCAGTAAGTGGTATCCATGATCTTTATGATTATTACATGACCCCAGTTTTATGTCAGAAAGAAGAAAAGGTCCTTCTCTTTTTCCTAAGACAGCCTCATGGCCCTGAGTCCTCACTGCCGGAGGACCAAAGCAGGGACCAAAGCAGTGGCTAGTGACCAGAGGTCCAGGCTGAACTTCAGGAGAGAAGAGTCCTGGTCCCAATACCACAGCTGGTGAGAAGAGTGGCCTTAGTCTCATCACTCTTTTAATCTTTGGATTGTTTTTTTTTTTTGGATTTTTGGTTGTTGTTTTTTTTTTTACAGAGACAGAGTCAGAGAGAGGGATAGACAGGGACAGACAGACAGAAACAGAGAGAGATGAGAAGCATCAATCATCAGTTTTTTGTTGTGGCACTTTAATTGTTCATTGATTGCTTTCTCATATGTGCCTTGACCGTGGGGCTACAGCAGACTGAGTATCCCCTTACTCAAGCTGGTGACCTCAGAGTCTTGAACCTGGGTCCTCTGCATCCCAGTCCGATGCTCTATCCACTGTGCCACCACCTGGTTGGGCAATCTTTGGGTTTTACTTTCCCTGCCTGTAGTATGGAGATGTTCACTCCTGCCTGAACGAAGTAAAAATGAAGTAAGGAGATAGGTACTATTCTCTCAAGTAGAAGAACATCCTCTTAAACCCAAAGGGGGCGGGGGCCAGGGAGAGAAACAGTATGCTTTCCCAAAGCCTCTCTGCTTTAGGCCATCACTGTCCAAGTTTCCAGTGTCCTTTCTCTCTCTAAAGCCACCAGGGAGACTTCATTCATTCACGCTATCAGCTCTGCTGGAGTCATGCACACCATCACCAAGAATTGCAGCATGGGTGACTTTGAAAACTGTGGCTGTGATGAGTCAAAAAATGGAAAAACAGGTAAGTTGAGCTCTCTGATGAGAAGAGGTGAGCGGTGCAGAGCTGCGTGCAGGCTAACGTCTTCCAGAGAAAGGCTGAGGGGCATCACTCCAGTCCCTTCAAACCTCTAAGACTCCAACAGCAACTTCATGGGTGGGAGCTCCTGGACCTAGACTCTCCTGGGAGTTGAACCTGGGTCTGTGATTCCAGGAATAGCACTTAGCACAGAGCTTTAAAACTAACAAGCTACCTATGAATGAGGAAGCCAAAGAGAGTTTAAAGCTAACCTTCATATTTCAGCCTTAGAAGGCTTGTCCATATCCAGAGCACTCAATCATTTGTTGCCTAAGAGACTTATTCAGATTTGTCACTAATGAGGGAAAAGATGACTCTAAAAGATTATTGCAGGATAATGGTGCAGGATTCCAAAATGTCTTTTACTGTGGGTATAGAGACTAATTGCTTAAAGCTGGGAAATAGAAACAGGGGGATGCATTTGGGGCGACACTAGAATCTATGTAAACACAATAGATTAAAATCAATTTTAAAAAGCAATTAAAAAAAAAAGCTGGGAAATACCTGAAGGGAACAGGAATCCCCCCACTTGCCCATGTACCTCCATTTCCCTGTCTAACCTTCAGCTACAGCCTCACATGCTTCTAGGGCTCTTGGGGATGGCTTGACTGTGTCAGCCAAGATGAACATGAGTCTTCTCCTGAAACGTAGTAGGGAACTGTATTCACAACTTATCTTTTCTTATGCGTAGGAGGCCATGGCTGGATCTGGGGAGGCTGCAGCGACAATGTAGAATTTGGGGAAAGGATCTCCAAACTCTTTGTGGACAGCCTGGAAAAGGGAAAGGATGCCAGAGCCCTGATGAATCTTCACAACAACAGGGCGGGCAGGCTGGTGGGTATAGGAGTTTGTCAGTCAGCTCCCAGGCTCAGTACTGGCAACAGCTTCGTATATGTGCAGCCCTTTGCAACTTACCAAGGGCTATCTCATATCCATGTCTCATCCTCACACCACCCAGCAGGACTGGGGTGGCTATCCCCATTCTCTGGGTGACAATGCCTGTTAAGGTCAAGCCAAATGGCTTAGCCAAGGCAATGCAACTAAGCATCCTACCCAGATAATGAACTCAGATCTCTAGTCTAGTCTTCTTATCACTAATGCTTGTGCTCTGGCCCCTCCACAGGCAGATTTGCTGAGAACTCAGGATCAAGACAACCTTTAACTGCATGTTCTAGAAAATCAATGGGCTTATTATCATCTAGCTTCTGTCCTAAAGTCTGTCTGGGCTTCAAGGGATTAGGACTGATCTAGGCTTCTCTGAATTTTTTTTAAATTGCTTTTATTCTCTGCTAAGACTTCTGGTGGCCTGACCTATGGAAGCATAGTGGATAAAGCCTCGACCTGGAATGCTGAGGTCGCTGGTTCAAAGCTCCAGGATTGCCTGGTCAAGGTACCTACGAGAAGCAACTACTACAAGTTGATGCTTCCTGTTCCTCCTTCTTCCCTTCTCTCTTTCTCTAAAATCAATAAATAAAATCTTAAAAAAAAAAAAAGACTTCTGGTGGGGTGGCAATCCCTGAAGTATTTTGAACTCAGATATGGAAGCAAGTTGGATTTAGAGCCAGGAGCCTAAAAATTTCCCACGAACCTGTCTATATCTACATGTTCTGGTTGTCCAGGGCACAGCAAAGGGAAGAGGTCTTCAGAGCAATTGCACACGTGGGTAATTGCTGTGGGGCGAGAGTTCAGACCCCAGGGGCTTCCTTCCTTCTGGAGGGGGCCAGAGCACAAATCCAGACCCCCACAAGTACTTTAACCCCCAGCTTCAAAACAATAACAGTGCTAATGATCATATTTTCCTTTATCGTTTACAAAGTACTTTCTTGATCCTTCTTATTCCAATTAGGGAGATAAAGCAACAAGTTTAACAAGTATTGAATTTTGGGTCTGGAACCTAGGTTTCATGACTCCAGTAACCATTTCAATACTCTTCTGGTTTTCCCTAAGAATCACCCAGGGCAGCTTTAAAATAACAAATACCAAGGCCCTTAACCTCTTGAACATTGTAATTGATAAGATCTGAAGTAGGGCCTGACCAGGAGGTGGCGCAGTGGATAGAGAGTCGGACTGGGATGCGGAGTACCCAGGTTTGAGACCCTGAGGTCGCCAGCTTGAGCGCGGGTTCATCTGGTTTGAGTAAAAGCTCACCAGCTTGGACCCAAGGTCGCTGGCTCCAGCAAGGGGTACTAGGTCTGCTGAAGGCCCGCGATCAAGGCACATATGAGAAAGCAATCAATGAACAACTAAGATGTTGCAACAAAAAACTGATGATTGATGCTTCTCATGTCTCTCCGTTCCCATCTGTCTGTCCCTATCTATCCCTCTGTCCCTGTAAAAAAAATTAAAAAAATAAATAAAAAAGATCTGAAGTAGGGCCCAGGAATAAACATTTTTCATGGGCTTTCCCAAGTAATTCTGATGCTCCTCCAAAGTTAAGAAGCACAACTCTAAAATATCCTATTTAGTTGCTAACCTTTGGTATTCCCTATCCAGAGCAATTCTCTCATTTGTACTCTCTATATCTCTGTCTCTCTGTGAAGGCAGTGAGAGCCACCATGAAAAGGACCTGCAAATGCCATGGCATCTCCGGGAGCTGCAGCATCCAGACCTGCTGGCTGCAGCTGGCTGACTTCCGGGAGATGGGAGACTACCTAAAGGCCAAGTATGATCGGGCACTGAAAATTGAGATGGATAAGCGGCAGATAAGGGCTGGAAATAGTGCTGAGAGCCACTGGGCACCCACTGAAGCCTTCCTTCCTAGCGCAGAGGCTGAGCTAATCTTTTTAGAGGAATCGCCAGATTACTGTATCCACAATTCCAGCCTGGGCATCTATGGCACAGAGGGTCGGGAATGTCTGCAGAACAGCCATAACACATCCAGGTGTGAACGACACAGCTGCGGGCGTCTGTGCACTGAGTGTGGCTTGCAGGTGGAAGAGAGGAGAACCGAGGCCATCAGCAGCTGTAACTGCAAATTCCAGTGGTGCTGTACAGTCAAGTGTGACCAGTGTAGGCATGTTGTGAACAAGTATTACTGCACACGCTCCCCAGTGCTTCCTCCCGAGGCACGGGCAGCACTTGACAACATCCCACACAAACGTACTTGCTCAAATTGAATGACAATGAAAGGGGACACCATTTCTGGAGAGAGTTGGTTGAAAAACAGTTGGAAAGTCACAGGGTTGATCCATAGTCCTCTTGGTGTCTGCTATAGCTGGGAACATTGAGGCTCAAAATTACACAGTTTATTCTTGATAGAGCTGAAATTTGAACATGATCATCCTAATTTAGAAGGACTCCATCTGTCTTCCTACAAGCTACTGCCTAGTCTTTGTTCCTGAACTTCTGCAGCTTATTTGGGTTGGGATCCATATCCAGAGGGACCTTCAGAGTACTTTTCCCTGTAAGTTTCAGACCACAGCCAATCTAGCTGTGCTCTGAGAATCAGAGGGAATGGAAGCAAAAAATGAAAGCATTCTGTCCAGACTCCTGAAGGAGCAATCTTCCTCTACTCTGGCTAGTTCCAACAAGACCAACTATGCCCTGGCTGCATAGCTCAGTTGGTTGGTGCATCATCCCAATGCGCCGAGGTTGTGGGTTTGATCCCCAGTCAGAGCACATACAAGAAACAGTGGATGCAGGAATGGATGGAACAACAAACTGACTTCTCCCTCTTTCTCTCTCTCCCCCCCCCTCTCTTCTATAAAGAAAATCAATAAATAAAATGTAAAAATGACCAGCTACAAGATCCTGCAGATGAGTGGGCCGGAGACCACATACCTGCCTAGTGAGAGGCTTTTTTGGGTGTTGGGTTTTTCACCTGAGTATGCACTTTTGAAGAATTCTTCTCACCTAACCCTGGGGAAAACAGAACCCAACATAAGATGAGGATTCTTCTAGCTCAAAAATCATCTCTGGAGCCATGTAGAAGTAATAATGGTCCTAATTAAGTGGACAGGTGACTACAATTTATCCAGACACCCCTCCCAAGAGAGATTCCCCCCCCAAAGAGCTGTGAAATGACTGTATTTTGTTATTTTTCTAGATTGGGAACTCAACTTTATTTTGCAATAAATGCTTCTAGAATATATATCTAGCTGAGACTTTTTCTCTTTTTAGAAAACAGGACGGGAAAGGGCATGAAAAACCCTGTCTCTGTGTCCCAGTTACGCATGAGGCTGAGGGAGAAACTGGGACTATTCTATCCCCCTGACATCAGTGTCTCACAGAGGAAAACAGATTGAGTAACTGGCCAACAAGAAAACAATCCAGACTCCCAGATTTAAAAGGTGTTATTTTAATGCAACCTAAGCAATTTGAGGGACAAGGAAGCCCTTTGAACTTGAGCCATATTCAAAGTGTGTTGACTCTTAACTTGGGCTTCCTGAGGCGTCTGTACACCAAGGACCTGGGCCCCAGGGCAGGAGACTAGGAAGGTTGTGGATTCTACCTTCCTCATTTGCACTTCTGCATCTTCCACTGGTAATCTTTGGGGGAGGACTAGTTTCCCAAAAAGAGCCCTGGGGATGCATCACTAGTTTCCTAAATCTGAGCATCTCAGCCTTGGGGTTTCCCCTCTGCAAAGGCTAAGCGTAAATTATATTTTTAAATGCCAACAGAAAATAACTAATTCCCCCGCCCTTTTAAGTGAAAAGCAAGGTGAAATGTTCATTAAGATAGTTGGCATCTCAAGAGAAACCTTGAGAGTCCTCCCTGGTGCATTTAAAACTACCACAGCCCCTAGCATCATCCCTATACTCCAAGGTTCTGGGTTTGATCCCTGGTGAGGGCACATATAAGGATCAACTAATGAATGCATAAATAACTGTAACAACAAATTGATGTTTCTCTCCTCTCTAAAATAAATCAATAAAATATAATAATTATTATAATAATAAAAGAAATATATATATTTTAAAACCACCACAGCCCTGGCTGGATACCTGGGTTGGTTAGAGGTATTCCCAATTCACAAAGATTACAGTTTCGATCCCCAATCCCAGCACGTACAGGAACAGATTGATATTTCTATCTCTCCCAAAGTTTCTATCTCTCCCTCTCCCTTCCTAAAAATCAATAATTAAAAAGAAAACAAAACTACCACAAATGCCAGAGACAAGAAGAAATCCACAACAATTGAGTCTATGTCAAAGAAAGGGAACATTTTCTCTACCTCCCTCCTTCTAAGGAAGGTATAAAACATACTACACAGTTAGTGACAGAGAAAGGAAGTATAGTGTGTGTGTGTGTGTGTGTGTGTGTGTGTGTGTTTGCAGAAGTTGTGGATATGGGAATGGAAGAGATATTAGCTAAGCACAAAATTGTGGTGAAAAAATTGGCAACCAAAAGATTATTTCCCTGTGACTCAATGAAAAAAGAAAACATATAAAATTATCTGGTCTTGAGGTTAAACCCTCAATAAACATAAATGCCCAAGTACCCATCATGAAACCTCAGTTGTGCCGCTGTGTCGGGAAAATGAACAACCTGGATCTTCTCCCTTTATTCCTAACCACATCTCCATCCAAAAAGAACCCAGTTATCTGATGCTTTGACACTTTCCCCACGCAGGACCTTGCTGACATTCCCAAATAATGTTAGGGGGTACTTTCAGAAACGAAAATATCCCTGCTAGCCTGTCCAAACTGTCATTCAAGAAGAGCCTGCCTTGTACTTTCTGTGGGTTTATATCTGAGGTTTTGACTAATGAAACCCAGAGCAATTGGGAATTTCATGGAAAGTTTGTCAACTTCCCCAAAAAGCTCATTAGCCCCACTCTTTCCAAGCCTCTTCCATCCTCATTCATCTTACCTTTGTGGCAATCAATCACATTAACCAATCTTCCCACATGGACCTTTGGCCAGAAACTAAAGGAATTTGAATTTCGCTACATCCATCACCTTCCTGTCAGGGATTCAGTCCAAGGCATTACAGTGTCATTCAGATTCATTAGTTACCCCTTCCCTTTTGGCTCATCCTTAACAAGCTGGCTATCATTAAGGTGACAGAACAGTAAAACGCCCCTGTTCAATAGGATCAGGACCCAAAACAGGAAGATTGGCCACAATCTGGTGGTGGATTTGAAAACCTGGCTGAAAAAGGAATCAATTCAATGAGGGACATCTGTCCATGAGCCTGTTCCCATATTTCAGGAATCACCTGGAGAATGGAAGCCTGGATTTTCTCATTCTAGATTAAAAAGAAAAATATGTTTATGCTTGTCAGGTCCTTATAAAGGTTTTTCTCTTTCTCCTCCTCCTCCTCTTCCTTCTCCCTATCTGACTTTTACTGTGGGTAGAATCAGGTACTCCAAAGAAAATCCTGAGGCCTTTTCTTTGAGCTTCCTGTGGTCCCTGCCCATCTCCTCAGTTTACTGCTGGGTTATCATACAGGTAGGGATGGAAAGGAAGTAACCGAACACCTACTACGTGTCACATGCTTAATATATATTATCTCCTTTAGTCCTCAAAACAATCCAAACAAAATGTTACAATTATCCCCCTTTTAATACTGAGGAAACTGACTCAGAGAAGTTAAGCACTCAATCTAAAATTAAACACAGGGAGATAGATTTGAATTCAGACCTGCTACCAATATTTGCTTATCCACCACTTACACTGTGGAAGCCCAGGGATCTTCAGCAGACATCTTAACTGTCTTGACAGCTTTTGTATTGAGTGCCTACCATTCATATGCAGTGAAAGGTGTCCTCTTGCTCCCTCTTCTGCAAATAGGAGAGTCACATTTCTCAGCCCCTCTTCAGAATGAAGAAACCTAACTTTTGACTTGCAAAGACCTTCTTTAGAATGAGAAAGCAGATAGCCAGACTCCTGCTGACTTGGGAGGGCAGAATCCTGGTTCTCAAGGGCTACTCAATGAAAAAGGCTAACCATTACCGTCTATATTTGAGGTCAAAGTTTCAAAAAGAATGTCAAAGGAGGGGTGTTTATTTTAGAGAATAAAGGAAGGAAAAACAGAATCCAGAGAAAGACAAATTTATAGCCCCAGATCACAAACTACGCATAATTCTTGATCACAAAACACAGTGACTTAGAGCTTAGATAAAGATGTTTGGGCCGGGAGAAAATGAAATGAAATGAAAGCAAGGACCAGAGCAAAGCCTTCTAAAAGAGGTTAAAGACATTTGGGAACAATAAAATAATAATGTTTTTTAAAAAAAGACATTTGGGCCTGACCTGTGGTGGCGCAGTGGATAAAGCGTCGACCTGGGAACACTGAGGTCGCCAGTTCAAAACCCTGCACTGGTCTGGTCAAGGCACATATGGGAGTTGATGCTTCCAGCTCCTCCCCCCTTTCTCTCTTTCTCTATCTGTCTCTCACTCTGTGTCTCCTCTCTAAAATGAATTAAAAAATTAAAAAAAAAGACATTTGGGTAGTTCTAGAGCTCTAAACCACCTAATCCTGCAGCATTCACTACCATAGGAGCAAGGATGGGTTTAGAGGAATAAAGTAGCCCATTTAGCATCACCAAGTGAGATAGCTGAAGACATAATATTAGACTCCAGGGGCCTGAACACTCTCTGTGTCTGGTGCTGTCCCCACCCTCAGGCTGCCCTTTTCATCAGGAAAAGAATGTACAAGGACCAATGTGAAGCATTAAGGAAATTAGGCCTGGGCTGTCTGAAGCTTCAGACAGTACTTGGCCAGTGAGGGAGTGAGGAGGCTATCAGTAATAAAAGTGGGGATTTGGGTAGGAGGTGGGTGGGATGTGAGTAAGGGAAAGGCCCAGTCGTGTACCAGGTGTTCACGTTTATTCCCACGTTCCTCTCAGATTCTCGGGTTCCCATGCAGACCTTGATGAAATATCCCTTGTCATTTCTTCACCAAGAACTTCTTTCAGTCTATACCAGATTTTTTTTTAAATGAGAGGAGGGGAGAAAGAGACAGACTCCCACATGTGCCCCAAACCAGGCTCCACCCAGCAACCCCCATGTAAGGCCATTGCTAGAATTAACCAAGCTATCCTCAGCGCCTGGGGCTGATGCTCAAACCAGTGAAGTCACTGGCAGCAAGATGGGAAGAGAGAGAGAACTGGAAGAGGGAGAGGAAGAGAAGCAAATGGTCATTTATCATATGTGTCATGACCAGGAATCAAACCTGGGATGGCCATACACCGGCCCTATGCTCTCTATCCACTGAGCAAACTGGCCAGGGCCTCAACCACCTGCTTCTTAACAGGAGAGATCTACTTCAAAGCTAAAGAGAGAAGCACATTGTACGCTGTTCTGCAAGACCATTAGGGAGAGGGATGCCAGTCATCTCCAGCCTGGTAGTGCTTATTAGGACACTCGCTGCATGTCTAACCTGAATCAGCACTGCTAAATATATGTATTTTAAAATATTTTTAAAATTTTACTTATTGATTTTACACAGAGAGAAGAGAGGGCTGGAGAGATTGAGAAGTATCAGCTCATAGTTGCTTCACCTTAGTTGTTTGTATGTGGTTGACTGGGCAAGCCCTGGATTCAAACCGGCAACCTCAGCATTCCAGGTCAACACTTTATCCACTGCACCACAGGTAAGGAAGCACCACTATACTTTAAGCCTACCAAATTTTCTAGGACCTCTCATTATGGATTCAGGCCTTTAAGCACTTCTTTTCTTCAAGTTAAGTAACCCTAATTACTCCAGTTTTTCACTAGTTCTTTCTCACACTCTTTTTCTTAGATTGTCTTCAACTACACCTACTTTGGGTTTTTATAAAGAGTTAAGTGGGGTGTGAATCCTTCTCAAGCCTCAACTGCCATTACTTCTTTGCCCTCAAGTATCTGAAATAATCTTGGTTGTCCCAGAACTCTGATTGCCCTATCAGGTTCCACTTGCATTTCTCCCTTGTCCGGGTTTATGTCTAACCCTTCCATTTCAGCCAAGTAGTCTTTATTCTCAGCTTAACAGCTGGGGCCTCAATCCTCAAGGTTCTCTTCAGCTAGGGCTTGAGATGGTGTGCGGGCAAGAACATGACCTTGACAGTCAGGACATAGTTTCTTCTCTTCTCTCACCTGTGAAGTTATTATGTACTCTAAAATTTCAGTTTTATTTCTCTGTTGATAACTCCTCATTATTTTTATTTTATTGTATTTTTTAGTGAGGAGAGAGAGAGAGAGAGGGAGAGAACGGGGGAGGAGCAGGAAGTGTTGACTCCCATATGTCCCTGGACCAGGCAAGCCTGGGGTTTCGACCCAGTGACCTCAGCACTCCAGTTCGATGCTTTATCCACTGTGCCACCACAGGTTAAGCTGTTGATGATTCCTAATTCCCCATCTCTGTACCAGTTCTAAGCACCACAGCTTCTATGTTTCACTGGCCGTTTCTACTTGAATGACAATTTTCTCTTATGACATCTCTGTTTCCAGTGGTCTAATGAAACATTCAGCAAACTGAGGCTTACTTATGAGTCATCCCTGATTCCTTCCTTCCTCTGTTCAACTTTTCATATTTAGTCTTCTTTGGTTTGTCCTCCAAATCTATCCCCTCCTCTCTATTACTTCTGCCTGATTTTTGCACTAACTCAATAACTGATCTTTTGCCTGCTGACTCTAAACCTGCAACCTTGGCAAATCAGGACAACTCTCTAACCAACTGAGCTACCTGGCCATGGTCAACATGACTTGATCAAAAACAAAAAAACTTGCAGTGCCCTAGACAAAATCCTAATCCTTTGGCCAGACAATCTCCTAAACTTGACATTATTCTACTGTAAAGAATAAAAATTATTGTTCTATGAATATATTTTATTAAAATTCAAACAATTTAGAAGTATGTAGTCTGGCTGGGTAGCTCAGTTGGTTAGAGTGTCCTCCTGATACGCCAAGGCTGTGGGTTTGATCCCTGGCCAGGGCACATAAAAGAATCAACCAATGAATGCATAAATAAGTGAAACAAATTGATGTTTCTCTCTCTCCCCTTTCTCTCTAAAATCAATAAATTAAAAAAAAAAAATTTCAAGAGCCTGACCTGTAGTGGCACAGTGGATAGAGGATAGAGCT
Source organism: Rhynchonycteris naso (assembly GCA_037038555.1). NCBI lineage: Eukaryota > Metazoa > Chordata > Mammalia > Chiroptera > Emballonuridae > Rhynchonycteris > Rhynchonycteris naso. The sequence goes on from CM073003.1 coordinate 99,666,986, forward strand.
CTGACCTGGAATATTGATGTCACTAGTTTGAAACCCCAGGCTTGCCAGGTCAAAGCTTATACTACCATAAATGCTTCTTGCCCCTCCATCTAACTCTCTCTCTCAAATCAATAAAATCTTTTTTTTTTTTTACAGAGACAGAGAGAGAGTCAGAGAGAGGGATAGACAGGGACCGACAGACAGGAACGGAGAGAGATGAGAAGCATCAATCATCAGTTTTTCGTTTTTGACACCTTAGTTGTTCATTGATTGCTTTCTCATGTGTGCCTTGACCCCGGGCATTCAGCAGACAGAGCAATCCCCTGCTCGAGGCAGCAACCTTGGACTCAAGCTGATGAGCTTTTGCTCAAGCCAGATGGGCCCACGCTCAAGCTGGCGACCTCGGAGTCTTGAACCTGGGCCCCTCCGCATCCCAGTCCGACGCTCTATCCACTGAGCCACCACCTGGTCAGGCAATAAATAAAATCTTAAAAATAAAAAAGAATAGAAAAAAATTCAAGAAATAGACCAAAAAATAAATTAAAAAGAAAATAAAATAGACCAAAATGCGAATAATCACCTTTTTTCCTTTCTTCTCCCAGCCCACTATTCTTCCTGGCGGTAACTGCTCCTAAGTTGTCTTTTCTATTTTATCCTTTGCTTCCTCAGAAAAAACAGGTGATTGCAGTTTCTTGCATATACCATTCCCACGAAAATTCTGTGTCTAGTTGAGACCATTTCCCTCCCTGAAATACCTTTGCCCTATCTCCTGCCTCTCCATCTCCAAACACTTCCTCTTTGAGGTCTATCCGCTCCTTGATATTGCCTGCCAATTGTTTGATAGACTCCAACTATCACTGCCTGTGATATGTAGGCATTGTGTATTTTTCTATGTCTTCAACAATAGGACTGACAATTCTCCTCTTTGGAAGTAGGGCCATGTTACCCTGTTGGTGACTCTGAAAAACCTCTTACAACACTCTGCATGTGGTGGGTGACTAGTGCTCTCCCAACGTTAGACATTAAACAATCTTGCCCAAAGGTGGTGGAAAGTTTACAAGTCATGAAGTCATGAAATCTCAGAGAAGAGACCTTAGAAATCATCTACAATCTTCTCACCTTCCGGAAGAGGCAAAACAATCTGCCCAAGATTTGCCAACATTTTTTCAGTTAAAGGTTATGTTGGGGATCGAATAAATAAACAGGGTATTTTTGCAATCTAGACAGAGGTGCTGGGCCCAAACCCCACCTCATTTGCCTAGTTAACAAAGAGCTACACCTGATTCTCATTTGTCTCACCCATGTTCTCCGGAGGAGGCTGGAAGCTAGTTTCTTATTAGTATAAAGTAGATTTGGATGGTATGGTGGGGGTTGTCTTTGAGTTGCCTTGGAAACTTAATTGAATTGCTGATGGACCACATTTTTTCTATAAATAAAAGCGGATGTGTTTCTGGGAGCAGGCTCCTTAAGGCTAAGAAACAGTAGAGACTGTTTGCTGTGGCGTCCTCCTGAACCCATCTGTGTGTATGTGAGTGTGTGTGTGTGTGTGTGTGTATCTTTAAGTCCCTGTCTATAATTTATTTCAATTCCATACCCTTTCCCGTTCAAAGACCCGGTAATAGACTCGTCGTGGCTGGACTGTGCCAAAGTTAGATAGATCTCAGGTCTTGTAATTCCAAGTTCAACCAACCCCTAGGTCCTCTGCGTTGGGGGTGGGGCGTTCCCTACTACTTTTAGAACCAACCAGCTGGGCAGTAATTCAGACAGGTATCTGATCGGGGAGGGCTTAGATGTGTTATATTTATAAAAAGAAAAAGATAAAAATGAGAGCCTTGGATGGATAGCTCGGTTGGTCAGAGTGTTGTCCAGATACATAAAGGTTGTGGGTTCAATCACCCATCAGGGCACATACATGAACAGATCGATGTTTCTGTCTCTCCCCCATCCCTTACTCTCTCTCCCCCCTCCCTTTCTCTCTAAAATCAATGAGTACACTTTTTTAGACTTTATTTATTGATTTTACAGAGAGAGGAAAGAGGGGGGCATGAAGTGAGAAGTATCAATTCATAGTTGTTTCACTGATCAACTCCTGGTTGTTTGATTGCTTGCAGTATGTGCCTTGGCCAGGCAAGCCTAGGGTTTTGAACTGGCAGTCTCAGCTGGTTTATCCACTGCATTCCAGCATTCTAGGTCAATGCTTTATCCACTGCTCCATCAAAGGCAGAAAATCAATGAATAAACATTTTAAAATATTTTTATTATTTTTATTTATTTATTCATTTTAGAGGAGAGAGAGAGAGAGAGAAGGAGGGGAGGAGCAGGAAGCTTCAACTCCCATATGTGCCTTGACCAGGCAAACCCAGGGTTTTGAACCGGCGACCTCAGCATTTCAGGTTGATGCTTTTATCCACTGCGCCACCACAGGTCAGGCTAAAATATTTTTAAAAGGAGCCTGATTGGTGGTGGGGCAGAGGATGAAGTGTCAACCTGGAACACTGAGGTTGCTGGTTCGGGACCCTGGGCATGCCCAGTCAAGGCACATATGGGGGTTGATGCTTCCTGTTCCTCCCCCTTCTCTCTCCCCCCCCCCCGTTTCTCTAAAAATAAATAAATAAAATCTAAAAAAAAATATTTAACACAAATATTTTAAAAAGGAAAGATGACTATACGAGGCTCCCAAATATACCATTACCACTTAAGCTCAAGGCAAAGGAAAAGGCCAGCCCACTGAATCCCCTACTACACTACCCTTCACTGCATGTACCCTTCTTTCCTTCCTTGGTATTCACCTTAACTTGTCTTCACCTGAATAATAAAAATGTTGTAGGGTACTAAGTCAGGGTCACCTTGACTTCTGATATCTCTGGAAAGCCAGTGCTCTATTACTTCGTGGTTTATGTCTGTTATCTCAAGCACACTTGTAATTGATAATAATTATGTAGTACCCTTATTTATAACTCACTTCATCTATCCATTCACTGAATAAATATTTATTGAAAACCTACTCAATAAATAGGCATATGTATATGTAGGCATAGATAGCACTTGATGCAAGGGATGAGGAAGTTCATGACACAGATCAGGTCTCTGCCCTCATGGAGGACATGTACAGTGAGCATTTAAGAAAAGAAATTCTTACAGGCTGAGATAACTGTCATGACAAAATAAGTGGAGATTTTTTTTAAAATTTTATTCTTTTTTTTTTTAAAGATTTTATTTATTTATTTTAAAGAGAGGATAGAGAGAGAAAAAGGCAGGAGGAGTAGCAGGAAGCATCAACTCATAGTTGTTGCTTCTCATATGTGCCTTGACTGGGCAAGCCCGGGCTTTCGAACCGGCGACCTCAGCATTCCAAGTCAAGTCAATTCCACTGCGCCACCACAGGTCAGGCATATTTTATTCATTTTTTTTTAGAAAAGAGATAGAGAGAGAGAGAGAGAGAAAGGGGGGAGGAGCTGGAAGCATCAACTCCCATATGTGCCTTGACCAGACCAGTGCAGGGTTTTGAACTGGCGACCTCAGTGTTCCCAGGTCGACGCTTTATCCACTGTGCCACCACAGGTCAGGCCATAAGTGGAGATCTTATAATAACGCAACGACATCTTTATAAAATGTGGTCAGAGAAGGCTCCCTATAAAGTTGACATTTAAGCTGATACCCAAAGGATGAACATGAGCTGCAGGAGAACCTATTCCAGAGAGAAGCATTTACAAGCAATAAGGCCAAAAGCGGAAAAGTGTTTGGAAAATTCCAGGAAATGATCAACAGTTGATGTCACTGGAGCATGGTTTGCATGTGGTGGCATAGATGAACTTAGAAAAGTAAGCAAGGGTGGCCCTGGCAGGTGGCTCAGTGGACAGAGCATCGGCCTGGTGTATGGATGTCCCAGTGTTTGATTTCTGGTAATGGCATACAGTAGAAGTGACCATCTGCTTCTCCCACCCTCCCTCTCCTCCTCCTCTCACTCTTCTCCTCCCACAGCCAGTGGCTCAATTGGTTTGAGCATCGGCCCCAGGCACTGAGGATAGCTTGGTTGGTCTGAGCACATTAGTCTCAGGCACTAAAAATAGCTTGGTACTCAAGCACTGGCTCTAGACAGGATTGCTGGGTGGATCCCAGTCAGGGCATATGCAGGAGTCTGCCTCACTATCTTCCCTTCTCTCACCTGAGGAAAAAAATAAAAAGCAAGCAAGGGCCACATCATGCAAATCCAATAGGTTATAATAAAAATTCAGATTTTGTTTCAGAGAAATGGGAAGCAATTAGAAGATTTGAAGCAGAGTAGTGATAGGATTCTATTTATTTTGTAATAAAATTCATACTGGCTGCTTTATGGAATAGGACTGGGAAGAGGCAAGTGTGGAGGCCTGAAGACAAGGTTACAATTGTATTACGCCAGGTAAGAGCTGATGGTAGCTTTGACTAAGGTAGAAACAGTGAATGAAGAGAAGAGGGAAGATGAACAGTAGGCATAAAAGAGGTGAAACCACTAAAATTTGTTGATGGATTGGATGTGGTGGATGAGAGGAGAGGGATCTAGGATGACTTTCAGTTTTCTAGCTTCTAGTAACTGAGTAGCAGCGGCAGAATGAGAGAGGACCAAGGTAGGGCTAATGGAAAGATGGGAATTAAGAGTTCTGGTTTAGCCTGACCTGTGGTGGCGCAGTGGGATATAGCATCAACCTGAAACACTGAGTTGCCAGTTTGAAACCCAGGCTTGCCTGGTCAAGGCACATATGGGAGTTGATGCTTCCGGCTCCGCCTCCTTCTCTCTCTCTCCCTTTTTCCCCTCTCCTCTCTGAAAACGGAATAAATAAAGTCTTAAAAAAAAAAGAGTTCTGGTTTAAGCATGTTAATTTTGAAATTTTTCTAAGACATGCAAGTGGAGATATCAAACAGACACTTGGTTATTAAGGCTGGGAAAGCTGGATGACAAATTAGAGAAGAAATTTGAGATGGGGATGTATATTTAGAAGTCACCAATACAGATATAGTTTCTTTTTTTTTTTTTTACATAGAGAGTCAGAAAGAGGACAGATAGGGATAGACAGACAGGAAGGGAGAGAGATGAGAAGCATCATTTCTTTGTTGTGGCTCCTTAGTTGTTCATTGATTGCTTTCTCATATGGGCCTTGACTGGGGGGGGCTACAGCAGAGTGAGTGACCCCTTGCTTAAGCCAGCAATCTTGGGCTCAAGCCAGCGACCTTGGGTTTCAGGCCAGTGACCTTGGGCTTCAAGGCAGCGACCTTTGGGCTCAAGCCAGTGACCATGGGGTCATGTCTATGATACCATGCACAAGTCAGCGACCCTGAGCTCAAGCCGGTGAACCCTTGCTCAAGCTGGATGAGCCCACACTCAAGTGGCAACCTCGGGGTATCGAACCTGGTTCTTCTGCATCCCAGTTCAATGCTCTATCCACTGTGCAACCACCTGGTCAGGCATCTTTCTTTCTTTCTTTTTAATTGATTTTTTGAGAGAGGGGGAGAGGAGAGAGAAAGGGTAAAGAGAGAGAGAGGAGAATCGGGAGGAAGTATCAACTCGTAGTAATTGCTTCCTGTATGTGCCTTAAGCAGGCAAGCCCAGGGTTTTGAACCAGTGACCTCAGTATTCCAGGTTGATATTTTATCCACTGCACCACCACAAGTCAGGCTCAGAGATAGTTTCTGAATCCATGGGAGTAAATGGAAAAGGGCACAGGTACAAGTCCTAAGAAAGATCATACCTCTCTCATCAATATTGACAATTGCCCAATGAGGAAGCTGAGCAACTAAATCTTATTTTGATTCTGGGAATAGACAGGTACAGGCTTCTGACAGATAGGGAAGTTTTGGAGCTAACCTTTGTGGTGGGGGCTCCATCACTCTATTCATTTAATTAATGCCTTCTATGGGTCAGGGACTATGCAGGGTGCCTGCTGGGGACATAGAGATAAAGGGATATAGTCCCTCCCACTCAAGAAGGAAAGCACACATGTGCTCATCATTCTGTGGTGTGATACACAGTCTAATGGCTGTGTATACAGGGGCAGTGGGAACGCAGGGATCAAAGCAACCAATGTGTGTCTGGCCCCGAACTGAAGGGAAGCTCATCCAGGTAGTGAGAGGAGCTGAACGTTACAGGGTGCTCGGTAGCCAGAATGACTCCTCTCCACACACTCTTCTATTAGTTTCTGTTTTGTTCTAAAACAGATCTTGTGCTTCCTAGAATAAATGTAAAATCATGACAGGTTGGCAGGGGTAAAAATGAAGGCTTTGGTTCTCTGACCATTAACAGTAGAGAACTGCCCTTTCCAATGAGCCTTAATCAAGGGTAGGATAGGAATGGGGGTTAGAAGAAAACATGGAAGGAGAGAATGCTTTATTGCTGTTCACAAAAAAAGCAATCAAATACTTTGCCCTGAGCTGCATCAGGGTTATAATAGTTATGATAAGCTATCATTTAACATGAGGAAATTGAAGTTCATTTCCTTGCTTTCTGGCACCCTTAATTGGGCTGAGGACATCATTCAGTCTGTCAGCATGAGGCCTGCTTTACCAATTTTGTTTTGCAAAACAAAGCCAGTCATGGTCAAACTCAGTTGGTCAATTCCACAGATGAACAGGAGAGCAAGGCAGCTGGGATAGCTCTGGCCGGGGAACCGATGGGTTTAATCCTAGGCCAGTTTGGCAGGGAGCTTCATAAAATCTTTTGGGCCAGGCACACTCCCAGTCCTCATGAGCTCCCCACACTCACCAATGTCCTGGGGGTGATGCTAAGTTATTTCCAGAGTTTGGAGGATGGGGCTGGGCTAGGGGTATGGATGCATTTCCCCATAGTGTCACATAATCCTCCTTCTCAATCTTTCTTTAGACCCAGTAGTATGATGTGATAGAAAAGTCTGGCTGGAATCTATACAAACACAACCTAGAAAGAATAAATTTTCTTTAAATAATACCAATAATACAAAATTTCTCTTCAATCCTGGCTCTAATAGGTGTACCTATACAACTCACAACCTACAGAAAACAGTAAAGATGAAATATTGTTCAAGTTCTACTGAATAACCAGGGATTTTTGTTGCTTTTATAGCTAAGATATTAAAAAGTAATTACTGAGTCTCTTAGAGGATGATTCAAGTTTATGTTGATTACTCTCTATGTTCAGAAGTTTTTGAAAAACTGACGCCATTTTATTTTTTTTATTTTTTTTAATTTTTATTTTTTTATTCATTTTAGAGAGGAGACAGAGAGAGAGAGAGAGAGAGAAAGAAAGGGGGGAGGAGCTGGAAGCATCAACTCCCATATGTGCCTTGACCAGACCAGTACAGGGCTTTGAACTGGCGACCTCAGTGTTCCCAGGTCGTTGCTTCATCCACTGTGCCACCACAGGTCAGGCAAACTGACGTCATTTTAAAGTAGATCATAACCTGAAGCTTTTCAAAGTTCCCATTAGCTAGGAAAATTCCATTTTTCTCTCCTGAAGTCTTGTGTTTTGGATGAAAAAACTATTCTGCCAGTAATACATAAGGACTATCAAAGAGCTGAGAAAATCTGCACATGCAATGAAACTGCCTGAATACTAATGGGGTTCATATAATAAGGAGATTAAGGTAATGTTCAGCCCTGGCCGGATAGCTTGGTCAGTTAGAGCATCATTGCAATAAGCAAAGGTTGTGGATTCAGTTCCCATTAATGGCACATACAGGAACAGATCAGTGTGTCTGTCTCTCTCCCATCCTCTCTTTCTAAAATCAATAAATTAAGAGAAAGAAAGAAAGAGAAAAAGGAAGAAAAGAAGGAAGGGAAGGAAGGAAGGAAGGAAAGAAGGAAGAAAGAAAGAAAGGAAAAGAAGAAAAAGGAAGGAAGGAAGGAAGGAAGGAAGGAAGGAAGGAAGGAAGGAAGGAAGGGAGGGAGGGAGGGAGGGAGGGAGGGAGGGAGGGAGGGAGGGAGGGAGGAAAGGAAAAAAAGAAAGAAAGAAAGAAAGAAAAAAAGAAAGAAAGAAAGAAAGAAAAAAAGAAAGAAAGAAAGAAAGAAAGAAGGAAAGAAAGAAAAGAAAGAAAGGAAAAAAGGAAAGGAAAGGAAAGGAAAGGAAAGGAAAGGAAAGGAAAGGAAAGGAAAGGAAGGAAGGAAGGAAGGAAGGAAGGAAGGAAGGAAGGGAAGGAAGGAAGGAAAGGAAAAGAAAGGAAAGGAAAGAAAGGAAGGAAGGAAAGAAAGAAAGCTCTTGACCAGGTGGTGGTGCACATTGGCCTGGGACACTGGAAGACCCAGGTTCGAAACCACAATGTCACCAGCTTGAGCACTGGCTCACCAGCTTGAGCATGGGGTTGCTGGCTCAAGCATGGGATCATAGATATGACCCTGTGGTCACTGGCTTGAGCCCCCCCAAAATATGAAGCCCAAGGTTGGGGTTCGCTGGTTTGAGCAAGGGGTCACTAGCTCTGTTGTAGCCCCCTGGTCAAGGCACATATGAGAAAGCAATCAATGAACAATTAAGGTGCCACAAGTAAGAGTTGATGCTTCTCATCTTTCTCCCTTCCTGTCTGTCTGTCCCTATCTGTCTCTCTCTCTGTCTCTGTCACAAAAAAAAAAAGGGAGGGTTTACTGCCCTGGTTGGTTGGCTCAGTGGTAGAGCATCAACCCAGCATGTGAATGTCCTAAATTCAATTACTGGTCAGGGCACATAGGAGAAGCCACCATCTGCTTCTCCACCCCTCCCCCTCTTCCTTCTTTCTCTGTCTCTCTCTTCTCCTCCCACAGCCATGGTTCGTTTGGAGCAAATTGGCCCCCAGTGCTGAGGATGGCTCCATGGCCTCACCTGAGGCACTAAATTAGTTCTGTTGCTGAGCAATGAAGCAACGGCCCCAGATGGGCAGAGCATCATCCCACAGGCGGCTTGCCAGGTGGATTCTGGTTGGGGCAGGGCACATAAAGGAGTTTGTTTCTTTGCCTCCCCTCTCCTCACTTAACAAAAATAAAAATTTTAAAAAGGGTTTACTATTGCCTGACCTGTGGTGGCGTAGTGGATAAAGCGTCGACCTGGGAACACTGAGGTCGCCAGTTCAAAACCCTGCACTGGTCTGGCCTGACCTGTGGTGGCGCAGTGGATAAAGCGTCGACCTGGGAACACTGAGGTCACCGGTTCAAAACCCTGCACTGGTCTGGCCTGACCTGTGGTGGCGCAGTGGATAAAGCGTCGACCTGGGAACACTGAGGTCACCGGTTCAAAACCCTGCACTGGTCTGGTCAAGGCACGTATGGGAGTTGATGCTTCCAGCTCCTCCCCCCTTTCTCTCTTTCTCTCTCTCTCTCTCTCATTCTGTGTCTCCTCTCTAAAATGAATAAAAAAACAAAACAAAACAAAACCCTGCACTGGTCTGGTCAAGGCACATATGGGAGCTGATGCTTCCAGCTTCTCCCCCCTATCTCTCTTTCTCTCTTTCTCTCTCTCTCTCACTCTATGTCTCCTCTCTAAAATGAATAAAATAAATATTTAAAAAAAAGGTTTACTATTATATTAACCCCACAAATAAGACTGCAGGTTTAGGTTTTTAATTGCTTATGACAACAATGTTTTCAAAAACTGCTTCTCAAGTGGCTCCTGGCATGATGAGTGTTATTTGCAAGTGAGCCAGGAACCTGGATTGTTAGTCATTAGCTTGATATGTGACCTTGGGCATGTCTCAGCTACCTTGAGCCTCATTTACTTCAAGTATAAATAAAGAGGTTTAATTTGATTGTTTAAAATTAACTGGCAGCCTGACCAGGCAGTGGCGCAGTGGATAGAGTGTCAGACTGGGATGCGGAGGGGCCCAGGTTCGAGACCCCAATGTCACCAGCTTGAGCGCGGGCTCATCTGGTTTGAGCAAAGCTCACCAGCTTGGACCCAAGGTCGCTGGCTCCAGCAAGGGGTTACTCGGTCTGCTGAAGGCCCACAGTCAAGGCACATGTGAGAAAGCAATCAATGAACAACTAAGGTGTCAAAAACGAAAAACTGATGATTGATACTTCTCATCTCTCTCCGTTCCTGTCTGTCCCTATCTATCCCTCTCTCTGACTCTCTGTCTCTGTATAAAAAAAAAAATTAACTGGCAAACCTTTTTTGGCAGTTGAGCAAGAGCCAGTAATAAAGTATAAATAAAGGCACTAATGCCTTTAGTAATATGCAGAATGGAAAGGATTTGGTGGTGCTTTCTAGTGACGAAGGGAAAGAAACTAATTCAGCCATGAAAAGCAATAGCATAAACTGAGGAACGCTCCAAATTTTCTTCCCTTGATTTATACACAATAAACCCATGAAGTGAATAAACTTGATTTGTGCACAACACTTAGTTGGCTCTATGAGGAAAATGAGACGTTTCCCACGTCTGTGAAAAAGCACCACGCAGTAATGGAAAAGCTCTAGAGCCAAGTATAATTTGTTCAAAACCCTAACTCTAATAATTTCTAGATATGACCTCTACATCAAGCCGCTTTAGCCCCAAGATTGTTTTGAGAATTAAGTAAGGAAACATAAGGGGAAAGTGCCTAACATGATGTTTGGCGCATTAATAGGTAACAATAGATAGTAATACTTTCATTAATGATGGGAACATAATCCACATGTAAATAAGTTAAAAGTACATGAGGTAAACAATAATACCTAATGTTGATTAAGTGCTTACTCTGTGCCACCAGGCGCTGTTAGGTACTCTCACATATATCATCACGTTTAACCCTCCTAACAACTCCATGAGGTAGATGCTATCATCATCCCCAGTTTATAGAGGAAAAATAGAATGAGTGAGATTAAGCAACTTTTCCCATGCTCACAGAGCTCGCAAGTCATGGAGTTTTGATACAAAATTGCTTTGCTGTTTCCAAAGGCCATTTCACCATACTGTCCACTACATTATGTCAAAAGGGTATATTATTAAATGCTAAAGAAATCAGAAATTAAGTACGAGTAGTTCACAGGCACAAGAGAAAAGCATGTATTAGAGCTAAATTACACGGAATTATCTTCTAGGCTATGGATAGTATAAGCATAAAAGAGTAGGAAAGTCTGCCTGACCTGTGATGGCGCAGTGGATAAAGCGTCGACCTGGGAACACTGAGGTTGCCAGTTCAAAACCCTGCACTGGTCTGGTCAGGGCACATATGGGAGTTGATGCTTCTAGCTCCTCCCCCCTTTCTCTCTCTCTCTCTTATTCTGTGTCTCCTCTCTAAAAATAAATAAATAAAAAGACATTTAAAATATAGATATTATTTTAAAAAAAAGAGTAGGAAAGTCTTCTAGTGTTTATGATGTGGGGAAGGAGTAAGGAAAGAGAATGACTTAGCAAGTGCACAGAGGCAGAAATGAGCAAGGGAAGCAAATGGACCACTGTTGCTTCAGCAGTGTCCATAAAGGCAGGTTCTAAGGTTGGAAAAATAAGCACTGGCCAGTCTGTGGGAGCCCTGAAAACCAGGCTAACAAGTATAAAATATTTTTCACCATATTAGGTATACACTAGATACACAATAAGTATTTGTTAGTTGTCACAAAGTATAGAAAATGAACTTCAAACCTAGCTACCCAATGGAAGTAGAAAAGCCGTTTTCGATATGGGCATTGGCCATTCAACTTGAGTTTCCTGGCCAACCAAAACAGGAAGAAAGCATGTTAGGCCCTGGTCGGATAGCTCAGTTGGTTAGAGCATTGTCCTGACATACACGTATGTAACCAATTGCAGGTTACATTCCCAGTCAGGGCATATACAAGAATCAACCAATGAATGCATAAATAAGTGGAACAACACATTGATGTCTCTTCCTCTCTCTCTAAAATAAAAAACTAAAAAAAAAAAATTTTTTTAAAGCATGTTAGCACACTATTTTTGACTCTTTCACTCTGGGATGTGTTTCATAATTTCAAAATCTTTATAGCAGTTTATGTGGAAGTCAGGAATACCAAAATCACTTTAAACTAATATAATATTATATGTCAACTATACTTAATTTTAAAAAGTTGAATTAGTACAGTTTATAATTAATAAATGCAAACAAAAATGTGATAGTCTTAGAAAAATGAAATAAAGGGAAATGACTAAGAAAAGGGCAGGAAAAAAGATGAAAGACTTTCAAAATAACAGAGCTACAAAGAGAAAGAAAAGTATTATAAAAAGATGTAAGGACCCTGACCAGACAGCTCGGTTGGTTAGAGTGCCATGCCAACGCAAGGGGTGTGTGGGTTCAGTCCCTGGTCAGGGCACATATAGGAACGGACTGGTGTTTCTGTCAACCTCTCTCCCCCTTCTTCTCTTTCTCTCTGAAAAAAACAAAGTAGTGAGGGCTTGGAATCCACTGAGAAGGCCAGCACAGATGCTTTGGAGAGCCCAAGGTCAAGACTCAGAGATAGGTAACTACTGAAGAGCCAAGAGAAGAGGACAGGTGGGGATACTCTGACTGACAGAAAGATCTATACAAAGGGTTTGGCTTCCTGCAAACAATTGTGTGTTCATTTTGGGGCCCACCATATTAGCTGCAGAAAGAGGGATATAACAAAGTGATTCCACCAATGGAATAATACCCTCACAATATTACATTTTTACCTAAATTAGTATATAGTTTCTCACCCCAAAGATCACCGTCTTTTTAAATACAGTGTGTCTGTAAAGTCATGGTGCACTTTTGACTGGTCACAGGAAAGCAACAAAAGATGATAGAAATGTGAAATCTGCACCAAATAAAAGGAAAACTCTCCCAGTTTCTGTAGGATGATGTGGCAGCATGTGCACATGTGCAGATGATGACGTAACACCGTGTATACAATGGAGCAGCCCACAGCCATGCCAGTTGAGATGTGGATGGTACAGAGGAAGGTCAGTGTGTTCTGTGGCTCGCTAAATTCTAATCTGTGACCAAAGTGCAACGTGAATATCGGCGTGTTTATAACGAAGCTCCACCACATAGGAATAACATTACTCGATGGGATAAGCAGTTGAAGGAAACCGGCAGTTTGGTGGAGAAACCCCGTTCTGGTAGGTCATCAGTGAGTGACGAGTCTGTAGAGGCTATACGGGATAGCTACCTAAGGAGCCCTAAAAAATCTGTGTATGCGTGTGCTCGACAATTACACCTAAGCAAGACTACACAGTTCATAAGGTGTTAAAGAAACGTCTCTGTTTTATGGGGTACAGATTGCGGCTGTTGCACGCTATCAAACTGGCAGATAGACCCACATGATGCGCGTTTGCTACAGATATGCTTCGTGAGATCGACAATGATGCAAGATTTTTGCAGAAGATCGTGTTTAGCGATGAGGCGACCTTCCATATCTGTGGACATGTTCATCGCCATAATGGTCGAATATGGGCGGCTGAACATCCTCATGCCTACGTTGAGTACGAACGTAACACCCCTAAAGTGAACGTGTGGTGTGGCCTGATGCATGATAAGGTAATAGGCCCATTTTTTTTTTTCACAGAGCAGTCTGTGACGGCAAACACCTATCCTGACGTGTTGGAATCGTATGCAGTGCCACAATTTCCAGAAGGTGTCATCTTTCAACAGGACAACGCTCCTCACACTACAATGTTCGTGAGTTTCTGGATAGAACATTCCCCCAGCAGTGGATAGGCAGGGGTTCTGTCAAGCCATAGCCACCACGATCCCCGGATCTGACGCCCTTAGACTTTTACTTTTGGGGTTATGTGAAGCAACATGTGTACATTGAACGTATCAACGACATTAATCACTTAAAACAGAGAATCACAGACGTTATTCACTCTGTTACACCAGACGTCCTTACCTGTGTGTGGCAAGAACTTCACTATCGTTTGGATGTGTGTAGGGCAACAAATGGAGCCCACATTGAAGTGCACTGAATAGGTTTGAAACTGGGAGAGTTTTCCTTTTATTTGGTGCAGATTTCACATTTCTATCGTCTTTTGTTGCTTTCCTGTGACAGGTCAAAAGTGCACCATGACTTTACGGACACACTGTATTATGTTGTCTCAAACCATTCTTGAGAAGCATGAAGGAACTCATAATGGTCTGCCATTTATGTGTTGAACCTGAATCTCTGAAAAGTATAAACAAGTTAAACTAGACCAGAACTTGGGAGTCCTATTAAATATAGTATTTTATTTTAATTGAACTTTGAAAGCATGAAGCCTTAAGGTCAAAATTTTCATCTGAGATGTTTAAGTCTGTAGCCAGTCATTGGATGGTTAGAAGTTTGGCATGACCAATTCTTCACAGTCCATTTGCTAAATGACACATTATAAAAACAAGCACCACTGAAAAGGATGTGCTTGTTTCCAAAGCTTCAACTTCATTGTGGGCTGACTGTTTTATATTGGTCCTTGTCTAACCATTTTATGGTGCAAGAGGCTCTAAACCACATATATATGTTAAAGACTCCTTGAAATTTTCTCACATTGGAAAGGACCAGAAATACTAGATCAAATCCCAAGAAGTTGTCATTCTGGCCCCAGCATAAAGGCCACCCAGGATCAAGATCTTACAAATCTTGATTAAGATTTATTAGCCTGTGAGATGCTTATTCCTATAAAATAGCCTCTCTCTCTCTCTCTAACCCACAATTAGAAAACTTGTGCCCAGATCTCTTCCCGGTAGAAGAGCTGAGAATGCTAACTAAGAAAGCTCAGTAGAGGTACTCCAAAATAAACTAGCTGAACATGGAGAGAGATCCACACTCTGGTAATAGTTTAAGAAGGATCCAGAAATTGTAGCTTAAGTTGATACAATAGTTAGTTTGTGTCTTCCGAGGGCTTTGTCTATTTTCATTTAATTTGTCGAATCTATTAGCACAAAAAATGCACTGGCATGAAGTTGTTCATTCTGTTCCCCTAATGTGCTTTTAATATCTATCAAGTCTGTAATGATTGGCAATATTGGGCTGAAAGAGCCGTATTGGTTTGAGAAAGACGAGGCAGTGGGTAATTTGAGGCTGCTTTGATAGCCCATATGAGGCCATAAATTTCCAAAGAGCACTATTCCCCCCATCTCAGCCAAGAAATGCAGATTAGGCAAGTAAAAAAAGAAAAAAGAAAAGAAAGAAAAATTTTAAATGATTCTAGTGACGGGGCTGTTGGTCTGATTAGCTGCCCATTTGTCTGCAGGCTGCTTTCTCCTCCCATTCTATGCTCCCTGCCATTCGACTGCAGCTGCTGGTCAGGAAGCCCGAGGAAGGGGCTCCCTCTGGAGCTGATGGCAGTGGCACTTTGGGAAGTGCCAGCAGGGGGTAGGCTATAAAAAACAATTTGGTCTGGGAACAAAAGGCATCAATCACAGCAGTGTCATCAACCCCATCAACCCTGGATTTGGATGGGGGAAGAGTACTTTCTGGGTCACCTTGGAAGCAGGAAAAGAATAGACACATCATTTTACTTAGTCCTCTCCCCTTTCCCATGGACTAAAGTGTCTACTTAATTTAATAGGAAAGCTATGCTGACTACTTCACAGAGATCTTTTTCTTTGGTCATGTGCTTCCATGAAGTGGGAGAAAGCTATCTCATTTGCAGTCTCTATGTGAAATTGCCAGAATGACTGGACTCCACCTTTATTTAGTAAACTTTTCTGTAAGCCTGGGAGTTTCTGAGACATACGGAACTTTTGGAAAGCAATTATGGATCTTAAATGAAAGATGCAACATCAGTATAAGGAATGTTATTAGTGAGGGCCAAAACAAAAATAAAGAACCCAAGAGAAGCACCTGAAGTCACAGAAATAGCAAAGAAGAATTAAAACATTTCTGAATCAAAAAAATCAAAGCTTAATTTAAATAGTTCTTATAGTTAACTGCACAAGAGAACTGCAGTATTTCTGAGTTGGGAAAATACTTTGCAAAATTATCTGTGACTCTCACAAATCAAGCTAATCTGTGGCACCCTTAAACCAGGAAAGATAAACTATTGCCCTGCGTTCTCTTCTTCAAGTATAATTCTACTCTTCAAACCCCCCAAACAGAAGCTGAGGTAGGTATGCCCAGGCTAGACATTGTCCATATTTCTTCCCAAAGTATAAAAAGACTGGCAAGAGGCCTGGGAAGAAGGAGGTTTCACTGTCCTGGTCAGATGGCTCGGTTGGTTGGAGCATCATCCCAAAGCACAGAGTTTGTCGGTTTGATCCCCTGGTTGGGGCACATACAGGAATAGATTTATGTTCCTGTCTCTCCTTCTCTTCCTAAAATCAATACATTTAAAAAGAAATTTTTAAAGAAGGGGCTTCACCTCAGATCTAAACTTCTAAAGAAGAAAAATCTAAACTCTGCTTAGTTTTAAGTCATAAGAGAGCTGCATGCTTGCTTGCTTTCTTCCGTGAGTTCTTTGAGTACTAAAGAAAGGAACTGAATTAAATGATATATCTGAATTAACCAGGCTACAACCAAGAAATGCATTAAATTACCAGCACTTAACAATGACAAAAATATGCAGTAGGGCTTATGTCAGAACGCAGTATTCTCTCCCCTAATTACCTAAAAAGTAAACAAGAAGGCAGTCTTCTCATATTTCTATTCACTCTGTGCTACAATTTCCAGTTCTGGCCCATTAAATAATTACCACAAATGTGTCCAAATTAAATAATCCTATGGATAACCATATTATTTTTCATTTGTATGTATTTTTGTCTATTCTATCTTCAAAACATATTTCAAATTAGTAGTTTTTCTCTATTTTCCCCTCCACTAAAACACACACACACACGCACACGCACGCCAGAGATGACTTCCAGGATGGAATTGTTCTGCTATATATATAAGGCTGCCAGCCTTGGCTGGTTGGCTCAATAATAGAGCATCGGCCTGGCGTGTAGATGTTCTAGGTTAGATGCTGCGTCAGGGCACACAGGAGAAGCGACCATCTGTTTCTTCATCCCTCCCCTTCTCCCTTCTATCACTCTCTTCTTCTCTGAAGCCATGGCTCAGTTGGAGCAAGTTGTCTCTGGGTGTAGAGGATGGCTCCATGGCCTCGCCTCAGGGGCTGCAGTGTTGCTGAGCAATAGCGGAATGGCCCCAGGTGGGCAGAGCATCACCTAGTACGGAGCTTGCCAGGTGGATCCTGGTTGGGGCACATGTGGGAGTCTGTCTCTCTGACTGCTCACTTCTCATTTAAGAAAAATAAAAATACATAAAAATAGCCTGACCGGGCAGTGGTACAGTGGATAGAGCGTCTGACCGGGATGTGGAGGACCCAGGTTTGAGACCCTGAGGTCACCGGCTTGAGCACGGGTTCATCTGGCTTGAGCGCGGGTTCATCTGACTTGAGCAAAAGAAAAGCTCACCAGCTTGGACCCAAGGTCACTGGCTCGAGCAAGGGGTTACTCGGTCTGCTGAAGGCCTGCGGTCAAGGCACATATGAGAAAGCAATCAATGAACAACTAAGGTGTCTCAACGAAAAACTGATGATTGATGCTTCTAATCTCTCTCCGTTCCTGTCTATCTGTCCCTATCTATGCCTCTCTCTGACTCTCTGTCTCTCTGTCCCTATAATATATATATGAAATGCTGCCATTTTTTTTCTGAGAGGAGGCTCTTGTGAAAATGACATTGTGAACCTGTCACACAAAAATCACACTGTAGCCTGACCTGTGGTGGCACAGTGGATAAAGCATCAACCTGGGAACACTGAGGTCGCCAGTTCAAAACCCTGCACTGGTCTGGTCAGGGCACATATGGGAGTTGATGCTTCCAGCTCCTCCCCCTTTCTCTCTTTCTCTCTCACTCTGTGTCTCCTCTCTAAAAAAATGAATAAAATAAAATAAAAATTTTAAAAAAAGGAAAAAAAAATCACACTGTAAAAACTATTTGCTTTTTTCTACATGTTTTTGGCCATTGCTCAAAATATAGCAATCTATTATTTATCTTTAAGATTTTAATGTTGTATAAAAGGAGAGAGAAAAACATTGATTTGTTGTTCCACTCATTTATGATTCATTGGCTAATTCTTGTATGTGCTCTGACTGAAGATTGAAACTTGGCATATTGGGATGACACTGTAACCAACTGAGCTATGTGGCCAGGACTTGTTGACATTCTAAATGCTTCTAAATAGATACACTTTTCTATTAGGAAAAAAATTATACCCTAAACCTATATTTTACCTTAGATAATATTATCTGCTACACAAAACACAATTATTATTATTATTATTATTTTGGTAACAGAGAGAGACAGACAGAAAGGGAGAGAGATGAGAAGCACCAATTCTTTGTTGCAGCTCCTTAGTTGTTCATTGATTGCTTTCTCATATGTGCCTTGACGGCGGGCCTTCAGCAGACCAAGTAACCCCTTGCTGGAGCCAGTGACTTTGGGTCCAAGCTGGTGAGCTTTTTGCTCAAGCCAGATGAGCAATAAGCCTGCACTCAAGCTGGTGACCTCTGGGTTTCAAACCTGGGTCCTCCACATCCCAGTCCAATGCTTTATCCACTGTGCCACCGCCTGGTCAGGTGGGTTTCTTTTGTTTTTTAAGTAGAAGTATGCATTTTACAATGAAGTTGAAAACAATGAAGTTGTTTGTGATTTGTTCTCTGGAGGTCTTTATTTTAATTAGATTCTTCTGCAATTGGAAGGTGACAAAGTTTAGGTTTGTTGGGATTATTTTTCAGCAGCCAATCAGCTAACCAAATCTATGAAACAAAAACAACCACCATAACTTAGTAAACATTTAAATATTTTTTCAATATATAATATCAACTTAAAACTTAAACAGTTTTTTTTTAATTTACTTATTTAAATGATTTTAGTTACTGATTTTGAGAGAGAGAGTGAAAGTGGGGTAGGAGCAAGAAGCATCAACTCATAGTTGCTTCTTGTATGTGTCCTAACCCGGCAAGCCTGGGGCCTGGAACCAGCAACCTCAGCGTTGCAGGTCGATACTTCATTCACTGCGCCACCACAGGTCAGGTATTATTTTTATTTTTTTAATATTTATTTATTTATTTTAGAGAGAGAGAAAAGAGGAGAAGGAGCAAGAAACATCAATACATAGTACTTGCCTGACCTGTGGTGGCGCAGTGAATAAAGCGTCAACCTGGGAACACTGAGGTCACCGGTTCAAAACCCTGTACTTGTCTGGTCAAGGCACATGTGGGAGTTGATGCTTCCTGCTCCACCCCCCCTTTTCTCTCTCTCTCTTTCTCTCTCTCTCTCTCTCTCTCTGTCTCTCTTCTCTAAAATGAATAAATAAAAAGAATTTAAAAAAATACATAGTACTTGCTTCTCGTATGTGCCTTGACCAGGTAAGCCCAGGAATTTCCAATCAGCAACCTCAACATTCCAGGTTAATGCTCTATCCGCTGTACCACCACAGGCCAAGCCAAAACTTAAACAGTTTTAAAAATCACTTTAAGAATAATGAAAAAGCCAGACCAGGCAGTGGCGCAGTGAATAGAGCGTCGAACTGGGATGCTGAAGACCCGGGTTCGAGACCCCAAGGTCGCCAGCTTGAGTGCGGGCCCATCTGGCTTGAGCAAAAGCTCGCCAGCTTGAACCCAAGGTCACTGGCTCCAGCAAGGGGTTGCTCAGTCTGCTGAAGGCCCGCGGT
This sequence comes from Rhynchonycteris naso, assembly GCA_037038555.1. Classification (NCBI taxonomy): domain Eukaryota; kingdom Metazoa; phylum Chordata; class Mammalia; order Chiroptera; family Emballonuridae; genus Rhynchonycteris; species Rhynchonycteris naso. Next base: position 99,686,470 of record CM073003.1, read on the forward strand.
CAAGGCACATGTGAGAAAGCAATCAATGAACAACTAAGGTGTCGCAAAGGCAATGAAAAACTAATGATTGATGTTTCTCATCTCTCTTCTTTCCTGTCTGTCTGTTCCTATCTATCCCTCTCTCTGACTCTCTCTCTGTCCCTATAAAAAAAAAAAATTATATAAAATTCCAAGGAGCTTTAAATAGCCAAAACAATCATGAAAAAAGAACAAATTTGAAGAATTATCTGACTTTGTTCTTCCCAATTTCAAAATCTTCAACACTACAGCAATCCGTGCCCTGGCTGGATGGCTTGGTTGGTTAGAGCATCATCCCAATATGTGAAGGTTGCTGGTTCAATCCCCAGTCAAGGCATATACAATCAACTAATGCATGCATAAATAAGTGAAACAACAAATTAATGTTTCTCTCTCTCTCCCTCTCTAAAATCAATAAACAAACAAACACACAGCAATCCAAACAGTGTGGTTCTGGCAGACAGATAAGACATGTAGACCAATGGAAATACAATGAGAGTCCAGAAATAAATTCTGATAAATATACAAAAATTAATTGAAAATGGATAAACAACCTGACCAGGCAGTGGCTTGGTGGACAGAGGGTCTGCCTGGGATGCTGAGAACCCAAGTTTGAAACCCCAAGGTTGCTGGCTTGAGCATGGGCTTATCCAGCTTAAGCATGGGATCATAGACATGACAAACATAAATGTATATTTTCTATTTAAAAATCTAAAAAGTAATCAAATAAAATAAAAATTTCAATATTATGAAAAACAAAAATGTTGAACAAAAATTTTAAAGTATATATGTACTTTTATCATTTCTTTATATAAATTATACACAAAACAATGTTCAGCAATTGAAGGATACAATAATTGAAAGTATATTTAGAAACAATGTTTTTAGAGTTAAAACAGCAAAAAAATAAGTAATCAAAAGTTCTACATACAGAAGTATCTAAATGTTATATAAAAATTTTTAAAAACAACTCTCAGTACTTAAACTGTTCTAAAGAATAAAATGCTTTAGATATGAAAGTTATAGTCAATATTCTTTAGTGTGAATAAAAAGATTTCTTACACAAGGATCTGCTGGTTTTTGCTTACAAAGCTCTGTGAGTCCTTTAAGCAGAGTTGGTGTTACATATAAATTTAAATAGTCCTTGGCAGCTTGTCCAATTGGAATGGGCTCAACAATCACTGCAAATACAAATTTATCCCCATTAAAGCAAACATAAATAATGAAATATTATAAAGTCATTAAAAAAGACACCTTCAAAGAATTTTTAATGGCATGCAAAATACTTACAGAGTTTTCTTTAAGGAAACAGAACTAGACACATAGCATAATAGTTGGTTAAAAAACACACAAGCAGCCTGGCCTGTGGTGGCGCAGTCGATAAGCATGTTGACCTGGAACACTGAGGTCACTGGTTCAAAATCCCGGCTTGTCCCATCAAGGTACATATGACAAGCAATCAGTGAACAACTAAAGTGAAGCAACTCTGAGCTGATACTTCTCCAGCTCCCTCACCTCCCTCTGTAAAATCAGTAAAATAAAATCTGAAAAAAAAATGATTCACATGTATCTTTATGTATGTAGATGGATGTTTACATTTCTCTTGAGTGGGTAGTTTTTGCTAGGAGTAGAATTACTAATGGAGTTATCTGGTAAGCTTAATATTTTGAGAAACTGCCAAACTGTTTTTCAAAAGTGGCTATAATATTTTACAATAATGTATGAGGCCTGACCAGGCGGTGGCACAGTGGATAGAGCGTCGGACTGGGATGTGGAGGACCCAGGTTTGAGACCCCGAGCTTGCCAGCTTGAGCGCGGGCCCATCTGGCTTGAGCAAAAATCTCATCAGCTTGGACCCAAGGTCGCTGGCTCCAGCAAGGGGTTGCTCGGTCTGCTGAAAGCCCATGGTCAAGGCACATGTGAGAAAGCAATAAACAACTAAGGTGTTGCGACGGCAACAAAAAACTAATGATTGATGCTTCTCACCTCTCTCTGTTCCTGTCTGTCTGTCCCTATCTATCCCTCTCTCTGACTCTCTGTTCCTGTAAAAAATAATAATAATAATGTATGAGGATTTGATCATAGCCATTCTAGTGGGTATGCCATAGTATCTCATTGTGGTTTTATTTTGCATTTCTCCAATGATTATATTGAACACTTTTTTATGTGCATATTAGCCATTCATACGTTGTCTTTTATGAAATGCTTATTCAAATCTTTTGCCCTTTTTAAAAAATTGATTGATTTTACGGGGGGGGGGGAAGGGAGGAAGAGAAAGAGAAGATGGAGACAGAAACATTGATTGATTGTTGTTCTTCTTATTTATACATTTGTTAGTTGATTTTTCTGTATGAGAGAGAGAGAGACAGACAGAGAGATGAGAAGCATCAACTTGTAGTTGCAGCATTTTTTAGTTGTTCATTGCTTTTCATACGTGCCTTGACCAGGGGGTTCCAGCTGAGCCAATGACTCCTTGCTCAAGCCAGTGACCTTGGGTTCAAGCCAACGACCTTAGGCTCAAGCCAGCAACCATGGGATCATGTCAACGATCCTGCGCTCAAGCCAGATGAGCCCACGCTCAGGCCGGATGGGCCTGTGCTCATCGGTTGATTCTTGTATGTACCCTGACTGGGGATCAAACCCACAACGTTGGTGCATTGGGACAATGCTCTAATCAACTGAGCTACTGGCCAGGGCCTTTCCCAAAATTTTTTTGGTTTTTTGACAGAAACGGAGAGAAACAGAGAGAGGGACAGATAGGGACAGACAGGCAGGAAGGGAGAGAGATGACAAGTATCAATTCTTCGTTGCATCTCCTTAGTTGTTCATGGATTGCTTTCTCATATGTGCCTTGCCTAGGGGGCTACAGCAGAGTGAGTGACCTCTTGCTCAAGCCAGCGACCTTGGGCTCAAGCCAGCGACCTTGGGCTTTAAGTCAGCCACCTTTGGGCTCAAGCCAGCAACCATGGGGTCATGTACATGATCCCACGCTCAAGCCAGTGACCCTGCACTCAAGTTGGTGAGCCCACGCTCAAGCCAGTCACATCGGGGTTTCAAACCTGGGGCCTCTGTGTCCCAGTCCGACACTCTATCCATTGCGCCACGGCCTGATCAGGCTCTTTTCCAATTTTTAATTGGGTTGTATATCTTCTAATTGAGTTATGAGTTCTTTATACAAGGCTGGGTAAAAGTACGTTTACAGCTGTGAGTACACGAAACAGTTTATTCTTGTAATATTAGTTATCAATTTTTGTACTATTTCCCACACAAAAAAACTATAAACCTACTTTGCCCCATGCTGTATATCCTGGATACAAGTCCTTTATCTGATACATGATTTGCAAATATTTTCTCCCAATCTGTGGCTTATCTTTTCATGTTCCTTTTTATTTTTTTATATTTTTCCATTGATTTGAGAGAGGGAAATAGGAAGAGAGGGAAAGAGAAAGAGAGAGAGAGTAGCATCAACTCATTGTTCCACTTAGTTGTGCACTCATTGGTTGCTTGTCATATGTGTCCTGACTGGGACTGAACCCGTGATCTCAGTGTGCAGGGACAACACTCTATTCACTGAACCACACTGGCTGGGCCTCTTTCCATATTTTTTCTTTTTTAAAAGATTTTATTTGTTTATTTGAGAGAAGAGAGACAGAAAGAGAAGGTGGAGAGGATCAGGAAGCATCAACTCCCAGATGTGCCTTGATCAAGCAAGCCCTGGGTTTCGAACCAGCGACCTCAGTGTTCCAGGTCGACACTTTTTCCACTGCACCACCACAGGTCAGGAATTATATGAATTTAATTCTAGATTCTCAATTCTATTCCATTGATTTATATGTCTTTCCTTATGTTAGTACCATACTGTCTTAATCATTGTGACTTTATAATAAGTCTTTTATTTTAAGACTTGTTTAAAATCTATTTTAGAGAGAGAGGAAGGGGGGGAGAAAGAGAAAGAGAGAGAGAGAGAGAGAGAGAGAAACATCGATTTGTCGTTACATTTATTTATGCTTTCATTGGTTGATCCTTATATGTGCTCTGGCCTGGGGTTGAATCCACAACCCTGGTGCCTCAGGATAATGCTCCAATGAATTGAGCTACCCAGTAAGGGCAATTCAATATAAATTTTAGAACCAGGTTGTCGATTTCTACATAAATGCATGCAAGAGTTTGATAGAGACTGCATTAAATTTATTGATCAATTTAGAGAGTATTGACATCTTGACAACATTGACTCTCCTGATCCATGAATGTGTGGTGTCTATTTTTTTTTCAATGTTTATTTGATTGATATTAGAGAGAGGAAGGGAGAGAGCAAGGGAGAGACAGGAACACTGATCAACTTCTGCATGCGTTCTGACCAGGGAATGAACCAGCAACCTCTGTGCTTTGGGACAATACTCCAACCAAGTTGTCCAGCCAGGACTGGTTGTCTATTTAGATACTCTTTAATTTCTCTTAGCAATGTTTTACACTTTTTGGTGTACAAAAATTACACTCTTTTTTTATGATAGAGACAGATAGAGGGATAGATAGGGACAGACAGATAGGAAGGGAGAGAGATGAGAAGCATCAATTCTTCATTATAGCATCTTATTTGTTCATTGATTGCATTCTCATATGTGCCTTGATAAGGGGGGGGGGGTATAGCAGAGTGACCCCTTGCTCAAGCCAGTGACCTTGGGCTCAAGCTGGTGAGCCTTGCTCAAACCAGATGAACCCGCGCTCAAGCTGGTGACCTTGGGGTTTCAAACCTGGGTCCTCCACGTCCTATTCCAATGATCTATCCACTGTGCCACCTGGTCAGGCAAGAATTAGACTCATTTTGTTAAGTTTATTCCTAAGTATTTTATTATTTTTTTTTTTACTTTTAAAGATTTTATTTATTGATTTTACAGGGAGGGGGTTTGAGAAGTATTAACTCATAGTTGCTTCATTTTAGTTGTTCATTGATTGCTTATCGTATGTGCCTTGACTGGACAAGCTGAGGGTTTCGAACAGGCAACCTCAGCATTCCAGGTAGATATTTTATCCACTGTGCCACCACAGGCCAGGGCTAAGTATTTTATTTTTTTATTTATTTTATTTTTATTTTTTAAAGGGACAGAGAGAGAGTCAGAGAGATGGACAGACAGGGACAGAAAGCAGACAGGAACAGAGAGAGGTGAGAAGCATCAATCATTAGTTTTTCATTGCCGTTGTGACACCTTAGTTGTTCATTGATTGCTTTCTCACATGTGCCTTGACCGCGGGCCTTCAGCAGACCAAGCAACCCCTTGCTGGAGCCAGCAATCTTGGGTCCAAGCTGGCGAGCTTTTGCTCAAGCCAGATGGGCCTGCGCTCAAGCTGGTGACCTCGGGGTCTTGAACCTGGGTCTTCCGCATCCCAGTCCAATGCTCTATCCACTGCGCCACCGCCTGGTCAGGCTAAGTATTTTATTTTTATTATTATATTATTAAAGATTTTATTTATTCCTTTTAGAGAGGGGGAGGGAGAGAGAGAGACAGAAGGGGAAGGAGCAGGAAGCATCAAGTCCCATATGCGCCGTGACCAGGCAAGACTGGGGTTTTGAACAAGCAACCTCAGCATTCCAGGTCAATGCTTTACCCACTGTGCCACTATATGTCACAGATCAAGCCAGCATTTTATTGTTTTTAATGCTATTATTTTTATTTATTATTTTTTTTTACAGGTACAGAGAGAGGGATAAATAGGGACAGAGAGATGGGAACTGAGAGAGATGAGAAGCATCAATCATCAGTTTTTCATTGCGACACCTTAGTTGTTCATTGATTGCTTTCTCATATGTGCCTTGACCATAGGCCAAGTAATCAGCAGACCAAGTAATCCCTTGCTCGAGCCAGCGACCTTGGATCCAAGCTGGTGAGCTTTTTGCTCAAGCCAGATGAGCCTGCACTCAAGCTGGCGACCTCGGGGTCTCAAACCTGGGTCCTCTGCATCCCAGTCCAATGCTCCATCCATTGCACCACCACCTGGTCAGGCTTTAATGCTATTATAATTGAAATTATTTCCTTAGTTTCCTTTTTTAATTGTTTCTACTTCATCTATTTTTGCTGACCATTTACTATTTGTCTCTGACACCTAGTGCTGGATGAATTCATGAGAAAATAAAAAGTGTTTTCATGTTTCTACATAATGAACTTTCATTGAACTTTTTAATGCTTTTAAATGACATTCATAATTTTTACATTGCATTGTATATTTTCATAGACTTTTAAAATGAGATCCTCTTGAGAGCAGGGACATCCTATTTGACTTAATATTTATTAAGTTGGTAACTCAACAGATTTGTTGAATAGATGGAATATAACAAAGTTTAGCAGCCTTCCCTATTGAAAGGGAAGAGCACCACCTTTCTCAAGGGTTAAGAACATATCTCTGAATATCTTTATAACTTGTTTTAGTCTCTCATCATTTATGGTTTTGCACATAATTATTGATAAACAAGGTAGAGCTCATACCACAAACTCTGAGAACTTATTCCAAATAACTTCTTATCCCCACAGCAAAAGATCTGCAGTGTGGCAGGTAACTGATCACTTATATTTATCCTACAACTGCTGCTTCTCAAATGTCTAACTATATCTTTTAAATTCATGTCCAGAGGATTAAAGAATGGGTAAAATAAAAGGCAATCTAAAATTACAGTTTAGGGCCTGACCTGTGATGGTACAGTGGGATCAAGCGTCAACCTGGAACACTGAGGTTGCCGGTTCGAAACCCTGGGCTTGCCTGGTAAAGGCACATATGGGAGTTGATGCTTCCTGCTCCTCCCTCTTCTCTCTCTTTCTCTCTCTCTCTCTCTCTCTCTCTCTCTCTCTCTCTCTCTCTCTCCTCCTTGAAAAGAAATTGAATTAAAAAATAAAATAAGCCTGACCAGGCGGTGGCGCAGTGGATAGAGCGTCGGACTGGGATGCGGAAGACCCAGGTTCTAGACCCTGAGGTCGCCAGCTTGAGCGCAAGCCCATCTGGCTTGAGCAAAAAGCTCGCCATCTTGGACCCAAGGTCGCTGGCTCCAGCAAGGGGTTGCTTGGTTTGCTGAAGGCCCGGGGTCAAGGCACATGTGAGAAAGCAATCAATGAACAACTAAGGTGTCACAACGGCAATGAAAAACTCATGATTGATGCTTCTCACCTCTCTTTGTTCCTGTCTGTCTGTCCCTATCTATCCCCCTCTCTGACTCTCTCTCTGTCCCTGTAAAAAAGAAAAAATAAAATAAAGTCTTTAAAAAATAAAATAAAATTACAGTTTAGGGATATAACCCTATGAGTAAGAAAAATTTCTACGTAAGATAAAGTAAACCTTGACCAGATAGCTTGGTTGGTTAGGGCATCATCCCGAAGTGCAGAGGTTGCTAGATTGATACCAGGTCAGGGCACATACAGGAGCAGATTGATGTTTGTCTCCTTCTCTCGCTAAAATCAGTAAGTAAAAAATGAAAGCCTGACTGGTGGTGGCGCAGAGGATAGAACATTGATCTGGGATGCTGAGGTTCCAGGTTCAAAATCCCAAGGTCGCTGGCTTGAGTGCAGGTTCACCAGTTTGAGCATGGGATTATGATCCCTTTGCCTCTGACTTGAGCCCAAAGGCTGCTGGTTTGAAGCCCAAGGTCACTGGCTTGAGCAAGGGGTTATTGGCTCAGCTGGAGGTCCCCAGTCAGGGCACATATAAGAAGCAATCAGTGAACAACTAAAATGACGCAACTATGAGTGATGCTTCTCATCCTCTCCTTTCTTGTCTTTCTCCCTTCCTGTCTCTCTCTCTCTCTCTCAAAATAATAAAAGAAAATAAGATAAAATGAGTTTCTATTCTATTTTAGCTAAAAGCTAAACAGGATGCCTGACCAGGCGGTGGCGCAGTGTATAGAGTGTTGGACTGGGATGTGGAAGACCCAGGTTCGAGACCCCGAGGTTGCCAGCTTGAGCGCGGGCCCATCTGGCTTGAGCAAAAGCTCGTTAGCTTGGACCTAAGGTCGCTGGCTCCAGCAAGGGGTTGCTCAGTCTGCTGAAGGCCAGCGGTCAAGGCACATGTGAGAAAGCAATCAATGAACAACTATGGTGTTGCAACGGCAATGAAAAACTAATGATTGATGCTTCTCATCTCTCTCTGTTCCTGTCTGTCTGTCCCTATCTATCCCTCTCTCTAACTCTCTCTCTGTCCCTGTAAAAAAAAAAAAAAAAGCTAAACAGGAAAAGCCCAATTCACTAGTAGGACTAAACCTAAAGTACTACCACATTTTAAAAAATCTGTTTAAGATACACTTCAAAATAATACAGAAGCAGGATAAGAAGTAGGAGCAGGGGTTATAGATGAAATAAGACTGATCACAACTGTTGAAATTGGGTGATGGGCTCATTAGGGGTTTATTATATTATTCTATTTTTATGTATGTTTGAAATTTTCCACAAGAAACAGTTCTGAAGAAAAAGATACCTCAATGAAATGGATATGTGACAGAAATGAGATCAGTAAGAATAAAATATGTAAGTAGGCAAATCCTTCTGTATACAAATATCTATAAAACAGTTTTTGTTTAAAAATAAGGACTTTTAGGCCCTGGTCAGTTAACTCGGTTAGAGCATCATCCCAATATGCCAAGGTTGTGGGTTTGACCCCCGGTCAGAGAACATACAAGAATCAACCAGGGAATGTATGAATAAGTGGAACAACAAAATTGATGTTTCTCTCTCTCTGTCTCTAAAATCAATAATAAAAAAGTGTAAAAATTGGGACTTTTAAATATCTAGGATAGTTTTCAGCTTTCTTTGAATAAATCTTCAGTATAAAATACTGAAGAACAAGTCTAAATGAGTAAGAATAAAAATAACATGCCCAAAAAAAAAAAACCCACAAAAGCCTTCGAAACTACCTGATGCTTTGCATTTTTTTCTTTAGAATGAAAAATCACCAAATTTTCTTCTCTAAAATGATTGAAAACAGACTAAAAAACACATGCTGTCCTCATTGTGCCCATTGGAAAAGATTTATAATCTCTATAACTGAATAGAAATAAACAAAAAATGTCCCGAGAATTATTAATTTCACAATTGCATGTTTTTTATGCAAACAGTAAGCTGTTAGAGAAAATGGTAAGTCAACCATCATTTCTAAGGGATATTCTTTTTTTCATGTGTAACAATCTACACTGATGCATTAGACATAACTAAGAGAAAAGAAATTATAACACAGAAGAAAAAAAGAAACCCTAAATATGTCTAGTCCAAAAAAAAGAGAAAGAAAAAAGTAAACTCTTTTCAAAAGATTTAATCGACAAAGTTCAGATCTGAGGAAAATGTTGAGTTTTTCATTCTCAGCTTCGAGCCATACATATTTATTGAATTAGTGAGAGAAGAAGGGGGACAGAGAGAAACAGGAACATCAATCTGTTCCTGTATGTGCCCTGACCAGGTATCGAACTGGCAATCTCTGCGCTCCAGGATGACACTCTAACCAACTGAGCTATGTGGCCAGGGTGGCTTCAAGTTTTAGTAACTATAACTTGAAAATATGACAAAATATACTGGAGACACACATCTTCCTTCCCAGTTATTCTCCAAAATGAATGAAAATGCAAACTATAAAAAGATGCAATCGACCTGGCTGACCTGTGCTGGCGCAGTGGATAAAGCATCACCAGTTCAAAACCCTGAGCTTGCCTGGTCAAGGAACATATGGGAGTTGATGCTTCCTGCTCCTCTCCTCCCCCTTCTCTCTCTCTCCTCTCCCTCTTTCTCTCCTCTCTCTAAAATGAATAAAATCTTACAAAAAAAAAGCATGCAACTGACTAACTACACATCTGTAACTCACCTTCAGGAAACATGAATCGAATTTCTCTTTCTGCTGCAGCAAAATCATAACTCCCATGAAGTGCATTCCTTAGTTCATCTGTGCCATAAATTGCCCTTAGACTAAAATCAAGTTAAAGATGATGACCATCCAATCTGACATCCTTTTTCTTACGTTCCACATATGCATTCTATTTACATATTTTACAAAAGCTTTGCCACTTCTCACAAATGGAGGTTTTAAGCTTGAATTTAAGCTTAAATCTCCTCAGATGAGGGTCAAATATATTCAAATCTGCAGGAGGGAAAATAGGAGAAAACAGGAGTTCTCTGGATGAAAAGAGATGTCATTTTGTGAGAAGTGAAAAAGTAATATATTCAAACGTGCAGGAACTCAATGTCTTCTGGTTTCCACACATTAACAATAATGCTGCAAAAATCTGGATTTCTGGTCCTGTATTATCAATATTCTTTTAAAATACCACACCAGTTTTCCCATAAAAAATCCTACGTCAGTGGCAGTTTAATTCTAGGACAAGGGAATAAAATAAATCAAACATAAAGCAGACATTCCCTGAGGCCTTTTGTGGTATTTGGTATTAAGATAGACATTTATAGTTAAAACATAATATGGGCCTTCCTGCCACAAAAACAAAAAACAGTTAAAAATTTAGGGGAACTTTCAAATGAAATAACATTCCTACTAGAATGAAATCAGATTTTTTTTTCCTTTTCTTAGTTGGATTACCTTTTTCCCCTAGAAAAGTTACCTGTCTGCATGTGTTTCCTTAGCTATTAAGCTATTACTTGGTCCCAAAAGTTCCTTCCAGTAAGAGATGGCTTTATGTCTACCTAATATCATGGCAACAAGTGGTCCCGAACTCATGTAAGCTGTTAAATTGGGGAAAAACATTTTCCCATACTGTTCCACATAAAAGTTGCTACATTGCTCAGGGCTGAGACGCAGTTTTCTTCTCTATAAGAGAAATAAAGTTAACAAAAGCATTTAACATGACAGTTCAATAATACCTCATTAAGTCATTAACAACTTGAAATTAGTACCAATCTGATTACAAATTTAAGATTTACTTTTGTATTATAGAGAAAGGGTAAGGTAAGATAATAAAATGTAGGCTGTAAATAAAATTATAAGAATAATTTATCCTACTTAAGAAAAACTATTTGCCTGACTAGGTGGTGGCACAGAGGATAGAGCATCAGCTTGGGATGCTGAGGACCCAGGTTTGAAACTCTGAGGTTGCCAGCTTGAGCACAGGCTCATCTGGCTTGAGCATGCGGTTGCTGGCTTGTGTGTGGGATCATAGACATGACCCCATGGTAACCAACTTGAACCTAAAGGTCACTGGCTTGACGCCCAAGCTCACTGGCTTGAGCCCAAGCTCACTGGCTTGATCAAGGGGTTGCTGGCTCAGAGGGGCCCCTGGTCCAGGTACATATGGGAAAGCAATCAATGAATAACTAAGGTGCCACAATGAAGAATTTATGCTTCTCATCTCTCTCCCTTCCTTTCTATCTATCCTTACCTTTCCCTCTCTCTTTCTCGCTTAAAAAAAACTAAAAAACACTATTTTTGTTTGTTTAACAGCTTCCTTCAACATATGGTTTATTTATTTATTGTGACAGAGACACAGAGACAGAGAAATGGACAGATAGGGACAGAGAGACAGGAAGGGAGAGATGAGAAGCATCAATTCTTCATTGCAGCACCAGTTGTTCATTGATTGCTTTCTCATATGTATCTTGACTGGGGGGCTGCAGCATAGCGAGTGACCCCTTGCTCGAGCCAGCAACCTCGGGGTTTCGAATCTGGGTCCTCTGGGTCCCAGTCTGACACTCTATTCACTGCGCCACTGCTTGGTCAGGCAAGATATGGTTTATTAATGATAAATTCATCATATCTCCTTCCTCAAGTAAAAACACTCCAATCATAGGCCCTGGCCAGGTAGCTCAGAGCATTGTTCCAACAAGCTACAAGTCTGATCCCAAGTCAGGGTGCATACAAGAATCAACCAATGAGCCCTGGCTGGATAGCCCGGTTGGTTAGAGCATTGCCCTGAAACATAGAGGTTGCTGGATTGATCCCTAGTCAGGGGACATACAGAAATAGATTGATGTTCCTGTCTGTGTCTCTCCCTTTCTCTCTCTATAAAATCAATAAAATAAACATTTAAAGAAAAAATAACCAGGCCCTGGCCGGTTTGCTCAATGGTAGAGCATCAGTCTGGCATGTGGATGTCCTGGGTTCAATTGCTGGTCAGGGCACAAAGAAAAAGCACCAATCTGCATCTCCATCCCTCTCCCTCTTGCTTCTCTCTGTCTCTCTCTGTCTCTCAGTCTCTCTCTCTCTCTTGCTCTTCCTCTCCTGCAGCCATGGCTCAATTGGAGCGAGTTGGCCTCAGGTGCTGAGGATGGCTCTATGATCACAGCCTCAGGTGCTAAGAAGAGCTAGGTTGCTGAGCAATGGAGCAATGCCCCAGATGGGCAGAGCATCACCCCCTAGTGGGCTTGCTAGGTGGATCCTTGTCAGGGAGCATGCAGGAGTTGGTCTCTGCCTCCCCTCCTATCACTGAATAAAAAATAAAAAAAAAATCAATCAATGATGGTATGAATAAGTGGAACAACAAATCAATGTCTCTCTTTCTCCCCCTTTCTATCTTTCTAAAAATCAATTTTAAAAAATCACTCCCATCGCCAGTTCAAAACCCTGCACTGGTCTGGTCAAGGCACATATGGGAGTTGAGCTTCCAGCTCCTCCCCCCTTTCTCTCCTTCTCTCTCTCTCTCACTCTGTGTCTCCTCTCTAAAATGAATAAAATAAGCCTGACCTGTGGTGGCGCAGTGGATAAAGCGTCGACCTGGGAACACTGAGGTCGCCAGTTCAAAACCCCAGGCTTGCCTGGTCAAGGCACATATGGGAGTTGATGCTTCCAGCTCCTCCCCCCTTCTCTCTTTCTCTCTCTCTCTCTCTCTCTCTCACTCTGTGTCTCCTCTCTAAAATTAAAAAAAAAAAAAATTAAAATGAATAAAATAAAAATTAAAATAAATAAATAAATAAATAAAAAAGGGCTATCTCTTACAAAAAAAAAAAAATCACTCCCATCACTAGTATGTTGTTGATGTATACTTTGTATACCTTAAAGCAGTGGTTCTCAAACTTTTTAAAGTCGGGGTGCATTTAAAATCTTACAAATAACTGTAGGCACACTATATACAAACTTCTGAGAAATATGTTATAATAATTAAGTCAAATATTAAAGAAAAAATATAAAGTCCAAGTGTGCTTTCATGGTAAACGAAATAATTACGACAAAACTAAATTTATTCTGACATTAAAAAACATTTTTATGTTAACATTTTTTGAGTTATGCTTTTTTAGAATTCATAAAAAAGAGGGGTTAAAAAATTAAAGAAAACAACAGAAAAGTTATCTTTTTATATATATAGATACATTCTTAGTAAGATTTAGTAAATTCGGCAGGTCCTGGCACAAATGTGTTAAGTTTTTTCATTCTTGTATTTATGAGAAACATGAACCTGATGTGTCCTAGCGATTTCTTCAATGTTTGGGCATATATTTGAAATGCAAACTCTCATTTCCTCATCAATACATTGAAGAATTCCTCTCTTTTTACTCTTAATTGTGTTGAGTGCAGGAAAACCCACCATACATATCATCTTAACTTTACACCAAACAGAGGATAGAAGAAACTTGCCTCCAGTCTTTCCGGGGAACATGGGGGGTAATGTAAACAATCCAGCACCACAGCTTCACAGCCTTTTGCAACCTAATCAGGCAAATGAGGTGGGGGGTTGGGCAGACTGTCAGTTTACAGCCAATTCCCCCACACCTCTGCCCCCCAAAAATCTAAACTCCAAAAACCCTGTTGGTTTTTTGGTCCCCAACAGGCACATATTTCTCTGGAATACCATAGGGCGCACCTGGAAATCTTCTAGGGCACAGCAGTGCGCCCCGGCGCACACTTTGAGAACCACTGCCTTAAAGTGATAAAACTGAATTTTATAATATTCCAATTAATTTTCCTATCTATCTGTGGTATTTTCCTATTTAGTATAAAAATTTTCTACTTTTATTGGGAGCTGGCCTCTCTGTGGTACTTTGAAATAACATGTAGTATAATGAATGATGCAGTAAACAAGTTTTTCACTTGAACACAAAAGCTATGTAACCCTCTTTTCTTTTTTTAAATTCTTTTCTTTCTCTTTTTGAAGCTGTGTATTGTTTTTTATATATACAATTTTATTTATTCATTTTAGAGAGGAGAGAGAAAGAGTAGGGGGGGCAGGAAGCATCAACTCCCATATGTGCCTTGACCAGGAAAGCCAGGGTTTCAAACTGGGGCCTCAGCATTCCAGGTCAATGCTTTGTCCATTGCACTACCACAGGTCAGGCAGAAGCTGTGCATTTTTATTCTGGTTCTGCCATAAATATGCTGATTCAGGCCCTGGCTGGTTGGCTCAGTGGATAGAGCGTCAGCCTGGTGCACAGACATCCTAGGTTCAATCTCCAATCAGGGCATACATGAGAAACAACCATCTGCTTCTCTTCCCTTCCCACTACCCCTTCTCTCTCTCTTCCTCTCTTGCAGGCAGTGGCTGGATTGGTTCAAGTGTTGGCCCCGGGGAGCTGAGGAGACCTCAGTTGGTCTGAGTGTCAGCCTCAGGCACTAAGTATAGCTCAGCTGATTCAAGCATCAGCCTCACATGGGGGTTGACGGGTGGATCCGCATGAACAGGGTTCTACTTGACTCTCTATCTCCTCTCCTCTCACTTAAAGAAAAAATATTGATTCACTGTAACCTTAAGAACATCAGTTGGCACTGTTTATTAAATTGAAAAAATATCAAATGTTTAGGAAAAGTAAATGTTATTTTCTTTACAAAAGAGAGACTGTATAAATAAATCATTAAATTTAAAAAATCATAGAAGCTGAATCAGTCATTCTTTCTAATTGGAAAGCATTGTACTTTCCCAAAAACAGTGGTTCTTAAGCTTTTTTGAGGTACCGAACCCACCAGTTTCATATGTGCATTCACCGAACCCTTCTTTAGTGATAAATAAAATATGATTTTTTTTTCCAAATTCAAGACATAGGTATATGTTTTTTTACTGGTGCACAAAATGAGCCGTGCATGAATATCACCTTGCTCAAAGAACAAAACCAACAAAGTGCATGAACTCACAACAAATTACGGTATTACTTTATTCTGGCCTCCGTGGCAGAGGCTTCTCCGAACCCCTGAGACCGACTCATCGAACCCCTAGGATTTGATAGAACCCAGGTTAAGAACCATGGCCCTAAAAGCAGCTATTTGAGTGCTTTAACAGAATTATACATTATAGCCTGGCCTGTGGTGGCACAGTGGATAGAACGTCAACCTGGAACACTGAGGTCACCAATTTGATACCCTGGGCTTGCTCAGTCCAGACACATATGACGAGCAAGCAACAATTAAAATAAAGCAACTATGAATTGATACTTCTCACTCCCTTCTTCCTTTTCTGTAAAATTAATAAATAAAATACATTTTTAAATTATAAATTATTACTATTTTTCAACTCCACATAAAGGTAGATCATGAGGAAAAAGGCTAAAAAATATAAGAGAGAAAGTCAAAGGAAGACTTCTGGCTGGAGTAAGGATGATGACATACAGAGATAAGTCTCAAAATGAAGGCTAAAAATCTCTACAATTAAGGCAAAAATCCAGCTTTCTAAAATAGGTTAGATTTTCCTGAGAGTATAGTGTGAATTTTACAAAGTGACCTCTTTCGTTTTTTTCTTTTTTTTTAGCAAGAGAGAGAGAGAGAAAGAAAGAGACACAGACAGACAGGAAGGGAGAGAAATAAGAAGCATCAGTTCTTTGTTGTGGTACCTTAGTTGTTCATTGATTGCTTTCTCATATATGCCTTGACTGGGGGGCCCCAGCCAAGCCAGTGACCCCTTACTCAAGCCAGTGAGCTTGGGCTCAAGCCAGCAAGCTTGGGCTTCAAGCCAGCAACCTTTGGGCTCAAGCCAGCGGCCACTGGGTCATTTCTATGATCCCATGCTCAAGCCAGTGACTCTGCACTCAACCCAGCAACCTTGGGGTTTTGAACCTGGGTCCTCAATGTCCCAGGCCAACAGTATCCACTATCCCACCACCTGGTCATGCAAGTGACCAAACTCTTAAAGAGCCTTCTGAAACTACCACATGTCCTCAGGTTTCAGAAACTTGGTAAAATTGCTTGGTTTGCAGCAGAGATCTAAACTACCCCGACCAAGAAACTTGGGAATATGCTTACTTATGTGGGTCAGCACCGCATGAACAGGGTTCTACTTGACAAGAATGACATCCCCACCAGTCAAGGACCAATTACTATAAAAAAAGGTTCTGACATCTGTTCTCATATTAAAATACATATAGCCAACAAATAGAAGAAATTTCAGAAGTTACAATAGCACCTGATTTAGTATAATCCTTGATTCTACTACAGTGTGTCCGTAAAGTCATGGCGCACTTTTGACTGTGTGACCAGTCAAAAGTGCACCATGACTTTACGGACACACTGTATTTAAAATTAAGACATGCCAATATTTGTGATTTTTATGCATATTGGTGTTGGTGTTTTCATTGTTGTTGCTGGCTTAAAAACTAAAAATCTCTTCTGTTGCAAAGTAAGCCCTCATTTGCCACATGCGCTTAAACAGGGGGAAGCTTCCTTCTTAGGTGTGCTAACTAATGTGACATAACTATAAAAATTAAGGTTCATCTTAAATTAAAGTTGATTCTGAATCAATGATTACATCAGGTTACTTTTAAATTAGATCAGGTAAAAAAAATTTTTGAATTTGGATGAATATTTCCACAAAGTGAAGCAATGATATTAAATAATATCAGAAAGGAACCATTAACTTGTAAAAAAGGGAAGACTGCCACCTATTGAAAGGATATATTATTTTTTAGAAGGTTTTCCTAGATAGGACAATAAAGGCTCAAGTTCAATGAACTCCCAACTACATACAATAAAGTCTACTTTAAAAGCCTGCAGGGCGATGGCCTGATCTGTGGTGGCACAGTAGATAGAGAATTGACCTGGAACGCTGAGGTTACTGGTTCAAAACCCTGGGCTTGCCTGGTCAAGGCACATATGGGAGTTGGTGCTTCCTGCTCTTCCCCTCCCCTTTAAATGAATAAATAAAATCTTTTAAAAATAAAGCCTACAGGGTGGGGCAAAAGTAGGTTTGCAGTTCTTCATATGGGAAATAATAAAATAATATGCCTGACCAGTGGTAGTGCAGTGAATAGAGCACAGACTTGGAACACTGAGGACCCTGGTTTGATACCCTAAATTTGCCAGCTTGAGCGCAGGGTCGCTGGCTTGAGCACAGGATCATTGACGTGATCCCATGGTCACTGGTTTGAACATGGTGTCATTGGCTTTGCTTGAGCCCCTAGTCAAGGTACATATGAGAAAGCAGTCAATGAAAAACTAAAGTGATGCAACTGTGAGTTGATGCTTCTCATCTCTTTTCCTTCCTGTCTCTCTCTTCTCTTTCACAAGAAAAAGAAATTTTTTTTAGCTCAATCTGTGGTGACACAGTGGATAAAATGTCGACCTGGAATGCTGAGGTTGCTGGTTCGAAACCCTGGGCTTGCCTGGTCAAGACACATGCCAGAAGCAACTACGAGAAAATGCTTCCAGCTCCTCTTCCCTGCCTTTCTCTCTCTCTTCCTTTCTCTAAAATCAATAAATAAAATCTTTAAAAAACAGAAAAAAGAAAAAAAAAGTTTCAATGGTTAAAATGGTAAATTTTATGTTATATATACTTTGCCACAATTAAAAACAACAACAACAGGCCTGATCTGTGGTGGCACAAAGGATTAAGTGTTGACACGGAACGCTGAGGTCACCAGTTTGAAACCCGGGCTTGCCTGGTCAAGGCACATATGGGAGTTGATGCTTCCTGCTCCTCCCCCCATCCTCTCTCTGTCTCTCTTTCTCCTCTCTAAAATGAATAAATAAAAATCTTAAAAAAAAAAAAAAGGTCATAATACATACCAAGGCTTTCTTTGTAATTTTTTTCGGACTAGAGAAAGTGTTAAATATTTGTATTTACATTAATTTTTAATTTATGATTAACACTAGCCATTTAATTATTAAGTTTGCCTCTAATGCTTTTTATATTTTATTTTTAAAATTTTATTTAGAAATTTAAATTTGACAGGGTGACATTGATCTGTAAGCGTACACAGATTTCAGGTAAACATTTCTATAGCATTTGAACTGTTGATTATGTTGTGTACCCATCACCCAAAGTCAAATCATTTTCTGTCACCTTATATTTGTCCTTCTTTACACCCTTTCCCTCACCTTCCCCACTAATTCTTTTTAAAAGATGGACTTTTACAAAACTTAAAATAGAATATCTTAATTTGTGTGTGTGTGTGACAGATACAGAGAGAGGGACAGATAGGGACAGACAAAAAGGAAGAGAGATGAGAAGCATCAATTCTTCCTTGTGACACCTTAGTTGTTCATTAATTATTCTCTCACATGTGCCTTGACTGGGGGCTACAGCAGACCGAGTGACCCCATGCTCAAGCCAGTGACCCTGAGCTCAAACTGGTGAGCTTTGCTCAGACCAGATGAGCCCATGCTTAAGCCGGCGACCTTGAGGTTTTGAACCTGGGTTCTCCGCGTCTCAGTCTGGCGCTCTATCTACTGCGCCACCACCTGGTCAGGCTTAAAGAGAATATCTTTATCTTATTTGTATACTTTATTTGTTTTTCAAATCTGACTGGTGGTGGTACAGTGAATACAGCATCGACATGGAATGTGAAGTTCCTGGTTTGAAATCCTTAAGTCACCAGCTTGAGTGCAGGGTTGCTAGCTTGAAAGCAGGGTTGCCAGCTTGAGCATGGGATCACTGACTTGAGCGCAGGATCATTGACATGATCTCAAGGTCGCTGTCTTGAAGCCCAAAGTCACTAGACTGAGCCCAAGGTCGCTGGCCTGAGCAAGGGTTACTGGTTCCACTTTACACCCCCCAGTCAAGGCACATATGAGAAGCAATCAATCAACAACTAAAGTGAAGCAACTACGAGTTGATGCCTCTCATCTCTTTCTTCTCTCTCTCTTTCTCAAATCAATAAATTTTTTTAAAAAATTAAATTAATTGGGCCTGATCTGTGGTGGCGCAGTGGGATAAAGCATCGACCTGGAACACTGAGGTTGCCAGTTCGAAACCCTGAGTTTGCCTGGTCAAGGCACATATGGGAGTTGATGCTTCCTGCTCCTCCCCACCTTCTCTCTCTCTCTCTCTGCCTTTCTGTCTCTCCTCTCTGAAAAGAAATTGAATTTTTTAAGTGGTTTTTTTTTAGATTTATTCATTTTTTTAGAGAGAAAGGAGAGAGGGAGAGAGAGAGAGAAAGAGAGAGAGAGGGTGGGAGAAACAGGAAGCATCAACTCCCATATGTGCCTTGACTAGGCAAGCCCGGGGTCCTGAACCAGCAACCTCAGCGTTTCAGGTTGACGCTTTATCCACTGCACCACCACAGGTCAGGCTGAAAAAAAAATTGAATTTAAAATATTGAAAAAAAAATTAAATTAATTGGAAATATACTTACAGGGTTAAAAA
Source organism: Rhynchonycteris naso (assembly GCA_037038555.1). Lineage (NCBI taxonomy): Eukaryota > Metazoa > Chordata > Mammalia > Chiroptera > Emballonuridae > Rhynchonycteris > Rhynchonycteris naso. Next base: position 99,705,950 of record CM073003.1, read on the forward strand.
AATCCAAAGCAATATAAAAAGTTATACACTAAAAAATCTTATTCCCAGCCCTGTTCTAACACACCCTGTGCTTACCCTTAATAGGCAACTTTTTTTTTTTTGAGAAAGAGATAGACAGACAGACATGAAGGGACAAAGATGAGAAGCATCAACTCATAGTTGCAGCACCTCAGATGTTCTCATACATACCTTGACTGGGGGGGCTCTAGCCAAGCCAGTAACCCCTTGTTCAAGCCAGTGACCTTAGGCTTCAAGCCAGCAACCTTTGGGCTCAAGCCAGCGACCATGGGGTCATGTCTATGATCCCATGCTCAAGCCAGAGAATCCCCACTCAAACTGGTGAGACTGTGCTCAAGCCAGATGAGTCTGCTTTGAGCCTGGGTCCTCAGCATTCCCAGCCGACGCTCTAGCCACTGTGCCACCACCTGGTCAGGCTATTGATTGATTTTAGAGAGACAGAGGAAGGCTGAGATAGAGAAAGAGAGAGAGGGAGAAGCATTCATTTGTCGTTCCACTTAGTTGTAGGCTTACTGGTCACTTCCTGTATGTGCCCTGACCCGGGATCAAACCTGCAACCTTAGTGTTTCCATATGATGCTCTCACTGACTAAACCAACTGGCCAGGGCCCACATATAACTTTATAGTTATATGTATCTAAATAGGTTAACACATTTACATAAACACAAAAAAAGGATCAATAAGAGAAAAGAACACAATTGTGCTCAGAATTTACCTGAATGATGGTGAATCCAGATCTGAGAATAATATCTTGTATCTCCTCCTCTTTGTCAACAATATCTGGTTTGATAATGGCCAGAGTTTTTTCTACATATATCTGAGGTGGGGGCATCGATATTTCCATTCTGGCTTTTCGAGGTAAAATTTAAGAGATTCTTGACATGTATTGACTGCAATGATATGCATCCCCCTACCCCAGTTAAACGTAATTGTGATTAAGAACAGCATTATTAGACATTTAATTTTATTAATTTATGAAGTTAGAAACTGCCATATATTTTTCTATAAGCTATCTACATACTGACATACCTGGGAGATAGTGCAGGGTCTGTCTGAGTATCACAATAAAGGGATTGGGAATCTTTCTGCTGGTGGAGGGTTTTGCCTTCAGTTTGTAAAACACGCAACACCTCTGAACCGCAGAAAGCGAAGTGCAGTAAAACGAGGTATGCCTGTAAAACCATTTCTACTGTGCGGTTGTGCCTTGGGATTTCATTAACACTTTCAAGGAGGGGCAGAGGCCACTGGGCAATCTGAAGGCCTGGGATTGATGCAAACTCTCAGGGAGCAGCAGGAGACTGGATGTGCAACTCTCCACGACATTCCAGCGGAAGGTAGAATGGCCCCAGCCCACCAAGACGACTACGCCTAGGGCCAGGCCAGGAAGGGAAGTGGGCTGCCTAGGTCCTCTGGATTTCTGGGCTGCATCCGCAGATTCTGAGTACTGACGCTGGTCACTCACCTCAGCCTGTAGTCCTCCGAGGCGACCAAAGCTTGTTGCTAGGAGACCTGAAACCCAGCTTAGGGATGGTGGCTGCAGAGGGCCAATCCCAGTAGAGCACTTTACAAACTCGAGGCAGGGGGTCCTTTTAACCAAGAAAGGGAGCCAGCCACAGGTGTTTTTTTTTTTTTTACTTTTTTTTTGCCACAGGCATTTTTATTCCTCCTATGAATCTTTGCACACTGGACGTTTTCTTAAATTTCCCTCGTAATTTATCTTATTTCATCCTTCGCGTTTGAAGTATGCTTCAAGTTGTCTCCATTTTACAAATGATGAGACAAATCATAAACTTTCTCCCCTCATGCCACCCCATGCCCCTTCCATGTCAAATACCTTCCTCATTTCACCAAATTATGCTGTCCCCTCTATCCTTCTATCTAGAATCATTAAAAAGCAATCTTTGGCCTGACCAGGCTGTGATGCAGTGGATAGAACGTCGAACTGGGGATGTGGAGGACCCAGGTTCACAGGTTTGAAACAAAGAGGTCTCCAGCTTGAGCACGGGCTCATCTGGTTTGAGCAAGGCTCACCAGCTTGAGCCCAAGGTTGCTGGTTTGAGCAAAGGGTCACTTGGTCTGCTATAGCCCCCCCCCCCATCAAGGCACATGTGAGAAAGCAATCAATGAACTAAGGTGTCGCAACAAAAAACTGATGATTGATGCTTCTCATCTCTCTCCGTTCCTGTCTGTCTGTCCCTATCTATCCCTCTCTCTGTCTCTGTAAAAAAAAAAAAAAAAAAAAAAAGGCAATCTTCGACTTGTGAAGTAACATTTATTTATAGAGCAGTAATAAGAGGTGTAATCCAGTTACCTCCAAATTAAGCCTATGGAGCAAAGATATGGGCAACATTTTGACATTACCACAAATCTCAGTTTTCCCCCTTTTCTTTCTATTATGTCCACGGGCACTTTTAACTTGTTTGTTTTGTTATTGTTGTTGTTTATTAGAAAAGACAAAAGAGAAGTGGTAAAAAAAAAAAAAAAAGTAGTGGGATCTTCTATGGGTGAGAATCTTAATAAGAGGTCCAAATTTCAGAACAAGTCAGGGCAGCAGCTCCCGATTAACAAAACAGGTTTTCCATCAAGCTCCAGGTTAACAAAACAGGTTGGCTGGTTCTCATTCCAGACTATTTAAGTTTCTTCTTTGGTCTAACCAAATACTCAGCACCTATAGGATCAAGCCACCAGATAGCAAGCTGTGAATCTTAAAAGCCACAGAGGTTTGAATGCATTTTTATTTTTTCTCACAATGAGATTTAACTATCTTTTTTTCTTTAAAATATTATGTTACCCAGAAAAGAAACCCTCAAATGTCTTTTCTGGCTACTATGCCTTATTCCCTACAAATGGGATAGTGTGAACATCTATTAATATTAACATTAGACTCAGCCTCTGGTTTGCATGTTTAGCTCTCTGGTTTAAGGCTCTGGATGCAGGAACTCTCCATTACCATTGCAGCTCTCTTGAGAGCTCTTCAGTGCTGTCTGCCTTCCTAGACTACTTTACTTCACTATTAAAACTGATCCTACTGAGGCTCAAGGTTTTCCAAACCAGCAGGTAAAATGTCAACCCTTGAATCACCCATAAACATAAACTCTGGAAACACTTCAACATCACCCTTATTCTTGCAGACTTTCTAAAATCAGATTTCAGAGATTATACTCCTTTTTCTTACAATTCTCTCTATATAGTACCTGAATCTGCTCCAGGACTTCTCGCTGCATCTCCACAGCCATATGGTACACATGATGATCAGAGTCATTGTACATCACAGCATTCTGGAACATCAGCATCAGGTCCCGCTGGAACTGTGCCATGGTGCGTATCCGTCCCTTCGACAGATTCCTTTTCAGGGTAGTTAAGTCCATGGGTCTACAGGTGGCCAAGAGAAACCACAGAAAATCTAACCCTCATGTGGACGTGTGGTAACATAATGTACTCTCTTATAGAACCAGTTCTTAATGAAAATAGTAGCAAAGATAAAGTCTTCCATCAGAAAACAAAATAACAACAGCAGTTAACATTTGGCTGCTACTACTTAAAATAAGCCAAGGGCTATGTAAGGTACTTTCTATATATATTTTTTTAATTTTTTCTTTTTATTTTATTCATTTTAGAGAGGAGACACAGAGTGAGAGAGAGAGAGAAAGGGGGGAGGAGCTGGAAGCATCAACTCCCATATGTGCCTTGACCAGACCAGTGCAGGGTTTTGAACTGGCGACCTCAGTGTTCCCAGGTTGACGCTTTATCCACTGCGCCACCACAGGTCAGGCGGTACTTTCTATATTAACTCAGTTAAATCTCCCAATAAACCTGTAAGGTAGGTATCATTATTATCACCAATTGGCATCAAGAAAACATAGCTTGGATTTCAGTTCAGAGGCAGCCTGATTTAGGGACCCACAGGCCCACCCTGGTCAGATAGCTTGGTTGGTTAGAGCATCGTCCCAAAGTGCAGAGTTTGCCAGTTCAATTGCCAATCAAGGGTATATACAGGAACAGCTCAATGTTTCTGTCTGTCTCTCTCTCCCTTCCTCTGTTGCTGAAATCATAGCCACTATACTCTGCTACTGTAGAAGGAGTGCTGGCCCTAGATACCACAGTTGTAAAGAGCTCCAATGATTAGTTTGTCATTATGGTAGTTATTGACTGATTGTTTACAATGTGTAATCATATATTAGATATTTAATCTACTTCTATTACTGCATAATCAAAAGCTAAGAATATTTTTCTTCTTTCATGGAGATGAAAAGAGTGAGGATCAAGTAACTGTTAAGACAAATAAGTAATTTATTTGTTTGTTTATTTTTTGTGACAGAGACAGAGAGACAGAGAAAGACAGAGAGAGGGGCAGATAGGGACAGACCGACAGGAAGGGAGAGAGATGAGAAGCATCAATTCTTCATTGCAGCTCCTTAGTTGCTCATTGATTGCTTTCTCATATGTGCTTTGGCTAGGGGCTACAGCAGAGCGAGTGACACCTTGCTCAAGCCAGCAACCTTGGGCTAAAGCTGGTGAGCCTTGCTCAAACCAGATGAGCCCATGGCTCAAGCTGGCAACCTTGGGGTTTCAAACCTGGGTCCTCTGTGTCCCAGTCTGACGCTCTATCCATTGTGCCACCGCCTGGTTGGGCAACAAATAAATTACTAATGAGACACAGAGTGTGGGTTTATAAGAGAAGGCACAGTAGTGTAGAAAGAGGACTGAAATGAGAGGTAACAGTCTGGGGGGAAGTTCAAGCTCTGCTGCTCACTGGTGAAAACAGGCAAGTCGAGATCATTTCTGAGCCTTAGCTTCCTTATATATAGAATGAAGGAATCTGTCTCCAAAGGTCTTTTTTCCTGCATTTAAATTTATTTATTTATTTTTATTTTTAGTGAGGGAGAGACAGACAGGAAGGGAGAGAGATGAGAAGCATCAACTTATAGTTGTGGCACTTTAGTTGTTCATTGATTGCTTTTCATATGTGCCCGGATGGGTGTGGGGAAGCTCTAGCTCAGACAGTGACCCCTTGCTCAAGCCAGTGACTTTGGGCTCAAGCCAGCAACCTTTTTATTTATTTATTTATTTATTTATTTATTTATTTATTTATTTATTTATTTTTGGAGATAGAGGAGAGAGACAGAGAGAAAGGGGAGAAGCAGTAAGCATCAACTTCCATATGTGCCTTGACCAGGCAGACACCAGGCAGGCAAGCCTGGGGTTTTGAACTGGCAACCCCAGCATTCCAGGTCGATGCTTTATCCTCTGCGCTGCCACAGGTCAGGCTCAAGTCAGTGACCTTTGAGTTCAAGCCAGCTACCATAGGATCATGTCTATGATCCCATGCTCAAACTGGCAACCCTGTGCTCAAGCCGGATGAGCTCATGCTCAAGCCAGTGACCTCGGTGTTTCAAACCTGGGACCTCAGTGTCCTAGGTTGATGCTTTATCCACTGTGCCACCACCGATAAGGCTTTTTTCTAATTTTTATTTTTTTAGAGAGAGAGGATAAAAAAAAGAAGAGAGAAGTGGGAAGCATCAACTCACAGTAACTGCTTCCCATATGTGCTTTGACCAGGCAAGCCGAAGGTTTCGAACCAGCGACCTCAGCATTCCAGGTCAATGCTTTATCCACTGTGCCACCACACATCAGGCTCTTTTTCCTCATTTTTTAAAAATATTTTTTATTCATTGATTTTTTTAGAGAGAGAGAAAGGGGAGGGTGGAGAAATGGGAAGCATTAACCCACAGTAGTTGCATCTCGTATAGGCTTTGACCAGGCAAGCCCAGAGCTTCAAATTGGTGACCACAGCATTCCTGGTTGATGCTCTATCCACTGTGCCACCACAGGTCAGGCCTTTCTTGATTTTCTTTTTTAAGATTTGGATATTAGCCTGACCAGGCGGTGGCACAGTGGATAGAGCGTCGGACTGGGATGCGGAAGACCCAGGTTCGAGACCCCGAGCTCACCAGCTTGAGCGCCGGCCCATCTGGCTTGAGCAAAAGCTCGTCAGCTTGGACCCAAGGTCTGGCTCCAGGAAGGGGTGGTTCAGTCTGCTGAAGGCCCGCGGTCAAGGCACATGTGAGAAAGCAATCAATGAACAACTAAGGTGTCGCAATGGCAATGAAAAACGGATGACTGATGCTTCTCATCTCTCTCTGCTCCTGTCTATCTGTCCCTATCTATCCCTCTCTCTGACTCTCTGTCCCTGTAAAAAAAAATAATAAAGTTTTGCTCCAAAAGAACAATGTCAAAAACAACTGAAGGATAATGTAAGATCATAATAAATGGATCATATTACCTAAAAGTTAACATTTCCTATTTTATCCTTTTGTTCCTTTCATTCCTTCTCAAATAAAGACTGAGCTCGCCGTAACTTTACAAATTTGTTCAGATGTAAAGTATATCTTGAGTTTGTAAATACTATAAATGAAATAAATAATCTAATAGATGGGAAATAAAGTATGAAAAGACAGATATAAAAGCAACCAACCTTTCTTGACCCCTTTTCCACTGACCTTTTCACCACATCTTTGTATCCTGGGGCCTGCTTCTCTGACACAGGCTTCAGAAATGGACTGCTGAACCTGTTAGGGGACAAATTCAGAAAGGATGAAGAAATTGCGGAAAGTCACCCTGAATGAAAAGAGTGGCTATGAACACTAGGAGAGGCTTGGAGACCTACCTGTGACTGGCAATCATCTTCCAGACTTGCAGGAGAGTCTTCTTAAATAGTAAGTGATCCTGAACAGGGTCACTCTGGCTTAAATCAGACCTATGGGATAAAAAAGGACAAAAAAGAAACAGTAACTTCACAAATAGCATTCTGTCTCCCTCAAGTGGTAATGAGGTTTTCTCAAGACATAGTGTTTCTAGTTAATATCTGAAGAATGTAACACCCGAAGGATAAAAACTTATTTAATGCTTTGGTAAGGGATCTCAAACTCTATAAATATTCTTTACTAATCACTATTACCCAATGAAGTGGTTACATTCTTATAAAGGTATTATAAGATACATCTACAATTGTCTGTGTCTTTGATCTCTTGCTGATTTGCTCTTTAATACCCATGACTCTAAAAAACTGGTCTGTGGCCTGACCTGTGATGGCGCAGTGGATAAAGCATCGACCTGGGAACACTGAGGTCACCAGTTCAAAACCCTGCACTGGTCTGGTCAAGGCACATATGGGAGTTGATGCTTCCAGCTCCTCCCCCCTTTCTCTCTTTCTCTCTCTCTCTCTCTCTCTCTCACTCTGTGTCTCCTCTCTAAAATGAATAAAATAAAAATAAAATAAATTAAAAAACTGGTCTGTGAAAGTAATCTTGTTCACTGATGTTTCCCAAGTGCCTGGCACATAGTAGATGCTCAATTAAGTATGTGATAAATGAATCTGGTCCTGTTTGTATGTGGAAATATGCCACATTGATAAGTCTTTCTCCTATTTCTCCACAGAAGTAAATACTTGGTTTTACATCCCAAAGAATTCTCCTGTTTGTTTCATCTGATTCCTACACAATTTAAATATTTTTCATTTTTGCTCTCTTCTATATAGTAATCTTTAAAATACCTAAGAAAAATTCATTTATTTATTCTCATGGCCATTCCTTCTCTGGGCTAAACTGTCTAATTTATTTAGTTTTCCTTCAGAGGGGCAACTGTTCAAATATTTAATTTTTTTAAAATAATTTTCCCTGCCTGATCTGTGGTGGCGCAGTGGATAAAGCGTCGACCTGGGAACACTGAGGTCGCCAGTTCAAAACCCTGCACTGGTCTGGTCAAGGCACATATGGGAGTTGATGCTTCCAGCTCCTCCCCCCTTTCTCTCTTTCTCTCTCTCTCTCTCTCTCTCACTCTGTGTCTCCTCTCTAAAATGAATAAAATAAAAAGAAGTTTTAAAAAAATAAATAAAAAAATAATTTTCCCTGTTAGCAAGTTTTCTGTTTACTCCAAAGTTAAACGTCATGCTATACTTCCCACTTTATCCACTGTATTATTCTCTCTAAATGAGTTTTCTGCACACCTAAGTTTTCATATCCTCATTTTGCTTCATGTACCATATAGTATGCATCAATTTGAGCAAAACTCACATATTTTATCTTTCCGCAATTTGAGCAGCTTCACATAACTATTCATTTTCATGATATAATATCAAACCTGCATTTAAGTAATATACCACAAAAATCACCTTATCTTTAAACATAGAACCCTATCAGAATAAAGCATTTAAAGCCCTGTAAACAATTATCTCTTCCTTGTTTCTAAACTTTTTTAAATTAAAAAAAATTATTAATTAATTTTAGAGAGAGTGGAAGGGAGAGAGAGACAAAACAGCATTTGTTGTTTCACTTTATTTATGTATTTATTGGTTGGTTCTTACATGTGCCCTGAATAGGGATCAAACCCACAACTTTGGTGTAGCAGGACGATGCTCTAACCAACTGACTACTCAGCCAGGGCTTCCTTTGTTTTGATCAGAATAATAACTCCTTGGTACTAGTGCAATTTTGTTCACATATCCACACAACAGATATTTAGTAAGTTTCCATTATACAAAAGATATTGTACTAGGTTCTGTAACAGCAAAATCACTCACCTTTGCAATATTTTAAGAAACAACCCCCTTGCCTAATTGGTGATGGCACAGTGGATGGAGCATCAACCCAGAACTCTGAGGTCCCCAGTTTGAAACCCTGAGGTTGCCAGCTTGAGTGCAGGCTCATTAGCTCAAGTATAGGATCACTGGCTTGAGTGTATGATCACCAGCTGGAGCACAGGATCATCGAGATGACCCCATGGTCACTAGCTTGAGTTCAAGGTCACTGGCTTGAGCAAGGGGTCACTGACTCGGCTTTAGTCCTCTGTTCAAGGCACATATGAGAAGCAATCAATAAACAACTAAAGTGAGGCAACTACAAGTTGATGCTTCTCCTCTTTCTCCTCCCTTTCTCTCTACCCTTCTGGCTCTCTTTCTCTCTCTCAAAAGAAAAAAAAATTTGCTTATTTTTATATTCACCTATTTGGGAATGCATGCCAAGCAACCACAGTAAAAGTGTGGGAGTGGAAAGGAGCTCCAGACTGGGAGGGTGCTCCAAAGGCTCTACTTCTCTTTACACCTGAGAGTCAATACAGACTACGGGCGAAGCCAGAAACGGGAGCCTAGAGAATGCCTAGCCTTCAAAGTATGTGTAAGCTCCCAGTGATAGCACAGGAATTCAGCTTTCTAACTCCCCTTAAACTATCTGGCCAAGCAAACTTAGTTACTACTACCTATCACTTTCTACTAAAGATTTCATCTGTAACCTAAATTCTAACATAAGAGTGTGGAGTATGCCATTCAAGATACTGAAATGTCATGAGATAAAATGTCCCAGATTAGAGATTTCCTGGAGTTTTTTTCTTTTTATTTTTTTTCTCATTTCGAGATTTCTTGTTTTTTAGACTGTCATCATATGCCATCTGTGCATACTTACACAGGGAGTTACAGAAAAGCAAAGAAAGTAATTCTTCAACAACTTATGTTTTAAGCTGTATTCTACTTGTATTAACAAAAATTTGAAATCTGCTATTTAGAAGATATATGTATGGTTCAAGTGTATACCTTAAATTTTAAAAGGCTAGAATAATTATTGGTTTGCCTTTCCACAGATATATGGGTGGATCCGGGACATAGAGGAAAAAAGAAAAATACCAAAGAACACTCACTCCATGCTATTTTCTCTCAACAGATAGATAAAAGGCCAGGCCCATAAATAATAGAAATAACTTTGTTTTTCTGATTTAGTAAGAAACTCGCTTTACAAAAAAAAAAAAAAAAAAAGATTCTAAAATGTGCCCTTTTATTTTATTTTATTTTTTTTAAGTTTTTGATTATTTATTTTATTCATTTTAGAGAGGAGACACAGAGTGAGAGAGACAGAGAGAGAGAGAAAGGGGGGAGGAGCTGGAAGCATCAACTCCCATATGTGCCTTGACCAGACCAGTGCAGGGTTTTGAACTGGCGACCTCAGTGTTCCCAGGTCGACGCTTTATCCACTGCGCCACCACAGGTCAGGCTTATTTTATTTTTTTAATTTATTTATTGATTTTACAGAGAGAAGAGGGTGGTGGTAAGGATGAGAAGTATCAATTCATTGTTGCTTCACTTTAGTTGTACATAGCTTGCTTGCTGTATGTGCCTTGACCAGGTAAGCCCAGGGTTTCAAACCGGCAGACACAGTGTTCCAGGTTGATGTTCTATCCACTGCGTCATCACAGGCTAGGGCTAAAATGTACCCCTTTGCCCCATAATTACTTATAAAAAGTTAAGACAGCCTGAGCAGGTGGTGGCACAGTGGACAGAGCATCAGACTAAGACACAGAGGACCCAGGTTCAAAGCCTCGAGGTCACTGGCTTGAGAATGGGCTCATCCAGCTTGAGTGCAGATTCATCAGTTTGAGCGTGGGGTCACGGCCTGAGAGTGGGATCATATACATTACCCCAAGGTCGCTGGCTTGAGCCCAAAGGTCACTGACTTGAGCAAGGGGTCACTGGCTCGAATGGAGCCCCCGGTCACGGCACGTGTGAGAAGTAATCAATGAACAACTAAGGTGCTGCAACTATGAATTCAGGCATCTCATCTCTCTCCCTTCCTGTCTCTGCCTATGTCTCTGTCTCTCTCGCTAAAAAAATAAAAATAGAAACTAAAGTATTCCATGTTCATGCTAACAAATTCAAATAGGTATAAACAGAAGTAAAAGTATAAATCTAACAACCTTGTATAAGTATCTGTACTTACAGCTTTGAGGAAGTAGCATGGTTGAAAAGGATATCTACCAGTGGAGCCTCCTGAATGCTAGAACCATCATCACAGTCACCCGAGGAGGGCTGGTCTTCCGTCTCTGACACATACCCTTCACCCTCGTCCTCCTCTTTGGATTCTTGCTGAACCTCTCCCTGGGAATGCCAGGAAACAAAGGAAACTTTAGAAAGAGATTTACTATCTGCAAAGTAATTTTACATGCATGGAGTAAATGAAAGGTGACCTTAGGGGAGAAAAGGAAAATTATATATAGCTTTAATAGAAATTAGAGGAATATGAGTTAACTAGGCTTAAGTCAATGAATTTTTGTTAACAATCATGCTGGAGAACTTTGACTCTGTCCCCCAAGGAAAAAATGAAAAAGCAATATTCTCAATTCTAGATGGATGCTGTATCCTTTTAAATTTTTCATTATTTTTTGTGGTCCTGGAGCTAACTAATCTACCTGGTCAGATAATATTAATGATAATGGCATTCTAAATTTTTTTTTTTTAATTTTTAATTTTTAATTTTTTTATTTTATTCATTTTAGAGAGGAGAAACAGAGTGAGAGTGAGAGAGAGAGAGAGAGAGAGAGAGAAAGAGAGAGAGGGGGGAGGAGCTAGAAGCTCAACTCCCATATGTGCCTTGACCAGACCAGTGCAGGGTTTTGAACTGGCGACCTTAGTGTTCCCAGGTCGACGCTTTATCCACTGCGCCACCACAGGTCAGGCGGCATTCTAAATTTTATTGATTGCTTACTCTGAGCTAGACCCCATGCTAAGTGCTTTATGAATTTTCATTTAAACCTCACAGGAAAACTATTAGGTAGAAAACTATTTCCATTTACAGCAGAGAAAACTGAGGTTCTAAAATGTTCACTAACATGCCAGCCTGCCCAGGTGGCTTAGTGATATTGTCCCTGTGCACGGAGGTCACGGGTTCAATCCCAGTTAGGGCACGTATGAGAAGCTACCGATAAGTGTACAGCTAAATGGAACAAGTTGATTCTTCTCTTTCTCTCTTTCCCTCCCCGCCTTTCACTCTTTCTCAAATCAATGGAAAATTTTAAAAAATAAAATAAAATGTTCACTAACATGCCTAAATTCACACAGCTAATAGGTACTAAATCCAGGATTTGGTTGCCTAACTTGTGGTGGCACAGTAGATAGAGCGTCTACCTGGAACACTGAGGTCACTGGTTCAAAACCCTGGGCTTGCCTGGTCAAGGAACATATGACAAGAAACCAAGTATTTAAAACAACTAAAGGTGAAGCAACTATAAGTTGATACTTCTTGTCCCCCCCGCCCCCCGTCTATAAAATCAATTTAAAAAATCCTTTTTAAAAAATATTTTATTTTTATTCATTTTTAGAAAGGGGAAAGAGAGAGAGAGAGAGAGAAGGGAGGAGAAGGAAGCATCAACTCCCATATGTATCTTGACCAGGCAAGCCCAGGGTTTTGACAATGACCTCAGTGTTCCAGGTTGATGCTTTATCCACTGTGCCACCACAGGTCATAAATAAAATCTTAAAAAAATAAATAAAAATAAAAAGCAGGATTTGGACCCAAGTACTTAAACTCTCCGGAGTGAGCATATGTGCTCTAACTACTCCGTGTGCAGAGGACCAGTCGGAGAACTGGTTGAGGTTCCTCACTTACCTCTTCACTCTCTGTGGGTAGTCCCTGAACTGTACAGATATCTGAGGGAGCTGGAGCCACCTCTGGCCTTCCATTTTCTCCCGGTGAGTTCTCAAGCTCTCTGCAGGGTTCCCCTTCTCTTTCAGTGGCTTCAATTTCCCTTTCCTCTTGTTGTCTGGTATCAGATGAAGGGCAGCAGCCTTCACTTGAATCTTTGTTGCTAATGCACAATGGCTCCATTAAATAAGCTACCTGCAATCATAGTCTATTGTTAGATGCATAGGAACACCAACTGGAAATCATTTATGTATCAATCAACAATGCCACATGATTATAGTGCCACTGACTAAGCCTAAAATGGCAAATAAGTGAATAATTCCTTTGTTTAAAATTTATTAAATATCTTGTACACACAGGCACTGTACTAGTTACTAGGGATATAATAGTAAACAAGATATAATATTGTTCTTGCCTCTCTTTTTTTTATAGGGACAGAGAGTCAGAGAGAGGGATAGATAGAGACAGACAGGAACGGAGAGAGGTGAGAAGCGTCAATCATTAGTTTTTCATTGCCATAGCAGCACCATAGTTGTTCATTGATTGCTTTCTCACATGTGCCTTAACCGCGGGCCTTCTGCAGACAGAGCCACCCCTTGCTGGAGCCAGCGACCTTGGGTCCAAGCTGGGGAGCTTTTGCTCAAGCCAAATGGGCCTGCACTCAAGCTGGCGAGCTCGGGGTCTCAAACCTGGGTCTTCCGCATCCCAGCCCAACGTTCTATCCACTGCACCACCACCTGGTCAGGCTGTTCTTGCCTCTTGAAGAAGCTTTATGTTCTAAATTTTCATTTCAAGTTTCAACTCTGATCAATTGGGATTAACTAGCTGAAAATTTTGTCTGCTGCAGACAGAAGGGGCAACATTTGAACTGGATTCTTGCTGCTCTTGACCTAGTTTCTCCTGAACGTGAAAGTGCGTAGTTGCTACATAAATATAAATCTTGTCTAATTCTGTTTATTTCTGGTCCTCAGCCCTTAATCAGGGTAATAAGAACACTGTAAAATACTGCCTTAAAGTCATGACATTCTAAGCTTCAAGGAGAGTTTGGGCAAGTATCTCCTCTCATGACTGAAACAATGCATTGCAAAGATACTCTTATAATAGGGCAGTCCGGCATACAGAAATTTCATTTCCTTTGACTCAGGGTCCTAATAACTGCGATTTTAGAATATTCAGTCAAAAAGTACACATTTGAACCATATATTGTGTTGGCACCAAGTGATGAAGACACAGCGATGAATTTAGTCCCTGCCACTGTGGAGCTTTTATTTTAGTAAACAATATTAAGAGTGGCAAAAATATGTACAGATAGCATTCTCTGACAGAGTTGAGACTCTTCCAACTTTGGAGATAATGACTCCCCATTACCTCAGAGAGAAAGTGGAGGAGGCTCTGGTGTCTGACTTGCTCTGCCTCTTCCTGAGATTCCTCACTGCCTCCGTCCCCCATAAGCAGCTCACTAGTTTCTGTCCCTGGGCTGCTTTCCTCTAGTTCCTCAGCCCCTGGCTCCTCAGTTTCCCTCCAGCTGCCCACATCCAGATCCAGACTAGAGTCCCACGAGCTGTAGCGGGACCTGCAGTCGTTGCTCAACTCAGAGTCATTGGGATAGTCTTGTTCAGAATTCAACCAAACCCACTCACGTCCCATCTGCAAATACACAGAAAAAAATGCATTAAGTTCACTCAAGTCTGTATTCCTAAGGTATTCATTTGCATCTCTCAAGTTCAGTAGAAAGATAAGCACTCAGAAATTTCTTTCCATTCATCATTAGAAACAGTAAAAGCTAGCTGAAGTCAGACAGCAGGAGACAAGATGATTTGTCACTGGGTATAAGGATAAAGCTCCATGTTAAAGAGTATAATAAAGACATTACTCAATAAGCATTGTTTCTTGTTCTTCCTTTTATTCCAAAAGAGAAAGAACTGGAACATATGTACAGCATAGGAAATATAGTCAATGTTATTGTAATAACTATATGGTGCCAGGTGAGTACTATAAATGTCAGGGAGAACACGTTGTCAAGTGTATGACTGTCTAACCACTATTCTGTACATCTGGAACTAATACAGAATAATACTGAATGTAAACTATAATTGAAAATTATTTTTTTAAAAATTAAGAAAAAATAACTGGACCATAATTAGCTGAACAGAATTCCTCTATCCCAAATCACCCTTAAAATCAACTGCCCTTATAATCAAATTTGAGGGACAGTGGTATTTTCCTCAGTGTATAGACATTAACCTTATCAACCATTAGATCCTCAAAACGTATTTTAAGATTACTGGTGGTATTCTGGTCATATCCAACTCTCACTTCTCATGAGAACTGTAACGTCAAGTTTTAAAAATATGTTCCTTTCAATACCGCACCCTATCTGGGTTTTCTTAACCTTTTGTCCTATTCCTTTACAACTTTCCATAAATCCTTGTTATTTACGTTCTTGCTTGGTCCTCTGCATCCTCATTAATACTTTCCTTTTAAAATAATTTATATATGTTGAGGCTTCAACTTTTTATTTATGAGGTTTCAACTTTGATTGCTTTTCAGTTGGCTGCCAAATCTTTCCCTCTTTACTTCTTATATGCATTCTGGTCTCATTTCTCCAGCTACCCAAAGGTTAGTTCCTCTTGGTGTCCTACCATCTGCTTCAACTCAACATTTCAAAAACTAAAATCACTTATCTTCCTTATTATCTCCAAAATCATTTGCTCTTCCCAATTTCCTTATCCCCATCAACACTATTTTCTTTTTTGTGACAGAGACAGAGACAGACAGATGAGGACAGGCAGACAGGAAGAGAGATGAGAAGCATCAATTCTTTGTTGCGGCTCCTTAGTCGTTCATTGATTTCTTTCTCATATGTGCCTTGACTGGGGGGGCTACAGCAGACTGAGAGACCCCTTGCTCAAGCCAGCGACCTTGGGCTCAAACCAGTGACCTTGGGGTTCAAGCCCGTGACCTTTGGACTCAAGCCAGCGACTATGGGGTCATGTTTATGATCCCATGCTCAAGCCAATGACCTTGGGGTTTCAAATCTGGGTCCTCTGCATCCCAATCCGATGCTCTGTCCACTGTGCCACCACTGCCTGGTTAGGCTCAACACTACTTTCTTGATCCCATTTTGATTCTTCTCTTGTATTTGGTAAGCAAGAACACTTCCCAATTTTCTTCAACTTTTCTCAATGATCATCCTTTGTTCCTGAATAAACACTATAACCTGTGGTCAGTTTCTCTTAAATCCAATCTGCTTTCAACAGTCTTCTTATTCAAGGCTTTATAACAGCTTTCCCCTCAATATAAAGTTTGCAATCCACCACTCAAAAGTCCTCCATAAATTGAGCCCTACTTTGTTCCCTTGGCTTGGTACATGTACTTCATTATTCCTTAGTATGATTCCTGTCCTAATTACAGGTCCCCTTATTGCCACCACCAGATGCCTACCCCTTCAACTTGGACTGCTAAGCTCATTCACCTTCTCTATCAACCCAAAATCTATGTCCCTTTAATGTACCTCCTTGCCCACAAACTTCCAACTTTGAGGGTTTTACTGATTATATCACATATACGCTTGTGCATTGCTTTGGGGATATACTACTGATTAAATTCCTTTTCATCGCCCCATAAAGACTGCATCTTTATACTTTGTTAGCATCCTAACAAGCTTTACCAAGTTTTATTCAAACCATAAAGATCTGACTTCTAATTATCTTTCTTAAATCCATCTTTTTTGAAAAGACTCAAAGTACTAGGCAATACCTTATTAATCTCCATCTCTTTATAATAAAAAACTGATAATTAGTTCTTTCCAGTAAGTTAACTCTTATTACTGAGAAGTCAGAATAAATTCAGGTGAAGGCCCTGGCTGGTTGGCTCAGTGGTAGAGCGCCAGCCCAGTGTGTGGAAGTCCCAGGTTCGACACAGAAGCAACCATCTGCTTCTCCACCCTTCCCCCCTTCTCATCTCTTTCCCCTTTCAACAGCCATGGCTCAAATGGTTCAAGCAATTTGGCCTCTGGCACTGAGGATGGCTCCATGGCCTTGCCTCAGAAGCTAAGTAACTCAGTTAAGAGCAACAGAACAGCCCTGGCCAGATGGCTCAGCAGTAGAGCATTGGCCTGGCGTGTGGAAGTCCCGGGGTCGATTCCCGGCCAGGGCACACAGGAGAAGCGCCCATCTGCTTCTCCACCCTTCATCCTCTCAGTTCTCTCTATCTCTCTCTTCTCCTTCCGCAGCCATGGCTCCAGGAGAGCAAAATTGGCCCAGGCACTGAAGATACCTCCATGGCCTCCCTCTCAAGCGCCAGAATGGCTCGTTGCAGCAGAGATTCACCCCCTTGTGGGCATGCCAGATGGATCCCGGTCAGGCGCATGCAGAACTCTTATCTGCTATCCCCCAATTCAGAAAAATAAAAGAGAGAGAGAGAGAGAGAAACAAAACAGAATGGAACAGAGGCCCCATATGGGCAGAGCATCACCCCCTAGTGGGCTTGCTGGGTGGACACCAATCAGGGTGAATGTGGGAGTCTGTCTCTGCCTCCCTGCCTCTCAATTTAAAAAATAAAATAAAATAAACGTGGGTGAGCCTGACCAGTGGTGGCGCAGTGGATAAAGCGTCGACCTGGGAACACTGAGGTCGCCAGTTCAAAACCCTGCACTGGTCTGGTCAAGGCACATATGGGAGTTGATGCTTCCAGCTCCTCCCCCTTCTCTCTCTCTCTCTCACTCTGTGTCTCCTCTCTAAAATGAATAAATAAAAAATTTTAAAAAATAAAAATAAAAATAAATGTGGGTGATACATTTGATACATTAAACAATGTTACAGATTCTTAAACACATACGGACACTACACATAGAAACAGATAACAGTAATATTTCCTAGGTACCATCCACAAAGACAGTTATGAAGTACAAATGTCTAAAATAAAGGTCAGTGCCACCTATGTAAATGCTCTAAAATTAGGGCAATGCCATGAACAAAACTTTGACAACCCATTTTTCCAAACATTCCAGAAAAGCTGAATAAGAAAGTCCTCATTGCACACTGCAACACTTTAAAACATTAGAAATTAAACCTTGGTTCTTTACCTTCTCTGAGCTGTAGTGGAATAAACTCATTCTGTAAGACAACGTTCCCTCTCTAATGACGAAGGTTATCATGCAGAAGAAATCACAGATTTCATACACACATAGTGTACACCAAAGACTCAAGTTTTCTTTCAGTTTATTGTATATACACACACTTCACAGATATATATTTTTTAAAAAGTCTGTACACTTCACAAGACAGTACAAATTAGCTACAATCTGCTAGTTACACATTAGGACATTAACACAGCCCATGATTTTGCCCTAAAACAGGCAATTCTGTTACTCCAACCCTCTTGAGATATTCCCAGCTCATATCACATGGCCCAGGTTCCTTCTCTTCTGTAACTCTCATTTCTGGAACTGGGCCCACCAGCCCAAGCTCTATCTGGTTTACTTTTCAGGTTCAGCTCAGTGAGGGTCCTCGAACAATTCACTTTTTCATCTTCATATCTGCTTCAATGGCACAGCGGCGCCCCCTGGTGCCACCATCCTAAATGACAGGCAGACAAAGAAAGGGAGCATGAGTGAGTTGGTCAAAAGAGGGGGTATAACAAGAATGCTGGGGATTTGGTTTCTTGGGGGAAAGGGGAATCAGCAGAAAAATTGAGGAAATGAAGGGCATATATCTGTCTTCCCACAGAGTGCGGTAAAAATCACCTGGTAGTGGTTTGTGAGAGAATATACTATACAGAGTATTTTGCTCCTGCCGACCAGAGGTAGCTGGAGTTGGTTCACCTGGGGTCCCACAGAATGACTATTAGTCATCCCACCCTGCCCCCAAATTATGTGCAAATAAATAGGAAGAGTAAAAGAAAGGTGGGAGAGTCAGAAAGGGCAGTGGATAGTGAGATTCTTGGCTAACATACCTGTCCAGCTGTTTGTTGGTCCCTATAAGAAAGGCCTTTCCTGCAGACTGACCCTGGCACTAGTTCCCTAGCACCTCCTGACAGTTGTTTTCCATGAGATCAGGACAATCAGAAGGCTTCTTTCCATCTGCTGCTCTCTCCCTGCAGCCCAGATCCTTCCTCTTGTGCAATACTTGGCTGTCTTCAATAGATAAAAGATCCTATTAACCAGCCTTGTAACAGCAAGTCAATTGCTTGGGGATCCAGAGTCACTGTTGCAGGCCAATAAAAAAGAACGGAGATTATAGTGTTCTGTCTGTGGTATATGCTGAGGCTTGTAGGCAAGATGAACTAGTGAACAATTTTGCTGGGCCAGGCTATTTTTACATTTCTAACATGCAAGGACTCTAAAATTTTTAAAACTCACGAACACAAGTTGCCTTTGAGGCAACAATAAAATAAAAATACCATCTTGCGTTTGTATAACACTTTAATAATTTTCTTTTCTTTTTGGTGCCCTGACCAGGAATTGAACCCGCAACCTTGGCATATGGAGACAATGCTCTAACTCAGCTACCCAGTCAGGACACTTGAATTTTTTTCAAGCCAGTTCCACACCTATTACTTCATTTTATCCTCACAACATCCCTGTGAGGTAGGCTGGACAGGCACCTCATTATATTAATTAACTCTATTACACAGATGAGGGAAACAATGCTCCAAGAAATAACCCAGTCAACTTAAAATCATGTGGTTTTCTACCTAGCCTTATGCCCTTCCAATTAGATCATGTCTCAGTGCCTGATAATGAATAACACAGTAAGAGGGTTATTCAATTCATAGAGAAGAATAAAAAGTTTTTAGACTTGTTTTATGAAAGTTATTTCCACCAGCTACTACTGTCTGTAGTTGTGTTACTGAGAACTTATTCTTAAATGTTACTGAATGTTTGTGTTACCAGGCATCAGTCTTGCAAATTTTAGGGGAAAACAAAAATAAACTATGTGCTGAGTATTCAGTATGAGGAACACTTTTTAAAAAGCCAATTAGCAGCTGCTCTGCTGTCTGCATAATCTTCTATTTGTAAGAAAAGAATTGGCAAAAGGTGGAGTCAAGTAATGAGGAACGGGTGCATCCTAGATCCTTACCAGTATCTCATTTCAGTCCAGTGAACTCATAAAAACTCTCTACCCAAACCACACACACATACACATGCAGAAAGACAGGAATGAATAGACAGTTGCTTATTCAATGACCTGAATAAACAGAAGTTCAAGACATTGCTACAGTTTGCGTGTTGGACTTCCCTCTGCCACCCACCCCCAGCGGGAGGAGAGAATCTTTGTGGCAACACCACCCCTTGCAGCCATTCAATACTTACAAAGAGAGAGAGAAGGAAGGCAGGAGAGCCCATGGGGACACTGTCCTGTTAGAGGACAAACAAACACTGATCAGGTTCCACAGAAACTCTCAGCCATAAGCACCCAAAACCTCAGGACAGAGACACAAGCACCACGCACACAAAGACAAAATTTAAAAACTCAAGAACAAGAAGAAAGAGATCCAAAAGCAATCTGGCCATTTTGCCTCTGGAACTGGAACTGATGGTCCCCCAATTGCTGCAAGCTAAGTCATTTCCCCACCTTGCAAGCACTCTCTCAACTTAGTAATTGGCTCACTCAGCTCACAATTTCTCCCACGTGACTGGGCCTTCCAGTCATAGCAGGTTTCTTCTGTCTGGATGAGAGCAAACAACCACTGTTCTAAGATTTGTATGTACACCAGTGGAGCACAGAATCCCAGCAACACCAAGGAGTAACATAAGGTTCTTCGGATGCTTCAGACTTCTAGCACTGGAACAACGGCAAAGAAGCTCTTTCTTGGTCTCCTCACCTTCTCTGAAGCATCCTGTTTGCGGGTAGAATCTCTCCCTCGAAGACTTTTAGCACTGATCCCAGACTCAGATGTTTGCATAATCAACTGTGTGGCCAGGAATTGCTGTAGGGAGAAGAAACACAGTTGGCCCTAGAGACCCGATCCAGTAGAAAAGAATTAAGACACTTTAGGCTTTGTATATAGGACTTGGTATAGTACCCTTATGCAATCAGCATTCAGAGATGTCTTGACTGCTTAGAAGTTTTAGGATACTAAATTTTAATTTTCGTCGTGCATTCTCAAGAATCTGAAAATGCCAAATGACTTTTTTTAAAAAAGATTTTATTTGATTTTACAGAGGAGAAAGAGGTAGGGGAACAAGAAACATCAACTCATTGTTGCTTCACTTTAGTTGTTCATTGATTGCTTGTCATATGTGCCTTGACCAGTCAAGCCCAGGGCTTCGAACTGGTGACCTCAGCATTCCAGGTCAACACTTTATCCACTGTGTCAACACAGGCCAGGCTCTAACTTTTTTCTTTCTGTAAAAAAGGATCAAAATCTCTACGCTCTATGAGAAAAATAAAACAAGATGAACTAAATACCATTAAGTAATTTGGCCGACTTTGCAGAGATAGACCACACCCCTTGAAGCTCAGTATCTCAAAGGGTGCCTGGTAATATAACTAACTATAGGACAGAAATAGGATTTGTGATGAAAAAAAAGAAAAGGAAGAAGAAACTGTTTGTCTACTATGAATATGCTTAACGTAAAAAATATATATATACACTGGCCCTGGTTGGTTGTTCAGTGGGTAGAGCATCAGCCGGGCATATGGACATCCTGGGTTCAATTCCTGGCCAGGGCACACAGGAGAAGCAACCATCTGCTTCTCCCCACTCCCACTCCCCCTTCTCTTCCTCTCCCGCAGCCAGTGGCCCAATTGGTTCAACCATGGACCCAGACACTGAAGATAGCTCCCTTGGAGTGGGGGCTCAGGCACTAAAAATAACTCAGTACTCAACATCGGCCCATGATGGGGTTTCTGGGTGGATCCCAGTCAGAGCGCATGTCTCACTATTACCCCTCTTCTCACCAATCAATGACTATATACACACACATACACATACATACATACACATTGTTTCATAAAAATTTTATTAAAAACTACAGGAAAGCCCTGGCCAGGTAGTTCAGTTGGTTAGAGCGTCGTCCCGATACACCAAGGTTGCGGGTTCAATCCCCAGTCAGGGCACATACAAGAATCAACAAAGGAATAAGGGAATAACAAATCGATGTTTCTTTCTCTTTCTAAAATCAATAAAGAAATTTTTAAAAATTATTTAAACTTTAGGAAATTTGCCCAAGAAAGATAAGACTGTTCTCTCACAACTCATTTACCAAAGCAACATGAACAAACTAACATGAATCCGTCAAGAACAAAATTTTATGTTACTGTGTCCCTGGTGGCTATTCCAAGTAAAAGCCACAGCACCCCTTCCTGACATCAGTATGAATCAGTCCCTTGAGTATTTTTATTTCATCCCAGCTAAAACACTGAGGATCCTCAAAAGTACCTGGATCTGCTCCAGGACATCTCGCTGCATTTCTACTGCCATGTGATAGACATCATGATCTGAGCTATTATACATGACAGCATTCTGGAACATCAACATAATGTCACGCTGAAATTCAGCTGTGCTGCGAATCAGTCCATTTTCAATGTTTTTCTTAATAGTTGACAAATCCATTGGCCTGAAAAAAAGAACAGGGGTAAGTGACAGCAGAGAGGGAAAGAAAACTCAACTGGATCCCTGAATATATTAAGCATGTTAATCCTGTTAAGACTATCACTGATGATCCAGGCACTGAAATAATCAGTTTAGCAGTTGGTCATCTTTACTCACATCAAAAACATTTTGCTTTAAATTTACTGTCTAAAGCAAAAAACCCACCAAAATCAGACAACTTACAACCCAGAGAAGTCGGGATGCTGATTGGGTTATGGCTTACCTCTGCACAATGCTGTGGTAGCCAGGTGCTATATCATCTGTAACAGGCTGCAGAAAGACATTAGCATACCTGTCCAAAAAGAATAAGGTTCAATTACTGGCTTATCTTTCAGTAGCGCAGGTGAGGGAACTTGACCTAAGTAGCTAAAAGTGGGAAGAGCCAATGCCTCCAATCCTGAATAAGCCTACTCAAACTTTTTTCTAGTCACCAACCATGAAGAGGAGCAGGAGACGATGTTCCTAACGGGTAAAGCCCCACTCACCTATGATTAGCTGCAGCTCTCCATACAAGCATGATGGCTTTCTTCCAGATTTTCTGTGCCTGAATCGCTTCCTGATCCTCACTACAGACAGAGCTAAAATAAAAGAAACACAAACGCTCTACTAGACATAAGTAAAAATAAAAGTCCTAATTACTTCTTGTCAACTACAGGCACATCTTGTTTTATTGAGCTTTGCTTTACTGATCTTCACAGATGTTATTTTTTACAAACCCTCCACCAACAAAAAAGACTATGCCTCGCTTTATTGCGGTACTGTTTATTGTGGTAGTCTAGAACCAAAACTGCAGTATCTCCAAGGTATGCCTATATTTGTTCAGGCCAAGAAAAGGAAGATGAAAAAGATTTAAAAAAAAAGGAAGATGAAAAAGTTAAGATTAAAAAAAAGAAAGATCCTCTCCTACTTCTCACCTTCACTGCCTTGACCTCAAAGAAAGAATCTCAGATACTCACAACTGTGAAGAAGCAGGGCTGCTGGGGATGGAGTCGGCCAGGGTATGGGACTGCAGCAGCGTAGCATTGTGTATACTAAAGCCATCATCACTCTCGCTCACAGGGGGTTCATTATCCATTTCTGACAAATAGCCTTCTCCTTGATCTTCTTCCTTAGCCTCCTCTAGGCTAGCTGCTTCACTGACTCCGTCTTCCTCCTCATCCTCACCTGGGGCATCCTTAGACACAGTGTGCTCCAGTTAACAAAAGCAAGCAAAGCTTACCAGCAAAATGTCATTAAACATGATCTGCCTTTCGGGTTAGATCAGTTCTAGAAAATGACCTCACACTGTTTCCTGACTGAGCCCTCAATCACTTATACTACCATCTACTTACACTGACCAAGTCATTTAGAACCTGGACAAAGAATAAGACCCAGGATCTTTATAAAAGGCAGAAACACAAAAAAGCTACTTCCTTAAGACTAAGCTAAGAGGTGTTCCTTCTTTCCACTTGCTCTTGAAAGGAACTCTGACCCTGGGTACAAAGTTATCAAAAATAAATTTTATTTTGTCTCATCAGATGGAGCAAGCTCACATCACTTATTTAAGTATTTATTACTACTACTTTAGTAATTCTAAAAAGAAAACTGTGGATGATTTTCTCTGGATAGTGTAACTAATAATGATTTCTTATATGTTATTCCTGGCTCTGGTATCTCTATTCATTAAAAAATCACTCTGAATATCAAAATTTTGTGCATTATATGCAAAGAAAGATCTATGTGATATTCACAAACTCTTTCAGATGGGAAGCACATGTTGCCAGAGTACCACCACTATACCTAACTGTCCACGGCAGCTTTCCCCCATGCAGCTCCTTAACCAGTCTCATCTCAGAGAATAAAGATACAAATATAGTGATGTTCATTAAAAAGATAGTGCTATAGGGAAATTTAGTCACACACCAAGAGGAATAAAGAAAAGTCTGAAATACCTTTATCTGGCTTCCAAAAATAGTCCCTGATTCTTCTTTCAATGAGTCTGCAGAGGAGAGAAAGACTACCTGAAGATTTTTTACCTTAACCTTCCCCTTCCTGTGGACAATAATCCCCTGCAGCTCTCCCTTCCATGCTGACCTATTCTATCTCCTCTACTTGCCCACAACCCACAATCCCTCAGAAGCCAAAGCAGCTGATTTCAAGTTAGTTACAGAATACAGATTTCCTGGCCTTATTTACCTGACATTTCAAATTTGTGCTGAGTCTCTGCTTCTAAAGGATCTTCAATGGGATTTGAGCCATGTGATGGAGACAACATACTTTCGGGTGATGCCTGAAGACCAAAAAGAACAAACACCCTAAGTACTGTGGCATAACACTGCAGCTTACACAATTTTATTTTTCAATGCTAATGAGAATACAGAAGCAATTCTAAGTCTTATCCATGTAATTTGATTCTAACATATACTTTAACAGAAACAGGGTAAGTATGTACGTAGAGCACTGATCACACCTACCTGCTTTAGACACATCAAACATATCAGAACACAGGAACACAAAAACCCAGAGGCCTAAACTTTCATTTCTTACCTAGGGTATAACCCTCTAACCTCCCTGGCCCTGATCTTACATACCTCTGTCTTCACAGTTGTAAGCGGAGTCTCATCGCCTTTCCCACCAGCAATATCTGCTTCAGCAATCTCTGCAGCTGCAGTACTTCTGGGCTCCTCATCTAAGTCCTGACTACTAAGTTCTGGTGGCTCCATACATGTAACTGGAACAACTCCTGTGACTATTTCAGCCCCTGAAATGCCTTGCTCTGGTTCTGCGGGTTCCATTTTGATCTCAACACTGGGTTCCCTGATGTCCACCAGTTCATGTATTCCTTTGTTTTCTGATTCCTCAAAGTCCAGCCTCTCTTGCTTGACTGTCAACTCTGGTGCAGAGAGAGGTACTGGCTTGTCCCGCTCCTGCTGAATAGGGTGCTCCCAGGGGCCAGGCAGAGACTGAGGATCATCATTTTCTTCACAGAACGATAGTGCCGCTTCCACTGCTGCCACATCCAGCACCTCAGGATGATCATCTACCTGTCCCGTAATACACAGACTGGTGAAGTCACAGAAAGCAGCCCAATTACCTCATTTCTCTTAGCACCAAATGAGATGGTCAGAACCTACAGCTTCTCTCTCCATGTTCTCCACGTATTAGAAGCAACCAATGGACAGGCACCTGTCCTGAGCAAACCAGTAGCATAGGCCTATCTGGGGAGATGACTAATACATACAGAGATGGCGGTGGGCAGAAAGTTGTTTGTTTCTGTTAATTTTTACTGCAAGAAGCTAAGGAGAGATGCCTATGTAGGACCCATGAGAGATTCTTTGGGAATTTGCTGAATAGTTAGTTACCTTGTCCTCAATGATGGCAATGATATCTCCAACAGTCTCAAAGTCCAGCTCTTCACCTGTGTAAGACACAGCAATATCCATCTTCTCAGCCAGGTCTAAATCTTCCTTCCCATCTACGCTGGGAGGCTTTGATCCTCCAGAAGCCTCTGCTACCCCTGATCGGAAACACTCTTCTTTGATAGAATTGATGATCATGGAGATTTCATTGCTATCCATAGAAACAGTCACAGTATGTGGATCCCCCACAGCCTCCATGGGAACACAGGTGTCAGGCTGACTCACTGAATAACAGGAAGAGAAAACCTAGTGACTACCTGGAGATCACACCAAAGATGTAGACAGATGTCAAGTACCCATACACTAAAGCTCAGAGAAAGTTATCTTGCATCTATCTGTCTAGGTTTTCTTCTCCCCAGTTTTATCTAGAAATTAAAATAAAAACACATTCTCAAGCCCACTCCTATGTATACACTTAGCTAACCTTTTAGTCCCCAACAAATAAATGCCCACCCACTTCTTCTCATATCCTTGTTTTTCTAAGGATAAAGATGGTAAATGTCCATGGAGAACAGGACAGAAGCATTTGAATTGGAGCTGATGCTCTTGATCATCTTTCTCTAACGAAAACTCAAGATGAAATTTTGGACTTAGCGGCTGCTCAGGGCGTGGGTCCGGGACGCACCTGGAGCTACACTCTCAGGAGTGGAGACAGCCGGAGCAGTGGATGGTGCTGGCAGCGCAGGCATCATGACAATGGTAGCCTGGGACACAGACTCTACAGGGGGTGGCACAAGTTTAACTGGAGGTTCACTGGCAACAGTAGTGAAGGAAGCAAGAGGTGTGGTAAACTGTGTAGGACCAGCTTCTAAAAGCCGGGAAAGAGTGGGAGCACCTAACAGACAAAGAGGTACACAAAATGAGGTAAGAAGGAAGCACACGAACAAGAAGCAATAGCTACTTTAAGATTCAACCAAGAAAATTTTTAGTCTCCAGGATGAAAGTCACTCTGTTGAATAAGCTCGTTATTTACACCCTCACTTTCTCCAATCTTAAGATATTCTGCCAAATTAAGAATGAGCCAAAGCACTAGAATGTACAATGTTATTTGAAAAATGGGTGGTGTTTCTTCCTCAGAAAACAATGAAGCACAAAAGAACTGGTATGAATAAATGTCACTTCTGCTAAAGTCAAGTGTGCCATAAACCACCCACATTCAACACAATTCAAATGCCAATATCTAATGTTTGTCTGGAATTTTATAAAGGGCCTTTTTCTGCCTTACTTTATCCATTTCATTTAATTCTCACTACATTTTTGTGAAGTGTATATGCTGCAATTAAGCAAAGAGGAAACTGAGGCCCAAGAGTTAAGTTACCTAGCCAAGGTCACAAAAGCAGAGTGTGGTAGGCCTGAGATTTAAGTCCAGTTTCCCAGATCTAAATCTCAGCCCCGTCCTCTGTAAACTCAGGTGTCTGATTTGCAAGCCCCAGCAGCTTCACTATTAACTTCCTCTTAAGTATTCCTCTCACTAATATCTATGCTGCGGCCATCCAGAGCTATCAATATTTTGATGATAGAATGGATTTAAAATCTGGGGCACTATGGGGTTTAACAGATAAAGTAGCTCTAAGGTTGGGATCTAATCTAGGATTGGAAATTGCTTAGTAACAAAGGCTGGAAACCAAGGACCATCAACACCAAGTTCAACATCTCTGAAATAAAGTAGAAAATGGAAAAGTGGTGACTTACCTGAGGCAGCAGGGGAGGCTGCAACAGTGTTGGGTGTCTGCTGCATCTCCCCACCATGTATCATGGGAAGGACCCCGCCTACCTCCAGGAGGACACCTGTACTGTTCAGGTGGCCAGAAGCCACAGACATTTCACTCTCATTGACCTACCAGGGAAGAATAGAGGTGAAGGCTACACTCAAGCTTTCCTTTACCACCGCTTCCCAAAAAAGTTCCAGCAGTTGACCAAACTTCATAAAACTAAAAGTTAATATCCAGAGAGTAATTTCAGACCCAAGGGAAATTCTAATTTTCAAAACTTATTTAACAAGAGTTCTCTGGAGATGAGAACCAAAGTAATTATGGTTTCAAATACCTCAGGACCCAAGGATACTAACAACTTACTGTGTTGGTTTTGTGTTTATTTTTTTTCCCTTAAATTAACATTTAACTAGGAGATCTCTTCCTCTTTTGAACTGTTTTTTTTTTTTTCATGTCATATTTTAGGTCCCAGGCACTCCCTTCCAAAGTACTAAGTCACCACAGCTCTCAAACACCCACAGAAGTCTCCATACCAGTCTGGGGCTAGTAGGCAGGAGGCTGCCCTTCTTCAAGAGCTCTGACAGCAGAGGGGAGGGGGGTGGAGTTGCTTTCTGTCCAAGCATCTTTTTCTGGGGTGAATCATCTGTTACTGGGGTCATGGGGGCTTCTAAGGGTGCAGAGCCTGGAGGAAGGGTGTCAGGAATCCCAGGAAACGAGGTGACTGGGGTACTCGGCAAAGTCCCAGGGGTTACCTAAGAGACAACAGAGAACCTTTATCTGACTTCTCAAACTCTGAAGGTTCCCTACTAATCTGGATGGGTTAATGTGTCTAACTATTATTTTATTAGTCCTGAGTGAAACTACATGAGAAACCCGCTACCCTCTTGCTCTTAGTCATAATTTTTTCTCTTACATCTACTCAAACCCACAATGACCCAACCATTCCACCCAACCTACTTATTATAAACTCCTTACCCACTACCAATATTATATTTCTAAGGTAATTGTCCCTTATTTCAGCAGGAATTTTATAGAATACACTTACAAACAATTCCTTGACATAGTCTTTTACCTATCTTTCAAAAGGTCAAAAGCCTCAATGTTTTTAGGTTCATCCTTATCTTAGAGCACAGAACAAGGTAAATTAGGTCTTTAGCATTCAGACAAAGAGAGAAAGTTGCTTCTAGGCCAGAAGTGATTTCCTCATCACTCAGCTCTCTGCTGGCTTATTGTCCCTTTGCTTAATAATTCCTATAGATGGAAATATACTCACCCCAGAGGTGGCCTCTTCCACGGTGGTTGCAGTCAAGTCACCAAGTGGATAATCACTTCCCGGGGAGGCAGAATCTATTGGAGATCGAACCATCACAGTAGGTAACCTCCGAGGGGGTGTTTTTACTGCTTGACGAGCTAGAACATGTAAGGGAACACTTTCTAAGTATTCAAAATTAAATAAATAAAACTAAACACTACTTGGCTATTACATAATAACAGATAAATAGGAATATTGCATTACTAAAGTGGCATTACAAGTTTGAATTAGAAAGCTTTCTTCTTAAAAATTTTTTATTGGTTGATTTTGTGGGAAAGGACGAGGAAGGAGGAAAGAAGGGGAAAGGGGGAGGAGAGAAAGAGGGGTGAAGGGGAGAAGAGAAGGGGAAAGGAGGGGGAGAGCGGGGGAAGAGAAAGGAAGAGGAGGGGAGACGGAAAAAGAGAGGGGGAGGGGAAAAGGGAGGTGGGGGGAGAAACATTGATTTGTTGTTCCACTTATTTATGCATTCATTGGCTGATTCGGATGGTGTACTGAACCTGCAACCTTGGCTTATCGGGATGACGCTCTAAAACAACCAAGCTTCCAGGCCAAGGCCAGCAAACTTTCTTTAACATTTCTAGAGACAGGAACACTTACCTACAAGAAATTCTCATATTAAGCAAA
Source organism: Rhynchonycteris naso (assembly GCA_037038555.1). Classification (NCBI taxonomy): domain Eukaryota; kingdom Metazoa; phylum Chordata; class Mammalia; order Chiroptera; family Emballonuridae; genus Rhynchonycteris; species Rhynchonycteris naso. The sequence goes on from CM073003.1 coordinate 99,735,075, forward strand.
CTCACTTAAACTATTCAACTATCCAAAGGTCCTTGGAGTAGGAAAGTGGTTTCAACACCCCATAATATCATCCTCAGCAGCTTATTTAGGTTCTTCTTAAAAGAGGGAAAGATCTCACTGGCTCAGAGCATATATTCCTAGAGTTAGAAATGCTGAAGTTCCTCCTCTTATCTAGTGACTACTCTCAATCTTTTCATAGGCAGAACTAATTTTCTAAGAATTTCTTCCTAGATATAAAGGGATGTTTTTATTCTGGTAGAAGAGAAAATAACAAAAAAAAGTGTGCAAGTAAATTGGAATTAGTGGATTCTACATTATGAAATAGTTTAAAAAAATAGTTCTCAACTGTCATTAGCATGCAATATGTAGTCAATTGCTAAACAGTCATTAGCATCAGCTTACCCTGATAGGCAGCATCTGTAGCCTTCCTCTTTACTTCAGCTTCCTCTTCCTCCAATTTCTTTTTCCTAGAGAGGAAATTAAAGATTAGATTTAGCCAGATCAATCTCCTCCAGTTTACAGTGCCTCACAAGGAAGTTTTTTGCTAGGCTAGCAGTTTCTGAAAGAAAGGCCTAATAAGGAACCCTTAACAGCAAAACAGAACTTTGAGTGCAATGCCTAATTACCAGTTCTTCACCCACACAAACTAAAGCCACTTTAAAGTTAGAACTATGTAAGCTTTCACGTTGAAATGTTCCATCACATTACCTTCTAGAACGCACTCCCCCCTCCCAGCTACCAGGCCCCTCTGTAGCTTTTCCCTTCCAGAATCTTTCAAGTCTAAAGGAATGATAGATGGAGGAAATAAGCCAGATTACTTGAGGAGAAAATGGTGTAAAAGAAAGAAAGGAGTAAATAGAAGAACAATAAAATATAACCCACATTGCAATGTCATTGCAAAGCTCATCCAGTCTGCTGTCCATGTGCCCAGCTTGAATTAGTTCGGCATCTCTTTTCAGTCGTCTGTAGGAAGAAAGAGAGATGTAGGCAGACTGATTTTTTTAGTCTGCTACTTAAAAAAATCTGACCAGTATCAGAAGTCAGCCCCCTCTGTCTCTCCCAATCAGTTGGTACCTCTCTGATCAGTACCTATATTTTTCCTGGGTCTCTTTTATCACTTTCTTTAGTTCCTCAACTCGTTCAGCTGTCAGTTTCCGAACAATGACATCTTCAACAGTTTCTACCACTTCTCCCTTTTCACCCCGTTTCCGTCTGTGGAAAATTAAAACACACATTTGAATAAGAGAACATCTGTTTCCATTCCCACTTGCTTTCTTTGAGCCTTCTCCACCAATAACCACAGATAACCTCTCCTATAATTTTATCACCCAATGATATAAGTGGATATAAATCAGACCATCTCAGTAAACACCACTAAAGAGATTTAGCTTAAGTGCTTGACTTTGTACTCACTTTGGGGTCTCGGTGGTTTCTAGAAGCTCAGAGTACTGAGAAGCACAATGCTATAGAAAAAAAGGTGAAAATATAAGCAAGCCAGAAAAATAAAGGTCTTTCAAAGTTTCAACATATTAAATTAAGGTTTAGAGAGGTGAGACATAAGTGATTTCTAGGAAAGCAAATTACTTAGCATCAAATCAGTTCAAAATAATCAATACCAAGACACAGAAAAAGGGTCTTCTGGCCTGGAGTTTATTTGAAAAAATAAAAAATCTAACAGCCAATATATATATATAGCTAACACCTACTGAGTAATTACCATACGCAAGGCACTGTGCTAAATGCCTTATAGGTGCTAAAGCAATCCTGAAGCAACTTTTATCTCTATTTTGCAAATGAGAAAACTGAAGATCATTGTCCAAAGTTTTTAAGTGGAGTCTTATTATTTAATTAGAGTCATATCCATTTAATTCCCAAGCTTGGGCTCTCAACTGTTATGCTACACTGACAATAATAGTTTGTAAAATGAGCATACATGAATGGACTAGCAAAAAGTAGATAAAGAAAAAGGTATTCTCAAATACTCTCCCTCTTCATGGTATAAAAGCCTTGTGATGAAAAGGCAGGGAACCCACTTCCCATCTCAAAGAATACTCTAAAAGATCACTTGGCTTGTTGAGAACTTACTTTCTGAGAGAACCAGTCTGGAGGGCGGCCAGGTTCAGCAAAGGGTTTGATTGCTCTGCTAACTGATACCCTACAAAATGAGAAAAGCATTATTACACACCAAATAGGAAAATAAATAAATAGAAAAAGTATGCCGAGAGTTCGATGTTTGGAGTACAAACCCTGGAATAAAATACTGCCACCAGGAAGTAACATTGCAATATGTGACTACAGAAAACGACAAGACTTGAAAACCAGTTAGAAGAGTCACTGCTAACCAGTTTCCTAGGTGATATATTTCCTAGATGAAGCGAAGGTATTAGAACCTAATAAAGTATCATTTCTGGCCTGACCAGGCCGTGGCACAGTAGATACAGCGTTGGATTGGGACGCAGAGGATCCAGGTTCGAAACGTTGAGGTCTCTGGCCTGAGTATGGGCTCAACAGGCTTGAGCGTGGGATCACAGACATGATCCCATGGTCGCTGGCTTGAAGCCCAAGGTCGCTGGCTTGAGCAAGAGGTCACTCACTCTACTGTAGTCCCCTGGTCAAGGCACATATGAGAAAGCAATCAATGAACAACTAAAGTGCCGCAACGAAGACTTGATACATCTCATCTCTCTTCCTTCCTGGCTGGTTGTCTGTACCTATCTATCCCTCTCTCAGTCTCTGTCACAAAAGAAAAAAAAAAGTATCATTTCTGTTCATTGGGAAAATATTGTTATGTTGACTATATTTTTCTAGAAAAGGTCTGCCTTTTGAGAAGCCATTTGTAATATATTACAGACCCAAAAAAGTTTTTCAGATCCATTAATATAGCTCCTAGTAATGTAATAAAAGAAAATAATTTTAGGCCCTGGCCAGCTAGCTCAGTTGGCTGTAGCACCATCTCAATACACCAAAGTTGTGGGTTTAAAACCTGTTAGAGGACACATACAAGAATCAACCAATGCATAACTCGAACAACAAATCAATATTTCTCTCTCAAATCAATAAATAAAGTTTTTTTAAAAAGAAAATAATTTAACAAAAGAATCAAGTATCAAAAAAAAGTGCCATATAGACTTAATCAGAATGGTGAAGATAGATTTTTCCTAAATGCCTACGCAAAAGGATTTTAAATTATAGCACTTAAATTATATAAAATCTGAAACAGCCCATAAAAATAACTGAAATATATGTGCTGATATGAAATATATTTATAATATTAACAAAAAAATACAATTTTCTGCTATGACGCAATTATACAACCTTTTAAAAAGTAGGTATAAAAATCAAGGAAACAGGCAAAAAATGAAAATAATTGGACTGGAATGTGATCAAAGAAAAGTGTTACGGAGCTTTAAATCTGTGTTTCTTTTTCTTTTTTTTTTTTTACAGGGACAGTGAGAGAGTCAGAGAGAGGGATAGATAGAGACAGACAGATAGGAACGGAGAGAGGTGAGAAGCATCAATCATTAGTTTTTCATTGTCCTTGCGACACCTTAGTTGTTCATTGATTGCTTTCTCACATGTGCCTTGACCGCGGGCCTTCAGCAGACCGAGCCACCCCTTGCTGGAGCCAGCGACTTTGGGTCCAAGCTGGTGAGCTTTTGCTCAAGCCAGATGGGCCCGTGCTCAAGCTGACAACCTCAGGGTCTCGAACCTGGGTCTTCCGCATCCCAGTCCGACGCTGTATCCACTGCGCCACCGCCTGGTCATGCTGTGCTTATTTCTTTAAGAAAACATGACAGCTTGACCAGTCAGTGGAAAAGTGGAAAGAGAGTCGACCTAGGAGGCTGAGGAGCCAGGATCGAAACCCCAAGGTCATTGGTTTGAGCCCAAAGGCTGTTGGCTTGAGCAAAGAGTCCCTCACTGGCTCAGCTGGAGCCCTCCAGTCAAGGAATGTATGAGAAAGCAATCAATAAACAACTAAGGTGCCACAAGGAGGAGTTGATGCTTCTCATCTCTCTCCCTCCCTGTCTGTCCCCACCCTACTGCTAAAAACAAAACAAAACATGACAAAACATTAAGATTTATTATGCCTAAGTACTGAGACATTAGGCAATCTATATTATTCTCCATACTTCTCTATGAGGTTGAGATATTTAACTTTAATTTTTTTAGAGAGAGAAAGAGACAGGAAGGAAGAAAGACGAGAAGCATCAACTCATAGTTGTGGCACTTCAGTTGTTCACTGATTGCTTTCTCATACCATTTAGACCAGAGGTGCGGGGGGGGGCCCTGCAGCTGAGCCAGCGACCCCTTGCTCAAGCCAGCGACCATGGGGTTTCAAACTTGGGTCCTCAGTGTCCTAAGTCAAAGCTTTATCCACTGCTCCACAACATGTTCAGGCGAAATATTTAACTTTTTTAAAAAAGTTTTTAGCCTGTCCTGTAGTGGGTGCAGTGGATAAAGCATCGACCTGGAATGCTGAGGTTGCCAGTTTGAAACCCTAGGCTTGCCTCGCCAATGCACATATGAGCCTTGTGCTCATCCCCACCCCTTTCTAAAAATAAGTAAATAAAAAGATCTAAAAAACATATATTAAAAAATTTTTTTAGCTCTGGCCAGATGGCTCAGTTGGTTAGAGCATTGTCCTGAAGCGCAGGGGTCGCCAGTCCAATCCCTGGTCAGGGTGCACACAGGAACACATGTTCCTGTCTTTCTCCTTCTCTTCCTCTCTCTAAAATCAATAAAATAAACATTTAAGAAGAAAAAGAAATTTTTTAAGTGAGAGACAGGCAGGCAGGGAGGCAGAGAGACAGGTTCCCACAAGTGCCCCGACCATGATCCACCTGGCAAGTGCTCTACAGGGTGATGTTCTGCCTATCTGGGACTGCTGTACCATTGCTTGGCAAATAAGCTATTTCAGTGCCTGAGGTGAGGCTATGGAGCCATCCTCACCACCCAGGGCCAACTTGGCTATTGGGGGGGGGGGGTGATGGGGGAGAAGGAAGAAAGGAGAGAGAGAGAGAGAAAGAGAATGGGGGTTGGAGAAGAAGAAAGTCATTTCTCCTGTGTGCCCTGACTGGGAATTGAACCCAGGACTTCCACATGCTGGGCCTATGCTCTATGGCTAAGCCAACCAGCCAGGACCCAAAAATAAAATTTTTAAATGTTTGTTTTTTGTTTTATTTTTTGTGAGAGAGAGAGAAAGAGAAGGTAGAGGGGAAGGCAGAGAGACAAAAAAGCATCAACTAGTAGTTGTGGCACGTTAGTTGTTCAGTGTTTGCTTCTCATATGTGCCTTGACTGAGGGGCTCCAGCCAAGCCTGTGATCCCTTGCTCAGGCCAGCAACCATAGGATCATGTCTATAATCCTACATACGCTCAAGCTGAAGAGCCTGCGCGCAATCTGTGGGCAACTGTGTGGTTTCGAACCTGGTACCTCAGAGTCCCATGTTGACACTTGACTCACTAGGCCATCACCAATTGAGCAATAGAAAAAGTTTTTAACCTGACCAGGACTGGGACGCAGAGGATCCAGGTTCAAAACGTTGAGGTCACCTGCTTGAGTGCGAGCTCACCAGCTTGAGTGCAGGGTTGGTGGCTTGAGCGTGGGATCATATACATAACTCCATAGTCGCTGGCGTGAGCCCAAAGGTTGCTGGCTTGAAGCCCAAGCTCACTGTCTTGAGCAAGGGGTCACTCACTTGGCCCCCAATCAAGGCACATATGAGAAAGCAATCAATCAACAACTCAGGAGCTGCAATGAAGAACTGATGCTTCTCATCTCTTTCCCTTCCTGTCCGTCTGTCCCTATCTGTCCCCCCCTCTCTCTGTCACACACAAAATAGTTTTTAAACTTTGTGTTGGGAAAATAGTATCACAGAACTCTTTTTAAATGAAATGTTTACATTAACATTGTATGAATAACTATAACCAAAAAAATAAAGCTTGAGCTATAACTTACAACTTATACTGAGAAAAGTCCCAAATGGACCAAAGATTTAAGTGTTCAAAATAATCTAACCATAGGACTAGAAAAAAAATCACAGAATAACTTTATATCTCAGAGTAGGGACGGAATTTCTACTTATAACACAAAATCCAGGAACTGTTAATAAACTATGATTTATAAGTTTTAATGTAAAAATATCAATGTAAGAAAGCAAACGGCACATTGGTTTCAAAAACTAAATCTCGTACCTCAAATGATTATTAATCTCAATATATAAGGAGCCCCCCCAAATGAAAAGGACTGATAATCGAACAGAAAAAATGGGAAAAATCAGTTTATAGAAAGGAAATACAATTGGATCTTTAACACATGAAAATATTAAACTTCATTCATCATAGGATAAATGCAAATGAAACACATGAGTACTGTATTTCTCACCTTTTAGAATACTGTCAAAGGTCAAAAACACCTAACACAACCCATGAACCAGGACATAAAAAAAGATACTGACATATTACTGATGAGAGTATAAACTGAAACAATCTCAGTAGGGCAATTTGAAATGTTTATCAAATTTTATGAATTCAGATTCTTTGATCCAACCATTCATTCCACTTTCAGTTTATCTTAGTATAATTTATATATAACTATGGAATATTTTATTTGTACTAGCAAATGACCAGCTTATGGTATATCTAAAAATAATACTATGCAGTGTTAAAAAAATAATAATAAATCTTCATATACAGATATTCAACAATCTATAAGAAATAACACTAATTTAGATGGAAAAAAAGCAGCAACAAGGTAAAAGAACACAATAAAACCATTTGTGTTTAAAGAGGAGGATAAATGCCTAACCTGTGGTGGTACAGTTGATAAAGTGTCCACCTAGAATGCTGAGGTCAACGGTTCAAAACCCCAGGATTGCCCAGTCAAGGTACATACAAAAAGCAACTACGAGTTGATGCTTCCTGTCCCTACCCCCCCAAACCAATAAATAATCTATAAAATATATAAATAACTAAAAGGGGAAAAGAAAATATAGATTTGCTTTTATATATACAAGATTAATGCTGAAGAAACACTAGGAAATGAGGTACACTAATGAGAAAAAGACACTACCATTTTGAATTTTGAACCTGTCTTAGTACTTCCTTGAGAAATAAATACAATTTAAAATTTCAAAATGTTTTTATACCATTTTTCTAATACAAATGTGAGAAAACATACAGATTGGCTTGTATTCCAAACCAGTTTATTTGGTGGTTTGTTTAAAAATGAGATCAGCCCTGACCAGGTAGATCAGTGGATAGTTTTGTCCTCGTGCACTAAAGTACCATAATTGCAGGTTTGCTACTCTGTCAGGGCACCCATGAGAAGCAATCAATGAGTACACAACTAAATGGAACAACCAGCTGCAGTAACCAGTTGATGCTTCTCTCTCTCCACCCCCCTTCCTATTAAAGGAAAAAATATTTTTTTAATGAGTTCTGCCTAATCTGTGGTGGCACAGTGGATGAAGGATGGACCTGGAATGCTGAGGTTGCTGGTTCGAAGCCCTGGGCTTGCCCAGCCAGCGCACATATGAGAAGCGATTACTATGAGCTGATGCTTTCCACTCCTCCCACCCTCCCTTTCTTTCCCTCTCTCAAATCAATAAATAAAATCTTAAACAAAGTTCAATTTATATTAAAGTTCAATCTGAGATTTATCAAAATAGTGTGGTTCATTTTGTCTTCGAGTTCACCATTTAAAGGACAGTTGCTACATAGAATATACCACTTCCATCTCTGAAGTTATTTAAAAATATATAAAGTTGTAGAAATGCTAAATGTGCTTAGTAATGATGCTTTTGTAAACTCATTTGAATGGTTCAAGTAGTAGAGACATATCATTTAAACACAAATGTGTACAGTAAGTTATTATAAGACAAATCAATTCAAAAGTTTGAGGGAAGAAAGAGAGAGAAAAAATAGAAACATTAAAAATGAAAAGTGTATGTCCCGGTAATAAAAAATGATTGGGAACCATAATCCAACTATCTGGCACTTTAAAGAAAGGTACTAGAGCACCAAGACAATTCAATGGAAGAATAGTCTTTCAACAATACTGGGTACTGGGAGAGTAGATATTTATGTGCAAAAGAGACTCCTGCTGTGAAACACTAACAAAATGAACTCAAAACGATCCAAGACCTAAATGTGTAGAGCTAAAACTATGAAGCTCTTAGAAGAATACATAAAAAAATGATTTCTGCCTGACCTGTGGTGGCGCAGTGGATAAAACATGAACCTGGTATGCTGAGGTTGCTGGTTCAAAACCCTGGGCTTACATGGTCAAGGCACATATGGGAGTTGATGCTTCCTGCTCCTCCCCCTCTCCTCTTTCTGTCTACTCTCTCTCTCTAAAAATGAATAAATAAAATCTAAAAAAAAAAAAAAAAAAAAAAGAAAAAGGGACAAAGAAACTTAAAAAAAAAAAATGGCTTCGCCTGACCTGTGGTGGCGCAGTGGATAAAGCGTCAACCTGGGAACACTGAGGTCGCCAGTCCAAAACCCTGCACTGGTCTGGTCAAGGCACATATGGGAGTTGATGCTTCCAGCTCCTCCCCCTTTTCTCTCTCTCTCTCTCTCTCTCTCTCTTTCTCTCTCTCTCTCTCTTTCTCTGTGTGTGTGTCTCCTCTCTAAAATGAATAAAATAAAAAAAAAAAGAAATTAAAAAAAAAAATGGCTTCTTAGCTATGACACCAAAAATACAAGCAAAAGAAGAAAATACAGTTAAAACCAATCAAGCCTGACCTGTGGTGGCACAGTAGATAAGGCCTTGACCTGAAATGCTGAGGTTGCAGGTTCAAAGCCCAGAGATTGCCTGGTCAAGGCATGCACGAGAAGCAACTAGGAGTTGATGTTTCCTGCTCCCGTCCCCCCACCTCTCTCCTCCTCCTCTCTAAAATAAGTAAGAGTCTTAAAAACAAACAAACAAAAAATAATCAAGAATGTGAAAAGAGGCCCTGGCTGGTTAGCTTAGTTAGTTAGAACACCATCACAACATGCTGCGGTGCAGGTTCGATCCCTGGATCAAGGCACATACAAGAAACAAACAGTGCTGGCATGAATAAGTGGAACAAGTCAATGTTTCTCTCTCTCTCTCTAAAAAATCAATTAAAAATGTGAAAAGAGAATACACAAAATAGAAATATCTGAAAGTTATCTGACAATGGGCTTGTGTCCAGAATATATAAACAATTCTTAAAAGCCAGTAATAAAAATAAGTAATTAAAAGGATCTAAGAAGACATTTCTCCAAAGTAGATATACAAATACCTAATAAGCATGTGAAAAGACTGTTCAACATTAGGTACCTGGGATATGGAAATCAAAGCCACAATGTGATTATTTCATACCACTAGTAAAGCTATAGTAAAAAGATAGACAACAAGTGCTGTTGAGTACAGAGAAATTGAAGCCCTCCTTTATTGCTGGTGGTAGGATGTAAAATGATGGGGGCACTGTTAAAAATACTTTTGTAGTTCCTCAAAAGTTAAACTGAGTTAGCATATGACCCAGAAATTCCACTTCTTCAATTCAAGAGAAATGAAAACAAATGTCAGCACAAAACTTTGAACATGAACGTTCACAGTAGCATTAATTAAAATAGTCAAAAAAGTGGAAACAACACAAATGTTCCACTAATGAATGGATAAACAAAATACCCATACTGACTACTATTTAGTCATAAAAAGGAATAAAGTATTGACATGTAATACAATACAAGCCTTGAAAGTATTATGCTAAGTGAAAAAAAATCCAGTCACAGAAGACCACAAATTACTTCATTTATATGAAATATCCTATTCTGGCAATCTATAGAAACAGAAAGTAAACGAATGCTTGATTGGATGAGGTGGTGAGATTATAGAATGACTGATAGTTGCAGAATTCTGACTATACTAAATTCCGTGAATACACTGGGTTAATTTTATGGTATGTAAATTATATCTCAGTAAAGCTGTTAAAAAAGAACTACCAGCCCTGGCCGGGTGGCTAAGTGGATAGAGTGTCCGGCCTACGGAGGTCCTGGTTGGAGCCCCCGTCAGAGCACACATGAGAAGTGAACATCTGCTTCTCCCCACTTCCTCTCCCCCTTTCTCCCACTCTTTGCCTCTTGCAGCTAGTGGTTCCAGCATTCGCCTGGTGCTGATGATAGCTCAGTTGATTCCAGGATGAGGGGTCAGGAACACATGCGGTAGTCTGTCTCACTATCTCCCCTCCTCGCAGGTACAAAAAAAAAAAAAAAAATACTGCTTTATGTCAGTATGAACTACAGGAATCCACTAATGTAAAAAAAATACCCAACAGTTTCAAAGACCCAAGAAACCAGATATCCCAGACACCTTACCAATTTTGATCTCCACTCCTCATGACTGAAGACGCTAAACACAGCTTCTCTCGGATGGACCACGGTTCTGTGGGGCCAGTGCTCAACAGCTTGTGTTCTGCAAGTAAAGAAGGTTTAGCGACAACCACTGAGACACTAGTCCTAAGCCCCAGAGGTCTAAATGCCTAATTCAAAAACATTCCAACTTTAAGGACAAAGTGACTATCATCAAATCTTGATTTTCACCTCTAGTAACACATACATAGTATAACCACTGAGTGTGCGGTACCTATTCATAGCACGCGAACTGCACTGAGTATTTGGCAAAATATTTTATTTCTTCATTACTATTCTGCTTTACAAAAAACCAAACCTACAGAATGTCAAATTAAGATAAAATAGTTCTCCGAGAAGCCCAGTTTGCATACATTATCCCAATTTGAACTCCTGAGCTTCTTTCCCAGAATTCCGAGCAGGCACCCCCCACCCCCCCACCCCCCACTGCCCTGCCTCCTTCTTAAGATAAACTTGTTTACTGCTATCAGTCACCCACCTCAAGTTGTCAGGCCTACAAGACCTTTTCAATCTATGAAACAGAGGAAAATGGCTGAGGTGCAATGAAACGCAATTTCCCCATTGGCAGAAAAAGCTCACAGTTAAAATATCCCATTTCTCTGTGAGAGAGAGTATGGGCCCACAAATGTTGGTCAGAATGTGAACGGCTATTGGAGACGCCGGCCGCTCGGTAAGGCACATAACGTCTTCGCCCGCACGCCCGAGTCTCTAGAGCACTTTTATCGCTCAACCCACACAGCTCCCGAACACAAAGATTCGCTGAGCTGCTTCTCTCAAATCTCCGCAGCCTCCCTAAGACACAAGACCCTATACGTCTCCGCCCTCAAACACTGGTCTTTTACGATGCCGTCGAGCGAAAAGTCTCTGAAGACCCTGGGCTCTCAGGCAAATCAGTGCTCCTCCTATTCCCTAAGCGTGTCACAGAAACCTGGTGCGTGGCCTCCGCTCCACCAAGGCTTTCCACGCAGAAGCAGAGCAGATACTTACTGCCCGTCCCTGTCGCCATCTTGGCCCCGAAGTGTCCAGTCCCCGAGAGAAGATCACCGGGTAGGGCTGGAACCTGGGGAACTCTGGGAAATAGTTTACCGTTTGTTCACGGTGCCTCCTGGGAAATGTAGTCTCCCATCCCAAGACCAACGATCGCACTAAACCTGTTCTCTTTTGCGCTCCTGGAAAGAAACGTGCTAAAGGACAAAGGATGGAGGTTGAAACCTCAGGCTTCCCTTTAGCGTTCTTAGAAAAGAAACAGGGTTGAAGAAAAAGTATTAATCGGGAAGAATTCCACAATACGCAACCCCAAACTCCGACAGTTGGTAACCCGGACCCACATCGGAGTAGCGAGGTCAAACCGGAACAAGCCGTATCCCAATCTTACCCGCCCCCTTTCCTTGCGCTCATTGGGTAGCTGCAGGATTCTCCATCTGATTGGCGGAACGAACACAGCGCGTAATTTAAAACATTGTATCGGTAACAAAGGTGCACCTCGTGGGCGGAGTTGTGCTTTCTAAAACCCCAAGTCCGGGTTCCGCAGAGGGGTGTGAGTGGGCCGGTAACAAAGGAGGAGAAAGTGTTGCACTTTCGGGTGAGTAGGCGGTTGTGCTGGAGCCCAGCTTTAGTCCCAGCTCTTTCCCTCGCGGAACAGGCTCTTAGATAGCGGAGTTCCTGCCATCACTTTTTTCTTAATGTCTGTCTTCACTGCGGACCTGTGGGCGAGGTTGGAAAAGGTGCCATGGGCTGCTGACACCCACCGCCGCTTCACCAGCGGGCGAGGCACCTCATTTGGAGCGCGACCTTCTGTTTTTTGAACCGGATCTCTGTTCATTCCAGCTCGCGATCGCAGAAATGCCGCCTCAAACTGGATTAAATTATTAACTGCTCTCATCCCCTTCCCCTCTGCGTGGTAGTTGAAGGGAGAGAAGGAGTAAGGATTCAGGCAGCTAGACCAAGGTGTTCTTGGGCAAGGGAATTATTTCTTATCTAGATTTTGCAGCCCCTTCTGTCCTTAAGGTTCTCCAATCTACCCACTTTTGTCTCTTTAGACCTAAACTGCCCCAGCTGTTATGTCGCAAGGGATTCTGTCTCCGCCAGCCGGCTTGCTGTCCGATGAGGAGGTGGTGGTATCCCCTATATTTGAGTCCACAGCTGCAGATTTGGGGTCTGTGGTTCGCAAGGACCTGCTTTCAGACTGCTCTGTCATCTCTACCTCCGTGGAGGACAAGCAGCAGGTAAAGAAGTTGGAGTGGTGGGAGCAGAATGTCATATTCTCAGTTTACAGAGTAGTATGAGGTCAAAGACCAGCAATCTTCACGGTCTGACAGTTCAGTTAAAAATTAAGAGCATGACAAGTAAAAATAAATGTAGAGTTGTGTGTCCATAAGAACTATTGTTGGTATTGTGTTAATGAAATGCCCTCAAGAGCATACTATCAGTTAATCCTATAAGGGAAAAATAATAGTTATCTCGTCTTCACCATGAGGCCCAGAGGCCTTAAAGATTTTGCACAAGATCATACTGCCATTAAGTAAGTGAAAGGTACGATCAGGTTTTAATATTGACAATAGCTTCCATTTATAGAGGCTTTCTATCTGCTCTGCTGGGATTTCTCATCGACATTTAGGACCAGGTAATTCTTTGTTATGTGGCTCTGTCCTGTGCATTGTAAGATGTTTAGCAGCATTCCTGTCCTCTACTCACTAAATGTTTGTGTGACAACCTAGAAACCTCTCCTGACATTGCTAAATATTCCTTGGGAGGGAAACGGCCATGATTGAGAACAACTCTATTCAGAAGTCTCTTTTATTTTTTAATTCTTTTTTAAATTTTTATTATTGATTTTAGTAAGAGAAGAAGGGGAAGTGAGAGAGAGACAGGAACACCAATCTGTTCTGGTATGTTTGCTGACCAGGGATTGAATCAGCAATCTCTGCTTCAGGACGATGCTCTAACAACTGAGCTATTTATAAAGAAAGTTTTTTCAAAACAGGAGCCTTGATAATGCTTCTTAGAGTTCCTGGCCATAGTAGGCAGTTCTCCAAATATCTGTTAAATGATGTGGGTACTATGTGTATATATGTACGTATGTGTGTGTGTGTACATATGTACATATTTTATATACATACATATACATATACATTTTAGCAAGAGAGAAAGACAGAGGGACAGGCATAGAGAGAGATGAGAAACATCAACTTGTTGCAGCACTTAAATTGTTCATTGGTTGTTTTTTTATATGTGCCTTGACTAGGGGGCTTCAGCTGAGCCAGTGACCCCTTGCTCAAGCCAGCGACCTCAGGGTTTTGAAGCTGGGTCCTTAGCATTCCAGGTTGACGCTCTATTTACTGCACCATCACCTGGTCAGGCTAACCCCATTTTAGATGAGGAAAGTGAGGCAAAGAGAGTTTAAAGAACTTATTCAAGATCTCATAATTACTAAATGATGCAATTGGGATTCAAATTCAGGTTTATCTTCCTCCAAAGTGCTTAACTACTGTACTTGACTATAACATCAACATGCTGATTTTCATACCAATCAGCCAGTTCTAACTAGGTGTGGCAAACCAGGTTTGCAGGATACTGAAAAGACATGGAAGATGATAAAGTACTGAGGAGTCCATGTGAGTTGGAATGATTGGAACCAAAGAGTAGCCACAGAGAGACATTTGAGGTGGAATGAGGGTAGAGTTAGTGTTATTACCAGGATATGCTTGCCCATCTTCTCAGAGATAACCACTGAGATTAATCTGTAGTTCTGGCCTGGAATTCTGCCACAGGTTTCATCTGAGGATAGTACGGAGAAGGTGAAAGTATACCTGAGGGTCAGGCCATTGTTACCTTCCGAGTTGGACCGGCATGAGGATCGGGTGAGTTTCTGAGCAGGGAGGATTCAAGGTGGAATGATGCAGTACAGAAGAGGTTCTCAGAAATGTTTCCTTCTGTGTCAGTTGTGTTTTTCCAATTCTCAGGGTTGTGTCCGTATTGAGAACGAGGAGACCCTTGTTCTACAGGCACCCAAAGACTCCTTTGCCCAGAAGAGTAATGAGCGGGGAATTGGCCAAGCTATCCACAAGTTTACCTTTTCCCAGGTATGGTCTGTGAACAAGAGACTAACATGTAGGAGCAACTTTAATCCCTCTTTAGAGGGAAAGCTTTTTACTTGACTGTGTTTCTTATACAGGGTGGAGTAAAAGTACTTTTACAGCTATGAGTATGCAAAACACAGAACTTATTCTTGTACTATTATTAATTATTATATTATTTTCCATATGAACCACTGTAAACCGATTTTGCCTCACACTGTATAGGCATGCCTATATTTTGAGACCCTTGTTATGAGCCAGTCAGTGTGTCAAGTACTTTATGTGCACTAATTCCCAACAACTCTTTTATTAGCAAGAGAGATAGAGAGAGAGGGCGAGATACGAAGGGGGAGAGATGAGAAACATCAGCTTATAGTTGCGTCACTTTAGTTGTTCATTGACTACTTCTCATATGTACCTTGACCAGGGGGCTCAAGCCAGGCCAGTGACCCCTTGCTGAAGCTAGCGACCTTGGGCTCAAGCCAGCAACCATGGGATTATGTTGATGATCCCACACTCAAGCCACTGACCCCGAGCTTAAGCTGGTGAGCCTACGTTCAAGATGGCTACCTTGGGGTTTCGAACATAGGACCTCGGTGTCCCCGGTCAACTTTCTATCCACTGTGCCAACAACTCTATTATAATTATCATTATTGTCCTTATTTTCTTCACAAGGATACTGTGGCTCAGTGAAGGTAATGTTGCTGAAGCTAGTCTGTAATAAAGGTAGGACTTGACTCTAGACCCATCCATCTCCAAAGACCGTGCTTATGACCATTATGTGGCCCTGCAGTGTTTGCAGTATTGGACTTAGTGCAGAGCATGCCTTTGGTATTTGTTAATCTGGATGAAAGAGGGACTGGCAGAGAGTGGTTGAGTCCTCAGTGTTTAGGGAGCAGCTGGCAACACTGTAGGAAGAAGTTGCTTGAGTATTATCCAGAGCCAACCACCCAGAAAGAGATGCATCTGCTAGGTTTGCACAAGAGGAAAGAGGAAGATGAAGGATGGGCCTCTCAGAAACTGGGTCTGTCTCTAGATCTTTGGGCCAGAAGTGGGACAAGCATCCTTCTTCAATCTTACTGTGAAGGAGATGGTTAAAGATGTGCTGAAAGGACAGAACTGGCTTATCTATACATATGGAGTCACCAACTCAGGAAAAACCCACACGATTCAAGGTGAGTAGTAGGCCTCGCAGGATTGCTGATTGGCCTGTATTGGTGTTGTCTTTGCCTTTTGGTGCTCTCCATTGGAGGAGAAAGGCGCTTGCCTCAGCTATCCATCTTTCAAATTCTTCCAGGTACCATCAAAGATGGAGGGATCCTGCCGCGGTCCCTGGCTCTGATCTTCAATAGTCTCCAAGGCCAACTGCATCCTACACCTGATCTGAAGCCTTTGCTCTCCAATGAGGTGATCTGGCTTGACAGCAAGCAGATCCGGCAGGAGGAAATGAAGAAACTGGCCCTGCTAAATGGAGGCCTCCAAGAGGTAAAGTGTTAGTGTCCACAGAGGTGGGGATAGAGGGACAGATCTATGGAAAGTTTTATACTCATTTTCTCCCTGGGCACCTCCAGGAGGAACTGTCTACCTCCTTGAAGAGGAGTGTCTACATTGAAAATCGGATAGGTACCAGCACCAGCTTTGACAGCGGCATTGCTGGGCTCTCCTCCAGTCATTGTAGCAGCAGTAGTCAGCTAGATGGTAAGTGCCATGACTGGGCTCAGTGCCAACTAATGCCAGGAACCTACTTTCTGCTCTCAATAGCTTCCGGGGTATAGACCAGAGGCTCCAACCTGAGCTCTGCCTTCCCAGGACCCTGCAGGGCAAAGGGGAGATGGACTGCTATAGGGGTGAAGCCTTGTATGTTTGCTTCTTCCCCAGAAACAAGTCACCAATGGGCACAGCCGGACACTGCACCCATAAGTGTCCCTGCAGACATTGGCTTCTCCATCTGGATCTCCTTCTTTGAAATCTATAATGAGCTCCTTTATGACCTGTTAGAACCACCTAGCCAGCAACGCAAGAGGCAGGTTCTGCGGCTGTGTGAGGATCAGAATGGCAATCCCTACGTGAAAGGTATGGGAAAACGGGCTGACATGAACCCTGGGGAGGACTCGGGGAGAAACTAGGAAGAGAGTTAGATACTCTCATCTTACCTATTCCCTTCTTTTGGCCTCAGATCTCAATTGGATTCATGTTCAGGATGCTGAGCAGGCCTGGAAACTACTGAAAGTGGGTCGTAAAAATCAGAGCTTTGCCAGCACGCACCTGAACCAGAACTCCAGCCGCAGGTGAGTGGGTGGTGAGAGCCAGTCTTTCACTGTGTTCCAGGAAATAATTAGTCCTGCATCTGGTCATGGAAGATGTGTAACGACTTTATTCTTTTTCTTAACTTCTAGTCACAGCATCTTCTCCATTCGGATCCTGCACCTTCAAGGGGAAGGGGATATAGTTCCCAAGATCAGCGAGTAAGATTTTCCATTTAGAAATTTGGACTCCTTAGCCATAATAGTAGTGATGGGAGGGGGTGAGGTCCTCAGAAGACTTTCTGCTGTTAGATTCTTCCTCTTTCCTTGGGTAGAGTGACTCTTGGGTCTTCCCCTCCCTAGAACTAGGTGAGGATTGGAAGGTTCATAACATGTGGGGTGCTTATGTCAGATCCTGTCCATCTTTCAAGGTTGTCACTGTGCGATCTGGCTGGCTCGGAACGCTGCAAAGATCAGAAGAGTGGTGAGCGGCTGAAAGAAGCAGGAAACATCAACACTTCTCTGCACACCCTGGGCCGCTGCATTGCTGCCCTGCGCCAAAACCAGCAGAACCGGTGAGCTTTTGGCTACAAGCCATGGGCTAGGATGGCCTGGAGCTCTGTAATGTACTAAGAAACTTCCTGGTCCCCAGTGGGGTGGTGTTAGAATAACTCAAGGGCTGGAATTCTGCTCACAGCTCTGCTCTTCTAATTTCCTGCCAGGTCAAAGCAGAACCTGGTTCCCTTCCGTGACAGCAAGTTGACTCGAGTGTTCCAAGGCTTCTTCACAGGCCGAGGCCGCTCCTGCATGATTGTCAATGTGAATCCCTGTGCATCTACCTATGATGAGACCCTTCATGTTGCCAAGTTCTCAGCCATTGCCAGCCAGGTAGGAAGCTGGTACCCTTGGGATGGTACATTTAAGAAAGCTACTAGTGCCTGACCGGGTAGTGACACAGTGGATAGAGTGTCAGCCTGGGATACAGAGGACCCAGGTTCGAAACGCTGATGTCACTGGCTTGAGCACAGGTTCATCTGGCTTGAGCGTGGGATCATAGACATGACCCCATGGTTGCTAGCTTGAGCCCAAGGTCGCTGGCTTGAGCAAGGGGTCACTCGCTCTTCTGGAGCCCCCCAGTCAAGGCACATATGAGAAAGCAGTCAATGAAGAACTAAGGTGCTGCAATGAAGAACTGATGCTTCTCATCTCTCTCCCTTCCTGTCTCTCTGTCTCTAGCAGAAAAAAAAAAAGAGGCTAGTAATGTAGTCAGTGAAGATTTTTCTTTCCCCCTGCTAGCTTGTGCATGCTCCACCTGTACAACTGGGATTCCCATCGCTACATTCATTCATCAAAGAACACAGTCTGTGGGCATCTCCCAGCTTAGAGACAGAAACTAAGACAGACCCAGGCCTTGATGACATTGAAAATGAAGCTGACATCTCCATGTATGGCAAGGAGGTGAGAATACAAGAAAGTTTGGTGCACTGTCTTGATGGCTATACTTTTTCCATGCTGCCTTCCAAGTAGGCCTGTGCCTTTTAGAGGCATGACCATCTGATTAATTCTGATCTGTGTGTCCCTTCTAGGAGCTCCTACAGGTGGTAGAAGCCATGAAAGCACTGCTTTTGAAAGAACGGCAGGAGAAGTTGCAACTGGAGATGCAGCTACGAGATGAAATTTGCAATGAGATGTTGGAGCAGATGCAACAGCGTGAACAGTGGTGCAGGTACCAGCTGAGTGACTCCTTTTCGTCTGTCACCTGGACCAGAGGGTGGGAAGTGAACACTGGAAGGAGTTGTGCCTGAAGATCTGTCCTCCAAGCTCACTGCTCAGAATCTTTGCTCACTTCTCTTTTCTCCTCTGACAGTGAACATTTGGACACCCAAAAGGAATTATTAGAGGAAACATATGAAGAGAAACTAAAGATCCTCAAGGAGTCGCTGACAAGTTTTTACCAAGAAGAGCTTCAGGTGAGTTGCCCTGAACCAGTCCCAACTGGCTACTCAGATTCTCATCACTAGCTCGTTTGAGGCAAACAAATTTTATGAACTCTGGTAGGCGTGGGAATATGTAACTCAGTTATTTCCAGTATCCTTAGTGCTTTCTATGTGCTAATCAATGGTGAATTGATTAAAGGTTTGGTTGGCCAAGAAATGGTATAAGTGCTAACAAGCAGACACTTGAGGTTTAAGTATCAAGGCGGGTTTTGTTCCTACATGTTTGTCTGACTGTGGATGGAATTGTCCCCTGCCTCCCTCTTAGGAGCGGGATGAGAGGATCGAAGAGCTAGAAGCTCTGTTGCAGGAAGCCAGACAACAGCCAGAGGCCCATCAACAAGCAGAGTCTGAATTGTCTTTACGACGGTCAAAAAGGTTGGCAGCTTCTGTCTCCACCCAACAGTTCCAGGACATTAAAGCTAAACTGGACCAGTGCAGAGCAGAGCTAAACTCCACCACAGAAGGTGAGTAAGGAGAGAGGGCAAGAAGTGTAATAGTGGCCCAAGGAAGAACTATTCTCCAAACTTCAGCCGTCTGGTGCCACTCCAACATCGTTTCCTCAGTTTTAAGCTACATCCCCCAACCTCTCATTCTAGGATGCACATGGGACTCATTTTTATAATTGCTGCAAGCTATTGTTAACTCAGAGATGAGTTCAAGGTTAGAAAGCCTACATAGTGAAGTTTGTTTCCTTCCTGCAGAGCTGCAGAAATACCAGAAAATGTTAGAGCCGCCACCTTCAGCCAAGCCCTTCACGACTGACGTAGACAAGAAGTTAGAGGAAGGCCAGAAGGTAATTACATTTCTGTTACCAAAGCTCTTACATAAGGCAATTTCCAATACTATATCTCTTGTTCATGTAAGGATAAGATGTTTTTTGCCACGCCAGGTAGCTCAGTTGGTTGGAATACCATCCTGATATGCCAAGGTTGTAGGTTCAATCCTTGGTCAGGGTACATATAAGAATCAACCAACAAGCCCTGGCCGGTTGGCTCAGTGGTGGAGCATCAGCCCAGCGTGTGTTAAGTCCTGAGTTAGTCCTGGTCAGGGCACACAGGAGAAGCGACCATCTGCTTTTCCAGCCCTCATCTCTCTCTCTCTCTCTCTCTCTCTCTCTCTCTTCCTGCCCTGAAGCCATGGCTCAAATGGTTCCAGCAATTTGGCCCTGGGCACTTAGGATGGCTCAATGGCCTCACCTCAAGCGCCAAAATAACTCTGTTTAGAGCAATGGAGTATTGCCCCCTAGTGGGATTGCTGGGTGGATTCCTGTCAGGGTGCATGCAAGATTCTGCCTACCTCCCCCTGCCTCCCCACCTCGCAGTCAATTAAAAAAAAAAAAAAGGCAATGAATGCATGAATTAACTGTAACAACAAACTGATGTTTCTTTCTCTCTCTCCCCCTCTAAAATCAGTTTTTTAAAAAACAATGTTTTTTGTCACTGTTCTGGATATTGGCTACTTCATTCAGCTGACTACTTCCCACTCTTCCCCCTCCCCTTTCTCTTAACAAAAAAAAATGTATTGCCTGACCAGGCAGTGGCGTAGTGATAAAACGTCCAACTGGGACGTGGAGGACCCAGGTTTGAGACCCCAAGGTCTCCAGCTTGAGCACGGGCTCATCAGGTTTGAGCAAGGCTCACCAGCTTGAGCCCAAGGTCGCTGGCTTGAGCAAGGGGTCACTCGCTCTGCTGTAGCACCCCGGTCAAGGCACATATGAGAAAGCAATCAGTGAACAACTAAGGAGCCGCAATGAAGAATTGATGTTTCTCATCTCTCCCCCTTCCTGTCTGTTCCTGTCCCTCTCTGTGTCACTAAAAAAAAAAAGAAAAAAGAAATTTTCTTAATTATTTCTTGAATTTTAGAGAGAAAGGGGTGGGGGAGGAGTGGGAAGCATCAACTTGTAATAGTTCCTTCTCATATGTGCCTTGACCAGGCAAACCTGGGGTTTTGAACCAGCAACCTCAGCATTCCAGGTTTATCTACTATACCACCACAGGTCAGACCAGCTGACTAATCTTTCTAATTTTTCTTTTCAAATGACCATTTGACTCTTTTAGATTATTATTTGGCCACAATTTTATCTGCTTCTTCTATTTCAGAATATAAGGTTGCTGCGGACAGAGCTTCAGAAACTTGGTGAGTCTCTCCAGTCAGCAGAAAGAGCCTGTTGCCACAGCACTGGGGCAGGAAAACTTCGCCAAGCCTTGACCACTTGTGATGACATCTTAATCAGACAGGTTAGGACAGCCTAAAAAACCCCTTCTACCCAATCAGCTCACTCCAGAATTATATGAACAGTAGCAAAATAAAAATAATTATTAAGTACAGGGTACTGTGTTAATTTACAGACATTTTCTCTGTTATGTACCACTAAGGTAAAACACTAACGATTAAGCTAGGACATTTGTCATCAGCAAATGCATCCTGATTCTAGACTTATTAAAATGTAAAAAACAAAGTCAACCTTAGACTAAACCACAAAACTTGATACCTAGGAACTAAGAGGTTAAGTACACTTATTCAAGCTCATGTCACCCTATGTGTTGGAAAATGGCCTTGTATCTAACGCTGTTTGTTTGTATCTTAAAAGAAAATACCTCATTCAATTATTAGCTCTGGCCTTAAAGAATTAATCCTCCTAAAAACAGTTTAACTCATGGAGGATGGCAGGCATTACCTTGCCTCCTTGTTTCTCTAATAAACCAGGTGTAAATGTTTTCTATAACTTCATTTGTCTTCCTCAGGATCAGACCCTGGCTGAGCTGCAGAATAACATGATGTTAGTAAAACTGGACCTTCGGAAGAAGGCAGCGTGCATCGCAGAGCAATATCATACTGTGCTCAAACTCCAAGGGCAGGCTTCCTCTACCAAAAAGCGCCTTGGTACCAACCAGGAAAACCAGCAACCAAACCAGCAGCCCCCAGGAAAGAAACCATTTCTTCGAAATTTACTTCCCCGAACACCCACTTGCCAAAGCTCAACAGACTGCAGCCCTTATGCCCGGATCCTGCGAGCACGGCGCTCACCTTTACTCAAATCTGGGCCTTTTGGCAAGAAAAACTAAGGTTGTGGGGAAGGAAAGAGCAGTCCTTGTTCTGAGGTGGGTCAGCTGCTTAATAAGTTTCGTTTAAGCTTCACCATATACCTGGAACTCTATATAAAATGCAATATTTAGATGCTAGTCCCCCCCCTTTATAATATAATCATTATGTAATCTCATGCTTTTTTACTTATATGGTTTCTATGCACACACACAAAAAACTATATTAAATAAAGATATTGTTCACATTTTTTTATTTGAATTCCAAATTTAGCAAAATCATTCAAATTATAAAAGGGCAGAAAAATTGAAAATCTTTCAGGCCCATAAAAACCCTGCACAGGAATGGCAGTAGAGAACTAAGTGTGGTAAGAAATGAATTCAAGGGACAATAGATACAAAGTGAAGTATCACATATTATGAGGTTAGTAACAAACTTGTTCTGGAAACACAAACATAGGAAGGTTGGGTCCTGAACTCAGAATAATCCATATCATTTACTGCACAAATTCATTACAGCATAATAGTGAGCATATTACCTCCTGAATACATGGGCACAGCCTGAAACCATCTAAGTCTCAGAGTGGTCGGCAAACTCACTAGTCCACAGAGCCAAATATCAACAGTACGACTGAAATTTCTTTTGAGAGCTAAACTTAATCTATATAGGTAGGTACATTCCTTATCGAGGTAGTGCCCGCATGTGGTATTTTGTGGGAGAGCCACACTCAAGGGAACAGAGCCGCATATGGCTTGCGAGCTGCAGTTTGCCGACCACTGCTCTAAGAGCACACTAACAGTAATTCCCTTTACCTTATCTAATCAGATAAAGTCTGGAAAAAATCCTGTCTGAGCTAGAGGGGAAAAACAAGACAGTTACATCAAAAACATTAAAACAGACTAGCTTGAAATGAGTTTATTGTCTAGTCACAAAAGTTATTCCCAAATGTCCATGAAATGATCTGTACTCTTGTCTCATTGCTTGGCTTTAGTAGAAGACATAGGTAACTAGACAACTTGCCCTTAGTAGGGGCCTTCATGTTCAGTGAGATTCCTTTTTATTCAATTCTGGTAGGTTACTTCCAGGAGACTTACTAGGAGACTACAAAACCATCTTTTGGAAGAATGTCTTCCTAGAGTAAGAACAAATGTATAGTGTTACTCCATTTAAACCTAATCTCTGACATCAGAACAGTCATGCTCAGCAAATCTGAGAATGACAAGGTCCTGTCTATCCAGTACCCTGATCTTCCTAGGGTATCCAGTGCCCCAACTATTGGTTCAGGGTGGTCACAGACTTCTCCTTTTCTCACCTCTCTCAGGAAATCACCCACTTCCAGTAGCATTAAAAATGTTCCTGTAGCCTTGCCTGTGCTAAAGTGCTATTACAGGGATGGTCAGGGCGGGCGTGGGGCTAGGAGAGTCTGGGAAGAAGGCCAAGATCTGCAGCTACTCTCTGAACACAAGGATAGAAGTGCTTCTAACCGGCAAAAGATAATGTCTGTTCTCAGCCAGGGTTCTGTCAGTCTACTTTGAAGGTGATTCTATAAACTCCCCACGTAGCCGTTTCCATCTGTACACACAAAAAGAGCTAAGGTCCTTGGAAGAACAGACATGGCCGTTTTTTACATCGAGCTAAGGCTTAATATGGATCTGGCAATGTGCTATAATAGGGGTCTGGCAATGTGCTAGCTTGAAAGCAACCAACCAACTATGGTGTGACTGAGGACAGGTTGAGTGGAGAAACTCTGCGTGTAGGCGTGTTATTAGCAGACAGCGAAGCAGGAAGGAAAAAGGGAGCAGGCATCTCGGTGGATGGAGTTTCTCCTTGGTTCCGAAGCTGCAGGATTTGCCGGAGCAAGGCCTTACCTTCTTCCCGGGTCTGAAACAAAGTGAGGCAACATTTCAAAATAGGTCCAAGTATCATCTCAAAACAGGTTCTAAAATACTCATATAGCCTGAGCAGGCAGTGGCAGTCGATAGAGCATCAGACTAGGACTCAGAGGACCCAGGTTTGAAATCCTGAGGTTGCCAGCTCGAGTGTGGGCTCATCCGGCTTGAGTGCAGGCTCACTGGTTTGAGCACGGGATAATAGACATGACCCCATGGTTGCTGGCTTGAAGCCCAACGTAGTTGGCTTAAGCAAAGGGTTACTCGCTCTGCTGTAGCCCCTCAGTCAAGGCACATATGAGAAAGCAATTAATGAACAACTAAGGTGCCACAACCAAGAATTGATGCTTCTCATCTCTCTCCCTTCCTGTCTGTCTGTCCCTATCTGTCCCTCTCTGTCAAAAAAAAAAAAAAAATCAATTAACAAAATACTCATATATAAATTCCACAAATCAAGGTAGTCTTTCCACTTCTTACCACTTTCTATCCCCAAGACTGAAATACAAACTTTTTTTAAGTGAGAGGAGGGGAGACCGACTGACTTCTGGCCCTGGCCAATTGGCTCAGTGGTAGAGTCTCGGCCCAGCATGTGGATGTCCCAGGTTCAATTCCTGGTCAGGGCACACAGGAGAAGCACCCATCTGCTTCTCCACCCTCCCCTTCTCATTTCTCTCTCTCACTTCTCCAGCAGCCATGGCTTGATTGGACCAAGTTGGCTTCATGGCCTCTATCTCTGGCACTGAGAGCTGGGATGCTGAGCAACGGCCACAGATGGGAAGAACATCACCCCCTAGTGGGCTTGCCGGGTGGAACCCGGTTGAGGTGCATGCAGGAGTCTCTGCCTCCCTTCCTCACTGAATTTCTCACAATTAAAAAAAAAAAGAGACAGACAGACTTCCACATGTGCCTCGACCAGGATCCATCTGGCAAACCCAATCTAGGACTGACGCTCGAATCAACTGAGCTATCCTCAGCACCCAGGGCTGATGCTCGAACCAGTCAAGAACTAGCTGCGAGAGGGGAAGGAAGAGAGAAGGGGGTGAGAAACATGGTTGCTTCTCATGTGTGCCCCGACCAGGGACCGAACCTGGATGTCCACACACTGGGCCAATGCTCTATCCTCTGAGCAACCAGTCAGGGCCCAAACTCTTTATTAAAGAACTGATACTCACATCATTGAAAGCACAACACTTTTGGGCACAAGTTGAAGCTTCATCCCACAGCTTGCACTTAAAATAGTACTGGGCCAGATAGCGGAAAGCTGTGCTCTCCTCTAAGTGTTCCACTATTTCCTAGGAAGGGAAAGCAGGAATGGCTGAGGTGATAAGAATAAATAAGATCAGCAACTCAGTTCTCACGTTCATGGCACATACCCCACAGGAATAGATATCTTGGATATATTTGATGTAACACTGGGCAGCCTGTTCTGACTCAGTCAGCTGTTCATGAAGCCTACAAAAGAAATTGGTCTTTAAGTACAGATCAGATCTCAAAGCCAAACTAGTGATAAAAAGTAAAAGCACACGATTAAAACCAAAAATATGACAATACTTAGCCAAGTACAAATGTTGACATAAATGGCACACTGGGACTCAGAATAGTATTAGAGCCCAGATGTGATGGTTATTTTATCAAAGCTTAAAGTCATTATTCTGCTACTTGGTAATGGAGAGAGAGTAAATACGTAAGCTGGGTAACACACCTTTGTAAAAACTATGTTAATATCCTGAGTAACATTAAAAAAAGATACCAAGCAATTCAGATTTTTTTCTAAGAAACTAGAAAAGAACTGGCACAAATAAAACTGCAAATAAGAATCTCTGCTTGCCTGACCAGGCAGTGGCACAGTGGATAGAGTATTGAACTGGGATGCAGAAGACCCAGGTTCAAGACCTCGAGCTCGCCAGTTTGAGTGCGGGCCCATCTGGCTTGAGCAAAAAAAAACCTCGTAAGCTTGGACCCAAGGTCGCTGGCTCCAGCAAGGGGTTGCTCGGTCTGCTGAAGGCCGTCAAGGCACATGTGAGAAAGCAATCAATGAACAACTAAGGTGTCACAACGGCAACGAAAAACTAATGATTGATGCTTCTCACCTCTCTTGGTTCCTGTCTCTGTCCCTATCTATCCTTCTCTCTGACTCTCTCTCTGTCCCTGTAAAAAAAAAAAAAAAGAATAAAAGAATCTCTGCTTACTATTTCTGAGTTATTCTTTATTTTCCTAGTCCTTATTAGATCAATACTTAGTTTTCCTAGATTGCTCCGACATGAAAATGTCATTTCATTTCATTCAAATCATTCCCTCTCCCTTGCGTAATAGAAAAACAATTCCCCCTTCAAAGGGAAGTAGCCTTTTCTCAGTAAAGATGGCCAAATTTCCAGATCTGTTATTGTACACCCTGCTCCACCACCACACTCATAAAGGGTGATGGATAGGAGGCTCCAGAGCATGCAGGATGCATCATACCAGAGAAGTCAACAGAAATAGCAATAGCATTTTACTCCTTTCACTCACTTTGCCAGTTTCACCAGAGCCATTTTCTCCACATCTCCCACGGCGTAAGCTCTCCAATAACACTGTCAAAAAAAGAAACTCGTCATTTTGACTGTTGCTCCATGTGCCATGACTAACTACATAAAGGCTCAGGCCCTGCAAGCCTCCCAGAACTTCAGATTGGCAGGATGCAAGGCCTTTTTACTAAATCTGATAGGTCCAGGCTACATACTGACATTCCCACTGATGACGTCACTCCAGCTTTGCTTTTTAACCTATGTACCTCTAAATATTCAGACTTCCCTATGTAGAGATATCAGAATGAAGGACAGTTAAAAGCACAGATAGTCCAACCCTTCATCCAAACAGCAGATGTCCATTTAAATTCTCCAGGACTCAATTTCAGATACCTTTTTGGCTTCCACGAGTTGATTGAGTTTCTCATAACATTCTCCTAAAGCAACCAGCATACGAGAATCATTGGGCCTGAGAGAAAATAGGAATAGTGGCCTGAGCAAAGACTTTATAGATAACTGAAGTATTCCCTTGACGAACCACCACCACTACTAGTGGTTCCCCCTTATTCGTGGTTTCACTTTCCAGTTTCAGTTAACTGCAGTCAACTGTGAGTCCCAAAGATATTACATGAAAAATCCCAGAAATAAATAATTCATAAGTTTTAAGTTGCACACCATTCTGAGTAGCATGACGAAATCTCTTTCTCTCTTTATTATTTTTATATTTTTCTGAAGTGAGAAGCAGGGGAGAGGCAGACAGACAGAATCCCACATGCGCCTGACCCGGATCCACCCGGCATGCCCACCAGGGGGCGATGCTTGGCCTCTCTGGGATGTTACTCCAATGCAATCAGAGCCATTCTAGTGCCTGAGGCAGAGGCCATGGAGCCATCCTCAGCGCCCAGGTCAACTTTGCTCCAATGGAGCCTTGGCCGCAGCAGGGGGAAAGAGAGATAAAAAGGAGAGAGAGAAGGGTGGAAAAGCAGATGGGCTCTTCTCCTGTGTGCCCTGGCCGGGAATCGAACCTGGGACTTCCACACACCGGGCCGATGCTCTACCGCTAAGCCAACCGGCCAGGGTGCATGATGAAATCTCATGCCATTTTGCTCCTTCCCATCCAGGACATCGATCATCCCTTTGTCCAGTATAACCACACTCTATACACTACCCATTAGTCACTTAGAAGCCATCAAGAAAGAAAAGTAAAAAAAAAAAAAAAAAGAAAGAAAGAAAAGTATCAGGTTTCCCCACAACAAACACCTTGTCCAGTGGCCAGACTTACCGAAGCTGGTGGGCCCGTCTGTAATAATAAAGGCAGTAAAATGGCATCTTAAGGATTTCATAAGTCTGCCCAAGGCCATACCAGGCTCTGTAGTCACGCTTATTGACCTCAATGGCATGTCTAAGAAACGGAAGAGAGACTGGTAAGAGGGCAGAATCAAGGTTAGCTACTTGTAGGCTCAACAGAGGCTCCTAACATCACAGCAATCTGTTCCACCTACCCCCACAACTAGGAGCGCACCTATAAGCCTGAATAGCAGCAGATGTGTTCTTCATTTCCATGTACTCATGTCCCATCAGTGTCCAGGCCCCAAGATACCGAGGATTCAATTTCAAGGCTCTCTGGAAATATAAGGCTGCTTTCTCATGCTGAGAACGCAAACTATAATAATTGCCTGATTGAAAAACAAACAAAAATATGAATTAGACAGGTAAAAATAAAAGTCCACTAAAGTAGACAGCATTCCACAGAGTGAGGATGAAATCATAACCCACTCCCCCAAAGTCCTTGCAGAAAAGCCAAATTGTACACAAGGGCAATATCATTATTCCCTTGGGAAATATACATAATCTATCACACCTTCTGGTTAAAAAAACAAAAGTGTGCCCTAACACTGCAAGTTTTCATTTTGTTTTATTTTGATATAGCATTTATACACATATTTTCTTTTTTTTTTTTAAAGGTGGCTGTACAGAATTCCCCCTGCGAAAGGTTTGCTGAACACCAGTGGTCACCTTTTTTTTTTTTTAATTTTTTTAAATTTCTTTTTATTTTATTCATTTTAGAGAGGAGACACAGAGTGAGAGAGAGAAGGAGAGAGAGAGAGAAAGGGGGGAGGAGCTGGAAGCATCAACTCCCATATGTGCCTTGACTGAACCAGTGCAGGGTTTTGAACTGGCGACCTCAGTGTTCCCAGATCGATGCTTTATCCACTGCGCCACCACAGGTCAGGCTATACACATATTTTCTTAAAAGCTAGGAAACTTCTACAGTAAGCTTTAGGTTGGTGGTTTTCCAACTATACTACTCACAAATATTAGGGGATATTTCACTGTTTCATATTCATTTTGAAATATCCCCTAATTTTTGTGAGCAGTATATATAGTCCTAAGGTTCTAAGGAAGTACCTCACGGGTGGAAAAGGTAGAACTCTGACCTCACCTCTCCCTCAGAAATCAAAGCAGTTATCATTGGTTTTAAAAAGAGCAAGTCAAAGATTTTGGGATTCTGTGAAAGATTTTATTTGGAGCAAGGGTATACAAGCCATCTGTTTTATGTAAACTTGTAAATGGATAGACAAAATGTGGTATATACCCAAACAGTGGAATACTAGTCAGCAATAAAGAGGAAAAAATATTTATACATGCTACAACATGGATGAACCTCAAAACTAAGTGAAAGAAGCCAGACAAGAAGCAAGAGTCCATTTATATGAAATTCCTAGAAAAGGTATAATTAGAGATAGAAGGCAGATCTATGGCTATTAGGGGATGGGAATGACACTGACTGCAAGCAGACCCAAGGAAACTTTTTGGGGTGATGGGGTATTCTAAACTGGATTATGGCTATGGTTATACAACTGTATAAATTTATAAAAATTCATTGAACTATAAAGTTAAAGTGGGTGAGTTTTCTGATATGTAAATTATACCTCAATAAAGATTTTTTTCATTTTTAAGCAAGAGGTGGGGAGGTAGTGAGACAGACTCCTGCATGCGCGCCGACGGAGATCTACCCAGCAACCCCTGCCTGGGGTCGATGCTCAAATTAACTGAGCTATTTTTATTTCCTGAGACTGATGCACTCAGACCAACTGAGCCATCCTCAACACCTGGGCCGACACTTAAACCAACTGAGTCACTGGCTACAGGAGGGGAAGAGAGAAGGAGGAGAGGGAAAAGAAAAGGGAGAGAAGCAGATGGTTGCTTCTCTTGTGTGCACTAACTGGGAATTGAACCCAGGACATTCATATACCAGGCCGACGCTCTATCCACTGAGCCAACTGGCCAGGGCCTAATTATTTTATTTTTAAAGGATGAATTAGTGCTCTGGCCAGAAGCACAGTGGATCGAGTGTTGCCCCAGAGTGCCAAGGTCATCAGTTTGATCCGGGGGTTGCCGGCTGGCTCCATCCCAACGGTGCTGGCTCAATCCCCAAGGTTGTTGGTTCAAGCCCCGGTCAAGGCATATATAAGAAGCAATCAATGGCACAACTAAGTAGAAGAATGAATTGATGTTGTTCCCCCACCATCCTGTCTCTTAAAAATATTTTTCTTTTTAAATAATAAGAAAAAGGATGAATTAGAGCTATACCAACACTTACAGGGATTTTTTTTTTTTACAAGAACTCATTGAACAAAAAAAGTAAAATACAGAGAAATATATATAATGTGATCTAATTTTGTACAGCAAATAGCCATTAAATCCTGCATATGTGTATACACATTTTTATGTGGTATGCAACATCCTAACACAAGCATATTAAAGGGGGAAGAGAGCAACATGCAAAAACAAAAACCCATGCACTTCAAAATTTATAAAATCTATATACATCTCCTTTATATATAAATTGTATGTGCATACATAAACTAAATAAAAAAAATAGCTTTAAATGTATATATATTAGTTAGTACAGATCATGATATGCTGTCAAGTGGAAAAAACAAATTGCAGAGAAATTATAGACTATGATTCCATTTTGGAAAATACCAGGTAACAAAACCTTCCGCCCCATATATATTACATTTAATCTCTCTAGACTGTTACTCTGATTCAGGAGAAATCATTTACAACAATTGTCTGCATTCTATACCTGATCATTTTAGTATTAATTCAAGTTCACGTTCCCCTGGAAAAAAGCAAGATGGAGAGCTTTACGTTTGTACAAAGATATTTTTGCTTCTGCCACTAATCAGAGATGGAGATAAAGCAGACTCGAGGCAGAGTGTCCAAAGGTTAACTTTTTTAACAGAACAGGAGAAAATAGGGTAGTGGCAGGCAGCAAGGGTATAACCCCTAGCTGCTAATGGAGTCAGTATGACAAGAAAACATTAAGGAAGTCAGAACAGGTAAGTTCGGATAAAGATGAAGTAGATGAGATTTTTTTGACCAGTTGGAACAGCTAAAATGTACTGAATGATTACCATGTGCCGGGCAACTTACATTGTTATAAGGGCTTTGTATGTATTAATTTATTTAATCCTTACAATTACATAAGAGAAAGTTTTGTTATTATCTCTTCATAGAAAGGAAACTACAGTACAAATTGCTAGGTCCAAGGTCTCACAAGTAGTTAGTAGCAGAACCAAAATTTAAACTTGGGCAGTCTGGTTCCAGAGTCCAAATCTCTTTTTTTATTTTTTATTTATTCATTTTAGAGAGGAGACACAGAGTGAGAGAGAGAGAGAGAGAGAGAGAGAGAGAGAAAGGGGGAGGAGCTGGAAGCGTCAACTCCCATATGTGCCTTGACCAGACCAGTACAGGGTTTTGAACTGGCGACCTCAGTGTTCCCAGGTTGATGCTTTATCCACTGCGCTACCACAGGTCAGGCCAGAGTCCAAATCTTAACTATATTATGCTGTATGCTGATATATATATACATCTACCTCTCAGAAAGTGGAACTCCAGAAAAGATGCAGAAGAAAGCAATCAATTCACATCAAGACATAAAAGCAAAGTAATGACTAAACAATTAGTAGATGCTTGCCATCACTCTTTTTTTTTTTTTTTTTTACAGGCACAGATAGAGGGCTAGATAGGGACACACAGACAGGAACAGAGAGAGATGAGAAGCATCAATCCTCAGTTTTTTGTTGCAACATCTTAGTTGTTCATTGATTGCTTTCTCACATGTGCCTTGACCACGGGCCTTCAGCAGACCGAATAACCCCTTGCTCCAGCCAGCAACCTTGGGTCCAAGCTGGTGAGCTTTTTGCTCAAGCCAGATGAGCCTGCGCTCAAGCTAGCGACCTCGGGGTCTTGAACCTGGGTCCTCAGCATCCTGGTTCAACGCTCTATTCACTGCGCCACCGCCTGATCAGGCACCATCACTCTATTCTTAAGCTGATGCATTCTCTCTCAGGTCCTCAGTTATTTTCTCTCTGTCATTCTTTCTCCTTTCACTTTCTCTGGGCTGGCTATAATGTGAAAGCTGAAGTACATATCTAATGTTCCTTATTCTTAAATTTTAAGGTAGGTGATCTGAATTCAATGAACATTTATTGACCTTATCTCAGCAACTTTGCTGGGAATTACACATATAGTGAGAAAAAAAACACAGTTCATTAAAGAGTTCAACTAAAACGATTATTAAAAAAGTATGAGCCTGCCTGACCAGGAGGTGGCGCAGTGGATAGAGCATCAGACTGGGATGCGGAAGGACCCAGGTTCGAGAACCTGAGGTTGCCAGCTTGAGCGCGGGCTCATCTGGTTTGAGCAAAAGCTCACCGGCTTGGACCCAAGGTCGCTGGCTCATTCGGTCTGCTGAAGGTCCGTGGTCAAGGCACATATGAGAAAGCAATCAATGAATAACTAAGATGTTGCAACAGCAACAAAAAACTGATGATTGATGCTTCTCATCTCTCTCCGTTCCTGTCTGTATGTCCCTATCTATCCCTCTCTGTCTCTGTAAAAAAAAAGATGAGCCGCCTGACCTGGGGTGGCGCAGTGGATAAAGCGTCGACCTGGGAACACTGAGGTCGCCAGTTCAAAACCCTGCACTGGTCTGGTCAAGGCACATATGGGAGTTGATGCTTCCAGCTCCTCCCCCTTTTCTCTCTCTCTCTATCTCTGTGTCTCCTCTCTAAAATAATTAAAAAAAAAAAAAAAAAAGCATGAGCCTGACCAGGCGGTGGTGCAGTGAATAGAGCACTGGCCTGGGATGCTAAGAGACCACAATGAAGAACTGATGCTTCTCATCTCTCTCCCTTCTTGTCTGTCCCCCCCTCCCCCTTGTCTCTCGCTCACTAAAAAAACAAATAAATAAAAAATAAAAAAGCATGAAACTGGCTGACCAGATGGTTGCACAGTAGATAGAGCGGCAGACTGGGATACTGGAGGACCCAGGTTGGAGACTCCGAGGTTGCCAGCTTGAGCGCAGGCTCATCTGGTTTGAGCAAGGCTCACCAGCTTGAGTCCAAGGTTGCTGGCTCAAGCAAAGGGTCACTCAGTCTGCTATAGCCTCCCCCCCCCCATCAAGGCGCATATGAGAAAGTAATCAATGAACAACTAAGGTGCCGCAACAAAGAATTGATGCTTCTCATCTCTCTCTTCCTGTCTGTCCCTCTCTCTGACTCTATCACAAAATAAATAAATAAATAAATAATTTAAAAATATCATACAATCTTAAAAAAAAAAGCATGAAACTCCTAAATCATTACTCTTCATATGTGCTTCTCCTTTAATTTTAATTGGCTTTAAGTCAATAGGTTAAAAAAAGGAACTGTTCATTCCTTCCCTACCTCTATTTCCTTTCTTCATGTAAAGGTGCTGGTTCAGTTGCTCACCCAGTCACTGATCCCTGTTCGGTCCACTTCCTGAATGTCTTCATATCCTCTCTCCATTCCTCCTGCCAATACCTCCTCCTATTAGGTTCTCATCATCCTTAGACTGGATTATTGCAAAAGCCTCCTAGCTGCTCTCCCTGCCTCTAGTCTTGCCTTTTTTTAATCTTCCCAGCATACTGTCTCCAGTCATCATTTGAAAATAAAAATCTGAAAACTTTCATCACTGGTTTAATATCCTTCAGAAGATCCCTACTGCCTTAAAAATAAAATTCAAACTTTCAGCAAGACAAAAAAGGGTCTTCAAGATCTGGCCCCTTTTTATACATTCCCACCTCCCATACCATGCTTCAGGATGCTGACCTATTTCCAGCACAATATCTGTTTCACATTTTAATGCTTCTGCATGGCAAGGGCCTTCCTTCCCAAGTCAGTCCTCCCTTACGGAACTCTTTCACACTTTCCTATTCTTCAAGCATCACCTTCCTTAATTTCAGACTGGATTATCTTTCCTATGTACTCTATTAGCATCCTATTTTTACCTCAACCATAACACCCAGCCCACGTATTATTGTTTTCTTCCTTTCTTTTTTTTAAGCGAGAGGAGAGGAGATGGACAGACTCCTGCATGTGCCAGGACCAGGATCCACCCTGCAACCCTATCTGAGGTTTATGCTCGAATCAACCAAACTATCCTCAGTACCCAAGACCGATGCTTGGACCAACCAAGCTATCCTCAGTGCCTGAGGCCGATGCTCGAACCAATTGAGCCACAGGCTGCAAGAGAAAAAGAGAGAAGGGGGGAGATGAGAAGAGAAGTAGATAGTCACTTCTCATGTGAGCCCTAAATGGGGATGGGATCCGGGACACTCATACTCTGGGCCAATGCTTTATCTACTGAGCCAACCAGCTAGGGCCTGTTTTATTTATTTCTTTTAAAAATTTTTATGCATTGACTTTAGCAAGAGAAGAAGCAAACATCAATCTGTTCCTTATGTATCCTGACCAGGTATCAAATAAGCAACCTCTGCACTTTGGGACAATGCTCTAACCAACCACGCTA
The DNA here is from genome assembly GCA_037038555.1 of Rhynchonycteris naso. NCBI lineage: Eukaryota > Metazoa > Chordata > Mammalia > Chiroptera > Emballonuridae > Rhynchonycteris > Rhynchonycteris naso. Next base: position 99,769,071 of record CM073003.1, read on the forward strand.
TCTGGCCAGGGCTATTGTTGTTTTCTTATTGGCCTTCCTAAATAAGCAATTAGGGTAGATACGGCAATACAAAGCACAGTGCCTGGCACTCAGAAGATGCTTAGAGATGTTTTCTGAATAAATTGGGAGTTCTACCCTCACCTTAAAAGCTTTTTTTTTTTTAACAGGGACAGTGAGAGAGTCAGAGAGAGGGATAGATAGGGACAGACAGATAGGAACAGAGAGAGATGAGAAGCATCAATCATTAGTTTTTCGTTGCCGTTGCCAACACCATAGTTGTTCATTGATTGCTTTCTCACATGTGTCTTGACCGCAGGCCTTCAGCAGACCGAGCAAACCCTTGCTGGAGCCAGCAACCTTGGGTCCAAGCTGGCGAGCTTTTGCTCAAGCCAGATGGGCCCGCGCTCAAGCTGGCGACCTCGGGGTCTTGAACCTGGGTCTTTCGCATCCCAGTCCGACGCTCTATCCACTGCGCCACCGCCTGGTTAGGCAAGAACTTCATATTTTATTATTTTCTGATATTGAAATGATCATTTGTTCCTACTCTTACCTATGTCTACAAAGGACTTATTACATTTTTTAATGCCTATTTCCCATGCCAAACTACAACTTCCTCAGGGGCTGGAAATATTTATTGAATGATTGATAAATTGAAATTCTATCAGTGTATTAACATCTTGACCTAGAAAGGTACAAATGCAAGATTCAATGCAGTGTCAACAAAGACCCAGGGAAAGGTATCTTCCTTTCATCTCCAGGGAACCCAGGCTTTCAATCACAACCAACAAAGCTTACTTTTATTCAGAGGTGGCCATTCATCTGTTTATGGCAACTGATTATCAGGCCACACTAGTGTACCCAAGTACACAGGACCATGGTTATTAACCAGGGATGATTCTGACCCCACGAGGTTATTTGGCAATACCTGAAAACACTTTTTGTTTGGCATAACTGGGGGAAGAGAGCAGTGGGTAGAGGCTAGGGATACTGCTAATACCCTACAATGCACAGGACAGCTCCCCACAAAAAATGGTTAGCCCAAAATGTCATTAGTGCCAAGAATCAGACATTCTAATAAAGAAAAACAGGTACTCTCATCTCTTTTCATAGGATTGTAAATTCTTACAAACTTGTTAGTAATTACTAAAGTTAAAATATACATGTTTTTGATCCAGTCTTTCACCACTTATTACACAGAAATAATTGCATAAATATGCAAAAATAAATGTATACATAAAGATATTTCCTGAAGCAATCTTTATATTAACTAACACTGGCATAACTTATATAATAGAAAACAATTAAATAAAAATGATGGTACATGTATATAATAAACTACTAAATAGCTATGAAAAACAATATAAGTCTAGATATACCAACATTAAAAAAAAATGAAAAAGTTAAAAAAAGGAAGTTACAAAGCAGTGTATATAATGGTACAGTTTTTACAAGCAAACCATACACACACACACACACACACACACACACACACACTTTTAGTATTCACAAAGAAAAACATTCTGGAGTCATGTTCGCCAAACCATCTTGGGGATGGTATTACAGTAAGCTTTCACATTCTACTATATATAATTTTGTTACCTTTGACATTTTTATTCTGTTGTTATTTTTATATTTGTATTACTTACAATAAAGATAAATTTTAAAAGAAAAAGAATGACTCTTACCAATTACACAGCACGTTTCTACACGATATTTATCAATCTCACAGAGGTTGTGAGCCAGATAACTCAACTCAGATTTCATACTCTGGAAAAAAAAAAAAAGATGGTCTAAGCATGAAAAAGAAACCCCCTAAATTATTTTTCTTGTAGCTAATGCAACTGATGACAATCCAACCCAGATGAAAGCACAAAAGAGCTTAATCAAGTTCAAGAAAAAGAAGCAGCTCACCCTGACATAGAGAAGGTTGGAGAATGTGTCCATATTCTCAATCCTATATGGGTCTTGTTTCCTTAGCTCATTAAAAATAGAGAGTGCTTTGTCAATATCTGTGGGGGTAGGGGGGAAGATAGTTCAGAAAACAACACAGTGCTCCTTTCAGGGCTTGATGGATTTAATTGTCCTTATTCACTTACCTCTGATATTGTGATAGGCAACTGCAATTTGGGAGACGATATAGGAGCTCTTAGAGAAGCCCACATCAATGAGATTCTGATACTTCTGCAGGGCCTCCTCTATCAACTGCAACTCTGTGTATATATGAGCCAGAAAAAACTCTTTCATCCAGGTGTCTGGCAAAGACAGGAACTTCAGCTGGCAGCAGGAGAGAGAGGGAACACTTAATATATTTTGACCTCTCTCCCAAATGAACATCAAGGAACTGCTTTTATTTTCTAAAGCAGCAATTTTCAACTGGTGTGCCACAAGCACATTGCTATACAGCAAGAATTTTTTCAACATGCACTACCTGACTGTTGAGTCAGAGGCACTGACCTCTTTCCCCTTAAGTCTAAATAAGAAAAATGACAAGTCAACAAAACAATAGTGAATGAATCAAAACTATACCTATTTTTTCTGTCAGATCAGCAAAAAATATATTTTTTTGGTGTGCTGCAGAATTTTAGCAATTAGTTTATTTGTGCCATGAGATGAAAAAGACTGAAAATCGCTGGTCCTAAAGGACTTGGTCACCAAAAGTTTATTACAGTATCTAATAATGAACACAGGGCAGTACAATTATAATAGGATTTACAAGTATAATAGGGAGAAAAGGCCTAGTTGGGAAAGGCTTCAAAGAATAAATAGGATTTGAGGTGTCTTTGAGGATGGGTAGGTTTGAATAGGGAAAAAAAAGGGAAAGAAAAAAAAGAAAAGAAAAAAGGGAAAGGAAGAGAAAGAAAGACAACGATCTCGGCAAGGACAACATAACTAGAGGGAAAACAGCCATGATGAGTGTGGGTGAAGAGGCTGAGGAAACTAGCTTGTTTGAGGGGAAGCTTTGTGTTGGGAAGTGGTGAAAAAATCAATAAGACTGAATTGGTAGGGTGGGTCCTACGGTGCAACAGGAAATAGGATGCAACAGGAAACCACTGCAGTATTTTTACAAGAGAATGAGATGATGACATGGGCGTTTTAAGAATAAGTTTAGAAACAGTATGGAGGATGGCTTAGAAATGGGAATGTACAGATAGGAAAGCAAGACAGAAAGTATCTATTACTTACAAGAAATCCTGATTAGAGATAACCAAAATGGCAAAGGAAGCCAAGAGAAAGAGATGCATTTAAGAAGAAAACCATGGTCCCTAGCCAGTTGGCTCAGGAGTAGAGCGGCGTAGGCCCGATGTGTGGAAGTCCCAGTTTTGATTTCCAGTCAGGCACACAGGAGAAGCTCCCATCTGCTTTTTTACCCCTCCACCTCTCGCTTCTCTCTCTCTCTTCTCCTCCCCTCCTGCAGCCATAACCTGATTACAGTGAGTTGGCCCCGGGCACTGAGGACGGCTCCACGGCCTCTGCCTCAGGCACTAAAAAATGGCTCCGGTTGCAAGTGGAGCAAGGGTGCCAGTTGAGCAGAGCATCACCCCCTCATGGGCTAACTGGGTTGGGGCACATGTGGGAATCTGTCTCTGCCTCCCTGCCTCTCATTAAAAATAAAATAAAATAAAAAAGAAGAAGAAGGAAACCATGGTAATGTCTGGTGACTGAACAGATAAAGGAGTTAAGAGAAAGGAGAAGACAAATATGACTCTGATGCATTAAGACTGGGTGTCTTGAGAAATAGAGATGTTAAAGAGAGTCTACCCAGTTGGGAGAAAGAAAGAAAATTTGGTAGGTAAGATGAGAAATTTGGTTTTGTGTATTTTGAGTTCAGAGATAAAGCCAACTTTTAATGAAAGTCTAGTAGGCAGAGATAAGCGAACACAAGTGAGCTAAGCAAGGTTTCAGGCACAGATTTAGTTGCATATACCATTATGGGGAGAAATCAATTAGCCTTTGGCTCTCTAGAGCAAACAAAAGGAAATGTGTTGCCACTTCCATTCATTACCGAAGAACAGCAAAATAAACTCTATAGACAATTTCTCTAATAACTAATAAAATTATTGCAGTTTATAAATCAATTTTATAAACTTCATTAATTAACAAATCTCTGTATCTTCACGGAGTCCTATGTGCTCAGCACAGACTTAAAATGTTTTAAATATAATCCTTGATATCAGAGGAACCTTTCCTATCTAGCATAGTAGAACAGAAACTACAACAGCATTCAGTCTATAAAACCAGTTATAGTAAAACTTGAATGTGAAAACATGAATATGAAAAGATATTCTAGTACAACTGGCTGCAAACCCAACAGCAGCTATAAAAAAGAGCTAGACATTTGTCTTTCAAATGAAGACCAAAACCCCAACAGTGAAGGAGACCAGAGGAGCAAAGAGCTAACTATAATCAAAGACTTAGCAAACCTCTCTCCTCCTACCCCATTATTACAGAATTACATAAGACTGGAAGCACAGGGGTTTTCACATAACTCAATTCAACTTACCATTTCTTTGTCTGTAATCAAGTTACAGAGTTCTAGCCAGGCTCCCCAATGCAAAGGCAAAACATGAGTAGCCTCCACAAATACATCAATGGCCTCTTTCACCAAGTCCAGTTTTCGAAGCACAACTCCATACCTAGCAAAGGAAATAATCAGAAATTACAGCTCTGTAACATCTCTCCACTCCTGAGAAAAATGTTATAGAAAGTTACAAATTACTAACACTTACAGATAAAGGCCAAATCCATCAAGTTCCCGAGCCTGGTGCTTTTTGCTGAGCTCCACTCTCAGTTCTCTAAGAGCCTCATTTTTAACTTGTCCTTTTTCCAGAGGGCCTAGGAAAGGAACAAAAAGCCTCTGATCTAAGAGAAGACTGCTGGTCTTTATGTTATAGACCTAGATATTCCCTTTGGCATCAAATAGCTACATCTAAAACTTCTAGGAAGCACTCATAGTAGTCAATGATATCTTAAACTATTTTTTCCACCCCCGAAGTGAGAAGCGGGGGAGGGGGCAGAGGGAGGGCAGTGGTCGTGGCAGACAAACTCCCACATGCACTCGACCGGGATCCACATGGCATGCCCACCAGGGGCCTTGCTCCGCTGCAACTGGAGCCATTCTAACGCCTAAGGTGGAGGCCATGGAGCCATCCTCAGCGCCCGGGCCAACTTTGCTCCAATGGAGCCTTGGCTGTAGGAGGGGAAGAGAGAGATAGAGAGAAAAGGAGAGGGGGAAAGGTGGAGAAGCAGATGGGCGCTTCTCCTGTGTGCCCTGGCTGGGAATTGAACCCGGAACTTCCACACGACGGGCTGACGCTCTATTGCTGAGCTAACAGGCTAGGGCCTAAACAACTTATTTTTTTCTAAAAATCAAAACCGATAACTGATCTGTAGTCATTACTTTGTTAGGCCCACACAGGTTTTTAAATTTTTGAATTAATATCAACATTTAGAAGTCAGAAGCCTCAACTAAAAATCTGAATTTCCAGCATCAGGTTGCAGGGAACAGGGTAGGACCAAGGGAAGAAAGACCTGATAACACCAGGTCACAAGGAAGTCTTCAGCTGGAGCTGGGTGATAATCAGCCACTTGTGCTCTTTAATTTGTAATAGCCCTGCTCAGATCACTTCACACATACCTGCCTGGCTCCCTATAGGCATCTGTGTGCAAACCCTACTTTAATCTAAAAGGTAAAAAAAAGAAATTCATACCTAGGCTATCAACTGTTTCATCATCCTTCTTCTTTTCTCCAGACTGTAAGAGAAAATCCAGATAGGTCTTTTTACCAGTGTGTTCTAAGCCTGTTCTAAAGCTAGCAGCCTGATTCTACCTACAGGGCCCAAGACCAACCAAAATGGCATCTACTCTTGATTACTAATTTTAAGTAACTACTCACGGGCTCCCACTGGTCAAATCTGGAATAATATGAGCACCAAATAGTTAAGTAAAGTAATAAATTATAGACAATTAAAAAGAAAATAACCTTGAGTCAATATTGATATTAGATAGATAGATAGATAAATAATTGGAAAGGGGTGGAAAGGCTTTTGCTTGAGTAGACTGCCAAGTGATGAGTAGTAAATGTGGAGAGTGCTAGAAGGGAAAATCATCATTTTGCAACATCATAGTAAAATAATACTTCAAGCAAGAATTAATGAATTTCTTGACTAATAGATATTTACACTGTTGACATTTTTTAAATATTGCAAAAAATACTTCAGTGAACAACCCTATACATATAACCTTGGGCACACATTAAGGTACTGGCATTGGACAAGTTACTTAAAGTAGAATTGTTTGGTCACATATTTCAAATTAACATAATTAGCCAAACTGACTTTCAAAATGGCTATATAAACTTTTTATTCCTAAAACAGGGGATCTACTGCTCCATACTTTTCCTAAAATTAAATATTATCAACATTTTTAGTATTTTCATACCATCATTTTTTTCACCTTACGATATCTTCTTTATTGTCGAGTATGTATAAAGCACATTCACCAAGTAGACTATTGCTAAGCTATTTAAAATATTTAACTTTTTAGCCTGACCTGTGGTGGTGCAGCGATTAAGGCATCAATCTGGAATGCTGAGGTCGCTGGTTTGAAGCCCAGGGCTTGCCCGGTCAAAGCACATACAAGAAGCAACTACAAATTGATGTTTCCCACTCCCCACCCCCGCCTTTTTCACTCTCTCTTTTCTCTAAAATGAATTTTAGAAGTCTGGCTTGTGGTAGCGCAGTGGACAAAGCATCAACCAGTAACAATGATGTCAGAGGTTCAAAGCCCCGGGCTTGCCCAGCCAACATACATACGACAAGCAACAAGCAAGCAATGAACAAGTAAAGTGAAGCAACTATGAGTTGATACCTCTCACTTCCCCTTACACCTCTCCTCTCTCTGTAAAATCAATATTTCAAAGCTTAAAAATAAAATCTTTAAAAGATTTAACTCTTTTCACTTTGTTCTAAGTATGAAGGTAGAATAACATCTTAAAATGGCCCTCACCAGGTATCTAGAATACATGTACAGGAAATAGGCTTTCTTGCTATTGCAGCCATGCAGAAAATGGGCTGCCCGATCATACTCTTTAACATCAAAGTAAGCCTTGGCCAGGGTGTAAGCATCCATATCCTGGGCATCTTCCTAGAAAAAAAACAAGTTTTTGTTAAGCGGTTGGAAAAAGGACAATAAAAGTTCAAATCCATGATGCATATTCATTAATTTCAAGATGTAAGAAAATTTCTTTTTTCCCTTTTCTCAAAATAAAAACTTATAAAAAAATAAAACACTTTATAAACTAAACCAACACACTCAGAAACTGGTACTGTTTCTGCAAATGTAGTGGAAGTTGAATAGGCATTAGTGTTAGGGACCTATATTTAAATGCGAACTCTTTGATTTCCTGGTTTCATGACATTAGTAGGGAAGTTACTTAGCTTCTCTGAGTATTCACTTCATCTGTAAAACGGAGCCAATAACATAGATTTGACATAAGGAAAAAAGTGAAAATGTCATGAGAAGTGTTTGGCATTATTTGACATTCCCATCCTTCTCAAGGCTTTTAAATTCCTACATAAATGCAATATACTGTGTAATTACTTACATATTTTTTGTACTTCAAGAACATTTTGACATGTTAGTATTATAAAAGCATAGAATACAGCTATAATTCTCCATGTAAAGAGAGTGAAACGAGCCCTGGCAGGGTAGCTCAGTTGGTTAGAGCAACGCCCAGACTTGCCAAGGTTGCAGCTTTGATCTTCAGTCAGGACACATATAAGAATCAACCATGGCCTGACCAGGCGGTGGGGCAGTGGATAGAGCGTTAGACTGGGATGTGGACGGACCCAGGTTTGAGGCCCCGAGGTTGCCAGCTTGAGTGCTGGTTCATCTCATTTGAGCACAAAGCTCACCAACTTGGACCCAAGGTCGCTGGCTCCAGCAAGGGGTTGCTCAGTCTGCTGAAGGCCAGCGGTCAAGGAACATATGAGAAAGCAATCAATGAACAACTAAGGTGTCAAAAACAAAAAACTGATGATTGATGCTTCTCATCTCTCTTTGTTCCTGTCTGTCTGTCTCCATCTATCCCTCTCTCTGACTCTCTCTCTGTCCCTGTAAAAAAAAATTTTTTTAAATATTTAAGAAAAAGTGACGGGGAGGGGGAATCAAGTAACAAAACAGATTATGATGAAAGTGTTCAGACTTACACAGACTATGCAAACATGTACTAGATGACACATAAAAATGTTCATATCTCATTTAATTCCCTCAATATCCCCATAAAGTAAATACTACTATTATGTGCATTTCAGAGATGAGGAAACTATGATTCAGGAGGTTAAGATGCCTAAAAATCACTAGTTTCACTGAAATGTGAACCCAGATCTATTTGACTCCAAAGTCAATTTTGCACAGTTGCAAAATCATTTGATTCTGCTCATTATGAATACAAACTAGGCTGGGAGACAAAACGTAAGAAATCTTGAGCAAGGATTGTCTACTTCTTGTCTCCAGCTTAAGTAAAATCACCGTCAGACCTTTGAAAGCTCAACACAACAACACAGATAAAATCACTTAAAACACTCAGCTCTTTAAATGCTCGAATTTCCTCTACAAATACATTGCTCACAACCATTACGGGATCAGGGAACGTGCAGATACTTTCAGCCATTTGAATTGTATATTTTCACCAATGAAATAAAAGTTGGGTTTGCATCTCATTTGTATAAACAACTTTCTGTGACTTGTCATTTGCTTTTCTGATGTTCTTGTTCAATTTTAAAAAATCAAAGCTTTTTTTAATTGCTTCATATTCATTTTGAAATATCTCCTAATTTTGTGAGCAGTATATTCCTGCTAAGTAAGCAATCTGCTCCCCTCCAGTGACAGGTCACTGGATACCTCTTGGGTTGATGGAGAGCGCTCACTGTGAAGTCCTTACCTCTGTAATAGGCGGAGGCGGCTGCAGCTCTGCCAGAGGCAACGGCGGCAGGGAGAAGGCCAACTCCGCGGACCTGGAACACCCCCGCAAACTGGATCAGCTCCACAAGCCCCCCAAGGCCAAGAATCCAAGCCCGGTCCCTTCCCACTCCGACATCTCACCATTTGCTACTGTGCAGTAGGCCCCTCTCCCGGGTAAGGCCGGCGATAAGCAGCAGCTGTTTTTTAATTTCCCGCAAATTTGAGAAATCTCCACTCGCTGACAAGACGGGTACCACTGAAGCCGTCAGGGCCACAGAGACTAGAGAGGAACTCGCAGCCATTTTTCTGTCTCAGCCACTCCAGCCAATCACCAGCGATAATACTAACTGTGCGCTTGCACCAAAACTGTTTGCCTGTTATTGGTGAGCTGTTGCTCAGGAAAAACCAATTAGAGCTCTCACTTCTCGTAACGTCACCAAGAGGTCGGGAAAGAAGACTCAATTACGTTTCCGATTGGCCAAGAGCTACCAGAGCGGGAAAGTTAGAAGCAGGAAAGAAGGTGGGGTGGGGTGGGGCAAAAAGCCATGATCTCTGGGCTGGGTGGAGAGTAGTAATAAGAGCTGGGACTAGCAGCAAGAAAGAATGCAGGAGACGGACTGGCCTATACCTTTGGAGTGATGTGATTTGAGGAAAGATAGAAAGAGAATGCTTTGTTAGCAGATCCTGTGCCACTAGATAATCAAGTGATACATGTGTCTAGCGAATCTTTTCAGAACAACTTAACATCTTTCTACCCACTACCTGATGAACAAAAGCGCTTGCAAAACTCCAGGACGACTTATCTTTCCTATTTAGCCTTGCCGCTGGTGGTTTCGACTCTATGTCCCCAGACAGGTCTAATATTTTTGCTAGCCATGGCCTAATAAACCCTTTCTTTTAAACACTTTCAGTCGTGGAAGTTAAAAGGTTTTTAATTTAACAATGGCATTATAGGTAGTTAAATAATGTTTTTATGGCTTGTTTAGAATTCTTACATTTTGCCCTTTAAAATATCAAGTTGTTTATTTTTATAATTATTTTTATTTTTAATATTGAAAAAAGTATTTTATTTATTCACCCATTCACGCATCCATTGGTTGATTCCTGCATGTGCCTGACTGGGGATGGAACCCACAACCTTGGTGTATCGGAGGAGACTAACCAACTTAGTCACCTGGGTGCTTTTTGCTTTTAAATAACAAGAAAATAGAGGTGATTTCAAGATGCTTTTGGCAGGCACTAGTCTACAAACACACATTTTGGGTGTAGCCAGTCTTGAATGGAAAGCTAAGTTGGATAATTGTCACACAAATTTTTAAAATAATTTTTAAAATCATAGTTTTTCTGATAGTACCATTACTTTGTATTATGTTTTTCTTTATCTAATGTATAATATTTATTCCTTCACCATCACTCCCACTCAGTCCCTGCTATTACATGGACTTTATAGCTTTCTTTTTTGTATTACATTTTTTCTATTACAAAATAATGTATGGTCGATACAGAAAACTTGAAGAATACAGTAACCAAAAAGAAAAATAAATATACCACTACATGTCTATTAGAATAGCCAAAATCCAGAACACCGACAACATCAAATGCTAGAAAGCTGTGGAGCAACAAGAACTCTCATTCATTGCTGGTGGGAATGCAAAATGTACAACCATTGTGGAAGACAGTTTGAGTTTCTTACAAAACTAAACATTCTCTTACCATATGGCCCAGCAACTGTGCTCCTTGGTATTTATCCAAAGGACTTGAATATAAAACACACACACACACACTTTTATAGCAGTTTTATTCATAATTGCCAAAACATGGAAACAATCAAGATGTCCTTCTGTAGGTGAATGGATAAATAAACCAGTACCTCCAGACAATAAAATAATACTCAGCACTAAAAGGAAGTGAACTGTCAAGCTATGAAAAAACATGGAGAAAACTTCACTGCATTTTATTAAGTAAAAAACCAATATGAAAAGGCTACATATTGTGTAATTTCAACCATATGATATTCTGGAAGAGTAAAAAGATCAGTGGCTGCCAGGGGTAAAGCAGGAAGATGGGATGAATAGACAGCACAGAGGATTTTTAGGACAGTGAAACGACTGTCCATGATACTATAATGGTAGATGCATGCCACTATAATTTGTCCAAACCCATGTACAACACCAAGAGTAGACTATAGACTGTGACACATGGTTTCACCAGTTATAACCAATGTACCACTCTGGTGGGGAATGTTGATAGTGGGGAAGCTATGCATGTGTGGAGAAGGAAGTACAGAAAAATCTCTGTAACTTCTGCTTAATTTGGCTGTGAACCTAACATGCACTAAAAAAAAATAGTATATTAAATAAATAAATAAATATTACCATATAACTCCCACCCAAAGGAAATCTCTGGTGTCTGTGGGTTTGTCTTTTTTTTTCATCCATCTGCATGCATAACTTTATACTGCCGTGTTGCCCATATTTGTCACCTGGTAATTCACTATACACATTTTCTTATAATAATAAATATTCTTCTACATCATATCCTTAAATATTGCATAGGAATCTGTTATATGTACCATAAATATATATAACCAGTTCCTAGTATTAGACTAGTATCTTGTAATCATAATTTTCATAACTATAATTGTTAAAGCTATTTAATACTCAATTGAATAGAATAATATCTAGTTTTAAATTTTTCTCATTGTCACACTTTTATATAATGACTTCTTATTGTTTTAAATTATGACACATTGAGCATCTTTGTGCACAAAGGATTCTTTTGTAATATTTTGGATTATCTTCATTGGACAGATTCCTTGAAATAACAGTGGCTTTTAATTATTCATTCTAAAGTGCTCATTTTATTGAATGATTTGGAAGAATAGTACTTATGTATAAAGATAAACATTCGTCATTAGAATTAAAAATTCAAATGACTTTAAATAACAGCTTTATGCAGATATAATTCATATAACAAAAATATTACTTTTTTTTTATTTATTCCTATTCTTTACTGAGAGAGAGAGAGAAGGACAGATGGGGCAGATAGACAGGAAGGGAGAGAGTTCAGAAGCATCAATTTGTTGTGGCCTTTTAGTTGTTCATTGATTGTTTTCTCATATGTGCCTTGACCAAGAGGCTATAGGTAAGCCAGTGACCCCTGGCTCAAGCCAACAACCTTGGGCTTTAAGCCAGTGGCCTTTGGGCTCCAGCCAGTGACCATGGGGTCACATTTATGATCCCACACTCAAGCCAGCGACCCTGCATTCAAGCTGGTGAGTCCATGCTCAAGCTGTATGAACGTGCACTCAAGCTGGCAACCTCGGGGTTTCAAACCTGGGTCCTCAGCATCCCAGGTCAATACTCTATCCACTGCACCACCGCCTGGTGAGGCAGAACTCCACCTTTCTAATGTGTGCAATTTGGTGGTCTTTAGCACATTTACATAGTTGTGCAAACACCACAACTAATTTCAGAACATTTTCATCACTCCAAAAATAAATCTACACCCGTTAGCAGTCACTTCCCAGTCTCTTATGCCCCAGAACCAGACTATATTTTATTTTATTTTATTCATTTTAGAGAGGAGACACAGAGTGAGTGAGAGAGAGAGAGAGAGAGAGAGAGAGAAAGGGGGAGGAGCTGGAAGCATCAACTCCCATATGAGCCTTGACCGGACCAGTGCAGGGTTTTGAACTGCGCCCTCAGTGTTCCCAGGTCGACACTTTATCCACTGCGCCACCACAGGTCAGGTGAACCAGACTATATTTTGTCTTTGTAATATTGATTCCTTAAGCCTGAGAGATTTTCTGATGTTCTAGATAAGATTTTTCGTTAGTATGTTGATAGGTACCTTCAATTAAATTTGCAAAATTATCATTTGTAAGCTCCTCATTACCTTTCAAAACCAGGGTTCCTTATTCCTGGAATCTTTAACCATTTTCCATCATAGGTAATTTTTTCATGTGTATATGACTTAAAATAAAACACTACAGCCTGACCAGGCGGTGACACGGTGGATAGAGTGTTGGACTGGGATGCGGAAGATTCAGGTTCGAGACCCTGAGCTCGCCAGCTTGAGCGTGGGCCCATCTGGCTTGAGCAAAAAGCTCACCAGCTTGGACCCAAGGTCGCTGGCTTGAGCAAGGGGTTACTCGGTCTGCTGAAGGCCCGCGGTCAAGGCACATGTGAGAAAGCAATCAATGAACAACTAAGGTCTTGCAATGAAAAAACTGATGATTGATGCTTCTCATCTCTCTTCGTTCCTATCTGTCTGTCCCTATCTATCCCTCTCTCTGACTCTCTCTCTGTCCCTGTAAAAAAATAAAAAAATAAAAAATAAAAATAAAACACTACAACAGCAAAAACAAACAAGGAGACTTGCAATATCCAGCTGAGTTATAAACTGAGTAACAAAATGCTCCTCTGATCACCAGGAATCACCTCACACTCATTCTTTCATTCACTCAAAACTGAAACTTTTTTCAGAAAAAAAGTGCTTATATATTTATCATATTTGTTAAATGTTTAAAATTGAAAACCATTAATCACCAACTTCAAAGATGTAGACTCACCAACACCTTTGTGAACCCCTGAACTCCATTTTTTTTGCAACCCCAATACCACTAATTTCAGCCCAACTAAAAGGTGTCTCATTTCCAAGCTGACATTATAGGCATCTTTTTACCTTTCTTCTGCTATCACCAGAAGTAGAACGGTGGTAATAAGAGTTTGTATTGGGATGCAATAGAGTGTAGAGCTCAAAAATATGGGTTCTAGCCTGACCAGGTGGTGGCGCAGTGGATAGAGCGTCGGACTGGGATGCGGAAGACCCAGGTTCGAGACCCTGAGCTCACCAGCTTGAGTGCGGGCCCATCTGGCTTGAAGAAAAGCTCGCTAGCTTGGATCCAAGGTCGCTGGCTCCAGCAAGGGGTGGCTCAGCTGCTGAAGGCCCGCGGTCAAGGCACATGTGAGAAAGCAATCAATGAACAACTGAGGTGTCATAATGGCAATGAAAAACTAATGGTTGATGCTTCTCAACTCTCCCCGTTTCTGTCTGTCTGTCCCTATCTATCCCTCTCTCTGACTCTCTGTTACTGTAAAAATAAATAAATAAAATAATAAAAAAGAAAATATGGGTTCTAAGCTGTATAACAAAGGTCCAAACCTTAATTCCACCATTATCATTTTACCGTTTGTGACCTTGGGAATATATATACCCTTAGGTCACTCATTGATAAATTAGGATCATAATTCCTGATATTCAGTTGGGGTGAGAACTCAATGAGATAGTTCATATGTGTGTGTGTGTGTGTGTGTGTGTGTGTGTGTGTGTGTGTGTATTTTTCCCTCTTTTCCAAGTGAGAGGAGGGGAGATAGAGAGATAGCCTCCCACATGCACCCTTACCAGGATCTACCCAGCAAGCCCTATATGGGGCCGATGCTCTGCCCATCTGGGGCCATGCTTGTAACTGAGCTACTTTTAGCCCCTGAAGCGGAGGCTCCACAGAGCCATCCTCAGTTGGGGCCGATGCACTCAAACTAATTGAGCCACGCCTTCAAGAAGAAGGCGGTGGGCAGGGGTGTAGAAGTAGATGGTCACTTCTCCTGTGTGCCCTGACCAGGACTCGAACCTGGGACATCCACATGCCGTGCTGACGCTCTACCACTGGGCCAACCAGCCAGGGTCATGTAACAATTTTTACTGTATAATAAGCACTGGATCATGAAAGCTATCTTAAACATTTACTCTCTGCTGGGATCTTTACATATCTGATCACTAATCCTTATGACAGTCCTGTAAAGCAGGTATCATTATCCCTATTTTACAAAGTAGAAAATACTCAAATGGACAACTTATCTAAGGTGACTTCAAATTGTAACTAAAACCCATACTCTTCCGCTACATTTTCATAATGATAGTTAATTTCATCTTACTTGTATGTTTTGCCATTATAAATAATTTTCAAATGTTATCTTATTGAATCCTGTGAAGAAGACATCATCTCCTTTCTGGATCTTAAGAAAACCTGTTTTACAGAGTTGTTATGATGGTTACAAATATGAGCACTGAGTGGGAACTGCTAGGAAGAAAATTTAAGGGGACAGACACCATGGTTTAGAGGTCACCCAGCCATTTAGAGTTGAAGAAACTAGACTCTATGTTTCAAGTTTATCTCTTCACCCTTATATAGCTGCCATCCAGAAGCAGAAGGACTGGGATCCGGAAGAGCCAAAATTTGCCATGATCTAAACATATCTGTGCAAATATCCCCTTCCCCATCCTTTTCCCCACTGGGCCTCAGTTTTCCCCCTTGTAAATTGACACAGCCGGGCAGGATGACTTCCAGGATTTTTTTCACCCGTAATAATCTCCAGTGGGAGGTTGAAGGTCAGATAGCCTCTATGAAATTAGAGGAGAGGAATTGGCTTCCTTGGTTTTAGTTTATTTTTTTAAATTTAATTTAATTTTTATTTATTTTTTTACAGGGACAGAGAGAGAGAGTCAGAGAGAGGGATAGATAGGGACAGACAGATAGGAATGGAGAGAGATGAGAAGCATCAATCATTAGTTTTTCGTTGCTGTTGTGACACCATAGTTGTTCATTGATTGCTTTCTCACATGTTCCTTGACCGTGGGCCTTCAGCAGATCGAGCCACCCCTTGCTGGAGCCAGCGACCTTGGGTCCAAGCTGGCGAGCTTTTTGCTCAAGCCAGATGGGCCCCACGCTCAAGCTGGCGAGCTTGGGGTCTCGAACCTGGGTCTTCCGCATCCCAGTCCGACGCTCTATCCACTGCGCCACCGCCTGGTCAGGAGGTTTTAGTTTATTAACAATAAATAAATCAAAAGGTAGTGATGCAATGAGGAATTAGGATATCATAGTTATGGCTGGGATGCAGAGCTACTCTCTCAGTGGGAGCCTCTGAGCCCCTATGGGAAACCAGGCTTGGTCTAAAGTCAGAAACTTCAGTCTCCCACCACCTCACCTACTTTCTAACCAGGACCCTCCTCTCTGCACAATATTAGACAGATCTCTTGAAGGGGAGAAGAGGTTAGAGGAGACCAGAGTTCTAGCCCACTGCCCCTGGACAGATCTCTGCACTTCAGTCATAGATATATTTTCACTTGTTTATGTATAGTCACTGGTCAGGATGCTCTCTCTTAAATCTGCACAGCCAAGCTAGCCCAGCAAACAGCCTGCCTCTAACTAAGCTCAGGGGGTGGTTTTCTGAGAGCAGACCTGCACCCACACCCAGTGGCCCAGACCCAGGAAGGGAGATGACCCTGAAACTTAATTTCCTTCAAGAGGGTTAATGTCCTTAGCTTAACAGCATACAGCCAGAGAGATGATTTTAGCCACCTATTGGTGCCTGATAAACACTTGCTAAACTGAATCCAGAGTTCGAGAGAAATTGCAGAAGCACATGGCTGCTATCAGTGCCCCTGCTGGGCAGAAAATTTACTCTATCAAAGAAAGAGGGAGAAAAGAAGAGAGAGAGGAAAAGATTTAACATTTATTTTAACTGATTACTGGGAACTTGCTATATCATTTCTCCTGATCCTCGCAATAGTCCTGTGTGGTCAATTATCATCCATCTGTATCTTCACCCCGTTTTATAGATTAAGAGCTTTAGTGACTTGCATAAAGCCACCACTGGTATATAATGGAACCACAATTTGACCCAGCTCTCTCTGATTCCAAAGTTCATGCCTATTTCCATTATACCACAGAGTTCTTTTATCAGAGAAGAAATTATTTTAAATAATAATATAAACAGCTCCTATTTATTGACTTCCAACTATATACCATGGTTTGTACTAAGCTTTTACATAAATTATCTCATTGTAACCTCACACAAACATTATCTCATTTAATCTCACAACAAGCCAGCAATGTAGATACTGTTTGTATTATTCCCATTTTGTAGATAGAAATACTGAAGTCTGTAAGAATTAAATATCTTGCTCTAGGTCTCATAGCTTTAAAATGGCAGAGTGCAAAAAGAAAAAAAGAAGGAATTCTTTAAAAGAAACAGAATGAATAAAATAATATAAAAAAGAAGGGAAAATGAGGAAAGGAGGAAGCAAACAGATTGACAATGTGTGTCACATGGAGGCTTCTAAAAAAGTGGCATATTGTATTTTTTAATCTGAGTAGTGGGTTATCAGTATTTCTTTTAATATTATTCTTTAAGCCTGATGTGTGGTGATGTGGTGGATAGGGTGTCATCCTGGAATGCTGAGGTCACCAGTTTGAAACCAAGGGCTTGCTAGGTCAAGGCACGTAAGACAAGCAACAATGAACAACTAAAGTGAAGCAATTATGAGTTGGTACTTCTTGTTCCTTCCCACCCCTTCCTTTCTCTGTAAAATCAATAAATAAAATCTTTTTTTTAAATTTATTTTTATTTATTTATTTTAGAGAGGAGACACACACAGAGAGAGAGAGAGAGAGAGAGAGAAAGGGGGGAGGAGCTAGAAGCATCAACTCCCATATGTGCCTTGACCAGACCAGTGCAGGGTTTTGAACTGGTGACCTCAGCGTTCCCAGGTTGACGCTTTATCCACTGCGCCACCAGATGTCAGGCAATAAAATCTTTTTAAAAATTATTCTTTAAAATGGCCTGACCAGGCAGTGGCACAGTGGATAGAACTTCGGACTGGGACGTGGAGGACCCAGGTTCGAGACCCCAAGGTTGCCGGCTTAAGCGTGGGCTCATCTGGTTGGAGTAAGGCTCACCAGCTTGAGCCTAAGGTCGCTGGCTTGAACAAGGGGTCACTTGCTCTGCTGTAGCCGCCTGGTCAAAGCACATATGAGAAAGCAATCAATGAACAACTAAGGAGCTGCAACGAAGAATTGATGCTTCTCATCTCTCTCCCTTCCTGTCTGTTTGTCCCTATCTGTCCCTCTCTGACTCTATCTCTGTCACACACAAAAAAATATTCTTTAAAATGTACTGATATCCTGTATGCTATGTATAAGCACACATAAACTGTATATGATATAATGCATAATATGTTTCACAATTTAAAAAAATAGAAAACAAGAAAAATAAGAAAAACATTCCAAGAAGAATTAGAAATTTATAAATACAATTCTAGGCCCTAGCCCAAGCTTGTCTTGCACAACAGTGCCAGTAATAGCTTTATCCAGAAACTTGGGGTGTGTAGTTCAACTGACACACCTGAGGCCTTTGTTGGGAAAATTTCATTGCCTTCTCCTGCTGTGGCTCCTGTTCTGGCCAACAGATGGAGCTATTCCCTCCCTCCCCACCCTTCAAACTCCTAAAACAGAGAGCGGTTGCTTAAAAGCTATGTGTTGGGTAGATGGGAAAACTGTAACCATCACCACACTGGAGGCCAAAGAAGGGCAAGGACTGACTACTACCAGGAAGAATTTATTACATATAAACCCGATGAGGACTGAAAGTTCCCAGCAGGGTTTCGGCATCCCTTACATTTTGGGCTGGTTAATTCTTTATTGGGACTGGGGGAGGGCTGTCCTATGCCATTGTAAGATGTTTATCATTCCTGGCCTATACCCACTAGATATCAGTAGCATGCCCCTCCCCTAAGCTGTGACAACCAAAAATGTCTCAGACATTGCCAAATGTCTGGGGAAGGCAGGGCAGAATCAGCCCTATTTGAGAACAACTGGTTCACAGCTACTAGTGGTATTGTGGCAGTGGTAGATATGGAATGGGAGATGTAATCTGAGGGCCACCTGCCACCAAAGCCCAATTTCCAATGCTTAGGAACTGTGGGAAGGCCTTTAAAACAAAGAAACTAGCCTGACCAGGCAGTGGCGAAGTGGATAGAGCGTCGGACTGGGATGGAGAAGACCCAGGTTTGGGACCCCAAAGTCGCCAGCTTGAGTGCGGGCCCATATGGCTTGAGCGAAGACTCGCCAACTTGGACCCAAGGTCACTGGTTCCAGCAAGGGATTGATTGCTCGGTCTGCTGAAGGCCCGCAGTCAAGGCACATGTGAGAAAGCAATCAATGAACAACTAAGGTGTCCCAACGGCAATAAAAAACTAATGATTGATGTTTCTCACCTCTCTCTGCTCCTGTCTGTCCCTATCTATCCCTCTCTCTGACTCTCTTTCTGTTCCTGTAAAAAAAAAAGAAAGAAAGAAAGAAAGAAAGAAACTAGCCGCTTTCACCTGATGAGTAGGAAAAGCTAAGAGGGTCCCCAAAAAAAGGAGACAGAGTAAATGTGGAGTTGAAGCCCTCATAGTTAGGATTGTTCTGTTTGGTGGGGGTTATTTTCCCCCACTGATCTAAGAGAGAGAGAGAGAGAGAGAGAGAGAGAGAGAGAGAGAGAGAGAAAGGATAGAAGGGAGAGAGAGAGAGATAAGTATTAATTCCTTGTTTCACTTAGTTGTTCCAATTAATTGTGTGTTCGTTGGTTACTTCTCGTAACTGCCCTGCTGGGGATCAGACTGGGAAGACACTCTATCCCAGTGATGGGCAATCTTCTGAGCTTGGTGTGTCAAAATTCGCCAAAAAAACTAGCATAACTCAGGTGGTGTGTCGCTCGAGAAAAAAAACCCATAATTTTGCGATATTTATAGTTTAAATAACAAAAATGCTTTGGCCTACAGACCTCCAGCACAGAGTGTCTACACTACAGCAAATGTTTTATCCTCAGTTACTGCACCTGGCCATTCAGGAGCCAAAGATGAAATGTCCTTCTTGGCATGTGTCCCCATACTTCTCTGGTATGCGGCCACATGTCATCAAAAATGGCTACACGTGTCAGTGCTGACACCTGTGTCATAGATTCGCCATCACGGCTCTATCCAATGAACCACTAGCCCAAGGCCGATATGGGAGTTATTTTTACCCCCACTTTAAAGAAAAAGAAAATGAAAAAGATTAAACAATTTGTCTAAGGTCAAACAGCTAGAAAATAGTAGAAACTAACCCAGGACTAGTTCCAAAGCCTTAATGCTGCAGTGTGGGGATTCCTGAAACCTTTATTTTCACTTAGTTATTTATTCATTCATTTATCCATCCATCTGTTTATTTAACAACTATGTACTTACTTAGCTCCCACTATGTGCTAAGCTCTGAAAATAGACTGATGAATAAGACACTAGTCAATCCCTACATTCATGGACCTTGTCATCTGTCTGGTATGGGATACAAACAATAACCAAACAATTATACAAGAAATTATCTAATAACTTATGAAAAGAGCAGTAAAGAAAAAGCTGAAGGCCTGACCAGGCGGTGGCGCAATGGATAGAGCATCGAACTGGGATGCAGAAGACCCAGGATCGAGACCCTGAGCTCGCCAGCTTCAGCGCGGGCCCATCTGGCTTGAGCAAAAAGCTCGCCAGCTTGGACCCAAGGTCGCTGGCTCCAGCAAGGGGTTGCTCAGTTTGCTGAGGGCCCGTGGTCAAGGCACATGTGAGAAAGCAATCAATGAACAACTAAGGTGTTGCGATGGCAACGAAAAACTAATGATTGATGTTTCTCACCTCTCTCCATTCCTGTCTGTCTGTCCCTATCTATCCCTCTCTCTGACTTTCTCTCTGTCTCTGTAAAAAGATAAAATAAAATTTGTTTAAAAAAAAAAGAAAAAGCTGAAGAACTACTTGTGTTAGGATGTGCGCAGAATCAAAAAGTTGAAAATGCAGATGGACATTAACCTGCCTCCCTGAAGCTTGGGAAAGGTTGAGTCATAGCCTTCTGGGGATGAATGATATGAAGATGATAGGAGGCCTGAGCACAGGGAAAAAATGTATTTTTAATAGCTCTGATGACCATCTAAGCTATTATGGCCCCATCTTCACTGATCTAAGCTCATACTTAAATGGAAATTTACTTGAAAAGCCCTTTCTTTGCATAATGGAAAGGGAGGCTTGTCCAATTCCATCTCCCCTAGGTAATAGCCCCAGGATGTAATGGGAGGCCTCACTACTAGCCCTGCTCCTCAGGGGCTTGCAGCCTGGGTACCCCCCTTCTCAGTGTCCTTCATCCTATTACTCAAGAAGGTCCCTAAGGATGCCTCACCTCCAAGGTCACTGTTGAAAACTGTTATGAAGAAGGAGAATTGAACAGGCTGACATCATTGTGTTGCTCAGCCTCTTTATCTCAGGAAGATGATCCAGAAAGGCTTAGTCTGCAGGGGCAACAGGCTAAGCCTGATCTCAGCAGGCTTCCCATCTTCCCATTGGGTAGGCCAGAATGGTGGTCCCCTCGGGCCAGCACAGGACCCCACACCACACTGCTCATAGTTCCAAGCTGGGTATGGTTCCATGCTTATCCAACCTGGCAGCTCCTGCTTTCTCTCCAGCACTGCTAGGCCCTGCCAAGGGGGTGGGGTGGGGAGTGTTTACATTTTTTAACTACTAAAGTGAATATTTACTTAAAATAATTAAGTCATTACAAATGAAACATTTAAGGAAACTGACAAATACATTACAAAATCAGGGAGAGGAAACTATATGTTTTTATTAACTGCTTGACGTACCCCAATAAGACCTGTTCCCCCTATGTTTTAGGCTACAAACTTTTTTTTTCACTTTATCAACCTTGACTCACGAGAGGTTCCTTTTGTTTTTCGGTTGAGTCACAAGATGCATACAATAAAATGTGAAAAGTACACTGATCTTTAGTGTACAGTTAGTTCAATAATTTTGTTACATATGCACATACTCATATAGCCACCACTAGATCAAAATATACGGCGTGTTTTTTTTAATTTTTTAAAAAAATTTATTTATTTACTGCCTGACCTGTGGTGGCGCAGTGGATAAAGCGTCGACCTGGAATGCTGAGATCGCCGGTTCAAAACCCTGGGCTTGCCTGGTCAAGGCACATATGGGAGTTGATGCTTCCTGCCCCTCCCCCCTTTCTCTCTCTCTCTCCTCTCTAAAATGAATTTAAAAATTTATTTATTTACTATTTATTCATTTTAGAAAGGAGAGAGAAAGGGGGGAAGAGCAGGAAGTATCAACTCCCATATGCACCTTGACCAGACAAGTTCTGGGTCTTGAACCGGCGACCTCAGTGTTCCCAGGTCAACACTTTATCCACTGCGCCACCACTGGTCAGGCCAAGATATATGTATTTTTATCTGTGGTTGGGAATATGAGCATGCGCACAGCTCACTTAAATT
Source organism: Rhynchonycteris naso (assembly GCA_037038555.1). Taxonomy (NCBI): domain Eukaryota; kingdom Metazoa; phylum Chordata; class Mammalia; order Chiroptera; family Emballonuridae; genus Rhynchonycteris; species Rhynchonycteris naso. Next base: position 99,791,162 of record CM073003.1, read on the forward strand.
ATAGGGCGATTTTTGATTTCGTAGTGAGTTGGCACCCCTAACCCCCGTATTGTTCAAGGGGCAAGTGTAGAACATTTCTGACTGGTGTTTTACATAAGAGTTTTATTATGAATAATACCCTTTTTAATATTAACTCAGGCCCAGGTGTAGGCTAAGTGCTTTATGCTCATGCTCTCACTGGATCCTGGTGACAAAGTACTACTAGCATTTCCATTTTACAGGGAAAGAAGCCGGAGCTTTGAGAATGTTAATGCCTTGCAGAAGGTCACCCAAGTGGGTGCCACTATGGCACTGGAAGCCGGGTCTTTCAGACTCCAAGGTCCTCATGCCTAGCCACTGCCATAGCAGGGGGCACCTATTGCCACAACTTCAAAGTAACCTACTGCCTCTTCTATTTTTGTTTTATTTTGCTTATGTTCCCCAGGAACCTCTGGGCTCCCCACTAAAACTTGGATGGAGGCCCTGGGCAGGAAGCTCAGTTGGTTAGAGCATCATCCTGATATGCCAATGTTGCGGGTTCGATCCCTGGTCAGGGCACATACAAGAATTAAGAAAAGAAAAGAAAAGCGTGGATGGAAGAATATCCACTCTCAGTATACCCCTCCTGCAACCTCAGTGTCTGATTCCTGCCCCTGAGAAAGACATCAGAGGACTCTGCACCAGCCCACGTTTCTGGAGGCTACTGTGGCCATTCTGGTGGGCTTGTGAGCCCTCCCTAAGAAAACAGCAGAGCTCTCATTCTTGCCCAGGGTCCGTATGAGTAGAAAGTACAGCTCAGACCTGAGAACACTCTTTATTAGGAGTCAGAGTGGAAAAGTTATTACTTTGGAGTCAGACAGTCTTTGGTTCAAGTCCTGCTTTGGCCACTTCTTAGCCAGTTCCTTCATTAGAATAAAAGGATATTAAGAAAAGCTTGCTCATAGCCTTGTTTTGAGGATGAGATCCTGCTATGCTTATAGTAGGTACACAAAGATCGTTGTGTTTTCAACAGGCACAGGGACCGGTGTCCTTCCACACTTGCCAAATTACCACTGGGTCCAGGTCAGGAAAGAATCAACTACAATAAACTCAGCGTTGGTGGCAAATGAAACAAGGGTAAGAGAGAGGAAGGGAGGCAGGAGGATGAACGATGTGGGCAGAGAGAGAGAGACTGAAGTACAAGCTGTGAGTCCTGATCTGGGCTCCTCGGGCCCAGGATTGAGTCTGCTGGGACATCCTGCTGTTGAGCATGTAGGCCCCTCCCAGACAGCTCACAGCTTGCACCTGCCTACCCTAAGGCCCCCTGGTTGTTGGAAGCTCATGAAATCTCTCTTCTCCCTTTCCCCCTGCTCTGTCCTTTGAGCTGAGGCTGGTCCCAAGCTGATCCAAGTCCAGTAAACACATCTCCACATGACTGACCTCATGCTGAGGTAGCATCTGGCTCAGTCCAGGCTCTTTCTGCCAGGCGACACACAGAGGCAGGCACCTCACCCACTGGCCGCATCCCATTCCCCTAAGGCCTCAGCAAGATAAAGTGCAATTTCTCTCCCGCTTCTCTAATTGGGGAGACTGACAAGAAGGCTAAACGACTCCTATTGATACTGACCGAAGATGAAGAAAACTCATGAGTTCCACTTATTGAGCCACTGAGGGGGTGGGGGGTGGGGGTCGCAGTAAGTACTAACTGCTATGCTTAGTTTTCTCAATAACCTTGGAAGAGCGGTGTTATTTCCTCCTTTTTATATGTTAGGAAACTGAGGCTCAGAGATGTTAACAGCCATAGCACAAAGCCAGTGTTTGGCCAAGGCAGGATCCAAACCCAGGTTTATACGTTAAAACTTTGTTGTTTTAACTAGTACCTTCCCATTTAAATCACCCTTTTATAGTAAATGTTAATTTTTCAAACTCAGAGACAAAAAAATTAAGGCTTAGAGAAATTCGGCAATTTACCTGCAATCACACAATTATTCCTTTGCCTCATCAAGTTTGCTAATCTTCCCCATCCCTGTTGACTGCCCTCATGTCATTTGCTGGCTCAGTTTGGAGCTGGCTGGGTAGTGACCTGCCTCCCTGTTTGCGCTCACATAGTGCCCAGTGTGTGCCTGGCTATTGGCCTCCATGCATAGTCCATGCTTGCTAATTGAAACTAATCCCAAATGGTGGCTAGAGTCTCTCCTCAACCCCTGCTTCTGAGGGTCCCTTGGGCTTAAAGAAGTGTGATGACCTCAGATTAGCCCAAAGGCAATAACCAGGAGTTGCAGTCATCCAGACTCTGGTAGCAGTCAGAAGGCTCCAATACAAGTCTGATTTAATCCCATAATGGAATGTGACTCAGATAAGACTTTTTATCAATCCTTCCTAGGCTTGGGGGGTGGGAGGAGACAGACCCTCCCAGAGTCATTGAGGGATGCTTGCACTGTACCAGGGGCTGTCCAAGGGTCTCTGTAGGCTGGGCTCCACTGGAAGGTCTAGGGCAGTGACGGGCAATCTTTGAGCTTGGTATGTCAAAATTCACCAAAATACCAAGCATAACTCGGGTGTTGTGTCACTTTGAGAGAAATGGCCTAACTGGAAATCCAAGAATTAGATGCTCTGTGCCGGAGTTCTGTTGTTTTGGCCTACAGACCTCAGGCACAGAGTCTACACTACAGCAAATGTTTTATCCTCGGCTACTGCACTTGGCCATGCAGGAGCTGAGGATGAAACGACCTTCTTGGCATGTGGCCCCATAATTCTCTGGTATGCGGCCGCATGCGGCCATGTGTCATCGAAATTGGCTACACGCGTCAGTGCTGACACGCGTGTCATAGGTTCGCCATCACGGGCCTAGGGCAAAAGCAGAGGTATCAAGGGACACTCAGGGGTATTTGACTTGAATTTTCATGACCAAGAGAACAGTAGGAAAATCCATATGTTCATGCCCAGAGGACATAAAATTCTATTTATTTACTTTAGTGAGAGGAGGGGAGGCAGAGACAGACTCCCACATGCGCCCTGACTGGGATCCACCTGGCAAGCCCACTAGGGGGCAAGGCTCTGTCCATCTGGGGCTCTTGTTCTGTTGCAACCGGAGCCATTTTTGAGCGCCTGATGTAGAATCCACGGAGCCATCCTCAGCGCCTGGGGCGATCTCGCTCTAATAGAGCCATGACTTCAGGAAGGGAAGAGAAGAGACTTCAGAGAGAGAGACAGTAGAGAAACGAGATGAGGAGGGATGGAGAAGCAGTTGGGTGCTTCTCCTGTGTGCCCTGACCGGAAATCGAACCCAGGACTTCCATACGCCAGGCCAGTGCTCTACAACTGAGCCAACCAGCCAGGGCCTAAAATTCTCTTCTTTTTAAATATTTATTTATTTTAGAGAGAGAGAGAGAGAGAAAGGAAGAGAGAGACAAACACATTGATTTGTTGTTCACTTATTTATGAATTTATTGATTACTTCTTGTAATTGTCCTGATGGGACTGAACCCACAACCTTGGCATAACTGGAGGATGCTCAACTGAGCTACTTGGCCAGGCCCATAAAATTCTTAATAACACTTAAAACTATAACAATAAAACAACTATTATTTATTAGGCACTGTACTCAGCATTTAAATGCATTTTTGCCTAACCAGGTGGTGGCACAGTGGATAGAACATTGGATTAGAATACAGAGGACCCAGGTTCAAAACCCTGAGGTCGCCGGCTGAAGTGCCAGCTCATCTGGCTTGAGCGTGGGCTCACCAGCTTGAGCACAGGGTCACTGACTTGAGTGTGGGATTATAAACCTGGCTTGAGCTCAAGATTGCTGGCTTGAGCAAGGGGTTGCTCAGTCTGCTGTAGCCCCCTGGTTAAGGCACATATGGAAAGGCAATCAATGAACAACTAAGGTGCCACAACGAAGAATTGATGCTTGTCATCTCTCTTTTCCTGTCTGTCTGTCCCTGTCTGTCCCTCTCTCTGTCTCTGTCAGAAAAAAAAAAGGGCATTTTCATTAAGCCTTCACCAAATGCCTATACAGTCGGTAGCATTATACTGTAGCATTAGTATCCTTATTACAGAAGTGGAAATCAGACTCAGACAGGTCAAGTGCCTGCGCAAGGTCTCACAGTTGCCAAAAAGAAGGAGTTGGGATTCACAACTAAATCATCCTGACTCCAGTGCTCCCAGGCTCTCCAGGGGCTGTCCGCCCATACACAATCACTCTTCCTTACACACGCCTTCAGTCCCGGAACCTTTGCTTGCCAGCGCCTCATTTGCTTCCCCTCTTCCTGGAAGAATTCCAGGAAGCTTTATGTAACCACAAGCTGCAGCCTCCCCATCACCCCAAAAGGGAAGAACTAAAGGATAAAGCAAGGTGAGCTGACCAATCAGGAGCAGAGGGGCTATACAACCCCACCTCCCAAACCCCAGGGGCAGCCATACCAAAGGCAAAGTGCAGTCTGGCCTTCTGCCAGCCACTTTCTCTGTCCCTTACCCTCTCCCCCAGCCCCACCTTCCCACCCTCACTTCTCATTTTTTCTAGCCAACTTCACTTTCTGGGTCCCTACTCCACTGTTCATCCAGGAACACTTTTAAGCGCCCACTGCTAGTAATAGACAAGGGATTCACCTCCCTTGCCAGAAAGAAACATGTACAATGCAATATTAATAGTCACACCAGCTAACGCTGAGCACTTACTATATGCCAGGCACTTTTCTTTCATTTTGAGCTGGAAAATGCAAGTAGCAGTCACTTTTATGTCAATTACAGTGAGATTAAGTCAGCCAAGGGGAGGGATTCAGAACAGCTGGCCCTAGATGTGTCTCCATGGTGTGCAAATTATTTTGAGCTAAAGGGAACCAAGACCTTGCATGCTCAAAAGAAACTTTTATTTCCCTGAGAACTATCTAAAAGAATTTAAATTAGGAGCCTGACCTGTGATAACAGTCAAGACCAGAAATGACTTTTTACCTATCTAGATGGTAGGGCAAACTACTAATTACTGAACATGTGCTCTCCCTGCATCTACCTTGTGAAGTCTCTCATCCTTGGCTCAGAAGACTTATATACCCATTTTCACTTTCTGTCTCTGAACCTTCCATGATTGTCACTGGCTCCAGCAAGGGGTGGCTCAGTCTGCTGAAGGCCCACGGTCAAGGTGCACATGTGAGAAAGCAATCAATGAACAACTATGGTGTTGCAACAGCAACAAAAAACTAATGATTGATGCTTCTCATCTCTCTCTGTTCCTGTCTGTTCCTATCTATCCCTCTCTCTGTCCCTGTAATAAATAAATAAATAAATAAATTTTAAAAAAATCTTTAAATCAGCAGGAAGAACCTTGAGAGTACAGGAAAGTTTCTTTCTCCCCAACATAATGTTTTACAAGCTTCTCTATGTGCTAGGACCAAGACTCTCTCAGGAGACATAGAAGCATGGGACCAAAGAATATGGACTCTGGGTCCGGGCCAACTAGCATCTTAGGTCAGTTCCATTACCGACTAGCTGTACACTTATAGACAAGCTAATTCTGAGTCTCAGGTTCTTCATCTATAAAATGTATATAACAGTTCTTATCTATTAAGATTGTTGAGAGGAGTAAAGAAATGATATATGTAAAGTGCTTAGCAAACTCCCTGATCTCTAATAATCAATCAATGTACAGCAGTTATAATTACGTATTAATAAAACACTAAGGTGAAATAGCTAAATAATTCCAAACATTTTTAAGCTCTTTAGACCAAAGCAGGATTTTTTTTTTAATTCCATGGTTGTAGTTGATTGAACTTAATACCGTTCTTCTTGGGATTAATAGGTCAAGGGTTTTCTACATCATCCTGCCTGCTGCTTGAAAGTGTCCTTGGCAGGAGCTATTAAAACAGAAATGGTTGGCAGGGAGTACACATAGAGACTTAAATACCTGGGCTTGCCCTGGCCGATTAGTTTGGTTAGTTAGTGTGTCACGTTATATGCAAAGGTTGTGGGTTGGATCCCCGGTCAGGGCACATGCAGAAACAAATCAGTGTTTTTGTATCTCTCTCCCTTCCTCTCTCTCTAGAATCAATAAATAAATTTAAAAAAAAAAAAACCTGGGCTTGGGCATGAATTACCACAGGGGGAGTCAAAGCGGCAGCATTTCTGGATTTGTTTGCCTGTATATTAGTTTGCTATTATATTTGCTGAATATTAGTTTGCCTGTATATTAGTTGCTATAATAAAGTATCATAAACCAGGTGGCTTAAAAAACAACAGATATTTATTGTCTCCAGTTATGGAGGCTGGAAGTTCAAAATCAAGATGTCAGCAGTGTTGGTTCCTTCCAAGAACTGTGAGAGAGAATCTGTTCCAGGCCTCTCTCCCCTAGCTGGTGGTTCGCTGGCAATCTTTGGCATTGCATTCCTTGGCTTGTGGAAGTCAGACCTTAATCTCTGGCTTCATCCTAACATGACATTCTCCCTGTATGCTCTTGTGTGTTCAATTATCCACTTTTTATAAGGACACTAGATCAGTGGTTCTTAACCTTTTTTGAGGTACCGAACCCACCAGTTTCATATGCGCATTCACCGAACCCTTCTTTAGTGATAAATAAAATATGATTTTTTTCCCAAATTTAGTTTTGCCGGTGCGAGACTAGAGTTGCTCAACTTGGCATTGCATATCATGCAGATAGGACGCTGACTCCCATCCTGTTCCGTGATACATGTGAATCCATGTTGTACATATTCGTCCGACCACTTTCTTTTTTTGCTCGACATATTTAGTATGGATTAAAATATTAAGAAAGAAACCACACGACGTACAACTACGACAGCCGTTGACTACTGCACGCACTAAATTCCCCGCAGCACTGGTTGGCCAAGCAATGTAACATGATCCTCTACAGCAAGTGATGGCCAAGCGGGGCGTGTCATCACGACTTTACACAAGTGTGTCTTTACCTCCACGGCAGAGGCTTCTCCGAACCCCTGAGACCGACTCATCGAACCCCTAGGGTTCGATAGAACCCAGTTTAAGAACCACTGCACTAGATGTATTTGTTTAGAGACCTGCCCTACCCCTCTATGACCTTATCTCAACTAATCATATCTACAGTGACCCTACTTCCAAATACGGTCACAGTTTGAGGTGCTGGGGGTTAGGATATCAACATATGAATTTGTTGGGGGGTGAAACAATTCATGTTAACACTTCTTGACTAAATTCATGTTTGCAAATTTAAGAATTTGTCACAGTTTCTTCCTGTGACCATGCTGAGCTTCTAAGCCCATGGATTCCTACTTTTTGGTATCTCTACACCATTAGAATCCTCTTAAAAATTACCGTATTACTTTTCAAAGCCTTTAACTGCTTTCAGTCCTGTGGTAACCATACTGAGGGCTCGATGCTTATTTTAAAAAGTTGAATAGGCACTCAGCTCTGAGGAAACTGCTGCAGCTGAGACTCAGTACCCTCATAAAGCTACCAGGTCAAAGTGAATACCAGAACATTTACTTTAATTTCAAATTCAGAGTATTTTCATTTAAAATCTGGCACTAGCAGCAAGTCTTGTCATATCTTCACAATCATAGCAGCTAATAAAACATTTACTGCCTGACCTGTGGTAGCGCAGTGGATAAGGCGTTGACCTGGGAACACTGAGGTCGCCAGTTCAAAACCCTGCTCTGGTCAAGGCACATATGGGAGTTGATGCTTCTAGCTCCTCCCCCCTTTCTCTCTCTCTCTCTCTCTCTCTCTCTCTCTGTGTCTCCTCTCTAAAATAAATAAATAAAAAGAAATTAAAAATAAAATAAAATAAAAATAAAAATTTACTGATTTTAATTTATATGCCTGGCACTGGACTGCACTATTTAATTAATTTATTTATTTAGTATTTATAATTAAGTGAGAGGCGGGGAGGCAGAGAGACAGACTCCCACATGTGCCTGACCAGGAACCACCCAGTAATCCACCTACTGGGCGGCGCTTTGCCCATCTGGGCTGAAGCTTCATTGGTCAGCAACTGAGCTATTTTAGCACCTGAGGCAAGGCAATGGAGACAATCTCAGCGCCCACCCAGGGCCAACCTGCTCAAACCATTTAAGCCATGACTGCAGGTGGGGAAGAGAAAGAGAGAGATACAGAGACAGAGAGAAGGAGGAGGGGGAGGGTGGATAAGTAGATGGTCATTTCTTTGGCGTGCCCTGATCAGAAATCAAACCTGGGACTTCCACACACCAGGCCAATGCTCTACTACTGAGCCAACCAGTCAGGGCCAAGCACTATTTCATTTAATACTCAGATCGATGATATGATGTGGGTACATTATTATCCCCATTTTACTGATGGGGATAAGAGACATTTAGAAACACACACTCTCAGATAGCCTCCCCCCTTTCCCTGATTCTTTAATTATTTCAGTGTAAGTCCTCTAACTTCACCCATCCTTAGGTCCTCAACATCCTTTTAAAAATTATTTGATCATGTGGTGCAATTTTTTAGAACCTGCAAAGGCTGTTTGCAAATCAAACACTTTGGGATTTTCAGTATAGTGGCAAAATATTCAAGAAACATGGGAGAGAAAAGGTTTCTCAGCTAGTTTGTGGCTGACACTGCTTAATAACTGGCTTGATTTGTGCTTATTAATTTACTGAAGTAAGGTTGTATTTTGAGTATATAAGCTCATTTCTAAGAAGACCATTTGAGAGTCCCCCCCCCCCACCCAGGGACAGAGAGAGAGTCAGAGAGAGGGATAGATAGGGAGGGACAGACAGACAGGAACGGAGAGAGGTAAGAGGCATCAATCATTAGTTTTTCGTTGCCGTGGCAACACCATAGTTGTTCATTGATTGCTTTCTTACATGTGCCTTGACCATGGGTCTTCAGCAGACCGAGCAACCCCTTGCTGGAGCCAGCGACTTTGGGTCCAAGCTGACGAGCTTTTGCTCAAGCCAGATGGGCCTGCACTCTAGCTGGCAACCTCGGGATCTCGAACCTCGATCTTCCGCATCCCAGTGCAACGCTCTATCCACTACGCCACTGCCTGGTCAGGCGGAGAGTTTTTTTAAAAGATTTTATTTATTCATTTTAGAGAGGAAAGAGAAAGAGAGAAGGGGGGGGAAGAGCAGGAAGCATCAACTTCCATATGTGCTTTGATCAGACAAGCCCAGGGCTTTGAACCAGTGACCTCAGCGTTTCAGGTGTACAATTTATCCACTGTGCCACCACAGGTCAAGCCCATTTGAATTATTTTTAATGGCAGTACTAGTTCGGTAGTTTACATGATGCCACACAATCAATTGAATCAGTTTCCAGGAGAGGAATCTGATTTGTCCAGCTTACGTTGAATGTTCACCCCTGGTCTCTGTGTAGCCAAGTGGACAGGATCACATGGTACATGTGTGGGTGCTCAGGTCTAGCTTTTTGGTAAAGACTGTGAGTGGGAACAATTCCTGGAGAAGTGGAGCATGGGATGACAAAGCAAAGTATGTATGCTCATCAGTTCTGAAGATCTCAATGACCTGGTTGACCAGACTCCCTATTTTGTTCCAAAACATTAGCTGGCAGATAAATTTGTGAACAGCTTTAAAGGCTTTATTTATTGATTTTTAGAAAACAGGGAGAAAGAGTGGGAGAGAAAGATGGAGAGGAGCAGGAAGCATCAACTTGTACTAGTTGTTTCTCATACGTGCCTTGACAGGGAAAACGTGGAGTGTTGTGGGTGGTTTTTTTTGTATTTTGTATTTTTTCAAAGTTATAAACAAGGAGGCAGTCAAATAGACTCCTGCATGCACCCATCTGGGATCCACCCGGCATACCCATCAGGGGGTGATGCTCTGCCCATCTGAAGCGTTGCTCCGTTGTGACCAGAGCCATTCTAGCGCCTGAGGCAGAGGCCATGGAGCTATTCTCAGCACCAAGGCCAACTTTGCTCCAATGGAGCCTTGGCTGAAGGAGGGGAAGAGAGAGACAGAGAGGAAGAAGAGGGGGAAGGGTAGAGAAGCAGATGGGTGCTTCTCCTCTGTGCCCTGACCAGGAATTGAACCTGGGACTTCCACATACCAGGCCAATGCAAAACATGGAGTTTTGAACCGGTGACCTCAGTGTTCCAAGTCAATGCTCTACCCACTGCACACCACGGGTCAGACAGTTTGTAAAGTTTTAACAATGGCTATCATTTCTTAAGCTCTCACCCTAGTATCTAATTTAATCTTCACAACAACCTTTCCTGACAGGCATAATCATACCTGTTCTTACAGGTGAAGAACTTGGGGCTCAGAAAAGTTAAGGGAGAAGTAGTCAAGTCACAATGAGCAAGGATTGAAACCTAGCTGACTAGGTTTGACTCCAAGTCCTGTGATCCTAACTTCTTGGGGTTGGAGGCTTATGCTATTGTGGTAAAAATCAGGCTTTAGCTGTTGCTCTCTGGCTTAAATCATAATTTCAAATATATTTATAAGGTCTACAAACTTCCTCAAATTGCATTTACATCAGTGACTCATATGAGCCCCCCACCACCTGTGCAGTTAGTCAGGGCAGGATCAAATGAAGTGCCTTGTCTACAGGTGGGACTCCCAACCCTAGGCTCTAGACCAGTGGTTCTTAACCTGGGTTCTATTGAACCCTAGGGGTTCGATGAATCAGTCTCAGGTGTTCGGAGAAGCCTCTGCCGCGGAGGCCAGAATAAAGTAATACCATAATGTGTTGTGAGTTCATACACTTTGTTGGTTTTGTTCTTTGAGCAAGGTGATGTTCATGCATGGCTCATTTTGTGCACCAGTAAAAAAACATATACCTATGTCTTGAATTTGGAAAAAAAATCATATTTTATTTATTACTAAACAAGGGTTCAGTGAATGCGCATATGAAACTGGTTGGTTCGGTACCTCAAAAAAGGTTAAGAACCACTGCTCTAGACTGTAGTGGCTAAATACCTGATCTGCTATCTGCAATTGTTCAGTGATCACAGGGAGTTTCTGGTTTGCCGGTTCCCCAGAATCATAGGAGATTGTGTAGGTTAAGAAGCTCCTCTCCTCAACTCCAATCCCAATGCTGAAGTACCCGCCCCCAGTAAACTTTGGTCTCTGTAGCCCCTTTGCAGGTAATAGAAGTTGGTACCCCCCCACACCTGCTTCCCATTAAATTCAGAAAGGAAAGCACAACAAGGATTTCTGGTTCAGAAAGAAAACTATCTCCTTTACAATTGGCTTCTTTTCCATTAAGATTGAAAGTTGCAAATCAATCAGGAGAAAATTGCCCTCGGGACCGTTGAGCAGACATCTCTGTTCAAATCAGACCCTGCATGCGTGTGTCAAAAGCACCTCACACTCTCATTCATTGCCAGCCAAGTCTCTGGGGTGGTGCAATTGATTTAGGAGCATTCACTCAGATCTAACATTTACTGTACACATCTTCTGTGTATTGTAGCTGCCAAGCAGCCCATCTGAGTACTACTTCTCACTCACTCAGTGGTCCAATGGGCAAGGTGAATCTACAGTGTGATAAGAAGAATGCTAGGGAATGAGAGACAGAGCTGTTGTCCCTGGTACTCCAGGATTACAGAGCTGAGAAAGCTGAAAGAACTAAAAATTTTCTAGAACTTAACGGAGTTGGGGGGCCATGGCTGGGTATTTCAGTTGGTTAGAGCATCGTCTCACAATCATTCCAAAGTTGTGGATTCAATTCCCAGTCAGGGCACATACAAGAATCAACCAATAAATAAATAAATAAATAAATAGTACAACGAATCAATGTTCCTCTCTTTCTCTCTCTCTTTCTACCTCTCTCTCTAAAATCAATCAATAAATATAAAATTTAAAGAAGTAGGGGAATGAGTTATCATTGAACATCTACCACATGCCAGGTATTCGGCATACATCATGTAATCTTTACAACAACTCTAGTAGGTTGATGATATCAATACCTTTATCTACAAGTATAAATAATATTTTAACTATGGAAAGTAGAGTTTCTTAAACATAATAGTAGATTATAAATAGATTTATCTTTAAAACTAATTTCTCTTACAGAAGACAGAACCTGGGAAGAGCTCTCTGAGCAAGATAGTAAAATGGTTATCACTCTTTTACCACTTTGCCCCCTGTCATCTTCTGTAAGAAACTTAAGGTGCACTTTTGTGGTCAAACAGATCTGTATTTCAATCATGGCTTTTCTGGTAATCAGGAAAATGAATTCACTCTCAGTATTTCAAACAGAAGGAATTTAATAACAGAGAATTTAACACTGTGGCCACTCAGGTGATGGAAAAACTGAGAAGCCAAACCGGAGAAAGTGAGGTAACCCAGAGATTAGCAAGAGCAGGAAACTACTACCGTTCCTGGCCTGAAGGCCGAAGGTAAGAGCTGCAGCCCAGAAGCTGCTGCAGAGGTTCAGAATGAGGCACCTCAGGATATGCCTGTGTGGCATGAGGATTGTTTTGAGCTAGATGCAACCGAGACCTTGCAGGCTCAAGAGAAACTTATGCACCACTTATCTAGAGGAATTTAAGTTATTAGCCTGGCCATGATAAGAGTTATCACCAGAGCCTGATCAGGCGGTGGCGCAGTGAATGGAGCGTCGGACTGGGATGCGGAAGACCCAGGTTCAAGACCCCGAGCTCGCCAGCTTGAGTGCGGGCCCATCTGGCTTGAGCAAAAGCTCGCCAGTTTGGACCCAAGGTCACTGGCTCCAGCAAGGGGTTGCTCTGTCTTCTGAAGGCCCGCGGTCAAGGCACATATGAAAAAGCAATCAATAAACAACTATGGTGTTGCAACGGCAACGAAAAACTAATGATTGATGCTTCTCACCTCTCTCCGTTCCTGTCTGTCTGTAGCTATCTATCCCTCTCTCTGACTCTCTCTCTGTCCCTGTAAAAAAAAAAAAAAAGAGTTATCACCAGAAATAACTTTTTATTTCTTATCTATATGGCAGGGCCAACACCTGAACATGTGCTTTACCTGAAATTACCTTCTAAAGCCCCAACATGCCTTACCTCATTGCTAGCGCAAAATGTCATATATTCCTCATTTTCTCTTTCTGTCTCTGAACCTTTCAGGTATGTGGGGTCTCTGGCCCTCTCATGTACTACTAGACCAGTGGAAAGAACCCTGATAGCAGAGGAAAGTTTCTTCCTCCCCCACACTGCCAGGGCTGGAAGTAGCCTGGCTCCTCCTGTCCTCAACCTCCTATGTTGTGCCAGTGGCTCCCACTGGTCAAACCCAGCCAAAAGCCAGCTGACAAGGAAGCTTGGGAAGTGCAGCCTGTTGGGTGGTGAGATGGGGTAGAGGAATGGGGGTGGCCCACCTGTGACATAGAGTATCAAAAAAGGAGCAATGGATCTGAGGCCAAATATGCAAATTGTGGGCCCAGCTCTTGCTACTTTCAAATTTCTTCTTATATAAAACATTTCTAAGCTGACCTGTGGTGGCGCAGTGGATAAAGCGTCGACCTGGGAACACTGAGGTCGCCAGTTCAAAACCCTGCACTGGTCTGATCAAGGCACATATGGGAGTTGATGCTTCCAGCTCCTCCTCTCTCTCTCTCTCTCTCTCTCTCTCTCTCTCTCTTTGTGTCTCCTCTCTAAAATGAATAAAATAAAATAAAATAATTAAAAAAAACATTTCTACCTCACAGGGTTGTTGTGAGAAAGGGGCAAATCTAAATAAACGTTAGAACAGTCCCCGGCACATACTATGGAGGCAGGTTTAAGTAATCTTTTCCATATGGAAAACCCAAGATTCAGATTAAATGATTTGCTTATCTTGAGTAGATCACTCAGTGTCTTTGAGCCTCAGTTTCCTCACCTTACCAACTCACCGGCTGAGGGGCTTCGTTCTTCCTGCAAATATGTACTGATCACCTGCCACGTCTGGGGCTCTGTGGCTGCAACGCAGGCCCACCTACCCAGTCCTTGTTCTCCTGGAGTTTACAATCTGGCTGGGAGAAAGACACTGACCAGAAAGTTGTACCTATGTCACTGTGATAAAGGCCATGAAGGAGAAGTAAGTACTGGGAGAGCGAGTTACACAGTGGCCTGGCCTAGTCTGGGGAGGTCAGGGCGCCTTCCCTGTGTCAAAGGATGCCCAGAGGATGTGAGGGAGTGGGCTGGCGAGGAGCCCGGGCAGAGTGCTCTAGGGAACAGCATAACGACCACTTTGGAACATTTCAATGTTGCCTCCAACCTCTCCAGGGTCAGGCTGCGATGCTCGCTCGCGAGGACCTCCCGCATCCCACGTCCCTCATCCGACCCTTCTCAGGATCTCCAGGCGGCTCAACCCGGGTTGTCCTTCTGCACCTGCTCTGCGTCCGGCTGAAGCCACCAGACCCAGGCACAGCTCCCGCGCTCTGCAGCCCCGCGCCCCCGGCGGCCGTTGATAGTCCGCTAATGCGTATCGAATTTTTGTTGAATTCGGTGTATGGCCCGCGCAAAAAGCGCGGCGGCGGCGCTGCCAGATCCTCTTAATTCCCTTTGTATCGATCTCGCAGTTAATGACATAACCTTCTACCTTAATTAACTGATAACTGCATTAGGCGGTGAAGCCTCCTCCGCACGGCGCTTGCGGCTTCCCAGCGACGGTTCCGCCCACGTGGGTGCAGAATGTGGGCCGCTGCAGTTACTGTCCCAACTAAACCCAGCGTGCTGCTGTGGGGGTGTCAGGCGGAGGATAGTGTTTCAGGGGTTGGATGCTCGTGCCATCCTTACCAGTCAAAAAATGTGGGGCATTATGTTGTTGCTTACTGTGTGCCAACACTGGAAAAAGCACTTAACATACTTTAGCTTATAGGTTCATTACCACGACTCAAAAAGCAGAGAGGAAATGGGGCTCACAGGTGAAGGAACACACGCAATAACCAAGGACATGCAGCAAGGTACTGAGGGAGGCAGGACTCCCACCTGTTCTGACAATTTTTTTTTTTTTTAGAGAGAGAGAGAGAGATAAGAAGCGTCAATTCCTGGTTATGGCACTTTAGTTGTTCATTGATTGCTTTCTCATAGTGCCTTTGGAGGCACTCCAGCCCAGCCAGTGACACCTTGCTCAAGCCAACAGCCTTTGGGCTCATATCTATGACCCCACACTCCACACTCAAGCCAACCTTGGCTTCCAACCTGGGTCTTTAGGTAGATGCTATATCTGCCGCCACCTTGTCAGGTTGTCCTACCCAAGTCTGTGCCCTTTATTCCTGGGTACCTATCCTCCATCATGGAACTTAGACTACACTAAATATGAAATATACTGAATGTGAAGTGCTTAGCAGACTGGCTGGCACATAATATGCCCTCAATAAATTTTTGCGTGACTGTATAACTTATTGAAATACTAATGTTAATTTATTCTTCTTTGCCTCTTCTCTCCTGGATGCCCACCTGAATCAAGTGGCCAGGTTTTGTAATTCCTTGGGCAGCAGAGAAAGCAGAGGCAGCTGCATGTGACCTCTTGCCAAGCACAAACACAGGGATCCTACACTTTGTATAATTTACAAAGCAGTTCTTCTCCTCCTTCACACACAAATGCACATTATATACTGGAATCAGGACAGGAATTACTCGGCTTCGTTTATAAGATAAAAACATTACTTTTGGTTCTATTTAAGATAGTTTCTTAATCCCTACTCCCAGCAAGCAGGATATACTAGGGTTTTTGTGGTAATAGTATTAATCTGGGCAGGACCTTTTCACATGCATTACAGATTACTGAAATAATTTGGCTATCACTCTGATTCTCTTTTTCACCCTGGTTTCCATGCCGTTATTTTCATTGTGTTGCATTGTATGTTTTTTACTTTTTGAGAGTATACTTATTAAAGCTGGCAACAGTGAAACAAGAAAGGGCTTAGGACGGAAGAAGCAACAGGAGAGCCACTGTGGGGCTGCTTTGGCTCATTGGCAAGTCAGAGAAAAGGGCACCTTGGAGACAGGTTCATGGGGTTAGCCCAAGAGAAGCTGCTGCTGCCCACTGCTCCCCTGGTTGAAAGTCTCGTGGGGACCCATAGGGTTTAGAGAGAGAGAGAGAAGAAAGGCATGGGCACACTCCTGTGAGGGAGAGCACTGTATTGTGTATTTTTTATAAGCAACCTCAATCTCTTCTGGGATAAGGTCAAATATGAAAAAAAATAAATTTAAAAATAAAACAGATGAAATAATAATTCAAGTGTCTGGCCAACATTCATGAAGTTGAATTGGCATTTGATGGTGAGCAAACTGAGGGGGGAGTGGTTCATGGAGTTGTTCCAGCATGGCAACCAGCCTTTGGGACTGGAAACATTCTGTCCACCACCTCCTCTCTTCCCCTCCACTTGCTGGGAGTCACTGTCCTATCCAAGTCCTGAGATCTCATAGTGTCCACTTCCTGCAGGAGAAATTAGATTTGACAAGTTCTTAACAGCCAACACTGAAGTAAATTATTAGGTCAATAAATCCCCTAGCCAACCATTTTCTCTTCCTATGACAAACCTATCAGATGGCACTTTTTCTAGATCAAGAGACTGAAGCATGGCAAGATCAAGCAATGTGCTTGAATTTGCTCAGCTGATAAGGTACAGTTGACCCTTGAACAGCACAGCTTTAAATTGCATGTGTTCACTTATGCATTTTTTTCCAATAAATACCTGTTGGAATTGCAGATTGTAAAGGTCGAGTCTATGCATTGATCTACACCATTTATACAGAGGACTTAGCATCTGCTGATTTGGGTATGGGCGGGAATTCTAGAACCAATACCCCTGTGGTTACTAACAAACAAGTTTATGGGGAGTCAAATGTTATACCGGGATTTTCAACTGCATGGGAGAGGGTGAGGTGTTAGCATCTCTAAAATCCCCCCACACACACACATCATTTGAAGGTCAATTGTAGTTTTTCTGAGATTCACACCCCAAATCAAGCTAGACTCACTTTCTGTTGTGCTCTTCTCACTACAGACTTTCATTAAACCAGAGAGCTGCATTCCCTAAGACATGATGTGTAATTCTTGAGGAATTAAGTGTATTTGATTTGGCCCGGGAAGGAGTTCATTTCTGGGCTCCTTCACCACAGATTTCCCCCAGGGGTCAGGGGGTTGGGTGGGGAGCCAGCCTAAATGAGATGGTCTCTTTCAGAAGATACAAAGAGGCTTTCTGATAGAGTCTGTTTAAAGGGCAAGCAGCATCAGCCTGGGGCAGTTGGGAAATGAGACAAATCTCCTAAATGCCAGGCACACCACGATCGAGAGGGAGGAATGAGAGGGCCTTCGTTCTGACATCCCACTATGGGATATGCTCATCTCTTGGGCTCCCATCCCTTCCTAAGAAACACTTATATTACCCATCTCTATCTATTGAGCTTCTCTTTATATTTTAAGATCTTATTCAAATTGTTGCCTCCTCCTAAAACCCCCCAAAGTGAATTAACTGCCCCTTCCTCAGGAGTCTCACAGGCCCTGATCACATGCACTTTTACGGCATGCACAGAGCCTACTTCAAATCCATTTGCCTGGGATTAGCCTTGTGAATTAGGCAAGTTTAGCTTCTAGACATCTGTTTCTCCGTCTGTAAAGTGGGGATAATAATGCTTGCCCTCAAAGGGCTGTGAAAAAGTTTAATTATGCATGTGAGGTGAAAAAATATTACCTCAGAAAAATTACCAGCACAACTGACCCTTGAATAATGTATATTCATGACCTAAATCTCTCCTTTGAGGAGTATAGACAGAGAGAAGAGAGTCTGGGCAGGTGACAGATGGGGAAGAATTTTAAGTTTTGTTATGTATTTTTGAAAAACTGTGCAAAAATTATTTAAAATTTTAAAAATATTGTGAATAAAAGATTAATATCATACAAAGACGAGACCATGAGGCAGCTCAGCCTTTAAAAAAAATTTTTTTTGTACTTTTTTGAAGTGAGAAGCGGGGAGGCAGACACTCATGTGCCTGACCAGGATCCACTGAACATGCCCACTAGGGGGCGATGCTCTGCCCATCTGGAGTGTTGCTCTGTTGCGACCGGAGCCATTCTAGCACCTGAGGCAGAGACCATGGAGCCATCCTCAGTGCCCGGACCAACTTTGCTCCAATAGAACCTTGGCTGCAAGAAGGGAAGAGAGAGATATAGAGAAGCGAGAGGGGGAGGGGTGGAGAAATAGATGAGTGCTTCTCCTGTGTGCCCTGGCCGGGAATCGAACCAGGGTCTTCCACACACCGGCCCAATGCTCTACTGCTGAGCAGGGCTGAGGCAGCTCAGCTTTTAAAAAGATACACATGTAGGCCCTGGCCAGTTGGTTCAGTTGTAGAGTGTCGGCCAGGCATGTAGAAGTCTGGGGTTCAATTCCCGACCAGGACACACAGGAGAAGCACCCATCTGCTTCTCCATCCCTCCCCCTCTTGCTTCTTTCTCTTTCTCTCTCTGTCTCTCTCTCTCTTCTCCTCCTCTCCTGTAGCAATGGTTCAATTAGAACAAATTGGCCCCGGGTGCTTAGGATGGCTCCATGACCTCTGCCTCAAGCGCTAAAAAATGGTTCTGGTTGCAGTGGAGCAAGGGCCCCAGATGGGCAAAGCATCACCCCCTAGTGCAGTGATGGGAAATCTTTTGAGCTTGGTGTGTCAAAATTTGCCAAAAAACCAAGCATAACTCGGGTGGTGTGTCACTTTGAGAAAAACGACCTAATTGGAAGTCCCAGAACTAGACGCTCTGTGCTGGAGTTCTGTTGTTTTGGCCTACAGACCTCCCGCACAGAATGTCTACACTACAGCAAATGTTTTATCCTCGGTTACTGCACCTGGACGTGCAGGAGCCGAGGATGAAACGTCCTTCTCGGCATGTGGCCCCATACTTCTCTGGTATGCAGCTGCGTGTCATCGAAAATGGCTACACGTGTCAGTGCTGACACGCGTGTCATAGGTTCGCCATCATGGCCCTAGTGGGCTTGCCGGTTGGATCCCAGTCAGGTTGTATGAGGGAGTCTGTCTCTGCATCCCTTCCTCTCACTAAAAAAAAAGGATACACAGGTTAGCTCTTAGCGCAATGTTTGACCTATACGAAATGCTCAGATAATGATATCTCTCACTATTATTTGTCTGTCTCCACCACAAAACATGTCCTCATCTCTGTGCCAACTTACTGTCTGCTACACAGCCCACGGTGTGTACTTAGCAGGAAGAAGCCTCCACGGGAACCTGAAATCCAACCAAAGTCTGGGAAGACCAGACTCTTGGAACAAATGTCCTGGCACTTCAGCTGACCACAGCGCTAGTAGAGGGGTCAGCACCAGGGAGGGGCTATTTGCTGGTATCCCTCTGTGCGCAATGGATTCTCCAGTCCTACTTGTCACTATTCCCAGTTCAGACACAGGCTCACTTCATCTTTTCATCCATGCACAGTGACCTCTGTGCCCTGGGAGTCAATGAGAGGGCCATGAGCCTTGGAGCTCCCCATGACCATGGGTGTCAAGCACGCGAGGCCAAAATTCTGCACATCAGTTCCCTAAGATTGCTGCCTACTCCACAAGGCCTGGCTTTCACGGCAGCAGCTCTGCAATTAGATGTGCCCTCAGGAGACCCCTCCCACAAAACTGTGGGGAAATGAGTGACTGGGAGACCTGGGAGCACTTTCCTTCACTGAATTCCAGCCAAAGAAGAGTACTTGTTGCATTTGCTCACTCTGATCTCTAGGGTGCCCCACCCCCATTTCTGCCTAATAACCCCTACTAATTCTTCCAGGCCCAGCCCAAATAGTTTCTCTTCTAGGAAACCATCTCTGCAGCCTAAAAGAGCTTCCTCTGACCCTATATCCCTCATTGTGGCCTCTGTTGTAATTTAGGATGGGGGCGGTGTCTCACCCCAACACTGGATAAATGTAATGTGGATCAAAAATTGTGCATGAGAGTCAGGAAGATTGAAGTTTGATTCTGGATCAGGATCAACTACCTGTTAGTCCTATAACCTGGGACAAGTTGCTTGTTCTCTCTAAGACCCTTTGTAAAACAAGGAAAATAGAATAGTTCTAAAAAGTAAATGAGATAATGTTCATTAAGCCATTAGCATGGTGCTTTGCACACATTAAGCTCTTAATAACTGTTGGTCATTATTATTGTCTCTGTCTCTCTTCCACCCTCACACTCACTCACAGTGTGTCAGACAAGACCTGACCAGCTTAGTGTCTGAAGGTGGAATTTTATTGTAGCAAGTCTCCCAGGTTCCAGATGTATAGGCTTCTACTGAGAGCAGGAGAGATTCTGAAAAGAGATTGAAATTTCCAAGAACCAGAAATCTCAAGAGAAAAATGAGAGTGAGAGTTTATGGCTATTGGTCAGAGGAGATATAGAGGCAAAGATGGGGGGTTATCAGATGGGGATGTTGGCAATGCTTCTGTGGGGGAGAAGAAACCTTTTCCTCTACCCTCTCAGAACTGGAGGCCTGTGAATTAAGCTAACAAAAGACAGATTAATGGAAGAAAAGGGAAACTTTTTATTAATATTTACCTGCAGAAAACAAGTAAAATTCTAATAAGACAGGGTTAGACTCGGCACCTTATATACCCTTTTAACAAGGAAAAAGGGTTTGGGCTCTAAGGCACAATAAGTTGTGGAGAAGTGAGTAGGAAATATATGGGGGAAACTAATGGAAGGTAAGGGCTATTTAAGTAATGTCCATTTATGCAAATTCATTTTGGTTGACTTCCTGTCTTCAGTTATGCCCTGCTTTCCGGCAGATAAGGCGTGGGCAGAGAACTCTTTCCTGCCTCTGTTGATTCTGAGTTGCTTTCAAGTAAAAATAATCCTTATGCCAAAATGGCATATTTTTGGGGTGGCATATTCTGATCCTCTTCACTTTGCCTTCCTCTTCAGCTGCAAGGACCAAAAATCTAGCAAGCCCTACAGTAGCAAAGCCTCCTTCTGCAGCCATAAAGAACCTTTCAGCTCTAGCCAGATAGCTTGATTGGTTAGAGCAGTGGTTCTTAACCTGGGTTCTATAGAATCCTAGGGGTTCGATGAGCCGGTCTCAGGGATTCGGAGAAGCCTCTGCCACGGAGGCCAGAATAAAGTAATACCGTAATTTGTTGTGAGTTCATGCACTTCGTTGGTTTTGTTCTTTGAGCAAGGTGATGTTCATGCACGGCTCATTTTGTGCACCAGTAAAAAAACATATACCTATATCTTGAATTTGGAAAAAAAAATCATATTTTATTTATCACTAAAGAAGGGTTCGGTGAATGCGCATATGAAACTGGTGGGTTCGGTACCTCAAAAAAGGTTAAGAACCACTGGGTCAGAGCATTGTCCCGATACACAAAAGTTGCTATTTCGATTCCCAGTCAGGGCACATAGAGAAACAAATCAATGTTTCTGTTTCTCTCTCTCTAAAATTAATAAATAAGTTTAAAAAACAAGAACCTCTCAGATCTAGCCCCCAAAGGATTCTCAGACCCAAAGGAGCTGTAGTTATTTGCACTGTGTCCCTGCATTCCCATACTTTCAGGGCATCCAGGAAGGACGTGCCGAGAAGACACTCCTTTTGTCCTTTTGGCCATGGAGGAAGCCACAAAAGAAGCAAAGCTGGACCTCAGGTGATTAAGATTCATCCCAATTTCCTGAAAAGAATCTATGCCTTTGGGGATACTAGTGAGGCACACTGACTTCTCTGAGAACTGCCCTCCATAAATAGGTCTGGGATCCTGTAATTACTTTAGTAGCATGTGGATCTGCCTTCTTAACCCAGCTGACAGGCCTGGGATAGACTCTCGATTCAGAAAAACCAGTCTAGAACCTATGCACAGACAATCAGATTTTCCATGTACTTGGAATTGTTAGGTTTGGGTTCAGGGTTCCTTTAAATCCAAAGCCCCTTTAAACTCAAATTCCCCTCACACAACCTCCTACTAAAGCAACTTCTTCATTAAGCATCTCCCTCACCCAACCTCCCCCTCTCCTTAAGCAACTCCCCCCACCCTGGAAAGGTCCTGGGAAATGTCCTTGAGACAGGGTCATCGGGAGGGACCTGAACCTTGGGAAAGGGATACAGACTGTGCCCAAAGGCAACAAACCAAGATATGCTAATCTGAGCATGTCCAGGTGCACCCAACCCCGTGCCAGCAAATGCCTGCAGCAACTCCTATATCAGACACCCCATTCCTGAAGCTCTTCGCTGATGCCACTAGGGTTTCAGCCCATCTGTTTTGCAGATACATAAATAAACTTCTTATAAAACTCATCTGACCTATCCTGACCAGGTGGTGGCGCAGTGGATAGAACATCGGACTGGGATGCGGAAGACCCAGGTTCGAGACGCCGAGGTCACCAGCTTGAGCGCGGGCCTATCTGGCTTGAGCAAAAGCTTGCCAGCGTAGACCCAAGGTCACTGGCTCGAGCAAGGGGTTGCTCAGTCTGCTAAAGGCCCACGGTCAAGGCACATGTGAGAAAGCAATCAATGAACAACTAAGGTGTCGCAACGGCAACAAAAAACTGATGATTGATGCTTCTCACCTCTCTCCGTTCCTATCTGTCTGTCCCTATCTATCCCTCTCTCCGACTCTCTCTCTGTCCCTGTAAAAAACAAACAAACAAACAAACAAAAACCTCATCTGGCCTGTGCATCCCTCCTTCTGCTGACCTAACAGGAATTGGGATAGAAGTTGATTTAGCTGAAGTTGCTGGACCCGGAAGGTCATGCAGAGGAAGTATGTCTGCAGAGAGAACGAGAGAATGAAGTAGATGATTCATGATGTCTAGGCCTCCAACAGGTGGGACTCAAATCTGGTTCTGACTCGCCAATTCCAGCTCCCTCAAGACCTGGCTGAACTTCCTGGGAATGGGTTGTGTGACACTCCCTTTCACTGAATAATCCCAATGTTTCTGTCACTTGCAGCTAAAAGACCCTTGGCTATGGGCTATGATAGTTTTTTTAATATTTTATTATTTATTTATTTACAGGGACAGAGAGAGAGTCAGAGAGAGGGATAGATAGGGACAGACAGACAGGAACAGAGAAAGGTGAGAAGCATCAATTATCAGTTTTTCGTCGCGACACCATAATTGTTCATTGATTGCTCACTCACATGTGCCCTGACCGCGGGCTTTCAGCAGACCGAGCAACCCCTTGCTCGAGCCAGCGACCTTGGGTCCAAGCTGGTGAGCTTTTGCTCAAACCAGATGAGCCCGCGCTCAAGCTGGCGACCTCGGGGTCTCGAACCTGGGTCCTCTGCATCCCAGTCTGACGCTCCATCCACTGCGCCACCGCCTGGTCAGGCAGGCTATGGTAGTTTTTAAATTGATTTTTAGAGAAAGAGGAAGGGGAAGAGACAGAGAAACATCTATTCGTTGTTCCACTTATCTGTGCATTCATTGGTTGATTCTTGTATATGCTGACAGGGAATTAAACCTACAACTTTGGTGTATTGGGATGATGCTCTAACCAACTGAGCTACCGGGCCAGGCAAAACCATTAAAATTGATATAAATACCTGACCTGTGGTGGCACAGTGGATTAAGCGCTGATCTGAAATGCTGAGGTCGCCAGTTTTTGCCTGGTCAAGGTACATATGGGATTTGATGCTTCCTGCTCCTCCCCTTCTCTCTCTCTCTCCCTACTTCTCTAAAATGAATAAATAATATCTTTAAAAAAAGTTTAATTGATGTAAACATTAGTTGGTATTGACAATTAGTTTTTTAGCTTAAATTAAATTGCTGATGTTGTATGTATTAAAAACAAAGCAGCCTGACCAGGCGTTGGCGCAGTGGATAGAGCATCAGACTGGGATGCGGAAGACCCAGGTTCAAGACGCCGAGGTCGCCAGCTTGAGAGCGGGGACCCATCTGACTTGAGCAAAACCTCATAAGCTTGGATCCAAGGTCGCTGGCTCCAGCAAGGGGTTGCTCAGTCTGCTGAAGGCCCGCAGTCAAGGCACATGTGAGAAAGCAATCAATGAACAACTAAGGTTTCCTAACGGCAATGAAAAACTAATGATTGATGTTTCTCACCTCTCTCCGTTCCTGTCTGTCTGTGCCTATCTATCCCTCTCTCTGACCCTATTGACATCTCCACTGTAGATGAAAAAATGGTGGGTCAGAGGGATAACGAATATTTCCCAAGGTCAAACAGCTGAGCATTATAGTCAACCAGGATAACTAAAGAGTTCCAGGAGATCTGACCTGTGGTGGCACAGTGGATAAAATGATGACATGGAATGCTGAAGTCTCCAGTTCAAAACCCTGGGCTTGCCCGGTCAAGGCACTTGCGAGAAGCAACTACAAGATAATGCTTCCAGCTCCTCCTCCTGCTTTTCACTCTCTCTCTCTCTCTCTCTCTCTAAAATCAATCAATAAAAGAATCTCATTAAAAAACAAAAAGGGGGCGCCTGACCTGTGGTAGCGCAGTGGATAAAGCGTCAACCTGGGAACACTGAGGTCGCCAGTTCAAAACCCTGCACTGGTTCGGTCAAGGCACATATGGGAGTTGATTCTTCCAGCTCCTCCCCCCTTTCTCTCTCTCTCTCCTTCTCTCTCTCACTCTGTGTCTCCTCTCTAAAATGAATAAAATAAAAAGAAATTAAAAAAAAAAAAAGGGAAAAAACCCACAAAAAACAAAAAGGGATCCAGAAGCCCACTTAAGGTGCCACTGCCAGAGTCCTGGACTGCCCCTTCATTGAAATGGTAGCCCACAAGTGGGTAGGGACAGATCTTGAAAATACACCCTGGCACAGAGCAAGTCTTCTTAAAGGTTCATTGACTGACTGAATGATTGAATGAGTAAATTTGAAGATAGTTGTTTAAAAGACAATCTCCTCCACCCCCACCATGCAGAGGCCTATAATTCAGTACTTTCCACTTATCACTGCTACCAGCAGCCCTTCCCACCTTATTACCCAGAAGCTAGTCTAATGGCATTAACCATCCCAGCCAGCCAGGATACCATTAAAAGCTTCAGTCCAGCCACTATGCCCCCACCCTCGGTCTTGGCTCTAGGCCCTGGGCTGGGGGAGTGGTCTGGTTGTTTACCAGGAATTTGGACCTTCTTCAGAGAAAAGCACAGATGACTTATTAGTCTAATTCAAGCACTTAGAAAGGAATGACTGTACCATTCACACCCCAGCCCTAGTCTAATGGAGCCAAAGCAAATGGAGAGGCCTTGATGGTTCAGAAATTGTCCTGGGAGGAGAAGAAGAGGATGTCTCACTGGAGATTGTAGGGAAGCAGGTTGTTGGGTATTTCCTGGGCTAGGGTGGGCTATGGGGATGTGAAAATATATAGGGAGAGGCTTCCCTATTCCCACCATTCTGGCAGCTCCTCTGCACATCTTACTCCCAGTCGCCTCCTCATTGCCTTAAAACCTGGCTGGAGAAAAATGAGAAAACTAGCAAATATCCATCAATACAAAACTTGTTAAATAAACTATGTATGTAAATATATGCATTTATATGAGTCCATGTTATGCTGCTGATAAAAAGGATGATGTAGCCTGAGCTCTACTCACAGATGCTGAAAGATGCTCTGATGTAACCCTTTGATATGCAGTGCCTGCTCCCACTATGCAAAAATTATACATACCCATAGATTCTCGTGTGCACCACTGTGCAGGGAGCAGGTTTGGAAGTTTGAGAGTGACATTTAAATTTTTTTTTAATTTCCTGACCTATAGTGGCGCATTGAATAAAGTGTCGACCTGGAACGCTGAGGTCGCCGGTTCGAAACCCTGGGCTTGCCTGATGCTTCCTGCTCTTCCCCCTTTCTCTCTCTCTCCTGTCTCTCTAAAAATGAATAACTTTAAAAAATTTAAAAATTAAATAAAAATTTTAATTTCTTCTTGATAATTATCTACATCACCCAAATTTTCTACATTTTTATATTTTAATTGCTAACTTTTCTGAGTTCTTACTATGTGTCAGTCACAATATTTTTACATAGGTTATCTCATTTCTTTAAACATTTTTTTATTGATTGATTTTTAAACATGTTTATTTTATTGATTATAGGGAGAGAGGAGAGAGACAGGTACATCGATATGCTCCTGTATGTGCCCTGACCAGAGATTGAACCTGCAACTTTCTGCACTTTTGGACACTGCTCCAACCTACCAGGCTATCGGGCCAGGGCTTATTTATTGACTTTATAGAAATAGAGGAAGGTAGGGAGAGAGAGAAACATTGTTTTGTTGTTCCACTTATCTATGTATTCATTGGTTGATTCTTCTATGTGCTCTGACTGGGGATCGAACCTACAACCATGGCATATTGAGAGGAGACTCTAAGCAACTGAGTTACCCAGCTAGGGCTCTCATTTATTTCTTTTTTAACTTTTTTAATGTTTATTTTATAAATTTATTTTATTTTTTTTAAAGAGAGAGAGAGAGAGAGAGAAAGAGGGGAGAGAAGTGGGAAGCATCAGCTCATAGTAGTTGCTTCCCATATGTGCCTTGACCAATCAGGCCCAGGGTTTTGACCAGCAACCTTCATGTTCCAGCTCGACACTTTATCCACTGGGCCACCACAGGTCAAGTTATGTTTATTTTATTGACTTTAGTGAAAGAAGAGAGAGAGACAGAAACTTTGATCTGTTCCCGTATGTGCACTGACTGGGGTTGCCACAAACTGGCAACCTCTGCACTTTGAGATTATGTTCTAACCTACTGAGCTACCTGTCCAGGGCGGGACTCTCATTTCTTATGAGGTAGGTTCTAGGCTTCTTCTATGTTACAGATATGGATAATAAGGTCTAGAGAGGTTAAGACTAAGTCACATAGCTAATGACTGACAGAGTCAAGTATTGTTGGAGGATTAAAATAATTAATACATAATGCCCTGGCCGGATAGCTCACTGAGAATCTAACCTTGGAATCTCCTGCACTTAGTTAGCACAGAGCCTTGCAGCCAGGTGCTTATGGAAAGAGCGAGTGAATGAGTTAATAGACAACTGTCCACACCTCTGCAAATATATTCTTCCAACTACTTTCCATAGGTGGCTATTTCCTCATCCAAACAAGATTGCTAATTAGACCAAGGACCAGTCTCCCCTTTCCTCTGGCCCCCATTATAATGTGTAACAGAACAATAACACTAGCAAGTGTTCAATAAATGCTGTGGTTGACTAAGGACCCTCCCCTCAAAGCTGCTGTGGCAGACCCCAGGCACTATCCCAGAAATGGCTGGAGCTTGGACAGGCATGGGTCCACAGCCTCATATAAGCTATTTTCTTCTTCCAACTCTGGACACAGAGAGACTGAGAGACTTGTTTGAGGTCACACAGCAGTTGGTGGCAGAGTTGATATGTCTCCTGATCACCTGGTCTGTGCTCTTCTGTCTGTAAAATGTCCAATTTTGTATAAATTCACAAAATGAAAAACAGAAAAAAGAGCAAAGTTTTAAGTCAAAATGTTTAATCATGATCCAAGAGGCTAGGGGGACTTTGGGACAATAGCAGGAAAAAAGCAAGGCATAAATTCTCTAGCTCCTGATGCTCAAATGCTCTGTGGGATTCCAGGGCAGGGCAGGCAGCAGAGGAGAAGACAAGGGCGCAGGACTTGATCCAGTTTTCCTAACAGCGGTGAATGTGTTTCTAGGCTGCCTCAGACCACCCAGCCCTGACTACCTGGAGAATGCAAAATGCAATAGAGAATGGCTGATTTGTTAGAACCTGGTAAGAAGGGATCAGGAGAGAGCTTAGTAGAGCTGGTCACCACCAGACGATATGGCCAAACTGTGGTGACCAATTCCAAAGGAGGAACAAACAGCCTGAGTCAGATGTGTAGGAAATGAGAATTTAGCCAGTCATTGTGTGATATATGGTGGTGGTGGTGGGGTCAGGGTTGTCATGTTGTGTACTGCACCTCCTTGATATGTCCTTCCCTCACTTCTTGCAGGTGGCAGGTCAGGCTCCGTGTAGTAAAGGGGATGAGGGTCCCAGGGAAGTTCAGCTAGCAGAAACTTGGGAGCAGAATCAGGGTAAGTGTGCAGGAGAAAAGAGAGGGCATCCAGGGCCGTGGCCTCAGAGCAAGGTTCTGTGGAAGAAATGCAAAGAAGTCAGCTCCACCCCTTCACCACCTCAGCCTCAGTCAAGGACTGTCCCTTTACCCTAAGGTGTCCATTACAGGTCTAGAGTATTTGTGACAACAAGGAGGTCATCCCCACGATCCCCATGCCCGCCTTGTCTGGGTTTCCCCCAGACGGTTAGGTAAAGGTATGAGGAGTGTCATAGAGGAGGCCCTACCTGGCGTTCCATCACGGGTGAGGTAGAGTTGTCTGTCTTGTTCTTGGATAAGAGTTGTTTATGCAAATGCATCTTAACTGCAATCGCGTCCACTGAGGAGGAAGAAAAGGTAGATTGGAAGGGGACAGATTCTGGAGATTTCTCAGGATCCCAAGGAAGAAAAGGAAATGTCTCAGGGACTCTCGGAGAAAGGAGGGTAGATAGATGGCAGTTGGGAATGGGACATCGTCTCATTCTGCCGGAAAGGTTGAGCAGGCACATGGGGGTCACCAAGGGAGCAGAAGAAAGAAAGGAGCAGGCTGGGGGATGGAGCCTGTTCTGAGGAGGGGGCTGCTCCCTCTGCAAGAGACAAATGGAGCTGATTTTGTTCCTCTCCCTGGGTCCGGCTGACCCAGCCACCAGGGAGAGAGCAGATGGAGGACACTCACTGAGGCAGGGGTTGTGGGAAAAAGACTTTTCCAGCTGCTCACAATCCTCTTGCTGGTTGCCACTGCCTCGGCAGGTACAGCTTAAGGCAACACTGGCACTGACGTTGCTGACAAAGTTGGGGGTCATGGCAGTCCCTGTCGGGTAAAGAGGGGATTGTCATGACCTCGATCAACCCCAACATCAGCTCCCACCTTTCTCAGGAGTACTCCACTTGGGTTCAGTAGGCAGAGCATTCTCATCCCAAGGTCAACCTATGGACTCCCTACGTACATCCCCTGGCCTCACCAATCAGCCCCATGTATGCTTGCACACATCTGGACTGCTCCGTAGCACAGGTCCCTAAGATGTCCATGGGATGGCAATGAGTCTGAAAAGCGTCCAGGCGGGATCTGGAAAATTCAAGAGTTTCCTTTAAGGGCCTGGCCCGCAGCCTACCCCCTTGTTGCCCCTTCAGCTGACATGCCATCTTCATGCCAAATCCCCCTCTGCCCTCAGAGCCTGGCCCAGTGAAGTCTGTCACAGTTAAATGCACTATCACCCTGTCCCTAGAGCATATCACTCTGAACTTGGCTTCCACTACTCTTAGTTATGAGATCTCAGGCAGCTTCTTTAACCTCAATTTCCTTCACTGTAAATAGAGATCGTGGATTTTTGTGAGAATAAAATAAGAGAATGTATGTACAACATTTAGCATAGTGCCTGGGTACTTATTAAGTGTTTAATAAGCATTATATATTGTTATAATTAACATTCATCCTATAATAGATAAAGTTGCTTATCTTCAGATGATGGAATTATGAGTGTTTTTCTATATAAATTTCTCGTTTCCCTTATATTTTGCTTGGTGTCACACTGGTGGCTTACTTATTTCTCATCCCTGCTAAAATGCAAACTCTTTGAAGAACAATATCTTTAGCATCTAATCCAACACTTGTTATGTAACAGTAATAGCTACCAGCACAATAATAGGCAATATGGCAGAGAAGTTAGGCACACAGTCTCTAGGCCAGGCTTCATTCCAAACCTTATTAAAACCTGACTTACTACCTGGGTAACCTTGACCCAGTTCTTTAACCTTTCTCTGCTGTGGCTTCTTCATTTGTCAACAGAAGATTCGCTTTATTTTTATTTTTTCATTGACTTAAGAGAGAGAAAGATAGGAAAGAAGAGAAAGAGAGAGAGAGAAGCATTAACTGATTGTTCCACTTAGTTGTGAGCTCCTATGTACCCTGACCAGGGATCAACCTCGGTGCACTGGGACAATGCTCTATCCACTGAGGAACCTGGCCAGGGCTTGATTTTATTTATTTAATTTTTATTTACTGATTGGAGAGAGAGAAGAGGGGAGAAAGAGAGACAGAAACATCAATCTATTTTAGTATGTGCCCTGACCAGGGATCAAATCTGCAACCTTTGTGTATCAGAATGATGCTCTAACCAATCGAGCTATCTATCCAGCCAATTAGCTATCTATCCTTGGTCTAATTAGCAATCTTGTTAGGATAAGGAAATAGCCACCTATGGTGGTATCTTTTAATTTTATTTATTTATTTATTTATCTATTTATTTATTTATTTGAGAGAGAGAGAAACACATAGGAAGGGAGAGAGGTGAGACACCAATTCATAGTTGTCTCACTTTAGTTGTTCATTAATTACTTCATATGTGCCTTGACCTGCGGGCTCAAGCTGAGCCAATGACCACTTGTTCAAGCTGGAGACCTTGGGCTCAAGCCAGTGATTTTGGGATCATGTTGATGATACCACGCTTAAGCTGGCAACCTCGGGGTTTCAAATCTGGGTCCTCAGTGTTCCAGCTCAATGCTCTAGCCACTGCGCCACCACCGGTCAGGTAGTTTTATTTTTTATAAAAAATAAAAATAGCATTTATCTTACAGGGTTCTTGTGAGGTTTAGATCAGAGGTCCCCAAACTATGGCCCGTGGGCCAAATTGCAGCCACCTGATGCCATTTATCCAGCCCCCACTGCACTTCCAGAAGGGGCACCTCTTTCATTGGTGGTCAGTGTATGGAGTACTGTATGTGGTGGCCCTCCAACGGTCTGAGGAACAGTGAACTGGCCCCCTGTGTAAAATGTTTGGGAACCCCTGGTTTAGATAGTTAATACATGAAAGTATTAAAACAGTACATAGTCCACAGTAAGTACTTAGTAAGTGTTAGTATTATGATTATGGAGAGTTCTGACTATGTGATATTTTGCAGAAGAGGAAAGTGGGATCAGAGGTTAAATAAGTTGCCCAAGGTTTTAGAAAAGTAAGTGGTAGAGCCAGGTTGCAAAATGATCTTGGTAACAAATGTCACTAGACTAGATGATAACTTCAATTTGGTGAGTGTTTTGTCACAAGAAGGCAGAGGAAAGCCAGAACAGAAGTGGGCTGGAGAATATATATCAAACATCTTACAAATCTTCATGTGCTTTGATTCTGTAATGGTACTTGTTGCAACACATCCTTCTATTTTTTCTTTTTAAGTGAGAGCAGAGAGATAGTGAGACAGATTCCCAAATGCGCCCCCACTGGGTTCCACCAGGCAACCTCATCTTCAGCCAGTGCTTGAATCAACCAAGCTATTTTTAGCACCTGAGGCTGACTTGTTGGGACCAACCGAGTTATCCTCAGCACCAAGGGCCACACTTGAACCAATTGAGCCACTGGCTGCAGGAGAGGAAGAAGGAGATAAGGGGAAGAGAGAGGGGAAGAAAAGCAGATAGTTGCTTCTCATGTATACCCTGACGGGGATTGAACCTGGGACATCTTCACACAGGGTCAATACTCTATCCACCGAGCCACTGGCCAGGGCCATAGCAATGCATCCTAATCAATAAGATTTATTCACAAAAATTAATAAACAAGAGTAATACTTACGTATCATTACTTAGAAAACAACCTAAATATCCAACAATAGTGAATAATTAGATAAAGTATGGAGCATCTATAAAATGGAGTACAATATAGGCTCTTAAAAATCAAGTTGTCAATGGACAGTAAATGACAAAATAAGCACCACCATTAATTGGGCACTTACTTTGCACCAGCAGTTAAGTATTCTACATAAATTATGTACTTTAACTCTTACAGAAACCCTATGAGGTACGCATTATTGTCTCAGTTTTTACAGAGGACTAAGTAGAAACCTGGGTTAAGTGATGGAAGTTTAGGTTAAATTGTGGGCTCAAGGTCACACAGACCCAGGACTTAAATTCAGATCTGTTTGACTTAAGAGTCTGTCTTTACCACAAAATGCTCATGAGATATGTACCATAAATGAAAAAAAGATACAATATAAGATACAAATAGGCCCTGGCTGGTGGCTCAGTGGATAGAGCGTCAGTCAGCATATGGACATCCTGGGTTAGATTACTGATCAGGGCACACAAGAGAAGTGACCATCTGCTTCTTTCCTTTACCCTCTCTCCCTTCTCTCCCTCTTCCTTTCCCACACCAGTGGCTCAATTGGTTTGAGCATGGCCCAGACACTGAAGATAACGTGGTTGGTCCCAATGCAACAGCTTTAGGCTCTAAAACAGTGGTTCTTAACCTGGGTTCTATCGAACCCTAGGGGTTCGATGAGTCGGTCTCAGGAGTTCGGAGAAGCCTCTGCCACAGAGGCCAGAATAAAGTAATACCGTAATTTGTTGTGAGTTCATGCACTTTGTTGGTTTTGTTCTTTGAGCAAGGTGATATTCATGCACGGCTCATTTTGTGCACCAGTAAAAAAACATTTACCTATGTCTTGAATTTGGAAAAAAAAATCATATTTTATTTAGCACTAAGGAAGGGTTCGGTGAATGCGCATATGAAACTGGTGGGTTCGGTACCTCAAAAAAGATTAAGAACCACTGCTCTAAAACATAGCTCGGTTGATTAAAGCATCAGCCCAGGTGGGGTTGCTGGTTGGATCCCAGTGGGGGCACATGCAGGAGTCTCTCATTTTTATTCCTCCTCTCACTTAAAAAAAAAAAAAGATACATCCTGACCAAATGGTGGCAGAGTGGACAGAGTGTGGCCTGGCACGCTGAGGACACAGGTTAGGAACCCCGAGGTTGCCAGCTTGAGTGCAGGCTCACCAGCTTAAGCACCAGGTTGTGGGCTTTAGCATGGGATCATAAACATGACCCATGGTTGCCGGTTGAGCAAGGGATCACTGGCTCAGCTGTAGCCACTCCCCCAAGGTTCGTATGAGAAAGTAATCAGTGAACAACTAAGGTGCCACAACTACAAGTTGATGCTTCTCATCCCTCTCCCTTCCTGCCTGCCTGTCCCTGTCTTTCTCTCTCACACTAAAAAAAAAGAAATAGAGGCCTGACCTGTGGTGGCGCAGTGGATAAAGCGTCGACCTGGGAACATTGAGGACGCCAGTTCAAAACCCTGCACTGGTTCGGTCAAGGCACATATGGGAGTTGATGCTTCCAGCTCCTCCCCCCTTTCTCTCTTTCTCTCTTTCTCTCTCTCACTCTGTGTCTCCTCTCTAAAATGAATAAAATAAAAAGAAATTTTAAAAAATTTAAAAAAAAGAAAAAGAAAAGATACAAATATATTCCCAAAATATAAAATTATATATATATATATGTATATATATATATATATATGTATGTATGTATGTATATATATATGTAAAGGGCCAGAAGGAAATTCTCCCCAAAATATAGCAGATTATCTTCAAGAGATGGATTTTGAGTAATATTTTTGTTTTTACACTTTCCAAAGTTTATACACAAATGTTATATTTTCTTTTTTGAGTTTTTACACAAATGTTATACATACACACACACACACACTTTTTTTTTTTTTTTGAGAAATAAGTTTCATAAAGTATCGAAGGATAGCTCTATGGTTAAGTCTGTCCCTGGGGAGTCAGACCCAGTCCTGCACAGAAGGCGGTCTAGATGGAGTGGTGCGCACTGTGTCGTTGGCTACCTTGCCCACCCGCACCAAGCCCTGCACCTGCACTGCTCGTTCAATTCGCAGATGTGCAGCAGCTCCAGGCAGTTGGGGGTCCCAGACGGCAGCGCGCAGCTGGGGGCGATGGTGTTGCGCCTGCGCTGCCCGCAGCTCAGATCGGAAGGCTCACACGGGCACAGCAGAAGGCCCTGCGCGAGGAGCTCTGGTGCCTCCTCGAAGAAGGCAAAGAGCTGCTGGAGGCAGTCGTGGCGCTGGCAGTGGATCCCTGAGCACACCTTCCCATAGGCCTTGCGCAGCTGGTCACACTTACGATCCAAAGTGCACAGCGTGGCGAACTGGAGGCAGAAGTCCGCGTCTGTTGGAAGAGCGGCACCAAGTCACCAGTCCTCTGCAAAACCAGCTTACCTAGAAACCCCCGCAACCTTCTGATTTAACAAGCATCGTAATGAGGGTAGGAAGAAAGGGAGAACTGTCCTGAGTAAGCCACTCCTGATCCAGGGTTTTGCCTTTACATACAAACTAGATCTGGTATCTGTGAGCTACTGTCATCCTAGCGACTAGGTTAAAACAAACAAACAAATAAATAAAGTCATGTACATCAAAAGCTTATTTATCTAGAATGCAAGTAGCCAGAAAGCTCAAATAACCAAAACTCTTTCCTCAGTCCTATGCATTGAATGAGATCTCATGGTAGAAATAATAAGCTAGGGGTCCTACAAAAATCTAAGGCACTTTCTGAACTGTCCAACAAATACCACCAAATTTTACTTAGGATTTTTGTTTTGTTTTGCATCTGTCTGTCTATTCCACTCAGATTTTTGTTGTTGTTGTTCATTTATTTGTTTTGTTTTTTGAGAGAGACAGAGAGAGAGAGAGAGAGAGACAGGGACAGACAGACAGACAGGAAGGGAGAGAGACAAGAAGCATCAACTTGTGGTTGTGGCACCTTAATTGTTCACTGATCGCTTTCTCATATGTGCCTTGGCCGAGGGGCTCCAGCAGAGTGAGTGAACTCTTACTCAAGCCAGTGACCTTGGGCTCAAGCCAGTGATCATGGGGTCATGTCTATGATCCCACGCTCAAGCCATTGACCCCATGATTATGCTGGTGAGCTCGCACTCAAGCCAGAGACCTCAGGGCTTCAGACCTGGGTCCTCAGTGTCCCAGGCTGATGCTCCATACACTGCGCCACCACCTGGTCAGGCCGGCTTAGTATTAACATAACCTGCCTGTCTTTCATTGGTTGATGCATGCATAAAAGTTTTCCATACTCTCGAGTCTTGGGAAATTGTGGCGATATTTCTATTAACAAAATATTCTAGCAGTCAGAACATGGAGTAACTGGAACAGGTAAATTCCTAAATTCCTTGTAACTAAGAGTTTATGTATAAATCTCTATGCTTTTTCCTCAAAATGCTAATATATGGGACTATATAACAAACTCACATGTTTCTCAAAAAGAGAGTACATGTGTGAGTGTTCCCTTCTAATTAATAATACACAGCTTCATTTTCCTGAAAAACATGTATCATAGTCCTTGCTAGATAGATGGCTCCCACCCTGAGACACCCTGGAGGAGACACGCCCTCTCTACCCATTTACCCAGCACCTCTCCCATCCCATTAGAATGGTTGAAAACAAGCAATTTCCTAGTCTTCAGGGACAAAACAACTACTTTTGTGGCTGCCTCGAATGAGGGCAAATACTCCGTTTCAGCACATTCTTTTCTGGGACTGCTGCCACTCCCACCAAACCTTTTGCAGAGACCCCCACCTTTGAAACCAGGGAGCCCTAATGGGCTTTCTTCGAATGCCTCGCTAATAACTATTGCTTTTTGATGACTCCTGTGAGACCAGATCATGCCCCACAACTCAGATTCCCACTCTACACAATGCTGCTTTAATTACACAATGCTGGCAGGCAGGGACTCTTCCTTCATAAGCCCCCCCCGCCACCCCCCAGCTTGTGTTCCTCACCAAGGTCCAGGCCCAGCCCCTATACCACAGTCTCTGCTTGCCCTCCACACCTGGTTTGAGCATTTTCAGTTTGCTGAGTTTCATTTCCCAGGATTCTGAGGTCACTGTGTCATCTTCAGAGGGGGAGGCATCCAGCTCATAGCCACCTAGAGACAAGGTTCGGGGCATCAGAGTCCTGATGAACAGGCTGGGGATGGGAGAAGGAGGGGCTGAGGCAGCTGGCTTAGACCTCAAAGTCCTGTGGAGGAAAGAAAAATACGGTTTCTTCCTAACAAGCTGTGCAGAAGTGAGAAGGTTGCGATGAATAAGCTAGGTTTAAGGATAGAGTAGTAAAGGTACCATGATGAGCACAATGTGTCTTGGCCACTATAGTGTAAATGAAAAAAAAAATTACATAGATAGATAGATAGAAGACAGTAGATAGATATTCTATATGTATTTCTTCTCATTTAATCCATCCTAAGAAGGAAAAGAATGACAGAAGTTAAGTTACTCACTCAGGCTCACATAAGCAAAGAAGAAGAGGAGCTGGAATTTGAACCCTAGACTATCTGGTTGCAGAATCTCTGCTCCTAACCACTAGACATATTGCCTGTGGGTCCATGAGCAGGCAATGGGACTCTGTCTCTTCCTAATAGAGAAGGGGCAGTGGTAGACGCTGGATCAGGTCTGACCATTTGGCTACTGCATGCTGAGGATATAGAAGTGAGGCCAGACCTCAAACTAAACCTGAGGGAGAAAAGCAGAGAAGGAAAAAACAATAATCTCGATGGAAAAACATCTCTCTCAGTCACTCCATGGGGCTGTGGGCTCCTTAAGGGGGCTTACTGGGCCTGACCTGGCAGTGGTGCAGTGGATAGAGTGTCGGGCTGGGGTGCGGAGGACCCAGGTTCGAGACCCCAAGGTTGCCAGCTTGAGTGTGGGCTCTTCTGGTTTGAGCAAGGCTCACCAGCTTGGACCCAAGATCAAAGGGGGGGGGGCTTACTGGGTCTTATATAAAATCCCTGCATAGTTCATAGAAATGGTAGGGTACTCAACAAATGTTGGTTAATAAGTCATGTTGGAAGAAAGAAAGGTGAGAGATGTGAGTTGCAGGTTTGTCACCCAATAGGCCTCTGTGAATGCATCTTTAGGAGGTAAGGAATATAGATGATGTCAGGCAAACAGCAGAAGATATTTGGATACTTGGGAAGACCTCATGATCCTAAGGGAAAAGGAGGGAGACAAGAGGATACAAGGAGCCTGACCAGGTAGTGGCGCAGTGGACAGAGCGTCGGACTGGGACGAGGAAGATCCAGGTTCGAGACCCAGGTTCGAGCTTGAGTGCAGACTCATCTGGCTTGAGCAAGGCTCACCAGCTTGAACCCAAGGTCACTGCCTCGGGCAAGGGGTTACTCGGTCTGCTGAAGGCCCGCAGTCAAGGCACATATGAGAGAGCAACCAGCAAACAACTAAGGTGCCACAACAAAGAATTGATGTTTCTCATTCATCACTCTCCCTTCCTGTCTGTCTGTCCCTATCTATCTCTCTCCTGTCTCTGTCACACACACACACACACATATAAAAGAGAATACAAGGAGAAGTCTCAGGGCAAATTCTGAAACAAAAGGGATTAGGATAGGTGGAAAGCAGGAAACAAGGAATGTGGTAAATAGGATTCATTTTTAATTATTTGCCCCCATCCTGTGGGAAGTTTATACATCCCTACCTGTTGCCATCCCTACCTGTTGCCATGTGACTTTCAGGCCCCCATCCCACTGTCAGGTTTGGCCACGTGACTCACTTTGGCCTGTACACGGTGAGCTAAAGTGACATAAATCACATCTGAGCAGAAGCTTTAAGAATTATCCATCACCTGGTTCTGCAGTTGCCCTCCTCCCTCTACCAGCTGGATCCCTGAATGAAGAAGACAGGTAGAGTAAAAAGAAAGCCAGCTCATGGAAGCCTGCAGCAGATGAATAGCATGAACAAGAAATACATTTTTGTTGTTGAAAGCCAGAGATTTTGGGGTTGGTTGGTTGGTTGGTTGTGACTGCTGCATAACATAGCAAATTCTTACTAAAAATGTGATTAGCATCCAGAAGTGAAGTGCTGCAGGAACAAAAATGTCTAGATTATGTCCTATTGGCTGTGGGACTAAGCAGTGGTGGTAAACTTGGAAGAAAGGTGATATACTGAATGAGCTCGTGCTTTAAGGAGAGAAGCTGAGAAGCAGAAGGTTACTAGTATGTCTTTGTTGCTATCGGCTGCATTTGGCAAGGTACTCCAGGGAAGAGAAAAGCTCAGAGAAGAACTGGCCAGTTTGCAAATAGAGAGGAAACAGAAACAGGAGAATCCAGAAATTCTGGGACTTTCAGAATTAAGAGTTGTGACTGCTTCTAATATTCAAATGGTAAAAGATAAAATTCAAAAATACACTGAGTAATAAGGTCTATTACAACTCAGCCTTGGAGCAAAGACCAAATCAAGTTTGTGGTCATCATGCTCTTTGTGGGGAATCTCTCATTGATTAAGATTGTTTCCAATAAATCCTACCAGTTGAACAAATGAGCTCAGGGAAAAAAGACTAAGGTATTGGCTCTCCCACAGAAGGCTGATAAGGGCAAGGTACTTCTAATTAGGTCTACAAGGAGCTGTCTATCTTGAAAATAATTATAGGTAAGGCTCCTACTGGCACAGGAGGTGAGAGAAATCAAAGTATAAAAAGTATTATGTTTTGAGAAAGTAGAGCTGCTAAAAGTCACCAGTTTGAATGAAAAGAGACTGAAAAACAAATTAAGTTAAAGAGACAGTGATGATTTGATACTTAAAATGCCCCAACATCCATCAGAGATAAATAGCAAGCTGAGAATGCTGCTCAGTCCTCAGGGTTAGAGTCTCCATGCCCATTACAGATGTGGCCAAAGAAAACACAGCAGGTCCCTGAATATAAGGTCATTTAGTTCTACTTGTTTCATTATAACATTGACGAGGGGGAAAAGATTGATTCTCAGCAGAGCAACTGTCTGTGTGGAGTTTGTATGTTCTCTCCATGTATACATGGGTTTTCTCTGGGTAGTTTGGTTTCCTCTCCCAGCCCAAATATGTGCATGATAGGTGAGCTGGCGCGTGTGTATGTATACTGTCTCAGTCTGAGTGAGTGTGGCTGAGGGTGTGAGTGGCCCTCCAATAGAAAGCCATCCTGTCCAGGGTGGGTCCCCACCTTGAGCCCTGAGCTGCCAGAATAGGCTCTGGTCACCCACGACCCTGTTCTGGAATAAATGGGTTGGAAAATAGTTATCTTACTGGTTTTTATTAATATTTCTTAAATGTATGTATAATTCACATTTATTTCAATGTTTAGTATCAGAAGTGTTTTGGGTCTTTATTTAGAAGTTTAGTAATGTTTTGAGGCCAGGGAATATGCCATAGGAACTTAACTCTTTTTTTTTTTTTTTTTTTTTTTACAGGGACAGAGAGAGATTCAGAGAGAGGGATGGATAGGGACAGACAGACAGGAACAGAGAGAGATGAGAAGCATCAATTATTAGTTTTTTGTTGCCGTTGTGGCACCATAGTTGTTCATTGATTGCTTTCTCACACGTACCTTGACCGCGGGCCTTCAGCAGACTGAGCCACCACTTGCTGGAGCCAGTGACCTTGGGTCCAAGCTGGCGAGCTTTTGCTCAAGCCAGATGGGCCCGCGCTCAAGCTGGCGACCCTGGGGTCTCGAACCTGGGTCTTCTGCATCCCAGTCCAACGCTCTATCCACTGTGCCACCGCCTGGTCAGGCGGAACTTAACTCTTGTTTATGTGAATTAGCCTATGGTAAAATTGGTTTCATTATATGTCATTACGTCATTTAGCTTAAAATGGCAGTATCCAAGAATCTATGGGTGACTTTAAGTGAGGACTTACTGTAATGGAACTGGAAGGATCTCATAGAGAGTTGAACCAAGAGCCCCACAGAACAATGAATAGATAAACTCTCCCATGTGGCAGAAAACAGGGCCTTATTCAAGAACAACCCCCGCTCCTTTGTGACATTTGTCTGGAGGGACTTCAGACAAAAAAATGGATTGCTATGAATCAACTTCTGCTGCATGCCTCCCATCCCTCCCCATTCTGAGAGTGTATGTTGTGGTTTCCTGTCCCTGTTCCATTATTGCATATTGAGTATGGATGGGAAGCAGATAGTTTGTTTTTTTAGTCCATAGTTTCTAGATCAAGAGGAACCACATCCAGGCTTGGTATAGGAAAAGAATCGCAAGATCCTTGGAGAGTCTATAGGTATATTTTGCTTATAGAAGAGAGGAAAATGAATGTTTTGACCAAGTGATGGACTATGGAGATTATACTATTGTTTCCAGTTATTTTGCCCACACTGTAAGATTATAACCTCACTTACTGCCATGTGATTTTCAATGTCTCCTTGTGGGAGGAGTTACCTCCCCAGTAATGTCAGGCGTGTGTGCCATGAGATTTGCTTTGCCAGTAGAATGTGAGCAGGAGCTTTTAAAGTCATAATGTGGTTCTGTCATTGTCTATTTCCCTCTGCTGTGAGAAGGGAACATCCCAGATAGAGGCCATACCTTTAGTGTGGATCCCAGAATGAAGGGGACACATGAAACAGCCAAGAAGGAACATGAGCAATAGAAAGAGTCAGAGGAAGCTCTTCTCTTTGGTGCTCCCAGTCCCCTTTTTCTTCTACCATCTCCTGCCTGGCTAATGAGTTCCTTTTTGTAAAAGGCTGGACCAGGGCACTTGCCTCTCGGTCCCTAAACTTATGGATTACTTGGATTTGGATCTTCTTTATGGGTGAAGGCCATTTTTCTCCACTTCCTCTCCATACCCTTCTGTCCCAGGGCCCCTCCACATAGGGCCTCAGCCTGCTTCATATTTCTGCCAAGAGGCAGCTACACATTATCAGGTAAGAAAGGGGAAAGTAGGGAGATGAAAGGGCAATGTCGGGGGATCCAAAAGGATACTGCCAATTTCTCTTCACTTCTTACTGATGTTACACGCAGAGCTTTATTATTGTCCCTCTCAGAATCTACCATGTGGTTCATATGCTGAAGGATTAAAAAACAAGCCCTAACTAAGAGCCATCTTCCCTAACTTAGTCTGCTCTAGGATGGGGACCTCACCAAGGCTGTGAGCACGGAGAACGGTCGAGTAGATGTCCAGGCAGGCAGTTTGGTTCTTCCTGTGCCGGTGGCATGTGCAGTTCTTCAGAGGGCTGTTCCTGAGGCGTTGTGCTGCCTTCAAGCAGTCCTCAGAAACTGAAGTCTCCTCTGGAAGTGTTGGCGTGCTAATACCAAAAGTACAGGACTTCAGGTGGTGGTAAGAGGTATTGCAAGTGAGATCAGCCTGGCATTTCCTCCTGGCGGGGATACAGTTTTTCATGAGCCGGCCCTCTGTGGGGCGGGGGTGCCCTGTGGAGGGAGAGACCAGGTGAGGTTCACATAAGGTCAGAGTAGCTGCCTGGGAATATCAAGTCCTCAGGTGAAGCTTTGGGCAGGAAAGTCTTGAGGTGGCACAAAAGTCTTTTAAGAATAACTGTGGGGAGCCTAACTGGTGGTGGCTCAGTGGATGAAGCATCAAATTGAGACGCTGAGGTCCCAGGTCCAAAACCCCAAGGTCACTGGCTTAAGCATAGACTCACCAGCTTGAGCAAGGGCTTGAGAACATCAAAATGATCCCATGGTCATGGCTTGAGCCCAAAGGTCACTGACTTGAAGCCCAAGGTCGCTGGCTTGAGCAAGGGGTCACCGGTCAGCTTGAGCCCCCTGGTCAAGGCACGTATGAGAAGCAATCAATGAACAACTAAAGTGACAATTATGAATTGATGCTTTTCATCTCTCTCCCTTCCCTTCCTCGCTTAAAAAACAAAAAAGAATAAGTATGGGAAGCCAGCCAATGAATCTGCTTACCTGAATGTGTTTCTGCAGAAATTTGGAGAAAGCTGGCAATAGTAAAGCCATATTACGACCCTTAAAGACATTTAAAGTCATTAAGGTCCCTGAAAATGGCTATAAGAAATAAAAAAGAATAAGTATGGGGAGAAAAAAGCCCAGCAGAAGTGGAGAACAGATGGGCCCAAGAGACAGGTGTTTCAAGTTGACCTTGCCAGGCATAGGGAGAAGGGCCTGGGCAGAACTACACCATGGGTAGGGCTAGCATCAAAGAGAGTTCCGAATGGGCATAGGCATGCTAAATGAGAGTTAGCAATAATTCTGAGTCATTTAAAATACCTTCCAGTGGGAAGTGGTTGGGGTTTGGATGAGGAGTTTTTGCTGATTCTGTCACTCACTCAGGAATATCAAGGTTGGTTATAGCTCACCTCTGGGGTAAGGCCCTGCATCCTAAGACTTAGGGTCCCTATCAAGGGGTAACAGAACACTATCTAGAAGCAAAATATCTAGGAGTTATTCTTAATTCTTCTCCTTCCTTCACATCCTATGTTCAGTTTGACAAGTCCTATCAATACCACAATGTATCTGGAACCTGTCTACTTCTCTCCACATCAGTTACCACCTCCTTGGCTTTAGTCACCATTAGCTCTTGCCTGAACTACTGCCAAGACTCCTTATTGGTCTCCCTGGTTCCATATTCCAAGTTCATTCTCCTAAACCACTCATCCACCCTTTTTTTGTTTCCTAGCTTTAGTAAGATATAATTGACATACAATGTTGTTTTAAGGTGTACAATATGATGAGTTGATACATATATATTGTGAAATGATTACCACAATGAATTTAGTTAACATATCCTTCACCTTACACAATTACTATTCTGTTGTTGCAGCCATTGTTTGTAATGAAATTTTTAAGGTTGGAAAACATTTTTACTGAAGTTAAAATCATGCAACATAAAATTAACCATCCTAAAGGGTACAATTAAGTGACGTTTAGTACATTTAGGATTGTTGTAAACCACCGCCTTTATCTAATTTCAGTACCTTTTAATCATTTCAAAAGGAAACCCACACTCATTAAGCACACCAATCTACCTTCCTCCTAGTCTCTGGCAACCATTAAACTGCTATTTCTTTTACTTTTTTTTGTGACAGAAAGAGACAGACAGGCAGACAGGACGGGAGAGAGATGAGAAGCATCAACTTATAGTTGCGGCACTTTAGTTGTTCATTGATTGCTTCTCATATGTGCCTTGACCAGAGGCCTCCAGATGAGCCACTGGTCCCTTGATCAAGCCGGTAAGCCCGAGTTCAAGCAAGTTGAGCCTGTGCTCAAGCTGGTGACCTCGGGGTTTCAAGCCTGGGCCATCAGCGTCCCAGGTCGACA
Source organism: Rhynchonycteris naso (assembly GCA_037038555.1). Classification (NCBI taxonomy): domain Eukaryota; kingdom Metazoa; phylum Chordata; class Mammalia; order Chiroptera; family Emballonuridae; genus Rhynchonycteris; species Rhynchonycteris naso. The sequence goes on from CM073003.1 coordinate 99,833,850, forward strand.
CTATATCCACTGCACCACCTCCTGGGTTTCTCTGTCATATGGTAATTTTATATTTAACATTTTGAGAAACCGCCAAAGTATTTTCCATAGTGGCTGCACCATTTTATATTCCCACTAGTAATATACAAGGGTTCCAATCTCTTCATATACATGCTAACTTTTATTTCCCTTTTTGTGAAGTGGTATCTCATTGTGGTTTTAATTTGCATTTCCCTAATAACTAATAATGTTGAGCATCTTTTCATGGTAGCCATTTGTATATCATGTGTGGTAATAAAATTTTTATTGAGCATAACATACAGAAAAGTATACGAATCAAAAAATATAATTCAATGAATTTCAAACTGAACATATTTGTGTACCAGACCTCAGGTAAAGTACCAAAACATTCCCAGCACCTCAGAAGCCTTCTGTCAGTCACCATCCCACCAAGGATGCTTCTGATCTCTCTCCCTTCCTGTTTTCTGTTTCTGTCTGTCCCTCTCTCTCTATCCCGCTAAAAAACTAATATATATATATATGAGAAAGAAGAGAGAGAGAGCGAAAAAAAACCCACCAACCTGTCATTCCACTCACTCAAGCATTCACTGGATGATCCTTGCATGTGCCCTGACCCCACAACCCTGATGCGTTGGGATGATGCTCCAACCAATTGATCCACCTGGCCAGGGCTCAGTTTGCAGTTTAAATGTCATCTCAGAAAGGCTACCCCCAACCAACCAATGTAAAATAACCCCCTAACTACTCTAACACATTATTACTTTAATTCTCTGCACAGCACTTATCACCAATTGATTTCTTTACTTGATTTTTTTTTTGTTATCTCCCCTTCCAGATTTCCGTGCTATCTTATCACTACTCTGTAACCAGTGCCTATTCTTTGTTAGTTCCTACTATTTAAGAAATAACCAGATAACAGAAACAGCCTGTGAGCCACCTCTATAATTCTCTGGGACCCTTCCCTCTACTTACAATCAGAGTCCCCAAATTAGGAGGGGTCTGTGAGTTTAGTTAGTCTAACCTCCTCTTCCAGTCCCATGAAAATCAATTAGACTACTTACGCAGATTTCTGAGCCCCATGCCAGAATTACTGACTCAGATTCTCCAGAGACAAAGCCTGGGAATCCAAATTTTAGCAAGTTCATTGGAGAGCAATATGTACCTTATAGTAAGAATCAGTGCTATATCCAATGTGTAAAGACAGGATCAGTATTACTGATTTTTCCTTTTGCTTCAAACTCCAATATGCCTCAGCATGATAGTGTTACTCATTCAATTTAAAATTTTGATCTTTTGTTCATTATAGACTTTTTTGGCATTAATTTTGATTTTTTTAAATATTCTTGATCTTGACTACTGAGTCTCTTGGCACCCCTTCACTCACGTCACCCTAGTTCCAGCCCTACATAGGACAATTCAATTCACTTTAGGAACCTTAGTTTCACAAATGTAAGATGAGAGAATTGGATTAAATCAGAGTAGGGTAAAGAAGAGAGAGGTTAGGCCCCTTTTAGGGGTATATCAGAATTTTCAAAAGAATGTGTGGTTCAAAAAAGCATATTTGATAATTTTATATGTAGAAGATGATAAACAGCTTTTGAAGCTTCAAAAAAATATTTAAGAAAGCACAAGATTTTTATCTGCACCAAAAGTGGGACATGAAATTAAATAATTTGAGAAATACTAAATGTTTAACATATAACTTCTGGAGCTGGCCAGGTAGCACAGTTGGTTAATGCATTGTCCTGATACGCCAAGGTTGCAGGTTTGATTCCGGGTCAGGGTATGTACAAGATTCAATCAATGAATGCATAATAAGCGGAACAACAAATCAGTGTTTCTCTCTCTCTCTCTCTCCCTTCCTCTCTCTAAAATCAATAAATAAAAATTAAAAAAATAATAAAAAGACGTTACTTCTGGTAAGTAGCCAAGAAGTGATTACTGAAAGAAATGTATCAGGTCCAAGTCTCATCACTTTAACTGGACTAAATATTGAGTTGCAGCAATTTTCAAAAGTAAACCTCTAATTTCTTACCTGACAATTCACCAAGTCTGAGCAGCAGTGGATTTAGGGACACTGCAGCTCAACAGAAGGTGGGCAAGGTGTTTAATATTTACCCTTGATCCTGACATGCAGCCATACTGTTATTAGGGTTAGTGAAATTTTCCTGGGCGGTCAAATCAGACCCGTGATGTCTTTCTGCCATGATTTACTGATGGAGTCAGTCTGGACAGACTAGTCCTCTCACTCTTTCCTTCCATATCTGTCTTGCAGCCAAGATTGCATTTCTCTAGTACTTAACTTGTGGGCAAAGGTTACCCATTCATGTGTGATCTCTGACTCAGTAATCCCTCCACTCAGGCTTTGGCAGGAATTCCACAAAGATATTACAAGTACCCATCCCACTCCTACTCCCAAAGGGCATGGGCTCATTCCTTGGAATAACAGATTCTGGGCTGCCCTTCCTTAGGGCAATGACATGGTTCTAAAACCAGACCTTGAACTACATATTCCAGAAAACATTTATTATGTATCTGTCTGTAATAGCGCAAGGCACTGCATTGACAGCTTTCAGGGAAAGACCATCTTACTGGATAGTGAGTTTTCTCCTATAATCACAATAGTAACAAAAGGTTGGTGGTGAGCAATATTCTCAGCAATACAACCAAATAATGATGTTAGCATGTTCTGGCAGCAGTTTACAACCCTATTATGTAAGGTGACAAATTGTCTTCCTTTAGGGAGGACAGTCCTTCTTTTGCAAGTTTCGTTCTCCCTTGAAAAGTGTCCTCCTTTTAGATATTGGAAGACTAATCTGTAAATGTCCGTATTCAATCGATGCAGAGTTGACCCATTGTGTGTGATGTGACGTATTGTATCTAAATGAGTACTAACAGGACAGCAGTAGTTTTTTCTTACAATTATTATTAAAAATCAATAGGCATGTAAGCATAATTACAATATAAAATATCACAAATGTTTTTATTATGCATTTATTATATTATAGTGTATTATTGTTGCAATTAATAAAATTGCAACAATTTTATTTATGATATTGTTTTCTTCAATTTATTTTTGTCCTTTTCATTGTAAAAAAGCTGGTCACCTCATATTATATGACAAGCCAATTCCAACAAGAACTTTTCTTCATCTGTATCTAGTGTCCACTCCCCCAGTCCTGCATGGGGTGGAAGAGATGAAGCCCACGTGGAGCAAAAAGAGTTCTCCCCACCTTCTAGAGATGCTGCCCTGTTAGTGGCCTGGCCACAGGTTGTTCTCTCTGTGCAAATGCACCACAAAGGAAGGAATGGAGAACTGGGAGCTAGAACATGCTTGGGTGCCCTGCCATTGCTTGCAACTCACTCTACAACAATTCAGACACTTTATTAGGCATGGAACTCAACCCCTTCCTGGCACTCCGGGCTCCCTCTTCTAGTTCACCAGATTTGTTGGGACGAACACCCGGACACCCGCGATCTGGTGGCGGTGCTGTTATCTGAGTTCCCTCTGGACAGTGCTGACAGAGCCCCGCCTACACACTCCCCTTCTCTCCCTTCCCCCTAACACCCTGGCCGGAGCAAGTCTGTGTAGGCACAGAGGACACTCACCATCTTCAAGCGACAGCAGCGGCGGCGGCAGCAGGAGCAGGAGTAAGGACAGCGCTGGTAACTGGTTTGCGGGGCGCGCCATGGCAGGGTGCGCACGTGGTGTTCGCCCCGGGGCGCTCAGCCTGCGCTATGTTCCCCTCACTCTTCGCACTGGAGCTCTGCGAGCCCGGAGCCCCTAGCAGGCGCCTCCCTACACTGCCTCCCGCCCCTCCTCGCAGGCAAGGCTCCAACTCTCCCAGCAGGGTCCTGGGCACCGCCCTCCAACTCCTAAGCGGACCAACGCACCGCTTCTACTCTGCCGAGAAAACGCAAGTGCCCCGGTAGCGGGAGGGAGCGATATGGAAGAGAAAGTCCGTGCCCTACCTGAGCCCGCTCACCATCCCTAGGCTTCTGCCGGAGAGATTGGGGAAATTACCCCTGGACACTCACCATCTCGGGGGTTTCCAATGTTTATCTACAAAAGCACTCTTTCTCACCCCCCACTCCCCCATACTACCACCAAGGAACAACCATAAATGAAAACTTGTAACAAAACTTGAACAAACCAGCACTTAGGGCCCTTGCATTTCTAGTATATTTTTCCTTAGAATTTGCACATGTATGATTTGATTTTATCTCATAAGTATCTTTGAGGGTAATATTGGGTCATTGTTCTTAACCCCAAGATTCTACAAAGATGGGTCCCAGACAGCTGGGAGCAGATCTCAAGCCAGATCTCAGGACCTTGGCTAGACTACAGTCCTTCAGTCCTTTCAGTGTCATGAGGGAGGAAGGAAGGATTAAGTCCCTCAGACTAAATAGAAATTTCCCTGAAAGAAAGACAAAATTACTGAGGAATGAACGTGGCTAGAGAGACCATTTAGGGGCCTCATCATTTTCAGATTACGTTTCAGAGAGCAAGCTACTCTCCCAAGATTAAATAGCTAAGTAGAAACATAGCTGTACCCAGAGCCCAGGATTTCTACCCATAAGGGCAAGGGTACTTATTGGGCCCAGGGCTGATTTCCACCTGCTCCCAGGGTAAATATAGAGGCAGAGGGACTTGAAGAATGAGAAATAATTCTTCAGAAAGAGAAAAAGAGGGTAATGAGAGAAAAAAGAAAAAGGACGATGAAAGAAGTAGAGGGTTTCATCCCCTAACCCTCCAATCAAACCCTCTCCTTACTTCCACGGCCAGCCTGGCAGAGGGCCAGAAGAGAGGGTACTGAGAAGAGCAATATAAACGTCTGAGATTTATTGGTTGCTGCTTCTGAATATGGCCATCCTGCTGTGGCCTCTGGGGGGCATTTGCCGATGTAATCAGCCCAGAAAGAGAGTCATTCCAGCCAGGGGTGTAAATCACCCTTCACAAAGCTAGGAGAGAAACATGTGGCCCTAGATAAGGAAGGAGACTGATGTGGCCTCTTGTGCCCTTCCCTCCCTTCTCCTGCCCAGGGGGAGCTGGTTCCTGAGCTGTAATGCACTTTAAATGGAGTTTGTGCTCCTTTTAAATCTATATCTGCCCTGCCAGTCTTACTGGAGAACTGGGAAAGTGAACATCTGGCTACTGAGCTTTTGCACAAGGCCTGTTTTCCCCCAGCTCCACCTTACCTTTAATGTATCTTTTCTAAGCCCTCCCCTCCAGTAAGGATAGAAAACCTGCAGAGGCCTGACCAGGTAGTGGCAGTAGATAGAACATTGGCCTGGGATGCTAAGGACCATGACCCCATGGTCACTGGCTTGAGCCCAAGCTCACTGTCTTGAGCACAGGGTCACTGGCTCAGCTGGAGCCCCTCAGTCAAGGCACATAATGAACATAAAGAAAGCAAGGCACATAAGAAAGCAATGAATGAACAACTAAGGTGCCACAACAAAGAGCTGATGCTTCTCATCTCTCTCTCTTCCTGTCAGTCTATCCCTGTGTCTCTATCTCACTGGAAAAAAGAAAAGAAGGAAAGAAAGAAAAAGAAAAGAAAACTTGTAGCTGGGGAGCTTAAGATAGACCCACTCTTTTTAAAAAATGAGAGGAGGGGAGATAGACAGACTCCCATGTGTACCTTGACTGGGATCCACCTGGCAGCCCCCATCTGGGACTGATGCTCAAATTAACCAGCGCCTGAGGCCAACGTTCAGACCGACTGAGCTGTCCTCAGCACCCAGGGCCAATGCTGAAACCCATCGAGACACTGGCTGCGAGAGGAGGAGAGAGAGAGAAAAGGGGGAGAGGGAGGGGGAGAGGAAGAGAAGCAGATGGTGGCTTCTCATGTGTGCCCTGACCAGGGATTGAACCTGAGACATCTGCATGCCTGGCAGATGACAGAATATCCACTTTGGCCAGGGCTATAGACCCACTTTCTACTCCACTCTGGCAATAGTTTCAAAATGAAATTTATAAAGCAAAGGGTAACAATTTCAAGTGGCTGGGAAAGGACTGAAACCTACGCATCAGCAAAGATTTAGTGTGATCAAGGGTGTCACTTCTGCTGCCCTCTCCTTCAGTAACAACGCCAAATCAAGTTTAGGTTAAGAGGGTAGGTTGGGAAAAGGCATTTTCTCAGGGTGCCCAAAGTGTCTACTCAGTGATACCCCTATGAAGTGGACCGGGAAGACAGGAACAAGATGCAACGGATGGGCTAAGAGCAATGCTCAGTTCTACCTGTAAGAGGCCAGCCCTTTTATATGAGTAAAGGAAATACCTAGAGCACATTTCTGGGCACAGGGATGGAGAGGTTGATATCACTGGGCCTTTAATGAGGACTGGTTACCAAAGTTAGAAGAGGGTTAAGGAAACCTCTACAAATAAACATGACTTCAAGACTAATAGTGCTTGCAGCACACCCTTTCCCCACCAAACATTCCCTCTGACTGCCAACACCGGCTAGAGAAGGAGCATTGCCATTAGGAACTTTGTGGAAAATGACAAATGAGTCACTCCTTTCTATAAAAATGATATTACTCAGTCATCATTCAATTCAATCATGATTTTTGAGACTGATTATGGGTCTAGTTTTGTGCCAGGTGCAAAAATGATTAAGATACAAACCCTTCCCTGGGAGGCATTGCAACCCACTGATTGAGGCTCCATGGTCCCAAGATCCTTACTCCAGTTTCAATATGTAATCTTGGTTTTCTGCTTCGTATCAAGTCCTTTCTTACTGTTAAACTTTAATCCCTGATGCTACTCTAACCCAGGATATTGGCACTCTAGTGAATAATAGTTAAGAGCACAAGCTTTAGGCCCTGGCTGGCTTGCTAAGTGAGTGAGCATTTACTTGGTGTGCTGAGGTTGTGGGTTTGATCCTCAGTCAGGAAACAAATGAGAAGCAATCAGTGTGTACACAACTAAGTGGAGCAACTAAGGAGAGCACTGAGTTGATGGCTCGCTCTCTCCCTTCTTTTTTCTCTTTCTCTTTTTCTCTCAAGTAATGGTAGTTTTTTAAAATTATATATATTTTCTTTTTTTGTGACGGGTTTTTTTTTTAAGTTTTATTTTTATTTTATTCATTTTAGAGAGGAGACACAGAGTGAGAGAGAGAGAGAGAGAGAGAGAGAGAAAGAGAGAAAGGGGGAGGAGCTGGAAGCATCAACTCCCATATGTGCCTTGACCAGACCAGTGCAGGGTTTTGAACTGGCGACCTCAGTGTTCCCAGGTCGACGCTTTATCCACTGCGCCATCACAGGTCAGGCTAAAATTATATTTTTTTTAAAAAAGAGCACCAATTTACAGACTGCCTGGGTTCAAATGACACTTGCAACACATGCTGGGTGACCTTGAGCACATCACTTGAATTTTCTATGCTTGTTTCTTCATCTGTAAAATTATGATAGTATCTACTTCATCCATATAACAGCTGCGAGGATTAAATAAGTGTATTAAGTATATATTAAGGGTTTAACATGGTACCTGACACAGTTAGCACTGAATAAATGCTATTATCCCAAGAGGCATACAACAGTTATCTGTGAACTTGGCTACCACCCGACTTGCTGCTTCGGAGCTGGAGACTACATATAGTTCTTTCTTCCTTTCACTGAATATACTAGTGGGCCAGGGATGGGAACAAAGAAACATTTTCTACCTTGTCAGGTTTTTGAGGGCAGGTGTTTGAATACCTGTGGTACTCAGAATTGGCAACCCCAGATTACACACACACACACACACACACGCTTAAAGGAATTGATGTTTCCTTAACATTTGCCTGAACTGAATGGGGAAAGAGAATCCTATATGCCTCCCACTCTACACTCCTGAGAAATGTTTCTCCCTTCCTTATTGCAGAGGTCAGCCAGGTCCTAGTCTGAGATTGACTACCAGAAGCAATTTTTAGGCCAAAAAGTTTCCGTGCTTTACTACTTGATTGCATGATGCATGAATACTAGTCATGCAAGGAGACCAGTGCAGAGCTAAACCGCTAATTAGCTGTGTGCTGAAGTCTATGGGCTGGGGTCTTAGTGTCTGCTCTTAGCCTCATCTTCCAAGCTCATAAAACCCTTATGGTCTTGACATCTCAAAAATTGAGGCTTACGCCTGACCAGGTGGTGGCACAGTGGATAGAGCGTCAACCTGAAATGCAAAGGACCCAGGTTTGAAACCCCGAAGTCACCAGCTTGAGCACAGGCTCCTTCTAGCTTGAGTGTGGGGTCACTGGCTCTGCTGTAGCCCCCTGGTCAAGGCACATATGAGAAAGCTATCAATGAACAACTAAGGTGCCACAGTGAATAGTTGATGCTTCTCATCTCTCTCCCTTCCTGTCTATCTGTCCCTATCTGTCCCTCTTGCTAAAAAAAAAAAAAAAAAGAACTGAGGCTTATATATTTAAAATGCAAGACAATGCCAACTCTAGAAAGACACATTGTTCTTTGATGAGGATTTGGTAACAGTAAAATCCATTAAGGGTACAGACTCTGGAGCCATAGTGCCCGGGTACAAATCCCAACTTTCACCATAAATTTATTTATCTGTAAAATGTGCATAATTATCAGTACTTACCTCACAGAATTACTGTGAAAATTAAATGTTTATATACATTCAAGTTCATTTAAAAATCTTGCATGCAAATGCCTGACCAGTGGTGGCGCAGTGGATAAAGCGTCGACCTGGGAACACTGAGGTCGCCGGTTCAAAACCCTGCAGTGGTTCGGTCAAGGCACATATGGGAGTTGATGCTTCCAGCTCCTCTCTCCTTTCTCTCTCTCTCTCTCTCTCTCTCTCTCTCTCTCTCTCTCACTCTGTGTCTCCTCTCTAAAATGAATAAAATAAAAATAAAATAAATTAAAAAAAATCTTGCATGCAATAAGTACCTGAAATGTTTTAGATACTATTGTTGTTTCTGAAAATAACATGAATCAAATCACATGTTACCTATACAGTAGGAGAATGTTATAAAAATTATATGGGAAAATCTTGCCCTTTAGGCAAACATCATTTTTCACAAAGTAGATAACTAATTAAGCCCATTTTTTGTTTTGCAACCCAGAATTTCCATGTATTAAGATTACTGAAGCCTGACCAGGCAGTGGCGCAATGGATAGAGCATCGGACTGGGACACGGAGGACCTAGGTTCAAAACCCCAAGGTTGCCAGCTTGAATGCGGGCCCATCTGGCTTGAGCAAAAGCTCACCAACTTGGACCCAAGGTCGCTGGCTCCAGCAAGGGATTGCTCAGTCTGCTGAAGGCCCACGGTCAAGGCACGTGTGAGAAAGCAGTCAATGAACAACTAAGGTGTCGCAACAAAAAACTGATGGTTGATACTTCTCATCTCTCTCCCTTCCTGTCTGTCTGTCCCTATATATCCCTCTCTCTGACTGTTTCTCTCTGTCCCTGTAAAAAATAATAATAATAAAAAATAAAAAGATTTCTGAAGCCTGACCAGGCAGTGGCACAGTGGATAAAGTGTCGGACTGGGATGCAGAAGACCCAGGTTCGAGACCCCGAGCTCACCAGCCTGAGCGCGGATTCATCTGCTTTGAGCAAAGCTCACCAGCTTGGACCCAAGGTCGCTGGCTCCAGCAAGGGGTTACTCGGTCTGCTGAAGGCCCGCAGTCAAGGCACATGTGAGAAAGCAATCAATGAACAACTAAGGTGTCGCAACAAAAAACTGATGATTGATGCTTCTCATCTTTCTCTGTTCCTGTCTGTCTGTCCCTATCTATCCTTCTCTCTGTCCCTGTTTAAAAAAAAAAATATTACTAAATGTGAACACATCTGTACCAGTTTCTTTCCAGGGGCGGGTTGATTCTACCTTTCTGGGGAGAATTATCATGAAATGACACACTAGGGTAGGCAATGAGTCAGGGAACCCTCCTCACACTTGGAGTTGGAGGTGTTTCAAGCAGTTTGTCTCGTCCTCAGGCTACTGAGAGGATGCTTAGTGGGGGTAATGTTGGGGGTGAAGCAGCAGCTTTTCTCTCCTTTTTTCCTTCAGCTCTGAGCTCAAGGGCTCAGAGAGGCCAGACAGGCACAAGCCAGGAGTGGATGCTGCAGGCTCCAGTGGCTGGTTTACAGAATACAGCAGCGCCCTCTGCTGTGAGGCATGCACGCTACACTCCAAGAGAAGAGCACTAGCAAATGTTGCAAAAATAAATCCACCTCTCCTTCAACCCGTTTATTTTCAAAAGTCTCCCTGCTCCAGAACCTGGGAGCCTATCTCAGCCTAGGCTTCAGAGCCCTTTGTCCTTTAGTACTGGGCTATTACTATTACTAGGTTAATATAGGAGAGTGACAATGTTTATAGTCAATTCACTGCCACCCCAGACCACTTAGGGCTGTATCCAGTGGTGGGATTCAAATAATTTAACAACCCGTTCTCTTCCCTAATGGCCGTTTTAAGTATAAAAAAAGATATACCGAAATGTAGTTTATAATTCCATGCACTTAATACTTAAAATAAGAATAAAAGAGGTACACAAAACTAGATTGTTATAAGAGCTTTAAAACATTAATACAGATCCCGGAAGTTGATGCTGAGCACCTGATCTCGTGCTGCTCGCCAAAGGTGTCGCCTCAGAAGTCTTGACAGATTGGGCTTGCCAAACAATCAACGTGCCTTTGGCTATGTTGGATTTACTGCATCCGTCCTTGGAAGAGGAAAAGAAAAAACATAAAAAGAAACGGCTAGTTCAAAGTCCAAATTCTTATTTTATGGATGTAAAATGCCCAGGATGCTACAAGATCACCACGGTTTTCAGTCATGCTCAGAGGGGGGTTCTTTGTGTAGGTTGCTCAACCGTGTGCCGACAGAGGGAAAGGCGAGGCTCACGGAAGGGCGTTCATTTAGAAGAAAGCAACACTAATAATGATCCACACAACTTCCTGAATTTGTGTTATATCACAGAAAGCCTTATCGGTTCAGTAATTCTAGCTTATCTACCAAGATAATGTAAGTATACAACAGTGATCTCATATTTTGGTGTTTTTCAATGAAATTTTGATTATGGGCAAAGAAAGCCCCATTAATACAAATATTAAATAATACCTGAACCCCCAAAATAAAACTGTTATTTAAAATATTTCCATATTGTTTCTTTTTTTTCCTGAATTGAGAAGCGGGGAGGCAAACAGACTCCTGCATACAACAGACAGGGATCTACCCGGCATGCCCACCAGGGGGCAACACTCTGCTCATCTGGGGTGTTGCTCTGTTGCAACTGTAGCCATTCTAGCGCCTGAGGCGGAGGCCATGGAGCTGTCCTCGGTGCCTGGGGGTCAATTTTGCTCCAGTGGAACCTTGACTGCAGGAGGGGGAGAGGTAGAAAGAAGGGGGGAGGGGGGAGCAGATGGGCGCTTCTCCTGTGTGCCCTGGCCGGGAATTGAACCCGGAACTTCCACACACCGGGCAGACGCTCAACGCTGAGTCAACCTGCCAGGGCCTCCATATTGTTTCTAGATTGGCATCCTCACAATTTCTTTCACCTATGGATGGAATGAACATTACTACAGGTGTTTAGAATATGCTGTTGTGAAGATGAACATTAAAAAAAAGAGTAAGGAATGTGAATTTGTGACTTCCACAGTGGGTGGCTGCTCAGGTGCCCACCTTAGAGAGAACTCTGATTGCAAGCGTCATTTTAACAACCGGTTCACCAAACTCTGCAAAAAATTAGGTTTTGGTTTCAGCCAAACCGGAGCAAACAGACTGAATTCCACCAGTGGCTATATTGCATTAAACAGACAAAAGCCTACTAGCCTTAAAGAACTCTTAGAAAGTAAAATCTGAGATATTGATGAAAAATGCAGTTTAAAAGGACTTCCTTAAGTCTAACTGATCTTGCCTGGTACTTTTTCTCTTAATTCAACAAATAAAAGAAATATAGCACAAATCTCGACTTCCAATCACCGTAAATCTAAACTTTTTTTTTTTAACTTATTTGTGAGCTGTGAAATGGAGTGGAGAAAAGACTTTGGAAAACGAAAAAAGTCAAAACTCTATTGAGGCTGTAGACAAGGAACCTTTTGAGCCAAATTCAACCTACCACTGTGGAGAATGCTACTCATCTGGTTTTCTGAGCCTGGATACCGGAGGGCCGAGTCTGGGCCACACTTTTACGTAACTCATACTGTGGAATGGTCTTTAGTAAAGCAAAGCCTGGAATATTGCTGAAGAATGAGTGCATTTAGGAATGTTTTTAATTCCAGAGCAGTGGAACTAGCTCATGCTTTGGTGTCCATCAGAATCACCTACAAGGGAGATTATTTTAATTTTTAAATTTTATTTAGAAAATTAACTTTAACAGGGTGACATTGATCACGAAGAATACATAGGTTTCAGGTGAACATTTGTATAGTATTTGAACTGCTCATTATATTGTATACTCAAAGGAGATTTTTAAAACTCAGATTTCTGGGCCCTAACCTCAGAGGTTCTGATATAGTAGATCTGGACTGGGACCTGAAATTTTGTATTTCAAACAAGTTCAGATGATACTGCTGTTCTAGGATCTAAACTTGGAGAACCACTGGTCAATCTAGAGAAAAGCACCATAGTCTCAGCTCTTAAAGATGGTTATACCTTTATGTCTGAAGGAGTCTAATTTGGTAATCACTTCCTCATAGAAATCTTCTAGAAGCAGACGAGGCTCACAATCACATCTTTCATTCTACATAGTTTATTTTTCAATTTAAGAAAGAGAGAGGGAAATACAGGGAAAGAAGGTGGATGACTCTCTTGCATAGCCAAAAGCTCATGCACAGAAAAAGCTGGCTGGCTTGTGACAAGATTCAAGTAGTTAAGAAGAGAATGCAAACATTGCCCAAAGAATCACACATTTCACTGCCACCCAAGACTACAGTGTATAGAGCTCGCTCCAGGGCTTCACCACCAGCCAGCAGCTCTCCTGAAACCTTGGCAATGCCAAGGCCCAGGACTGCATTAGTTTGGCAGCCTGTTGGTTTGCAGACATCTTTTAACAATCTTTGAGTTTAGCAGCACAGAAGATGGCCTCTTTCTGCTCAAGGTTTCTGCACTGTCTTTTGGTGACTCCTAGGCAGCCAGCAGCCGATCTCTTTTCTTGGGCTCACATCCTTCACCAGCAAGGCAATCTGTTCCTGCAGCTGCTGCTCCCCTTCCCATGCTTTGCTCTGGCTTCGGCACCTCAGCAGCTCTGCCTTATGGTCCTGGTGATGCATAGGGCAATAGCTCTGTGGTTCGCACAGCACCTGAAAGGTCAGGAACAGAGTAAGGGATCTTCTAGGTTCCTGAACTCTGCCTGCTAAGCATAATAGAGAGGCTGCTGGTAGTGGCTAAGAAAGAGCAGCAATTTCTTCTCGGAAGCCCTTGCAAACCCTGGGGGTTACATGCTAAAGTTGTTTCCCCCAAGTCTGGGCTCCTCCGTTGCCCCAAATTCCCCTTCCTTTACCATATAGTCTTGAAAGAAATCTCTGTAGCCTCCTTTGAGGATATACAGTTCTGGGTAATACAATGCTGGATACTGGTTCAGGGCCCTGTCCTCCTTTCTCAGAGAGCGGCACCTTTAGAGAAAGCCCAGAGATGGGTGGGCAGAAAGAAGCAAGGTCAGGATTCCATAGGTCACTCAATGGGGCAGGGGAGAAAGAACAACTACTGCTAACCCCTAAAGGACCTGGAGATCTCATTATTTCTGCAAAACAAGGTCTAAGTAGTCCCATTCTTTCTCCTCCCCTCTACTAGTGCCTAATTCCCACTCTTTTTTCCTTCACTGCTCCAAACTTTTGAATTGTAGAAATTCCCCTTCTAACACCTCCCAACCATTCTTCAAACTGCAGTAGAAGCATCCATTCATACAATTTCTGTCTGAACTGGTCTGGGAAGTTTCCCTTGTAAGTCCCAACTCAAGCTGTTTCCATCACCAGTCCTACCCCATGCAGACAGACACTCACATTCGGGGACCCCTCTCTGAGGAGAATTCACAGTGGAACACAATGATTATTCTTTTCTGGGTATCCAGCGGGACAATAGGCTTCTTCAGAAAGAAGTTAAACAATTCTTCCTGACTGTACAAGTTGAAGGCTCCCTGTAAAAGAATTTTAATAAGTATTTTCTCAAAGGCCTGTGGACAGTGCCAACACTGTACATGTTGAGGAATTTGGGCCAGGAAGCTAGACTAAAAACACTTTCAGAGAAAAGACCTAATTTTATCTTTGTATCTACCCTGAGGCCCTGGCAAAGAGCTTGGTATGTAGTAGTTGCTCAATAAACGGTCATAGAACTAAACTGGCTGAAGTGCAGGATCAATGTGAAAAAGGTTGCAAATTGTTTGCAAAGTACTTCTCAGTCCTGGGATAACGTTTTTATTTCTATGTAAGAGCCTTTCGCTCCTACAGAAAAGAGAGATTAGTCTAGGAGAAAAGGGGAAAGTAAATTGTTCAAGGTACACAGAATTAGAATAGCAATGAGGACGTATAGCTTTGATAAGTTCCAAATGTACGTCTACCCTAGTACTAGAGTTCACAGGACTCTTTGCTCATAGACTCTTTTCAATAAAGAACTATCTCCAACCCTTCCCCTGCTACTGTCCCCAATGTAACCTCACCTGGATGTGTCCTCCCAGGTACTCATATGGATAACGGCAATCAATGATATAAAACTTCTCAATCAGACCCTGGAATTTCCCCAACAGTAAGGCAGCCACCTGCACAAAAATTATGATTGAATACCCTGCTCACTGCCACTCTGAAGGAGAAAAGAGCCAGTCACACAGTTTCTAATTTACACTTCTTTCAGTCCCCCAGGATTCCACTGTATTCCCAGCCTCCAAAGTCCCCCTATATTTGAAATGTGGCAGTGGCCCCACCCCACATAAGAGGATGGAATAGGAAGTGGCCTTTTTAGAGAACCAAAATAGCTGGTATTGCCAGGATACCAGGAAAAATCATACTAAAGCTACTCATCTTGAGGCAGGCATGGCTGGAATCAGTCTCTCAGAAGACACACAAAGACTTCTGTAGTGGCACAGGTGACATCTGGAGAGCCAGATTTTGCAAGAGATGGGAAATAGTTCCCCACCCTCCAATATAAAGGAAGAAAGCAAATCTTTTAGAAAGAATATGGAAGAAAAAGCTTAATACCCAGAGGAGGAAATAAGCTACTTGCAGGAGTATAAATTGGTTCTACCTTTCTGGAGAAAACTTTGTAAACACATATAAAAATAAATGTTATTACACTTTGACTCAGCAATGTCTTTTCTAACATTTCTTTTTCTTTTCTAACATCTTAAATAAACAGAAAGGTATACAAAAAATGTGGCACAATAATATTCATCTCAGCATTTTAGGTTAAAATTTTATAAATAATTTAAATATTAAACAACAGGGGTTTGGTTATATAAATTACACATCAGTATAACAGAATATTATATAGCCATTACAAGAATAATATAGATCAATCTCTTTACTGATATAGAATGATGTTTACAATGTCTCACTAAGCTAACTGTAATACTATATGTTCATCATGATCCTATTTTTATAAAGCATATACCAGAATAAAATCTGGAAGGCCATAAGGAAAATATTACTAGTGGTTGTCTCTGGTGGCAAGATTATGGGTAGGTTGACCAAGTCTTATTGCACAAACTGAGATACTTTTCAAAGCGAAAGAGAACAGCATTAATAATTACCCTGTACTAGTAGGCATAAATGAAATTATAATGTGTAAACCAGGATGTAAATTCACCCAAATTAAGTTATTTTTACTTATTTCCTTACGGGGTTTTTGCCTTTTTTTTTAAACTACTTTATTTATTTGATGCCTGACCTGTGGTGGCGCAGTGGGTAAAGCGTCGACCTGGGAACACTGAGGTCGCCAGTTCAAGACCCTGCACTGGTCTGGTCAAGGCACATATGGGAGTTGATGCTTCCAGCTCCTCCCCCCTTTCTCTTTCTCTCTCTCTCACTCTGTGTCTCCTCTCTAAAATGAATAAAATAAAAAGAAATTTAAAAAAATTAAAAAACTACTTTATTCATTTGAGAAAGAGAAGGGGGGAGGAGCAGGAAGCATCAACTCCCATATGTGCCTTGACTGGGCAAGCCCAGGGTTTCAAACCAGCGACCTCAACATTCCAGGTCAATGGTTTCTCCACTGCACCACCACAGGTCAGGCTCTTTTATCTTTTAATTTTTCTTTATATCCTTCTTTCCTTTCCTGCCCTCTTTTACTTTTTTTTCCATAAAAATTATATATCATTTGTTTAATGGGATAAAAGTAAGTCCTTTAATACACTTCAATTGAATAAGGAGTGTATTAGTGAAAACAGTGACAGAAATACTACTGGAAGTGGGGATTTTAGGGACAGAACTGACCAGATGGTAGCTTCTATAACCAGAAATCTGCTTACTGTTTCTGGGTTGATGTACTTCAGATCTTGGTGTCTCCCTGAAACGGTGGGCAGCACACATACCTAGAAATATCAAAGAGCTGAAACAACAGCAAGTTTTCTATACCCAAATTTTAGATCAAACACTCATATAGTGTCCTTTCCAAACGACCTTCCCCCCAGATGCCTTCAAAAATCAATGGTTTCGCCTGACCAGGCTGTGGCGCAGTAGATGGAGCGTTGGACTGGGATGTGGAAGACCCGGGTTCGAGACCCCGAGCTCGCCAGCTTGAGCGCGGGCCCATCTGGCTTGAGCAAAAGCTAATCAGCTTGGACCCAAGGTCGCTGGCTCCAGCAAGGGGTTGCTTGGTCTGCTGAAGGCCCGCGGTCAAGGCACATGTGAGAGAGCAATCAATGAACAACTATGGTGTCGCAACGGCAATGAAAAACTAATGATTGATGCTTCTCACCGCTCTCCGTTCCTGTCTGTCTGTCTGTCCCTATCTAACCCTCTCTCAGTCCCTGTAAAAAAAAGAAAAACATCAGTGGTTTCTATCATGTGCATTCCATTTCTGAAAACTGCAGCAATTCTATTTCTAAGAGCTGATTCTAAGGAACTAATTACTAATATGTATAAAGTTTGGCTACAACTATGTTCATTGTGGTATACTTTACAAGGAAAAATTATATTATTTTTTTTTAATTAAATTTTTGATTTCACAAAAAGAGAAAGGGGGTAGAATGAGAAGTATCAACTCATAGTTGCTTTAATTCAGTTGTTCATTGATTGCTTGTCATATGTGCCTTGACTGGGCAAGCCCAGGGTTTTGAACCTGTGACCTCTGTGTTCCAGGTCGATGCTTTATCCACTGCACTACCACAGGCCAGGTGTACAAGAAAGGATTTATCAAAAAATTATAGGCAGCTGAAAAAATAAATTATAATTTATCATTATAATTTGCTGCTATAATTTGCTATATGCTATTAAAAATGATGAAACGATGACTGACTGGTAGCACAGTGGATAGACCTGAGATGCTGAGGTCCCAATTTTGAAACCCCAAGGTTGTCAGCTTGAACATGGGCTTGCCAGCTTGAGTATGGGATCATCAACATGATCCCATGGTTGCTGGCTTGAAGCCAAAGGTCACTGGCTTGAGCAAGGGATCCCTGGCTCAGCTGGCGCCTCACCATCAAGGCACATATGAGAAAGCAATCAATGAACAACTAAGGAGCTGCAAATACAAGTTGATGCTTCTCATCTCTCTCCCTTCCTGTCATTCTCTCACAAAAAAAATTAAAAATAAAAATAAATGAGCCTGACCTGTGGTGGTGCAGTGGATAAAGCGTCGACCTGGGAACACTGAGGTCGCCAGTTCAAAACCCTGCACTGGTCTGGTCAAGGCACATATGGGAGTTGATACTTCCAGCTCCTACCCCCTTTCTCTCTTTCTTTCTTTCTCTCTCTTTCACTCTGTGTCTCCTCTCTAAAATAAATAAATAAAAAGAAATTTAAAAATAAATGATAAAGCAGGACTCGTTGTTGACATGAGAAAAATGTTCCTGACATA
Organism: Rhynchonycteris naso; assembly: GCA_037038555.1. Taxonomy (NCBI): domain Eukaryota; kingdom Metazoa; phylum Chordata; class Mammalia; order Chiroptera; family Emballonuridae; genus Rhynchonycteris; species Rhynchonycteris naso. Next base: position 99,851,799 of record CM073003.1, read on the forward strand.
ATAAATGAGGGAAAAGAACCCCAAAAGATCAGGGGTTCTTTTTTTACAGGAACAGAGAGAGAGTCAGAGAGAGGGATAGATAGGGACAGACAGATAGGAACGGAGAGATGAAAAGCATCATCAGTTTTTCATTGCGACACCTTAGTTGTTCATTGATTGCTTTCTCATATGTGCCTTGACCACGGGCCTTCAGCAGACCAAATGACCCCTTGCTCGAGCCAGCAACCTTGGGTCCAAGCTGGCGAGCTTTTGCTCAAACCAGATGAGCCCGCGCTCAAGCTGGCGACCTCGGGGTCTTGAACCTGGGTCCTCCGCATCCCAGTTCGACGCTCTATCCACTGCGCCACCGCCTGGTCAGGCTGTATATACAGTTTTTGTGGAAACTAAAAAATGTGTTTGTGTGCACATGCATGTTTGTGAAAATACGTAGAAAATGTCTAGAGGGATATACACCAATATGTTATACTCTGGTTGATAAGATTTGGATTAGAGCAGTTTTCTTATTGATTTTCTGTCTGGAAGTTCTAGCCATTGGTGTCAATGAGGTGGTAAAATCCTCTATTAAGAATGTATTACTGTCAATCTCCACATTTATGTCCATCAAGATTTGCTTTACATATTTTGGTGCTCCTATCTAGGTTGCATAAATGTTTACCAGGGTTATATCCTCTTGTTGGATTGCTCCCTTTACCATTGTGTTCTTTGTCTCTTACTATAGCCTTTGTTTTAAAGTCTACTATATTCTGTCAGATATAAATATTCCTACCACAACTTTGTTTTCATTTCTATTTGCATGAGATATCTTTTTTCATTCTTTTACTTTTACTTTTAGAGTATTATGCTAGGTGAAATAAGCCAGTCAGAGAAAGACAAGTACCATATGATTTCACTTATGTGTAGAATCTAATGAACAAAATAAATTAACAAACAAAATACAAACAGACTCATAGATACAAAGAACACTATGACAGCTGTCAGAGGGGAGAGGAGTTGGGGGCTGGGTGAAAAGGTAAAGTGACCTTGGCCAGATAGTTTGGTTGGTTAGAACATTGTCTCAAAATGTAGAGGTTGCTGGTTTGAAACCTAGTAGGGGCACATACAGGAACAAATGTTCCTATCTCTGTCCTTCTCTTTCCCTTCTCCTTTCTAAAATCAATAAAACAAACATTAAAATAAGAAAAGAAAGAAAGAGAGAGCATCAGCCTGGCATGTGGAAGTCCTGGGTTTGATTTCTGGCCAGGGCACACAGGAGAAGCGCCCATCTGCTTCTCTGTCTTTCCCCCTCTTCTTTCTATCTCTCTCTTCCCCTCCCACAGCTAAGGCTCCATAGGAACAAAGTTGGTCTGGGCACTAAGGATGACTCCATGGCTTCCACCACAGGCGCTAGAATGGCTTTGGCTGCAATGGAGCAACGGCCCAGATGGGCAGAGGATCGCCTTCTGGTGGGCATGCCAGGTGGATCCTGGTTGGGCACTTGCGGGAATCTGTCTCTCTGCCTCCCCACTTCTCACTTCAGAAAATTAAAAAAAAGAAAATAAGAGAAAAGAAAAGGGAGAGAGAGAAAGAGAAAAACAAAACAAAAACAGCCTATCCTACGGTGGTGCAGTGGATAGAGTGTCAACCTGGAAGAAAAAAACTTTAATGTTTTTAACCAATGTCATTAGCAGAGTATTATTTTCAGATTATTTCTGATGTGACCTCATTCTTTTTTATTTTTATTTTTTACAGAGACAGAGAGAGTCAGAGAGAGGGACAGAGAGGAACAGTGGACAGACAGATAGGAATGGAGAGAAATGAGAAGCATCAATCATCAGTTTTTGGTTGCAACACCTTAGTTGTTCATTGATTGCTTTCTCACATGTGACTTGACCGCGGGCCTTCAGCAGACTGAGTAACCCCTTGCTGGAGCAAGCAACCTTGGGTCCAAGCTGGTGAGATTTGCTCAAGCCAGATGAGCCTGCGCTCAAGCTGGCGACCTCAGGGTCTCGAACCTGGGTCTTCCACATCCCAGTCAGACGCTCTATCCGCTGCGCCACTGTCTGGTCAGGCGTGACTTTGTTCTTTGCATCAGGAGAATTCACCAATGATCTTCTCAGAGCCTAAAAAACTTCTTGTACCATAGTTTTACTCAGGGAAAACGAAAATGACAAAAGTAGAACAAAACAAAAATAAGAACAACCTTTTATTAAGCAACTTATTTGCTACATAGAGACAAATATTAAAAAAAAAAACCCTCTACATTTTAAGAAATGACTTGACATATTTTTGTTTGGAAAATAAAAACTTAATTTTAAAGATTAGTTCTTTGGTGATTAATCACATTAACTTTTATATTGGATAAAGCAATATAGTACATGATACCTACATTGCCTTTGTATGTGACAGTAACATATTCCCACATTCAGAAGCTTAAAATTACAAAAAGGAAATTAACCTTCCATTTCACTATGAATATGAAAATTTGCTAAGTTGTAGATTTTTTCAAAACTGTAACACAGCTGCCTGACCAGGTGGTGGCGCAGTGGATAGAGCGTCAGACTGGGATGCAGAGGACCCAGGTTCGAGACCCTGAGCTCGCCAGTTTAAGTGTGGGCCCATCTGGCTTGAGCAAAAGCTCACCAGCTTGGGCCCAAGGTCGCTGGCTCCAGCAAGGGGTGGCTCAGTCTGCTGAAGGCCCGCAGTCAAGGCACATGTGAGAAAGCAATCAATGAACAACTATAGTGTTGCGACGGCAACGTAAAACTAATGATTGATGCTTCTCATCTCTCTCTGTTCCTGTCTGTCTATCCCTCTCTCTGACTCTCTCTCTCTCTCTATCCCTGTAAAAAAAACAAAACAAAACAAACAAACCTGTAACACAGCTAAGTAACTAATTATATTTCTTTTTTAAATTTTTTATTGTTTTATTTATTTTTAGAAAGATAAACTTTGATTTGTTGTTTCACTTATTTTTTTTATTACAGGGACAGAGAGAGAGAGTCAGAGAGAGGGATAGATAAGGACAGACAGACAGGAACGGAGAGAGGTGAGAAGCATCAATCATTAGTTTTCGTTGCCGTTGCAAAATCATAGTTGTTCATTGATTGCTTTCTCATATGGGCCTTGATCGTGGGCCTTCAGCAGACCTCACCACCCCTTGCTGGAGCCAGCGACCTTGGGTCCAAGCTGATGAGCTTTTGCTCAAGCCAGATGGGCCTGCGCTCAAGGTGGCGAGCTTGGGGTCTTGAACCTGGGTCTTCCGCATCCCAGTCCAAAGCTCTATCCACTGTGCCACCACCTGGTCAGGCTGTTTCACTTATTTATATATTCATTGTTTGATTCTTGTGTGTGCCATGACCAGGATTGAACCTGCAACCTCAGCATGTCGCTCTTACAAACTGATCTACTGGGCCAGGACTGGTTGGTTTTTCTATTACTAATGTTTCTAAGGAATACATCATTTTCCGAAAGTTATATATTCAATAAGGAAGAAAGAAAGATGGTGATTAAGGGTAGCTCACAAGACAGAAATAGAAATGTTTCATTAAGCTAAACCAGTGATACTAAAACGGATAGCCTTCAAATGTCCAGGATACCATATGCATTTTCATCTACTGAGAATAGATTTCTGTGGCCAGTGGAATAACGTTTGCCAGGAAACAACAAAAACAAGAACACAGATTCAAAGAAAGATCATCTTAATAACTTGGTGGTTAAACACTGAAAATGTTTGATTTGTCTTAAGGAAACATATCTCTTAACTGTTGTCTTGTGGTTTGGGTTTGTTTTGTTCCAAATAAATAAAAGCTACTTTGCTTTTGGTGTCTGGAAGAAAAAGAGAGTTGGAATAGATTTCATTTTCTACTTTTTCTGTAATGACCGAGTATTATTTATACAGTTTTAAAAGATATTTAAAAAAGGAAAAGGCAATATGCTTTACACTTTCCCTACTGTTCTGGATTTTCCAAGAATGAATAGGAATACTTTTTCACTGTAAATGTTTAGGTCCTAAATCTTCCATTACAGTGCCGTCAGGTTATCACAGCATACTTGCTGAGGATGTGTCCTCTGCAAGCAGAGAAAAGATTCAGACACAAAATAAAAGAAGAGTGTACCCACACTTACCTTGGAGAAATCAGCAGTCAAGTACCCCTGGTGAGAATCTTCTTCCAGTATCTGAGTGATATTAATATCAGAGAGAGATAATGTCTTATTTAGAGTTAAACCCTGAAAGTGACAGGATTTCCTAAACCCCCAATTTTTATGTTAAAAATTTAAAAATCAGGGAATGGAAGAAGTAGAGAATCGTTAAGAAAACTGCATACCGCCTGACCAGGTGATGGCACAGTGGATAGAGCGTTGGACTGGGATGCGGAAGACCCGGGTTCGAGGCCCCAAGGTTGCCAGCTTGAGTGCGGGGCCCATCTGGCTTGAGCAAAAAGCTCGCCAGCCTGAACCCAAGGTCGCTGGCTCCAGCAAGGGGTTGCTCGGTCTGCTGAAGGCCCACAGTCAAGGCAGGTGTGAGAAAGCAATCGATAAACAACTATGGTGTCGCAACAGTAACGAAAAACTAATGATTGATGCTTCTTATTTCTCTGTTCCTGTCTGTCCGTCCCTATCTATCCCTCTCTCTGACTCTCTCTGTCCCTGTAAAAAATAAATAAAGAAAATTGCATACCCTTTGATCTAACAATGCCATTTATTTTCCTAAGAAAATAAAGATACGCACAAACATTTGCTATAAGGATGGATATCCCCGCAAGTTTATAATAGAAAAAAATTACTAATAAATTAATGTTTAATGACAGATTCTTTGTTAAACAAATCATATGCCAGATATTATAGATTACTATACAATAAAAAGTATATTGTAAATTAATTTCATTGACATGAAAATAAGTTCAGGATAGCGTTAAGTAGGTTAGAAAAATGCTTCATAATATCACTTTAATAAAAGAAAAAAGTGCCTGACCAGGTGGTGGCGCAGTGGATAGAGTGTCAGACTGGGATGCGGAGGACCCAGGTTCGAAACCCCGAGGTCATCAGCTTGAGCACAGGCTCATCTGGTTTCAACAAGGTTCACCAGCTTCATTCAGCCCCAGGTTACTGGCTTGAGCAAGGGGGTCACTCAGTCTGCTGTAGTCTCCCAGTCAAGGCACATATGAGAAAGCAATCAATGAGAAACTAAGGTGCTACAACAAAGAATTGATGCTTATCTCTCTCCCTTCCGGTCTGTCTGTCTGTCCCTATCTGTCCCTCTCTCTTTCTCTGTCATAAACAAACAAACAAACAAAGAAATAAATGAAAAAGGTTGCATCAAAGTGTCTGGAAGAACAAACATCAAGTGTTAACAGTAATTATCTCTGGCCTTTGGGACTATTGGCATTTGCAACAGCTTCTTTTTATTTATTTGCTTTTTTTATACTATCATATACTGATTTTATAAAACAGACAAATATATTTAGATTTTTTTTAAAAAAAACAGTGTTTTGTAAACTGAGAAAGCACCACCATTTGCTTATGGTCTCAACACACATAGGCCCACTACTGTATGTACTACTACTCCACTCCTCTTACCAAGGTCATCAATAATCTTCTTGTGGCCGCATCTAACAGGCATGTTTAGCAATTATTTTTCTGAATCTCAGAGGCTTCCACTGAGTTGGCTAATACTTTCTTCCTTGGATTCAAAGGCAAAACCTCCTAGTTTATTAGTTTAGTTCTAATGTAGGTAACCCTTATACTAAAACAGTGGTAGTCAACCTGGTCCCTACTGCCCACTAGTGGGTGCTCCAGTTTTCATGGTGGGCGGTGGTGGAACAACCAAAGTATAAATAAAAAGATAGATTTAACTATAGTAAGTTGTTTTATAAAGATTTATTCTGCCAAACTTAGCGAAAATCCAACATAAAGTACTTGGTAAGTAATTATTATTATATGTTTTTACTTGCTATAACTCTGCTTTATAAATTTTATAAAGTAAAGTTACTTCCCTACTTTATAAATCACCATTACTGTGGAACCAGTGGGCGGTTAGAAAATGTTACTACTAATAGAGATACAAAAGTGGGCAGTAGGTATAAAAAGGTTGACTACCCCTGTACTAAAAGAACCATGATGCTTCTGCCTCTCTGTTGCTCCTTCTCAGTCTTTTTTGTTGGGTCTCCTCAGTTATAAAATCTCTAATAGATTCTAGATTCATTAGGGCTAGATCCTATTACTTTTTATCATTTTACTCTTGCCATAGGTGATTTTTTCCATCCATAAATATAAAATTTTCCTCTATGCTGATGACACTCAAATTTCTATCTCCAGTCAAGACCTCTGTTCTTACTTCCAGACTTCCATATCCACATACTTGCTTAACAATTTTTGAGTACCCGGTAGGTGACACAGCGATAAAAAAAGAATAGAAGGCCTCATCCAGTTTTTCCAGTGTATAGAGCATTGGCCCAGGGTGCAGAAGTCTCAGGTTGGATCCCCAGTCAGGGCATACCATCTGCTTCTCTTCCCCTTCTTCTCCCCCCTTCTCTCCTCCTCTTGCAACCAGTGGCTCGACTGGGTCGATTGTTGGCCCTGGGCATTGAGGACAACTCATTTGGTCCAAGTGTTAGCCTCGGAAGCTGAGGATAGCTTAGTTGATTCAAGCATCAGCCCCAGATGGGGGTTGTTGAGTAGATCCCAGTTGGGGTACATGCAGAAGTATATCACCCCTACTCTCACTAAAATAAAGAAAGGGCCTGACCAGGCAGTGGCGCAGTGGATAGAACATCAGACTGGGATGTGGAGGACCCGGGTTCGAGACCCCGAGGTCGCCAGCTTGAGCATGGGCTCATCTGGCTTGAGCAAAAAGCTCACCAGCTTGGACCCAAGGTCGTTGGCTCCAGCAAGGGGTTGCTCGGTCTGCTGAAGGCCCGCGGTCAAGGCACATGTGAGAGAGCAATCAATGAACAACTAAGGTGTTGTGACGGCAACGAGAAACTAATGATTGATGCTTCTCATCTCTCTCCGTTCCTATCTGTCTGTCCCTATCTATCCCTCTCTCTGACTCTCTCTCTGTCCCTGTAAAATAAATAAATAAATAAATTAATTAATTAATTTAAAAAAATAGAGAAGGATAAAAATATAGAAAGAATGTAAGGTTGGAAAACTTTTCAGAAAAGGCCTTTCTGATAAGATGACATATGTGGAAAAAGAAGACTGAAGTGTGGAGACAATCATGTGTTGCCTATGGAAGAGTTTCTAGGCTGAGGGAACAAATGCAAAGGCCCTGGTAAGAATGGCAAGACCAAAGATGGTCTTTGTATCATACTATTAGCTGAAAAAACTAATTGAACAATATAAAACAACTAGACCTAACAGACAGTGATAGAACACTGTATCTACTAACAACAGAATATACATTCTTCTCCAAAACACATGGAACATTTTCTAGGATAGCCCATATATGCCAGGTCATAAAATAAGCCTCAATAAATGTTTAAATATTAAAATCATACAAAGTATGCTCTCTAACCACAATGGAATAATTACATTAATAACAGGAAAAAATCTGGAAAATTCCCAAATATGTGTAAATTAAACAACAAACTCCTTAATAACCAATAGGTCAACAAAAGATCACATTGAAAATCAGAAAATATTTTTGAGATAAATGAAAAGGTAAACATACTATACAAAAACTTATGGTAGCCTGACCAGGCGGTGGCGCAGTGGATAGAGTGTTGGACTGGGATGTGGAGTACCCAGGTTCAAGACCCCGAGGTCGCCAGCCAGAGCGCGGGCTCATCTGGTTTGAGCAAGGCTCACCAGCTTGAGCCCAAGGTCGCTGGCTCGAGCAAGGGGTTACTCGGTCTGTTGTAGCCCTCCAGTCAAGTCACATATGAGAAAGCAATCAATGAACTAAGGAACCGCAATGAAGAATTGATGTTTCTCATCTCTCTCCCTTCCTGTCTGTCTGTCCCTATCTGTCCCTCTCTCTGTCTCTGCCAAACAAACAAACAAACTAAAATAACTTATGGTATTCAACTAAAGCAGCGTTTAGATGAAAATGCATAGTTATATGCCTGACCTGTGATGGTGCAATGGGTAGAATGCTGACCTGTAACACTAAGATCACCGGTTCAAAACCCTCGACTTGTGCAGTCAAAGGCACATAAAAAAAGTAACAAGCAAGCAATGAACACCTAAAGTGAAGCAACTATGAGTTCATATTTCTTGTTCCCTTCCTGTCTCTCCTCTCTCTGTGAAATCAATAAATAAAATCCTTAAAAAATGCATAACTATAAATGTTTATAATGAAGAAGAAAATCTCAAATCAATGAGCTAACCTTCCACCAAATAAGAAACTAAATGTAAAGCAAGCAGACGGGGCCCTGGCATGTTGGCTCAGTGGTAGAACGTTGGCCCAGCATGTGGATGTCCTGGTTTCGATTTCTCGTCAGGGCACTAAGGAGAAGCACCCATCTGCTTCTCCACTACTTCCCTTCTCACCTCTCACTCTCCCCCCACACCCCACAGCCATGGCTCATTTGGAGCAAGTTGGTCACAGGCACTGAGGATGGCTCCATGGCCTCTGCCTGAAGCGCTAAGAAGAGCTCAGTTGCTCAGCAATACAACAATGCCCCAGATGCATGGAGCATCGTCCCCTAGTGGGTTTGGCAAGTGGATCCCGGTTGGGGCACATGTGGGATTCTGTTTCTCTGCCTCCCCTCCTCTCACTGAGTTACAAAAAAGAAAAAAAAAAGCAGAAGGAAGGAAATAAGAAAGATTATAGTAAAACTTTATAAATTAGAGAATAGAAATATAGAGAAAAACAACAGAACCAAAGATTGGTTCTTTGAAAAAAAAATCAACAAAATTGATAAACCTTTCAGCAAGACTGAAGGAAAAAAGAGAGATGACTCAAATTACTAAAATCAGGAATGAAAGAAAGAACATTACTACCAACCTTACAGAAATAATAAAAAGATCATAAGGGAATACTATAAACAACTCTATACTATCAATAAATGAGAAAACTTAGATGAAATGTGCAAATTCCTAAAAAAAAAAATTACTGAAACTGACTCAAGAAGAAACAGAAAATATATAAACAGACTATAACTACAAAAAATAAAGATAATAAATTAGTAATTAAAAAACTTCCCACAAAGAAAATCCCAGGCCCAAATGGCTTCACTGATGAATTCTGCCTAACATTAAAAAAAAAAAGAAATAAAAATCAATTCTACACAACCCTTCCAGAAAATTAAAAAAGAGAATTCTTTCCAAATGATGACATCATTACACTGATAATATTAAAAATATTACAAGCAAAACAAAACACTAAAAATCAGCATCTCTCATGAACACAAAAATTCTCAACAAAATTTTAGCAAGTCAAAATAAAAAAATATATATAAAGGATAATATACCATAACCAAATAAGGTTATCACAGAAATGCAAGGTTGTATTTTTGTTTTGTTTTGTTTTTACAGGGACAGAGAGAGAGTCAGAGAGAGGGATAGATAGGGACACACAGATAGGAACGGAGATAGATGATAAGCCTCAATCATCAGTTTTTTGTTGCAACACTTTAGCTGTTCATTGATTGCTTTCTCATATGTGCCTTGACCGCAGGCCTTCAGCAGACCAAGCAACCCCTTGCTAAAGCCAGCTACCTTGGGTCCACGCTCATGAGTTTTTGCTCAAGCCTGATGAGCCCGCACTCAAGTTGGCGACCTTAGGGTCTTGAACCTGGGTTCTCCGCATCCCAGTCCAATGCTCTATCTACTGTGCCACTACCTGGTCAGGCGCAAGATTGTTTTAACGTTCTAAAAGCAATGTATTCACCATATTAACAGGTTAAAAAGAAAAAAAAAGCCTGATCTGTGGTGGCGCAGTGGATAAAGCATCGACCTGGAATGCTGAGGTCACTGGTTCAAAACCCTGGGCTTGCCTGGTCAAGGAACGTATGGGAGTTGATGCTTCCTGCTCCTCCCCCTTCTCTCTCTCTCTCTTCTCTAAAATGAATAAATAAGAAAATAATTAAAAAAAAAGAAAGAAAACCTCATGTGATTATCTTGAGATGCAAAGAATTCTACAAAATCTAGTATCTGTTTCTGCTAAAATCTCTCAGCAAAGTAGAAATAGAATTCTCCTCAGCCTGATAACTGGCATTTCAAGAAATCTATAGCTAACATCATACTCACTGGAGAAAAACTGGATGCTTTTTCTGTAAGATATGGTACAAGGCAAAAGGTTCTCGATAATTTTAAGATCGTAACATCTGAGCCTGACCAGTCGGTGGCGCAGTGGATAGTGCGTCGGACTGGGATGAGGAAGACCCAGGTTCGAGACCCCGAGCCCACCAGCTTGAGTGCGGGCCCATCTGGCTTGAGCAAAAAAAGCTCGTCAGCTTGGACCCAAGGTCACTGGCTCCAGCAAGGGGTGGCTCGGTTTGCTGAAGGCCCGCGGTCAAGGCACATGTGAGAAAGCAATCAATGAACAACTAAGGTGTTGCGAGGACAATGAAAAAAACTAATGATTGATGCTTCTCATCTCTCTTCGTTCTTGTCTGTCTGTCCCTATCTATCCCTCTCTCTGACTCTCTCTGTCCCTGTAAAAAAAAAAAAAAAAAGAAAAAGATTGTAACATCTGAAACCAATACAAAATAAAATTGAAAGAGAAAAAAAAAGATTGTTAAGGAGTCCTGATACCAAAAATGTCAAGAACCATTCATCTAGAGTAGGGATCCCCAAACTACGGCCCGCAGGCCGCATGTGGCACCCTGAGGCTATTTATCCGTCCCCACCACACTTCTGGAATGGGCACCTCTTTCAGTGGTGGTCAGTGAGAGGAGCACAGGCTGCATCCGCACCCATAGTTCCCATTGAAATACTGGTCAGTTTGTTGATTTAAATTTACTTGTTCTTTATTTTAAATATTGTATTTTTTCCCATTTTGTTTTTTTACTTTAAAATAAGGTATGTGCAGTGTGCATAGGGATTTGTTCATAGTTGTTTTTATAGTCCCGCCCTCCTACGGTCTGAGGGACAGTGAACTGGCCCCATGTGTAAAAGTTTTGGGGACCCCTGATCTAGAGGAAAGGAGAAAATTGTTAATACAGAAGAAAAAGGAGAAATACTGCAGGAACAGACAAGATTCTTCCATCTGAGTCAGTTTTTATTTTGTTTTCTTTTAGAAAGAGACAGACAGACAGACAAGGCAGAGATAAGAAAAATCAACTTATAGTAGCAGCACTTTAGTTATTCATTGATTGTTTCTCATACGTGCCTTGAGCAGGGGTTTCCAGCTGAGCAGTGACCCTTTGCTCAAGCCAGCAACCTTGGGCTCAAGCTGGTGACCATGGGGTCATGTCTATGATTTCATGCCCAAGCTGGCAACCCTGCGCTCAAGCTGGTGAGCCTGTGCTCAAGCTGAATGAGCCCACACTCAAGATGGCAACTTTGGGGCTTCAAACCTGGGTCTTCTGCATCCCAGTCCAACTCTCTATCCATTGTACCACCCCCTGGTCAGGCCAGAGTCAGAGTATTTGCAGCCTTTTCTTTTTCTTTTTTTTTGTTCAGTCTTGACAATGACCAATAAGACCCTATGATCTGTCCTCCTGCTGTCTGTTATCCGCTTTCATCTATCACTGTACACTTGCCTCTACACTCCAGCCATACTGGCTTACTTGCTGTTCCATGAATATGCCAAGCACACTCCGACTTCAGAGGCATTGCACTTGCTTTACTTTCTGCCTCAAATTACTCATTCCTCCTGATATGTTTGCCCCTGCTGCTTCAAATGTCTATTCAAATATCACTTTCAGAGAGGTCTTCTCTAAATTATGCAACCTATCAACTTCCACTGTACCACCGAATCCAGATACTTACTATTCTTACCCTGCTTTTTTGCCATCTGCCATATTATAAATGTTATTTGTTTTCTTGTCTGTTTCCTCCTGAGTGGAATGCAGGCTCTGTGAGAGCAGGGACTTCTTGTGTCATTGTGGTCACTACTGTATCCCCAGCATATTTAAAATTTTAAATTACAGATTTTAGAGAAAAAGAGAAAGGGGGAAGAGAGAGACAGAAACATTGGTTTGTTGCTCCAGTTATTAATGTATTCCTTCTATGTGCACTGAGCAGGGATCAAACCCACAACACTTTGGCATATCCAGATGACGCTCTAATCACCTGAACTACCTGGCCAGGGCTGTATCCTCAGCATTAAGTGAGTAAATTAATAGGTATATTCCATTCATTACCATTATCACTAACACCAGATTACACTGATGGCAATCTCCTCAACGTACTAACTAGAACCACTTACCCAGCACAAAGAAGAGTCCCATGGTAGCCATTACAGTGTAGAGACCATATCTTCCTTTTTTTTGTTTGTTTTAGAGATTTCTTTTTTGGTAAGATTTTATTTATTCATTTTAGAGAGGAGAGAGAGAAGGGGGGAGGAGCAGGAAGCATCAACTCCCATATGTGCCTTGGCCAGGCAAGCCCAGGGTTTTGAATGGGTGCCCTCAGCATTCCAGGTTGACGCTCTATCCATTGCGCCACCACCTGGTCAGGCTCCAAAATCTATTTAAAAAAAAAAAGAAATAAAAAGAATGGAGGAATGAAAATGTAAAGATACTATCAGAGAATACCTTACCTTGGCCTCTTCTGGATCATCCAGGGAAAACTCCATCAACTCATCTGAAATCTCCTCTGCCTGGTCTTTTCCTAGTTTTGAATTTTTATCCAATCTTGGAACTGTGATAGGACTGCCCAGATATTTCATTTCACTGTCCACCAAGTTTCCATTGTCCTGCCAAAGTATATTAATATTATAAATTACGACACTTACCTTATACCATATACAAAAATTAACTGAAAATGAATCAAAGACCACTGACCAGGCAGTGGCACAATGGAAAGAGCATTGGACTGGGGCGTAGAGGACCCAGGTTCGAAACCCCGAGGATGCCAGCTTGAGCGTGGGCTCATCTGGTTTGAGCAAGGGGTCACTTGGTCTGCGGTAGCCTCCTGGCCAAGGCACATGAGAAAGCAATCAATGAACAACTAAGGTGCCGCAACAGAGTTGATACTTTTCATCTCTCTCCCTTTCTGTTTGTCTGTTCCTCTTTCTCTGTCACACACACACATACACACACCCCAAAAAAAAGAAAAAAGAAAGAAAGAAAAAGAAAAAAATCAAAGACCTAAATGCTTCTGGCCTGTGGTGGCACAATGGATAGAGTGTCAACATGGGACACTGAGGACCTAGGTTTGAAACCCAGAGGTCGCCAGCTTGAGTGAAGGCTCACCAACTTGAGTGCAGGCTTGACAGCTTGAGCATGGGATCATCAACTGGTTCTTATGTTCACTGGCTTGAGCCCAAGGTCACTGGCTTGAACAAGGGGTCACTGGCCAGCTGAAGCCCTCCCCCTTATCAAGGGACATGTGAGAAGCAAAGAGTAACTAAAGAGCTGAAACTATGAGTTGATGCTTCTCATCTCTTTCCCTTTCTGTTTGACTGTCTCTGTCTTTCACTAAAGAAGTAAATAAAGCCTGACCTGGCGGTGGTGCGGGGCATAGAGTGTCGGACTGGGATGCGGAAGACTCAGGTTCGAGACCCCAGCTTGAGCGCGGGCTCATCTGGTTCGAGCAAAAGCTCGTCTGCTTGGACCCAAGGTCGCTGGCTGCAGCAAGGGGTTGCTTGGTCTGCTGAAGGCCCGCAGTCAAGGCACATGTGAGAAAGCAATCAATGAACAACTATGGTGTCGCAACAGCAACAAAAAACTAATGACTGATGCTTCTCACCTCTCTCCGTTCCTGTCTGTCTGTCCCTATCTATCCCTCTCTCTGACTCTCTCTCTGTCCCTGTAAAAAAAAAAAAAAAAGTAAATAAAAATAAAAAGTAAGAATTATAAAAAAATGATAAAAGTATTAAAAGGTCAATCAATGAGTGCATAGATAAGTGGAACTACAAATCAATGTTTCTCTCTCTCCTTTTCTCTAAAATCTATATGTAAATTTAAAAAATATTTTTAAGTTATAAATAGGATATGACTTCAGCTTTGTAAAACTGTACACATATTTAAAAGAGTGAAAAGAAATGAAGTAAAATGTTAATAGTGATTTTTCTCTATAGGTAACAATTTTATTTTTTATATTTTTCTATATTTTTAAATCATTTTTACAATGGGTACATAGTGTTCTAAAATCAGGGGAGAAACACTTGAAGAATAAAGTAGAAAATTTTAAAAAGGACTAGGAACTTTTCCTTAAATTTATTTTTTTAATTTTTATTTACTGGTTTTTATTTTTACTTTATTTGTTTGTTTGTTTATTTACAGGGACAGAGAGAGAGTCAGAGAGAGGGATAGATAGGGACAGACAGACAGGAACGGAGAGAGATGAGAAGCATCAATCATCAGTTTTTTGTTTCGACACCTTAGTTGTTCATTGATTGCTTTCTCATGTGCCTTGACCGCGGGCCTTCAGCAGACCGAGTAACCCCTTGCTCAAGTCAGCAACCTTGGGTCCAAGCTGGTGAGCTTTTTGCTCAAGCCAGGTAAGTCTGCGCTCAAGCTGGCTACCTCGGGGTCTCAAACCTGGGTCCTCTGCATCCAGTCAGATGCTCTAAAACACTGCGCCACCGCCTGGTCAGGCTATTTACTGATTTTTAGAGGAAGAGGAAGGAGGGAGAAAAAGAGAGAGAAGGAGAGAGAGTGAAGGAGAGAGAAAGAGAAATCTATTTGTTGTTCTACTTATTAATGCCATCATTGATTGATTCTTGTATGTGCCCTGACCAGGGATTGAACCCCCAACCTCAACATGTAGGAACAATGCTCTAACCACCTGACCTAGCTAGGGCCTACCTCCTTAAGTTTAAACAAAAAGATCAGAGGAGGAGGTGCCTGGCCTGTTGTGGTATAGTGGATAAAGTGTTGACCTGGAATGTTGAGGTCACTGGTTGAAACCCTGGGCTTGCTGAGTCAAGGCACATACAAGCAATCAGTGAACAACTAAAGTGAAGCAACTATAATTTGATACTTCTCATTCCGTGCTCCCTACTCTGTAAAATCAATAAATAAAAAATCTTAAAAGAAAAAAAAAGATCAGCCTGACCAGGCAGTGGTGTAGTGGATAGAGCGTTGGACTGGGATGCAGAAGACCCAGGTTCGAGACCTCGAGCTCGCCAGCTTGAGCGCGGGCCCATCTGGCTTGAGCAAAAAAGCTCGTCAGCTTGGACCCAAGGTCGCTGGCTCCAGCAAGGGGTGGTTCGGTTTGCTGAAGGCCCGCGGTCAAGGCACATGTGAGAAAGCAATCAATGAACAACTAAGGTGTTGCGAGGGCAATGAAAAAAACTAATGATTGATGCTTCTCACCTCTCTTCGTTCTTGTCTGTCTGTCCCTATCTACCCGTCTCTCTGACTCTCTCTCCGTCCCTGTAAAAAAAAAAGATCAGCCTGACCTGTGGTTGCTCAGTGGATAAAGTGTCCGCCTGGAACACTGAGGTTGCTGGTTTGAAACCCTAGGTTTGCCTGGTCAAGGCACATATGGGAGCTGATGCTTCGTGCTTCTCCCCCTCCCTCTCTAAAATGAAAAAATAAAGTCTTTAAAAATAAATAAATTTCTGCCTGATCTGTGATGGCACAGTGGATGAAGCATCAACCTGGAGTGCTTATGTTGCTGGTTCAAAACACCGTGCTTGCTGGATCAAGGCACATATGAGAAGCAACTACTATGAGTTGATGCTTCCCGCTTCTACCCCCCCCTCCTTTCTAAAATCAATAAATAAAATCTTTAAAAAATAAATAAATTTCTTTTTAAAAAAAAATCAGCCTGACCAGGCAATGGCGCAGTAGATAGAGCGTCGGACTGGGATGTGGAGGACCCAGGTTCGAGACCCCGAGGTTGCCAGCTTGAGCGCGGGCTCATCTGGCTTGAGCAAAAAGCTCACCAGCTTGGACCCAAGGTCACTGGCTCGAGCAAGGGGTTACTCGGTCTGCTGAAGGCCCGTGGTCAAGGCACATATGAGAAAGCAATCAGTGAACAATTAAGGTGTCGCAACGAAAAACTGATGATTGATGCTTCTCATCTCTCTCCGTTCCTGTCTGTCTGTCCCTGTCTATCCCTCTCTCTGACTCCTCTCTGTCCCTGTAAAAAAAAAAAATCAGGAGTCATACATCTCCTCCCTTTCCTTGCTCAAACATTACTTCTCCAACACCTTGTCTCATTCAAGCCAGCTTAGAAAAATTCAAAGGATCATATAGCTAGATCTACAATCCCAAACCCCACAATACATCAGCTGACCCTTGATGATGATGTCCAGTGACTCACCAGTAGAGAAAGGGGAGACATGTAAGGCCCCCTTGATTTGTTTTGAAACTTAAGGTTCCTGGGCACCCACTGTTCCAAGGGATCCAAAGTGTTGTCCTGCATAAGAAAAAACTACATTAGCTGGAGGAAGAGAAGTGTCAGTAGGCTCTCTGAAACACATTGCATTTGATGAATGTAAAGCCATTAGCCAGGGTCAGGATCACAGCCACCTGACCCATGCAGGTTCACATTAGATTCAAACAGTCTGTAATGAAACACCGGAGCCAAGAATTGGTGAGCCATCAGCTTTAATTCTAGCTTGCACCCAGCGGGCAAGCAAAAACACACACTGGGCTCCAAAACCCACTCATTCAGTGCTCACAAAGCTACTGACTTATCCGAGTTTCCTAGAATCATAGGTTTCTGGCTCACCAGACTTATTCACCTCTGTTTCCCATCTCCGCCTGCACAATTTCTGCTCAAACTGCCTTCTTCCTCAGCACTCTGCCATCTTGGCTGCTTCTCCTGGCCTCCATGTGGCCTTCATCTGCTCTCCTCTCTAATACCTCAGGAACCGAGAGAGAGCAAGCTAGTGGTCTGCCCCACTTTATAGCATAGATTCAAAACCTTTAATCCAATCTACACACAAGGAACTCACTGATACAAAGTCACCTATCTGAGGCATAATGGGATTCCTCAGGAGAGCGCACCACCCTACATCATCCAATCAGTCAAGGGTGTGGGAAAAAGCTTACTCTTAAAACTAAGTCTTAGGCTATAACAACCCGGCCTGCCCACAGCCTGTTCCCCATCACACATTAATATCAACAAACTTCCATGTGGGCAGCGACATCTTTAACAAAGTGAGCATAATATATTTTATCTGCCCAACAATGAAGCAATGCATAACCCTCAGGGAACACATTAAGTGTAATCAAAGTTGACCCTACATCATGAAGATAAAAATTATGGTTTGGGGGAGGGGATGGGGGAAAGAGTATAAAGAGGGACCATATAAAGTGATGTAAAATGATTTGACTTTGGGTGGTTGGTATACAACATAATCAACAGTTCAAACATGTAATAGAAATGTTTACCTGAAACCTATATACTGTTATTGATCAATGTCATCCTGTTAATTTTCTAAATAAATTTTTTTAAAAATTATGGTTTGGATTTGATGTATGTTATGTAGATTTGCTTTGTAGGATAGTAATTTTATGACCACAAGCCAAAGGAAAGAAGGAAAAAGGAAGTCTAACTGGGGAGGAGGAGGTGAGATATTTAAAAAGTGAGTAAAGGGAGTGTAAAGCCAGTAGTCGAGGCCACCATCACAGTCACCTGACCTGTGCAGGTTCGCATTAGATTCGGACAGTCGGTAATGAAACAACAGAGCCAAAAACTGGTGAGTCATCAGCTTTAATTCTAGCTGGCACCCGGCGGGCAAGCAAAAACACACACTGGGCTCCAAAACCCACTCATTCAGTGCTCACAAAGCTACTGACTTATCCGAGTTTCTTAGAATCAAAGGTTTCTAGCTCACCAGACTTATTCACCTTTGTTCCCCATCTCCTCTTGTAAAGCCAGTAGTCAAGGCCGGGATCACAGCCACCAGACCCGTGCAGGTTCACACTGGGTTCGAACAGTCGGTAATAAAACACCAGAGCTAAGAACTGGTGAGCCATCAGCTTTAATTCTATCTTGCACCCGGCGGGCAAGCAAAAACACACACTGGGCTCCAAAACCCACACATTCAGTGCTCACAAAGCTACTGACTTATCCGAGTTTCCTAAAATCAAAGGTTTCTAGCTCACCAGACTTATTCACCTGTTTCCCATCTCCTCCTGCACAAACTCTTAACAAACTGGCTTCTTCCTCAGCACTCTGCCATCTTGGCTACTTCTCCTCCACATGGCCTTAATCTGCTCTCCTCTCTAATACTAACCTCAGGAACTCAGGAACCAAGAGAGAGACAGATCAAGCTCCCAGACTGCCCCAGTTTATAGCCTAGAAAATACAAACTTTTAATCCAATTATACATACAAGAAAGTCTCTGATACAAAGCCACCCATCTGAGGCATAATGGGATTCCTCCCTACATCACCACCCTACATCATCCAATAAGTCAAGGGTGTGGAGAAGAACTTACTCTTAAACTAAGCCTTAGGCTATAACGACCCGGCCTCCCCACAGCCTGTTCCAGAACACACATTAATATCAACGAACTTCCATGTGGGCAGCGCCATCTTTAACAAAGTGAGCATAATTTATTTTATCTGCCCAACACCTCTCTACACAAACTCTGTACAAACTGGCTTCTTCCTCAGCATTCCGCCATCTTGGCTGCCTCCTCTCCTCCACGTGGCCTTAATCTGCTCTCCTTTCTAATACTTCAGAAACCAAGGTCAGCAAGCTACTGGTCTGTCCCACTTTATAATGTAGAAATCCAAACCTTTAATCCAATCTACAAACAAGAAAGTCTCTGATACAAAGTCACCCATCTGAGGCATAATGGGATTCCTCAGGAGAGTGCACCACCCTACATCATCCAATCAGTCAAGGGTGTGGGGAAGAGCTTACTCTTAAAACTAAGCCTTAGGCTATCACGACCCAGCCTGCCCACAGCCTGTCCCAGAACACACATTAATATCAACGGACTTCCATGTGGGCAGCACCATCTTTAACAAAGTGAGCATAATATATTTTATCTGCCCAACAGGGAGATTAAAAGGACAATATTAAATGTACAAAAAAAGGGGGGTGATAAAAAAGCTGATTAGAACAGCCAACATGGGCATAACTTAGTTACTGTGAGAAAATGATAATAGTATCTATATTTTATGGACACTGACTTGTAGGAAAGGATGAGAGGCAGGAAAGGAAAAAGATGGCTAGGAAGATTAGCTGGAAGATTAGTTAGAGAATTATTTTAGTGATTAGGCAGTTTTGGAAAGGTCAGTTTCAACTTGGAACTCAAGGATGGCCTGAAGCTCAGACCAAAAAGAATCATGGCTGTCTAGAAAAGGGATTAAAAAACTAGATTAAAGGAGAAATAAGAAATTAAGGACTCTAGATTTGTATATGAAACCAAGCAAATAGTCTGTAAACAAGTTATGTACATTATTCCTATCTGCTTTTTTTAAAAAGTCCTAAATTCCTTAGACAACAATAACAGAGATTTCTGTCCTTAAACCAATCAATGGAACATGAGTATAATGACGAGCTACTATGCAAAACATGGAGCTAGGTTTCTGTTCTATTATTAACCCTTAAAGATAAAAAACAAATACAAACCAAAAACAATTTTTTTTCCTTTAGTAATGATGTTATGTTTGTTTGTCGAGCTTAAGGTCTCATGATACCGATGACTTGTTTCATTCAAAGAAAACTGCTAATGTATCAAGCTTTCCATTAAACACTCACATTTTTCACCTGACCAGGCGGTGGCGCAGTGGATAGAGCATTGGACTGGGATGCGGAAGACCCAGGTTCGAGACCCCGAGCTCGCCAGCTTGAGCATGGGCCCCTCTGGCTTGAGCAAAAGCTCACCAGCTTAGACCCAAGGTCTCTTGGTCTGCTGAAGGCCCGCAGCCAAGACATATGTGAGAAAGCAATCAATGAACAACTATGGTGTTGCAATGGCAATGAAAAACTAATGATTGATGCTTCTCATCTCTCTCCGTTCCTGTCTGTCTATCCCTCTCTCTGATTCTCTCTCTTTGTCCCTGTAAAAAGAAAAAAAAACCACTCACATTTTCCTTATTTGTGGATGAGCTTCGTTTTGCATTTTGCTTCCTGTTGCCATGGTCCAAAGTATTCGGAGTGCTACAAAACAGCTGTACCTGTAAGAGATGGTTTTCTAAGAACATCCAGCAGCCTCCGGCCACAGATGAGCTGTAAACCCTCTGTCTTACACCTGAGAAACAAACCCAAATCCAAGAAAGAGGAGCTACTCACTGAGCTGCATTTTATAAGGTGCTGGTGATGATTCCTGCAGATTAACAACAACAAAAAATGCCAGTCAGGTTAGTCCCAAATACTGTTTGGCTATTTATCAGTGGCTTGGAGCTTCCCAACTTTTCCTATCTCACATTCTAGAATCCCCATACCTAGTTGATATGTTTCTTCAAATAACAATATGTAGGGTGCTCTCCGTGGTAATATTAAGATACCGAGTAACATCCTGGAAATAAGGCCCTCCTCATTGTACTTGCATAACCACATGTATACATAGACATTCATCAGAGATGATGAGTTTGTCCTACATCTTATATAGACACAATTTGTAATTTACTAATTTTCCAGCATTGACTATTGAGAACTGATTTTTTTTAAATTAATTTCTATTACCCCTTCTAGGAGTTAATTTGGTCATCATGGGTTGGGGAATTTTAAGCAATTCAAAGAAAATACAAGCAATAAAAGTGAATTTTCACATGTATCAATAAAATAGTCAAGGAAAATCTTCCCCAGTGCACTAAAGGAGTATGTGATTCACCTAAACATCAAAGGATAAAGTTCTTAAAAGATTAAAACAGTCAAATAGAAAACTTAAAATAAATTTAAGAAGTTGAATTAAAATAATTTTTTATTCTGTGAGTATTCCATGACTGAACACTAAGATCTTTGTTTGACAGGTACTAAGGATTAAATTTTCATTACATTTTCCTTATAATAGCTGTTTATAAGAAATGCTATTATTTCCATTATTATTGGTTCTTTATTATTAATACAGAAACTGAGGTGCAGTGAAGATTAGAAACTTGTCAGTCACAGATGGTGAAGTAGTAAGCCACTGGAATGCGGACACTGATGCTAGAGGCTAGACTAGGCACTTTTAACCACTAAAACACAGCACTACTCACACGCAGGTAACAGCCTAAGTCTATGTGCAGTATACCATTTTTTTTTAAGATAATACCAATTGCATTTGATGGTTAAAATAAATAGCCTTCATTTTCTTTTTTTTTTTTAATTTTATTTAGAAAATTGGTCGGGCCTGGTTAGTACTTGTAGGGGAGAAAATTATCTTTAACAGGGTGAATAGCCTTCATTTTCACAACACTCTGGGGACCTTAAAAATCTTGCAAGGAAAGGAGCTGGGCCTCCAAGCCCATTACACTCAGAGTGAAATGTTCTATCCTCGGCAGGATTTGCATAGGATAAAATCCCCATGCCAGGGCTGAAAGGCTTTAGCAGGTTTGTTTGGCAAAATAACTTACATCCGAGCTAACTGCATTTCCCGAGGTCCTAAAAAATCCAAGGGACCTGCAATTAGATATGAAGTTATCCTTGTCCATACGTATTGTTTTCCCTTCCGATTTTCTTCATTACCAGTAAGCCATATTTTCAAAGCTGACCTTCTGAATACAAAGGCTCTTGATAGGTACCCATTTCATGGTACAAGGTACAATTTAATAGAATCTTAAGAATTAAATGTTACTGAAAAACAAAATGCTGGGAAACAATGCATTCAGCTAGAGAGATTTTTCTTTCTTTTTTTTTTTTTTAATTTATTCATTTTTAGAGAGGAAACACAGAGTAGGAGAGAGAGAGAGAGAGAGAAAGAGAGAAAGGGGGGAGGAGCTGGAAGCATCAACTCCCATATGTGCCTTGACCAGACCAGTGCAGGGTTTTGAACTGGCGACCTCAGTGTTCCCAGGTCGACGCTTTATCCACTGCGCCACCACAGGTCAGGCAAGAGAGATTTTTCATGAATAGAAAAGAATGCTTATCACTCAGGAAATCTGAAATTAGAACAAATACTAAAGTGGCTGACTAGTAAAACATATGCCTTTAAGGCTCAAACCCTATAAAAACACAATAACTAGCTGACAAAGTATTTATTTTGGTTTCTCTGCCTCGGCTGATATTAGACTAGGTAATAAAGCTTCTCATCTTAACTACTACTTTTCATTCTCATCATTCACTGTGTTTCAATTCAGACCATCAATCAGTCAACAAAATATTCCCTCCTGTCTAAAATTTTCAAATGCAAAGTGACTCCTATTAATGTTATTATTCTTCTCTTTGCATCAAAAATTCTATAGGTACCCACAGAATTCCACCTTCAAGGTTCTCCATCTACCTTTACCACCTTCCATGTCTATCTTACTATTCTGAACTTTCCCTTAAAAGTTAATTCTTTCCCCTGAAGCCTTTACCTCCCTTCTCCCCTCCAGTTCCATCAAGGTCTGCAGGAGTGGAAGGCTGTGTGGCAGACATCTCCCCACTGCTAAGATTCGAAAGATCAAGGCAACGTTTTGGGGTTCCTCTGTTGAGACATAATAATAGCACATCAATATTCCCATCGTGATGTAATATTCCTAAAAGGCAAAGAGCATGTTATCCTCAATTTGAAACACCCCTCAATGATTACCACATAACCTGAAAAATGTCCAAATAAATCCAATTGCTTTCAGAATTATTTCAGTCTCAGCTAAGAAAAATCTCCTCTTTTCCCTACTCCAATAATCTGTACTAATTTTTCTCCTCATCAACATACTGAGACATTAGGGGTTTGTTTTGTTTTTTGTTTTTGAGAATCAAAATTTATTGACTGAAGGGGGTCTTGACCCCACATCTTCTGCCCTTTACACCATGAGCCCACAGATTTGATTTCTCCCTGGAGTCTCTAGTGCTCCTCAAGTCTATAACTCTCCAATTGTGCTAGCTGAGACATTACGCCATGGTACGGCCAAAATTTAAAGTACAATAACATTAATGGTTTTTTTTGTTGTTATCGTTTTCTACAGGGAGAGAGAGAGTCAGAGAGACAGTCAGGGACAGACAGGCAGGAAGGAAGGGAGAGAGATGAGAAGCATCAATCATCAGTTTAGTTGTTCATTGATTGCTTTCTCATATGTGCCTTGACCAGGGGCCTTCAGCAGACCAAGCGACCTTGGGTCCAAGCTGGTAAGCTTTTGCTCAAGCCAGATGGACCCATGCTCAAGTTGGTGACCTCTGGGTCTGGAACCTGGATCCTCCTCATCCCAGTCGGACGCACTATCCACTGCGCCACCACCTGGTCAGGCTAACACTAATGTTAATACTAATTAAGTGACTAACTCATATAATGCAATAGAGTTTCCAAAGACTTTTTCCAGACCTTAATAATTTAATATATTATTTCAACGTTACAGAAAAGAAGCCTGAGAGTCAAAAGGGTCACACGGTTAGTCAAGGCCTAAGACATAAACTCTGAAACTGTTTAGCAAAGCAAAGAAGATACGGTGTGAAAAGAGGATTTACCCAGACAAAATGCTTAGGTTTGCGGAACCAGCAGAGAATTTGTCCCCTGGAGTTCTAGGGAGATCTGAACAGGTGGTAAAAGAAGTGTCTCTCTCCAGGAGCAGGTTTAAGATCTTCCTCCGATGGGACCGGAGACTGAGTCCTGCGCCCGGACTCCCCGCCTCTCTTGTGGATGAAATGAGCGCTGCAGACATAGCTTCTGACTCCTCACTGAGAAGAAATAAAACCTAGCTAAGCGGAGAACATCACGTGCACAGGACATCACAGACCTCCTCCAGCCTTCCCAGGAGCGGCAGAGTGGGCCAGTATTGGAGGGTGGGCACCTCCAAACGCTCGATCACAACTTGGCTTGAAGGTTAAATCGCACTTGCCCGAAACGGCCTGGTTTTTCCCTTGGAACCTGAACTTACCTAGGGGAAATCCCAGGACTTGAAAGCGGGAATGGGAAGGCTTTGAATTGTTCGGAGCCACACAGCTCAAGGCTCCTGACCCGAGGACCCTAATTTGCTACAAAACCCGAGGTCCCCTGAGTTTCCGTCTGTGGGCTCTGACTGCGGGGGAAACGGGTCTCCGTGATGCCGGCGGAGATGGCTCCCGTCTTACCTCAAGTTTCAGTCTGAGATTTACCTTCAGGAGAAAGGGGCGTGGGGGAGGGGTCAATGACAAGTGAAGACTTGAGGAGAATTAAAGGAAGTCTGGGGAAAGGAAGCAATTTTTTGCTTCTCGACTGAATTGGCTCGGGTCAGGCCTTGCTCCTTCTTTCCTCGGACGGCAGACGTTAGTGCCTCTGAGCAGGAATATCAACAGCCACAGCCCTAGATCGTTTAAACCTCCCGCCCTCCCAATAACCTAGCCTCTAAGCTTCGTCAGCCAATCACCGCACGCCCTCTGAGATCCTTCCCCCCTAAGCCAATCGTTTGGCTCGTACATCACCCAGAGGCGTGAGCTTGCGCTGGAAGAAGCACAATTTGCCCCGCCCCGGAGCCAGAGCAGGATGCCGATTGGCCTAACGGCATGCGGCCGGAGGCTTGGCAACCCCGCCCCACAAGAGTCAGGAGCACCAGTGTCTTTCCCTGTGGCCAATCACCTCACCCTTCTTGAGCTTTTTTCCCTTTGCTCAGCCCCTTCGACCCCGGGAGATTTAAATTGCTCCTCGGTAGGATTGTCTACTCGTTAAGTTAATACCTGGAGGAATAAGTTTGGGTAGGAGGGTGTTTTAGACGTTTCTTTTTCCTTGCTTCTTTTTCACGTATTATACGGACTTTTCCCACTTAGTTTGCTACCTGCCGCTGGAGCATGCTGGGACGAGACGGTTGTGCGTATTTATGCTAAGCGGTATTGGCCCCTTACAAGAGCTTTTCCAATGAGATCTCCCTTTTAGCGTGCAGCTCTCTAAGACGCTAGGTTATGTAAGTAAAGGAAATTCCTTTTCAGGGAAAGCAGGGAGTTGAATTATCTTTTGGCATTAATCCTTATCACAATCCAAAGGATCTCAAAATTTGGTTATTTATGGAAATTTGAACATTAATTAGATAATAATAATTCTTCATTTTGGGGACTTGCTTTTAAATATTCCTCTGGGAGTGGTGGTGGGTATAGATAAAACAAGACTGGCCATGAGTATTGGGTGGTGGGTAACTTGGGGTCCAATATATCAGTGCTTTCAAAGTTTAATCTGCATACTGATCACCTGGAGATCTTGTTAAAATGCAGATTCTGATTCAATAGGTTTGAATTGGGGCCCAAGATTCTTCTAACACGCTCCCAACTAATGCTGAGTAGTTGATATAGGGGCCATACATTGAATAGCAAAGCATTATCATGCTATTCTCTTTAGTTCTCGGTACATGTGAACTTTAGCATAATAAAAACTTTAAAATAAACTCAGAAGCTTTAAAATACAGGCCCCTAAAATGATTCAATAGGTCTAGAATAGGGCCCAAGAATTATCAAGG
Organism: Rhynchonycteris naso; assembly: GCA_037038555.1. Lineage (NCBI taxonomy): Eukaryota > Metazoa > Chordata > Mammalia > Chiroptera > Emballonuridae > Rhynchonycteris > Rhynchonycteris naso. Next base: position 99,877,292 of record CM073003.1, read on the forward strand.
TCCCCAGGTGCTACCCATGCAAATGGCTTGCAGGCTACACTTTGAGAAACAAATCAGAAATGCAACCTTTATCTTTGAGAAACAGTAAGCCAGAAAGAAATACAACCGTTACCTTGTATCAGGATCTTGGTGGTGGTAAGGGTTGAGAGATGCAGCAGTCTAGTCATCCGTAGAATCTGCTTCCCCAGAAAGGAACTGTGTGAAGACCCTTGTCCTTTGGTATAGAGATGGTGAGTGTGGGAGTCAGCACAGAGCCCTGCCATGCCAGGTGAGTTTGAAAATCAGGCAGCAGATTAAAGGGTGTGGGATGCATTGGTTTCTGCTTTGATAACTATAATCACACTTCATGCGGCCACTATATACTTCCCCGCAGGTGGGAAGTAGAGACAGATGAAATTGTCCTACACCGGCGGCAAAAGCAGATAGATTATGGCAAGCGCACACCTGGTTACCAGTGCTTTCTGCAGCAGGTCCCCAAGTGAGTGCAGTTGTGGGTAGTGGCAACAAGAATGTCAGTCCAATATCTTTGGTTCAATTCAGTTGGTGGCAATATGCTAGAATCTGAGTGCTCTCACAAATACTTGCAGTATTACTAAAACAAATTCTGCAATCTAGCCCTAAGATTAAGTTTCCAAGATTTTTTTTTCAAGTGAACAAGTTGTATTTTGCCCATAAGACTTTTCTTATCCATGTGTCCTAATAAATTTTTTCTTTCCAATCATTTTTACCTCATGCTGCCAGCTGACTTGGGTAACTAAAACATATTTGCCTAATTACATGTAAGTTTATATGCATACATGCAAAACTAAATAAATGAAAAGGTAGAATGTGTTTGAAAGGGATGCCAAATACTGTCTTTTACATCTTGACTTCTGAAACAATTGGAATATTTAATTTACCCTTCCCAGAAGAAAGAATATTGGGGAGTTAAGTTTGAAGTATAATCTGATTTGAGGATACTTTTTGTTTTTGTTGGATTGAGGCATTGATCATACCATATACTCAGAATCCCTAATGAGTCTTTTGACTCATTGTGATAAGCAGTAAGCTGTGCTCCTTCACTTTGACCTCAGTCTGACTCATATTTGTTGTTGCAAGGTCACAACGAGAGCCAGGACTTCATCCTCAAACACCAGACAAAAACAGGAGGTACAGCCGCCGCTCTTGGGATGCCCAGATCAGGCAGTGGAGAAGAGCCCTACATTCCTGGGACCCCCCCAGCCAGCCTCTGCAGGGCAGGGGGGATGAGGGGTATGTGCACTATTTCTGGTTCCTTTCTTGAGTGGGTAGATTGAGGCCTACCTCTCCCCGTTTTGCAGATTTAACTTTCACTGGCTGAAAAGGGACAGTCTCAATGAGATGCATGTTCCTCTGACTCTGCTGCCTTCCTAGGCAGGGAATGAAGAGTCTCTTAAAAGCAATGGATCCCATGCCTTTGGACTGGCTCCAGCCCCTGGAACAATCAGAGAATGTGGTTGGAGACCAGAAGGAAACCCAGGTAATAACTTCTGCTGAAACCTGCGGGAGTAGGGTCAGAGATGGGGTCTGGTCCATGAGGTCACAATTAAGATGAAGTTCAAGGTAGTAGTACTCCAAGAACAAAAGAAGGAAAATGAGGCAGCGGGAAAGAATACCATGACAGAGTAAAAGAACTTGAGAACTAAATGTGGCATAAGGATATTTAATTATAGTTTTTAATGGGGGGAGTTGGGCTGCACTGGGGGCTATGTTATACTTGATGAAAGAGGCATAATCTTCTTTTGAAGTGAAGCCTTAAACCTGACTTGCAGGGTTTATTTTCTAACAACTTCTTTCAATGTTTTGCAAATGAACCAATGCTAACTTAACTTCACATATTCAATCATTTAACTTTAGTAAGTAAGCATGATTAATAATAAAAGGGGAATCATCTTAGTTGTGAAGACGAAGCACTTTAGAGCCTCAGACTGTTTTTAATACTGCCTTTCTCCACCATATGGGCAGTCACTTAACCTCTCCAACCATTTCATCTATTAAATAAGGAGATTTTTTTCATTTGATGATTGTAAGCAAAAATGCAAATACGTATTTATTTAATTTAATTTTTTTGTGACAGAGTCAGAGAGAGGGACAGATAGGGATAGACAGGAAGGGAGAGATGAGAAACATCAATTCTTCGTTGTGGCTCCTTAGTTGTTCATTGATTGGTTTGTCATATGGGCCTTGACCTGGGGGCTACAGCAGACCAAGTGACCCCTTGCTCGAGCCAGCGACCTTGGGCTCAAGCTGGTGAGCCTTGCTCAAACCAGATGAGCCCGCGCTCAAGCTCGCAACCTCAGGGGGTCTCGAACCTGGGTCCTCCACATTCCAGTCCTACGCTCTATCCATGCATCACCACCTGGTCAGGCGCAAATACATATTTAAAGCATCTAGCACAGAGCCTGGCACCTAATAAGTGTTCTACAACAGCAATTCGTAGAAACCATGTCTCCTGTAACTTCACGGCCCCTGCCAGTTCTGTTGCCAGAGGGATATGTGCAGGGCAAGGAAACGTGAAGTACATCTTCCCCTCACCCCACTTTCTTGTTAAGTACCTAACTTTCCATCTACTTTTCAGTTTGCAGACTCCATGACTCCCGACGTCTGACTCCTTCCTTCCCTGGCTTTGTGAAGATTCCCACCACTGGTTCTACTTTTGAACTGATCACAATTACTTATCTGTCCCAGACTTGAGTGGGATACAAAATACAGGGAAACCATATCTTTCAGGAGACTTGCTGCTAAGTGCAGCAGTGAGGATTTACCTGTATGAATGCCACTTTCCCATCAATTAAGAAAGAAATCTAAAATTCTGCCCTACAGGACGAGGTGAAAGAAAAATAATAATAATAAAATAAAATTTCTGCCCTGGCTAGATAGCTCAGTTGGTTCGAGTGTTGTCCGGGAGCAGAGACATTACCAGTTCGATTTCCCTGTCACGGCACATTCAGGAGCAGCTCGATGTTCCTGTCTCTCTCCCTTCCTCTCTCAATAAATAAATTAATTTAATTTAATTATGCTCTACAGCTATCACAACATGAAAGCGTTGTTTAAAATCTCTCCTTTTCCATGATTTGCTTGTCTCTCTAAACCTTTTTTGAGAAATGAGACTCAATTTACGAAAGAACCAGAAACCATCTAGCTGCTCCCCAACCTCTTTACCTACTACGTCTATATTCATTCACTCTCCTCAAAAAGGACTTAAACTTTGGCTGAGGTGGGAGGTGGTGGCAGTAGTGGAAATTTAATAAAAGGTGGTTTACTTGAAGAGGAAATAAAGCACCAATCAACATCTTTTCCCCATCTTCCTTTTTCCTCCCTCCGGGTCTTAAGGAAAGTAGTCCAGCTGTAACCACCGTACTCCCCCACCCCCACGCGAGCTACAGAACCGCCTATGATGTCATAATCACAATCCCATTACCTCATCCTGTTGGGGGGGGGGCGGTGCGTAGAGGGAGCAGGAGGAGTGAACAGCCCTGGGCCCTCCTTAGCTTTATCAAGTGTTTTGGGTGAGGGCTAATTACAGAATCAAATGGAAACAGCTTCCCAACTGTTATAAATCCTGGATTTATAACGTTCGAGACGAACCGACCGCTGCAAGAGGGGCCTCCTGGGACTCAGAGCAGGCCCTAATCGGCGCTTGGACCACACTTCCCAGAAGCCTTCACGTCGCGGACGGCTCCTCTGTTGGGGGAAGGGGGATTCCTTCAGAGAGGCGGCTGTAGAAGGTGAGACCGGAGAGCAGGTGAGACGGACCGTAGCTAATTCTTTCACGCGGCCTAAACTGACCAGAGGGCTTTACTTGGGCCGAGATAGAAATGAAGGGCGAGGGCGATGGCTTTGTTTACCTTCGTCTGACATAGCCTCCCCCGCGGGGTTCGAGATAGCCCTCCAACTGGGCCCGGCCATCTTCAGCAGTATTTTTTGGGGGGGTGACTCAATAGTGAGGAAACCGCTCTCATCCTTAAATCAAAGAGCTAAGCTCCTTCCTGACAGCGCTACCTAAGAAAGACTTTGAGAGAAAAACGAGGTGGGTCTCGAGCCTTCGCGGACGTTTCAGGGGGACTCTGTGTACCGTAGAGATTTCTCCACTCTCCTGAGAGGCCGGTTGGTTCGCGCCGGCGCTTTTTAAGGGCACCGTGGGGCGAACGGAGCGCTCAGAGCTGCTCCGGCCGCGGCCCTGGTACGGGTGGAACCGCGGTAGGTGGCGAAGGGCAGGTGGCGCTGGGGCCTCGGGGCGGGCGTCTCAGCCGTCCCTCCCTCCTTCCCTCTTCCCTTCCCCCAGCCCGGCCGCTCGCGCGGCAGGGCCTCGCTGGCCGCCTCCGCGGGGAGAGCACGGGACCCAGTGGGGGAGGGGGTGGCGGAGTGCTAAGTCCCAGACCCTCTGCATCCCCTGCGTCCTGAGTTCGCTTCGGTGGCCTGGTGATAGAAGGTAATTGGGAAGAGGGGAGCGACAAGGCCCCTAAGCGAACCCTGGAGCCCCCTCCAGGGGCCAGTGGACTCCCCATGCCCCACCCCGCGGGGACAGGCTGGGCAACCGAGTGAGAGGTTGAAGATTGGTGAAGATTGGAGGGGGCCTAGCCTTTTGCTTCTTCATCGGAGTGGGGGGAGGGGTTCTCCCCACTTGTCACCCCTGTCCCCACAAGAGCCATATGGGGGAAGAGCAGTCAGACCCCTACTTACCTGTTCATGCACCTCCCTGCTACCCTCCTGTTTTCCTTCAGTCTCGCCCAGAGTTGTGGGGCTGGGACCTGGGGGAAGGTCCCCAGGGGATTTGTGACTCTCCTCCCTTCTAGCCTGACTTGATCCTGGATATTCCAGGTTTCAGCACAACCTTAGCATCTTCGAAACCCGAATGTCAGGGGTCACTGCCATCCATTTGGGATGGGCTGAAGGTGCAGCCTTTATTTGGGGGGCCTATATTGGAGGGAAAGCCTGGATTGAGAGTTGGGCCTGGTGGGGTTGTGGGAAGGGCCTAGCGGCCTGCTGCTCTGTGCAAGGCTGAGCCCCGTGCCAGTTAAGCTGAGAAGTTTTAACTTGTTTAGTGAACGTTCAGTGCTATCTCTGCCACTCAGACAAGATGGAAGGGGAAGGAAGGCGGCAGGAGAGGGCTTACACTTTTTTCTATGCCTGCTTGAGAAAGAGGAGGCCCCTCGCGGAGCTGGTTTGCCTTCTTTTGTGTCCTGGTTTGATTCCTTATGGCTTCCGTTCTGTTCCCCCTCTCAGCCTGGCCTGTTTTAGGAAACTCAGGCTGAGAGTATCAGTTGCGTGGTGGTAGTTGCATTGTTCCAATTACCACTGTGTGTGGCCACATCCCAACAATTAAAATGCAGAAAAACACGAAATCACTCTCTTAACTTGATCCCAGAGAGGGCTGGGAGTTTGCTGTTTGGCCAAATGCCTCATGAAAAGCTTGAAAGAGTTCACTTCACTCTCTGCTCCTCATGACTGGTCAGCCTGAAGCCTGGAGTCTCTCTGGGGTAAAAGCCTGCAGTTAGCTTCTCTCTTTGGTTGATCTTTGAGGGTAGAGTTAAGAAACCAAGAGCAGAAGTGATATAAGCTATAGCTTCTCCCACAAGAACATAAAGGAAGCAGCTGAAGCAAGCTCTCAGGAAGTTGGAACTTTGTTAAGAGTTATAATAACAATTATGCATGAAAATGATAGTTCACTATTATGATGATCGACTTCTCCCTTACCTTTCTTCCAAGAAACTCTAAGTATATCCATGTGTATTTCTTTGCTCTTCCTAGTGGCCTGCCTCCCTCTGAGATAAGAATGAGGTAGAGATGACTCCCTTTTATTCTAGAAGTAGAAAGAGATCTTGCCCCCAGGGTCACAGAAGAGCCCTTTTGGGCTTCTCTTGGTATTCAGGTGATGGAGGTTGGCATCTAACCAAACAGATAAACTCGTTTGCCTTCGTCTTGATATCATCACTTGTGGCATTCTGAGGCTTTGTAGAGCAACAAACGGGAGGGGTGAGAACAGCCTATGTGGACTCCTGGTTTGTACAGGCCAGATGGTGTGCTTTTTACATTTTAGTATTGTGTTAAATTGTTTGTGACAGATTAAGATTATTCAGCTTGTTTTACATGGGTAAACTGAGACCAAGAAAGGTTAAATGATTTGCCAAAGCTGCCACAGCAAATTAGATCAGGATTTAGATTTTTTTGATAGTTTATTCTCTCTACTAGCAAATGCTGCATATACCTGCTGGTGAGCTGTCTACCTGCTGGTCATTTCTGGGAATAGGCAGAATAGTATGGAGATACTAGGTTAACTTTCCCTCCTCCCTTCAGTAAGGCCTTGAGGCAATTATATGGGTTTAAACCTGTTTTCTGATAGAATTAGTCTGTTCCTGCCAAAATTGACCTGAGAAAGAGTCTTAATTGTATTCATGGTTTTGAGTCAAATCAGGCTAAAGACTTAGTTGAAGGAAGTCACAGAGTTGTTCATAACATCCGTGGAGTTGAAATGTAATTGGAATAACCCTGGTACTGTTTCCTTATCCTCTTCTCATTTTTTAAAAAAATATATGTACTTTCTGTTGGAAAACTATAATATATCATCTGGTCAGGCTAAGGAAGAACTTAAAACCTTGTTTACTATTGTCTGAAGTAGAAAGGCATTTCTATAACCACTGCTTCTCCATGTTCCCTATTAATATTTCTATAGTTTAGGAAAAGGATACCTCTCTTTGCTTCTGACTGGAAGATAAAGAAAATATTGGGCTAATCAGGATGGAAGTACCATTTAATTATCCCTCTCTCTCACTTGAGCTGTTTTCTAAGTGGTGCTGGTATTCTGAGTAGACAGAAGAGCATGAACCAGGTGAGGAGTGGCAAATAGGTTTCTACTTGCTTGCCAACTCCAGTTTATTTTACTGGATATCTGGACAGCCAAACTGAGAATGTGTCTGAGGTTGTGTTTAGGCTTAGCAGGAAAGAGCTGTGATCAATTAATGATGTCTGCCAGGGGCCTGGCATAGGGATGCTGTGGTATGTGTGCCATGCATTTTCCATCTCTGGACCAGGAACATCTCTAATATCACTTGGGGCTGATCCCTCTGTAATTGGCAGACTCAGCAGGCATGACTGGAGAGGGAAGTCCCAATGGTGCTAGAATGGTGCTGCAGTGGCAGAAGACGGCTCACGAGTGAGTTCTGGAAGAACAACAGGGAAGACATCCATCATTTGCTCCAAAGTGTGCAAGTCAGATCCTGGGGAGAATCATGATAACCCTGATCACTGAGCAGCTACAGAAGCAGACTCTGGATGAGCTGAAATGCACACGCTTCAGCATCAGTCTGGTAAAAGACCAGTCTTCCTGCTTCTCCACGACCCCCTCCCCCTTTTTTCAGAGGCTGTGTGTTGCTACTTCACCCTTGTCCTGTGCAATATGAGTCATGGTACTTGTACTGGAAGAATCCACTAAAAGCTCAAGAAAACGAGCCCAAAAGGAAGGGGGCAGGGATTTTTTGAATGATAGAGAAGGGACACCAAAACTTGGGTGGAGAAGGGTTTGAGATATTGGAAGATGTGCATTATTTTACTCAGTAACTTCGGGAAGGCAAGAAGAAAACACTTAAGTGTCCCTAACATCCTTATAGCCCAGGTATTGCAGGGATGAGCTGAACAGGGCTTCTTGGAAATCTGTGTCCTGAACCTGAATCATGATGGATATTCTCTCTCTCTTAGCCTTTGTCTGATCATGCAGACATCTCCAACTGTGGGAACCCTTTCCAGCTTGTGCCTGGTAAGGTATTGTGTATGTTTGCATATATGTGTGTATGCCCGTGCTTCCGTCCACATATTTCTTTTATTGGTTTCCAGTGACCAGAAGTAGGTAGCCTACCTCCACAACTTTGTCGCTACGGTGACCTTCTTAGATGGGCACTTGTCTCTTTTACATATCATTATGTAATGTTGAATATTTCCTTGTTTTATATAGTTTTATATTGCGCTGTAGGGATGTACCATAGTTTATTTAACCAGCCTTTTTTTGTTGCACATTAGATTATTTCCAAACTATCATAGTGAATAGCCTTGTATATATGCCATTTTGCACATGTGAAAATGTATCTGAGGTATAAATTCCTAGATTACTAATTAATCAAGGGATCTGTGCTCAGTGGGGCATTTGAATGGAAGCATCACTGTTGTACAGCCAGAACTCTAACCTATGCTCTAGGCTGTGGTGCAGTTTGTTTTCTTTTCTGGGATACCTGGCAAGGGAAGTTAAGTTGACAAAAGCATCTTCAACTTCTTCCTCTGATTTATTAATTACTTTCTGAGAACCAGGTATTAGCCATAGGTGCAGAACAGAACACAAGGTCTCTGCCCTCATGGAGGTTAGTAGCAGGCAGAACTGTTGACCAAAAATGTCAAGTGTGGGTTTTCTCCATCATCAAGTATGAATTCATATACTTATCAGTTGTTCCAAATGTCTAGGCCCTGCAGAATTGCGGCAGCTTGCCAGAGGAACTTAAAGTAGGCCCTTTGTCACTTACTGAGCTGCCTCCCGAAAGTTAGAGTTTTGGTTAGAGTGCAGTGAGGACCATTCCTTTCAGTCCATTTCCCCTTGCACCTCTCAGCCCCCCAATCTGTTTGGATTTCAGAGCAGGCCGAGGGGAAGGGAATCAACTTACATGAGTGGACAGATGCAGGAACATGAGTGGCATAAAGTCTTAGGGTTTCCCAAGCACAGTTCTACCCTCAAAAGCCTTTTACATCTTGTTTGCCCTCCCTAGGAATAAAAGTGTTCTTGTTCCAGTGTTAGTATATGTGCTGCCGAAGCGAGCACTAAAAGTGATCTCTTACCTGTCTGATTACCTCTTACTCCTTGGCAGCCCCAACTGCTGTCTTGGTGCTGTTGACAAGTAGGAAAGGGGAAAGCCTAAGGAGGGGAAGCACAGGCCTGCTTTTCACAATCGGGTTGGGGGTTGAAGGACAAAATAGGTTTAGGTTGAGTGGAGTGAGAAATGAGCAGGACATACCGCACGTGCGCGTGCACGCACACACACACACACACACACACACACACACACACTTTCTGTTTTACCTTTGAGAGTGGCAAGGTGCTACATTAGAGTATATTTACAATTTAACGTGGTTGCTCATAACAGGCAGAATAACAGCAGTCAAAAGACCTAGCTTTAAAATCCGACCAGGGTTTGAATCCTGCTTTTGTCATTTGCTTGCTACACAACTTTAGGCAAGTTACTAGACTTCTCATATACGAAATGGTTGTAATAATAGTACTAACCTCAAGAGGTTTTTGAGAAACCTCACATAAAGTGCTCTTTGCGGGGCACATAGTAAGTTCTTGTAAGTATATTAGTTATTATTAATATTAGTTTTATTATGAATGCCTTCCAGAAGGTGCTTCCTGGAGGGGCCTGCCCCGCTGTTCCTGTGCCGAGTTCCAGGACAGCCTCAACCTCAGCTACCATCCCTCAGGCTTGAGCCTGCACCTCAGACCACCCAGCCGGGGAAGTTCCCCACCAGAGCAGCCCCTCTCCCAAGTCCTAAGCCCTGAGCCCCCTGACCCAGAGAAGCTTCCTGTGCCCCCTGCCCCTCCATCCAAGAGGCACTGCCGCTCACTCTCAGTGCCCGTGGACCTGTCTCGCTGGCAGCCAGTGTGGCGGCCTGCCCCCTCCAAGCTGTGGACTCCCATCAAGCACCGGGGCAGTAGTGGAGGGGGTGGGCCGCAGGTGCCTCACCAGAGCCCCCCAAAGCGGGTCTCCAGCCTCAGGTTCCTCCAAGCTCCCAGTGCCTCTTCTCAATGTGCCCCAGCCCACAGACCCTACAGTCCCCCTTTCTTCAGCCTGGCCCTGGCCCAAGATTCCTCTCGACCCTGCGCTGCCTCCCCCCAAAGTGGTTCCTGGGAGAGTGATGCTGAATCCCTGTCACCTTGCCCACCCCAGCGCCGCTTTTCCCTGTCACCAAGCCTGGGCCCGCAGGCAAGCCGCTTCTTGCCCTCTGCCCGGAGCTCCCCAGCATCCTCCCCAGAGCTGCCCTGGCGACCTCGAGGCCTCCGCAACCTTCCCCGAAGCCGCTCACAGCCTTGTGATCTGGATGCTCGAAAAGCTGGAGTCAAGCGGCGCCACGAGGAGGACTCTCGGCGGCTGCGGCCTTCCTTAGACTTTGACAAGATGAATCAGGTGGGACCAGTCAGACTAAGGAAGTATGGATGAGAGCAGAGAGACTCTGTTCTGTCTTTTACTTTTGAGCTGCCTTAGTTCCATCCCCTTCTGGCAGGTCCTCCCCCAGAGCTCCTTTCTGTCCAAGCTTTTACAAGTATCCCAGTTTGCCCAGGACTGTCTTGGTTTTAGCACTGAATTCTGAAGTCCCATGTCCTGTGAAACTCCTCAGCCCTGGTAGTCCCAGAGAAACAGGTGAGACCCATGTTAAACCTTCCAACAGGGATCCCACATTGTCCTTCTAGAGCAGTGGCTCTTAACCTTTTTTGAGATACCAAACCCACCAGTTTCATATGCGCATTCACCGAACCCTTCTTTAGTGATAAATAAAATATGGGTTTTTTTTCCAAATTCAAGACATAGGTATATGTTTTTTTACTGGTGCACAAAATGAGCCATGCATGAACATCACCTTGCTCAAAGAACAAAACCAACAAAGTGCATGGACTCACAACAAATTACAGTATTACTTTATTCTGGCCTCCGCGGCAGAGGCTTCTCCGAACCCCTGAGACCAACTCATTGAACCCCTAGGGTTCGATAGAACCCAGGTTAAGAACCACTGGTCTAGAGGCACTTTCCCTCTGAGAATGCATAAGCCACATAGTGCTATCATCACTGCCCCACTCCCTCATACTCAAGGCTGGTTTTGTCACTTGCCCTTTACTGCTTTAAATAGGTCTGGGACTCCTGGCCGAGTAGCTCAGTTGTTTAGAGTGTCCTGATACTCCAGGGTTGCAGGTTCGATCCCCAGTCAGGGCTTATACAACAATCAACCAATGAATGCCTAAATAGGTGGAACAATAAATTGATGTTTTTTTCTCCCTTTAAAAATTTATTGATTTGAGAAAAATGTTTTACATGGGTCGGGGAGAGCTTAAAACAGGCTGCTGCAACATTCATCTGTTGAGCAAATGTTTTTGACTTCCTGGTGTGAGTGCAGTTTGTCTTCTGCAGTTGTCTTCTGCACTTGCCCACTTTTTTATGTTCTAGATTATTGGGTCACAAACTTGAGAACTTACACATTTATTCACAGTGTCATTCATCCAACCAGTCAGCAAATATTTTTTATTTTATTTTTTTTTCAGAGACAGAGAGAGAGAGTCAGAGAGAGGGACAGAAAGGGACAGACAGACAGGAACGGAGAGAAATTAGAAGCATCAATCATCAGTTTTTCGTTGTGACACCTTAGTTCATGGATTGCTTTCTCATATGTGCCCTGACCGCGGGCCTTCAGCAGACCAAGCCACCCCTTGCTGGAGCCAGCGACCTTGGGTCCAAGCTGACGAGCTTTTACTCAAGCCAGATGGGCCCGCGCTCAAGCTGAGGACCCCGGGGTCCCGAACCTGGGTCTTCCGCATCCCAGTCTGACGCTCTATCCACTGCGCCACCGCCTGGTCAGGCAGCAAATACTGATTGAATACTTACTATGTACCAGGCTCTTACTAGGCCCTGGCAATACAGTAGTGAAATAGGCAGGTGATCTTCTTGCCCACATGAAGCTTATAAATGAATCTAATAGAAACTGTGGGCTCTTTCCTTAAAGAAATGTACATATACATTGAATTTTCCAAATTTATCAGAAAGCTCATAAACCTCACCCTAAAACCTGGACTTCTGCCTTCTAGGGTAACTAAGGGACAGGACAGTTTTAACTTTAAAAAAAAAAATTTTTATTTATTGATTTCAGAGACGAGAGAAAGGGAGGGGAGGGGAGGAGAAGAAAGCATCAACTCGTAGTAGTTGCTTCTCATATGTGCCTTGACTGGGTAAGCCCTGGGTTTCGAACTGACAACCTCAGCATTTCATGTCGCTTTATACACTGTGTCACTGCAGGTTGGGACAGGATACTTTAAAATGCAGCTTGGGCCACAGTGCTCTGGGATGTTAGTATTTTCTTTTGCCATCTTAACTTTGTTGTTTGTTTGACAGAAACCATACTCAGGAGGTGTCTGTCTCCAAGAAACAGCCCGGGAAGGCAGCAACATCTCTCCACCCTGGTTCATGGCCTGTAGCCCCCCACCCCTCTCTGCTTCCTGCAGCCCCATTGGGGGTTCCTCCCAGGTGCTGAGTGAAAGCGAAGAGGAGGAGGAGGGGTCCGTGCGGTGGGGGCGGCAGGCCCTGAGCAAGAGGACACTGTGCCAGCAGGACTTTGGGGACCTGGACTTGAATCTGATTGAGGAGAACTAAAACTGAGAGGCTACTTCCTGGGGCCACACAGACTGACTCTCTTATGGCTACTAACAAATGTCGAGGCCCCAAGACTGGGGGTCCAGCCTGGGAATGGGGGTGAGTGGAGGGCTCCGACTCAGGGCAGCCGGAAACCTCGCTCCAGGAAGCTCGACCATGCCGAGAGACTGGCTGGGACAAGATAAACAGAGCTGGTGGCGGGAGGGACAGCCCCAGAGCAGACCTTTCCCATGGCGGCCCTGAGTGTAAGTATCCCTGCCACCGAGAAAGCAACAGGCAGGGAAGGAAGGGGTCTGCTGACCCCAGCTCGGGGAATTTCACTAGCCCCTTTGCTTCAAAGGGCACTTGTGTCTTAGAATTTGGCCAGGGTGGGGGGTTCATTCAGCCTCCTCGGAGAAATTGTGTGAGAGTGTGTGTGCGTGCATGGGAGTATACTCGAGGAAAGGTGTGTTTGCGTAGCCTTAGGGAAGGAAGGCAGTTGCTCCGTAACACAGAGCGTTATGGTACCCCCAGGATCTGAGTTTTCACGGGACAGTGGGCTTGTTCAAGGAGTCAAAAGGAGGGCAGCAAGTTTTTCTTTTTTCTAAGTAGCTCTGGAACCAGGCTTATAATCCATAAGCACTACTGGCTCTGCAAAGGAGTCTCTTTGGGGGTACTGCAGGGTCTTTTAAGTGCTGTGACCTCAGCCAGTGGTTTTTTTCCTCAGGCCCACCCCCACCCCTTCCCTAGGTAGATTTAGTATTGGGGCTGGAGAGGGCTCTTCACATTGATTCTGAGCTGGCCTTTTTTTCTTATCAGATTGCCTAGGCTGTATACAACCTGCCTCTCTCACTCTAAGTAGATGCAAGCACATGTGGGTAACTGAGGCAGGGTTGAAGGGCTTCATCTCTTTCTTTCCCTCTTTACTGATGGGACCTTTTTCCCCTCACCCTCTGACCTTTGATGCATTTGGACTGCTGAACATTTAAAAGCAGCCTGTGATTGCTTTTTTTGTAAAGCAAGCAACCTCCCTCTACTTTAGCTGTTTGACTATTTGGATTTTCACATATTGGGCTTACCCAGAGTGGAGCGCACCTCTACAGGGCTGTGGTTGACGCTGGGTAGACATCTGCATCTGTGTTGTGTGTGTGGTGTGGCTGACCAGTAGGTGAGTATTCCTGCGTGTGTGAGTGAAGCCACTCCCAGGCTGGTGCTCTCCTCCTGTGCCCGGTGACTGCCCAGTGGCAGCTCCAGCTGCCCTTCACTCCCACCTGCTGCCAAAGTCCCTGTGCTAATGGGATTACAAATACAAAAAGTGAAAAAAATTTTTTCGTAAACTTTGTTTTATATTAAAAAAAATCCATTAAGTCTGTGTGTGTGTTAAACATGAGGTCCTGCCTCTGTGGCTGTGTTTGAAAAAATAAAGTTTTATTAGAATAATCCATTTTCCCAAGCAACTTTGTGTACAACAGTGTTTTCTTCCCTTTTCCACAAAGAAAGGCAAGAAGGAAGCAGGGAGGCCAACTAACTCTTCTAGACCCTTCCTCTATGGCATGGCTGGGCCTTTGCCCTTTGAGGGAAGTATCTGGTTCCTAGGCCCTTTGTGGCCACAGCAGTGATATCCTATGGCCCACACTTCTGTTAAGGCCTTGGTTATTTCTGGCACTTTGGTTTGGTCTGTTTCACTGGTACTTATTCTGTCTCCTTTCCTCTACCCTCACTCTCACTTCCAACAGGTTGAAGTCAAGTGTTAACACATTCTAGCTCCCTGAGCATGTTTGACGGTACAGGCAGGGACTTGTCTAGACTGGTCTGTAGGCTTTGGTAAGTAGGGGAAAGGCAGGAATCTGTTTTTTAAAAAATTTTCACATGATACATCCTGGGAGATGGAGATTTAGTCATCAGAATTCAGATTCCAAAGACCTAGGCAATTTATCCTAAAAATGCTGCTTTGTAAAATTATCCTCCTAGTAGAGCTCTTTTGCCCTAGAAAGTGATATTTTCCCTAATGCTTTAATTTGGGATGTTTATTTGCTGAAAGAAGCTGTGTGCCTCACTCTTTCTTTAGACCTTTTTATTCCACTCTTCTCCCTACGTTAGCATTCTTCCAATGTGTGTGGGTGAAGTGTAGTTGCTTAGAGATCCAGGCAGGAGCCTCTGTCCCTAAGGCATAGCCTTTCTTGACCAGTTTGGTGCTGACTTGCCAGGCAGCAAGGAGTCAAGTTGCTTAGCCTCCGTCCCAGTTTCCTACTTCAAATTGGTGGCACTCATCATTGAATACCAATGAAGTGTGCAAGAGGACAGTATTGGCTTGACTACCTGGAGCAGGAACCTTTTTTTTTTTTACAGGGACAGAGTCAGAGAGGGATAGATAGGGACAGACAGACAGGAACGGAGAGAGGTGAGAAGCATCAATCATTAGTTTTTCATTGCCGTTGTGACACCCTAGTTGTTCATTGATTGCTTTCTTACATGTGCCTTGACCGCGGGCCTTCAGCAGATCGAGCAACCCCTTGCTGGAGCCAGCGACCTTGGGTCCAAGTTGGCGAGCTTTTGCTCAAGCCAGAGGGGCCCGCGCTCAAGCTGGCGACCTCGGGGTCTCGAACCTGGGTCTTCCGCATCCCAGTTCAACAGTCTATTCACTGCGCCACCGCCTGGTCAGGCTGGAGCAGGAACCTTTAAGTGATGAAAATAACACTAAAGAGAGCAGGAGTTGTCACCTGCCCTGGAAACAAAGGGAGGGGCTTAGAGGGATGGGCCAATGGCATGTATTTAAAGAAGCTCAACATTACAGGTTTTTTATTTCTTCAAAAACTGTTTTGTTTCATATGCTATTTGAGCAGGGTTAAAATTTGAACATCTAAGATAACTCCCCACAACCATTTTCCTTTCTGTTCAATTTTATTTTTTATTTACGGTTTATTTACTGTGAGGCCAAATGTGATTTCATTTATCATTCCTGAAGTCCTAAAATAGTAAAGAATGTAAACTCACTGAGGGCAAGGGTTTTATTTAGTGTGGTCCCCAACACTTTGAAAAGTTACTGACACATGAAAAGTGCTTTGCCATATTTGTTGAATGCATTTCCCACCTTTGCCTGCCCATCCCGGACTTAGGCACATTTCTGCCTTTGGTGTGATTTCTGCCAGCTTTGAACACTGGGGTAGGTAGTAATTAGAGTTCCACATGGGAGAAAATTCCAATGGTGAGTTCTGATAGAAAAACTGCAAGGCAGCTAGGTCCTGTATGGATCCACCCTTGTGTCACTCCTACTAACTACAATGTGTGGGCCATGTACTTTAAGAGGTGTCTCTTGGCCCTGCTTGGGTTGCTCATTTGTTAGAGCATTGTTCTGATACGTCAAGGTTGTGCGTTCCATCCCTGGTCTGGGCACATACAGCAATCAATCAATCAATGCATAGCAACAAATTGATGTTTCTCTCTCTAAAGTCAATAATGATAATTTTTTAAAAAGTGTCTCTTGGCCCAGGAAAACATTTTTAGGCCTCAAGTTAGCTATGGGAAATGGAAGTTCCAAGGAATAGGGACAGAAAAAGTCCAAGGAAATGGCTGCTTGGTGCTCCACAGGATTAGATTAGTTCTAGATACTTTCCTAGATGTTTTGTACTTTTACTAAAGTCAATAGTTGATGCCCACTCCCCACCCCTGCCCCCAAACTTGGTTACAAGCAAAGTAGGTCAAGGTTGAGACAAGGTTATGGGTAGATTACTGGATAGGAGGCACATTAGTCTTGGAGAAAGAACTAGCTACTGCTCTTTACTGTCTGTAGGGCAGATCTGTGAAAGAAAAGCCACTTTTAGGATAACAATCATGAATTATTACTAGACCGTTAATCTTTCTTGTGTATATACTCAAATCTCTGTATCCATAAGACTTTGGAACCTGTGCTAGACTCTGACATTGCCAACATTAAAATGATTGAGGTTTCCCATTGCCTGCTATGAAAACAACCTAAGCAAAAGTTTGTCTCTCAGCCCCTTTTCTAAAAGAAGCTATCAATCTCCCACACTTAATGTGAATTTAGATTGAAGCAGTAGGGTTTTCTTTGTCTTCAGCCCCACTACCATGGTAAGATGCGGCACTATTACTGAACCAGAGAAAAGAATTCTACTATTGGTCTCTTTCCTATTCCCCTAAAAGTTGAATTGAGAAACACCTGGACTTAATATCATTGGCGACTTGGAAGGGGAAGGAGCTCTAGGCGTTTAATCAGAATACCAAGATGTTTGAAGCTCTCTGGCCTTCAGCCAGTGGAAAGAGTGGCATTATCACATCCAATGGGTGTAACATTCGTCAGCTGGAATGGAACCTATGAAGTCCTGGTAGTATAGAATGAAATGGTACCATTTTATGGGCCAGTGAGAATATATTGCTTGATGGACCAATGGGGAGAAAGTTTCCTAGAAGACAATGATAGAAAGGGTAGTGCGTGTTTTCAGGACAGAAAATCAAATTAGAGTGCTAACTTCTCAGCTCAAAACATTCACTCTCTAGGTACCTTGCCCCTCAGCCCCCACCCCAGTAAAAGTCTTGGGTGCCCGAGGAGGGTAAGCTAAAGCCTTCTCAGATACGGGACCCCATTGAAAGAAGGTTGGGGCCAAGATGGTGCCCCATGGGACTGAAGGGCCCGCCCAGTTCCCTACCCCTGCGGAAACTGCAATTCCCCTCCTTGACGCAGGGGGCACTGCAGGCCTCGGGGACGTAGGGGCGGAGCGCTGCGAGGGGCCCGAAGCTGCCACCCCGCTCCCGAGCGCGGGGGGCGCTGTGCGGGGGCCCGGGTTGTGGCTCCGCTCCCGGCCACCGGGGGCGCTGCGCGGCGCCGGTGGTTGGTGGTGGCTGTTGGGGGTGGGGGGGTGGGGGAAGCCGCGGCCGCGGGTGGTGAGGAGGGAGGCCTTTCGGGCGGATCGGGTGCTCGGCGGCGAAGGTGGTGGGAGGCGGCGGGCGGGAGCGAGGGTCCGGCCGGCCCTGGCGATGGCGGACGCAGCGGCCTCCCCGGTGGGCAAGCGTCTGCTGCTTCTGTTCGCGGACACCGCGGCCTCAGCTTCGGCCTCGGTGCCCGCGGCGGCGGCGGCAGCGGCGGCAGGCGGAGATCCGGGGCCTGCGCTGCGCACTCGGGCCTGGCGAGCCGGCACGGTGCGGGCCATGAGCGGGGCGGTGCCCCAGGACCTAGCGGTGAGTGGCGGCCGAGGCGGGCACTCGAGGCCGGGGCTGCGGGGCCTGCGGGCGGCCTCCCCGGGGGCCTTTGTGAGGGGGCGGTGGGGTGGGGGTGACCCAGTTCCGCGCCCCTACATCTCCTCAGCGCCCCCCACCGGCTCCTCAGCACCCCGAGTTCTGGCCGGCATGGCTTCCGCGTCGGGGTGCGCGCCCAGGTTTCCCTCGGGGGGCGGCCAGGCGCCAGAATCTGCTGCCTCCACCCGGCAGGCCCCGCCTCCTGAACGACCCTTTTCCAGCTACCCCCCCCCCGCCCCCCGGGAGTAGGCTCCCGAACCCTGGGCTCTCGGGCGCCTCAGAGTTCGGTCGGAGCTGCCGCTACCCCCTGGAAGCCGCGGACCTGTAATCCCCAGGCTCTCTCTGGAGACCTGCGCCCTGCTCCCTTCCCCCGGAGCCCCGGCGGGGCGGGAATGTGGGCAGTTGTGAGAGGCACAGAGGCCGCAGTTGGAGCTGCTCGGGGCTTTTTTATCTGGCAGCTACTTCCTCCTTGTCTGAGCCGGCCTCGGCCTGACTGTCTCCAGAAAGGCCAGCTATCGGGACTCTGTCGGGCTCGGCTCTCCTTGCCCTTCTGGGTGACAGAAGCTGCAGTTGTGGCTGACTTTGCTAAGTTTGAAATCTGTCTTAGCAGCTGAATGGGGCTGCTGGGTGGTGCTTTTTTGCTCTCAGCTCGGCTACTCCTCCAGTCTTGGGAGAGGTTTTGTTTTGAAAGTTTGTGTTGCGGCTTGGCTGCTTTTGAATACTTGCCTTGGTGTATTTTGTGATTAAAGTTGGTCACTAATAGAACTTAACCAGGCTTCGGGACCATGATGTGCTGTTTTTGTTAATTTGGCGGCAAAAAAAAACCTGTCTTTGAACTTTGGCAAGCCTCTTTGAGTTCCTCCTTCTGATAGCGACCCTACCTTCTCTGTTGAGATGAGGCTGTGAAAAATAGGATTCTTTTGGAATGTACTAGACTAGGAGGCAGAAGGTAAATTTTCTTGGTACATGCTTCTGCAGATTTTCGCTATAAACGCGAATTCATTTTATGAGATTGAATAGTAATATTGTAGGTTTCTGGTATTACTTTTTCTATTGATCAGCGGTATTAGCCTCTGCCCTCGCCCCCCAATATGCAAGCTTTATGGGTGTTTTGATTTGTGGCCAGTTTAGACTTTGCTTCTGCTGTTTGAATTCACTTGCTCTGATATATCTCCATGCTAACTAGGAAATGACTGCTTGGAAATTTATAAGGCAAATTTGTATTAGAAATATAAGGGTGTGATGATGATGATTAAGGAGATTTGCATTTAAATTCTGTGCTTTCTTTAGAAGACTGCTTTCTAAGTTGTAATGGGGGAGGTGGCCCTCTCAGATCCAGTAATTTACACCCTTGAATGCAAAACATACTTAAGATCCATCATTATATGCAAACTTTGACCAAAGGCCTTGCTTTTCATTCTGAATTTTTTATACTCTAGTTTCCTCCATTACATGAATTGCTAATGAGCTCTGCACCTGAAATGGCTACCCATTTACTTTGTTGTTTGCTTGGCTCCCTACAGGCAGAGGTTTTTGAAGCTCACTGAGATACTGGACACCTATTAAGCCAAATACTGAATAAGTTTACCATTGGGCCTCTGGTATTTGTTTTTCAAACCAAGTAAAAGGTTGCAGTGAATCTTTGATACTGAGGTCTTGCATGGACCTGTATGCATATAGAAGCAAAGGCAGACTTGGGTTTTGAGAATACATTATGCTTGTATAAATCAAGGGACAAAGATGAGAAAACAGCCACAACCAAACTTAAAGCCTTTAGAAATTTTGACCAGCTTGCAAAACTGCTCAAGAATTGTTGCTATGATGAGGACAGTGATTAGTATAGATCAAAACTGGCCGTTTGTTTCCCTCTTTCATTGAAGAGCTTTTCTTTGGCCCCTGGAAATGTGGGCCTTTCCAATTTGCACCACACACCGTAGTAAACACAACCGTCTTCCAATCAAAAGTGTTCTTCCTGTACTTGAGGGTGGAGTTTGCAAGCAGCTGGCCTGTGATTGGGTAGATATTCTTTCAGTTACGTTTAAGATGTTTTCAGGCATGCTTAGTTTTGAGTAATGCATGGCAGGGCGCCCCCTGTTAAGGATGAGTAATTGAGGGTTGAATGAATGAGTTTTTGAAGTGATTGAAAACACTTCTCAATTTTAGGCTCCATTAACATCCTCTTTCTAAATACATTTTCATTCAGAAATCTTTCAAAATACATCCTGATTCATTTAATGAACAGTTTTTTGGAAAACAATACCAAAGCCACTTACTATCATAAGGTGAAATACGAAGAAAAGGAAAAGGCAGGATTCTGTCATTCGGGAATTTTGTTGATAAGGGTTTACTAGGTGAGCATCTTCATCATCAAAGCCATACTGACAACTACTAAGATTTTTAGATTAAGTAGGAAAACAGCCACCCCCCTTCATGGAAGAGTAGTTTTATTTATATTTCAAAATAAACCTGTTTTCTTTTGTCTTGTTGTAAAATTAGTTTAATGGATTTATATGTATTTATCTCTCTCTTTTTTCTTAAGTAAGAAGGGGAGGCAGAGAGACAGATCCCACATGTACCACCCAGACTAGGATCCACTCAGCAAGCCCCCAGTGGAGGGGGTGCTTTTTCCATCTGGGGCCATTGCTCTGTTGCTCAGCAGCCGAGCTATTTAAGCACCTGAGGTAAGGCCATGGAGCCATCCTCAGTGCCCAGGGCCAACTTGCTCCAACCGAGCCATGGCGGTGGGAGTAGAAGAGAGAGAAGTGAGAGGGGGAGAGGTAGATAAGCAGATGGTCACTTCTCCTGTGTGCCCTGACCAGGAATCAAATTGGGGATTTCCGTACTGCAGGCTTATGCTACTGCTGAGCCAACCGGCTAAGGCCATATGTGTTGATCTCTAACTCTTCTAAATTGGTGTCCTTTTTGTGTTCCTGAATCATTATTGGTCCATGTAGGTTGCATAGACCTTGGGATCTTCACAGATGTTGGTATGGTTGATTTAAGAAAAAAAACAAACCTGGCCAGGTGGCTCAGTGGATAGAGTATTTGTTCTGACACGGAAGTCAGTCAGGGCACATGTGAGAAGCAAACAATGAGTGCACAACTTTTAGTGAAACAAGTAGAACAGTGAGTTGATGCATGGTCTATCTATCTTACTTTCTCTCTCTCTCCCGCCTCAAATCAATGGGGAAAGTGACAAAAAATACCAAAAAAGTGAAATTTCCTTTTATTTCTTTTTTCTTTCTTTCTTTGTTTTTTTTTTAGTGATAGGAGGGGAGGCAGAAAGACAGACTTCCGAATGCACCCTGAGTGGGACCCACCTGGCAAACCCACTAGGGGCCATGCTTGCAACCAAGCTATTGTGCCTGAGGCAGAGGCTCCCGGAGCCATCCTCAGTCCCTGAGGCCAACTCTCTGGAACCAATCAAGTAATGGCTGTGGGAGGGGAAGAGAAGGAGAGTAAGAAAGAGAAAGAGAAGGGAGAATATGGAGAAGTAGATGGGCGCTTCTCCTCTGTGCCCTGACTGGAAATTGAACCCAGGACATCCACATACCAGGCAGATGCTTTACCACTGAGCCAACTGGCCAGCGTAATTTTCCTTTTATCATTGTAAAAGCAAAACTTACATTTTGTAAAATGTCAAACAGCCAAAAGTATATCAGGAAAAGCCAACAGTATTCATCTTTAACCAGCTCCCACTTACCTAAGAAGACTTTGCTCATCTTTCTTAATATTGGTACAAAGAAATACTATAAAAACATTTATTCATGTATATAGGGTTACTTTTTTTTCCCCCCATAGGGTTACATTTTTTAAGTAAATGGCATGCTACACAATATCTACAGCTTACTTATTTTCTTTTTTCCATTTAACATTATATCCTGGGCATTAGTACCTGTACATTTTAGTCATCCTTTTGGATAATGACATTATATTCCATAACATGGCTGTGCCATAATTTATTCAATTGTTTTCCCTTATGATGAACATTCAAGTTCTTTAAAGTTTTTGTACATATCTCTTCATGAAGTAATGGCTTTTGTTTCTGTAGTTCAGCCATCCAGGTGTGGGATTGTTGGGTTAAAGAGTATATATATATATATATATTTTTAATTTTATTAGGTAATGCCAGGTTTTTTCCCAATAAGATTAGAGTATTTCATACTCCCACTGACAGAGTATGCATGCAGTACTTGTGTCTCTTTAACTCTCGTCATCACTGGTGTCATTGTCTTTGTCATTTTTGGCAAACTGAGAGACAGGGAGGAAGGGATGAGAAGCATCAACTCCTGGTTGTGGCACTTTTAATTCATTGATTGCTTCTCATACGTCCCTTGACTGGGGGGCACCAGCCAAGCCAGTGACGCCTTGCTCAAGCTAGTGACCATGGGATCATGTTTATGATCCCACACTCAAGCCAGCAACCTCAGGCTTTTGTACCTGGAACCTCAGCATTCTGGGTTGATGCTGTATCTACTGTGCCACCACCTGGTAAGGCTATATCACCATTCTTTTTCTTTTTAAATATATTTATTTTAGAGATATATTTATCTCAGAGGAAGAGAGAGAGGCAGGAGAGAGACAAGAACATCTGTTCCTGTATGTGCCCTGATCGTGGACTACACTGGCAACCTCTATGCTTTGGGACGATGCTCTAACCCAGTGGTTCTTAATACCATTTTTTTTTAAGCTTTATTTATTTATTTTTTACAGGGACAGAGAGAGGGATAGATAGGGACAGACAGACAGGAACGGAGAGAGGTGAGAAGCATCAATCATTAGTTTTTCATTGCTGTTGCAACACCATAGTTGTTCATTGATTGCTTTCTCACATGTGCTTTGACCGCGGGCCTTCAGCAGACCGAGCAACCCCTTGCTGGAGCCAGCGACCTTGGGTCCAAGCTGGCGAGTCATTTGCTCAAGCCAGATGGGCCCGTGCTCAAGCTTGCGAGCTCAGGGTCTGGAACCTGGGTCTTCCGTATCCCAGTTCTACGCTCTATCCACTGCGCCACCGCCTGGTCAGGCTAACCCAGTGGTTCTTAACCTGGGTTCTGTCGAACCCTAGGAGTTCAATGAGTCTGTCTCAGGGGTTCGGAGAAGCCTCTGCCACGGAGGCCAGAATAAAGTAATGCCGTAATTTGTTGTGAGTTCATGCACTTTGTTGGTTTTGTTCTTTGAGCAAGGTGATGTTCATGCACGGCTTATTTTGTGCACCAGTAAAAAAAACATACACCTATGTCTTGAATTTTGAAAAAAAAGATCATATTTTATTTATCACTAAAGAAGGGTTCGGTGAATGCGCATATGAAACTGGTGGGTTCAGTACCTCAAAAAAGGTTAAGAATCACTGCTCTAACCAGTCGAGCTATTCTCCCAGGGCTATATCACCATTCTTTTTTTTTTTTTTTTTTTTAATTTATTTTTATTTATTCATTCTAGAGAGGAAACACAGAGTGAGAGAGAAAGAGAGAAAGGGGGGAGGAGCTGGAAGCATCAACTCCCATATGTGCCTTGACCAAACCAGTGCAGGGTTTTGAACTGGCGACCTCAGTGTTCCCAGGTCCACGCTTTTTCCACTGTGCCACCACAGGTCAGGCCCTATATCACCATTCTTAATGGCTTCTGGGAAGAGTTCCCCCATCTTCAGCCTGTATAAATATTCTTCAAATTTTCTTTCTAATATCTTCATGTATTTATTTTTACTTTTAGATCTTTGGTCCATTTGTAATATTTTTATTTTTGTAAATGGCGGTCCGGGGGGAGGTCTGACATTTTTTCTACAGTGTAATACATTGTGGCAGCACCAATTTTATTAAATAAACCATCCTTGCTGTATGGTAGAATTAAATGATGCTTTCAGTAGCATTAATTTGTTTTGAATGTGTTATCTGAGTTATATCAGCTATCCAGAACTGGCAATAAGGGTGAAAACATATCTGTCTTATTTTTTATCCCTTAATCTTTCATCTTTATCTGAGAGAAAAGTAGACTCTAAAATACTCCTTTCCTTTGATTTGAGATAATGTAATAATTGTAGCAGTGTCCAGGCTAGTACCATTTTTCTTCTACCTGAGAGTTTTCCAAGAGGAGTGAAAGCGTATCTGCCATTTATTTATTTATTTATTTAACATCATCTTCCAGGCTTTCCTCTTTGTCTCAGGTTAAGTGGCCTTCAAAATAAATACCTTTCTACTTTTCTGGTTCTCTAATAACTATAGTCAGGTCTATTGTACTATTGTACATGTTTCTAGTGTACAATCTATTAGTATTTATTCTCAACCTTTGTTCAAACATAGAACTTCATCCCTAATTGAAATGGGAGTTTATGGCTTTTAATAATTAACATTAAATGACATTTTCTTTACTCTTAATTCCAAAATTTAAATAAATATCTGAGTGATGTCTGAGATCATGTTCTGTTTATTTAAGTAAATAGAATATGTTTTTGTGAATCAGTGTATGATTTAGAGAATTTTAAATAAAACGAGATTTTTACAAAGTAATATTTAACATTTAAGTCTGAACTCCCTCTAAGCACACTTTTCATCTTAACTCTAACAGCAGGAAGGTCTTATGTTTGAAACATTGAACCACCATTGAGTTTTTCAGCCACTCAACTGTTTCATATAGTTTTTCTTTTTTTAATTGATTTGAGAAAAGAGATAGGAGAGAGCTAGAAGCATCAACTCATAGTTGCTTCACTTTAGTAGTTCATTGATTGCTTCACATACATGCCTTGACAGGGTGCCTCAAGCCAAGCCAGTGACCCCTTGCTCAAGCCAGCAACCTTTGGGCTCTGGCCAATGACCTTGGGATCATGTTAGTGATCCCCACACTCAAGCCAGTGAGCCCTCATTCAAGCTGGTGACCTTGGGGTTTCGAACCAGAGACCTCAGCATTCTGGGTTGATGCTCTTATCTACTGTGCCACCACCATCAGGCTGTATAATTCTTTTTAAAAATAAAAAGTTTGTTTGCTTACCAGGTAGTGGTGCAGTGGATAGAGCATCGGACTGGAACGCAGAAGACCCAGGTTCGAAACCCGAGGTTGCTGGCTTGAGTAAGGGGTCACTCGGTCTGCTGTAGCCCCCCAGTCAGGGCACATGTGAGAGGGCAGTCTGTGAACAGCTAGGGTACTGCAACGAAGGGTTGTTCCTTCTCATCTCTCTCCCTTCCTGTCTGTCCCTATCTCAGTCTCTCTGTCTCTGTCACAAAAATAAAGTTTGTCTTATATGTGTATAACTTTTAGTAACTATTTTAATTTGTCTTTGTATTCTGTTTCAGCACTATTACACATTATACACTGGTCATTTTGTCTAGCATCCTCTCCCTTTACTAACACAATTAGATCTTTCCTTTTAATTACTCGTTTGTTTCTAAGAGCTGCTTCACTAACTCCCCACCTGCCAAGGGCTTATTTCTTTCTTTAGTTCTCATTTCCTTGGTTCTTATCCCCAACTTGTTCTGGTTGATTTAATTTCCCTTCTACCCTCCTGAATTGTGGGTAAGTAACACGGCACTTTCTGTTGTTAGTGATTTTCTCAACGACAGCTGGGGTGGGCTGCTGTAGGCTTTGCTTCCACAAAGCCTGGGGGACACAACACCTGTTGCTGCTTCTCAGTTTTCCACTGCCTTTGACAGGTTGGTGGTTTTTAACCACCCCCCCACCCCACCCCCCACACTATTCCTATTGCCAGTGTCTTTTACCCTTGTCTATAGAAGGGTAAAACCTGCCTGTTTATTTAGTAGTAACTTGTATAGTACGACCTTATGGTTTTGCAAAGGTAGAAACTCAGTTTTTTGTGTGTCTTCAGGGGTAATCAGGCCCTAGGGGACTTAGTTTCACTAACCAAAGTCCCTGGAGACTGATTTGTTTTCTTTTTAATTTTTATTTTATTCATTTTAGAGAGGAGACACAGAGTGAGAGAGAGAAAGAGAGAGAGAAAGGGGGAAGGAGCTGGAAGCATCAACTCCCATATGTGCCTTGACCAGACCAGTGTAGGGTTTTGAACTGGCGACCTCATTGTTCCCAGGTCGACACTTTATCCACTGCGCCACCACAGGTCAGGCTCTGGAGACTGATTTGTAAATCCACATGTAAGGTTATTAATTTACAGTGGGGAATATACCTATCCAGAAATCTACACAGAGTCCCCTCCTGGTTTATTCAAGAGACCAGAATACAGATAAGGATACTTGGCGTACAAAGAAATCAGACAAGGAAAGTTGGTGTTCCCAAAAGAATATTTACTGCAAGTAGTCCTAATTTGGTTATCTTCTGCTTCCCTAGTTCTTTGCAGTTTCCATTGTTTCGTTCCTCCTTTACCCTTTGCTTTTTTTTTTTTTTACTTTTATTTTTATTTTATTCGTTTTAGAGAGGAGACACAGAAAGAGAGAGAGAAAGGGGGAAGGAGCTGGAAGCATCAACTCCCATATGTGCCTTGACCAGACCAGTGCAGGGTTTTGAACTGGCGACCTCAGTGTTCCCAGGTCGATGCTTTATCCACTGCGCCACCACAGGTCAGGCTACCCTTTGCTTTTAGTGTTGTCATCCATGGAAATCCTATAAAGAGAAAAGAAAGCCTATTCTACGTTCCACCATTTCTAGAAAGCCTTTCTGAATTCCCACTGTTATTTTCTTCTTTTTTAAAAGAATCTCATTTATTTATTGATTGATTTTTAGAGATAGAGGAAGGGAGAGAGAGAGAGGCATATCAATTTGTTGTTCCACTTATTTATGTATTCAGTGGTTGATTCTTGTATATGCCCTGACCAGGGATCAAACCCACAATGTTGACACATTGGAACAACACTAACCTACTAATGTGCTTCGTTTGTTTGTTTGCTCCTTTAGCACTTTGTAGATACATCTTTTGTAATATTTAATTTTCTTGTTATAGATAAATAATAAAATATATAACATCTCTTCTACTAGATTGTAAGTTCATTAAGAACAGGGGATACCTGACCAGTGATGCCGCTGTGGATTGAGCATCGGCCTGGGACACTAAGGGACCCAATTCAAAACCCTGAGGTCGTGGCCCTGGCTGGTTTGCTCAGTGGTAGAGCATCAGTCCAGCATGTGGAAGTCCCAGGTTCAATTCCGGATCAGGGCACACAGGAGAAGCGACTATCTGCTTCTCTACTCCTCTCCCCCCTTCTCTCTCTCTCTCTCTCTCTCTCTCTCTCTCTCTCTCTGTCTTTTCCCTTCCCACAGCCATGGCTCAGTTGGTTCAAGTGAGTCAACCTCTCTAGCTGAGGATGGCTCTGTGGAGCCTAAACCTCAGACCCTAAAAGTAGCTTGGTTGCCAAGCAACAGCCCAAGATGGGCAGAGCATCTCCCCATAGGGGGCTTGCTGGGTAGATTCTGGTCAGGATGCATGCAGGAATCTGTCTCTGTTAAACAGCAACCAAAAAAACCCTGAGGTCACTGGCTAGAGTGTAGGCTCATGGGCTTGAGTGGGCAGCCAGATTGAGCATGGGATCATTGACATAATCCCAAGGTCACTGCCTTGAGCCCAAGAATGTTGGCTTGAGGCCCCCAGTCAAGGCATGTATGAGAAGCAATGAATAACTGAAGTTGAAACAATGAGTTGATACTTACCTTTCTCAAAAAAAAAAAAAAACAAAAACAGCCCAAACAACAGGGAGTATGTACATGTAAATTTTTTATTATTTTTTCTTTGTAGTAAGAGACAGGGGTAGACAGACAGGGAGAAAGATGGGAAGAATCAACTCATAGTTGCCACGCCTTAGATGTTCATTGATTGCTTTCTCATATGTGCCTTGCTCAAGCCAGCGACCATGGGGTCATGTCTATGAGCCTGTGCTCAAGCTGGATGAGCCCAAGCTCAAGTCACTCAAGTCGACTACTTCAGGGCCTCGAACCTGGGTCCTCCTTGTCCCAGTCTGACGTTCTATCCACTGCGCCACTGCCTGGTCAGGTCCATTTAGTTGTGTTTGATTGATTGCTTCTCCCACATTCCCTGACTGGGGATGAAACTGGTGACCTCAGTGCACGAGGATGATGCTTTACCCACTGAACCACATGGCCAAGGTTCTTTTATATATTTTTATGAATATGGACTCACTACTAATTTTTTTGTCTTGACATTATTGAGATCCTGTTTGGGACCCCAACCCAAGGTACATACATTGTCCATTGGTTTTTTTTGTTTTTTTGTTTTTTTGTTTTTTTTTACAGGTATAGAGTCAGAGAGAGGGATAGATAGGGACAGACAGACAGGAACGGAGAGAGGTGAGAAGCATTAATCATTAGTTTTTCATTGCCATTACGACACCTTAGTTGTTCATTGATTGCTTTCTCACATGTGCCCTGACCGCGGGCCTTCAGCAGACTGAGCAACCCCTTGCTGGAGCCAGTGACCTTGGGTCCAAGATGGTGAGCTTTTTTGCTCAAGCCAGATGGGCCCGCGCTCTAGCTGGCGAGCTCGGGATCTCAAACCTGGGTTTCCGCATCCCAGTCCAAGGCTCTATCCACTGCGCCACCACCTGGTCAGGCTGTCCATTGGTTTTTGTGATTTACCTCTGGGTTGTTAAGTTGGAAGCACTGAGTGGTTTTTTTTTTTGATTCTTGAGTAATTTATGCCTATTACACAAAATGTAGGGGGAAAGTTTTGTGTTTGTTTGTTTTGTTTTTTTTTTGAAAGAGACAGGAAGGGAGATGAGAAACCTCACTCACAGTTGAGGCACTTGAGTTGTTCATTGATTGCTTCTAGTAAATGCCTTGATGGCGGAGCAGGGGGGTGCTCCAGCCAAGCCATCCACTCCTGGCCCTGTGCTCAAGCTGCCAAGCCTGTGTTCAAGCCAGCAACCTCGGAATTTCAAACCTGGCCTGTGGTGGCGCAGTGGATAGAGCATCAGCCTGGAATGCTGAGGTCGCAGGTTCGAAACCCTGGGCAGTCAAGGCACATACAGGAAACAACTAGGATATCATGCTTCCTGTTTCTCTCTCTCCCTCTCCCTCCCCTGCCCCTTTCTCTCTCTATATATAATAAAATAAAATACTATTTTATTTTTATTTTCTTTCTTCTTTTTCCAAGTGAGAGGAGGTGAGATAGAGAGACAGACTCCCACATGTGCCACTATTAGGTTCCACCTGGCCACCCCTGTCTTGGGCCAATGTTCTGCCCATCTGCGGACATGCTGGCAACTTAGCTATTTTTAGTGCCAGAGGAGGAGGCTCCACAAAACCATTCTCAGCCCCTGGGGCAGATGCGCTCAGACCAATTAAGCCATGGCTGTTGGAGAAGAAGAGGGGATGGTGTGGAGAAGCAGGTGGTTTATCTCTCCTGTCTGCCCTGACTGGGATCCAACCTGGGACTTCCATACACAGGGCCGTCGCTCTACTGCTGAGCCATCCAGTCATTGCCGAAATTGTTTTAATAAGAAAAAAAATAGTTCCTGTAGTGTCACAACTGATCAGAAGCTGTTTAAATCTTGATGCTGTCTACTAATCTTTTAGAATTGTTAGAAAGTGAATACTGTATCTTCAATTTTGAGTTTTGCTTTTTCACTTAATATGGCAATTATTTTCCTGTATTATTAAAAACTTGTGTATTATGGATGTATGGCCAATGACTACTGCCGTCATGGCCATGCAGGTTCTCATTGAATTCAGGCAGACGGTAAAGAAACAATGGAGTCAATAAATGGTGGGCCTTTCCATTTATTACAGTCTTGTACTGGCAGAGAAGCAAATCGGCAGGGAAATCCACTTCCCTCTCTTTCAAAGCTCCCAAAGCCTCTCAGCTCTGATTCCACCTCTGCACTCTTTATCTTTCTGCCTTTCTGCAAAACCCAGGCTGGGACAAAAATCCCTTCTCCAGCAGACATTAGCAATACAACGGCCTCTCCCAAGCAGGAAGGTAATCTACAATTTGCAGTCTGCTGCCCTGAGGGCAAGCACCACAGCCTTTCACAGAGTACAGACACGTGGTGCTTTTTATTTTCCACAGGTAACACATTTTGCTTTCATAACTAAAAGGAAAACTATGAGTGCTCTGTAACAAAACCTTGTAATTTTTATTGACTGGATAATTTATTCCTTTTTAATTGGATATTGAATTGTTGTATATTTTAGGCTTTATCAGTAATTCTGTGAAGAACATTTTTGTGAATAAAATATTTTCTATGTTTAGGGTTATTTCCTAGGATTAATACCAGGAGTGTTATCATGGAGACATATACACATATTTAAGATTCTTGATATAACAATTTTTTTTAAGTCATACCAATTTATAATCTGAACAGTAGTAGTAGGAGTTTAAGGAATGCATGCTTATCAGGAGCCCATGGTCTACTAAGTATTTTGTGCTTTAATTTAATCCTGTGAGGTACTTAAAGTGTCTATTTATAGGAAAAGGAGTGAGGCTCAAAGAGGCTAAAGTAATTTGCTCTGGGCTACAAGCTGAGGAATGGGGAAGTTGGGATGTAAATCTAGATCTTTTTTTTTACAAGGACAGAGAAGAGTCAGAGAGAGGGGTAGATAGGGACAGACAGACAGGAACAGAGAGAGATGAGAAGCATCAATCATTAGTTTTTCATTGCTGTTGCAACACAATAGTTGTTCATTGATTGCTTTCTCACGTGTGCCTTGACCACGGGGCCTTCAGCAGACCGAGCCACGCCTTGCTGGAGCCAGCGACCTTGGGTCCAAGCTGGCGCTTTGGCTCAAGCCAGATGGACCCGCGCTCAAGCTGATAACCTCGGAGTCTCAAACCTGAGTCTTCCGCATCCCGGTCCGACACTCTATCCACTGCGCCACCACCCGATCAAGCGTAAATCTAGATCTTTATGATTCCACAGACCCTAAAAGCACTACATATGCTTGAGTGTTGATTCAGGTTATCCCTGTATTATTTAAGTAGTTAACATTTAATTTATTGAGGATGTTAGAAAGTAGAAAAAAATAGGGATAATTGGTAGAAAGCTATCTTTTTCTCTAAATGCACTGTAGTGAAGATGCACTCTCAGAAAGCTGTATCTTGAATAAGAAACCATTTAAAATTATTTTTTCTTTGAAAATAGATGTATTCTAGACATGCATTTATCCCAGCCCCCCTTGGCTATCAAGATATCCATTTTGTAAAATCATTTGTAACAGTTTATATTTGGAATGTATATAGGAAAATTGGAAAATATAAGAACCTTGGGAGTTAGTCTTATGTTTCCCTTGCTCTCAATTCAGTCTTATTTAGGTGTTTCTCATCTCTCTCCTGATAGCCTTGTAATTGGTCTTCTGGCCTTTAGTTTCTTCCCTTTGTAATTTATCTTCCAATCTGGTCTCTGAGTTAATTCTTTTTTGAAAATTTAATTACAGCCCTAGCCAGTGGTTCAGTGGCTAGCTGGTGGGCTCAGCTTATAGATGTCCCAGGTTCAATTCTGTAAAGCCAGTAGTCACGGCCACCATCACAGCCGCCTGACCCGTGCAGGTTCCCGTTAGATTCGGACAATCAGTAATGAAACAACGGAGCCAAGAACTGGTGAGCCATCACCTTTAATTCTAGCTTGTACCTGGCGGGCAAGCAAAAACATACACTGGGCTCCAAAACCCACGCATTCAGTGCTCACAAAGCTACTGATTTATCCGAGTTTCCTAGAATCAAAGGTTTCTAGCTCACCAGACTTATTCACCTGTTTTCTATCTCCTTCTCTCTACACAAACTGGCTTATCCCTCAGCACTCTGCCATCTTGGCTGCCTCCTCTCCTCCACATGGCCTTAATCTGCTCCCCTTTCTAATACTAACCTCAGGAACCAAGAGAGAGCAAGCTCCCGGTCTGTCCCAGTGCAGACTCAAAACCTTTAATCCAGTCTACAAACATGGAAGTCTCTGATACAAAGTCACTTATCTGAAGCATAATGGGAGGATTCCTCATGAGAGTGCACCATGCCACATCATCCAATCAGTCAAGGGTGTGGGGAAAAGCTTACTCTTAAGACTTGCACATGGGCAGCGCCATCTTTAACAAAGTGAGCATAATATATTTTATCTGCCCAACAGATTCCCAGTCAGGGTACATAAGAGAAGCAACCATCTGCCTCTCCCCCTCTCCCTCACCCCCTTCTCTCCCTCTTTCTCTCCTGCAGCCAGTGGCTCGATTGGTTAGAGCAGCCGTGGCCAACACTTTTTGCCCCCTGGGCCAGATTAGAAAGAAAACTTTTTTCACAGGCCTGACGAAATATTAAAATAAAAAAATGTTAACTACAAAAACAATTCGTTTAAGTAAAAATTTTATTATATAATTTGTTTATGAATAAATGTAAGTAATTTAGTACAGCAAATTAACAAAAAAACTAATGTGACGTGTTGAAGTGCTTTGCATCGCCTATTGTTTTTTAAATATCTGGCTCTGTACTTGTAGTAGCTATTCTTAATACAGCCTCCAAATGTAAATCATTCAATCTTGATCTTGTACTTTTATTTAGATTCATTAAAGAAAAAGTTTGTTCACAAATATAAGTTAAGCTGAAGATTGCTGAAGATATCGTAGTTTATGTATAACAATTTAAAAGTACCACTTATTGCCTGGCCTGTGGTGGCGCAGTGGATAAAGCGTCGACCTGGGAACACTGAGGTCGCCAGTTCAAAACCCTGCACTGGTCTGGTCAAGGCACATATGGGAGTTGATGCTTCCAGGTCCTCCCCCCTTTCTCTCTCTCTCTCTCTCTCTCTCTCTCTCTCTCTCTCACTCTGTGTCTCCTCATCTAAAATGAATAAAATAAAAAAAAGAAGTTATAAAAGTACCACTTATTTCCATAGTGTCTCGTGCGGAGAATATTAAAAGTTTAATTGAGGGCTTGTGTAAACTCATTACACGGGCTGCGGGCCATATGTTGGCCATGCCTGGGTTAGAACGTGGTCCCCAGTACTGTGGATAGCTCAGTTGGTCCGCAGGTCAGCCTCAGGCACTGAAAATAGTTCAGTATTCAAGCATCGGTCTTAGATGAAGTTGCCAGGTAGATCCCAGTCAGGGCACGTGTGGGAGTCTGCCTCACTATATCCCCTCCTCACCTAAAAAAATAAAAATTAACTATAAAAGTAAACTATAAGTACATATTTCAAAGAAAGAAAAGGAAACAACTGATAAGGCTATAAAACTATTACCTCTGGTCAACAGAAACCCCCCGATTTGGGGTGCAGTGAAGAAACTGTTTAGTGCAAATCAGATCAATTGTGATACAGCAAGACTGAAATACCTCGCCTAACCAGGTGGTGGCGCAGTGGATAGAGCATTGGACTGGGATGCAGAAGACCCAGGTTCAAGACCCCAGCTCCCCAGCTTGGACCCAAGGTTGCTGGCTCCAGCAAGAGGTTGCTCAGTCTGCTGAAGGCCCGCAGTCAAGGCACATGTGAGAAAGCAATCAATGAACAACTAGGGTGTCATAACGGCAATGAAAAACTAATAATTGATGCTTCTCACCCCTCTCCGTTCCTGTCTGTCTGTCTGTCCCTATCTATCCCTCTCTCTGACTCTCTCTCTGTCCCTGTAAAAAAAAAAAAAAAAAAGACTTAAATACCTCTTAGCTTTAGTGTTTCAGCTCAGCCAGGGAAAGGCAACCTTTGGTGGAAATGGAAATTGCACTCCAGGAACCAGAGGGAAGTTGGCTTCTAGAGACAGGAGCCCCTGCCCCTGGTCCCTGATTGGTCTGTCCTCATGCAAATGAAGATTCGAAGTTCTCTCAGATTGGTCTAAAAGGCAACTGTTTTGATTGATCATAATAGAGCTGCTCTGATAGGCCAGAGCTGCACAGCTCTGATTGGATGGGGAAAACTTAAGTCCTACTTGTTAGAATGGGATTCCAGGAACTTCTTTATAAGGGCTGCCTCCGGTGTGAAAAACAGTGCAGTCAGGCAGTTCAGCCGGAAGCTTCTCTTTGAAGTAAAGTTTGCAGGAAAGGCCCTTCTGCAGAGATGGCTACTTAGCTCTTTTTTATTATTTTATTTATTTATTTATTTATTTGTATTTTTTTCTAAGCTAGAAGTGGGAGACAGTCAGACGGATTCCCGCATGCGCCCTACCTGGATCCCACCAAGGGTGATGCTCTGCCCATGTGGGGTGTTGATAGCTTTGGCTGGAGCCATTCAGGCGCCTGAGGCAGAGGCTATGGAGCCATCCTCAGTGCTGGCACAAACTTTGTTCCAGTGGAGCCTCAACTGCGGGAGGGGAAGAGAGAGACAGAAAGGAAGGAGAGAGAGAAGGGTGGAGAAGCAGATAGATGGGCACTTCTCCTGTATACCCTGGCCAGGACTCGAACCTAGGACTTATATACACCAGGCCGACGCTCTACCGCTGAGCCATCCGGCAACCAGCCAGGGCTTGCTTGGCTCTTCTTTAAAATTTGAGCCCTGTTAGCCACCAGGAGCCCTTAGTGTCCTCTCCGCTCCCTCCAGAGTTCACACACCCTCCTATTCTAATCCTCCTCCTGTCCCCAATCCCCCTTCTCCCCACTAATCTACAACTTGCTCTTTTCCATATAATATACCTTGAAGGTGTTTTCATATTAGTCTATTAGATGTACCTAATTTTAAGAAACTTCTCTATATTACTTCATAGTATGATTAAAGTCTGTTTAACCTTTCACCTAATTATAAAATGAACTTCGTAATTTCTATTTTGATTTCCTGTTTAAACTGAGAATTGAGACATTTTTCTCCCCCAAATGGCAATATCTTTCTATAACATTTTACCATGTTTTTCCCCCTTCCTTACAACTGTCAATGGCTCCTGCAAAGTCTGTGACAGGGAACAAAACTCACATGTGGCTAGGACCGTGATGGTGAACCTATGACTCGCGTGTCAGCACTGACACGTAGCCGTATACCAGAGCGGTATGGGGCTGCATGCCGAGAAGGATGTTTCATCCTTGGCTCCGGCACGGCCAGGTGCAGAAGCCAAGGATAAAACATTTGCTGTAGTGTAGACACTCTGTGCCGGAGGTCTGTAGGCCGAAACATTTTTGTTATTTAAACTATAAATATCGTGAAATTATGGGTTTTTTCTCGAAGTGATACACCACCCGAGTTACGCTAGGTTTTTTGGCAAATTTTGATACACCAAGCTCAAAACATTGCCCATCACTGGTCTAGGAACTGGGCCTGTGAGACACAGCTGGGTGACAGACCAAAGGGGGTAGGGGGATTGGCAACCAAAGAGTATCCAGGAGTAGTCAACCTTTTTATGCCTACCGCCCACTTTTGTATCTCTGTTAGTAGTAACATTTTCTAACTGCCCACCGGTTCCACAGTAATGGTGATTTATAAAGTAGGGAAGTAACTAACAAAAAAAAATAGGGAAGTAACTTTACTTTATAAAATTTATAAAGCAGAGTTACAGCAAACTAAAGCATATAATACTAATTACTTACCAAGTACTTTATGTTGGATTTTTGCTAAGTTTGGCAGAATAAATCATTATAAAACAACTTACTATAATTAAATCTATCTTTTTATTTATACTTTGGTTGCTCTGCTACCGCCCATCATAAAAACTGGAATTCCCACTAGTGGGCGGTAGGGACCAGGTTGACTACCACTGGTATAGATACTGTCTTAAGATGCACATTAAAAATAAGTCAACAGACTGGGATGTTGAGGACCCGGCTTTGAGACT
The DNA here is from genome assembly GCA_037038555.1 of Rhynchonycteris naso. Classification (NCBI taxonomy): domain Eukaryota; kingdom Metazoa; phylum Chordata; class Mammalia; order Chiroptera; family Emballonuridae; genus Rhynchonycteris; species Rhynchonycteris naso. The sequence continues at coordinate 99,912,562 of CM073003.1, forward strand.
CTGAGATCTCCAGCTTGAGTGCAGGCTCATCTGGTTTGAGCAAGGCTCACCAGCTTGAACCCAAGGTCACTGGCTCGAGCAAGGGGTCACTCGGTCTGCTGTATCCCTGGTCAAGGCACATATGAGAAAGCAATCAATGCACAACTAAGGCGCTGCAATGAAGAACTGATGTTTTTCATCTCTCTCCCTTTTTGTCTGTCTGTCTCTCTCTCTGACTCTGTCTCTGACACACACACACACACACACACACACACACACACACACACACACAAAGTCAACAACAAAAAGGACACTGCTGGCAGAACAAGATATTTTTACCACCAGGTTTTAATTTATTATTTTTTTAACATGCTAATCAGAGCCCTTTACAGCTTGCTTAGTACTCTCTTCCTCCCAGAGCATTCAATCTGTTTTTATGTTTCTCTGCCTTTGCAACTATTGGAAAGTCTTTTTACCTTCTCTGCCAGAAAAATGCAGCTTGTTCTTTAAGACCCAACTTGTATACTACTACCTCCTCTGTGAAACTTTCTAGTTTCCCATGGCAGATTCCTTCTCTAGCCTAAAATAGCATGTTCAGATCTTTATTATTTCCCTTATTATATATCTCTAAAAATTTCTGTACCTCTCTGTTGGCTTGTCTGGGATGTAAGTCCCTTCTGCCAAGTGCTACCTTATTTACCTTGATATTCTTGGTGATACACACAAATATATAAGGCATTCTGTTTTTGTTGAGTGGGTGAATAAAATAATTTTATTAGTTGAGGTAAGAATGGCCTTAGGGTGAATCAAAATCCAAACTGATGATAACAGGATTACATGATAAAGATCAAGATTACTCAGATTATTGGCATCTGATTTTACCAAATTTAGGATAGCTTACTTGATTTTTTTTTTTTTTTTTTTAATGAAAGGCAGGGAGGCAGAGAAACAAACTCCCACATAGAACAGGATCTACCCGGCAAGCCCCTATAGGTAAGGTGACCAGATTTTAAAATTGGTAAAGCGGGACACCATTGACTGTGGGGGAGGGGTTCTTGATTAAAAATTTCTTCTATATCAGTGGTTCTTAACCTGGGTTCTGTCGAACCCTAGGGGTTCGATGTGTCGGTCTCGGGTTCAGAGAAGCCTCTGCTGCGGAGGCCATAATAAAATAATACTGTAATTTGTTGTGAGTTCATGCACTTTGTTGGTTTTGTTCTTTGAGCAAGGTGATGTTCATGCTCAGCTCATTTTGTGCACCAGTAAAAAAACATATACCTATGTCTTGAATTTGGGGGAAAAAATCATATTTTATTTATCACTAAAGAAGGGTTCGGTGAATGCACATATGAAACTGGTGGGTTCGGTACCTCAGAAAGGTTAAGAACCACTGGTCTATATGGAGCAAAAGAAATTTTCATAGAATGCAAAAATAGTATTGTAATATATTTTTTAAAATTTCAGCATAAGTACAATTTACAAATATAATACATTAAAAAATTATGTATAGTATTATTTTATTCTTTGGCATATTTCTCATTTGAGTGATTTTTTTCAGTAGATTGCTGTCGTTGTTTAAAAGGTCATGAAATTTTTCACAAGAATTTGTTAAATTATATTTCACACATAAAATGGCTTTCAAAGTCTCAACACTTAATTGTGATTTTTCTGATGTCCATACTTTATTTACCGTAGAAAAAAATGTATTCAGTCTCAGCATTAGTTCCGGGTAAAGACCGTGTATTCCACAATTTTTAGTGCGTTATTGTATGGAACATGGTTTGTTTCAAAAGGATGAAATATTTCTAACCGTTTGTTCTCTATTGTGATTTTTGCTGATGCCCAAGATTTAACCTTTTCCTTATCAATCTATTCTTTTAATAATGATACCTCATTAAATGATACCGGTTAAAAAGATCATTTTTTGAAATATTACTATATGGGAAATTTTGAGTGAGTCAGAGGGATCGGGTTACATGGTCCCAAAACCAATGCCAGAGCTGCACGAGTGGGCGGGAGCAGGCAGGGCAGCGCCCCGGGCATGCTCGCACACGAGCAGTCGCGCAGACTCCCACCTGGACTCGTCCTTGCGGCGGCTGCGCTCCCTGCATTCAGCCCCACCGCCCACTGGAGACCAAGTGGCTTGTGCCTCGCGGAGCCCGGAGCTGCACGCCGGCGTCCAGGACATGGGCCTATGGGTAGTTGGGGACTTGACAGCCGCCACCCCAGCAGGTACGTCCCGCCTGAAGTTCTTTGTTTCGGGGCCCGCACGGGGCAGCCAGCTCTTGCGGCAGTGCAGGCACTTCCTGGTCAAGGTGGGGTCTCCCCACCGAAAACCGTATATTCCCTCCCCGTTCTCCCACCGTTCCCTAGCTTTTCGTGCATTCTTTCCAAAAATCGGGACTTTTTTTTTTAATTTTCTTTATTCATTTTAGAGAGGAGACACAGAGAGAAAGAGAGAAAGGGGGGAGGAGCTGGAAGCATCAACTCCCATATGTGCCTTGACCAGACCAGTGCAGGGTTTTGAACTGGCGACCTCAGTGTTCCCAGGTCGATGCTTTATCCACGGCGCCACCACAGGTCAGGCTAAAATCGGTACTTTTTTAAAACGCCGTGGGACGCAGGACAAATTGTTAAAAATTGGGACTGTCCTGCCAAAAGCGGGACTCTGGTCACCTTATCTATAGGGCAATACTCTGCCCATCTGGGGGGCCGCTGCTCCTTTGTTTGGCCACCAAGCTATTTCAGTGCCTGAGGCCAGGCCATGGAGCCATCCTCAGTGCCTGGGGTCAACTTCCTCAGCAATGGCTGCGAGAGGGGAAAAGAGAGGGAGAGAAGGGGTAAGGGTGAAGAAGCAGATAGTCTCTTCTTCTATGTGCCCTAACAGGGGATTGAACCTGGGACTTCCACACATTGGGTGAAGCTCTACTGCTGAACCAACCAGCCAGGGCAACTTACTTGATTTTTTTTTTTTTTTTTTTTACAGGGACAGAGAGAGAGTCAGAGGGAGGGATAAACAGGGACAGACAGACAGGAATGGAGAGAGATGAGAAGCATCAATCATCAGTTTTTTGTTGAGATACCTTTGTTGTTCATTGATTGCTTTCTCATGTGCCTTGACCGCGGGCCTTCAGCAGACCCAGCAACCCCTTCCTCGAGCCAGCGACCTTGGGTCCAAGCTGGTGAGCTTTTGCTCAAGCCAGATGGGCCCGTGCTCAAGCTGGCAACCTCGGGGTCTCGAACCTGGGTCCTCCTCATTTCAGTCCGACGCTCTATCCACTGCGCCACCGCCTGGTCAGGCACTTATTTGACTTTTAAAGAATTTATTTTAGATTGACCTAGGTCGCTGAGGACCCAGGTTTGAAACACCGAGGTTGCCAGCTTGAGTGCAGGCTCATCTGGCTTAAGCCCAGAGTTGCTGGTTGGAGCATGGGATCATGGACATGACCCATGGTCACTGGCTTTAAGAAGGGGTCACTGGCTCATCTGCAGCCCTCCCCACCATCAAGGCACATATGAGAAAGCAATCAGTAAACAACTAAAGTGCCCCAGTAAGTTGATGCTTCTCATCTCTCTCCCTTCCTCTTTGTCTCTCTCTCACTAAAAAAAATATTATATGAGCCCTAACCAAGTAAAGTAGCTCAGCTGTTTAAAATATCATTCCAATGCATAAAGGTTGTGAGTCAGATCCTTGGTCAGAGCACTTAAAGGAGTCAACCAATGAATGCTTAATTGGGTGGAACAAAAAGTAGATGTTTTCTCTTTCTCTCAAATCAATAAATAAAAATTGAAAAAAATTTGTTTTGTTTAATGTCACTAAAACGAATTTAAATCACATATAGACCATAAAAGGAATTTTTAAATGAAAGCATGAGTTTTACCTCTAACTCTATTTAACTAATAAAATATCTTACATCTTGCCTGGAATGCTAAGGTCGGCAGTTTGAAACCCTGAGCTTGCCCGGTTAAGGCACATCTGACAAGCAATCAGAGAACAACTGAAGTGAAGCAACTATAGAGCCTCCCCCTATACACGCACAATCCTCTGTCTGTAAAATCAACCAATAATTTTATTTTTAAGTGAGAGAGAGAGGGACAGGCAGGGAAGGACAGACAGGAAGGGAGAGAGGTGAGAAGCATCAACTTGTTGTAGCACTTGTTCGTTGGTTGCTTTCTCATGTGCCTTGATGGTGGGCAGGGCTCCAGCTAAGCCAGTGACCCCTTCCTCAAGCTAGTGACGTTGGGCTCAAGCCAGTAACTATGGGGTCATGTTTATTATCCTAAGCTAGTGAGCCCACGCTCAAGCCAGTGACTTCAGGGTTTTGAACCTGGGTCCTCAGCATCCCAAGCCTGTGCTCAGTCTACTGTGCCACCACCTGGTCAGGCTAAATAAAAATCTTTAATGAAATATTTTACATCTTGTCCTTGAGTTCTAACTATGAAGTACTATTTGTCACTTTTACTGTAACAGAAAAAAATTTAAGACTTTTAAAAAACTCAGAACTGTTTTAGTCCTGTTCTGTTCACATCATCAACTTGCCTTGACCATCTCTGACTATCACCATTGATTTTTATTAGTTTATGTCCCTTGTTCCTGTCCTGGGGCTTGGTCATTACCATTTTACCAGTTCACATTCTTTGTGTTTTGATTCTTTACCTTACATGTTCTAACTCTTTCCATTACTCTTAGTTGGAGGTGAGGCACAGTTCTAGGGCCAGAAATAAGCCTCATTGTTAGGAAAATATGTTTACATATATCCACATTCCATATTGTTCTCAAAACAAATTCATATTGTTTGCTTGGCGCTGTTGTTTGATCCCAGAACAAACAGTAATGTGGTTGTTGTCAAAGAATACTACCATATTCTTTGCCCAGGCAGGATAAGAGATAATTGCTCTGAAATTAGGTGAAATCTGGCTTTCAAATAAATATTTCAGCTTTTCCCTGGTGTTTTCAGATACACTTTGTGATAATAGGATTCCTGAATATTAATTTTTTAAAGTTTAAGTTCTCATGTACAAAGAGTAAAAATTGTGACAGTTTTAGTACAATAACTTTTAGCATTGTTCTTAGGCTTGTGTGTTGGTATGACAGAATTTTGTGACTCGTGTTGATTTTTAAAGTGGTTGGCAGATTGGAATATAGCATCTACCTAGCTGTCCGTCAGTGTGGAACCCCAGCCACTAGTTTTCTTTCTTCTTTTTAAGTGATAGGAGGGGAGATAGACTCCTGCACTTACCTCAACCTGGATTCACCCAGCAGCCCCCTTCTGGGGCAGATGCTCGAATCAACTGAGCCACTGGCTGCGAGAGGGGAAGAGAAAGAAGGGAAAGGGACGCAGATGGTCACTTCTTCTGTGTGCCCTGACCAGGACCAAACCCAGGATGTCTACATGCTGGGCAGACATTCTATCCACTGAGCTAACCAGCTGGGGCCGCACTGGTTTTCTAAGTGATGCCCAGTAGAGTACTGTCACTCAGAGTCAAATTCAGCCTGGGCATTTAACATTCTATGTTCCTTTTCATGGACTGCAAGGTAGTCTGCCCTCTAGCCATCACCTTCTGCCAATATCAGTTTTGAAATCGCACTGCTGTTCTCTTGGTCTCCAATTCAAATCCAAGTCATTTTAAAATTTTCCTTTTTCTTTTCATCCAGATAGATGGTAGATAGAACTCATGGGTCACTTCCCTCCTAGACTCTGTTCCCACTCTAGGTCGTTGTTAAGAATGCACCCTAGGGGGCAGGGGCAGGTAGAAGACGTTAAAGGTGGGGGGTGATAAAATAGTGACTGACGGAAGGAGAATTGACTTGGGGTGGTGAACACACTACAATATACAGATGATGTTTTATAGAATTCTATTCTTGAAACCTATTAACAGTGTAATCCTAATAAATATAATAAAAATATATTTTTTAAAAAGAAAAGGAACCACTCCCTATTCCTTCCTCCCTCTAACCCATCTAAACCCACTGCTAGCTAGCTGAGTTTTCCTGAAACCAGCTGCTCTATTTATATCCTGACCTCAATTTGAACTCTTGAATAAGAGTTGCATATATACATATACACACATCTCCCATTGGCAGCTGAATAAAGTCAAAACTTTTATCCTAGTACTCAAGATCTTTTCCATTGAATCTTAGTCCTGTGAGCCTCTGCTCCCTCTCCTTCCCCACAGTGTGCTGAAGCTCCTGGCCTCCTAGAACTTGATGGAATGGTTTTGGCCTCCACCCGTGTCAGTCCCTTTGTATACCTGAAGTGACCTCTCCTACCTCTGCACATCCCCCACACTTGATTATTTTACTTTATTTCTGTTTATCTTAGAGCACATTATTGTCTAAGTAATGCTTTGCCTTTGACCAAACTGCTTTTGAATCCATTTACTTAACTTTCATAACCAGTCTATAAAGTAGGACAGATGTGTTTCTCTTATCATGGAAAGGAAGTCAAGACTCAGGAGGGCAGGGTAACTTGCCCAAGATTTTTGGGTTTTTGGGTTGTTTTTGTTTATAGCGAGAGACAGACACATAGAAAGAGAAAGAAAGGAGAAGCATCAACTCATATTTGCAGTACTTTAAGTTGTTCATTGATTGCCTCTCATACGTGTCTTGATGGGGGGAGGGGGGGATAAACCCACTCTCAAGCCAGATGAGCCTGTGCTGAAGCCCCGTGACCTTGGGTTTCAAACCTGGGTCCTCGCCTGACCTGTGGTAGCACAGTGGATAAAGCGTCGACCTGGGAACACTGAGGTTGCCAGTTCAAAACCCTGCACTGGCCTGGTCAAGGCATATATGGGAGTTGATGCTTCCAGCTCCTCCCCCCTTTCTCTCTCTCTCTCTCTCTCTCTCTCTCTCTCTCTGTGTCTCCTCTCTAAAATGAATAAATTAAAAAAAAGAAATTAAAAAAAAAAAAACCCTGGGTCCTCAGTGTCCCAGGTTGATACTCTATCCACTGTGTCACCACCTGATCTGGGATATTTTTAAAATATTTTTATCTATTGATTTTAGGGAAAGAGGAAGGGAGAGAGAGAGAGAGACAGGAATATCTATCTGTTCCTGTATGTTCCTAACCAGGGATTGAACCTGCAAGCTCTGCTTCAGGGCAGTGCTTTAACCAGCCGAGCTGTCCTCAGATTTTGCACTTAATATAGAGCAGTGGTTCTTAACCTGGGTTCTATCGAACCCTAGGGGTTCGATGAGTCAGTCTCAGGGGTTCGGAGAAGCCTCTGCCACGGAGGCCAGAATAAAGTAATACTGTAATTTGTTGTGAGTTCATGCACTTTGCTGGTTTTGTTCTTTGAGCAAGGTGATGATGTTCATGCACAGTTCATTTTGTGCACCAGTAAAAAAACATATACCTATGTCTTGAATTTGGAAAAAAAAATCATATTTTATTTATCACTAAAGAAGGGTTCGGTGAATGCGCATATGAAACTGGTGGGTTCAGTACCTCAAGAAAGGTTAAGAACCACTGATATAGAGTGAAGCCAAGACTCAAATTCAAGCCTCTTGGAACATAAGCCCCAAGCTTTGTTCCTTATGCTATTGCTGCCTTTCTTGCTGTCTGAGTCTGCACTTAAATACAGGTCTTTCTAGTAGCCTGCAAGATACTTGAAGTTGTGCTTTATTCCCTAGAACACATACAGGTATTGATCGACTTATGACCTATGCAACTTACGACCATTCGACTTTATGACCACAATCGCTAGCCACAACTGGTCCGCATCTGGAGCAGTTTTTGTATGCACCTGTATTTTGTAATTTTGTATGTTTTGCTAATATTAAATCAGTTGTACTGGTAATGCAGTGTTTTACTTAAACCTGACGAATGTAAAAATAAGAAACAAAATGGTGTAGAGATTATACAAATGGCATAAAATGAACAAAGAAAATTATGATATATAACAATAATGAAAAAAATTATGATAAAATATGACTTAAAGATTTATGCCTGACCTGTGGTGGCACAGTGGATAAAGCGTCAACCTGGGAACACTGAGGTCGCCAGTTCAAAACCCTGCACTGGTTCGGTCAAGGCACATATGGGAGTTGATTCTTCCAGCTCCTCCCCCCTTTCTCTCTCTCTCTCCTTCTCTCTCTCACTCTGTGTCTCCTCTCTAAAATGAATAAAATAAAAAGAAATTAAAGATTTTTATAACATCATTTCACAGTACTGTACATATAGCTTACTCAACTTACGACCAAATCGTGTTAGGACCGGTCTGTCGGAACCAATCATGGTCGTAAGTCGAGCACTAGCTGTATGTACATATTATATAAAATATATTCATATACTACCTGACTGGTAGTGGTGCAGTGGCTAGACCATTGAATTGGGACACAGAAGTTTCCGGTTTGAAACCCTGAGGTCGTCCTCGCCTGAGCGTGGGCTCAACAGCTTGAGCACAGGCTCTCTGGCTTGAGTGCAAGATCATTGACATGATACCAATGTCGCTGGCATGAGCAAGGGGTTGCTGACTGGGCTTAAGCATTGTCATCGCCACCGCCCCCCCCCCCCCCCAGGACACTTATGAGAAGCAATCAATGAACAACTAACATGAAGCAGCTAGAGTTGAAGCTTCTCATCTCTCTCTTCCTGTCTCTTTCTGTCTAAAAAAAATAAAATATAGTCTGACCTGTGGTGGCCCAGTGGATAAAGTGTCAACCTGGAACACTGACTGAGATTGCAGGTTAAAAACCCTGGGCTTGCCTGACCAGGCGGTGGTGCAGTGCATAGAGCGTCGGACTGGGATTCGGAATACCCAGGTTTGAGACCCCGAGGTCACCAGCTTGAGCATGGGCCTATCTGGCTTGAGCAAAAGCTCGCCAGCTTGGACCCAAGGTCGCTGGCTCCAGAAGGGGGTTGCTCGGTCTGCTGAAGGCCCGCGGTCAAGGCACATGTGAGAAAGCAATCAGTGAACAACTATGGTGTCGCAACAGCAACGAAAAACTAATGATTGATGGTTCTCACCTCTCTCTGTTCCTGTCTGTCTGTCCCTATCTGTCCCTCTAAAAAAAAAACCCTGGGCTTACCTGGTCAAGAAACATATGGGAGGTGATGCTTCCTGCTCCCTCTCTCTCTCTCTCTTTCTCCCCCCTCCCCCCATAAAATGAATAAATAAAATCTTTAAAAAAGTAAATTATAAAGTATATATTCCTATTAATTATATAGTAGTACAGTTCATTGTTCTCTTTCTCTATAAAAATCCTGCTTCCTCTTTCTTATCCTTGTTTCTTCATCATTTTTTAAATTTAATTAAGTTATTTATTTTAAGTAGAAGTGAAGTTTACTTGGTCTGTTATAAACAATAGAACAAAGTTTATATAATGATTTTATTTTCCGGATCAGTTTTTAGCAATGTACTTTAATTCACAGGTATTTTATTGCCTCTGAAGAAGTGCCTGACCATTGGTGACACAGTGGTTAGAATGTTGACCTGGGACACTGAGGACCCAGGTTCTAAACCCCGAGGTTCCCAGCTAGAAGGTGGGCTCATCCAGCTTGAGCATGGAATCATTGACATAATCCCGTGGTCACTGGCTTGAGCAAGGGGTCATGGCTCAGCTGGAGCCCCTCCTTCCCAGGCATGTCTGAGAAGCAATCAGTGAACAACTAAAGTGCCAAAACTACTACAAGTTGATGCTTCACATCTCTCTCCTTCTATCTCTCCCTCTCTCTATCTCTCTCTGTCTCTCATCAAAAAAAAACAAAAAGAAAATAAACCTGGTTTGGCTACTGAGCAATGATGGCTCCACACTTTTTAAGTATGAGTATCCTCAATTTGCATATAGTTGTAACTAATTTTATGTTGACTGGATGAGAGCATACATACCAACGAAAGCTGTTATAAACTCTAACAATTTTAATGAGATTGAATTTTATTCATTAATCACTTGAAAAATAATAGTACATACACATACAAGAGCTCTAGGGTTCAACCTATAGGAAATGCTTTGTGCCCTTAGTACCTATAGATTTTTCTGGCAATTCCATGGTTCCCAATTGGGAGTCGCTGCTTGGGATTCTGACATTGCCCTAAAACACTCATTGTTTTTTGTTGTTGTTTTATTATTATTATTATTTTTTTTTTTTTTACAGGGACAGAGAGTCAGACAGGAACAGAGAGAGATGAGAAGCATCAATCATTAGTTTTTCATTGCCCTTGCCACACCATAGTTGTTCATTGATTGCTTTCTCATATGTGCCTTGACCGCGGGCCTTCAGCAGACGGAGCCTCCGAGCTGGTGAGCTTTTGCTCAAGCCAAATGGGCCTGCACTCAAGCTGGCGACCTCCGGGTCTCGAACCTGGTTATTCCTCATCCCAGTCCGATTCTCTAGCCACTGTGCCACTGCCTGGTCAGGCATTATTATTTTTTTTACAGGGACAGAGAGAGAGTCAGAGAGAGGGATAGATAGGAACAGACAGACAGGAACGGAGAGAGGTGAGAAGCATCAATCATTAGTTTTTCATTGCCGTTGCAACACCTTAGTTGTTCATTGATTGTTTTCTCACATGTGCCTTGACCACGGGCCTTCAGCAGACCGAGAACCCCTTGCTGGAGCCAGCGACCTTGGGTCCAAGCTGGCGAGCTTTTGCTCAAGCTGGCAACCTCGGGGTCTCGAACCTGGGTCTTCCGCATCCCAGTCCGATGCTCTATCCACTGCATCACCACCTGGTCAGACCTCATTGTTGCCTTAGGAAACTTCATGTGGGAAATTTCTTAGAGAAGCAAGCATTTGGAAAAGAGTTGCTTCCCTGAGTAATTGCTTTATGTTTTCCTTTTAGACAGAACTATGCAACTGACTTCTCCATTTTCTGACTGACCTTTCAAAAGGAAGCTCAGAGCCCCGATTGAATAGCTCAGTTGGTTCAAGCCTCATCCCAGTAGTACTCCAAGGTTGCAGATTTGATCCCTGGTCAGGGCACATATAGGAATCAACATAGCAATGCGCAAATAAGTGAAACAATAAATGGATCTTTCTCTCTCTCAAAAATTAATAATAAAAAATAAAAAGGAAGCTCAGCCAAATATATCCTTCAGTTATATAACTACATAGATCCTTAGTGCCTGCTATGTTTTCTCTTTTTACACTTTGGTAGTGACTTCCTTAGGTAGTTGGTTTGGTCCTGATTTTTTAAATTTATGTTTTCATTTTTTATTGCACGTGTATCCCAAAAGCCAACTAAAATTCTTTGAAAATGAAGTGCAATATAAATAAATACTCTAGACCTTCTTTTGTAACCAGTTACATTTTAGGCACTGGGCATAGCTATTTTAAATATTGATACTTATATGCATATGTACTGTTCTTTAGACTGTGTTTGTCTAACATGCTCAGAAGTCAGAATTTATACGGAAAAGCCAAACCTACGCATACTATTTATTAGAAAAATGTGGTTTCATTGAATATGAATTACTTTTTAAAAAAAATTTAACAATGTCTACTTAAGTATATCTCAAAAAGTGGAGTATCTCTTCTGGGAGTGGAGTAAATGAAGCCTCATTGTGATGACAGCATGCCTTTGCTGGCAGATAAAAGTCACTGCTACAGTGGTACTTTAAAAATCTAGAACTAGGAGGGCAACTTTTCTTTTTCTCAGTGTGCATCCTTTTGGATTTTGTATTGTGTGCATATACCACCTGTTCAAAAAATTAATGAAAGAACTTCATGGTCATTTTCAGTAGAAGTATAAAAGATTTCTTTCTACATATTGTGCTATGAGCTCCTTGAGATCAGGAAATGTGCTAGATTTCTCTGTGTATTCCTAAACCTAGCAAGTTCCTTATACATAGTTATCCCCCAGCTAGGGTGCATAGATGTGAATTGGAAACTTAAGAGTTACAAATTTCATTAGGATCACAGCTCCTCCATTCTGTTCTTCCTTTCAGAAGGAGGCTAAAACTAGCTACCTGACTCTGAAGTATGATTGTTTTTTATTGAAATTCACTTAAAAAAACTTTAAGACAAGTTAGTAGAATTTTTCCTAGTCAGTTTTGAAAACATGGTTTATGTATGTTTATATAGTCCAAGTGTGACCTCCAAACTCTTTATCTCTCTTTTGCAGATCTTTGTAGAATTTGATGGCTGTAACTGGAAGCAACACTCCTGGGTTAAAGTTCATGCTGAAGAAGTTTTTGTGCTTCTGCTGGAAGGCTCTCTAGTATGGGCTCCCCGGAAGGACCCAGTCCTTGTCCAGGGTACTCGAGTCTCAATTGCACAGTGGCCAGCCCTGGTGAGTTACTTTATTGCCTAGGAGTCTATTTGGACTTTACTCCTATATTATGAACTATGGCTGAACTTACTAGAATTCCCCAAACACTCAGCTTTGTCCTTAACACATTTTTATTCTGAAGTTAGTACCAAAGCAAAAATTGGGAGAGATATTTTCTCCTATATCTTCTGAAACGTTTTATATTAAATAATATTTGATACTTTTTATTTCTAAGTAATTTTTTATCTTAGTCTTTTCTCTGGTAAGGCTATGAAACAATGTTCGTAATCCTTAAAGTATTTTTTCCATAGGAACTGTTTTATTCTTTTCCAGCTTTGTTGATATAACTAACGTTGTGTAAGTTTGTGTACATGATTTACTATACCTATATAATTGGAAAGATTACCACAATGTTAGTTAACCTGTTCATTGACTGACATTGTTACGTGTGTGTGTGTGTGTGTGTGTGTGTGTGTGTGTGTGGTGAGGACTTTTAAGATTTACTCTTTACAACTCTAAAGTATATAATACTTTTCCTTAAATTCCCAGAACTGACTCATAACTGAAGTTTTTTTGTTTTTTAAAGATATTATTTATTGATTTTAGAGAGAGGAGAGAGACAGAGAGAAGGGGAGTTGGGAGCAGGAAGCATCTACTCACAGTTGTTGCTTCTTATATGTGCCTTGACCAGGCAAGCCTGGGTTTTTGTTTTGGGTTTTTTTTTATTATTATTTTATTCATTTTAGAGAGGAGACACAGAGCGAGAGAGAGAAAGAGAGAAAGGGGGGAGGAGCTGGAAGCATCAACTCCCATATGTGCCTTGACCAGACCAGTGCAGGGTTTTGAACTGATGACCTCAGTGTTCCCAGGTCGACGCTTTATCCACTGCGCCACCACAGGTCAGGCAAGCCTGGGTTTTGAACTGGCATCTTCAGCATTCCAGGTTGATGCTTTATCCACTGCACCCACCCCAGGTTAGGCATGACTGAAGTTTTATACCCTTTGATCACCTTTATGCATTTCTTCCCTCCCCCCTCTTCCTGGCAACCACCAGTCTACTTTCTGTATCTATGAGCTCAATTTGTTTTTTTAATTAATTAATTTATTTTTAAGGGAGAAAGAGAGAAGTGACAGGGACAAACAGATAGGAAAGGAGAGAGATGAGAAGCATCAACTCATTGTTGCAGCACATTGGTTGTTTTTTGTGTTCTTTTTTTTTAACAGAGACAGAGAACGTCAGAGAGAGGGATAGATAGGGACAGCCAGACAGGAACGGAGAGAGATAAGAAGCATCAATCATTAGTTTTTCATTGTGGCACTTTAGTTGTTCATTGATTGCTTTCTTATATATGCCTTGACCTGGGGGCTACAGCAGACTGAGTAACCCCTTGCTCAAGTCAGCAACCATGTTTTCAAGCTGGTGAGTTTTGCCCAAACCAGATGAGCCCGCGCTCAAGCTGGCGACCTCGGGGTCTCGAACCTGGGTCCTCCGCATCCCAGTCCGACACTCTATCCACTGTGCCACTGCCTGGTCAGACGTTAGTTGTTCATTGATTGCTTTCTTATATGTGCCTTGACTGAGGGGCTCCAGCCAAACCAATGACCCCTTACTCAAGTCATTGACATTTGGGCTCAAGCCAGCAAACATGGTCACATCTATGGTTCCACGTTAAAGCTGGGGACCCCTCGCTCAAGCCGGGGACCTTGGGGTTTCGAACCTGGGATGTCAGCATTCCAGACCAATGTTTTATTTACTGTGCCACTGCCTGGTCAGGCGAGTTCAGTTTTTTTTATTAGATTCCACGTATAAGTTTATAAGATCATACAGTATTGTCTTTCTCTCTGATTTCTTTCTTTTTTTCTCTGATATTTTCACTTAGTATAATGTCCTTAAGTTTCATCCATGTGTTTGCAAAACAGCAGGATTTTCTTTTATGACTCAATAATATTCATGTGTACACACACACACCATCACCACCACCACCTTTTCTTTATTTTGGTATTTTCCAAAGTGAGAAACTGGGGGGTGGGGGGGCACAGCACACAGACTCCCGCATGCGCCCAACCATGATCCACCCTGCATGCCCACTAGAGGCGATGCTCGGCCATCTGGGGTGTTGCTCTACTGCAGGGGTCCCCAAACATTTTACACCGGGCCAGTTCACTGTCCCTCAGACCGTTGGAGGGCCGCCACATACAGTACTCCAAACACTGACCACCAATGAAAGAGGTGCCCCTTCCAGAAGTGCGGCAGGTGCCGGATAAATGGCCTCATTTGGCCCACGGGCTATAGTTTGGGGACCTCTGCTCTACTGCAACCGGAGCCATTCTAGCACCTGAGGTGGAAGCCATAGAACTATCCTGAGCACCGGGGCCAACTTTGCTCCCATGGAACCTTGGCTGCGGGAGGAGAGGGCAGAGATAGAGAGGAAAGAGAAGGGGTAGGGTAGAGAAGCAGATAGGCACTTCTCCTGTGTGCGTCGGCCAGGAATTGGACCAGGAACTTCCACATGCGGGCGGACACTCTGCCACTGAGCCAGCCGTCCAGGGCCACACCACATTTTCTTTATCCATTCATTTGTTACTGGACACTAGGGTTGTTTCCGTGTCTTGGCTATTATAACTAAGTTGTGAATATGGGGTACAAATATCTTTTTGAGATAGTGATTTAATTTCTTTCAGATGTTTACCCAAAAGTGGGATTGCTGGATTATATTGTAGTTCTATAAAAAAAAAATTTTTAAGACTTTATTTATTGATTTTAGAGTGGGGAGAGGGGGAGATAGTGAGCAAGGTAGGGAGGGCAGAGGAACTGGAATCATCACCCGTATGTGCCTTGACCAGGCAAGACCAGGGTTTCACACAGGTGACCAGGTCAATGCTTTATCCACTGCACCACCACAGGTCAGGCTCTATTTTTAAATGTTTGAGAAACCTTCATACTGCTTCCTATAGTATCTGTACCAGTTTACGTTCCCACCAACAGTGCCAAAGGGTTCCCTGTTCTCTATCTTTTCCAGCTCTAGTTATCTTTTGTCCTTTTTTTTTTTTTTTTATACGAACAGAGAGAGAATCAGAGAGAGGGATAGATAGGGACACACAGACAGGACCACAGAGAGATGAGAAGCATCAATCATCAGTTTTTTCGTTGCAACACCTTAGTTGTTCATTGATTGCTTTCTCACATGTGCCTTGACCGCGGGCCTTTAGCAGACCGAGCAACCCCTTGCTGGAGCCAGCGACCTTGGGTCCAAGCTGGTGAGCTTTTGCTCAAGCCAGATGGGCCCACACTCAAACTGGCAATCTTGGGGTCTCAAACTTGGGTTCTCCACATCCCAGTCCAACACTCTAACCACTGTGCCACCGCCTGGTTAGGCCAGAGCTCTTTTATCTTTTTTTATTGTATTTTTCTGAAGTAATAAGCAGGGAGGCAGAGAGATGGACTCCCGCATGCGCTCAACCAGAATCCACCAGGCATGCCCACCAGGGGCCATTGAGCCATCCTCATCGCCCAGGGACATCTCACTCCCATTGAGTCCTGGCTACAGGAGGGGGAGAGTGAGCAGGGGAGGGGTGGAGAAGCAGATGGTCACTTTACCTATGTGCCCTGACCAGGAGTCATGCGGGGATGTCCAACTGGGATATCTACGTGCCTGGCCGAGGCTCTACAGCTGAGCCTACCGACTAAGGCAGTGGTTTTTAACCTTTTTTGAGGTACCGAACCCACCAGTTTCATATGTGCATTCACCAAACCCTTCTTTAGTGATAAATAAAATATGATTTATTTTCCAAATTCAAGACATAGGTATATGTTTTTTTACTGGTGCACAAAATGAGCCGTGCATGAACATCACCTTGCTCAAAGAACAAAACCAACAAAGTGCATTAACTCACAACAAATTACAGTATTACTTTATTCTGGCCTCCGCGGCAGAGGCTTCTCCGAACACCTGAGACTGACTCATCAAACCCTTAGGGTTCCATAGGACCCAGGTTAAGAACCACTGGACTAAGGCCTTTCCCATTTTTTTATATTGCCTTTTCATTTTGTTGATCATTTCTTGTGCTTTTGCAGAAGCTTTTTAGTTTGTTGTAGTTTCACTTGTTTATTTTTACTTTTTTTTTTTTTTTTACAGGGATAGAGAGAGAGTTAGAGAGAGGGATAGGTAGGGACAGACAGACAGGAACGGAGAGAGGTGAGAAGCATCAATCATTAGTTTTTCATTGCCGTTGTGACACCATAGTTGTTCATTGATTGCTTTCTCACATGTGCCGTGACCCCGGGCCTTCAGCAGACCGAGCAACCCCTTGCTGGAGCCAGCGACCCTGGGTCCAAGTTGGTGAGCTTTTGCTCAAGCCAGATGGGCCCACGCTCAAACTGGTGAGCTCGGGGTCTGGAACCTGGGTCTTCGCATCCCAGTCTGATGCTCTATCCACTGTGCCACTGCCTGGTCAGGCTCAAAGTAATTTTTTTAACTGCATTTATTTCTTGTTTAGATTTTATTTATTGGTTTTTAGAGGAGAGAAAGAAGGCTGAGGTAAAAAGCATCAACTGGCAGTTGCTTCTCATATGTGCCTTGACTGGGCAAGCCCAGGGTTTTCAAATCCATGACCTCAGCGTTCCAGATTGATTCTTTATCCACTCTGCCACCATAGGACAGGCTTAAAGTTTCTTTTTAATTATTAAGTTTTGGTTTCTTAAGTCAGACAAAATATAATACTATAATATTTAATTCTGAGAATATTCATTTATTTGTATCTATCCTTGTTAGCAAAGTTGTTGGCAAAAATGGTTACTTTTCTGTTTTTTTAATCTAATTCTTCATAGATCTGGACAGGTAGCTCAGTTGGTAACAACAATGTCCTGATACACCAAGGTTGTGGGTTCAGTCCCTGGTCAGGGCACATTAAAGAATGCATAAAAAAGTGGAACAGCAAACTGATGTTTCTCTCTCGCTGCTTTCCTCTCTTTCTAAAATTAATTTAAAAATTAAATGTTTGGGGTGTGTGTGTGAGAGAGACAGAGAGGGACAGACTGACAGGAAGGGAGAGAAAAGAGAAGCATTAATTTTTCGTTTAAGAACTTTCATTGTTCATTGACTGATTTCTTGTATGTGCCTTGACTGGGGCCTACAGCAGAGCAAGTGACCTGTTGCTCAAGCCAGCGACCATGCGGTCATGTCTGATTCCACACTCAAGCTAGAGACCCCATGCTCAAGCTGGATAAGCCTGTGCTCAAGCTGGCTACCTCGGGGTTTAGAACCTGGGTCCTCTGTGTCCCAGTCCGACGCTCTACCACTGTGCCACCGCCTGGTCAGGCAAAAAAAATTAAACTATTTTTAAAAATCTAATTCTTCTGTGGCTAACTAAATTAAATAATATTCAAAACAAGTATTTTTTTATCTGCTGATTTACAGTATCATCACTTGCTACATTGTCTTTTTTCATTAGGTTTTAAGGCCACTTTCCAATTAAACATTTAGAAGAAGCTCCAATGAATATGGGCCATTGGGCATATATAAATGGCAATATTTAGACAGAGAGTCAGAAAGAGGGATAGATAGGGACAGACAGACCGGAAGGGAGAGAGATGAGAAGCATCAATTCTTAATTGCTGCATCTTAGTTGTTCATTGATTGCTTGTTCATTGATTACTTTCTCACATGTGCCTTGACCAGGGGATTACAGCGGAGCGAGCGACCCCTTGCTCAAGCCAGCGACCTTGGGCTTTAAGCCAGCGACCTTTGGGCTCAAGCCAGCGACCATGGGGTCATATCTGTGATCCCGCGCTCAAGCCGGGGACTGTAGGCTATTTATTAAACAATAACATGAATTTACTCATGCACATTTATACCAGTGATGATGATGATTAATACTACTATTATTATTTTTAGTTTTTATTTTGAGAGAGACAGGAAGGGAAAGAGAGAGGGAGGAGAGATGAGCAGCATCAATTCGTAGTTGCTTCACTTTAGTTGTTCATTGATTGCTTCCCATATGTGCCTTGAATGCCTTGATGGGGGAGTGGTGGGGACTTGAACCAAACCAATAACCTCTTACTCAAGCTAGTGACCTTGGGCTTTCGAGCCAGCAACCTTGGGATCATTCTGATGATCCCACCCTCAAGTATTCCAATAATTAGTTTTAAAACTTCACAAAGATTTAGGAGTTCTAGAGATGATAATGGTGTTACTTTTTATTCTGGGAATTTAAATTTATTTATTTACTATTTATTCATTTTAGAGAGGAGAGAGAAAGGGGGGAGGAGCAGGAAGTATCAACTCCCATATGCGCCTTGACCAGACAAGTCCTGGGTCTTGAACCGGCGACCTCAGTGTTCCCAGGTCAACGCATTATCCACTGCACCACCACTGGTCAGGCTATTCTGGGAATTTAATGTTATGTTAGCCCACTTGAAGCTAGGCAAAAAGTTTAGTCAGATCTGTGGAGAAAATGAGGAATTTCTCATTCTTCTTTTCCTTGTTAACTGTAGATAAACGTATTGAGTTGACTTTCTGCTCTAGTTTGCTTTCTATGATTATTTGAGGGGCACATGCTGGGATGGAAATGTTTTCAATGACTTATGCTTTATTTACTGGTGTGAAAGTTATATTAATAATGGATAGTTTCTCTGAAAATAGTGATTTGGTTGAATTGTTATTTTATTTTTCAAATTCTAATCAATTTCTTGTCATTGTACTTCACAGACTTTCACTCCCTTAGTAGATAAAATCGGTTTGGGTTCTGTGGTTCCAGTTGAATACCTTCTGGATCGAGAGCTTCGTTTCCTGTCTGACGCTAATGGATTGCATCTGTTCCAGGTACTTAACACTTGGTCTAGTCCTAAGCTTCTTTCTCTCCCTGTTAATCCCTTTTTTTTTTTTAATTCAGTGAGAGGAGGAAAGGCAGAAACAGATTCCCACATGCAACCCAACAGGAATCCACCCTGCAAGCCCACTAAGGGGCAATTCTCTGCCCAGCTGGGGTTTTGCTCCATTACTTAGCAACTGAGCTCCTAGTGCTGGAGGAGGAGACCATGGAACCATCCTCAGTGCCCAGGGCCAACTTGCTCCAATGGAGCCTTGGCTGCAGGAGGGGGAGAGAGGGAGAAAGAAGTGAGAAGGGGAAAGGTAGAGAAGCAGATGGGTGCTTCTCCTGTGTACCCTAACTGGGAATCGAACCCGGGACTTCCACATGCCAGGCCAACACTCTACCACTGAGTCAACCAGCCAGGGCCTTCATTTTTTGTTAATATCTTTTTTGTTTATAAATATGGTGTTTTCCTTTTTCTTTTAGCATTGAAACAAAGTACTTCCTCTTAGTAATTCCCTGTGCCTTTTAGTTTTCCTGCTCCCTTGAAAAGTACATTTGGTAGCTGAGGCTTCTTTCCTCTATGATAGTGGTTCTCAAACTTTTTGAAGTCGGGGCACATTAAAAATCCTACAAATAATTGTAGGCACGCTATATACAAATTTCTGAGAAATATGTTATGATAATTAAGTCAAATATTAAAGAAAAAGAATATAAAGTTCAAGCATGCTTTTATGGTAATTAAATGAAATAAATATGACAAAATTAAATTTATTCTGACATTAGAAAACATTTTTATGTTACATTTTTTGAGTTATGCTTTTTAGAATTTGTAAAAAGGTGTTAAAATTTTTTAAATGACAAAAAGGTTATCTTTTTATATATATAGATACATTCTTAGTAAGACTTAGTAAATTCAATAGGTCCTGGCGTGAATGTTTAAGTTTCTTCATTCTTGTGTTTATGAGAAACATGAGCCTGATGTGTCCTAGTGATTTCTTCAATGTTTGGGCATGTATTTGAAAGACAAACTTATTTTCTTGTCAGTACAGTGAAGAATTCCTCTCTTTTTACTCTTTTTGTTGTTGTTGTTGTTGTTGTTTTATGACAGACAGAGTCAGACAGAGGGACAGACAACCAGGAAAGGAAAGAGATGAGAAGTATCAATTCTTTGTTGCGGCACCTTAGTTGTTCATTGATTATTTTCTCATATGTGCCTTAAGGGGGGAGGGGTCGGGTCTGGTAGGGGCTACAGCAGACCGAGTGACTCCTTGCTCAAGACAGTGACCTTGGGCTCAAGCTGGTGAGCCTTGCTCAAACCAGATGAGCCTGCACTCAAGCTGGCGACCTCAGGGTCTTGAACCTAGGTGTTCCGTGTCCCAGTCCGACGCTCTATCCACTGTGCCACTCACTGCCTGGTCAGGCTCTTTGTACTCTTAATTGTGTTGAGTGCAGTAAACCCCTACCATACATATCATCTTAACTTTACACCAAACAAAGGCTAGAAGAAACTTGCCTCCAGTCTTTCCGGGGAACATGGGGGGACTGTAAACAATCCAGCACCACAGCTTAACAGCCTTTTGCAACCTAATCAGGCAAGTGAAGTGGGGGGTTGGGCAGACTGTCAGCTTACAGCCAATTCCCCATACCTCTGTCTCCCAAAAATCTAAATTCCAAAAACCCTTTTGGTTTTTTAGCCCTCAACAGGTACATATTTCTCTGGAATACCATAGGGAGCACCTGGAAATCTAGGGCACACCAGTGCACCCTGGCGCACAATTTGAGAACCACTGCTCTACACACTGCAGCCCCACGCTAACACTTAAGAGCAAAATTCTTTGGGTCTCCTCAGAAGAGTTAGCTTCCCAGAGGTGGTTCAGTAACTTGAGTTTGAAGGGGCCTATACTCTTGTCAGAAGCAGGACGACTAGGAATTTGGGCTGATTCTGAGCAGCATTAACTATTGAAGAGCTGGCCCTGGCCAATTTGCCCAGTGGATAGAGCGTTGGCCTGGTGTGTGGATGTTCTGGGTTTGATTTCTGGTCAGGGCATACATGAGAAGTGACCATCTGCTTCTCTCTCACCCCCTCTTGCTATCAGTGGCTTGATTGGTTTGAGCGTCAGCCCTGGGTGCTAAGCATAGCATGGTTGGTCTGAGCATTTGGCCTCAGGTGCTGAGGATAGCTTGGTTGATTCAAGCATAGGCCCCAGATAGGGTTGCCAGGTGGATCCTGATCTGGCGCATGCAGGAGTCTGTCTCTCTATCTCCCCTTCTCTCCCTTAAAAAATAAAAAAAATGAAGAACTTACGTATATATCTTTAGTTACAAAGAAAAGGGATATGGCCTGACCTGTGGTGGCGCAGTGGATAAAGCGTCGACCTGGGAACACTGAGGTCACCAGTTCAAAACCCTGCACTGGTCTGGTCAAGGCACATATGAGAGTTGATGCTTCCAGCTCCTCCCCCCTTTTCTCTCTCTCTCTCTCTCTCTCTGACTCACTCTGTGTCTCCTCTCTAAAATGAATAAATAAAAAAAAAAGAAAAGAAAAGGGATATGTCAGTGGTTTGAACAAACTAGCATCTGAGTTGGGTTCAGAAATTATGGATGCTAATTTTTCTCATTAGTAACAATTAAGAGGCTTCTTAGTGTTTTGTCTTACCAAGGCAGTAAGATGAGTATTTCCTAAACTATGTTTTGTGATATATTCATGATGATTCCTTTGTTGATATGTTTTTCTCCATCGTTAGGCCTCTTTTATGAACCTTGCATTTTTCATCTTTATAATCTTAGTGATTATATGGGTAGACACGTGATAAATGTTGGATAAATATCAAAATAAGCTAAAAGATTTACATGAAATAAAATGTTTTGTGGTCTGATAAGTATGAGAAATACTGACCTAAACAGATTTTTTCCTGTATATCTTCTCAGAGCCTTTAATGTGTTGTTATATGTAGAAAGGTACAGTATATAGTTCCCAAATGTAATTGATGTTAGCCTCTTTATTTTTTTCAGAGACCTCAGGAGACTAGGCTTCTGTAGAACATTCTTTGACAAATGGTGATATAAAGTTCCTCAGGGATATGATTTTTCTCATCTGGTTAGATATTGTTGCTATTCATTTTAACATTGAGTTGCTTTCTTCTCTTATCTTTACCAGATGGGAACAGATAGCCAAAACCAGATTCTTTTGGAACATGCTGCACTGAGAGAAACAGTTAATGCTTTGATCAGTGACCAAAAGCTGCAGGAGATATTCAGCCGAGGTAAGAACAGGTAGTCTTCTATCCCTAAATTCTGAATGAGGTATATGGTCAATGTTGTAAGTGATAGAATCGGGAGGACACTATGCAATTCTAAATATTTGTGATTGCTTTCTTTTTGTGGGTGGGGTCAAGAGTATCTTCATTTAGCTGGATCTCTAGAATAGATTAGAAAAATAGGATGTTGCTCAGGCCACTGTTTCCTCTTTTCATAATATACAGTTTTGTTGTGTTGTTTCTTCATTTCTTAAATATTTATTAAGGACTAACTTTATACCAGACACAATGTTAAGGTACTGGGAATATAACCATGAGCTAGAAAAATCTCTTTGAGTTTACTGTCTATAAGAGTCTCAATAAACATTGTTTTAACACTAACAAATAATAACTTAGAGTGTAAGATATATTCATAAAGGAAGATATTCACAGACTCATTCACATTAACAGCGTGTTACTTTTTAAGAATGAAAACAAGAAAGAATTATTACCTTTTCATGTTCAGATACAGATTTTGCTCAAGATTCTACACAAAGTGTAGACTGTTGCTTTGTGGACGAAAAAGGGGCCACATATTAAACCTGATAAGCTCAGGGGAGGCCCACATGGGAGCCTTACAAATGCAGAGACATCAAGTAACCGCATAGGATGGTCTGAAATTAAAATATCCTAACTCTCTCTCTCTCTCTGACTCACTCTGTGTCTCCTCTCTAAAATGAATAAATAAAAAAAAAAGAAAAGAAAAGGGATATGTCAGATATAAGTTCATGGCGGTGTCCTAGGGTGATATTTTTCAATGTTTACCTTAACTGAGCCTAGTTTTATTTTTTCATCTACAATAACATACCTCATAACATACTTTTAAAATGTAAGAACAACATACCTTCGAAATATAAAAGTAACCTTTCCCTGCCTGACCAGGCGGTGGCGCAGTGGATAGAACGTCGGACTGGGATGCGGAAGACCCAGGTTCGGGACCCCAAGCTCGTCAGCTTGAGCGCGAGCCCTTCTGGCTTGAGCAAAAAGCTCACCAGCTTGGACCCAAGGTCGCTGGCTCCAGCAAGGGGTTGCTCGGTCTGCTGAAGGCCTGCGGTCAAGGCACATGTGAGAAAGCAGTCAATGAACAACTAAGGTGTTGCAACGGCAACAAAAAACTAATGATTGATGCTTCTCACCTCTCTCCGTTCCTGTCTGTCCCTATCTATCCCTCTCTCTGATTCTCTCTCTGTCCCTGTAAAAAAAATAAATAAATAAAAGTAACCTTTCCCAGACCCCTCAGTACACAGCCACCACACTAAAGCAGAGCCTACAGATCCTTTCATTGCTATTATCATGTTAACTGTTAACTATGTAAAAGAAGTATGAGTCTGTACATTTTACTTTTTATCCAATCCCAAAGATTCTCCACACACCCACCCTTGCTTTCTCCTAACTCCCTAATCCATCACCAGTGGATTTTACCCTTTACATCATCCTCATTGATTCTAATGTATAAAATAAGTCGTGAAACTGCCATTTTCTGGAGCATAATTTCAATTTGTTGGGATTTTGTTTACTGGACTTGTCAACAGCTTGGCTCAAATAAACTCATAAAAGTTCTCACAGGTTTGGATGTATCTTACATTGACAACGTCATTTATCCTCCCTTCATGTTAGATATCCACCCTTCCTTTCTGAACCTCATCATGGTCATGATTTACAGTGAAATAGTGTCCTTGGTTCTCTTTTGTCAAACCAGATCTAAACAGGTACAGGTAGGAATAGGAATGCTGGCCTATTTAGGGAAGAAGAGTATCAGGAAAAATTGATGCTTACTAATCAAGGAAAGATAGGGAGAAGACAGAATTTGAGAAAAAAGTTGATAGGTAGAAGAAAATCAAGTGGACAGAATGAGAAGTGATGTGTATAAATATGAATAGAAAAATTAAGGAAGCTTAATTATAGCTCTGATATAATTTAAAATAAGTAATGATTTAATTATATAGTTTCAAACATATCAGAAATGCAAGAGAAAAAAACTGTTCTTGGAGGGCCAGCTGAAATTCCAGGGTAACATTACCAGTTGATAAAGTAATATCTTTGAAACTGTGTTCCTGGGAAGGTAGGTGCTATATTTGTTCAGACTATTATTAGTGCAGAGGTTGGAAACATAAATTGAACTTTGCCTACTATTATTGAAAGTCAGATAGCCGAGTATAAATGGTTATCATCATTTATATGGTCAGTTAACAAAATACAGGGTTTCCTCTGGTTACGGAGCAATATCGACATACAACATTTCAAGTTTATGATGCTCACTCCAATAAAAACTTAAAAATTGAGATGTGAGTGTTTCAGCTTATGCCATTAGCGTGGTACTTACGGGCTGCATGGGCGAACGATATAGTTTGGTGGCGCACAGTAGAAGAATATGCAGTGCAGTGTACAGTACAGTGTATTTATGTCCTTTTCCTTTTTCTGTGGCATAGTTGTGTTTTTGTGTTCCAGATTATGATTTTACAACTGTGTTAGGATAGGTAAGTGACTTAGGCGAGGGTGTGTTTTGACTTACACCTGTGGGAGACAGGCTGTGGCTGCTGAGGTCATTGTAGCCTAAGGCTTGGTTTGGGACTGAGCCTTTCCCACTCTCTTAATACTAAGATCTTTTCAACACTAAGCTTTTCTCCACACCCTTGACTGTTGCATGATGTGGGTGGTGCACTCTTTGAGGAATTCAAATGCCTCAGATGAGTGGTTTTGTATCAGGGACTTCCCTGTTTGTATATTGTATATATCAGGGGTCCCCAAACTTTTTACACAGGGGGCCAGTTCACTGTCCCTCAGACCGTTGGAGAGCCGCCACATACAGCACTCCATACACTGACCACCAATGAAACAGATGCCCCTTCCAGAAGTGCAGCAGGGGCTGGATAAATGGCCTCAGGTGGCCACAATTTGGCCCACGGGCTGTAGTTTGGGGACCTCTGGACTATATATAATAAAGCAAAGATGGGGGGCTCACTCTCTCTGATATTGCCATCAGCATTGAAGAGGCCTCCCGATCCCATCCTCTTCTCGGTGAGTCTATTTACTTAATTCCGTACCATTCTCCCTCAGAACCTGGAATTACTAGCCGTGCTGATCCACAGCATATAACAAAATTTGGGTTACGTTGCTCTGATGGGAATGGAACTATGTTGTAACCTGAGGATCCCCTGTGGTACCTACTACTAGCCTCCCACTTTTTTATATATGTGTCAGATCTGAGTACATTTTCATACTACCTGTTGGGCAGATGAAATATATTATGCTCACTTTGTTAAAGATGGCGCTACCCATGTGCAAGTTTTAGGAGTAAACTTTTCCCCACACCCTTGTTTGATTGGATGATATAGGGTGGTGTACTCTCATGAGGAATCCTCCCATTATTCCTCAGATAAGTGACTTTGTATCAGAGACTTCCTTGTTTGTAGATTGGATTAAAGGTTTTGAGTCTGCACTGTAAAGTGGGACAGACCGGGAGCTTGCTCTCTCTCGGTTCCTGAGGTTAGTATTAGAAAGGGGAGCAGATTAAGGCCATGTGGAGGAGAGGAGGCAGCCAAGATGGCAGAGTGCTGAGGGATAAGCCAGTTTGTGTAGAGAGAAGGAGATGGGAAACAGGTGAATAAGTCTGGTGAGCTAGAAATCTTTTGAATCTAGAAAACTCGGATAAGTCAGTAGCTTTGTGAGCACTGAATGAGTGGGTTTTGGAGCCCAGTGTGTGTTTTTGCTTGCCTGCCGGATGCAAGGTAGAATCAAATCTGATGGCTCACCAGTTCTTGGCTCCGTTGTTTCATTACCGACTGTTCGAATCTAATGAGAACCTGTATGGGCCAGGCGGCTGTGATGGTGGCCGCGACTACTGGCTTTACACTACGTGTAGCTTCCTTTCTCTTTCCTGTATTCTAGAATG
The DNA here is from genome assembly GCA_037038555.1 of Rhynchonycteris naso. Classification (NCBI taxonomy): domain Eukaryota; kingdom Metazoa; phylum Chordata; class Mammalia; order Chiroptera; family Emballonuridae; genus Rhynchonycteris; species Rhynchonycteris naso. Next base: position 99,938,755 of record CM073003.1, read on the forward strand.
CGAAGATTGAGATAAGGTGGAATGCGAAGATTGAGATAAGGTGGAATCAGAGGCCCAAGATTGAGATAAGGTGGAATCAGAGGCCCAAGAGAGTCTAAAAAATCTCTAAATAAACTGAATTTATAAGTGTCACTAGGGAAACAAAACTATGTTTTGTTTATAAAATGCTAAGTATACTAAATCTGAAATTGGTCATTTATTTAACTCTATACAGGAAGACTGAAAGTGCCAGATATTTATACCATGTAGTTTTTCTTCTGCTTTTAGAAACAATAATGAAATAATAGCTTAGCTAAAAATATTTGCTACTGACTGATCTCTCCTTTAGGTCCCTACAGTGTTCAAGGTCACAGGGTCAAAGTATACCAGCCAGAGGGGGAAGAAAGTTGGCTCTATGGTGTTGTAAGCCATCAAGATACCATTACTCGTCTTATGGAGGTGTCCATAACGGAGGTGAGTCCTTGTGTTACTTCATCTAAAGGTCCATTCATCCCCTTACACAGGAGGTATAGAGAAAGGGAACACTTCACATATAAGAAGGTCCATGTCTATTGCTTCATGACTGTATGACTAGTGAAAGGCCTTCTTAACCTCATTGTTCTCATATGTAGAGTTAATTAGATAACCCTCCCTACTCCCCACTGATCTCAGTACTTTTGGGAAGTAAGATATGCATTTGAAAGTGCTTTGAAATTTGTAATACAATACTGTATGTAAATGTGCAGTGGTATTATCATTTTATCATATCAAAGTTAGTAGTAGTTTAAAATATGGTTAGCATTTGCTTTTGTAATACTTATGCCACTGTTCCTTAGATACTGGAAAAATTGTTTCTAATGAAGTAAATAGAAAAAAACACAGCATCCAGAGAGCTACCTGGAGAATTGTGTAGGAAAAACACTAGTGAGTGTTTTGAAGCAAACATTTGTACTTATATCTTTGAATTGGTTTCAGACTAGCCCTTAACAGTCACATGTAATATTAGCATAATTGATCTTATTTATTTCTTTGAGGTTTTTAAAAAAATATTAATCTTCATTTTAATATTTCAAACAATATAACTACCACTTCCCCTAGGCTTATATCACTGCCCACAATGGTAATCACCATTAACAGTTCGGTATATATTACATATTCTTCTATAAGTTACCTTCTCTACTTAATTTTAAGTTAACACTTCTCTGCGTAAATATATATAGAAATCTGTCTTGTCCTTTTCAAAACAGATGTGTAGCCTGACCTGTGGTGACGCAGTGGATAAGGCGTCGACCTGGGAACACTGAGGTCGCCAGTTCAAAACCCTGCACTGGTCTGGTCAAGGCACATATGGGAGTTGATGCTTCTAGCTCCTTCCCCCTTTCTCTCTCTCTCTCTCTCTCTCTCTCTCTCTCTCTCTCTCTCTCTCTCTCTGTGTCTCTTCTCTAAAATAAATAAATAAAAAGAAATTTTAAAAAACCTTTAAAAACAGATGTGTACTTTTCTGGTGGATAAATGTATCATGACTAACTTAATCTTAAAATTGACAGACATTTAGCCTGACCTGTGGTGGCGCAGTGGATAAAGCGACGACCTGGGAATACTGAGGTCGCCAGTTCAAAACCCTGCACTGGTCCAGTCAAGGCACATATGGGAGTTGATGCTTCCAGCTCCTCCCCCCTTTCTCTCTTTCTCTCTCTCTCTTTCTCTCACTCTCTCATAAAAGAAAAATAAATTTTAAAAAAAATTGACAGACATTTAAATAATTGCCAGTGTTGTCAATAATACAAATAATGCTGCAGTGAATAACCTTGAACATCTATCATTGTACACTGTTTCACATTATTTATTGGAATAAATTTTATATGTGGAATTGCTAGGTCAAAAGATATGCACATTAAATCTGATAATGTCAAGTTGGCCGCTCCCAAAAGAGCTTAATCTTTAATAGTAGAGTGGTGCTTTTAATGATTATTGGTTCTGAAGGTTTTTGGGTTTTGTAATGTACAGAATAGGAAGGTTTTAGAGATGCAGAATTTAAAATTAACACCCCTAAAAGAGGCCTAAATATTTGAACACTTACCATGGTCCAGACCTTGTTTCAGTTACTGTTTTCTAGTAGTGACTAAGATAGCAGAGATCTCTGCTTCGGTAGAGTTTTTATTCTACTGTTGTAATAGAAATACAAAGATAATTACACAGATTAGAAAAGTAAATAATTGTCTCTATGGTGGACAATGTATTAAATCTTTTCCCCCCCTCTTTTTCATATTATCTGTTATTCTGCTCCTACTGTAGAGTGGTGAGATCAAGTCTGTGGATCCCAGACTGATTCATGTGATGCTGATGGATGGTTCAACGTCTCAGAGCGAGGTAGAGTAATGGACTGAGTCTCTGAGCAGACTCATGAGTTTGCATTATGTTGTTAGGTAGATTCCTTATGTGTATTATCCATGGATACCCTTTGGATTTCAGTTCTGGCCACTATACATTTTTTGCTGTTTTTTAGTCTTGCCTAGCTAAGGGAGGATAGTCTCAAGAAAGAGACCTAGTCTGAGCAAATCTTTTTATTCATGGCTATGTTGCCTAGGCATTTTAATTTCATAGCCTAACTATTTCTTCTTACATTCTTTCAGGACAAATATATTTAAAAGATACAGTAGACAGTTAAAGCTGTAAAAAGCAGTAGTAATATTCATGACCTACCCAGTAATAAGAAATGGAGGAGAAGCTACATCCTCTTCTTCTTCCCATTAGGTGGTAAGTCAGCTCCAAGGGAGTCTGAAATTCCATATACCAAGATCAAAACATGTGCCTAGTTCAGTGCTCAGGACACAGTGGGTTACTTGTATAATTATTGTGAACCTGTCCAACTCTTGGTTCATTCAAAATTATCATGATCCCAAAAATATACAATATAAATCAGTGCCTGAACCAATCAAGAAATCCTGTGTGATTTTCCTTCAGTAGAACATTGACTAGGATGGCCTGTTGTCCATATATTCCTCATAGTCTCTTATCACTTCTCTCTTGGCCACTCTTGCTAAGTATACAGGTCTTCCTCATCTTCTTTATCCAGTCATTCTTGAGGTCATAAAACAAAATGAGGGTAGGAAAAGAAGAATCATGGGTAGGAATAGAATAAGTCTCCTGATTGTGTGTACATGGCTGAAAACACTAGTTACTTTGATGGTATGTTGGGCCCCCTTTTTAAAATATCTTCTTTATTTTATTTATTCATTTATTAAGTGCCTGGTACTCTGTAGCTGGCCAGATACAGCTGGAGAAAACTGGTCTCAGTGTCTTAGGCTATCTATTTGCATGTGAGTAGCTTATTGTAAGTAGGACATACCGGTATATCTAATTTGTTGCTCAGGGAGGTTGCTGTGAGCCAGTTTCTGCAGATTGTTCAGATGAGTCAGAGGTGAGATTGATCTGTGGTTTTCAGCAATAGATGTCGATTCTTTCATTTTCAGCCATGCTATAATTGGACTATCTTCTTAGTTGCAAAGCATAATTATTATTGATAGTTCCGCTAAGTTTTACAGTAACCTTTCTTAGAGACCCATGATCCCCTCCTCTTGAATGAGTGAGCAAGAAAGGAGAGATTTCACTGATCATATTTCTGTAGTTTACAACAATAAAATCTGGTGGTCGTAGAGATTGAAGAAGGACTAAAAAAAGTTTTAAAAGGATCCAGTGAAAATAATTCCTAGCAAACAGAAACTGTTCTTAAATGAAAGATTTCTAAACTTAGACTAATATTATCAAAAGAAAGAAATCTTGGACTTTGTTTAAGAATTGTAGAAGGAGCCGGACCAGGTGGTAGCACAGTGGATAGAGCATCAGCCTGGGATGCAGAGGTCCCTGGTTTGAAACCCAAAGTCGCTGGCTTAAGCGCAGGGTTGCTGGCTTGAGCAAGGTGTCACTGACTCAGTTGGAGCCCCCACCACCACCCAGTCAAGGCACATGCTAGAAAGCAATCAATGAATAATTCAGTTGCCACAATGAAGAATTGATGCTTCTCATCTCCCTCCCTTCCTGTCTGTCTGTTTCTATGTCTCTCTCACTATCTCTCTCTGTCTCCCATTAAAAAAATAAAATAAAAGAAAAGAATTGTAGAATAAAATTAAAGGAGAAAGGATGGAAATGAAGAAAGAAAAAAATACAGGAACTAGAACTGGCTAAAGAAAAAAAATTTGAAAAAGTTTGTTATAGCCTGACTAGGTGGTTGTGCAGTGGATAGAGCATCAACCTGGGATGCAGAAGACCCAGGTTCAAAACCCTGAGGTCGCTGGTTTGAGGATGGGCTCCCCAACCTGAGCATAGGGTCACTGGTTTGAGTGTGGGATCATAGACATGGCCCCAAGGTCTCTGGCTTGAGCTCAAGGTTGCTGGTTGAGCACAGGGTCACTGGCTCAGCTGCTCTCCCTGCCCCAGTCAAGGTACATATGAGAAAGCAATTAGGAACTAAAGAGCCACATCTACGAGCTGATGCTTCTCATGTCTCCCTGTCTGTCTGTCCCTGATTCTTTCTTTCAAGAAAAAAAGTTATAGTACCTATAATAATAATTACAACAAAGATATCGGGCTGCACAAAGCATTTATAAATATTCAAGGGCAGTAAGAGCAGATATATCAATTTGGAAAATATTAATAGCTAAATAACTGTGCTATTAGCTTATTGCCACCCCAACACATGTTATTGCCTAATTAAATGACCCGAGTTACCCGTATAAAGCTAAAGTGAACACTTGCTTCATGGTGCGATGCCAGTCTAAGCATATTCCAGATAGAAGTCCTTGCTGCACAAGGTTGCTTGAGAGAATGTTAGCTGTGTCCCAAACCCCCTCCGTTTGTCCTTCTCAGTGAAGAAGGTAGGAATTGCCCTTTCTAATCTGTATCTTTTAAGGTTATTTGACCTCTCAGATTAAGACTCAAGAAAGATTTCATGAGACAGACTGAGATTATTAGAAGAGCTAAGAGATTTGACTGTCTGGACTATCGTAGCCTGCCTTTTTTGCTTTGCTCAGTGTAATGCTTTGAATAAGATCTGGAGGTTGTTTGCATCTTTATAGTGTCCATAAGAGCAATCCAAACTTCACTCCCTGTTGGGCTTACTTTTCCATTGGTCACAGACTCACAAATGTTGGTTTTCCTATTGTTGCCACCAGTTTTTAGTGACTTCTGGAATTTTTACATTTCAGTATTTGAAATGCCAGTTTTTGTCAAACAAGGATATAAATATGAAATAAAGCCAATTATTTTCATCAAGGGGCAAATGAGCTCCCAGCCTAGGTTTGACAGTCTCTTTTTGTAAAATAAATTACACAAATTTTTAAAACCTTCCTTCATTTGAGAAAATAGTGTAGTTAATATAAGGGAAGGTTTATCTTCAATACGTGTGTAAAAATTGAATCACAGGAAGATTGTAGCTTTTTTGACAATGGAGATATCTTAGTGCTAGCATTGGAACTTGACAATCTGTGCCTGCTTTGATTTTCTGCTTGTAGAGATGGGAAAGAGCTAATGGTTTATGGTTTTCACAAGATGGAAAGTTCCTTGTAATAAATCTTTTTTGAATTTTGTTTTGTAGGGGGGTACGTTAAAAGCAGTAAAATCTTCCAAAGGAAAGAAGAAGAGAGAGAGCATAGAGGGGAAAGATGGCCGGAGGAGAAAAAGTGCTTCGGACTCTGGGTGTGATCCTGCATCAAAGAAATTAAAAGGAGACAGGGGTGAACTAGACAGTAATGGGAGCGATGGAGCTGAGGCGAGCCGAGGGCCCTGGAAAGGAGGGAATGCCAGTGGAGAGCCAGGGCTGGATCAGAGAGCCAAACAACCATCAGCTACATTTGTCCCCCAGATTAACCGCAACATTCGCTTTGCCACTTACACCAAAGAAAACGGCAGGACTCTGGTGGTACAGGATGAGCCTGTAGGTGGGGACACACCTGTACCTTTTACTCCATATTCTACAGCCACAGGTCAGACACCTTTGGCCCCAGAGGTGGGTGGAGCTGAAGGCAAAGAGACAGGAAAAACACTGGAACAAATTGGCCAGGGCATGGTGGCTTCAGCAGCTGTGGTCACTACTGCCAGCTCTACCCCAACCACAGTGAGGATTTCAGACACTGGCCTTGCAGCAGGGACTGGACCGGAAAAACAGAAAGGCAGCCGGCCGCAAACTCCAGGAGAGGTGAGTTGACTTGTGTGGATTTGAGAGATTTGGGTTCATTCTTTCACCCTACTTTCTTTCTTGGTGACACATTCAAAGGTGTCTCAAATGCCCCAGGGAAGGAGTCTTTTCTGTGATTAAATTGAACTCTGGCCTGACCAGGCGGTGGCGCAGTGGATAGAGCGTCGGACTGGGATGTGGAAGACCCAGGTTCGAGACCCCGAGCTCGCCAGCTTGGACCCAAGGTCGCTGGCTCCAGCAAGGGGTTGCTCAGTCTGCTGAAGGCCCGCTGTCAAGGCACATGTGAGAAAGCAATCAATGAACAACTAGGGTGTCGCAACGGCAATGAAAAACTAATGATTGATGCTTCTCTCCTCTCTCCGTTCCTGTCTGTCTGTCCCTATCTATCCCTATCTATCCCTCTCTCTGACTCTCTCTCTGTCCCTGTAAAAATAAATAAATAAATTGAACTCTGTGGATAGACCTATATTGCTTATTGAGCAAATGTGTATATTTTAATAACTTTATTAGCTCTCAAAAGTCACCTGAACAATTAGGCTAATCAGAACTGATTATACAACCCAATTTAATGAAATGTTAAGATAGATCTTTTTAATTCAATAATCTGTTTAGTTCATGTAGTGGTTGAGCCTCCACCAGAGCCAAGAGAGGCAAGGTTAACGAAGTTCAGTGTTGGTAATGGTAGCACTAGTTAAGGCTCTGTGAAGCCTATTGTTACCAACCCGTGTTTTCAGTTCATCATTTTCTGTATTTTCCCTTAAGTTGGGCTTCTTCCCTGTGATTTGATATGGCCATAAATTTTTTATTGCTAGCTTAATATTTTTAAGCCTTACCTAGAATATTTGATGGAATTAATCACAGTAGTACCCAGTTTACTATTTTCTTTATCTGATATGCATGTATTGCTGAAAATAAATTTTTGTTAAATACAAATTAACATTAGCTTGGCTCCCCAATCAAATTTGGGGGAGAAAAATAAAATTAGTTCTTATAGTCTTCAGCTTCTTGTTTTGGTCACTAAAGTATGATTCATGATGCTACTCATAATTTTTTCTAGCTGGAATATGAAATACAAGGATAAAATACTAAGTGGGGTTTTTTTTTAGTTACACATAAGCAACTACTGTGTGCTGCGGACCAGGCGGTGGCGCAGTGCATAGAGTGTCAGACTGGGATACGGAGGACCCAGGTTCGAGTCCCCGAGGTCACCAGCTTGAGTGCGGGCTCATCTGGCTTGAGCAAAAAGCTCACCAGCTTGGACCGTGGTCAAGGCACATATGAGAAGGCAATCAATGAACTACTAAGGTGTTGCAACAAAATACTGATGATTGATGCTTCTCATCTCTCTCTGTTCCTGTCTGTCTGTCCCTATGTATCCATCTCTCTGACTTTCTCTCTGTCCCTGTAAAAAATAATAATAATAAAATAAATAAAATAAAATAAAGAAACTACTGTCTGCTGAAGTATTATCAACAAAGAAATCCCTAGTTGAAGGAGCTCACATCCTAAAATGGCACTATTTTAGATATAACAATGCCAGATAAAATGTGGCATATACATTTCAGCTGATTTCTTCCTCTCCCTAGAAAATGCAATTTGTTAATCCCTAGTGTGCAGGGACAAGGAAGGAGGTAAAATGTCCAGGAAGAAGAGAAGAAAGCCTGTAAATGCAAATTTCACACTGTTCATGGTTTGTCCTGTTAGTTGACCAGCATTCCCAAGAGAACTAGGTGAGGATCTTATGTCGATTTCCAGATTGTGTGTCAAGAAGTTGCCCAAATTAATTAAAATAAACTCCCTGTCATAGGCAGTGTGGACAAAAATAAAGACTTACAGGCCCTGGCTGGTTGGCTCAAGGGTAGAGTATCAGCCCGGTGTGTGCAAGTCCCAGGTTCGATTTCCGGCCAGGGCATACAGGAGAAGTGCCCATCTGCTTCTCCACCCTTCTCCTTTCTATTTTTCTCTTCCCCTCCTGCAGCCATGGCTTCATTGGCACAAAGTTGGCCTGGGCACTGAGGATGGCTCCACACCTCCTCAGGCTCTGGAATGGCTCCGATTGCAGTGGAACAACACCCCAAATGGGCAGAGCATCACCCCCTGGTGGGCACGCCGGGTGGATCTTAGTTGGGCGCATGCAGGAGTCTGTCTGTCTGCGCCCCTTCTCACTTCTGAAAAATACAAAAACAAAAATATATAAAAATAAAGACAAAACAGACCAAATTTTATATGCTATAGGCAGAGCTTCACAGAGTGCTGTTATCTTAGGAGTAGCAGGGCTGAATAGATAAAATGTGGATTCAAAGGGAATTTTTCAGCAGGTTGGAGAAATTTTTGTGACTACACCGGTAATTTTGCCAAGGTGTCAGCCTAGGTATTCTCCTTGGGGTAGGATTTTAAAATACAGAAATTGGCCTGACTAGGCGGTGGCGCAGTGGATAGAGCGTCAGGCTGGGATGCGGAAGATCCAGGTTCAAGACCCCGAGGTCGCCAGCTTGAGCGCGGGCCCATCTGGCTTGAGCAAAAGCTCATCAGCTTGGACCCAAGGTCACTGGCTCCAGCAAGGGGTTGCTTGTTCTGCTGAAGGCCCACAGTCAAGGCACATGTGAGAAAGCAGTCAATGAACAACTAAGGTATTACAACGGCAACGAAAAACTAATCATTGATGCTTCTCACCTCTCTCCGCTCCTGTCTGTCTATCCCTCTCTCTGACTCTCTCTCTCTGTCCCTGTTAAAAAATAAAAAATACAGAAATTGATTTCAAATCTAAAATAGGCACAAAGCTCCCACTCAGGAACCTTCTTACCCTAAAAAGTGAGTTGAAATCAGCTTGTCATCACTTTCTTATTAATTTCCAAACAGATTTGGAATTTAATCATTTGAAGGAAAACACAAGACCATCCAAATTGTTCTTCATTCATGTGTATATTTATTTATAAAGGGTAACTTTAGTAGTGAAACCTGAGCTACCCTGCTGGTTTCTTGCAGTCCTGCAGGTGTCAAGCTCCTGGCCAAATCCTACTAGCGAAGCAACTGCAAAGCCTCAGGGCTATGTCTCTCTGTTCTCTTTTTTTCCATTGTTGGAGGGGGTTAAAGTTAGTGGTTGTTGATTAGTGAGAAGGAAAAGAAAATAGAATTATGAACTCTAAAATATGTTAAAATGGTTTCTGTAGCAAATGTCAACTGGAGGCACACCTTGGGAGCCCTCCTGATTCTGTGCCTCTGTGTCACCCTCAAGGACAGTCCTAATGTAAACTCCTTTTTTTAACATAGCCTTTCCTATCTGGAACATTTTTTTTAAGTTGTGGTAAAGTAACATATAACAAAATTTACCTTTTAACCATCTGAAGTGTACAGTACTGGGACATTTAGTACTTCCACAATGCTGTGCACACATGATCACTGTCTAGTTCCAAAATTTTTCATCGCCCCAAAAGGAAACATCATATTCATTAAGCAGTGATGGAATAATTTATTTCCAGTTATTTAAAGTGAATGGTTAGGGTTATCATAATCTTCCTGAAGGTTATTTTCATTTTAGTAATCTGTTGTTTGTTAGTCAAGTGCTAGGATCTGGGCATTACTTACTTAAGTATTAGGTAAGTGTTCATACCTAACAGTGGGTGTTCCTGTGTATGCAAATAGGTGGGTAATATATTTGAAAGCAATTCTACCTTCTTTATGCACATGCTGAAGCTAACATTTTTAAGGGAAAATATTAAGGAAAGTTCGTTTATTGTTCAGCTTGTTATGCTGAATACTTTTGTTTCATGGGCATATCAGTATTTATATACTTATTCTGGCTGGAGACTTGTTAGATCCTAATGATAGCATAAGTATTCAATAACCAGTGTGCTTTATTTAATTTAGCATCTTTAGATTTAACTTTAATTGAAACATATTTGCCTTTTAGGTTGACTTATACCCGTAAATAAATGGCCAAGTTCTAAAAGGGTGCATCTTTGGGAGTTTTAGACAAATAAAATACTTTTCCTTAATGTAAAATGGTCTTGTTATAGGGCTGATGTCACTTTTCTAAGACAGGAAATTTTTACTAGCTTAAATAAACTAAAACTTTAACAATATCATCTAAAGTCATTGAGGTAGATTAATATTACATGGTCCGTTGGCATATGTTCAAGTAAAAGCTGATGTCTGTTCAGGAATCCTTTTCACCAATTCCCTGGTGGAGTCATTATTGCAAATAGATAATAAGAAGCCTATATGGACCCCTAGTACTGTGACAACCAGCTGGCTAACAACCAAGGGAGTGGAGGATAAAGACATCTTGCTATCTCTAGCTCACCTTGCTAAAGATAAAGATGCCCTCTGTGTGGTCTGTGGCAGGTTTCTTCCATAATGCTAATGAAATCTAGTTATAAGAGTAGTCTTCATGGAATTGTAGGAGAGAAAAATTGAATGATCCGTAAGAAATTTTGGCATAGATTCAAGAAAGAGATCATACAGTTGTCAAAAGAAGCCAGCATCACTAACTCAGGCTATCTTCTTTTCAGAATTCAAGAAATTCTATTCTGGCCTCTTCTGGATTTGGAACATCTCTCCCAAGTTTATCACAACCTTTGACTTTTGGAAGCGGAAGGAGCCAGTCCAATGGGGTTCTAGCCACAGAGAACAAACCTTTGGGCTTCTCTTTTGGCAGTAGCTCTGCACCAGAGTCTCAGAAAGACTCTGATCTCTCCAAGAACTTGTTTTTTCAATGCATGCCCCAAACTTTACCCAGCAGTAACTACTTCACTACCATTTCAGAAAGTTTGGCTGATGATTCTTCCAGTCGAGACTCATTCAAACAAAGCCTTGAGAGCCTATGTAAAGGCAGACCCACTCTTGGTGCAGACACTAAATCAGGCTCTAAGGCTGGCAGCTCTGTGGACCAGAAAGTGCCTACAGAGTCCATGCCCACCCTCACACCAGCCTTCCCACGGAGCCTCCTCAATGCCCGCACCCCCGAGAGTCATGAAAATCTATTTTTACAGCCCCCTAAACTATCCCGGGAAGAGCCCTCGAACCCTTTCTTGGCATTTGTGGAGAAAGCGGAACACAGCCCTTTCAGTGGCTTTGCATCTCAGGCACCATCGAGTAGCTCTGCTGCTACCACTGTCACCTCCAAGGCAGCACCCAGCTGGCCCGAGTCTCACTCCTCTTCAGACGCAACATCCTTAGCGAAGAAGAAAACCCTCTTCATCACAACTGACTCCTCCAAACTGGTGTCTGGTGTTCTGGGCTCAGCTCTTACCACCGGGGGTCCAAGCCTCTCTGCCATGGGGAATGGCCGCTCCAGTTCGCCCACCAGCAGCCTCACCCAGCCCATTGAGATGCCTACTCTCTCCTCCAGCCCCACAGAGGAGAGGCCAACTGTGGGGCCTGGACAGCAGGACAATCCTCTCCTCAAAACCTTTAGTAACGTCTTTGGCAGGCACTCAGGCAGCTTTCTGTCCTCCCCAGCAGATTTTTCACAGGAAAACAAAGCTCCTTTTGAAGCTGTGAAAAGGTTCTCACTGGATGAGCGAAGCTTGGCTTGCAGACAGGACTCAGACTCCAGCACCAACAGTGACCTGTCAGATTTGAGCGACTCTGAGGAGCAGCTGCAGGCCAAGACCGGCCTGAAGGGGATTCCAGAACACCTGATGGGGAAGCTAGGCCCCAATGGGGAGCGCAGTGCTGAGCTGTTGCTGGGCAAAGGCAAAGGAAAGCAGGCCCCCAAAGGCCGACCTCGGACTGCACCCCTGAAAGGTGATTCTGCTGGGGCTGTATCCATGGGCTTGGCTCTGGCACTAGTTTGAATGACTGTTGTGCTCTTGGGCAGCAGGGGCCCTCCTTTTGATGGAAAGTTCTGTAATCTCATAGAATTGTATAGCCAAGAAGGCCTGACATAGGACTCCATTAGACCTGTTTCAGGGCAAGACTGCATCTTAATCCGCACTATAAGAAGGTTATCTATCTTTGGTGTAATGGTAGTCCCACAAAGGAAGGCCCTTGATCTTCTTGGTAGTGTTTGTTCAGTAACTCTTTCTTAGTGTTTTTCCCATCCCATTCTGCTTCCTTGTGACCCATCCTTTTTACTCTCCCCTCACTTTGCTTCTCTCTGGCACATATGTAAGGTTTTAATGTCTTTTCCAAAATCCATTAAATTCTGTGGTGTGAGGTTATGTCCAGAAGTGTGTAAGAGCTGATGGTAAAAAGGGAAAGTCTGGCCTGACCAGGCAGTGTCACAGTGGATAGTGGTGGACTAGGATGTGGAGAACCCACGTTCAAAACCCTGAGGTTGCCGACTTGAGTGTGGGCTCATCTGGCTTGAGCCCAAAGTTTGCTAACCTGAAGCCCAAGGTTGCTGCCTTTAGCAAGGGTTCACTCGCTTTGCTGTAGCCCCCCGGTCAAGGCACATAGGAGAAAGTAATCAATGAACAACTAGGATGCTGCAACGAAGAATTGATGCTTTTCATCTCCTTTCCTTTCTTTCTGTTTGTCCCTGTGTGTCCCTCTCTCTGACTCTATGTCTCTGTCAAGAAAAAAAAAAAAGAAAAGTTTAGTGGTAAAAGTAGCTGTTGTGCCTGACCTGTGGTGGCGCAGTGGATAAAGCGTCAACCTGGGGACACTGAGGTCGCCAGTTCAAAACCCTGCACTGGTCTGGTCAAGGCACATAGGGGAGTTGATGCTTCCAGCTCCTCCCCCCTTTCTCTCTTTCTCTCTCTCTCTCTCTCTCTCTCTCTCTCTCTCTCACTCTGTGTCTCCTCCTAAAATGATTAAATAAAAAAAAAAAATTAAAAAAAAAAAAAAAAGTAGCTGTTGTCATTAGGAATTGATATCCCATGGGAGCTTTATTAGAAGAGTCCTTGATTAGAACAGTTGTATTTGCCCTAACCAGATAGCTCAGTTGGTTAGAGCATTGTCCTGTAACACAAGAGTTTGCTGGTTTGATCCCTGGTCAGAGCACATACCGGAATAGACTGATGTTCCTGTCTCTCTCTCTCTCCCCCCCTTCCTCTCTCTAAAATCAACAAAAAATAAACATTAAAAAAAAAAAAGTTATATTCTGAGGTGCTAAAGACAGGTGACAGCAAACTTCTGCCTTCTTGGGTTTTCCTAACTCATGCCCAGAGTTGTTTCACTATAATGGTGTGCCCCTTCAAATCCTATGTGGTTCTTCGCTACCAAGTGAAGGCTTTTGCTCTCTCTGTACCCTTTCTGTCAAAGCTGGACCTGCTGGGCACATGCCCAAGCAGCACAAAGTGAAGGCCCAAGTCCGAACAAGTATCTCTACCCAAAAGGATCATGTTGTGTCTCATTTATACTTGTTATGATCAACCAACCATTTCTCCTCTCTCCCTTGCCACAGTCGGCCAGTCGGTCCTAAAAGATGTAAGCAAAGTAAAGAAGCTGAAACAGTCTGGAGAGCCCTTCCTGCAGGATGGGTCATGCATCAATGTAGCCCCTCACCTGCACAAGTGTCGTGAATGTCGCCTGGAGCGGTATCGGAAGTTTAAGGAACAGGAGCAAGATGATTCCACTGTGGCCTGCCGCTTCTTTCACTTCCGGAGGTACCCAAACTTCTCTGTCTCCTTCCCAGTTTCCATTAGTGATATAACTCCTACTATTCTTATGAATCTGTAAATTCATCTTACCACCTTCCTCTCTATTTTCCTTATCCCTTCGCTCTCAGAGTCTGTGCTGGTGCTCTGCCACAGTAGCTACTTAGTTGATTAGATTGTGAAATGACTTGTGGCTTTGTTCTTGGAAAATTGAACAGTCTCAGCTCCCAGCCCCTGACCCATGTTGAGTTAATCCTAACTTGGGTTCCATTTGAAACCAGTGGTATGAGTAGAACTCCATTTTGGATTATGAATCTACCTGACCACTTACTCCCCTCTTCAGTGATAGACTAACTCAAGTCCCCTAGAAAGAAGGGGAAATAAGATTAGGAGATAATGTGAATCATCTTTGAAATAGAACTGATGAAAATCCTAGGACTATCCCCTGCTTTTATCAAACAACAGCTGTTTAGTCACTTTTCTTTTACAAGAAGAATTTCTTCTAACTGATCTTTCAAGAAGCTTTAACTTTTTAAATAAATCCCAATGGTTTATCCATATGGCATAGATTCACTTATTCAACAAGTATTTATTGAACACATAATGCGTGCTAGTCCTTATTCCAGGCACTGGAGATTAAAGGAGCACTCTGACTACCTTTTTGAGAATACATTACATCAAGGCAAAGGCAGGGAGAAGAGGCTATTAACGTTATCTATCTGGGTGAGAAATGGTGGTGGTTTAGTGCAGGAGGATAGCAGTAGAGGTGATGAGGAGTGGCTGGACTAAGGACAGAATCTGAAGATAGAGGCCACACGATTTCTGATGGCTTAGATGTAGAGTGTGGAAGACAGAAAACAGCCAAAGTAGATGCTACGACTTCCAACCTGAAAACTGGTAGAATGAAATTTCCATTTACTGACAAGGAGATTCCTCGGGGAAAAGCAGATTTGGAAAGGAAAATGGGGAGCTTTAATTTGGGCATGTTATGTTTGAGATACCTATTAGATTTCCAAATGGAAATGCTAAAAGACAGCTGCAGGTACGACTCTAGAACTGAGAAAAGAGGTCCAAACTGGAGATAAAAATTTGGATGTCACCAAGTATTTAAAAGTATGCATCTAACTGAGATCACTTAAATGTAGATAGAAAAGGAAAGGAGTATAGCTAGAGAAGAGAAGCAATTTAAGGACTGAGTTCTAGATCTCTCCAGCATTTAGAGCTGGGAATAAGGAGGAGGAGGAACTAGTGAAAGAGGCTGAGAAAGAACAGCTAGTGAGGTATTAGTGAGGTATCCTCGAAGACAGCTGAAGAAAGTATTTCCAGGAAGGGATAATGAACTGTGACAGGTGCTGCTGACTGCGTCAGATGAGAGAAAGACTGGAAGTGACCATTGGATTTAACAAGAGGAAATGACCTGGTTGAGAATATTTTTGGTAGATTGATGGTGGAAAGCATAATGAGAGTGGATTAAGGGAAAATAAAAGGGAAAAGTACTAGAACCGATGACAACTGATATAGACAATTTTTTTAAGAAACTGCTCTAGCAAGCAAATAAATAGAAGAGGGTATGGGATCAAAAGGACTTTTGAGATCTAAATTGTTAAAGGATTTTTGATATAGCAAGTTCAAATACTGACACTGATTCAGCACAGAGGAAAGTAGACAATATAGAAGAGAGAGTTTGTAGAGGGATGCCTATGAAAGAGGATAGGATGTAGAGCATATGCCAAGAGATTAATCTTCTCTAGGACCTAGTTCATTCATAGTATCAGATCAGATGGTGTTCGTGACCCAGTTGTGGTGGTGAGTTTGTTGAAATTCTCTCTGGCTCCTTGTATTTTCTTAGTGGAATATTTAGCTAGGTCCTTGTAGGTAAAGTCATGTGAGAGGTTTGACAAGAAAGAAGATATGAAACTGTAATCTAGGAGAAGGGAGTGTACCAGGAAACTGTATTGTGACTGCCAGGAAATATAGAGTGCTCACCTGATGTAGGTAGACATGAACTTGAAGTGTGACAGTATGGCTCTGTTTTTCTCACAAGTGGGTGGATAGTTGTTAGGCATTTCTTGGGACAAGGTTTTAAAGAACCCAGACCTATTACAGTAAATATTAATAAATTTTCTTAGTGCAGAGAATACATCACATTAGTCAAATGTGATGAAAATTTTCAACTCAACCTAATTCCTGTTGTCTCATTTTATTTCTTTTAGATCCTGGGATTTTAGATGTGTGTTAGTTTGCATGACTGCTGCTATTTACTATGTATGTGACTGTCTGCCTTTTTGTCTCAGGTTGATCTTCACTCGAAAGGGGGTACTCCGTGTGGAAGGGTTTCTGAGTCCCCAGCAAAGTGACCCTGATGCCATGAACCTGTGGATTCCCTCTTCCTCTCTAGCAGAAGGGATAGACCTAGAAACCTCAAAATACATCCTGGCCAACGTTGGGGACCAGTTCTGTCAGCTCGTGATGTCCGAGAAGGAGGCCATGATGATGGTAGAGCCACACCGTAAGGCTCCATCTTGCTTGTCTTCCAGGCATTCCTCGTTGAAACTTTTCATTTTCTTTTGCTCAAGGGTAGGAGTGGGAGAACAGCAGGTGACATATTCTGCAGATGAATTAAGACTGATAAGACTTCTCTGTAGCCAACTATAATAGCTGAGGCCCTAACAATGTCCAGCATACCTCATTCTGTTAGTCTTTGAAAGTTAACAAACCAAAAACCTGTTGCCTGCTTGCCTTGTTCATTTTTGTAGCACAGCTTCCATAATAAACATTTTGATCTCTGCTTGGGTTTGGTTCACTCTGAATGTTTTCAGCTTGCTTTGAACCAACTTCTATTAGTAAACAATGCTGTACGTTCTATGAATAGATGAAGTGCTGCTGGGTGGCATGTTTCACACCTGAACCCACATCATTCAGACATTTAGGATATTTCCATGTCTGTGAGATACTGGATCCTATTTCTAGACCAGGGTAAATTGTACTATGAATTCTCTTATTTTAAACTTCCCTGAATTGAAATTTTTTCAGTATCTTAAATAACAACATAGGGATTTCATTCTCTATTGGCACTTGTTCATAAATATTAGAAATTCCATGTATTTTGTTTCTCTTGCTATTATGGAAACACACATTTCATTAATCTTGAGCTTCATTGCTGGACAAAATGACTTGAGAAGGAATCGGTGGATCTGGGGTCTTTTGCTGTTGTTCAGGATGGTTGATACCAACATTTCTCTTCCTTGTCCTCCCAGAGAAAGTGGCATGGAAGCGAGCAGTGCGTGGTGTGCGGGAGATGTGTGATGTATGTGAAACAACCCTCTTCAACATCCACTGGGTTTGTCGCAAATGTGGATTCGGGGTCTGCCTTGACTGTTACAGGCTCAGGAAAAGCCGTCCACGCAGTGGTAAGCAAATACTTTGCAGTTCAGAAGGTCAGTGGACTTAGAAATTGAATCAAGAATGGGTTTGTGTGCCCTTTTAACCACTTAGCTTCATTTGTTAAAATTGCCAGTATTTCAGCACTATGTGAAGGCTAAAATAAGCCAAGAAGGGTTATTGTTCATCTTCCCTTGTTTTGTTTTCAATAACATCTTTATTAAGCTATAATTCGTGTGTCATAAAACTCACCCATTTAAATTATGCAATTCAAAGGTTTTTAGTATATCTTCAGGGTTGTGCACCCATTGCCACTATCTAACTGCATTTTCATCATTTCATCACTCCAAAATGTCATTAGCCATCACTCCGTTCCTTCCTCCTTTCAGCCCTTGGTAACCACTAATCAGCTTACTGTCTCTAGATTTGCCTATTCTGTACAGGTCATACAAGTGGAATCATACAATATTTGGCTTTCTGTTACTGGCCTTTTTTCACTCAGCATATTGTTGTGAAGTTTTATCCATGTTATAGCACATAGCAATAATATATTCATTTATCAGTTATGGACACTTGAGTTGTTTCCACTTTGGGCTATTACGAATAGTGCCTCTATGAACATTAGTATATAGATTGTTGTGTGAACACGTTTTGTTGTTTTTATTTGTTTGTTTTATTGATTTTAGCGAAGAGGGAGAGAGAGAAATAGGAACATCAATCTATTCCTGTGTGTGCCCTGACCAGGGATCAGACTGGCAACCTCTGTGCTTTAACATGATGCTCTAACCAACTAAGCTGTCTGATCAGGGCTGAACATACGTTTTTAATTCTTTACAGTATATATCTAGGCATGGAATTGCTGGGTCATGTGACAGTTACATTTTAACCTTTTCTGGAACTACCAAACTGTATTCCAAAGTAGTTGTACCATTTTGTAATTCTACCAGCATTGTAGTGAGGATTCCAATTTTTCTGCCAGTACTTGCCATTGTCTGTCTTTATTATAGCCATCGTAGTGGCTGTGAAGTAATATCTTGTTATATGGTTTTGATTTGCATTTCCTTCATGACTAATGATGTTGAATATCTTTTCATGGGCTTGTTGGCCCTATGTTTATTATCTTTGGAGAAATGTCTATTCAAATCATTTGTTTCCCTTTGTTCTTGCTTTATCTTATTCCATGCCAAGAATGCTTCTTGTTCCCTGACCTCCTCACTCCTGTACTTAAGAAGTACAATGTAACCATTGCAACAGATGAGGCTACTGGTATTTGAAACCTACTTCTACATCTTATTACAGGAACAATGGTATCTTGGGCTAGTTACTTAACCCCTCAAAACCTCAGTTTCCTTATTATAAAAGATAATATGAATACTTCTCTCATGGTATTATGAGGGTTAAATGAAATAATGTGTGTAAGTGATTAACACAGGACCTGACACCCACTAGATACTACATATCAAGTAGCTGTAAGGTATTCCTCTCTTGCCCAAGAATGATAACTGTTATACAAATTACCCTCCTGCCATCAACAACAAGAAAATGAGACAAAATACATGAAACCATGGTTTCAGACACTGAACAACAGGCAGCATGAGTCAGTGATCCCTATAAGAAGGGAAGAAACAAAGTAAACCCTACAGTTTCCCCAGTTTAATGCCTGGAGGCTGTTTCCAGGCACAGGGAAAGGCAACTAAAACAGAGCTTGGCAATCTCACTGAATTGAGAAAGAGATCAGAGTCTGAGAAGAGTGAGGCAGAGTTCTGAAGAAGTCACAGCTACATAGAGAACACCAGATAGCAGCAGAGATCACCTCAATTTTTTGGCTATCTAGTGATCTGCACATACATGAGATGAAACTCCTCAAGGCCCAAAAAAGAACCTTCAGAAAGCAAGTGACAGAATAATTTACAGAACTCACAATCTGTATGCCCACCAGCCAGAGTAGAGAGACACTGGGTAGAGTCCAAAAGGGTCACATCTTAGTAGTAGGACTAATTTAGTCCCAGAATAAAGGCTTCTCTGGAGCTACCATAAAAAAGTGTAGCCTGACCAGGCGGTGGCGCAGTGGATAGAGCGTCGGACTGGGATGTGGAAGACCCAGGTTCGAGACCCTGAGCTTGCCAGCTTGAGCGCAGCCCATCGGGCTTGAGCAAAAGTTGCCAGCTTGGACCCAAGGTCGCCGGCTCCAGCAAGGGGTGGCTCGGTCTGCTGAAGGCCCGCAGTCAAGGTACATGTGAGAAAGCAATCAATGAACAACTAAGGTGTCGCAATGGCAATGAAAAACTAATGATTGATGCTTCTCATCTCTCTTCATTCCTTTCTGTCTGTCCCTGTCTATCCCTCTCTCTGACTCTCTCTGTCCCTGTAATAAAAAAATAAAAAGCATAAAGCAAATCTTGGAAGGATCAAACTGATCTGTAAGTCACTTACCTACCCTCCAGATTAAAACAAAACCTTCGCCTGACCAAGCAATGGCGCAGTGGATAGAGTGTCGGACTGGGATGCGGAAGACCCAGGTTCAAGACCCCGAGCTCGCCAGCTTGAGCGAGGGCCCCTCTGGCTTGAGCAAAAGCTTGTCAGCTTGGACCCAAGGTCGCTGGCTCCAGCAAGGGGTTGCTTGGTCTGCTGAAGGCCCGCGGTCAAGGCACATGTGAGAAAGCAATCAATGAACAACTATGGTGTCCGCAAGGGCAACGAGAAACTAATGATTGATGCTTCTCACCTCTCTCTGTTCCTGTCTATCTCTCTCTCTCTCTGACTCTCTCTCTCTGTCCTTGGAAAAAAATAAAGTAAAAAAAAAATTTTTAAAGAATCAATCAATAAACAACCAAAGTGAAGCAACTCTTGAGTAGATGCTTCTCATCTCTCTCCTTTTCTTTCTCACTACCTGTCTCGCTTTCTTAAATAAAAAAAAAAAAACATGACAAACCACTATACCCACTAGGATGACTAAAATTTTAAGAACTTACCAAGTGTAGTGAAAGATATGGAGGAACTAGAAATCTTAAAGATTGCTGATGGGAATGCAAATTGCTATCATTACTTTGGAAATCAGTGTGGCCCTTTCTTATAAATTTAAACATAAACTTAACCTAAGGCCCAGTATTTCACTTCTAGGTATTTATAAAAGAAGTTAAACCATGTGCATATAAAGATTTGTACTTGAATATTTATAGCAGCTTTATTCATAATAGCCCAAAATTGGAAACAACTTAAATATCTACTAGCTGATAAATGGGTAAACAAAATATGATACATTCATACCCTGGCTTCCCATTCCACCATAAAAAGAAATGAATTACTAATACATGCGACAGTATGGATCTCAAGATCATCATGCTAAGTGGAAGAAACACAAATGACTAATCTGTATGCTTTCAGTTATATGAAATTCTAGAGAAAGCAAAGGTAAGTGTTAGGAAGTTGATCATTGGTGGCTAGGGGTTAAGAAAGGGGTATTGACTACAGAAGGCTCAAGGGAATATTAGGGAGATGGAATTCAATCTATGTCATAATTGTGGTAGTGTTTATACAACTGTATACATTTGTCAAAATTCATTGAAGTGCACACTTTAAATTTGAATTTATTGTGGTGCTCGCTTCGGCAGCACATATACTAAAAAAAAAATTTGAATTTATTGTGTGTAAGTTATATCTCAGTAAAGCATATTTTTTAAGTTAGTTATTAATCTTTGGCCCATGAGAAAATTGGCCTGTAAGGTCTGAAACTCCGACTCACTAAGAGGGCTGTATCTTGTGACCTCATAAAATAAGTGAAGGTATTTCATTTATTTCAGAGACAGAAGAGATAGGGGATGAAGAGGTTTTCTCCTGGTTGAAATGTGCAAAGGGGCAGTCGCATGAACCAGAGAACCTAATGCCCACACAGATCATCCCTGGCACAGGTAAGGAAATTCCTTCCTTAGATTTTGTGGGGGAAAATATTTAGAGATAGAATTTTATCTCTGCCTGATATTTTTTTAAGCCTTACCAGATTTCTCTGAGAAGTTGAATCTTTACATATATGTTAGAGTAAATGCTTCACTGCACACACTTTACTTTCTGATCAGACAGGTTGATTACTTTTCCAGAGATTATTTCACATTTCTGTGGTTGGTGTGACCAGAATAGAAAAATCCAAACCCCATGTTATTAGAAAGACCTTTGATTTTAGGCACGTAAAAATCTAACTGAAGCTAATCAAACATCTTGAATCCATGAAGAAGGCAGTTTAACAGTAGGAATAAATGGTCATGTTCGTGTCACAGTTGCAGTATACTTTATTGACTCCTCCAGACAGTCTGTTTCCAGCTTGTGCACTTCCACTAACACACATGCATTAACGATGGTGAATCTGCCCTGGCCAGATAGCTCGATTAGTTAGAGCATTGTCCCAAAGCACAGAGGTTGCCGTTTGATCCCGGTCAGGGCACATACAGTAACAGATGTTCCTATCTCTGTCCCTTCCTCTGTAAAATCAGTAAAATAAAACATTTATAAAAAAAAGAAAAAGATGGTGAATCTGCAAAACTATTGCCTATATTCTACTCAACTAAACACAGCTTTGGGAAGAGCAGACCCCTGTATACTTTATATCCCAGTGCTTCCAGGCAGAAAGGCTCCTGCAGTGGTGCAGTGGTAGGATGTCTGCTCCTGCTGGGCCAAGCAGTGGTTAAAGATTTGTGTAAAGTTTACAGTGATCTTTTCTCCCCCTCATTTTTTCTAGGTGTGTGTTTTTTTGTTTTGTTTTGTTTTACAGAAATAGAAGGTCAGAGAGGGGAACAGATGGGGACAGTTAGACAGGAAGGGAGAGAGATGAGAAGCATCAACTCTTCGATGTGGCACCTTAATTGTTCATTGATTGCTTTCTCATATGTGCCTTGACCAGGGAGCTACAGCAAAGCAAGTGACCCCTTGCTCAAGCCAGCAACCATGGGTCATGTCTGTGATCCTGAGCTCAAACCAGCGACCCCATACTAAGCTGGTGAGCCTGCGCTCAAGCCAAATGAGCTCATGCGTAAGCCAGCAGTCGGGGTTTTGAACCTGGGTCCTCCACATCCTGGTCCAACACAATCCACTGCACCACCACCTGGTCAGACCGGGTATTTTTTGTTTTTGTTTTTGCTTTTGTGTTGTTGTTTTTGGTATCACTTACAGTAAAGTACATAAATCTGAAGTGTACATTTCAAAATGTTTATATACTGTTGAACATTGAGGAATCTACCCCTAAAGTTTCTTGATGATACCTTATCAATATCTACTAGAGGAGGGAGAAAGTGTAACTTAATGGTTAAGAGTGCACAGACCTTTAAAGTCTTAGTTTTTCCATTGCCCAACTATGTGTACTTGAGTAAATGGCCTAACTTCTGAGTCTCAGTTTCATCATCCAAAATTGAGGGTGAAAGCTGCTACCTCACTGAAATGTGGTAAGGACCAAGGGAGATAATTTAAATACGGTCTTTAGCACAACAGCTAGTACATGCAGGTATTCCAATGTTAAGTGTTATTGTTGTCTTTTTTTCAGCTCTTTATAATATTGGAGATATGGTACATGCTGCCCGGGGCAAGTGGGGAATTAAAGCAAACTGCCCTTGTATTAGCCGGCAAAACAAATCTGTGCTGAGACCTGCTGTCACCAATGGGATGTCACAGGTAAAGTGCTATATGTAGGTATAACTGAGTGAAACTTAGGTTCTTAGTACCAGGAAATGCCCCATTTTTACCTGTGTTATCCCAGGCTAGGGATTCCTGGAGAATGAGGGAGAGGGAAGCATTTCTAGGAAGAACCTAAGAAGAGTTACTCAAGGGATTTTAAATCCTCTGACTGGTACAAGTTTCTCTTGATTCATCTTTAAAACCAATTCAGGCTTAGTTGATAAGTAGCGCAGATACTTTGCATCCTGTCAAGATTTATAATTCCGAGTCCAGTGTAAATTAAGAGTACAGAAAAGTTTACTAGGGATACAATGGTTCCTGTCCCTGTCATGTTAGGTACACAGAACAGAAATATGAAGATTGGCCTGCTGAGCTGGGATCATTTTATCCTAAAAGCAATCCCAAACCTCCAAAAAGAGTCAGTGGTTTTCTCATTGCTCTGTCAGAGTTGGAGGCCATTCCTGCTTGATTGTGACTATTTTGAACAAGAGGCTGTGTTTTTTTAAACACACACGCACACAACCAACTACTTATATTTGGAGGCCCTTCAGAAATGTTACTGTTAACACATAGTCAATAAGAGGCACAGGGATTAGGGCTGAGGGACCTCAAGATATATTTTTAGTAGAGTTGCCATATTAGAGCAAATCATGTGTATAATTCAATAATAGAATAATAAACATTTATTGAGTTTGTGTGTACCAGAAAATATGCTAAGCTCTTTGTATATACTTTTTTTTTCTAAACCTAACCCTAATCCTAACCCTAATCCTGTATATACTATCTTATTTAATCTTCAGAACAGCTCTATGAGGTCAGGTTCTGATCACCAGTTTGCCATTGCAGAATTTGAGCCTCAGACATGCTAAATAAAACTATTTTATTTTCAAGTCTTGTTCACTGCTCTTTCCACAAAACGTAGCATAGTTTCTATCACATCTTAGGACTTAATAAATGTATGTTGAATTAATGAATGAAATAACAGTTTATGGGACAGTTTCAGATTGTTTTCCCAGACCTATTTAGTATCAACTAAATAGACCTCTAGCCATTACTTTTGTTCCACAAGGACAACACTAACCATGTTGGCCTTCTGTGCTTCAGCTCCCTAGCATAAACCCTAGTGCCTCTTCTGGAAGTGAAACCACTTTCTCAGGCGGAGGAGGAACTGCAGCCGTAACAACTCTCGAGCCGGATCCCAAAGCTGACAGCACTGACATCAGAACCGATGAGTCTCCGAAAGCAGACAGTATGGCATCAAACAGCAATAGTGAGCTCAAAGCCATCAGGACCCCTTGCCCTGACACAGCCCCACCCTCCTCTGCCCTGCACTGGTTGGCGGATTTAGCAACTCAGAAAGCTAAAGAAGAAACAAAAGGTGAGATGATCAGAAGCCTCTGCCCTGCCTGTGGGTGGAACACTTGATTTATTCTGGGATTCTTCAAACTCACACATTACCATTCACATTTATGAAACATGTCACTTGCTTTCTCTGGTTGATTACATAAAATGAGGGAGAAATCTCTTTTGACTTCTTTCTACAGGTGGAGCTTTTATAAAAAGGCACATGCCTGGGCTCTACTCCAGACCTCTTTAGTCAGAATTGATGCTAGATTTTTAATAAGCTTCCCAGATGCAGCCAGGGTTGAGGGCTAGACGGTTTTCAATGGGCACATAAATCACCTGGGGAGTCGTTAAAAATGCAGCTTCCTGTGCCCCACTAGAACTATCCAATGAGGATCTCTTAGAGTAAGACCAAGGATCTCCATTTTTAACAAGCACTCTGGGTGATTCCCATACAAGTGTTCTGGAGACCCAATTGAAGAAACACTGTCTTAGAAAATGAAGGAGACGAAAGATGGATGGGAACAAAAGGAAGTTTGAAATCCAGATCTAGAAAAAAAAAAAGGATGAAGTAGGAGAGCTTCTTCTTGACTATGAGACCTACCATAGTCATAGCTCTTCAGGCTTGGCCCAGACAAACTGTACATAGTTTGGGGGGGAGGGGAGGGAAGAGTCTTTCCTCTTTCCAACTTGGCTGATTTTTAGGAGTCATTTGCCTGCTGGGTGTTCCTTTTCGTGCCTAATGCTATTCCCGGTTATGTTCTTACAGAAGCAGGGTCCCTGAGGTCGGTGCTCAATAAAGAGTCTCATTCACCCTTTGGGCTGGACTCGTTCAACTCCACTGCAAAGGTCTCTCCGTTGACTCCAAAGCTTTTTAACAGTCTGTTACTGGGTCCCACTGCCTCCAACAACAAAAGTGAAGGCTCTAGCCTTCGAGACCTCCTTCACTCCGGGCCCGGAAAGCTTCCTCAACCCCCTTTGGACACAGGCATACCCTTCCCCCCGGTCTTCTCTACATCCTCAGCAGTAAGTGTCCTCTCTACAACTCTAGCCTTTGCTGCTTTTCCATAAAGACCCGTCAGAGATCTGATAACTGGGTTAGAGGGTATGTGGGTGACGTGTTCTCTACTTAGTCTGTCAGCCAGTAATAGCTTACTTTACATTGAGTTTGAGATCCTTTTAAGTAGTGAACCTTCTGTGCCATGTTAGGAAGTCAATGGAAATTGAGACATTGAAATTCTCAGTTATCAATAGAAACTACTTTATTTTCTTGACAGGCATTAATTTTTTTTAACCTAGGCAGTACAATTCATATTTTATTCTCTTGGATATCTAACAGACACCTCAAACCTAACACATCTGAGGCCACGCTCCTGATCTGCCCGTAGCCTGCTCGCTCCTCCTCTAGTTTTCCTCTCTCTACCAGTGGCATCGCCGTTCTTCCAAGGACTTAGCCAGTGATCTTGGAGTCGTTTGGGACTCCCCTCTCTCACATTACATAACTAATCTGTCGGCTGATACTTTCAGTTTGATCTGCACAGTGTAGAGTCCACCCTTGTAACGTCAGCTCCGCTGCTTTCCCTCTGGTCAGAGCCAACATCCTCTCTTGCCTGAATTTTTGCAGTAAATTCCTTATATAGGTCCTCTTTATTTCTCCCCTTTCCACTCTGCAGTCTATTTTACACAGCAACCAGGTAATCCTTTTAAAATGCAGGTCAAATCATGTCACCTCTGTTTAAAATTCTTCCTGGGCTTCCTGTTTCTCTCATAATATAAGCAGAACCCTTTCAGTGGACTTGATGGCTGCAGCCGCATCTGTGCATCTTCAACTCCTCACGTCTCTGTCTCCACTGCCGCTCTCGTGCTGTTCATCCTGTTCCAGCCACGCACACCTTCTTGCTGTTCCTTGAGTGTGGCCTGGCATGCGCCCTCTGCAGAGCCTCGGCACTTGTCCTTTCCTCCACCTAGAGTTCTCTTTCTCGGGTAACCACATGGCTTGTTTCAACAACTTCGTCCTCCCTCCCAAAATGTCTTAGGTCACCTTTTTATATTTTTTTAATGTTTATTAATTTTAGAGAGAGGAAGGGAGAGAGAGATAGAGACAGGAACATCAATCTGTTCTCATAAGTGCCCCGACTGGGGATTGAACCAGCAACCTCTGTGCTTCGGGATGAAGTTGTAACCATTGTCTATCCAGCCAGGGCAGATCACCTTTTTAAAATCTATCCCACTTTCATTCTCCACTCATATCTGGTTTTTTTGCATTTATTATTTTTACCATGGCACTTATACAACCATTTGACTTACTGCATGTTTTGTTTATTGTCTGCTTGCCTCTCCTTACAGGCATTTTTGACTGTTTTATTCACCACTATATGCCTAATGTCAGAGTGTTTGATCCATAGCTGGGGTGTAGTAAGCATTTACTGAACAAGTGAATTCACAAGGTACACTGTGAAAACAATCCTTCCCTTCGTGTCTCCCAGCCTCCTGTTTTCCTTTCTGGAGGTCACTATTGTTGACGAGTGTCCTTTCAGTGGTATTATTATTTGTATATAGCTATTCCCTCTCTCTTTACACAAATATTTTAAAGTGTTTTTCTGTTTTTAGTTTATATGTCTTTTTTTGTGTGTGTGACAGAGACAGAGAGGGAGACAAAGGAGGGGACAGATATGGACAGACAGACAGGAAGGGAAAGAAGTATCAATTCTTCATTGCGGTACTTTAGTTGTTCATTGACTGTTTTCTCATATGTGCCTTGACCTGGGAGCTCCAGCTGAGCCAGTGACCCCTCGCTCGAGCCAGTAACCTTAGGCTTTAAGCCAGTGACCTTTGGGCTCAAGCCAGTGACTATGGGGTCATGTCTATGATCCCATGTTCAAGCCAGCAACCTTATGCTCAAGCTGGTAGCGCTCAAGCCAGTGACCTCGGGTTTCAAACCTGGGTCCTATGCATCTCAGTCCGATGCTCTATCCACTGCACCATCGCCTGGTCGGGCTCAGTTTATATGTCTTAAAGATTATGTCAAACAAGTACATAAACATGTTTCTCATTTTGTTTTATGATTAATGGCTGAAATTCAATGAGCTATGAGTTGTTGGGCCTTATACATTGTGGGTTATTTGTCTCTTTTGGATAAATGACTTTAAAGGACTTACTTTGGCTTTACTTTTCCATCTTGTTCCAAGCCCCAGTTTTTCTTTTCCTTTTGAAATTTTTCCAGGATGTTTTATAATTATGTATATACCCTATAGAAATATTGATTAGTAATACTTAAGACAGAGCAGGCATAGAATTATCAAACTTACAAAAGCCCAAGTGTTATATCCCTTGGGCATTGTGTTATATCCCTCAAACTATATGATCTTTTTTACTCAGTTACAATATTTTGTGAACCCTGTGGTCTATATGCATATGGTTAATACAAATTAAGGGCTGAATGCAAAGATATTTCTTAGGTGTCAAATCTCTTGAGACAGAAGGGACCTTTCTATATTTTTTTTTTATGGAAATCAAATGTTATGGACAGGGAAATTTATGTTATTGACTTAATAGGTTTCCCTTCCAGTTACAGAAAGACATTTTAACTTTTATGGAATCTAATCGAGTAAGTAGATCGGAACTCCTTCTTATGAATACAACTATGAGACAAAATTTTGAATGCTCTTTTCATGCTGCCTCAGTTGAACTTACATGATGGGTTTGTGTCTGGCAGGGCGTAAAGAACAAGGCCAGTCTACCCAACTTCCTTGACCACATCATTGCCTCAGTGGTAGAAAATAAGAAAACCTCAGATGCTGCAAAGCGAGCCTGTAATTTAACTGATACCCAAAAGGAGGTGAAGGAGATGGTGATGGGGTTAAATGTGCTAGACCCCCATACCTCTCACTCCTGGCTCTGTGATGGAAGACTTCTGTGTCTCCATGACCCCAGCAACAAAAACAATTGGAAGATCTTCCGGGAGTGTTGGAAGCAAGGCCAGGTAAACAAGGATTTTTATACTTTAGCAGGTGCTTGAGGAAGGGGGAGGTTATGGAATTGTCTATATTATTTTCGTGGGCTTTGTTTGCCTGCCTGTCTACCCATCCACCACAGCTACCAGGAAAGTTGTAGTTCTCTCTGGGAGATATTTGGCATGGTAGATTTAGACATAAGTTCGTTGTGAACAGTCTTGCAACTGCATTTTCTTGGATTTTTAAAAATCAAAGCATTTCTGAAAATGCACTGTGGGTTCTTGTGGATTCTTTTATTTCTATCTTTATTTTTTCCATGTGAGATGGGGGGAGATAGACTTCCACGTGCACCCTGACTGGGATCCACCCAACAACCCCTGTCCAGGGCCAATGCTCTGCCCATCTGGAGCCGTGCTCATAACTGAGCTAATGTTGGCGCCTGAGGCCATGGCTGCGGGAGAGGAACAGAGGAGGGGGGAAGGGAAGGGGAAGAGAATCGGTGGTTGCTTCTCCTGTGTGCCCTGACTGGGAATCAAACCTGGAATAGCCACATGCTGGGCCAGTACTCTACCACTGAGCCAACCAGCCAGGGCCAATTCTTTTATTTCTAAGCTGCATAGCTCTGTGTTCTTATTAGGGCAGTTGAAATTCCTGTTAGGTGGTGATCTGGCATTAATGGCACCTTTTGGGGGAAATCCCTAAGTATGATGTGTGGGGTGAGGCAAAGGTAGGTGGAAGTAGGTGGTACTTTTCTAGGTAAATGTTTCAAGGCCATGGAAGTTACTATGGTAGCATAATAACACTGTTTAATTTTTATACTTTAGTAGGTGCTTGAGGAAGGGGGGATTATAGAATTTTCTGGATTTTTTTTTTTTCATTCTCACTGTGAGGACATATTCTGAAAGGTGCATTTGTCAGCTTTTGTCCTCTCACCTCAAAATAGTGATAGATACCAGGGCAACAGAAGTGATTTCTATGGCATGCTCCTAGGGTAAGAATCAAGTATAATGGAGTACAGGATGAGAAGTTTCCATTTGCTGTAGCTGACAGGTTGAAATCTATAGATTCTCAGACTGGGAAGGAACAATAAATCATCATGGACAAGAAGAGGTAACCGCCAGGAAATCCTTCTATTCCATCCCTTATCCCTGAGCTGAAAGTATTTCTTTAATGGGGTATCTTTGTTTCCACAGCCAGTGCTGGTTTCAGGGGTACATAAAAAGCTCAAGTCTGAACTCTGGAAGCCAGAAGCCTTTAGCCAAGAATTTGGAGACCAGGATGTGGACTTGGTAAACTGCAGGAACTGTGCTATAATTTCCGATGTGAAAGTTCGAGATTTCTGGGATGGTTTCGAGATCATATGCAGTAAGTTGTTTTTATATCTAGTTCAGTAATGGCAAACTGGGAAGTAAGCATCTCTGTATTCAGCCCAGCCCATGGAAAAACAACTTACATCCTCTTGGTGGGAGAAATATTTCTTCTTGGTGCCAACCATGTAGCTAGCATGGCAATCACAGACTCCAGAGCCCATCTGAGTTTAAGCATGTGAACTCACGGGTGTGTGGAGTACAGTTTCACCCTAAGGAAGGGAGATAGACCTTTTTTAAGAAGGAAAAATACAGCATGTCCTAAAGCTGTGAGGAAAACAGCCCATCTAATCCATTATGGGAGTTTTAAAATCTGAAAATAAGAGTTTAGTCTCCTTAAAACTTGTAGTCAGTGGAAAATCAGTAGGCAGATGTTTGTGGAAGTGCATCTGTCTTCCAGAACGATTAAGGTCAGAAGATGGACAGCCAATGGTGCTCAAACTCAAGGATTGGCCTCCTGGGGAAGATTTTCGGGACATGATGCCAACAAGGTTAGTGAAGTACAGTGGGTCATCTTGAGAGACTTTTGCCTTGTCAAAGCTATCACTAACTCATCATAGAAAAATAAGCTTTGTTTCTTTGCTATTCCCCTCCAGTAACAAATTAAGTAATCTTTCCTGCTTTTTTGTAGGTTTGAAGATCTTATGGAGAACCTTCCTCTGCCAGAATATACCAAACGAGATGGCAGGCTCAATCTGGCCTCTAGGCTACCCAGCTACTTTGTAAGGCCCGATCTGGGCCCCAAGATGTACAATGCCTATGGTATGAGAACAAGGCCGTAGGGTCCTTTTTGGACATTATTGTTCCCATTTCACCTACAAAGGTAGTATAGAGAGGATAGAGGGCAGTGTCAGGTGCTAGAGAAGTTAATAGTATCCAGGATGGTTTTGAATATGTTTGCTTTTGTCATACTGATTTGTGTAATACCCATATGGGCCCAATCCAAAAGCCCATAGTCTATATTAGTTAGAAAGAAAGCCATATGTCCCTACTAGTTATAAAGTTGCCTCTCAAAAATTCTGTCCAAGGAGACATGATTCTTGGTTTTGAAGAGACTTGATAAAATAAAAGTGAAGAAACCTGGATACCCTGCTACCCAACAACCTCTTTGTAAAGTGTTAGTAATGTCCTAAATCTTTGAAAGTCAAGCTATACCTGTATTTCCCTATGTATAAGATGCACCTTAATTTTGGGGCCCAAAATTAGGGAAAAAAATTACATAAAGTTATTGAACTCAAGTATTATTCATCATAAAATTTATACAATTCCTCATCACTGTCAAAAAAAAGCGGGAAATGCAAGTAAAAAATTACAACCACTGTATAAGGTGCACCCAGTTTTTGGACCCCAAAAAAAGGTATGTCTTATAATGGGGAAATACAGTAGTTGAATGTCACTAATTCCCATTTCTGTTTTGCATTTGGAAAAGAGATCATTTGGTTCAGAAGCCAAAGCTAATTAAACAATACTATCAACCGCCTGACCAGGCGGTAACACAGTGGATAGAGCGTCGGACTGGGATGCGGGAGACCCAGGTTTGAGACCCCGAGGTCGCCAGCTTGAGCGCGGGCTCATCTGGTTTGAACAAAAGCTCGCCAGCTTGGACCCAAGGTCACTGCCTCAAGGGGTTACTCGGTCTGCTGAAGGCCCGCAGTCAGGGCACATGTGAGAAAGCAATCAATGAACAACTAAGGTGTCAAAACAAAAAACTGATGATTGATGCTTCTCATCTCTCTCCGTTCCTGTCTGTCTGTCCCTATCTATCCCTCTCTCTGACTCTCTCTGTCCCTGTAAAGAAAAACAACAAAAAACAATACTATTAACCAAGATGGAAACTAGTGTTAAAACACTAGAAAAGTGCCCTGGACAGATAGCTAGGTTGGTAAGAAAGAGCATTGTCCCTAAGCACAGAGGTTGCCAGTTCAATACCTTTCTCTCTCACTAAAATCAATCAATCAATAAATAGATAAACTAGAAAAGAGGTGGTAGTGATAAACATATTTTTGATTTTCCCAGTGTTATTTATTTAAGAACATCTTTGAGTATGTTTTCAGTTGCAGGGTTTATGGGTTCTTCAAAATACTCCCTTTTACCTTGCATATCTTTTATCTTTAGGCTTGATAACAGCAGAAGATAGAAGAGTTGGCACAACAAATCTTCACTTGGATGTGTCTGATGCAGTTAACGTGATGGTGTATGTTGGGATCCCCATCGGGGAGGGTGCTCATGATGAAGGTACGATTTCTAAACCCACTACTTCAGGATGGTGAGGGTTAACCTTGGGAGTAGAATTGGGTGTTTTACTCCTCAGTCAGGGTTGGTGGCTTTTTCTTAATTCTCTACCACGACTAATGTGTAGTAGGTACCCAGTGGATATTGCTAGATGAAGAGAAATTTTAGCAAAGAAGAGTGCTACTTGTGTATCTGACCAGACATTCTCCTGGGAGTGCTGCCTTTCCCATTGAGTGCAGCACCACAAAGAGGATTGAAGAAGGAACAGCAAACCAGCCTACGTGGTCATCAGCCAGACCAGTTATGGGATGGCAAGTGATAAAGACAAGTTACTAGCACAGAAATGAAGTATAAAAGTGATAATTTGCTGCATTTACACTCCTAGCTATTTCAGTGTGAGATTAATAATGTGTTAATTAAAGTTTTAGAAAACATAGGCAATTTGAAAGAAAAAAATAAGTAACTTAAAATCTCAAGGTTCAGGATACTCCGTATCATTACTTTGGTATATTTCCTGCCACACATTTGCTTTTTTTCCCCCATCGATTTGAGCAAGAGAGACAGAGAAAAGTATCAACTCATTGTTCCATTTATTTGTGCACTCATTGGTTGCTTCTCATATGTGTCCTGACTAGAGATTGAAGCCGCAAATTTTTTTTGCATTTTTCGGAAGTGAGAAGCAGGGAGGCAGGGAAGCAGAGAGACGGACTCCCGGTTGCGCCAGACCAGGATCCACCCAGTGTGCCCACTAGGGGGCGATGCTCCATTGCAACTGGAGCCATTCTAGTGCCTGAGGCAGAGGCCATGGAGCTATCCTCAGTGCCCAGGCCAACTTTACTCCAGTGGAACCTTGGCTGCAGGAAGGGTAGAGAGAGACAGAGAGAAAGGAGAGGGTGAAGGGTGGAGAAGCAGATGGGTGATTCTCCTGTGTGCCCTGGCCAGGAATCGGGAATCAAACGCAGGACTTCCGCACGCTGTGCCGAAGCTTTGCCACTGAGCCAACCAGCCAGGGCCTGGAAGCCGCAACTTTTGTGATAGGATGACACTCTAACCAACCAAGCTATCTGGTCAGGGCATACTCATTCGCTTTTGATGCTCTACACCTGCATATCCTTCCACTGTGTTGTCCTTCGAGAGATTTGACATATAAGCATTAGAAACCAGCCCTCTTACCTTGCCAGAGGAGCGTTTTTTAAGTGAGAGGAGGGGAGATAGAGAGACAGACTTGCGCATGCGCCCTGACTGGGATCCACCCAGCAACCCCCATCTGGGGCTTATGCTCAAACCAGTCGAGCCACTGGCTGAGAGAGAAGAGAGGACAGGAAAAAGAAGCAGATATTCACTTATTATGGGTACTCTGACCAGGGATCGTGAACCCAGGATGTCTGTATTCGGGGCCAATCTGCTGAGCCAACCGGCCAGGGACAGAAGAATTCTTGAGAAAGTATAGAGGTCATCTACTTGCAACAGGAAATAACCTGCAATTTGAACATAAGATAGGGCTACACAGTTTGAACAAGAAATATGTTTTAAAGGAAAACTATGCCTCCAAAAGTTGCTGTCTCTATTAAGTAAGGCAGATTAGGGTTACTCCTCCAGTGTTTAAGAAGCTCAGACCTATGAGAGTTTTGAGTCTACCTTCTATTACTCCAAGAAGACAATAGGAGAAACTAAACCTGTATGAATTAGACATTTTGCTTCATGAAAAGGTACTGAAATGACTGGTTACATAGAAAAGTGGCGTTTTGCTCTTTTCAGAAGTACTCAAGACAATTGACGAGGGAGATGCTGATGAGGTGACAAAGCAGAGGATTCACGATGGAAATGAGAAGCCAGGTGCTTTGTGGCACATCTATGCAGCCAAGGATGCAGAGAAGATCCGGGAGCTGCTCCGAAAGGTATGCCCCCGAGTGGGCTGCACACATCAAAGGTCTGGGGGCACTGAACAGCCTGCCTAGGGTTTTTCATGTGGGCTTCCTTGGCCTTAAAGACCAGCGCCTCTTATCAACATGCCCCAAAGGCCTGAATCTACCCCTAGAGGATGCTGTTAACAATTTTTTTGTATTTGAAGACTTTGTGTTTTGGTCATGGCTTCAGGTTGGAGAAGAACAAGGCCAAGAGAATCCCCCTGATCATGACCCAATTCATGACCAAAGTTGGTACCTGGACCAGACCCTCCGTAAGCGACTCTATGAAGAGTATGGTGTGCAAGGCTGGGCCATCGTTCAGTTCCTGGGAGATGCAGTCTTCATACCTGCTGGAGCCCCACACCAGGTGGGTTCCATCTTAGGAGTTGGGTTTCACAGTTCCATGGTCTTCCTTATTTTCAACTTTCTTGCTAATCTGGCAATAGATATAAATGGCTGGATTAGACAGATTACTCCTTTTTTTTTTTTTTTTTTTTTTTCTGAAGTGAGAAGTGGGAAGAAGGCAGGCAGGCAGGCAGACTCTGCCCGACCAGGTTCCACCCGGCATGTCCACCAGGGGGCAATGCTCGACCCCTCTGGGGCGATGCTCCACTGCAATTGGAGCCATTCTAGCACCTGAAAAGGAGGCTATGGAGCCGTCCTCAATGTCCAAGCCAACTTTGCTCCAGTGGAGCCTTGGCTGCGGGAGGGGAAACAAGAGACAGAGAGAAAGGAGAGGGGGAAGGGTGGAGAAGCAGATGGGCGCTTCTCCTTTGTGCCGACTGGGAAGTGAACCCAGGACTTCCACATGCTGGGCCAACGCTCTACCGCTGAGCCAACCAGCCAGGGTCAGATTACTCTTTTTTTTTATCGTTATTATTAAGTGAGAGGCAGGGAGGTAGAGACATACTTCCACATGTGGCCCGACTGACCAGGATCCACAGGGCAATCCCCCTACCACGCGATGCTCTGCCCATCTGAGCAACTGCTTTGTTGCTTGGCAGCCGAGCTATTTTAGCACCTGAGGCAAGGCCATGGGAGACATCCTCAGCGCCTGTAGCCAACTTTGCTTTGCTTCAGGAAGGGAAGAGAGAGGGAAATGGAGAGGCGGAAGAAGCAGATGGGCGCTTCTCCTGTGTGCCCTGCCCGGGAATTGAACCTGTGACTTCCACATGTCAGGCCGACACTCTACCACTGAACCAACAGACCAGGGCCAACCGATTACTGTTAAACTATAACTTATGTTTGGTTTTTTAGTTTTCTTCTATTTAGTTTTAAATGCTCATTCAAAGATTTTTAAACAGTGGAGACTGTTAAAAAGTGAAAGTTCCAGCTCAGCTCTCATAACCCCCCTTTTTAAATTTTTATTTATTGATTTGAGAGAGAAAGAGAGGGAGGAACAACTCATAGTAGTCGCTTCTCGTATATGCCTTTACCAGGCAAGCCTGGGGTTTTGAACCAGCAACCTCAGCATTACAGGTTGATGTTTAATCCACTGCACCACCACAGGTCAGGCCCATACCACTTTTCAAGCCCCTCCACCTGCCTTCCTCAGAGGTAGGCTACTATAAACAGTTTGGTGTATATTTTTCTAGATCCTTTTCTACTCATATATTAATGTTTTAATTATACATTTATATACTTAGGGTTTTTTTGCATGTGTTTTTATAAAAATGGAACCATAAGTATTTCTAAAGTTTATTTTTAACTATATCATGGACATTTTGCATGTGTTACTGAATCTCTAATGTCTGATAGTTTCCCTCTGTACTTTCCCCTCCCAGGTGCACAATCTATACAGTTGCATAAAAGTAGCAGAAGATTTTGTATCTCCAGAACATGTAAAGCACTGCTTCCGCCTAACGCAGGAATTCAGGCATCTCTCTAACACGCATACAAATCATGAGGATAAACTGCAGGTAAATAGCTCCTCCTTCACCCCCACACTGTCTTCTGGTCTCCTGCTCGGCTACATACAGAGGAGGCCCATTCTGTTTTCTGAGGGTGTTCTCTGAGAGGTAAACTGTGGAGAGATGATAAAGGGAACTATGTCTGGGGGATATGGACTCCTCTTAAGGTTGGGTTTTAGAGAGAATGCTCTTGTTTTAGCCTACTCATTCACACTATAAGTCTTCTCTTTCTTTGCCTCTGGGAGATACAATGTTTCAGTGTTAGTAACTGTGACTAGACTGACTTCCCAGTCAGGTGGGAAAGCATGTCACAGTTCTGAGCATGTTTCTGAGAAGGGATATTTCTGGGAAGCTACTTCTCACAGCAGATTTCTATGCAGACTCAATTCCTTAGAGCTCTGCTGGGGACCAAGTTCATGTCCATTAGAGGAGTGAGGTTGTTTACCCTTATAGATCTAAGCTGGCCCATCAGATTAGGTTTTTCTCTGTTCCTAAAGTGGATTGGAACTTTAAGGGCAGAATTTCTTTGTTAATACATTGGGTGCTTCAGTAGCATAAAAGAAGAAAGAATCAAGAAGAAAGATTACCAAGGCAGAACTGCAGCAATCTGAATACACGTTCTCCCAGCCTCTCACCTATGGCCTGTTTTCCCCATCATGTCTGTGGCTCAGGTGTGTCTTCTTTAGACTAGTGAGACTGGAGATTTTTCTTGGTTGCTGGTAGATTCAGTCACCTTCAACCCTGAATCTGATTTGTAGTGATGTTTTATTTTGTTTTCAAAATTATAGAATATTTCAACCATAAAGTTCTTTTATTTATTTATTTTTATTTTTTTTTACAGGGACAGAGAGTCAGAGTCAGAGAGGGATAGATAGGGATAGACAGGAACGGAGAGAGGTGAGAAGCATCAATCATCAGTTTTTCCTTGTGACACCTTAGTTGTTCATTGACTGCTTTCTCATATGTGTCTTGACTGTGGGCCTTCAGCAGACCGAGCAACCCCTTGCTCGAGCCAGCGACCTTGAGTCCAAGCTGGTGAGCTTTTTGCTCAAGCCAGATGAGCCTTCGCTCAAGCTGGCAACCTCAGGGTCTCGAACGTGGGTTTTCTGCATCCCAATCCAACGCTTTAACCACTGCGCCACCACTTGGTCGGTCAGGCCTGTCTGTTGGTTTTTATCCCTACTAGAATGTAGGCTGTTTGAGCTCTGTGAAGGTAGAGATTTAACTTTTATTCTCTGCTTTTCCCTAGCACAATATTGGACATATAGTAGGTTCTTAGTAATTACTTATTGAATTAATACAAAATATTTAGTGGAGAGTAGCACAAGAGGGCTTGTGTGCCCATCACACAGGTTAAGGAATAAAACATACACACATATACAATAACTACATTATTGAAGTCTTGTACCCTTCTCGTTCTATTTCCCCACTTTCCTTCCCAGTAATAATCACCATCTTGGTTTAAAACTGTCTTTAGGCTGTTCACTTTCTTTAAATAAGTTTTATTATAACTTCCTACTTCACACATAGTGCATATTCCTTTTAGACAAATTAGAAATTACATCCGTGATGGCCAACCTATGACACGTGTGTCAGCACTGACATGCGTAGCCATTTTCGATGACATGCAGCCGCATACCAGAGAAGTATGGGGCCACACACCAAGAAGGACGTTTCATCCTCGGCTCCTGCACGGCCAGGTGCAGTAGCCGAGGATAAAACATTTGCTGTAGTGTAGACACTGTGCAGTAGGCCAAAACAACAGAACTCCGGCACAGAGCGTCTAGTTCTGGGACTTCCGGTTAGGCCGTTTTCCTCGAAGTGACACACCACCCGAGTTATGCTCAGTTTTTTGGCAAATTTTGACACACCAAGATCAAAAGATTGCCCATCACTGAATTACATATAAGCACAAGAGGAAATAATACCCAATAATCCTATCTGCCCACTTTGTTTTAGTGCATTCTTATTCACTACAGGACCTTAGGCAAAATTCTTAACCATGGAACTAATAATAAAATCTACCTCACAAGCCTTGGCCAGATAGCTGGTTTGGTTAGGCAGTGGTTCTTAACCTGGGTTCTATCGAACGCTAGGGGTTTGATGAGTCGGTCTCTGGGGTTTGGAGAAGCCTCTGCCGCGGAGGCCAGAATAAAGTAATACCGTAATTTGTTGTGAGTTCATCCACTTTGTTGGTTTTCTTCTTTGAGCAAGGTGATGTTCATGCACGGCTCATTTTGTGCACCAGTAAAAAAACATATATATACCTATGTCTTGAATTTGGGGAAAAAAATCATATTTTATTTATCACTAAAGAAGGGTTCAGTGAATGCGCATATGAAACCGGTGGGTTCGGTACCTCAAAAAAGGTTAAGAACCACTGGGTTAGAGCATCATCCTAATACACAAAGGTTGCATGTATGATCCTTGATCAGGCCACGTACAGGAACAAGTCAGTGCTTCTCTCTCTGTCTTCCTCCCTCCCTCTTTCCCTCCTTTTTTCTTTCCCTCTCTCTCTCTCTCTTCCTCTGTCTAAAATCAGTCAATACATTTTTTATAAAAATCTACTTCACGGACCTGGATGGTTGACTGAGTGGTAGAGCATCGACCTGGTGTGTGGATGTCCCAGACTCAATTCCCGGTCAGGGCACACAGGAAAAGTGACCATCTGCTTCTCTACCCCTCTCCCTCTTGCTTCTCTCTCTCTTTCTCTCTCTTTTTCTTCCCCTCCTGCAGCCATGGCTCGATTGGAGCGATCTGGCCCCAGGCGCAGAGGGGTGGCTCCATGGCCTCACATACTAAGAGGAGCTCAGTTGCTGAGCAGCGGAGCGATGCCTAGATGGGCAGAGCATCACCCCCTTGTGGGCTTGCTCTGTGGATCCCAGTTGGGTGCATGTGGCAGTCTGTCTGCCTGCCTCCCTCCTCTCACTGAATTAAAAATAAAAATCTACCTCACAAGATTATGATAAGAATTAAATGAGCCTGACCTGTGGTGGCGCAGTGGATAAAGTCTCGACCTGGGAACACTGAGGTCGCCAGTTCAAAACCCTGCACCGGTCTGGTCAAGGCACGTATGGGAGTTGATGCTTCCAGCTCCTCCCCCCTTTCTCTCTCTCTCTCTCTCTCTTTTTCTCTCTCTCTCTCTCTGTGTCTTCTCTCTAAAATGAATAAAATTAAATTAAATTAAATGAAAGTTGCCTGACCTGTGGTGGCACAGTGGATAAAGCGTTGACCTGGAATGCTGAGGTCTCCAGTTCAAAACCCTGGGCTTGCCTGGTCAAGGCACATATGGGAGTTGATGCTTCCTGCTCCTTCCCCCTTCTCTCTCTCTCTCTCCTCTCTAAAATGAATAAAGAAATTTAAAAAAAGAAAAAGAATTAAATGAAAGTTCACATAAAGAGCTTAGCAGTAGTACTCAGCACCTAGATGGTGGTGATTATATAGCCTTTCAAATGATTTCATTATTCTTTTTTTAATATAGCTCATATAACCTATGAAACTTGTAAGTCACTGCTGGGATTGATTTGGGAAGCACGCAGTCCTGGTTGAGTTTCCTCACTAACCAGTGGGCATTGTAGAGCATTCATTTTCATCTGCTCAAGACATTGTGGGGCTGCAATACACTGACCGTGCTGTTTGCTTTCTCCAGGTGAAGAACATTATTTATCATGCAGTGAAAGATGCTGTGGGCACCCTCAAGGCCCATGAATCCAAATTGGCACGGTCTTAGGCGTGGAGAAATTCCAGACTCCCCTGTGAAGCAGGTCTTTCACTCACACACATACAGGGAATGGCAGAGCTCTCTGCTGGAGCAGAAGCCCTTCACTTGGAGCCAGTGTGGCCAGTATTACAAAGTCGCCAGCCACTCTTTTCTACGCTGCCTCTACACGGAAGGTTGACACAGGAAAGTTGCACTGTTAACACACAGTTTCAGACTCCAAGCTGAGGGTGCCACATTCCCATCCTGTGGCCTTTTGGGACTCTGAATTTCCTGAACACCGCTGGGCTTTCCTGCACAGTCTTGTGATTTGGGATTCATGGAAACAAGGAATGTGGGCACACCATTCTTTTCTTTTTTCTCTCGTGCCTAGTTAAATGGGAATGTTAGGAGGTGTGAGGAATTACATAACAGGTACAAGTAGGGGCTACTTGCTTAAACATGCCTGGTGGGAAACCTGGCAGCGTCTCTGCACGTGACCTCTGACACAGCCCATCCCAGGAGACAGGGTGAAGCCATTCCCCAACATCTCCCATGAACACTGGAGTCTTGCAGGACCGAGGGAGAACCCACTGCTTTCCCCAGGAGGCTCCAGGATTAGGAAATGTGTGTATTTAGTGAAAAATAGGTTTGTAGTGAAATAGTTACTATTTCATGAAAGTAGATATTTTTAGAATTTTTGAAATACCACAGTTGTTTTCCTGGGTTATGAGGAAAGGCACATTACATTTAGTCTTCCTTTCGATAAAACTCTTTGAAGAAATATGATTTTTAGAAATCAACTGCCCATTATAGCACAAAATCAGCCAAAGCAGAATTTAAAAGAATTGGCTTTTTAGGATTCTTTTAGTTTCTCTCCCTCCCATCTCAGTCCTGTCTTGAGGGAACAGTCAGCTGAGAAAGAACTTGGTCATGTCTGAGCTGTGGTGTATCCCACACCTACACACACTGGGGACTCCAGGAACCTTTGCCACCTTTTACCAGTGTTCCCTTGGGACTCCTCTTAACAGTTTCAAATGTGAAGGAAAGTTTGAGTTTCCTACGTGAGGCTTTTTGGTTTGGGGTTTTTTGTCCAGAAATATTTTCAGCAAAACTTTCCAACTCAGTGGAGTTTTATTAAGAATTTATTTGAAAATAATGGAATTCATTGGCCCCTGGGTACATTGGGAAATGTATCTATTTTCTTTCCGGCTGTACTGTAGTGCCCTGCAGGCTTGTTTATATGTTCACAGTTACTTTTTTTTTTTTTTTTAATAAAAGTCATTTACTGTAGAATACTTTTAATTTCACTTTCTGTATTTTAATTTTGTTGAAGGGCTGATTGGGATTTCCATGTTCTTATTAAAAATCTAACAAATCTGTTTGGAGTGGACCAAATTCTTGTGCCAGCCATTCTAAAACGGAAGGCCAGTGGAGGGTGGAGTTGGAAGTGGAGGATGGTTCATTTTCAGATCTTCACCACATTGCTGCACCCATTTGTTGCCCTTTGCTGCCAGGTCATTGTGGTCTGAGCGCCTGGGGGTGAGGAAAAAGGGGCCACGTGAGCTGGACAACGGGAGGAAAGACGGCTTTCCATAGTTTACTCAGTGAATGAGTGGGGAAGGTGGGGTCTTACCTTCCTGGGGCACTCTGGGGGGAAAGACTCATAATGGATGGCCTGAGCAAGGCTCTGGGCACGCTGGTGGGGTTCCTCAAAACAGGAGGCCTGCTGCCCACATAGGAAACGTGGCCTTAGATCCACCTTGGAGTTAGTGGGAGAATATACGGGTCATTTTAATCAAGCAGCAAAAGTGGCTTGAAAAGTAAGGACAGACTGTATTCTAATTAGAAAAGGCCTTCTGAAGAGGAAGTTGTAAAGAATAGCAAGAGGGGTCATCAGAGGCTACTTCTCTGGAGCCTGTGGGAAAATGTCTTCCAAAGTGGAAGACAATACAATTATCAGGGTGGAAACAGATGTTGTGTGGTTTGAAGATCCCGAGTTTGAATAGGACCACAACTGAAATACAGAGCCCATTCAACCTGGAGGGCACAGCTGATGCTGTGACCACCAAAAGGGTTATACCACATAGGGGGAGATGAGTGCGGAAGCTTTGAAATGGGACGAGAGAAGAAAGCACTAGGGAGAAGGGGAGTTGTGGAGGTTGGAGTTATATTGTTTTGGTGAAGATCTAGCCTACATTCTGGATATAAATGTCTTCAGAATTAGGGCATATGCAGCCACCAGTGCTTGCTAATGGGGGTGGAACTGGAGCTCATGAATCCACCTCCAACCTAGACCCCAGACCTTCAAAGAAGGTCTGACTCCCCTACCCCAGGGTGTTCATCCTGAGAGCAGGGGGCTCCCCTGCAAAGTTTAGAGACTGACAGGTCAGATTAGGGAGTTTTCTTCCAACTGGGATGATTGTTGATGGCTAAAATGAGGTGGGGTGGACAGGTGCAGCTATATTCCTTAGACTTAAGGAGTTATTGGTAGGTGTCTTTACAGAGCCTGTGGGGGGTGGGGTGGGAGGTTTGCTAGTCAGCAGCTGGGAGAAATAGCCTATTTAAAGTGGCCTGCCTGGGTCCATATAGCAGCATGACTTAGTGGTTTTGTGACACTTGGCAAATTATTGAACCTCCATAAACTCCACATTTCCTTATCTTTGACACGAGAATAATTATAACCTCCACTTTACAGGCTGGCACACAATAAGCACTTAAAATCACAGATGTTATTTATTCCTCGTGTGATGTTTAAGTCTTTCAGCGCAATGTGGGCAGAGCAGGAGAAGGACTGGGATGTCAGGATGGAACCGTGAAGGCATCTGAGGACCTCAACCAGGCCTTGGAACCCAAAAAGGTGAAGGAGAGATTAGAGAGGAAGGACGGGCACTGAGGGTCAAAGGCGCATGCCCGGCGACAGCAGGTGCTGGGGGCGCGGTGGCCTCCCCTTTAAGATCCGCCACCGCCCACAGCCCGCTGCTGCGGCAGGGACCTCCCCTTTAACAGCGGCGGTTGGTTGCTCGGCTGCCCCCGCGGCGGCTGCTGCTGCTGCTGCTACTGCGGCTTCTGCTGCCACGGCCGCTGGATCTCCGGCAGCTGCATCCTCGCCCGGGCGGGGTCCCCGCCCCACGCCCCGCCATGGTGTCCTGGATCATCTCTCGCCTGGTGGTGTGAGTGCTGTGGCAGGCGGGCGCGGCGGGTGGGAGAGGGGTGGGGGCTGAGGGTGGGGATTGAAGGGGATTGAAGCACAGGATGGACCACTGCCTCTTCTAATAGCACAGTCACCTAAAGACACACCGTCCCTATTTGGGGTCCCCAGAGACATCGAGGTGTGAGACCCAGGACTGGCAGGCCTGGCTTCCCACCCCTTTTATTTTTTATTTTTCTGCTCCTTCTCCCTCCCTCATCCTAGAGGCTGAGCAGCATGGCTTGATTTATGGGGGAGGCAGGCGCGTCCCTTCCCCCACCTAGCAGATCTGGTCTGGAGGAACTGCTCAGACCTGGGCTCTCCTCTCCCTGGGGGGAGAGAGCTAACGGAAGAGTGGAGAGCAAAGCAGGGCCTCCTCATTCCATAGTTAGGGCCATAACAGCAGCTTTGGCCTCCCCCAAGGGCCAGTCCCTCCTCTGTCGTACACTGACTGCCCAGAGATGGAGGATGAGGACACATGCCCTGAAGGCCCAGGTGCAACATCTGGGTATGGGAAAGCAGAGATGCTTGGAGGACAAAGTCTGGGAGGTAATCGGGAGATGTGTGTGCTCAGCCTGGGATCGTGAAAGCTATGTAGGGGAGGACAGGGCATTAGGTGGCCTTCATTCCAGGCTGCCAGCCACATCGTGGAGTTATGTCACTGCCACCGCCCGTAGGCTCCAGGAGGGAATCCTGCTCCTACAACCCCAGCTTTTGTCCTTGAGGAGTCCACACCAACCTATATCCACAGGCCAGTTACTAAGTATCCTGGCTGTGTAAGGTGGGTCCGTGGGATACAGGCAGCACCCCCACATGGTCAAAGGGTTGGGTCTCCCAGAGGCTCCACGTGGGCTTCAACCAACCCCTGCCCCATCTCAGGATCCTGGCCCTCAGCCTCTATCATGGGGACTGATACCCCAGAATCCAATCCCTGCTGTCTTCTACCCATTCAGTGCCATCATGTGCTATGTCCTGGCTTCCTCTAGATCCACCCTCATCGCCTTCCTTCCTTTATCCCATCCCACCCCAGAGGGAACCCCAGGACCTCACTTCATGTGGCCTTCAGAGGGCTGCTTCTCCCTGTCTGGATGAGCTCCCTGAGGGGTGTATCCCTCTTATCCCCTCACCTGAGACCTATCTGTGGTCTCTAAGGGGATCACCACCAAGTCTACTCCAGCCAGGGCCTCAAGTTCAGTCCCCCTGCCCCTGAGATTAGTCCCAAGATCACAGTGGTTCTTAACCTTTTGTGAGGTACCAAACCCACCAGTTTCATATGCGCATTCACCGAACCCTTCTTTAGTGATAAATATCTTTTTTTTTTCCAAATTCAAGACATAGGTATATGTTTTTTTTACTGGTGCACAAAATGAGCCGTGCATGAACATCACCTTGCTCAGAGAACAAAACCAACAAAGTGCATGAACTCACAACAAATTACGGTATTACTTTATTCTGGCCTCCGCGACAGAGGCTTCTCCAAACCCCTGAGACCGACTCATCGAACCCCTACGGTTCGATAGAACCCAGGTTAAGAACCACTGCAAGAGTGTTTACATGGGGGGAATAAACCTCTTTGCCCATTGCAGGGCTTCCTGCCATATGCCCTTTCCTCCCCAGGGCCACAATGGTGCCTCTGACTGCCAGGTAGAATGTGCCCTGTTAGTGTCAGTTTCCCTGGTAGACCTGGCCCTACCCAGCCTGGCTCTGAGATAGGGAGGTAGAGGGGAAGGGCACATGGGTATGAATGCATATGGTTTTTGGAGAAGGAAGACACCCTGATGGCAGTGATTAGACCCCTCACTTCCCATGTGTGTGCATAACCAAGGATGATGGCTGAAGGGACCACATTAGACCTTCTGGCCTCTGGGTCTTTCTATATCTCAGTGGCTGGAGAAAAACTGAATAGAGGTGGGGAGGGACATCACCTTAGCTGGCTGGGACCTCTATGTTTATGTGTCACCAGAGTCTTGAGTTCATCAATTCAGCTCCTGTTTACCTACCCAGAGACTGAGGCAGAGCTGGGAGGGAGAGGTCACTGCTCCTGGCAGAGGGGCCCAGTAACCATGCCTGCCTCCCTAGGCTCATCTTTGGCACCCTGTACCCAGCCTATTCTTCCTA
Organism: Rhynchonycteris naso; assembly: GCA_037038555.1. Classification (NCBI taxonomy): domain Eukaryota; kingdom Metazoa; phylum Chordata; class Mammalia; order Chiroptera; family Emballonuridae; genus Rhynchonycteris; species Rhynchonycteris naso. Next base: position 99,983,228 of record CM073003.1, read on the forward strand.
CAAAGCCGTGAAGACAAAAAACGTGAAGGAATATGTGAGTGTATGACCCTCAGCTCCTACCCAACCCGCATGGCAGACATAGGGGAGGACAGGGTCACGTTATAAGTGGGGTGACTTTGTACCAACGCTGTTGGCACTAATGAGACCCTAATTCAAAGGAGTTTCCTCTGTGTTCCTTTTCCCCTGCCTGGGTGTGATCCTCAGGCAAAGTTGAGGTCCAGAGAGTCCCTTTCCCACAGGACCCCCAGCATGGTTGGCAAGCAGAGACTGCTGGGGCCCCAGCCAATGCTGCCCTCTGTGCCCTTAGGTAAAATGGATGATGTACTGGATCGTCTTTGCCTTCTTCACCACAGCTGAGACCCTCACGGATATCGTGCTCTCCTGGTGAGGTCCAGCATCCCCTCCCTGCTTCTCAGGGTCCAGAGTCTCTCGTTTTCTCTACTCAGCCAGCCAAACAGAAGATTGAGACCCAGGGTGGAGACCACAGTTCTATAGGGTTCTGGATGCCCCCGAACCCAGACTTGGCCTGACTGACAGAATAAGAGCAAACATACCCTTCACATTTCTGGTAGCAGCCAAAGCATCACAATAGAATTCAGGAAAGCTGTTTCTGCCAGACTTACTGTGACCTTCGGCAGGTCAGAAATCTCTAGGCCTCAGTTTCTCTATTTGTAAATGATTCAGTCCTATATACACTGGATGCTTGTACTTCAAAGGCATGAGCACTATGAGGATAAGAAGGGAATATCTTAATCATCTGTATATTCACAGCAGAAGCTTAAAAAAATATTTACTGAATGGGCAAATGCCTCTTGGAAGAGAGGGCTATCACAGAATACACAGCACATTGGAAGTCACAAGAAGAGAGTTTAGGGAGAGGTGGAGGACAGAAGATTATTGTGTTGTAGATTACAGTAAATCCTCACTTCACTTGCTATAGGTTATGCAACTCTAAGCGAAAGGAAGTATAAGAAAACCAGTTTTACCATAGGCTAATTGATATAAATAAGAGTTAAGTTCCGCCTGACCAGGTGGTGGCACAGTGGATAGAGCATCAGACTGGGATGCCGAAGACCCAGGTTCGAGACCCCAAGCTCGCCAGCTTGAGCGCGGGCCCATCTGGCTTGAGCAAAATAGCTCGCCAGCTTGGACCCAAGGTCGCTGGCTCCAGCAAGGGGTGGCTCGGTCTGCTGAAGGCCCGCGGTCAAGGCACATGTGAGAAAGCAATCAATGAACAACTAAGGTGTCACAACGGCAGTGAAGAACTAATGATTGATGCTTCTCATCTCTCTCCATTCCTGTCTGTCTGTCCCTATCTATCCCTCTCTCTGACTCTCTCTCTGTCCCTGTAAAGAAAAAAAAAAAGAGTTAAGTTCCTACAGCATCTTATCAACGTTATAACAACGATATTAAATACAAACAATGTTATTCCAGGTCCTGCAGTACAAGGGCCTATGACCTTTGAGAAAAATAGTTTTAGCAGATGAAAGAAAGTGGGTTGAAAATTGAGGGCAGTGAGTGTAGATGCCTCTTGAGTAACACAAGCAAAGGAGAGAGCTTTGATGGAGGCTTTGTGAGGATATAGGAGACCTGCCTAAAGGCGTCTGTGACCTGAGAGAGGGAATCGTGGTAATGGAGAATAATCCTTAAAAGCAAGGAATAGGATCCAGAGCACAGCTAGAGAAGCCCCATCTTCCTGGGAAGAAGGAGAGCAGAAGGGGGTACGGACACAGCAGACCTAGGAGGTTAGGGAGTACATCTTAGTCTTGACCCCAGGACAGAGGAGTAAGAGGCCTTGTCAGAGTGAGAGGCCTGGGACTCTCAATTGAGAAGAGGGCAAGGGAGTCACTGCTGAGGGCCACTCCTGCTGGGCGTACTTCTCTCTTGGGATCTCAGCTGAGCCTCCTTGAGATTAGCAATGACCAGTCTCCTGAGCCACATGGGAACGCAATGCACTAACGGGTGGGAAGCTGGCCAGGGTCACACTGGGGATCCATGTACCTGCCCTGGGCTCTGCCACTCGCCTGTGTTCCCCCAACAGGTTCCCCTTCTACTTTGAGCTTAAGATCGCCTTTGTGATATGGCTGCTGTCCCCTTATACCAAGGGCTCCAGTGTGCTCTACCGCAAGTTCGTGCACCCGACACTGTCCAACAAGGAGAAGGTTTGTCCCCACTCTGCTTCCCAGACGACTCCAGGCCAAGGTAGCCCAGTGCTTGCAGCCTCATACATTCCTAGCCTTCCCTGTGGGTGCCCAGAGCCTGCAGTGACCCAGCAAGGGCCTGGCCTACTGCAGCAGGCAGTGCCTTTGTCCAGGTAGAAACAAGGGGGCAGAGCAGGGCCTGCCTTCACTTCTTCCTCCTTCCTCTCTGACCACTCAGGAGATCGACGAGTACATCGCCCAGGCCCGAGACAAGAGCTACGAGACCATGATGAGAGTGGGCAAGAGGGGCCTAAACTTGGCCGCCAACGCCGCGGTCACCGCTGCTGCCAAGGTGAGATGGGGGTGCCCAAGCTTCTGGGGCCACGCCGTGTTCATTTTGTCTCTCTGGTTTGGCCCTTCTGCTTCCACCCTGTCCTCAGGGCCCGTGAAGGTTTGGGGCTTGCGGAGCTCAGGGTTCCTGGCTCTATCACACTCTGTCTCAGTGACACCCACTCTCTGAGCCACAGTTTTCGCATCTGTTCAAAGGGAAAGTATGGCCCCAGCCTGTCAGTGCTGCCTTAGGACTGGATGCAGGCAGTGTGGGAAAGACTCTGAGCCCAGTAGCTTCCCAGTGCCCCCTGATGACCTCTATCTCCACCCCGCCCCTTCCTCCGGTGCTCCCGGTGCGTGGTGGTGACCCTAGGGCCAGGGGGTGCTGTCAGAGAAGCTCCGAAGCTTCAGCATGCAGGACCTGACCCTGATCCGGGACGAGGACACACTGCCCCTGCAGGGGCCTGACGGCCGCCTCCGACCTGGCCCCAGCAGCCTCCTGGACACCATTGAGGACCTAGGTACAGGCAGGGCCCACAGCTGGGCAGGGGTCAGGGGGCAAGGAGGAGAGCAGATGGGAGAGACGCCTGGACTCCTGTTCTCCTTTCCCCCCATAACCAGGAGATGACCCTGCCCTGAGTCTAAGGTCTGGCACAAACCAGGCCGATTCCCGGACAGAGGCCTCCGAAGACGATGTGGGAGACAAGGCCCCTAAGAGGGTTAAATCCATCAAAAAAGTGCCCAAAGCTGAGGTGAGACCCAGAACTTGGGGGGATGGGTAGGAGGTTGTGGCTCTTGGCTGAGCGCTGTCTGTCTTCCTCTTTCCCACAGCCACTGGCTTCCAAGACCTTGAAGACCCGGCCCAAGAAGAAGACTTCTGGTGGGGGTGACTCGGCTTGAGGTCCTGACCCCCTGCAGACTGCAGAGCCCCTGCTCCACACTGTGCCCATAGCCCATGTGTTTCAGACCCCAGGGCCCCTCAGGTGGCCGTTTCTGGTGCCTACCCAGTGGCCACTTTTCTGGAAGGGCTTGAGCAAAAGGAGGGAGGCCCTGCTGGAGGGTTGGAGGTAGAGGCTGGACCTGGAGCTGAGAACTGAGCCACCCAAGGAGGTGGGGGCTTCTCAGAGCCTGAACTGCCATTCTCCCTGCTCCAGTCCTGTTCGCCCACCCAGTGCCTTGTTGAAAACCACGGCCATCTGCTTCTCTGAGGTCCTAACGTGCACCTGCTGCTGTCCCTGGGTCGGGTAGGGGGGCAGCCACAGCCCAGATGGACCAGAGATGGGCCCAAAGGCACCTGAGGGAGAGAGGGTGTGGGGGAGGCCTCGGAGAACCGGGGCAGGGGCTCCAGACCCCAGCTGTGAACCGAGGGGCGGGCTCAGTGTGTGCCTAAGTGACCAGAATGGCCCTGCCAGAACTGTAGCTGGGGGTACGGGATGAAGTGTGTGCTGCCAGCCCCACACAAAAGAAGTGGAGTTCCGGGGGTGTGGATGTGTGTTTCTGGGTCTAGGGCTGGGGAAGTTGGGGTGGAGGACATTCCTCCAGCAGTGATCTCACCCTCCCTCCTAGTCTCTGAGCCTCAAAGGACGCCAGCCCATGGGGCAGTGGGACTCTGAGGGGCCTCTCACCTCCTCCTCTGCCCTCGGTTCTCTTTTGCCTCTTCCCATTCCTGCCCTGGCCCTGGATTTTGCTCCTCTACCCCTCAGCCACCCCCACCCCCCGGCCCCTGCTGAGCCAGCTCTTTCCTGCACACCTGGAGGTCCATCCTCCTTTCCCCAGGGTTCCCTCCTGTGCCAAGCAGACTGGGCCCCTGGGAGCAGACCTGTCAGAGCCCAGCCTGACCCCATACCTTGCCCCAGCTTCTGCTGGGGTTCAGTCAGAGCCAGGAGGAATGTGTGAAGAAGAAAAAGAAATTGAGGAGCCAAGGGGCTCCCAATTCAGTGGAAAGTAAATGCTTATTGGACCTTTGGCATTGGATGAGCCAATAAACCAAACTCTGACACTTCACTAATTTCAGCCTCTGCTTTGTTCTTGCCCCACCCGGTCCAGATAAGAAGGACCTGAGTGAGAAGCAGGGCCCAGCTGTGGGAGGGAGGGGGAAAGAGGTCAGACTGAACACAAGGAGCTCTGGGGAAATGGTTTGGGGCTCAAGATAGACTAAGGGTACCAACTGGGATCAAGACTTAAGAAGGGTTAGGGTCCTGCAAAGCCAGTAGCCACGGCCACCATCACAGCCGCCTGTCCCATACAGGTTCGCATTAGATGTGGACAGACGGTAATGAAACAACAGAGCCAAAAACTGGTGGGCCATTAGCTTTAATCCTAGCTTGCATCCAATGGGCAAGAAATACACACAATGGGGCCTGACCTGTGGTGGCGCAGTGGATAAAGCGTCGACCTGGGAACACTGAGGTTGCCAGTTCAAAACTCTGCACTGGTCTGGTCAAGGCACATATGGGAGTTGATGCTTCCAGCTCCTCCCCCCTTTCTCTCTTTCTCTCTCTCTCTCATTCTGTGTCTCCTCTCTAAAAAAATGAATAAATAAAAAGAAATAAAAAAGAAATACAATGGGAAAACACTTCCCTTTCCATTCAGGGCTCCCAAAGCCACTGACTTATCCGAGTTTCCAAGAATCAAAGGTTTCTAGCTCACCAGTCTTATTCACCTCTGTTCCCATCTCCTTCTCTCTGCACAAACTCTACACAAACTGGCTTCTCCTTCAGCACTCTGCTATCTTGGCTACTTCTCCATGCGGCCTTTCTCTGCTTTCCTCCTGCATGGACTTTTCTGCCCATTTTATAGTGTAGAAATCAAAACCTTTAATCCAATATACAAATAAGGAAGTCTCTGATACAAAGTCACTTATCTGAGTCATAATGGAATTCCTCATGAGAGTGCACCACCCCACATCATGCAACAGTCAAGGGTGTGGGGAAAAGCTTAGTCTTAAAACTAAGCCTTAGGCTATAAGGGTCCTGCCTGCTTACAACCTGTCCCCTACACACAATGCAAACTATAAGCCAGCAAACATATACATCATTTTTACAAACTTATTTGACCAACAGGTCGTCAACCCTCTAGGGTTGCCTTGTCCTTCAGAATCCTTCCCTGAGACCGCCCTCCCCAAATAGACTTACTGGTACCCCATGGAAAGTGCCAGGTGTAAGCTCTAGGGACAGAGACCCCAATGAGGGCCCCAGGGAAGGGAGGGTAGGCTGCTGGGCAGGGCTGGAGGGTTGGATGGCCGCAGTGCCCGGAAAGACTAAAACATGAGACAGAGGTCGGCTGAGAAAGGAGGTGGAGATGGGAACCGGCCCCAAGACCCATGTCCGAGCCTGGGAATAGACAAGGACAGGATCCAAGGACTGGGGCCAAAGAAGCAGCCCCTTGTGGCCCCAGAAGGGAGAGGATGAGCCCTGAGCTGCTGGGCTAGGTAGAAGGACAGAAGGAGGGAGACTGCAGGACATGGGGTCTGAACCCCTGGGAGGTACAGTCAAGGCCACCAGGGCCCTGGGGGCACAACTCTCTGGGAAGAGACCCTGGAAGGCAGAACCCAGGAAAAGGGCAAGGATGGCAGGGAAGTAGAGGCAGCATCAGAAATAAACAAAGGAAAAGCATGGAGAGGGAGAGGGGAGAGAGGGCAGGAAGGAGGAGGGAGGAAGAAGGGAGCAAGTAAAGAGCAGCTCAGCCTCGTGGAAGAAAGATGGAGGAAGCAGAGCATGGCTAGGGTAGGGAGTGTCGGGACCCAGCCGCAGCCTCTGGCCCCAAGGTTGGTAAAATGCCCTGTCCCAGGCTTGCCTCTACCTTCTCTGGTCCTCCAGCCACACGTGAGCCAAGCTGGCCAAGAAGGTCCAGAACTGGGGTTCCAGTGGAGGTGAGGTGGGAGATGCCCTTTCATCTTCCATGGAAGCCTCCAGTCAACAGCCCTCCCAGAGTTCTTTCTTTCACCTTTGGCCTCTGAGCAAATGGGCCTCTTTCTCTATCAGAAAAGAGAGGAAGTGTCAGGGAAGAATTCAGGGGAGAGACTCCCTTGTTCTAGAAAGAGCTCCAGAGAGTAAGATGCTGCAGTCTCATGCTAGCAGCTGCCATATGGCTAGGAAAGCAGGTTAGGCCCTCTCTACCTAAATCCTATTTGCTGCATTACACACACGCGCACGGCTTGCACCCGCAACGACAGTAGCTGAGGTCACTGTCACATTCCACATTGCAAGGCTCTCCATGCACATCTGGGTTTCCCTGTGTCAACAGGGACATGCTCAGCTTTCTAAGCTCGTTGGTTCGTTGCCATGGAAACAATCATTCTCCTAGAGCTGGGCACAGAGCCTGGCCACTGTGGTGCAGGGGAGGAAAGGAGAGATGGGGGAGTAACAAAAAGAATGAGTGGGAAGTCTCCTGGAAGGAGGTTGGTGAGACACATCTGAGTCTAGGTGAATCCTGGCCATCTCATTCCTTGGGACCAGCTGCCCTCTCCCCTCTGTCTCAGCGAATCCCTCTAGGCCAGGAGAGTTGGGTAGAGAGGTCAGAAAAGAAAAGAGGCATATGGCTCAAGCTCTATGGAGGGCACTCAATCACTGCCTGGGCCTGCAGTGGGCTCTGAGGGATAATTAGATTTGGAGTGGGGGCGAGCTGATGTCTAGCCTGTGTCCCATACCCAGATCATCTTGGGGACACTGGACAGCCCTCCAGGCCTGAGGTTTCTGGCTACAATGGCCTCAGCCATGGAACTTCTTTGGCTAGTACCCCTCCCTTTTGTCTGTGTGCCCCACACCTGGAGAACGGGCTTAAAATGGGATTTCCAGGCCATGATATCACAGGAAAGCCAGCAGCTCCAGCCTGTGCCAGCTCTTCCTCCATCACCAGAGCTGAGCTCAACCTTGCTCATTCCTGGGAAATAGGGGAAGGCAGAGGAGGCAGAGGCTCTGAGGACTGTGCTATCCCGGATAACTGGGAGAAACTGTTTCCAAACCAAACCCCACTGCTGGCTTCCCTACTGCCTTAAATTTCAGCCATCTGTCTCCCAAATTCCCCCAGGTTTTTTTTTTTTTTTTTCCTCTCTGAGGTCGGCCAGGTCTGCCTGGAGGGAGAGGTCACCTAAAGTCTTAGTTAGAGCCGCTTGGGTTCTGTGGAGAGCTTGTCCCACATCTAGGCTGGAGGCAGCAATGCGTGGGAGGAATGCCTGCAAAAAGGCCCGGTAGGTGGCGCAGCTCCCTCCCAATGTGGCGTTTCTGGCCCCTGCATGGAACAATCTTTCCTGCAGCAGGTCTGCCTAAAATATGGTGAGCAGAGTGCTTCGTGCCTCACTCCCTGGAGTTGGAGATTCATAAAGAAAGCATTCTTGCAGGTAGACAGGACAGATACAGATTCTCAAGCAATTGCTTTCCTAAGCGCAGCCTGTATGCACACCCCCTCCCTACTCCCTAAAGAAGGTCAGACCAGAGGGCAGGTATTCATTCCCTTTAGGTGAAGATCAGGCCCCTCCAGGGAGCAGGGAAATTGTGAGGCTGACCCAGGAAGGGCCCTGCAGCCCAATGGACCCAACCTTGGCTTCTGAAATGGCATCTCTAGAGGGTGCTGCTGAGCTTATTTCAGGGTCAGTTGAGGAGAGGGACCCACGAGGTGGCAAGAGGCAGGAAACGGGAGGGGCAGCTTGGGCTTAGAGGAAAGGAAGCTCACCTAGCTGCAGGAGTCTATGGATATGATCTCCCTGATGGCCACAGTGGAAGTCCCAAGTCTGCCCAGTTTTCCCTGTTTCCTGTTCCTTCACTTATTATTCACCTGGGGTGTTATGGGGTTAAAAGGAAGACAGACCCTAATACCAAACCCTGGAATGCCAAGGGATTTTTGCAGAAGCCCAGGCTGGAGATCCTCAATGATCTACCTTTGCCTGACCTCTTTCCCAAACTGACCTCATCAGCCCTGCCTCCCTAATGAATTACCCTCTCCTTTTGTCCCAGCCAGATGAGTGATCAATAAATAATGCTGCCTGAAATATTGATGGCAAGTTTTACACCACGATCCCTTTGCCGTGCCTGTCATTGGGGAACTTGAGAGCTGACAGAGAAATGCGTGGCCCCCAGAGAGCTCTTTCCTGTCTCTGCCAACAGAAGGTCTTTCTTTGCTGAGATTTCAACCCGTTCCCATCTCAGCCAGAATCACGATTCACTCCTATCAAGTTAGAAGAGGAAAGGTCCCCCAGCGACTGGTATGGCCAGCCCCCAGGGAAAGATGGGGTAAGCCAAATCAAGCAAAGACCCTTCTTTATACCAGTACCTCCTTTGATATCATTTCCTCTGTTCTAGGTCCATCTTGGACCTGTCAGGTCCAGCTTTCTGAGTGGTGACTCAAAAAAAGACCTGCAACTTTCCCACCCCCACCTCAACTATTTAGAGCCTGAGCAGAAGGGACTTATGGTGTTCCCAGATTTCTCTGGCCTAAGTCACTCTCACTTGGTTTTGTTTCCACTGGAAGAAGGGAAGGAGAGAGGAGAAGGAGAAGGAGAAAGAGGTGGGTGCTCTTGAGCCCTCAGTGCCAGTGCCTTTTGCAGGAGCCTGGCCTACTTGGATCTTTGCATTCCCAGGGCCTTCTGCCCAAGCACTCTTTTTTTTTTCTTTAAATTTTTTATAGATTGATTTTAGTGAGGGAGTAAAGGAGAGAGAGAGACAGACAGACAGACAGATAGGAACATAACTCTCTTCCTGTATGTGCCCTGACTGGGGACCAAACCAGCAACCTCAGTTCTTTGGGACGACACCCTAACCAACCAAGTCATCTAGCCAGGGCCTGCCCAAGTTCTCTTTTTTTATTTCCAAGGAGAGGAGAGGAAGCAGAGAGACAGACTCCTGCATGCACCCAGACTGAGATCCACCCAGCAAGCCCAGTCTGGGGCCAATGCTCTGTCCATCTGGGGCGTTGCTGGCAACCGAGCTATTTTTTTAGGGCCTGAGGCAGAGGCTCCACAGAGCTATCTTCAGTGCTAGGGCAGATGGCGCTCAAACCAATTGAGCCATGACTGCGGAAAGAGAAGAGAGAAAGAGAGAGAGAAAAAGAAGAGAGAGGGGAAGGGGTGGAGAAGCAGATGATTACTTCTCCTGTGTGCCCTGATCGGAACTCGAACCCGGGACATCCACACACTGGGCCAATGCTCTACTGCTGAGCCATCCAGCCAGGGCCTGCCCAAGCACTCTTGTTCTCCTGCTTCCCTTGGTCGACTCCCATGTGCCTTCAGGTTTCAGCTTAGATGTGATCTCCCCTCTCTCATCCCTCCAGACCCTGTGGCACCCTGCTCTTCCCCCCAGACAGCACACACCACACTTTCAGGTCATTGCCTGCTCGCCCCCACACTGAATGTCGTGTGGTAGGCAGTGGGTCTACCTGGCTCACCGCTACTTCCCCAGCATTCAGAACAGAGCCGGTCATACAGTAAGCACTCGGCACATTTTTGTGGAATGTTCAAATGATGTCCCTGTAGCACTCCAGGAAAAACACCAACCTTCTGACCTCAGCATCCCTCTGCTGAGCTGTAGGCCTGCACCTGAGCTCAGATGGCACAGCTGCTGCCCGGACAGCCCCTCCCTCTGACTGCTCGGACTGCGCTCGGGCTCACTTGCGCTCCTTTTCTCTCTCACACACACAGATGGGAGTCAGTTTTCCAGCCACGTTCAGTTCTCACTTTAATTCAGAAGCTAAATTGGGAAGAAGAGCAGCTTCACACTCCCAATTTAGCCTGGGAGAGAACGAGGGAGACAGCCTGGATGTTGCCAGAGAAAGGAGAAAGTTGGGTTTGGGGTGGGAGTGGTGGCAAACAGGCCCAAGAGAAGACTACAAAACCCCCACCACCCAGCTCCTAAAAATAAACCATCTAGAGCATGACCCCAAAGTGACCCCTATAAGCCTCTATCCTGTTTCAGTGCAGCCATTCCAGGCATAATCCCCAGTCTAGGGATGGGATTAGGGGAGGCAGAGGAGACTCTGGTTATCAAAACTATCCAAAGCGGGAGACGCTGTTGCTTTGGTCAGTGGTAGTAGGAAACCAGGAAGTCCTTCTTAAATCTAACTTTAATCCCTGCTGAGATAGATGGTGAACAAAAAGAGTTCACAAACAGATTTCCCACTAATATTCTCAGCAGCATTATTCGCAAATGTCAATCGGTGGAAACAACCCAAATGTCCATCAACAGATGAATGGATAAACACAATTCAGTAGCTCCACACAATGAAATATTATTCAGCCTTAGAAAGGAATCTAATTCTGCCACATGTTGCAACATGCACGAACCTTAAGAACATTATGCTAAGTAAAAGAAACCAGTTGCAAAAGCACAAATATGATTCTACTTATGAGGTACCTAGAATAGACATATTCATAGAGACAGAAACTATAATAGAGGTTACCAGGGGCTGGGGAAAGGGGAGGAGGGTGGAGAATTAGTATTGGTATTTTATGGGTATAGGGTTTTTATTTGGGGATGATGAAAAAAAGTTCTGGAGACGAATAGTGGTGATGGTTATACAACACTATGAATGTGCTTAATGCCACTAGATAGTACACTTAAAATGATTAAAATATGCCATGTATATTTTATCATAATTTTTTTTTAATTTAATTTTATTTTATTCATTTTTTAGAGAGGGGACACAGAGTGAGAGAGAGAGAGAGAGAGAGAGAGAAAGAGAGAAAGGGGGGAGGAGCTGGAAGCATCAACCCCCATATGTGCCTTGACCAGACCAGTACAGGGTTTTGAACTGGTGAGCTCAGTGTTCCCAGGTCGACGCTTTATCCACTTCGCCACCATAGGTCAGGCTATCACAATTTTTTTTTTTAATTTTTATTTTATTCATTTTAGAGAGGAGACACAGAGTGAGAGAGAGAGAGAGAGAGAGAGAGAGAGAGAGAAGGGGGGAGGAGCTGGAAGCATCAACTCCCATATGTGCCTTGACCAGACCAGTGCAGGGTTTTGAACTGGCGACCTCAGTGTTCCCAGGTCGAAGCTTTATCCACTGCGCCACCACAGGTCAGGCAGGCTATCACAATTTTTAAAAAAATATTTATTTTATTGATTTTAGAGAGAGAAAGGGAAAAATAGGGAGAGACAGGAACATCAATCTGTTCCTGCATGTGCCCTGACTGGGGATCAAACCAGCAACCTCTGTGCTTTGGGATGATGCTCTAACCAACGAGCTATCCAGACAGGGCTACAGCAATAATTTTTTTAAAAAAGACACTTGAGGCCCTGGCTGGTTGGCTCAGCAGTAGAGCGTCGGTCGATGTGTGGAAGTCCCAGGTTCGATTCCTAGCCAGGGCACACAGGAGAAGCTCCCATCTGCTTCTCCACCCTTCCCCCTCTCCTTTCTATCTCTCTCTTCCCCTTCTGCAGCTAAGGCTCCAGTAGAGTAAAGTTGGCCTGGGCGCTGAGGATGGCTCCATGGCCTCTGCTTCAGGAGCTAGAATGGCTCCGATTGCAGTGGAGCAACGGCCCAGAGGGGCCAAGCATCACCCCCTGGTGGGCAAGATGGGTGGATCCCGGTCAGGCATATGTAGGAGTCTGTCTGCCTTCCTCCCCACCCCACTTCTCACTTAGGAAAAAATACCAAAAAAAAGGAAATATAAAATAAAAAAAGGTACTTGAGTCCACCCTGGCCGGATAGCTCATTTGGCTAGAATGTTGTTCCGAAGTACAGAGGTTACCAGTTTGATCCCCAATCAGGGCGTATACAGGAACAGATCTATGTTCCTGTCTCACTCTCTCTCAAATCAATTTTTTTTTAATTTAGGGAGAAGAGGGGAGGCAGAGAGACAGACCCCTGCATGCACCCCTCTGCCCAACTGGGGCCCTTGCTCCATTGCAACCAGAGCCATTTTTTAGTGCCTAAGGCGGAGGCCATGGAGCCATCCTCAGTGCCCAAGGCCAACTGCTCCAATGGAGCCATGGCTGCAGGAGAGGAGAAGAGAGAGAGAGAAGTAAGGGGGGGGGGTGGAGAAGTAGATGCATGTTTCTCCTATGTGCCCTGACTGGGAATTGAACCCAGCACATCCACAAGCCAGGCCAATGCTCTACCACTGAGCAAACCAGCCAGGTCCTCTCTAAAATAAATTTAAAAAAAAAAGATATTTGAGTCTAATGTCAGTTTCAAGACAATCAATCATCCTACCAGGATGGCTCTCTCTCTCTGCAGCTGAACCAGAGGGAAACTGAGTCCTACAAATTTCCTAGATTTTCAGCCTTTGCCAGCTGATAGGAACAGAAATGCTGCCTCAGCCCAGAGCAAAGCCAAGACCTCTCTGCGGATATTCCTAGGGAGAGGAGCTAACTCATCTTCCCTTAACACCACTTGTCAGTGTGATGATAATCTGGATGGAAGCTCTTCCTCCTGTTTCTGGGTGCCAGCTTTCTCATCAGTCACTCACTCTGATGTTGTCCTAAAACAGGGTTTCCATATGGCTAGAGTAGCGGGGGTGGTTGGAGGAGGAAAAAGTGAGGACCCTCTTCCATCTAGCCATTCTGACTATCCCACTGCCATCGTACCAAGAAAAGGGATGCGCCTGACCAGGCTGTGGCGCAGCGGATAGAGCGTCAGACTGGGATGCAGAAGGACCCAGGTTCGAGACCCCGAGGTCACCAGCTTGAGCATGGGTGCTGCTTCCCCCTCTTCCCCCTGTCACACCAGGTCTGCAGAGTCTAGGCTCACCTGCCATGCGCTGAGCAGCCCAGCTCCGGGCAGTGGTGAGGGGCCAGAAATAACCATCATCGCTATTCCTGCCTTTCTGGGCTGGATGGGAACGCTGCCTTTCTAATCTAAAGGCTGCTCTAGACTTCCTGCACATCAGTGGGCTCTTATGTAACACCCCCTCCCTCTGCCTGCCCAACGAGCTTCCAGAGATTTCTGCAGTCGGCTTTGCCGCACACTTAGCTGGGGGTGGGGGAAGCAAAGAACTCACCACAAGCTGGATTGTCCTTTAAGCCCAGGGTCCTGCCAGCCCTGGCCTGGGAGAGTGGCCACCCAACATAGGGCAGAGGGACTGATGTCCAAGGACAGTAGTTGTTTTCTGCATCTGCAGAGAACTCTGGGACAGAGAGGACCCGGAGAGCCTTACCTAAGTGTTCATCTACCTCCACCCACTCCCTCTTTCCTTAACAGACAGATCCTCTGTGCCACCTCACCAAGTTAGGATGCCCCAGAGTTTTCCACTTCAGGCCTAACCTAACTCTGGCACATGACCCCTCTGGCAGACTCAGAACAGCAGCCTAGACCCCAACTCTCTCAGGAAGACCCCCCACCTTGGGCCAAGTTCTCTCTTGTCTCTTCCCTACAGCCTCAAGGTTCCATCTGGAGCACACCAGGCACCCTCTTCGGAGCCCAGGTGACCTTCTGTATCCCTCTTCATGGGCCCGTCTCAGAACGGCCTTCTCCACCTATGCGAGGACTCAGGTTCGCCTCTGGCAGCCAGTGCCCCATCTGAAATTGAGATGGCTTCACACTCCAACACTCTGCATGATTCTCTCTCTTGTGTCGCCTGCCTTTCTCTGTGTCTCCATTTCTCCCCACCTTCTCAGTGCACCTTCTGAGCCAGCCTCTCCCTGGCCTCTGCAGGTTTCTTCTTACCCCTCAAACCCTCCCTGAGGTGAGAGCAAAGCTGCCCCACACGCACTGAAGCCAAGCCCTTCATGTTTCTGTCAGAGCCCATCAGCCATCGGAAAGTGTGACAGAGGCTCTAGACAGTACCAAAAAGAGAGTCACTTCCTGAGCCCCAGGGCTGGCCACAGCCGTGGCAAACCGCAATCTGAGCAGCACATGTTGGTGCTGACGTAGCCCAGGGTTGAAGAGAAGGAAGTGGCAGTGGAAAAAGGGGCTTGTTTTTCTCTGAGAGCTGCAGCCTGCTCAGCCCTGGGTCGGTTGTCTGAGATGTGATGGTTCCTGCTGGCTTTCTCCTAGATCCCCCGCTGCCATGGACAAGCTCAGTTCTTCTCTCACCTCCGCTTCCTTCTCCTCCTCCTCTGTATGCAAGGGAAGTCAGAGCCCAGACCTGCAGGTCCTCCAAGGCTCTCACCTTCCCCAGGGTTTCTGAAACCAGATGCCTGGTGGGCAAGGTCTGAGAGCTCCAGACTCATCCTTAAACATGTTTTCAGGCCCTATGGGCACACAGACCAGGCTGTGAACCTTCCTCACCCCCAACCTGGTTTCCTTTAGGCCCTAGGCCAATTGTCCCATTTGGGCTGTTGGTCATGAGCTGAGTGCTCACAAGCCCAAGATGAAATTTGGCTCTTTGAAAGGGGACAATTCTTTTCACCATGTCTCCTCCTCATTCTTCCCCCCTAGTCACAGCAAACAGAAGTGTGCCACTGGCCAAAAAACAGTCCAGAGGACTGTGGGGATAACTCTGATGCCTCCAGCCTTGCTGGCAAGAAGGCAGGCCAGCAGCATATCCCTTCCCAGGACACAGGCTCTCAGGTCTTTCCTCTCACTGGTCACCCCATCAGAGAGAGAGAGGTTAGGTCTGGATAACATATAGGGGCTTTGAGCCAGCTCCTCTCACTGTTCCTGGGCAGAAGCTGCCTCCCCAGGAGCATATACCATGGAAAATGGGCAGGGTTGAGAAGGCCACCTTTTCCTCTATATGAGCTGTAAAGGGGAGAACAAAGGAAATAAAGGTGGAGGGGTACAGTTGAGCCCTAAACATTCTCACTGCCCATACCTTAGTAAGTAGCTCCAGACTGATGATGGCCAGACCTCTCTACCTCCTGAGGCCTTTACTCAGCTGTCCCCTTTGCCTGGAATGTTCTCCCCATCACACTCCTGTATGAAAAGTTGGTTTCCTCTCATCCTTTGTGTGTGTGTGTGTGTGTGTGTGTGTGTGTGTGTGTGTGTGTGACAAAGACAGAGAGAGAGGGACAGATAGAGACAGACAGGAAGGGAGAGAGATGAGAATCATCAATCCTTTGTTGCAGCATCTTAGTTGTTCACTGTTTGCTTTCTCATATGTGCCTTGATGGGAGGGGGGCTACAGCAGAGTGCGTGATCCCTTGCTCAAGCCAGCAACCTTGGGGTCATGTCTGTGATCCCACTCTCAAGCTGGTGACCTTGGGGTTTCAAACTTGGGTCCTTGCGTCCCAGTCTGATGCTCTGTCCACTGAGCCAGGTTAGGCTCCTCTCATCCTTTATATCTGTATAAACGTCACCTTCTCTGAGATGTCTTTTCTCACCTCTCTAGTATGTTACACTTTTCATAACCTGAAATTCTCCTTTCAATTGTGTAGCTGTTCAATTCCATCTGTCCCCCTGAATGGTAGTTTCCAGAAGGGCAAAACTACATCTGCCTTCCCCACTGTGGAATCCCCAAAACATAGCACTGTGTCTAACATAAGCTGTGGCCAATAAACTTTTTAAAATTAGGGACAGACAGACAGAAACAGAGAGAGGTGAGAAGCATCAATCATTAGTTTTTCGTTGCCGTTGCGACACCTTAGTTTTTCATTGATTGCTTTCTCACATGTGCCTTGACAGCAGGCCTTCAGCAGGCCGAGCCACCCCTTGCTGGAGCCAGCGACCTTGGGTCCAAGCTGGCGAGCTTTTGCTCAAGCCAGATGGGCCTGCGCTCAACTGGCGAGCTCGGGGTCTCGAACCTGGGTCCTCCGCATCCCAGTCCGATGCTCTATCCACTGCGCCACCGCCTGGTCAGGCTAAGGTTTTATTTATTGGTTGTTAAAGAAAGGCAAAAGAGAGAAATGTGGTAGGGAGGAGCTGGAAGCATCAACTCCCATATGTGCCTTGACCAGACCAGTGCAGGGTTTTGAACTGGCGACCTCAGTGTTCCCAGGTCGATGCTTTATCCACTGCGCCACCACAGGTCAGGCCAGGCCAACTTTTTTTTAATGAATGTTTTATTCAACCTTACCCCTACAACTTCCCAATAGGAACCCTCTCTACTTCAGCCCATTTTTCTCAGACAGGCCACACATGGATGTTTCTGGCCACCCCACCCGACCCCTGGCCTGAAACTGCCTCTCATCTACTAACCACAAACTTCGGACCTTCTCCTTCAAAATCTCTTCATCATCCCTGCCCTACTCCCAACACCCTGAAATCTCTTTCTACCTTATCCCCTGCCCTTTGGTGTAACTAACTTTGGGAGACTAAGGAGGCTGCTTGCTATTCTTAATTCTCATGTAACATAGAACCCAGACTTCTACCCAACTGCAAGGCCGTTAGAGACAGCGGCCTATGCTTTAGGCCTTATCCCAGGCCTTGCCCACAGTTAATCCTCAAAAAAATATTTTGTTTTTGTGGATAATAGGTGTATTGATCAGAACCTCCTGGGTTGTAAGTAAAAAAAAAAAACTGAAATGAATCTGTTTTATTTTATTAAATAAAAGAGGAAATCACTGGTCTGCATAACTAAAACTCCCAAAGACTTACTCTCTGTAGGTAGATCTTTTCTCTCTGACCTCTTCTGCATTGGCTTCATTCTTAGGTAGGCTCTCCAGTCCTAATGGCAAGATGACCTCCATGCTCATATTCATATTCCATGGGTTGAGTACTACCAGAGAAAGATAGTTTCCTTTTTTCAAGAGTCCCAGAAGTGATTCTCATTGGCCTGGGTTGAGTCATGTGCCTGTCCAGATTCAACCTCCATGGCTAGAAAGATGGAATGCTCCTAGACTAGAGCATCCCTAGATGGATGGCCACAGATGAGTGACATTCCCACTCCGAGGTCTAGGATGGGGTTTTCCTTCTGCCAACTCCATGGATTGCAATTGCTCCCCAAAGGAAGTCACTGGCTGGGGAATAGTTATAGAAAGAAATGGAAACAGCCTGACCAGACGGTGGCACAGTGGATAGAGTGTCGGACTGGGATGCGGAGGACCCAGGTTTGAGACCCCGAGGTCACCAGCTTGAGTGTGGGCTCATCTGGTTTAAGCAAAAGCTCACCAGCTTGGACCCAAAGTCGCTGGCTTGAGCAAGGGGTTACTCGGTCTGCTGAAGGCCCGCGGTCAAGGCACATGTGAGAAAGCAATCAGTGAACAACTAAGGTGTCGCAATGAAAAACTGATGATTGATGCTTCTCTCTGTTCCTGTCTGTCCCTATCTATCCCTCTCTCTGACTCTCTCTCTGTCCCTGTAAAAAAAAAAAAAAAAAAGAAACGGAAACAGAGGTTGGGCATGCAAAACAAAAGATGGAGACTATAAGGGTTTCCAGAGCCCAGCTTCAGTGAGGACCTTGTGATACCTTAGGTCAGCTTATTCATTAGAATCATATGGAAACCTGTCATCCTGAAGCACAGAAGTTGCTGGTTCAATCCCTGGTCAGGGCACATGCAGGAACAGTTTGATGTTCCCGTGTCTCTCTCTCTCTCTTTCTCTTTGCCTCTCAAAAGTAAATAAATAAATAAATAAAAATCATAGGGGGCCTGATCAGGCGGTGGCGCAGTGGATAGAGCATCGGACTGGGATGCAGAGGACCCAGGTTCGAGACCCCGAGGCCACCAGCTTGAGTGCGGGCTCATCTGGTTTGAGCAAGGCTCACCAGCTTGGACCCAAGGTGGCTGGCTCAAGCAAGGGTTCACTCGGTCTGCTGTAGCCCCCCCCCCCATCAAGGCACATATGAGAAAGCAATCAATGAACAACTAAGGAGCCGCAACAAAGAATTGATGTGTCTGATCTCTCTCCCTTCATGTCTGTCTGTCCCTATCTGTCCCTCTCTCTGACTCTCTCTGTCTCTGCCACAAAAAGAAAAGAAAAACAAATCATAGGGAACCAACCGGCTTGCCCTGCCTGGAGAGGGAGGATGTGCTCTCAGGATCTGGACAGCTCTCCAGGGACAAAACAGGGATCCTAGGGTGACTTGCCCGCTCAGTTCTGACACTCGAAGCTCAGGAAGATTGTGATTCAGTTTGTTTGGTAAAACCTTTCTTTTTCAGAACTCCAGGGATGATTCTGCTGCATCGTCAAGGTTGAAAATTTCTGCTCTAGGAAATGATGTTCTACTGCAGCAAGAAGGAGTCAGATTAGCTCTTTAGGACAATGTCCCCTGTGTTAGAATTGGAATGTTTCACCCTCTCTGTACCACTTGTCAGAAAAGCGTCACTGCTCGGAGTCTGAGAATGGGTGGGTGAACTGTGGGTCAAAAGCCTCTGAAAATAACAATAGCCACTGTTTATTGAATGCCAACTGCAAGGCAGGCCCTGCGCTTTGGGCCTTTAGGGATGGCAGTCCATTAAGTCTGTCTTCATAACAATCCTCCCATGTGGGTATCATTAACATTACCCCCTATTTTCCAGTTGAAGAAAGCAAGATACAAAACGCCTGGGGAAGGAACCCCACCAAAGAGTGGCAAACTACGCATTCAGACACAGAAGCATCTGACCCTGTTTGGCCTGGCCTTCCTGCCTCAGAGGGCTCATTACTGGGTGCCTCTTAATGGAGAATTTCAACAGGTAGGTGAAATTTCAACAGGTAGGTGATGGGAGTGAGCCTCATACCCAGCCAGCTTTAGGCACTTGGGATGGGAATCTCAGACTTACAGCAGAGACAAGGGAGTCCAGGTACATCACTAGTAGATTTTATTTATTTATTTTTACAGGGACACAGAGAGAGAGTCAGAGAGAGAGAAGCATCATTAGTTTTTTGTTGTCATTGCAACACCATAGTTTTTCATTGATTGCTTTCTCACATGTGCCTTGACAGCGGGCCTTCAGCAGACCGAGTAACCCCTTGCTTGAGCCAACAACCTTGGGTCCAAGCTGGCGAGCTCTTTGCTCAAGCCAGATGGGCCCGCACTCAAGCTGGCGAGCTCGGGGTCTCGAACCTGGGTGTTCCGCATGCATCCCAGTCCGAAGCTCTATCCACTGCGCCACCGCCTGGTCAGGCTCCTTTAGTAGATTTTTATAAGAAAGTGTGTGTGTTGGGGGGGCATTACAGAGGGATGAAGCCCAAGAGAGTTACAACCCCACCCATATTCGCCATTCAAACTCCTGGACCCTGACCTCCTGAAGCTGTTTGGGTTCCTGGAGGCCTTGAGCTGTCGTCCCCTCCCCTTCAGGGGTTGTAAGCACCCTACGGGCGCGCATCTCTCTCTCTCTCTCTCCCTTTCTCTCTCCCTCTCTCTCTCTCTCTCTCACACACACACACACACACACACACACACACACACACTTTTTACTTTCTTTTTAAATTCGGAAAAACGCCTTCCCTGGATTCAGAGAGGGAGCTGGAGCCTTCCGCTCCAGGAATCCCTGTTGTCTTTGGGGTGCGCACTTGACTACGGGGTAATCGAGACAGGAAAGGGCTTCCCGGTTTGCGTCCGACTCCTGGGAGACCTGCAGTAACAGTTCCCGCCCACACACCACCGTTTCCACTCAGGGAGGGGAGTGTTATCCCGCCCCGAGTCTAGTCGCCTCGGCAGTGGCGGCTCCCCAGGCACTGCGGGGAGAGCCCGGGATGCGGCGCCTGCTCAGTTCGAGCTCACTGCGTCTAAGGCTCCCCCGGCCTGGCCCGGCTCCCAGCACAGGAGCCGAGAGGGGGAGCAAGAAGACGGCGGAAGAGCCCACTCGGCTAGGGGCTCGGGGAACCCAGCTAGAGAAGGACCTCCAGGGGGCAGCACCAAACCGCTAAGCAAGGGTCTTTCTACGTACTAGCCTAGGGTCCCCAAACCAAGCACAGGGAAACCCCCTTTCCGGATCGCCGCACTGCCCACCACACCACCACCTGTTCTGGTTAAAGATGGGAAGGTCTCCCACCACCACAGGGACAACTATCTCCTTGTGGTGAAAGGACTCAGGTTTCTCCTAGGAAAATCAGGTTCCCTCATCCGGTCATTCAAAGGTGGTCTCTTCCCCAGAAGGGTCCAAGGAATTAGCCCTTCAGTTCTAAGTGGCGCAGAGGGATGCCCAGGCTCCAGTATCCCATTGGAAAATGTCGGAGAAACAGGCGCCCAACGCAGAGGAACTTAGGAACCATCTGGCTATTACTTCCTACCTTCAGTTTCCCCTGTGACACCTGAAAAGGTCCCACGCTGATAGTCGAGGCCCTGGGTCACTGTCCCGCCTCTCTTGGGCGGCCTCTGACCTGGCCTGCCCAGCCGCCCCTCCCCTTCGCTCCCGCCCCGCTCCCACGGTCCCAGAGGTGGGCGGGCGGGCACTGGATGACAGAGACAGAACCCTCGACCAACTCGCCCTCGCCCCCGCCCCGCGCCGGGCTTCCCCAGCCCAGTCCCCGCCCGGGAGCCTCCTGAGTCGTGGAGCTCTTAGCGCTCCGCGCTAGAGCTCTCCGCGCCAGGGCGTCCCCCACTCTTGCGCGCGTTTGGGTTCCCGGCTTGGAACCAGGGAGGAGGGAGGGAGCCAGGGAACAGCCAGCGGGGACCCGGAAACGCCATATAAGGAGCAGGAAGGATCCCCCGCCGGAACAGGCCTTATTTGGTCAGCGCCTTATTTGGAGTGGCTCGATATGGCCCGGCCACTTCCGGCTCCGGGAGGAGGGGAAAAGGTGGAGGGAAGGGGCGGGGGTAATGTTGGGAACTCCGGGTCAGCCTAGGGCCGGGAGTCTCCAGTTGCGGCTTGAGCCATAGGTTTTCTCGAGGCCTGGGCACCTAGGGTGCGGAGCCAGTGCAGGGCCCTGGATGCGGGATGGCGGTGCCCACCACTCTCGGATAGGGGTCTTCACGTCACTCCGGGTCCTCCCGGCCGGTCTTGCCATATTAGGGCTTCCTGCTTCCCATATATGGCCATGTACGTCACGACGGAGGCGGGCCTGTGCCTTTACAGACCCTTCAAATAGAGGCGGATCCCGCGAGTCGCGAGAGATCCCAACGCGCAGAACTTGAGGAGCCGCCGCCAGCTACAGCCGCCGCGAGCTTCCGCCGCCTAGGACCGGCTCTTGCCCCAACCTCGGTAGCGTCGCCGCGTTCACATAGGCGGGCAGCGAGGGGAAGCCTGGGGACTCCACCTACGCTCTCTACAGTGTTCCCCGCGCCCCGCATGTGACCCGGGAAGGTCCCCGAGAGTGTGTCCCCCGCAGCTCCAGCCCGGGGCTGCGCCCACTCACCCCACCACCAGTTGTCCGGACCACCCGTCCGGGATGGCCGTAGCCAAGGCCGAGATGCAGCTGATGTCCCCGCTGCAGATCTCCGACCCGTTCGGCTCCTTTCCTCACTCGCCCACCATGGACAACTACCCTAAGCTGGAGGAGATGATGCTGCTTAACAACGGGGCTCCCCAGTTCCTCGGTGCCGCGGGAGCCCCAGAGGGCAGCGGCGGTAACAGCAGCGGCAGCAGCGGGGGCGGTGGAGGTGGAAGGGGCGGCAGCAACAGCAGCAGCGGCAGCGCTTTCAACCCTCAAGGGGAGGCGAACGAGCAGCCCTACGAACACCTGACCTCAGGTAAGCAGTGGCCTATGCCAAGGATTAGCCCCTTCGCCACCATCCTAGCGTCCACTCCTTCCCCACGGCCTTTGCAGCGCCCCCATAACCGCAGCAGTGCTGCTTGACCTCCGGGATGCAAGTGGGGTTTCCCGTCTAGTCCTCGCTTCCCCAGGGTCATGTGTTAGAGGGATGCCTGGGGATATCCACCCCCACAGACACCCTCCTTGTCCCTAGCGGTGCGCAGAGGAGCGAGCTTTTGTTTTGGATGGAGAGCTCTGGGGCTGCGTGGGTGGGTGGAGGTGTGTTCGGGGAGGGCTTGTTTTGATAAGCCTAACTGCGAGGCCCTCTCCCCATCCAGAAAAGCTTGCCTTGCCTTGCCTGTCTCCCGTCCCCGAGGAAGGGCCATAGTCCGTGACCAGGGTTGTCCCGGCAGCCCGGGGTAGGGGATGCGCACTAGTGGTGGCCGAGGGAGTGCTGGCGGGAATCCCTGGACCGCGCAGCCGCTGCTGCGGAGCGCTGGGAGCTGCAGTGGAGGGGGATTCTCCGTATTTGCGTCAGCTGTTGTTGAAATGGGCTCTGCTGCTGGAGCGGGTCCAGGAACTTTGCAATCTGCTGCTATCAATTATTAACCAGCTCGCAGTCAATGGTGGCCGCCCGACCTCTTGCTTGGCAGCTCCACTTCTCCTCGTCCTCCAGTGATTGCTCTCCAGTAACCAAGCCTCCTCCTTCTCTTTCTCTTGCCAGAGTCTTTTCCTGACATCTCTCTGAATAACGAGAAGGTTCTGGCGGAGACAAGTTATCCCAGCCAAACCACTCGGCTGCCCCCCATCACTTACACTGGCCGCTTCTCTCTGGAGCCTGCACCCAACAGTGGCAACACCTTGTGGCCTGAGCCCCTCTTCAGTCTGGTCAGTGGCCTCGTGAGCATGAGCAACCCACCAGCCACCTCATCCTCAGCACCATCTCCAGCGGCCTCCTCCTCCTCTGCCTCCCAGAGCCCACCCCTGAGCTGTGCGGTGCAGCCCAACGACAGCAGCCCCATTTATTCAGCAGCACCCACCTTCCCCACGCCTAACACTGACATCTTCCCTGAGCCACAAAGCCAAGCCTTTTCAGGCTCAGCAGGCACCGCGCTCCAGTACCCACCTCCTGCCTACCCTGCTACCAAGGGTAACTTCCAGGTCCCTATGATTCCAGACTATCTGTTTCCACAACAGCAGGGGGACCTGGGCCTGGGCACCCCAGACCAGAAGCCCTTCCAGGGCCTGGAGAGCCGTACCCAGCAGCCTTCGCTCACTCCACTCTCTACTATCAAGGCCTTTGCCACACAGTCGGGTTCCCAGGACCTGAAGGCCCTCAATACCACTTACCAGTCCCAGCTCATCAAACCCAGCCGCATGCGCAAGTACCCCAACCGGCCCAGCAAGACACCCCCCCATGAACGCCCCTATGCCTGTCCAGTGGAGTCCTGTGACCGCCGCTTCTCCCGCTCAGATGAGCTCACCCGCCACATTCGCATACACACTGGCCAGAAGCCCTTCCAGTGTCGCATCTGCATGCGCAATTTCAGCCGCAGCGACCACCTCACCACCCACATCCGCACCCACACAGGCGAGAAGCCCTTTGCCTGTGATATTTGTGGGAGAAAGTTTGCCAGGAGTGATGAACGCAAGAGGCATACCAAGATCCACTTGCGGCAGAAGGACAAAAAGGCAGACAAAGGTGTTGTGGCCTCTTCCACCACCCCATCACTCTCTTCCTACTCCTCACCAGTGGCTACCTCCTATACCTCCCCGGTCACTACCTCTTATCCATCCCCAGCCACCACCTCATACCCATCGCCTGTGCCCACCTCCTACTCCTCTCCCTGCTCCTCGACCTACCCATCTCCTGTGCACAGTGGATTCCCCTCGCCCTCGGTGGCCACCACATACTCCTCCATCCCTGCTGCTTTCCCAGCCCAAATCAGCAGCTTCCCTTCCTCAGCTGTGACCAACTCCTTCAGCGCCTCCACAGGGCTTTCGGACATGACAACAACCTTTTCTCCCAGGACAATTGAAATTTGCTAAAGGAGAAAAGTGGAGAGGGAGAAAAAGAAACACGAGAAACGGAAAGGACAGGAGGAGATGGCCATAGGACGGTTTCCTCTTAGGCCAGATGGAGGTTCTCAGAGCCAGTCCTCCTCTACTTGACCTTAAGGTCAATGTGGAAGGTCTGTCGGCCAACAATTTTTTCTGCCCACTTCCCTTCCCCTCTATTCCCTTTGACTTCAGCTGCCTGAAACAGCCATGTCCAAGTTCTTCACCTCTACCCAAAGAACTTGATTTGCATGGATTTTGGATATATCATTTCAGTATCATCTCCACCGTATGCCTGACCCCATGCTCCCTTCAATGCTAGAAAATTGAGTTGGCAAAATGGGGTCTGGGTCCCTCCGAGCCCAGCCCTGTGCCCTTGTACAGTGTCTGTGCCATGGGTTTTGTTTTTCTTGGGGTACTCTTGATGTGAAGATAATTTGCATATCCTATTGTATTATTTGGAGTTAGGTCCTCACTTAGGGGGGAAAAAAAAGAAAAAAGAAAAGCCAAGCAAACCAATAGCGATCCCTTATTTTGTGATGATGCTGTGACGATTAAGTTTGAAGCTTTCTTTGAAACAGCAGTCCTTGGTATTATCAGCATGTGTCAGAGTGATGTTCCGTTAACCTTTTTGTAAATATTGCCCGACTATACTCTCACATGTGGCAAAATATGATTTGGTTTTTCTTCTTTTTTTTTTTTTTGAAAGTGGTTTTCTTCGTCCTTTTGGTTTAAAAAGTTTCACGTCTTGGTGCCTTTTGTGTGATACGCCTTGCTGACAGCTTGACATGTGCCAGTTTAAGGGACGTGCTCACCTCTAGCCTTAAGGGGGGCAGGGAGTGATGATGATTCCAGGGAGGCTTTGGGAGCAAAATAAGGAAGAGGGCTGAGCTGAGTCTCGGCCCTCCAGAATGTAAGAAAAAAAATCTAAAACAAAATCTGAACTCAAAAGTTTATTTTTTTAACTGAAAATGTAAATTTATAAATATATTCAGGAGTTGGAATGTTGTAGTTACCTACTGAGTAGGCGGCGATTTTTGTATGTTATGAACATGGAGTTCATTATTTTGTGGTTTTATTTTACTTTGTACTGGTGTTTGCTTAAACAAAGTGACTGTTTGGCTTATAAACACATTGAATGCGCTTTATTGCCCATGGGATATGTGGTGTATATCCTTCAGAAAAATTAAAAGGAAAATAAAATAGCTGTGGTTGCACGTGTCTTTCCTGAGCTGGGGGTGGGCTCTGCAGTTGCCCTCCCTGTTGAGGGGCATGAGGGGCTTTTACCGAGACAAGGATATCCCCACCAGAGTTGTGATGCACACTGTGGGTTATTGCAGCGAATTCTGTTTTTGTGTGTGTGTTTTTTTCTAGTGAATTCTTTATGAGGAGTGGGTGTGGGTCTCCTCTTCTTTTTTTTTTTT
This sequence comes from Rhynchonycteris naso, assembly GCA_037038555.1. Classification (NCBI taxonomy): domain Eukaryota; kingdom Metazoa; phylum Chordata; class Mammalia; order Chiroptera; family Emballonuridae; genus Rhynchonycteris; species Rhynchonycteris naso. Next base: position 100,008,549 of record CM073003.1, read on the forward strand.
TTTATAAATTTTTTTTATAAATTTCTTTTTATTTTATTCATTTTAGAGAGGAGACAGAGAGTGAGTGAGAGAGAGAGAGAGAAAGAGAGAAAGGGGAGGAGCTGGAAGCATCAACTCCCATATGTGCCTTGACCAGACCAGTGCAGGGTCTTGAACTGGCGACCTCAGTGTTCCCAGGTCGCCGCTTTATCCACTGCGCCACCACAGGTCAGGCGGGTCTCCTCTTCTTGATTTGGGTTCTGTTCCTCTTGGGCTGCAGCCTTATCTTGGTTGGTTAAAGCTAAAGAAGGCCAGAGGTAGGAGTGGAACACATGGACAGAGACAATGCTATTCTCCTGGTCCCAAATGTTCAGCCAGCCTTGCCCGCCCCATCTCTACCAAGGGTTGGGAAAATCTCTGTCCTGGGAATTCTTGCCATATGCACTTGGCAGGAGGTAAGGGGTGGGCACAAGGGCTTTGGGAAACAGTAAAACCTGGAGCTGACTTAGCCTCTCCCTCCCATCCTCCATGTCCCCAGAAACCTGAGGGTGTTGAAGAAACTTAGAAAAGGCGAGGGCCAGTTCTCAAGCCAAGAATCCTTCCAGGAAGAAATCTTACTCCTTGCCAGCTGGAGCTGCCATCCTCGGCAGCTTCCGGGGACACGAGACAGAGTGGGCAGGAGGCTGGCCTGGTGGTTAAGGTTCCCATCCAGACCAAGTCTGTGCCTGTTTTGTGGGAGGCCTGAGATGCTAGGTTCCTCTGGCCCCAGCCTCATGAGGGTCCACTCTGATGACTAGGGTAATCCTTGTGGGCTCGTGAGCAGCTGTCTACTCTGTGAGAGGCCTTGAGCTGACCACAGCAACAATGCAGATTGTCAGCTGGGGAGACAGATATAAGCCAAAAATTATAACATGGTGTTATGTAATACCAGCAATCACAGGGCTCTGTGGGAGCACAGAGAAGGACACCAACTTACCCTGGGGCTTAGGAAAGGTGGAAAAATTGAGTTGGGAAGGGTAAGTAGGAGTCAACCAAATTTACTTGCTTTGTGTGTGAGGCAGGAAGGGTGTTGGCTGAGTCTATACCCAGGAGATTGATGGATGGATCACTGAATGGAAGCATTACTTCCAACCTCGAGTGTTTTTTCTTTTTAAAAAATATTTTACTGATTTGAGAGAGAGAGGAACATCACTTTGTTCTATGTGCCTTGACCAAGGATCAAACCAGCAACCTCTGTTTTGGCATGATGCTCTAACTAACTAACCAAGCTATCTCGCCAGGGCCAACCTTGATTGAGTCATTTGTGAATTGATCACCACCAGCCATTGATCAGATGGGTGCAATAGCTTTGGTATCCTGGAGTTCCAAAGCGTTGGCTCTCCTCCCAATTTCTGACCCCCAAAATTAAGGACAATGAAGAATTGTCCTCTCTACCAGGTGTGGTTCTCAGGCTCCAAGTGAAGTCAAGGTCTCATCTGTTTCCACTTCTTCTCTTCCCTCTGAGGGTTTGTCCCAGGTTCCCAATTAACACCTTCTCTTGGGGCCAGAGGAATTCCAGCAATCCCCTGGAATGGGCCCAATTTTTCTCTTCCATGCTAGCTTTCCAACCAACACCACTGATCTCTGCCTTTTCCCATGATACCAGACTTCTCATCCTGGAACAGGGGGAACCAAACCACATTCTCTAGCAAAGGGCATGTCCTTGTGAGCCTCCAGGTAAAATTGCAAGGTCGTGATGGGACAATATTTGCGCTGGCACACCTCTTCTCAGCCCCACCTACCTTTCTCCCCATTTCACCCTAAGCCCAGGAATACAAGTCTATGCCTGTAACACATTCTTAAGAATTTCTCCCACATACTCCCAAGAAACAAAACATGGCAAGAGTAAAATATGAAAAAGAAAAAGAGAATCTGTCCCTGTAAGGCAGAGGGTTGCCTATATTATTTCAGTGAATCAGTATCAGATTCCAAGGTCATCATATTCTTGAGGTCTGCGATGGGGTCCTGGAACTGAAATTTGGTAGCAAACATCCCAGGCGATTCTGATGCAGATGGCTTGGTGAGAAATTCTATGGAGGCTGCTAGCTACTTTTTATAAGTCCTGTCAGCAGGGTGTCTTTAGGTTCTGACAGTCCAAACTCAAATTTCTTGGCATGGTTAAAATAGGGTGAGACTTTAAAATTGCCCCATTTTACAGTGTTATCGTGTTAAATAAAAGGAAAGTGTTCATTTTAACTCCTGCTCCTGTGAGGGAAATCTGAAACCAAGGGCACAGGGCAGTGCTGATAAAAGCTATCATCATAAAGGCTGAGGTTTGGAAAGGGACCCAGATAATGTTGAACAATTGATTGCTACCTGGGGACATTGTCTAGGGCTTCAGGAATGTGGAGAAGGACAGAGAAGAGTGGGGTGGTGGTGGTGGTGGGGCTCCTCCAGCATAGGATAGATTTAGATTCTGAAGAAAAAGAAAGATCAGGTCCTAAGGACCCATGACCCTTTCTCCCAGGACTCTTCTCTTGAATTCCAGGAATGTTCAGCCTCATTCATTTTATTTTATTTACTGGGTTTTTTTTGTATTTTTCTTAAGTGAGAAGCAGGAGGCAGAGAGACAAGACTCCCACATGTGCCTGACTGGAATCCACCCAGCAAGCCTACTAGGGAGCGATGCTCTGCCCATTTGGGGCCATTGCTCCATTGCAGCTGGAACCATTTTAGTGCCTGAGGTGAGGCCATGGTGCTATCCTCAGCGCCCGGGGCCAACTTGCTCCAATGGAGCCTTGGTTGTAGGAGGGGAAGAGAGAGATAAAGAGAAGGAAGAGGGGGAAGGGTAGAGAAACAGATGGTTGCTTCTCCTGTGTGCCCTTACTGGGAATTGAACCTGGGACATCCACACAGTGGGCTGATGCCCTACCACTGAGCCAACCAGCCAGGGCCTTACTTATTGAGTTTACAGAGAGGAAAGAGAGGGTGGAGGGGACAAGAAGTGTCAATTCATAGTTGCTTCACTTTAGTTGTTTGTTGATTGCTTGTTGTATGTGCCTTGACCCAGCAAGCCCTGGGTGCAGCCTCAGCACTCCAGGTCGACACTTTATCCACTGCCTACCACAGGTCAGGTAGCCTCATTCATTTTCAAAGATTCTAAGCACTCATGATGGTGGAGCTTTGCCTGGTTCTCAGGCTGGGTTGTCTACGTACTCCTACTCAGAGTTGCCTACCCCCCAGTCAGGAATGAGTACTATAGGCTCAAAGTTGCCCCCTTTCCTAATACCTGCTGTTTTTCCTGGTGCAGACATACTTAGGACAGTATAGGAAGGGAAGATTGGACAGTGAGATCCTAGTGTCCTAAAGAAAATGAGACCAAGTCTTAAAGAATCAGGTGTCGAGCAAATAAGATTTCAACATTTTACCCATAAACCTTTGGGTGCTAATAAGATTTTTGCATTCAACTAGTACATCTAGCCTGACCAGGCGGTGGCGCAGTGGATAAAGCGTCGGACTGAGATGCGGAAGACCCAGGTTCAAGAACCCGAGCTCGCCAGCTTGAGCGCGGGCCCATCTGGCTTGAGCAAAAGCTCACCAGCTTGGACCCAAGGTCGCTGGCTCCAGCAAGGGGTGGCTCGGTCTGCTGAAGGCCCGCGATCAAGGCACATCTGAGAAAGCAATCAATGAACAACTATGGTGTCGCAACGGCAATGAAAAACTAACGATTGATGCTTCTCATCTCTCTCCGTTCCTATTTGTCTATTCTTCTCTCTGACTCTCTTTCCGTCCCTGTAAAAAAAAAAAAAAAAGTACATCTAGCCCTCCATTTCAGCAATTTTTCTTCCCCTCTTTCTTTTCCCATTACTAGAATCTGGGAGACCCGTTGAGGTAAAGCTGACTTGAGAAGCTGTCTTAGGTCAAGTTGATGGCTCAGCTCCTCAGATCCAAATGAAACTCTCATCTCCCTTTTCAGAAAACTCTCTCCAACAAGCTCATTCTCCTCAGTACTTCGTTGTTAAATTATTATTACAACTTTATTGAGGTACAATTGATATACAGTAAACTGTACGTGCAAAGTGTCCAATTTAGGAGTCTTGATGTATGTGTACACAGGTGAAATCATTACCACAATTAAGATTATCTTAATTGGTAGGTTCATTATGAACCTACCTATCACCTCCAAAGGTTTCCTCATGCCCCTTGCTAATATTTCTTTCTTCCTCCACTGACCCCAGGCAAACACTTACCTTCTTTCTGTTGTTATATAGATTAGTTTGCATTTTCTGGAGTTCCATATAAATCAAATAATTCATTATGTAGTCACTTTGGTCTGGGTTCTTTTACTATCACATTTTGAGATTCCTCCATGTCGTGGTGTGAATAAATATTCTCTCCTTTTTATTGCTGAGTAGTATTCCATTGGCTATAGTACAATTTGTTCATTCTTTCATCTGTGGATGGATATTTGGGTGGATTTTCTTTGGGGCTACTGTCAATAAAGCTGTCATGCACATTTGAGTACAAGTCTTTGTGTGGACACCCTCATTTACTCCAAAGCCCCCTATTCTGGCTCCATTACCCCACCATGTCTCCATTTACTTGCCTTCCTCTGACTCAAAGCAATAAACACTCATCTCCCTCATATTCAGAGCCAGGCCCAGCCTCCTAAGGGGTTTGCTTCATTTAATCTCTCTTCCATAAACAGAGCTGTCCCCTTCATCATTTTTATTGCTCTACTTCCAACTCCCTCCTGTTTGTTTATTCCTTCCTTGTAATGAGATGTCTGGGAGTAGGCAAGATATGCTGTCATTATTTATTCAGCTTGGCAAAGGTAGGTAAGTCCTTGGTGATACTTTTCTAAGGCAGAACGCACCTGATAGAGTACAGGCTACAGATTGATGAGGCACTCCTACCTCAAAAGGAGGAAGGGGCTAAGCTCAGATGATGTGGGAAGTTATGCTGGATGGGACTATTCCTAACAGGTTACCTGTACACTTTGCCTTTTATTACTATTTTCTGGGTGTTCTTCCTTGAATGGTTTTTCTGAAACACAGGACCCACTCACCCACAAATTGTCAGAAACCCTATCCTACCCACCCCTAGGTTCTGAGATAGTGTTGTAACCACAACTTTTCTTTCTTCTCTCTGGGCCCAGAGAGCCGAGGACTGTGGAGTAGCCTGAGTCAAAGAGGCAGCTGAGACCAGAGGACTGGTCTTGGTCTGTGTCCCCAACTCTGACAAACTGTGCCAGGTGCCTGCCCAGGATGTGTTAAGGCTGGTGTAGACGGGGGGGGGGTGGCTTCACTTATTTTAGGATATTATCCTGAATAATTAGGTTTTCCAGACAGGTAATAACAAGTGCTGGTGAAGCTGTAGAAAAACTAGAACCTTCATATGTTGCTGGTGGGCTTTGGAAAATGGTTTAGCTGTTGTTTTTTATTAATAAAATTAAACATACACTGACCATATGACCTAGCAATTCCACTCCTGGGTATCTATGCAAGAATAGTGAAAACATGTTCATACAATGATGTGCATGTGAATGTTCATAACAGCAATATTCATAATAGCCAAAAAGTGGAAACAAACTAATATCTATTTCACTGGTGAATGGATAAGCAAGATGTGGTACACAATTAAATACCATTCAGCAATAAAAAGAAACAAAATGCAGATATGTGCTACAACATGGCTAAACCTCAAAAATGTTATGGGCTCTGGTAGGATAGGTTGGTTGGCTAGGCAGTGGTAGTCAACCTGGTCCATACCGCCCGCTAGTGGGCGTTCCAGCTTTCATGGCGGGCGGTTGCGGAGCAACCAAACGGCGCCGTAATTACATAGATTTAACTATAGTAAGTTGTTTTATAAAGATTTATTCTGCCAAACTTAACGAAAATCCGACATAAAGTACTTGGTGAGTAATTATTTTTTTTCCTTTAAAAAAATTTTTTTTAATTTTATTTATTTTTATTTTATTCATTTTAGAGAGGAGACACAGTGAGAGAGAGAGAGAGAGAGAGAAATAGAGAAAGGGGGAGGAGCTGGAAGCATCAACTCCCATATGTGCCTTGACTAGACCAGTGCAGGGTTTTGAACTGGCGACCTCTGTTCCCAGGTCGACGCTTTATCCACTGCGCCACCACAGGTCAGGCTATTTTATTCATTTTAGAGAGGAGACACAGAGTGAGAGAGAGAAAGAGAGAAAGGGGGGAGGAGCTGGAAGCACCAACTCCCATATGTGCCTTGACCAGACCAGTGCAGGGTTTTGAACTGGCGACCTCAGTGTTCCCAGGTCGACACTTTATCCACTGTGCCACCACAGGTCAGGCAAGTAATTATTATTATATGCTTTCACTTGCTGTAACTCTGCTTTATAAATTTTATAAAGTAAAGTTACTTCCCTACTTTATAAATCACCATTACTGTGAAACGGGTTGGCGGTTAGAAAATTTTACTACTAACAGAGATACAAAAGTGGACTTTATATAATAATAATTACTTACCAAGTACTTTATGTCGGATTTTCGCTAAGTTTGGCAAAATAAATCTTTATAAAACAACTTACTATAGTTAAATCTATGTAATTATGGCGCTGTTTGGTTGCTCCGCAACCGCCCGCCATGAAAGCTGGAACGCCCACTAGTGGGCAGTACAGACCAGGTTGACTACCACTGCAACAGTGGGCTTTTTTTTTTTTTTTTTTTTTTGCAAAAGTGGGCGGTTTTTATAAAAAGGTTGACTACCCCTCGGCTAGAGCTTCATCCCAAAGTACAGAGGTTGGTGGTTCAATCCCTGTCAGGGCACATACCAGGAATACATCAATGTTGCTGTCTCTCTCTCTCTCTCTCTCCCTACCTCTCTCTCTCTAAAATCAATAAAATAAACATTAAAGACAAAAAAAACCCCACATAATGATAAAGAAGTTAGATGCAAAAAAAAAAAAAAAAAGAAGTTAGATGCAGCCTGACCAGGCAGTGGCGCAGTAGACAGAGCCTTGGACTGGGATGCAGAGGACCTGGGTTCGAGACCCTAAGGTCACCAGCTTGAGCATGGGCTCATTGGGTTTGAGCAATGCTCACCAGCTTGAGTCCAAGGTCGCTGGCTCCAGCAAGGGGTTACTCTGTCTGCTGTAGCCCCCTGGTTAAGGCACATATGAGAAATCAATCAATGAACAACTAAGGAGACGCAATGAAAAATTGATGTTTCTCATCTCTCTCCCTTCCTGTCTGTCTGTCCCTATCTGTCCCTCTCTCTGACTCTCTCTGTCTCTGCCATACACACACACACACACACACACACAAAAAGAGTAAAAGGTGCAGCCCTGCATGGATAGCTCGGTTGGTTAGAGCATTGTCTTGAAGTATAGAGGTTGCTGGTTCGATCCTGGGTCAGGGCATATGCAGGAATGGATCAATGTTCCTGTCTGTCTCTCTCTCTCTCTCTCTTTTTCTCTTCCTTTCTTTTTTTTTTTAATTTCTTTTTATTTTATTCATTTTATAGAGGAGACACAGAGTGAGAGAGAGAGAAAGAGAGAAAGGGGGGAGGAGCTGGAAGCATCAACTCCCATATGTGCCCTGACCAGACCAGTGCAGAGTCTTGAACTGGCGACCTCAGTGTTCCAGGTCGACGCTTTATCCACTGCGCCACCACAGGTCAGGCCTCTTCCTTCCTTTCTTGCTAAAATCAATATATAAAATTAAAAAAAAAGAAGTTGGGTGCATATCTTATGATTGCATTTATATGAAATGTCCAGAAAAGGCATGTCCATAGAGGCAAAGAACAGGTTAGTAGTTGCCAGAGACTGAGCATAAGATTAAGTTTTGACTGAAAATCAGCTTGTTATTTTGAGGATGATGTTTGAACAACTCTAAATTATTAAAAGCCATTAAATGGTACATTTAAAATGGATGCATTCTGTTGTATGTAAATTATATCTCGAGAAAGGATTTTTTTTTAATTTAATTTTATTTTATTTCAGAGCCAGAGAGAGAGCCAGAGAGAGGGATAGATAGGGACAGACAGACAGGAACGGAGAGGTGAGAAGCATCATTAGTTTTTCATTTGCTGTTGCGACACCTTAGTTGTTCATTGATTGATTTCTCACATGTGCCTTGACCGTGGGCCTTCAGCAGACCGAGCAACCCCTTGCTGGAGCCAGCGACCTTGGGTCCAAGCTGAGGAGCTTTTGCTCAAGGCAGATGGGCCCGCGCTCAAGCTGGCGAGCTCGGTGTCTCGAACCTGAAACTTCTGCATCCCAGTCCGATGCTCTATCCACTGCGCCAATGCCTGGTCAGGCTCGAGAAAGCTTTTTAAACTTTTTTTTTAAATTATTTTATTCATTTTAGAGAGGAGACACAGAGTGAGAAAGAGAGAAAGAGAGAAAGGGGGGAGGAGCTAGAAGCATCAACTCCCATATGTGCCTTGACCAGACCAGTGCAGGGTTTTGAATTGGCGACCTCAGTGTTCCCAGGTCGACGCTTTATCCACTGCGCCACCACAGGTCAGGCCTCGAGAAAGCTTTTTAAAAATCCTTCACACCTCAACAAAAAGAAAAAAGAAAAATTCTTCACACCTCATTAAAGCTAGATTTTAAAAATCTTTTTCTTCCCTGTCTTTGAGTGGCCATTCTCCAGGTGGGCTGATCCTCTTGGGCCATTTCTTCTGTTAGCTGTCCTGGCCTGCGTTCTGACCAGCCCCTCTGCTTGAAAGACATAGCCCTCACCTGACCAGTGGCGCAGTGGATAGTGTGTAGGACTGGGATGCGGAAGACCCAGGTTCGAGACCCCGAGCTCACCAGCTTGAGCACGGGCCCATCTGGCTTGAGCAAAAGCTCACCAGCTTGGACCCAAGGTCGCGGCTTCAGCAAGGGGTTGCTCGGTCTGCTGAAGGCACGCGGTCAAGGCACATGTAAGAAAGCAATCAATGAACAACTGAGATGTTGTAATGGCAACGAAAAGCTAATGATTGATGCTTCTCACCTCTCTCTGTTTCTGTCTGTCTGTCCCTATCTATCCCTCTCTCTAACTCTCTCTGTCCCTGTAAAAAAAAAAAGACCGAAAGACACAGCCCTCTAAAATCTTGGTGCTGATTTGCAAATTGGAGGCCAAAGTGTAGGCAGGCCCCGAGGTACTGGGGAGAAGGCCCTCCTGAGGCTTTCGCTAGGACTCATTTTGAGGAAGGGAATTTAAGATATCTGGGAAGGCACATGGGTGGAAATGAATCTATCCGGAAGTGTTCTCTTCTATCCCCGCGACCCAGGTCCATCAGGCTGCCCAGGAGATCCAGAGTGCCTCCTCAGCTCCCAAGCAAACCAGATGTCGCTGTGTTTAGAGCATCCACAAAGCCAGCAGTGGTTGCCCTCCTCAGAGAAAACAATCTCAGCCTCTGTGGGAGCTAATTTCTCCTCAGAACGAACTTCTCATCCTAGACCTTTCTCAAATCCAGTGACCAGACTCCTGAGAACTAAACTGCACCTCATTTCTTGAACAAATTAACAGAGTACCTGCTATAGGTGTGTTGGTCCAGGGGATTTAGGGTTCTGAGAGAAGGAAAAACAAAACCACCATAGCCTGCCAGCCAATTCTGAATCTCTTTAGAATCAGCTTTGAATTTCCTTAAACTGGTTTCTCAGAAACAGTCTATCTCCTCCTGCTCTCTAATCAGAACCAATTTTAGTCATCTCAACTCCAAAGGTCCACTCAAACTGTCCTCTCAGAACGACCTATTCAATATGCTGAGTTCTACCTAATTTGACCCATTTGTAGGCCTTCTCAGATCTGTGATGAGACCAACCTTGGGGAGGGTTCTCAAAAAAAATTTTTTTAAGATTTATTTATTGATTTCAGAGAAAGAAGAGACAGAGAGAAAGAGAGAGGGGAGAGGGGGGGGAAGAGAGAGAGAGAGAGAGAGAAAGGTGTGTGTGGGGGGGCAAGAAGCATCAGTTTGTATGTGCCTTGACCAGGCAAGCCCTGGGCCTCGAACCAGTGACTTTAGCATTCCAGGCCAATGCTCTATTCATTGTGCCACCACAGGTCGGGCCTCAATCTTTTATGAATGACACAAACACAACTGTGATTGTCCCTGATTCCCAGAAAACAGAAACTCTGGAGTGATGACCGCTTCTGATCCCACTACAGCAGCCTCAGAACCGATTCTGTCGCCTCGGACTTGTGACGGCTCCCTTGAATCGTCTTCTTGGAACCACTGTTCATTCTCTTCTAAGTCAGATTTCACTTTTGGCTGATGAAACTACCAAGGTCCTGAGACTTTTCTTCTCATAAGCATCTTGGCTCTTTCCCAAAAGATTTTTTTTTTTCAGGGAGAGAGAGAGAGTCAGAGAGAGGGATAGATAGGGACAGACAGACGGGAACGAAGAGAGGTGAGAAGCATCAATCATTAGTTTCTCATTGCCATTGCGACACTATAGTTGTTCATTGATTGCTTTCTCACATGTGCCTTGACCGCAGGCCTTCAGCAGACCGAGCAACCCCTTGCTGGAGCCAGCGACCTTGGGTCCAAGCTGACGAGCTTTCACTCAAGCCAGATGGGCCCCGCGCTCAAGCTGGCGAGCTTGGGGTCTCGAACCTGGGTCTTCCGCATCCCAGTCTGACGCTCTATCCACTGCGCAACTGCCTGGTCAGGCCCAAAAGATTTTTTTCAGTCTCCTCAGGCCCAATTGTCAGGCTTCACTCATAAAGCAAGTCTAAGTTATTACTCATGGGCCTCAGGTTCCTCATCTGTTTAATGGGGAAAATAATGCTTATTTTCTTAAAAAGGAGAACATGATTTTTCCCCCTGATTAAAAAATATCTATTCATTGTGAGAAATACATAAACACCTTCTCCTTTTTACACCTTACCTCTAACATACAAATGTCATACTTTTGTGGAGGAAGAATACACTGGTGGAGGGAGAATAACACTGTCACACACTTTCCTCAGGGCATTTCAAGAGCATGAACAAAGAGCCTTATTAGCGTTCAAGCCCTCTTACCAAGCAATTCTTTCAAGACTGTTGTTAATTACAGTATTACGTATTTGTAATGGAGAAGCACTGGCAACAACATTAATGTCCCATGGGTGATGGCTGAAACAAATTGCTATATGATGGATTACTAGGCAGTCATTACTATAAATCACATTTTGAAATAATTAATGACCTGAAAAAATGCCCATAATATAATACTAAGTGACAAAGTAATATATAAAACTTTATATATGGCACAATTCCAATTTTATTTTATTTATTTATCTTTTTTCCACAGGGACAGAGAGAGGGATAGACAGGGACAGACAGACAGGAACAGAGAGAGATGAGAAGCATTGATCATCAGTTTTTTGTTGCAACACCTTAGTTGTTCATTGATTGCTTTCTCACATGTGCCTTGACCACAGGCCTTCAGCAGACCGAGCCACCCCTTGCTGGAGCCAGTGACCTTGGGTCCAAGATGGCAAGCTTTTGCTCAAGCCAGATGGGCCCCCGCGCTCAAGCTGGCAACCTCAGGGTCTCGAACCTGGGTCTTCCGCATCCCAGTACGACGCTCTATCCACTGAGCCACTGCCTGGTCAGGCACAATTCCAATTTTATAAGAGACAGACACACATACATATATCAAATGTTAATGGTTGTTACATCTGGTAGGATTATGGGAAATTTTAATTTTATATTTTATTCTTTTTTTTTTTTTTTTTACAGAGACAGAGAGAGGGATAGATAGGGACAGACAGACAGGAACGGAGAGAGGTGAGAAGCATCAATCATTAGTTTTTTGTTGCCTTTGCGACACCTTAGTTGTTCATTGATTGCTTTCTCACATGTGCCTTGACCGTGGGCCTTCAGCAGACCGAACCACCCCTTGCTGGAGCCAGCGACCTTGGGTCCAAGCTGGCAAGCTTTTGCTCAAGCCAGATGGACCCGCACTCAAGCTGGCAACCTCGGGGTCTCGAACCTGGATCTTATGCATCCCAGTCTGACGCTCTGTCCACTGTGCCACAGCCTAGTCAGGCAGACGCTGGTGTCTTAATAATTATTTTCTAGAAACTGGTGTGAGGTAGTGGTCTTTATGAAGGTCCTCTGATAGAATGTTCCCTCCCCTGCAGATATCTGTCCCTTCAATTGTAAGATATAAAAGAAGAATGCTAAAAAATAAGGAAGGGAAAGATTTTTCTAGGTATTCAGGGTTTTGGTTCTTTGCTGAGTGGACACAAGTAGCTGTTACTATATCCTGTGGATGGATGGTCTGTTGGGGCTGGCAGGATGGAAGAACCAGTAAGCTGCTGCTGGGTACTAAATCTGGGGGCTGTATGGTTTAAGTTAGAAAGGGTAGTTATTTTATTAGATCATCAAGTTCTCTCAACTACTTCTTAAAGAATTCATGAAATCTTACCCTCATCTCTAAATAATCTCTCTATCCCCGTGTGTGTGTGTGTGTGTACACACACATAATTCATGCATACTACTAGGCCCAAAGCCTTTCTCTTAAATTTCTTTCTTCTGCTTGTTGTTAAGTTGGTGTTAACCAGGTGGTTTTGTTGGTTGTTCTTGGATCCAACTGGTTGTTTTTGTTGCCCAGAGTAAGTGGGCACATTTTGGAAGGAAGAATCCAAGTGTGGATGACTGTCTTGGGAGCACACTCAGCACTGGGCCATCCAAAGTCTATACTGCTCCTTCAGGTACTCAGTCTGTTATTCAAAGAGCATGTATCAAGCACCGATTTTATATCAGGCCCTGAGACGTAGAAATAAACAAAATAGAGTCCAGGGCAGCGCTGAATTGGGTGGGGGAAGATTGAGACACAAATAATTACCTTACAGTGTGATAATTTAGAGGTGTGTATGGAACAGAGAGTGACTAATTCTGTAAAGGAGGAGGAGACAAACAGGTTGTGGAAGGAAGACTGGGAGTTCATAAGAGGATCTGCAGGCAGAGGGAACAGCAAGTGCAAAGGCAACAAGGTTCTTGTGTTCAGGACTGAATGGTGGTATGGCCGGAAGAGAGGAGGGGCAGGAAATACTGCTGGATAGGCAGGTTGGGGCCAGATTTGGAAGGTTCTACGTTCCTTAGAGGCAACGAAGACTCAAGAGGTGTTTGAAAGAGGGCAGACAACTTAGTCTGAGCATGTTTCAGGGTGTTTGAAAGGCTGCACTTCTGCCTGCCTCTTTGAAAGGGTCCTGGTACCCCTGATTCACTTCCAATGTAGTTACTAAAATAATAACAGTAATGATAAAATAAGTCAGCTTGGTCACTTCAGATTTTATACGTGCTCTTTAATTTCACCTTTCAATAAAGTATGAGTCTCCTCAAAGTCGGTTATTCAATCTTAGCCCATTTTCCATCAAATAAGATATAACTTCTAAATACATTCCAATTTCATTGATAAATCAAGCCTCATGTTTTTTTGTTTTTTTTTACATTTGTCTTTTTTTTTTTAATTTCTTTTTATTTTATTCATTTTTAGAGAGGAGACACAGAGTGAGAGAGAGAGAGAGAGGGAGAGAGAGAGAGGGAGAGAGAGAAAGGGGGGAGGAGCTGGAAGCATCAACTCCCACATGTGCCTTGACCAGACCAGTGCAGGGTTTTGAACTGGTGACCTCAGTGTTCCCAGGTCGACGCTTTATCCACTGCGCCACCACAGGTCAGGCCGTTTTTTTTGCTGTGTACCTTTTTGGTCACAAAACTAGGAGGAATAGTGTAATAAGCCTCTTAATATCTATCAAGCAGTTTGACATCTGTTAATTCACAGGCCAGCTTGTTCCCACTTTACTACCCTTGAACCTCCCTGCCACGGCACCCTGGATTGTTCTGAAGTAAATTCCAGGTGTTATAAAATTTTCACCTGTAATACTTCTGTATATATCTTTATTAGTATTTTAAAAAATTTTTTTTTATTTTATTCATTTTAGAGAGGAGACAGAGTGAGAGAGAGAGAGAGAGAAAGAAAGGGAGGAGGAGCTGGAAGCTCAACTCCCATATGTGCCTTGACCAGACCAGTGCAGAGTTTTGAACTGGCGACCTCAGTGTTCCCAGGTCGACGCTTTATCCACTGCGCCATCACAGGTCAGGCTTTATTAGTATTTTTATTGATTTTTTTTTTACAGAGACAGAGAGAGAGTCAGAGAGAGGGATAGATAGGGACAGAAAGAGAGGAACGAAGAGAGGTGAGAAGCATCAATCATTAGTTTTTCATTGCCGTCGCAACACCTTAGTTGTTCATTGATTGCTTTCTCACATGTGCCTTGACTGCGGGCCCTCAGCAGATCGAGCAACCCCTTGCTGGAGCCAGCAACCTTGGGTCCAAGCTGGTGAGCTTTTGCTCAAGCTAGATGGGCCCTGCGCTCAAGCTGGTGAGCTCGGGGTCTCGAACCTGGGTTTTCCGCATCCCAGTCCCGCGCTCTATCCATTGCGCCACCACCTGGTCAGGCTGATTTTAATTTATTGTGTTTACATAGATTCAAGTGTCCTATAAGTATTTTTTAATTCCTTTGATTGAATCATAACCTAAAAGAGGACACCCTCTGCATTTGGTTGATAGGTCTTTCAAGTTTCTTTTATTCATACCGTGTTTTCCCTGATCTCTCTATCCCCGTGTCTTATATTAATTTTTGCTCCTAAAGACGTGCTAGGTTTTATTTTCCGGGGAGACCTTATTTTTCCATGAACAAGAATTCACATTTATTATTGAACAAAAAAATTAACGTTTGTTAATATACTCTAGGCATGTCATCACAAACATCAGCATAACCAGCCAAACTCTGAATTCCATCAAGAATTTCCTGTGACTCTTTTTACATGTACAACAATATACCCTGTTTCCCCGAAAATAGGACAGTGTCTTTTATTAATTTTTGCTCCGCTTGACCAGGCGGTGGCGCAGTGGATAGAGCGTTGGACTGGGATGTGGAAGACCCAGGTTCGAGACCCTGAACTCCCCAGGTCTGCTGAAGGCCCACGGTCAAGGCACATGTGAGAAAGCAATCAATGAGCAACTAAGGTGTCTCAACGGCAACGAAAAACTAATGATTGATGCTTCTCACCTCTCTCCGTTCCTGTCTGTCTGTCCCTATCTATCCCTCTCTCTGACTCTCTCTCTGTCCCTGTAAAAAAAAAAAAAAAGGAATGAAGTACTGTTGTATACTACAATATAGATGAACCTTAAAAACATTATGCTTAGGCCTGACCAGGAGGTGGCACAATGGATAGAGCATCGGACTGGGACGCGGAGGACCCAGGTTTGAAACCCTGAGGTTGCCATCTTGAGCAAGGGCTCATCCTGGTTTGAGCAAGGCTCACCAGCTTGAGCCCAAGGTCACTTGAGCAAGGGGTTACTCAGTCTGTTGTAGCCCCCTGGTCAAGGTACATATGAGAAATCAATGAACAACGAAGGTGCTGCAATGAAGAATTGATGCTTCTCATCTCTCTCCCTTCCTGTCTGTCTGTCCCTCTCTCTGTCTCTGTCACAAAAACAAAACAAAAACATTATGCTTAAGTGAACAGTCATTAACAGGTTTTGTTATTCCATTATATTAAAATGTCCAGAACAGGCAAATCCATATCCATAGAGACAGAAGCAGATTAGTGATTGCCAGGTTCTGGGGAAGGGATGAAATGGGCGGTGATTGTTAACAGGTATGGGGTTTCTATTGGGGGTGATCAAAATGTTCTGAAACTAGATAGTGGTAGTAGTTATACCACATTGTAAATATATTCAAAACTATTAAATTGAACACTTTAAAATGGATAATTTTATGTTATATGAATTGTAAGGTATTTTTTCCCGCCGAGGAAGAAGGAAGGAGCCGTAGCCACAAAGGGTGGAATAGTAAAGGCTTTATTTAGTACAGTGGTTCTTAACCTGGGTTCTATCGAACCCTAGGGGTTCGAGGAGTCGGTCTCAGGGGTTCGGAGAAGCCTCTGCCGCAGAGGCCAGAATAAAGTAATACCGTAATTTGTTGTGAATTCATGCACTTTGTTGGTTTTGTTCTTTGAGCAAGGTGATGTTCATGCACGGCTCATTTTGTGCACCAGTAAAAAAACATATACCTATGTCTTGAATTTGGAAAATAAAATCATATTTTATTTATCACTAAAGAAGAGTTCGGTGAATGCGCATATGAAACTGGTGGGTTCGGTACCTCAAAAAAGGTTAAGAACCACTGATTTAGTACCACACTGCCCGGACGATGTTCCTTGTCCCCAGGGACAGAGGCCAGGGAAGTCACGTGAATAAATACCGCGTGGGAGATATTTAAAGGGTCTCATCTAGGGTGGTCAAGCTAATATGACATGGTAAAATCTCACTGGCTGACAGACAGTCGTACTTTTCCCAAGGACTCCTGGGAAATTTCTTTTAGCGCGCATAAGTATGGGTGGGTCTAGCCAAAGTTCCCGTCTGGTTCCTCAGGTGACCTTCCCCATTGCTGACCACCTTACATTATGACCTTTTGTGTTAAATAGGGGCGCCACTATTTGTCTGGCTACTTCCTGCTGGTTAGGGGCATTGTGGGGAAGGAGAGATCAGAAGGTGGTGGTTTTGTTTTTTGTTTTTTTTTACAGGGACAGAGAGAGAGAGTCAGAGAAGGGATAGATAGGGATAGACAGACAGGAACGAAGAGCGGTGAGAAGCATCAATCATTAGTTTTTCATTGCCCTTGAGACACCTTAGTTGTTCATTGATTGCTTTCTCACATGTGCCTTGACTGCAGGCCTTCAGCAGACCGAGCAACCCCTTGCTGGAGCCAGCGACCTTGGGTCCAAGCTGGCGAGCTTTTGCTCAAGCCAGATGGGTCCACGCTCAAGCTGGTGAGCTCGGGGACTTGAACCTGGGTCTTCCGCATCCCAATCTGATGCTCTATCCACTGCGCCACTGCCTGGTCAGGCAGTACTTCATTTCTTTTCTTTGCTGAATAATATTTCATTGTATGGACATGCCACATTTGTTTACCTATTCATGACTTGATTGGATTGTTTTCATTTTTGGTTATTATTAACAATGCTGCTGCTATGAACAGGTTTATATGTGAACATATGTTTTCATTCTCTTGGGTGGTCTCTCTCTTTGTGTTGTTAAAATTAATTGGTGGGTTCAAGTATTATTGGTATTTTAAAGTTCCACTCAATTTTGTGTTTGTGTGGCAGAGACAGAGAGACAGAGAAAGGGACAGATAGGGACAGACAGGAAGGGAGAGAGATGAGAAGCATTAATTTCTCACTGCGGCACCTTAGCTGTTCATTGATTGCTTTTTCATATGTGCCTTTACCAGGAGGCTACAGTAGACCGAGCAACCCTTGCTCAAGCCAGTGACCTTGGGCACAAGCCAGTGAGCCTGGCTCAAACCAGATGAGCCCGTGATCAAGCTGGTGACCTTGGGGTTTCAAACCTGGGTCCTCTGCGTCCAGTCCGACTCTCTATCCTCTGCACCACCACCTGGTCAGGCTAAATCCATTATCTTATTAGAGGTTACAAAATGTTGATTTTGTAATTCTATCATTCTATTTGCATTTATTAGCCAGAATTTGTCTATAAAGAACTTACTCTAAATCATTGTTATAAAAAATAACAACAAAAAGAAAGAAAGAATAAATACTTGACTGCTTTCTTTCATTTATCAAATTATGATATTTTGTACTTTCCTGTACAGAACCTGTAAGCCAGTAGCGGTGCCACCACCACACCCACCTGGCCCATGCAGGTTCGCATTTGATCTGGACAGATGGTAATGAAACTGCCGAGCCAAGAACTGGTGGGCCATTACCTTTATTCCTAGCTCGCACTTGGCAACTGAGTAAACACAAACACACTGGGCTCCAAAACCCACTCATTCAGCGCTCACAAAGCTACTGACACATCCAAGTTTTCCTAGAATCAAAGGTTCTCACCAGTCTTATCCCCTCTGGTTCCCCATCTCCCTTCCCCTCTCTACACAAACTGGTTTCTCTTTCAGCACCTGGCCATCTTGACTGCCTCCTCTCCTCCAACCACATGGCCTCTGTCCCCTGGAACAACTTGGTCTCTCTCTTCAAAATGGCCTGCTAGCTCCTCCTTTTAAAATCTTTCTTGGGGACAATGCCTCCCCCAGCACACACTAGCATAACCAAGCCCCTTCCCAAGCATAAAGGTAACCAGCCACCTCACGTGGGCAGCGCCATTTTTTTTTTTTTTTACATAGACAGAGAGAGAGTCAGAGAGAGGGATAGACAGGGACAGACAGATAGGAACGGAGAGAGATGAGAAGCATCAATCATCAGTTTTTTGTTGCCGTTGCAATACCTTAGTTGTTCATTGATTGCTTTCTCATATGTGCCTTGACCGCAGGCCTTCAGCATACCAAGTAACCCCTTGCTCAAGCCAGCGACCTTGTGTCCAAGCCGGTGAGCTTTTGCTCAAACCAGATGAGCCCGTGCTCAAGCTGGTGATCTCGAGGTCTCGAGCCTGGGCCCTTTCACATCCCAGTCCGACGTTCTATCCACTGCGCCACCTGGTCCGGCGGCAGCACCATTTTTAATTAAAAGTGAGCAAAACCAAATAACACAAATTCTACAAACTTATTTGCCCAAAAGAACCCCAATAAATTCTGGGTCTCTATGCAGTTAAAGTGCTACAATGGAGTTGCAAATAAAGAATTATGGCCTGACCAGGCAGTGGCGGAGTGGATAGAGCGTCGGACTGACATGTGGAAGACCCAGGTTCGAGACCCCGAGGTCACCAGCTGGGACCCAAGGTCGCTGGCTCCAGCAAGGGATTGCTCGGTCTGCTGAAGGCCCGCGGTCAAGTCACATATGAGAAAGCAATCACTGAACAACCAAGGTTGATGCTTCTCATCTGTCTTCGTTCCTGTCTGTCTGTCGCTATCTATCCCTCTCTCTGACTCTCTCTCTGTCCCTGTAAAAAACAGCAATGGGTGGCTTGGTCTGCTGAAGGCCTGTGGTCAAGGCACATGTGAGAGAGCAATCAATGAACAACTAAGGTCTCGCAACAGCAACAAAAAACTAATGATTGATGCTTCTCACCTCTCTCCATTCCTGTGTGTCTGTCCCTGTCTATCCTTCTCTCTGAGTCTCTCTCTGTCCCTGTAAAAAAAAAAAAAAAAAAAAAGAATTAGGATCCTTGAGCCCCTAAATGAAAAATTATTCATCTCTACTTGGGGAATCCGGTTAATGTCCCACTGCAATAGTTCATAAAGTTCCCCCCAGTTTTCCTTTCTAGCTGGTCTCTCTCCCTTCTAGTTCCCCCTTCCTCGTTCTTAAGGTGACCAATCATCCTCCTTTAGGGAGGACAGTTCTTCTTTTGTAAGTTCTGTTCTCCCTCAAAAAGTGTCCTCCTACATGTTCTCCTCTTTGATATTGGAAGTCTAATCTGTAAATGTCCGTATTCAATCGATGCAGAGTGGATCCACTGCATGGATCTGATGTATTTGTATCTAAATAAGTAATTTTTTCTTACAATTATTATTAAAAAATAATAGGCATGTAAGCATAATTACAATATAAAATATTACAAATGTTTTTATTATGCATTTATCATATTATAATGTATTATTGTTACAATGAATAAAATTTCTTTTATTTACGGTATTGTTTTCTTCAATTTATTTTTGTCCTCCTTTTTATTGTAAAAAAGTTGGTCACTTTTTTTATTATATAGATCAGTTTAGCCTCTCAGCCCAAGTCCTCCCTTTCCCAGCCTCTCAGGCTCTACATCTCACTCATTCTCTCCAACCAGCATCCTTATACCCCCATTCTGATTCTACATTACTAAGATCCAGAAACTGGGCTGGCAAAGACCAAACTCTGTAAACTGTAAAGTCAGTTTGGATTCTGAGCTGGAAACATTTTGATGGTTGGGTGAGAAGAGAGAAAAAAAGGAGGAACACTCACTAATAAATCTTATTTTCATCATCTGCATTTTCTGCAGTGAATATGGATCACCTATGGTGGAATAAAAATAATAAACAGCTTTAAAAATAAAAGCACTATTGCCTGACCAGGCGGTGGCGCAGTGGATAGAGTGTCGGACTGGGATGCGGAAGACCCAGGTTCGAGACCCCAAGCTCGCCAGCTTGAGCGCGGGCCCATCTGACTTGAGCAAAAGCTCGTCAGCTTGGACCCAAGGTCGCTGGCTCCAGCAAGGGGTTGCTCGGTCTGCTGAAGGCCTGTGGTCAAGGCACATATGAGAAAGCAATCAATGAACAACTAAGGTGTCGCAACGGCAACGAGAAACTAATGATTGATGCTTCTCACCTCTCTCCGTTCCTGTCTGTCTGTCCCTATCTATCCCTCTCTCTGACTCTCTCTCTGTCCCTGTAAAAAAAAAAAAATAAATAAAAGCACTATTGTTTTTTACTTTCCAGTTCCCCTTCCTCTCCAGAAAGACTGACTGCTACAGCCTTGACTTGCTGTTTCAGGGAAAGTGAAGGGAACCTTTCCTCTGACTCAGGATTCCAAGTGGGTCCCACCCCCACAGCCCTGCTAGGGGGAGGGGGTGGGTGGGATGGTGGGACTGATGGAGTCGGCAGCTGTCATAGTGCAGAGGAGCCTCTGGGAAAGACCACCAGGCTGGAGAGGCTGCTGCTGGCTGTTCTCCCTGGTTGAAATAGCTGGGTTCTCCACCCTCTTCTCCAAGAAGCATCTCCCTGGGTCTTAAGACCTCCTGAGGCCTGTTCTATTTATACATGTTTGCATCTCAAGTTGTGGGGAGGGTAGTGAAGCTTTATCAAGGTTTCTTCCTGCCTCCGGAGTTTGCACTAGAGGCAGCCAGCATCCCAAGACACAGAGCCCCAAGAAATAGTTTGGTGGCAAGTCTGAACTAACCAGTGAACACTCCCAACCAGGTTGTCATTGTGCGGGGAAGCAATGGGGGAATGTAGATTAGATGTCTGTAGAGAACCTGGTCCACTCCCATTCACTGGGAGCTGTTGTTATTGAGGAGCCCACAAAGCTCAGTTTCTTATCTCTAAAACAGGAGTGACAGTAGGATCTGAGAGGGGATAAAATGAGATAATAAATGAAGCGTGACTGACACCTGTAAATAGTAACAATTAATACTATTAATACCTCCTGTTTTGCTTGAGGTCAAACCTGATAGTTCCCTGCTCCTACTTCTTTTTTCCTCACCCTGTTCCGTTTGCCAGGACATGACTTTTCTCATCTTTTCAGACAGAAGACCCACAGAAAGAATGATTGCCAACAAAGGGCTCCTGAGGCTAGGAGGAGACCCAAGGGACCCTCTTCCCCTCCTGAGACCTGCCTTCCTCCTCTTCCAAAGCACTCAAACCAAGGACTTTCCTCCTGGCATCTCTCCCAGGCAAAGCTCTGGCCCAAGGGTTCATTTTAGTGACTTGTATAATCTCCAAAGGATCAGTATTAATCTTCTCCACCTACAAGATGAGTGGCAGCTCAAAGCCAAGTGCTTCCCAGCCAAAGAGAGAAATGGAAGTTTTCCTTTTTTGCTCGTGGTGTCTCTCTTCCCCTCCCTTCTGCGGGGGAGCTGAATGTGCTCACTCTGGAGGGACTGAGGGAAGCTGGGGTTGACTCTTATGCAATTCTGCCTAGATGAAGCTGGCAGCTGGGAACCACTTTCTCTCAGCTTGCCCTCTGCTGGGGGAACTCCATGACGGAGACAGGAGACGGGCAGCTGGCAGGGGGAAGCCTCATGAGTTTGAGGATGCTGCTGCTGCTGCTACTGCGCCATGCAGGGCGGCACAAGACCACATAGGACCCTGCTGCCACGGAGACTGATACCAACGTCTAGAACTCCTAGAAAGGAAATGCCCGGTGGGGGAGGATTTCTTTATCAGGAACTGTTGGGCAGATAAAATATATTATGCTCACTTTGTTAAAGATGGCGCTGCCCACATGCAAGTCCGTTGATATTAATGTGTTTTGGGGGACAGGCTGTGGGCAGGCCGGTCGTTAGAGCCTACGCCTTAGTGGGTTTTTTTCCTTATTTTTTTTTTTTTACATTTTATTTATTCATTTTAGGGAGAGGAGACAGAGACAGACAGACAGACAGACAGAGAAGAGAGGGAGGAGCAGTAAGCATCAACTCCCATATGTGCCTTGACCAGGGAAGCCCGGGGTTTTGAACTGGTGACCTCAGTGTTCCAGGTTCATGCTTTTATCCACTGCGCCACCGCAGGTCAGGCGCCTTAGTTTTAAGAGTAAGCTTTTCTCCACACCTCTGACTGATTGGATGATGTGGGTGGTGCACTCTCATGAGGAATCCCATTGTGCCTCAGATGAGTGACTTTGTATCAGAGACTTTCTTGTTTGTAGATTGGATTAAGGGTTTGGATTTCTACAGTATAAAGTGGGGCAGGCCGGGAGCTTGCTCTCTCTCGGTTCCTGAAGTTAGTATTAGAGAGGAGAGCAGAGTAAGGCCACATGGAGGCCAGGAGAAGCAGCCAAGATGGCGGAGTGCTGAGGAAGAAGCCAGTTTGTGCAGTTTGTGCAGGAGGAGATGGGGAACAGAGATGAATAAGTCTGGTGAGCTAAAAACCTTTGATTCTAGGAAACTCGGATAAGTCAGTAGCTTTGTGAGCACTGAATGAGTGGGTTTTGGAGCCCAGTGTGTGTTTTTGCTTGCCCGCAGGGTGCAAGCTAGAATTAAAGGTGATGGCTCACTAGTTCTTGGCTCCGTTGTTTCATTACCGACTGTCCGAATCTAATGTGAACCTGCATGGGCCAGGCAGCTGTGATGGTGGCCTTGGCCACTGGCTATACAGGAATACAGTAGCAAATACAAAGGAACATAGGACCTAGTAGAAAGAGTGTGGAGTTGGGAATCTGAAAACCTGGGTAATAATCCTCAGGCCCCGTTCCATGGATTTAGGTCAAACACTAAGACTTTTTTTTTTTTTTTTTAGGGAGAAAATGAGACACACAGACAGGAAGAGAGATGAGAAGGATTAACTTGGGTTTGTGGTAGTTTAGTTGTTCACTGATTGCTTCTCATATGTGCCTTGAGTGGAGAACTCTAGCTA
This sequence comes from Rhynchonycteris naso, assembly GCA_037038555.1. NCBI lineage: Eukaryota > Metazoa > Chordata > Mammalia > Chiroptera > Emballonuridae > Rhynchonycteris > Rhynchonycteris naso. The sequence continues at coordinate 100,031,486 of CM073003.1, forward strand.
AGCCAGTGACCCCTTGCTCAAACCAGTGACCTTGGGCTCAGGTCTATGAGACCACGTGCAAGCCGGTGACCTTAGGGCTTCAAACCTGGGTCCTCAGCATCCCAGGTACATGCTAAATCCACTGCGCCACCACCCAGTCAGGCAAATCTTTGCCAAAATTTTAGTTGGTAAAGTGAGTGGTCAACTATCTCCCTCTTAGGACTGTCAGAAGGTTTAGTTGAAATAATGTATGAGAAACTGGAACAAGTGAGATAGTTAGTAAATATCCATTTGTTCCACAGGGGGGCTGGGGAGAAAGGAAATCACTGAATTACAGAGGCTATATGGTTTTCAGCTTCTATAAAATTAAGCACCAGCCTGACCTGTGGTGGTGCAGTGGATAAAGCGTCAACCTGGGAACACTGAGGTCGCCAGTTCAAAACCCTGCACTGGTCTGGTCAAGGCACATATGGGAGTTGAGCTTCCAGCTCCTCCCCCCTTTCTCTCTCTTTCTCTCACTCTGTGTCTCCTCTCTAAAATGAGTAAAATAAAAATTAAAAAAAAAATTAAGCACCAGCATTATACCATTTGTTGGGTGGTTTTAGTGAAGATGTGTGTTTTTCATTCACCTCAAGATCCTGAGAGGCTTTCTAAATATCCTGGGCCTCAGAACTGGTTTCTCTGGGTGGCTGAGGATAACCCATAGGGCAGAAAGAACCTGTTCCTCAGAGATCCAATCAGCATCCTCTAAGCTCTTTGTTGCCCTCCATGAACCAGTCTTTCTTTTGTGCCACCAGCATTGCTTTCCCCATTCTGGGGGAGGCAGAATGACACAGCTTCATGTCACCCTGTGATCTACAGTTGGGGGAAGGAGCTATGTCCCTGCTGGAATTGAAAAACATCCTTGAGGGCTGCAACTTATACAGGGAAGGTTACCATGCCAACGACAGCCTCCTTGTCCAACAAGGATGAAAAGAAACAAGGCCGTGGGCGATATACATCTATTGTGTGTGTCCACAAATTTGCCTGAAACCTCTTAGGAGCTGCTAACTGCAGATCAGCAGGATGGGGCTGCAACTAGGAGGCAGGAAGATTCAAGTTAGACTGAAGTGGAATTCCAGGACAGGCAGAACTGATGAGGGCAGGGCAGGGCCAACAGGGAGGATTGGGAAATGCTGTCCTGAGACTGATACCCATCAGTTGTTGAAATGTGTGGGTGTGGTACTGCAGAAGGCATGGGAGGATATGGTGTCCTAGATATCAGGTTCTGGCTGTGATGGGAACTTCAACTTCCTCCAAGTTCTTTTTGCCCTCGCCAGATGTTCCAGGTCACCTAGGCTCTAGTGTAGGTAGAGAAGAACAGCAGGGAGGGAGGGCATTGGGGTGTTGGCTGAACTCAGAAAGAGGAGCATCAGGGCCACACACAGGCCTCTGGTTAAGGCAACAAATCTTGGCAATAAGGTCTCATAGAGCCTGACCCTGTGGAGGCACAGAGGATAGAGCATGGGCCTGCAATGCTGAGGACCCAGGTTTGAAACCCTGAGGTCGCCAGCTTGAGTGTGGGATCATAGACATGACCTCATGGTTGCTGGTTTGAGTCCAAAGTTGCCGGCTTGAGCAAGAGGTCACTCACTCTCCTGGAGTGTCGTGCCACCCCCTCCCCCGTCAAGGCATATATGAGAAAGCAATCAATGAACTAAGATGCTGGAAGGAATTGATGCTTCTCATCTCTCTCCCTTCCTTTCTGTCTGTCTCTCTCACTTAAAAAAAAAGTCTCATAGATACCAAAGAAGGGACAGTTTTCCCCAGGGGGACAGGTTTCCAGGAAGAATGGTCAAGTACTCAAGCCTTTCATATCTCCTTCTTTCCATACCCACTTGGGAAACTGCACAGAGAACGGAGGGATTGGTATTAATTAAGCACCTACTTTAGGTCAGGCACTTTACACACGTTTTATTTGATTATCACAACAACCCTACAAATCAGGAATTATTATCCCCATTTTACTGACCAGGAGAGGGAGATTCAGAGAAGGAAAGTACCTCTCATCATCAACCAGAGGATAAGGGGAGATGCTGGGATTGGAGCTCCCTTTGTCTAAACCCCACAGCTTGGAAGGAGGAACTCTAGACCTGAAGGTGGCCCTATTTTCTTCTGGAAATAGCTCTTCTGAATACGTCAGCTCCCAGATAAGCCGTTCTTTCAGGGCCCCCTGCCCTTCATTCAGCTGGGAAAAGGCTAAAAGGACACAAACAGCAGGTGACAGGAAACCCTGCTTCCCTCCCGTTATGATTGTCAGGATGACGGTGATGTTACTGCGGTCCATGCCCGCTTCAGGAGATGCTTAATGGGGATTCTCTCATTTTATCCTCATAAACCTCCGAGGAGGAATCTGAGGCTCAGAGACGAAAGCGTTTTACCCAAGGTCACAGAGTATGTGAGTGACGGTGCTGGGATCCATCTCGGCTTAGGCGCCCACGCCAGGCTGGCCTGCTCCGGTGCGCGGTCCGCGGGGTCCCCAGTGCCTGTAGCTCCCGCACTGAGAAGACCGAGGGCGCGGCTGGGGGTCGGGGAGCTGGGGTCGGCTGGAGGTCGCGGCTCGCAGCCCCGGCGCGGGTGGGGGTTGCGCGTTGCGGCGCAGGTCCCCGGCGACGGAAACGGCCTCCATCTCGGGCGGGCGCCCCGCCCCGCCCCGCCCCGCCCCGCCCCGCGCCCGCCCATCTCGGGCGCGCGCCCCGCCCCCGCCCGCCCCTCGCCATGTATGGCGCTTCCTCCCCGGGCCCTACAAGGCGCTTCCTCCCGCCGGAGGCCCATACAAGGCGCTTCCTTCCCGGCGCGGCTGGCAGGCGGCCCGCGGGCGGCTGTGGGCGGGAGCCCGGCCCTCTGCGTCGCCCGCGCCGGGAGCCAGCGGCCAGGGACTCGCTGCCAAGGAGGGGGCGGCCGGCGGGCTGGGAACGCGCGGCTCGGGCCTGGCCGAGGTAAACACGGGACAGGCGGGCTTGGGAGTACGATGCCTTCTTCCATCCCCGGAAGCTCTGAGGTTCCCACAGCCCTCACGCGCCCCGGTTTCCTATTCTGTCCCTCTTTTCTCCCCCAGTCCTGGACACAGCACACCTTGCTGGAGACCCTTCCTCAGCTCTAGCTCAGGGCCTAAAGCCCAAATTCTTAAGCATGGTGTTAGGGCCTAGCGCTCTTTGCCTTACTGCTCCTCCCCTTGCCTTTTGCAAGTTGGCCTTACCTATTTCACCCTTCCCTCCTTGCTATTTCTTTCTCCTCCTTAACTTTCACTGAAGCTGCCCCCTCTGTCTGGAATGCCCTGGCCACACCATTCTGGTAGAATGTCCTCATCTTTTACTTGGTTCAGACAGCTGGCCATCTGGGAATCCCTCCCACCGCCACTCCATAGGCCTGTTATGCACTTAACACAGTATTATACATAGTTTATTTTTATTTAAAATTTTATTTATTGATTTTAGAGAGGAAAGGAAAGAGAGAGGGAACATCGATCTGTTCCTCTGTGTGCCCTGACCGGGGATCAAACCAGCAGCCTCTGCGCATCGAGACAACGCTCAAACCAACCGAGCTATCCAGCCAGGGCTCCTTTATTTATTGAGACAGCGATTTGATCTTACTCATCTCTGCGTTCCTGTTGCCTAGTTCAGTAAGTGAGAGTTGTTATTATATCTGAGCAAGGGGAAAAAGGGAAAGGTCCTTGTTTTCTGGCCAGCCATAGTGCCTTTTCACCTTGGACAGGGGCCCCTAATATCTGCAGTTGCTAGGCTCCCTGTGGTCTGGAGGTTCATGAGTGCCAGAACCCTACATGAATATTTTGACTCTATAGGGAAAGTTGGGAGGGTTGGGGTTGGGGAGCCGGAGCTGGGGCAGATGTACACCCACAGTGGGGCTGAGGTCCAGAAGCAGTGCACACTGGTGCCCCCACCACCAAGAATGGCCTTCGTTGCTTAGTCTGACAAATCTGGTTTAACCACCACACGAACCAGCAAGCCTCTACAGGCCTTCCCTACAGCATTTCTAGAGACTTAAACTTGTTCCAGTCACGTGACTACCCTGTGTCTGCCAGGAGATGCGCAAAGGTCAGAGAGGGAACAAACCTCAGCAGAGTTTCTGAACCCCCACCCCCAGCTCTTCCAGAAGTGCAGCATGTCACCAGAGTGCAGGCTTTCTGCTGAACCAGCCTGTGAGTGAGCTCTTGATTGTTCTGCCTTGGGTGAGGCAGGGAAAGAAAAGCTCAGAGCATGGGACAGAGTTAGGGAATGTGCCAGGAAAGAGGCTTCTAGGGCCAAATAGCCTTTGGGCTTGATTCAGAATAAAATCACTCACAGGCTTCCAGTTTTTGGCTTGGCTTGTACACGTGTACACACACACACACACACACACACACACACACACACACGTCCAAAAGATAAGGAGCTTTGTTGGTCTCCTTGGCCACAGGTCAGCTGAGTGCCTGTGAGCTTGGTGCATGGATAGATGATCTCTAAGGTTCAGAACTGAAAAGTTAGGAGTTAGATTTTGGAAAAAAGCTGGGCCTCAAGGCCTAGGCTGCATACTCACAGCCTAGGATGCCTCTGGCCTTGTTTTCCCACCCATGGCTGCAGCTATTCCCGCTTTCTTTTCCTAGCTACCGTCTAGGATCGTGGGTAATGTAGTACAGAGCCAGCTTCTCTGTGGGGCTAGTTCCGGCCCTCCACCGCCCCCTCTCATTCCCCCCTGCCAGCCACCACCCCCTTCTACTCCCAGCTGAGGGCAGCACAGGGTGAGAAGGCGGTGCCTGCTTCTTGCTGGGCTGGGAGATCCCCAGCTGGAAACTAGCAAGCTATTTATAGCTGAGCCTAGCAGAGGGGGAAGTCCTGCGAGGAGCTGGGTAGCTCCAGCAGTCTCCTCTCTAGCTACAGAATTTGCAGGTCTCTGCTGGGTAAGGCCTTGTGTTCTCTTCTGGGTGAGAGGGCTTTGAGCCTCAGAAAGGTATGTTAAGCAGTAGGGATTGGGAGGCTCCCTGCTTTGAGAGAGACAGATAGGGCCTCTCTGCAGTGGGGGTGTTTGGAACCTGGGAATGGATAAGCTGAAACTTTTTGCAAAAAATGCCATTCTAACAGTCACCTCGTACTTCTATGCATTTTTCTTGTCATTGTTTTCCTACACATGCCTTCTCAATATTTCTTTAAGTCCAGGAACCAGACTTTCTCTTGCCAATGGCACCAACCGCATCTTCATGCTGTATGTAGCAAGTGATCTTGTCAAAAGGAAAACGAGTTAGGTGTGACTTTTATTCCCCGCCCCAACCAACCCTCCACCCAGTGTCCTATATCTTTCCTGTCAAAGCATAGAACCTTTGCTTCACTGGGTTCCTCACTAGATTGGGCACTCCTTGTTGACATATATGGTGTCTGCCTTGTTGACTAGTATACCCACATTGCCTGGCACAATACACAATTGTTGAATGAACATGAACCTATGATAGCTAATACTCTACTGTTTGTAGAGTATTTGATACATGCTTCATTATCACATTTAATCACAGTGTTTAACAGATTGGAGAATAGCTTCAGCTGTTTAAATATCTCACTGTGACAGGAACTGGTGTCTGAGTTCACAGTAGCACTTAGGCTGTCTACATGCTGGCACCTAGTAGGTACCTCTGGCTCAGAGCAAAATTTCAAGTTCTCAGCTTGCTGGTTTGATCCCCGGTCAGGGCACATGCTGTTATTGTCTCTCTGCCTTTCTCTCCCTGCCTCGAAAAGAAAAATAATTTTCAAGTTCTCAGCAAGGCATTGAGTCTCATCCCCTTCTGTGCCTGCTGGCCTCTTCTGGCATCATTCTTCCACCATGCTCTCCTTTATTCTCTGAGCTTCATCCACACTGCTTTCCACCTACCTCCTCAGCTGTACTCACCCCACGCCTCATGTGTTCTTGTACCTCTCATGCTCTTCCTTTTCTTTGACTAGTTAATCTGTGCCATTCAAGCACAATATCTTTTTTTTTTTTAAGTTTCTTTTTATTTCATTTATTTTAGAGAGGAGACACAGAGTGAGAGAGAGAAAGAGAGAAAGGGGGGAGGAGCTGGAAGCATCAACTCCTATATGTGCCTTGACCAGACCAGTGCAGGGTTTTGAACTGGCGACCTCAGTGTTCCCAGGTCGATGCTTTATCCACTGTGCCACCACAGGTCAGGCCTCAAGCACAATATCTTTTGAAAAGCTTTCTGTGGGCTCACTGGCCAGGTGTAATTCCTCTGCTGCAGACTCACCTGTGGTCTTTCTTCGCGTGTTAATTTCAGTAAGGACTTCACATTCACTGGAGTGATCTGTTGGCCTGGAAGCCTACTGGGATATTCAACTCTGTCTCTTGCATGACTGTGTTTTAGGGTATACCATAGTGCTTGGCTGTATTAGGCACTTTTATGTAACAAATGAAATAAAAAACTTAGTTTATTTAACACAAAACCCTATTTTAAACTTAAAGAAATGGAAAGAGAAGTAACATGCTCAAAGTTTCATAGCTAGTGAGTGGTAGAGTGTGACCTGGACATCTGGCTCAAGTGTGCTGCTCCCCTGCACTGTGCTACCCCTGCACCTGTTAAGTGCTTTTTGAAAGTAGAGAGAAAGTAAAGAAGGGGAAAAGAAATGTATCTGAGAGAAAAAGGGACTCCCCCCCCCCACTCATGGAAATGCAGAATTGGAGATTAAGAATGAAAAATTACATTTTACCAAGAATGATATACGAATGGCTAATAAGCACAGGAAAGACGTTCAACATCATTAGTCATCAGAACCAGAATGGCACCACCAATGAAAAACCCAAAAAGGAAATTAAGAAAATAATTCCATTTACAATCCAAAAGCATCCAAAAGAATGAAATACCTAGGAATAAGTTAAACCAAGGAAGTATCAATAAAAGACTTTTACACAGAAAACTATGAAACAGCTGAAATTAAAGACAAACTAAACAAATAGGCATTCATGATTGGAAGACAATATTAAGATGGCAATACTACCCAAAGCAATCTAGAGTTTCCTTTTTTTTTTTAAATTTCTTTTTATTTATTCATTTTAGAGAGGAGACACAGAGTGAGGGGGGGGGTGGAGGAACTGGAAGCATCAACTCCCATATGTGCCTTGACCAGACCAGTGCAGGGTTTTGAACTGGCGACCTCAGTGTTCCCAGGTCGACGCTTTATCCACTGCGCCGCCACAGGTCAGGTGCAATCTACAGTTTCAATGCAATTTTTATCCAAATTCCAATTGCCTCTTTGCAGAAATGGGAAAGTTAGATTCTCAAATGCATGTGGAATTGCAAGGAGCTGTCCTAGTACCTCGATGTATTCACAAACCAACCTGGAAGCTCTGAACTCCATTATTTAGGGGATTTTATGGAAGTGCTATTACTTAGACATCATTGATTAAATATTTGGTCCTTGGTGATTAACTCAACCTCCAGCCCCTCTCTCTTCCTTCAGGGTGGGGCTGGAAGTTCCAGACCTGTAATTACACCTATCTTATAACTAGCCCCCATCCTGAAGCTTTCTAGGGACCCCAGCCACCAGTCATCTCATTAGCAAAAGACTTAGCACCCAGGAGATTCCAAGGATTTTAAGAACTGTCAGGAACTAGGTACAAAGACCAAGTATATATAGTTGACCCTACAGTAATGCTACAGAAGGCTACAAAAAACCTTTTGGGGTCATGACACTAGATTGTGTGATGTTTGCAAAACCGTACAAGTTTACTTCAAGTAATAATATACTTACAGTGGGTGAATTTTATAGTTTATAAATTATACCTCAATAAAGCTGTTAATTAACAACAAAAATGTTACTAGGGTAAAAAAAAAATCAACATCCCAAATCCTCAGTGGCTTCCTGGCCTTTAGATCAAGACAGGACCAACAAACACATTTGCCTATCTAAACTTACCTCATCTCTTCAGGCTGGCGCTGCTCAGTGAGCAAGTGGGGCACCCCAAGAAGAAGTGGGAGCCACCTTCCCTCCACTTGTCGTGTAATACTCCTCTGAACAAGAAACAGATGTTTGTTGGTTTGTTTAGTTTTAAGTGAGAGGAGGGGAGATAGAGAGACTTCCACATGCACCCCGACTGGGATCCACCTGGCAGCTGCCGTCTAGGACCGTTGCTCAAATCAACCAAGCTATCCTCAGTGTCTAGGGCTGATGCTCGAACCAGTCCAGCTGTAATAGGGGAAGAGAGAAGAGGGAGAAGGAAGGGAAGAGAAGCAGATGGTCGCTTCTCATGTGTGCCCTGAGGGGATTGAACCCAGGATGTTCACACGGCTGACGCTCTATCCACTGAGCAGCAGGCCAGGGCCCAGACACTTGCTATTTTAAGCCTCAGTGATTTGAAGCTTATTAGCACATTATGACCCAGACTTCTCTTGCTGGTACACTTTTTCTGGTTAGTGAGACCCACTCAGTTAAGCAGTCACGCATCACAAATGCTTTCCTTCCCTTGATTTTCCAAATCTAGGTAGTCAATAATAGCCTTGGTAGTTCTCCCCTTAAATCAGTTTTCTCCTTTCCACCCTAACTGCCACTATTTTTGTAATTACATTTTTTTTTTTTACAGAGAGAGAGAGAGAGTCAGAGAGAGGGATAGATAGGGACAGACAGGAATGGAGAGAGATGAGAAGCATCAAACATCAGTTTTTCGTTGCGATACCTTAGTTGTTCATTGATTGCTTTCTCATATGTGCCTTGACCATGGGCCTTCAGCAGACCAAGTTACCCCTTGCTCGAGCCAGCGACTTTGGGTCGAAGCTAGTGAACTTTGCTCAAACCAGATTAGCCCGCGCTCAAGCTGGCGACCTCGGGGTCTCGAACCTGGGTCCTCCTCATCCTAGTCCGAAGCTCTATCCACTGCGCTACTGCCTGGTCAGGCTGTAATTATATTTTTACAAACTTCCTAACTGGGTTTTCTGTGTCACCCAGCTTACCTCTACACAAGTATTCTTTGATATTTGCTGGAGTGTTTCAAAATAAAAAGGAGAGAGTTGTTCCATTTAGTTGTGCACTCATTGATTGCTCCTCATAGGTGCCCTGACTGGGGATTCACCCTGTGACTTCAGCATACTGGGACAATGCTCTATTCACCGAGCCACCTGGCCAGGGCAAATCTGATATATATACTTATATACATATACATATGTATATTTGTGTGTGTGTGTATTTTTCCGAAGTTAGAAGCGGGGAGGCAGTCAGACAGATTCCTGCATGTGCCTGACTGGGATCCACCCAGCATGCCCACCACAGGTGATGCTCTGCCCATCTGGGCTTTGCTCTGTTGTGGCTGGAGCCATTCTAACACCTGAGGTGGAGGCTACGGCGCCGTCCTCAGCGCCTGGGCCAACTTTGCTCATTGGAGCTTTGGCTGCAGGACGGGAAGAGAGAGAGAGAGGAAGGAGAGGGTGAAGGGTGGAGAAGCAGATGGGCGCTTCTCCTATCTGCCCTGAACAGGAATCGAACCTGGGACTTCCACCTGCTGGGCCGATGTTCTATCACTGAGCAAACCGGCCAGGGCTGATATTTATATATATATATATTTAATAATACTCATTGTCATTCCTTGTTGTCTCCCCTGCTGAACCATAAGCATTCATTGATGGGTAGAGAGAATGCTTGTGTTGGTCACCACTATATCCCAGCACCTTAACACAGAGCTAGTACACAGGAAATGTCTGTACATGCTTTCTGAATGAAAAAATGAGACTAGGATTAACCCAAATTCAATTTAGGAATAGAGGTGGCAGTGGGCTCTCTATGGAAACTGAAAGCTGGGGATTCTGGGTTTCTTTTTGCCCAGCTCTCCAGGGAGGGGCATAACCCCTTCCAGACAGCATTTCTTCAGAATCAGTGTGATGGAGGAGGAGAGGACCTCTAGCCCTGAGCACTAGAATGCATCTTTCTCTCAATCCGTCTTCCCCAGGGGACATCCTGCCCTAATGCAGAGTACCCTAGCTCCAGTAGGGTTATATCAGGAGGTTGGTCCATCTCACCCCACTGGGGAGGCTATGCTGGGAATGTACGTGGATCTGGACAGCCAGGTAATATGGGGCAGGCATGTGGCATCAAGACCTGATTTCTCATTTATTTTAGTTTTATAGGTGAGGAGGGGAGATAGTGAGGCAGACTCCTGCATGCTCCCTGACCAGGGTTCACCCGACAACTGCCATCTGGGGTTGATGCTCTAGTAAGGGCTATTTTTAGCACCAGCCGAGCTATCCCTAGTTCCTGGGGCCACACTGGAACCAATCCGGCTACTGGCTGAGGGAGAAGAGTGAGAAAAGGGGGAGAGAGTAGCGGATGGTTGCTTCTGTGTGCCCTGACCAGGAATCAAACCCGGGACGTCCATATGCTGGGCCAATGCTCTATCCACTGAGCCACTGGCCAGGACCCTGATTTCTCATTTTCTATTTTTTTTTTAAATTTTATTTTATTCATTTTAGAGAGGAGACACAGAGTGAGAGAGAAAGAGAGAAAGGGGGGAGGAGCTGGAAGCATCTACTCCCATATGTGCCTTGACCAGACCAGTACAGGATTTTGAACTGGCGACCTCAGTGTTCCCAGGTCGACGCTTTATCCACTGCACTACCACAGGTCAGGCTGATTTCTCATTTTCAAGCCCAGTTCCCACCTCCCTTTCTCTATGTAGCAGACTATCCTTGAATCTTTGCCTTGAACTCAGAAGATCCTTACTGGACCTGCCTACAGATCCTCTCTCTGAAATTTCCATCTTTCTTTCCTGGTCTCCAGGCTTCCTGGAAACTGGCTTGCCCTTTAGGTCTCCTTTGGGTGGGGATGGAGAACAGAGGAGCTGAGCCCAAGCAGGGACCTCAGCAGAGTGGAAAAGCTGGAAGTCTGACAGAGAAAACTAGATGGGGCTAATTTGGAACCCTGGGGCTGGACAAGCAAGTTAATCTACACACACAACCCAACCCTGACTCACGGGGAAGTGGCTTCAAAATGGCTTTCCTAATCCCACCTGGATGTGGGCCACCTTTCCCCTCCCAGCTTTGTCTTTGGCTTCAGGCTGCTCACTCACTCTCTCTGATCCTCCCTTTTCTCATCCCTAACAAGGGGCAGAAAGAGGCTTATAATAAGAACAACAAGATCATCCATGTGTTAAGATCACTGAACTTGGAGTTGTAACATCAGGTGCTCATGTTGGCTCTAGTTTGCTGCTAAAGCATGCCAGGTCATTATGTTGCTCTCTGGGTCTTCAACTCTCTCACTTTCCTTTTATAAAAAAGATTTGGAGGGAGAGAGACACAAAGGGAGAGATGAGAAGCATCAACTCGAAGTTGCGTCACTTCATTGATTGCTTCTCATATGTGCCTTGACCTGGGAGAGGGGGTTCCAACTGGGCCAGTGACTCCTTGCCCAAGCTAGGCCAAAGACCTTGGGCTTCAAGCCAGCGACCATGGAGTCATGTCTATGATCCCACACTTAAGCCAGGGATCCTGTGATCATATTGGTGAGCCTACGTTCAAGCTGGCAACTTTAGAGTTTCGAACCTGGGTCCTTTGCATCCCAGGCGGATGTTGTATCCACTGTGCCACTGCCTGGTCAGGCAAGCCCATGCTCTTGATACTGCCTCATCTTACCCAGCACCAAACCAGCCCCAAAGCTGATTTCATATCTGAGGCATATGACAGCAACTCCTCTCCTGGCCCTGCCTCTGCTTCTCTTCTAGTTTGGGCCCAAATCTCAGGCTCAACCCCCACACCCCCTGGCTGAGTGAGAGTAAGGATCTATTCTGAACTGAAAAAAACTGCTAGCAGAACTAACTCTTCTAAATGCTGACCTCTGACTCAAATCCAAATCCTGAGTAAAAACACTTGAATAAATGATTAAACCAAAGTTGTGTTTTAAATACCTTGTAAACTGCCTGACCAGGCAGTGGCGCAGTGGATAGAGCATCGAACTGGGATGCAGAAGACCCAGGTTCGAGAACCTGAGCTCGTCAGCTTGAGCGCGGGCCCATCTGGCTTGAGCAAAAAGCTTGCCAGCTTGGACCCAAGGTCGCTGGCTCCAGCAAGGGGTGGCTCGGTCTGCTGAAGGCCCGCGGTCAAGGCACATGTGAGAAAGCAATCAATGAACAACTATGGTGTCGCAATGGCAACGAAAAACTGATTGATGCTTCTCACCTCTCTCCGTTCCTGTCTGTCTGTTCCTATCTATCCCTCCCTCTGACTCTCTCTCTATCCCTGTAAAAACAAAAAACAAAATCCTTGTGAACCGCCTGACCAGGCAGTGGCGCAGTGGATGGAGCAGGGGTCCCCAAACTATGGCCCACAGGCCCTATGTAGCCCCCTGAGGCCATTTATCCGGCCCTGCCCCACTTCCGGAAGGGGCACCTCTTTCATTGGTGGTCCGTGAGAGGAGCACAGGATGCATCCGCACCCATAGCTCCCATTAAAATACTGGTCAGTTTGTTGATTTAAATTTTCTTGTTCCTTATTTTTTATTTTCTTTTTTTATTTTATTCATTTTAGAGAGGAGACACAGAGTGAGAGAAAGAGAGAAAGGGGGGAGGAGCTGGAAGCATCTACTCCCATATGTGCCTTGACCAGACCAGTGCAGGGTTTTGAACTGGCGACCTCAGTGTTCCCAGGTCGACGCTTTATCCACTGCGCCACCACAGGTCAGGCTCTTGTTCCTTATTTTAAATATTGTATTTGTTCCCGTTTTGTTTTTTTACTTTATAAGTAACTTTAAATTTTTTTTCTTTTTTTTTTTTTTTTTTTACAGGGACAGAGAGAGAGTCAGAGATAGGGACTGACAGGAATGGAGAGAGATGAGAAGCATCAATCATCAGTTTTTCATTGCCATTGCAACATCATAGTTGTTCATTGATTGATTTCCAACACGTGACTTGACTGCGGGCCTTCAGCAGATTGAGCCACCCCTTGCTGGAGCCAGCGACCTTGGGTCCAAGCTGGGGAGCTTTAGCTCAAACCAGATGGGCCCGTGCTCAAGCTGGCGACTCCGGGGTCTCAAACCTGGGTTCTCCGCATTCCAGCCTGATGCTCTATCCACTGTGCCACCGCCTGGTCAGGCTTGTTTTTTTACTTTAAACAGTGAACTGGCCCCCTGTGTAAAAAGTTTTGGGACCCCTGGTATAGTGTAGGACTGGGATGCGGTGGACCCAGGTTTAAAACTCTGAGGTTGTCGGTAGACAGGAGCCCAAGGTCACTGGCTCCAGCAAGGGGTCACTGGCTCTGCTGGCCCCCCCCCCCCCCCGCCAAGGCACATGATAAAGCAGTTCGTGAACAACTAAGGAGCAGCAACAGACTTGATGCTTCTCGTCTCTCTCCCTCCTGTCTGTCCCTGTCCGTCCCTCTCTCTGTCTCTGTCAGAAACAGAAACAAAAACAGCCCTGTGAACCAGTTTAGAACCTACACACTCATTACACTAGTTCTGTAATGGGCGGTCATCACGACTAAACTGTTAAAGACAGTTAAATGCTGGTCTTACCTTTTTCTTCTACATTTCTTTTTCTTAGGAGGGAGGGAGGGAGAGAGAGAGAGAGAGAGAGGGAGAGGGAGAGGGAGAGGGAGAGGGAGAGGGAGAGGGAGAGGGAGAGGAACATTGAACTGTGCCCGCCTGACCAGCAACCTCCTTGCTCTAGAATGACGCTCCAACCAGCTGAGCTATCTGGCCAGGGCTTCATTTTTACTAATTTTTACAGAGAAAGAAAGGGAAGGGGGAGGGGAAGGTAAGCATTTATTGTTCTACTCAGTCCAGGGATCGAACCTGCAAACTTGTTTCGGGACGATGCTCTTCTACATTTCTGAAAATTCTTATTTAACTCCCTTGATACTTCAGTGCATATTTCCTAAGGAATAGGTATTCTCTCTTTCATAAGTACAGTAGTTATCAAATACAGGTTTAACATCGGTACAATACTTTTATCTAGAGTCCACATTCCAGTTTCGTTAATTGTCTTACTGGTGACATATTTCAAAGCAGGGGCAGATACCCTAGTCTCGGAAAACTTTGACTATATATGTATTCTTTGAAGATACTGGATAAATTAGAGGAGTCCTCTACAGAGTCCAAGGGAGCTCCTTTTATCCATCTTCAACTGTGGCTGTGGATAAGCTAAGCTCACCAAAGTGTGGCTGTTGGTAGGCAAGGTCAGAACTGTTAGATGGGTGCCCTCCAGATGCAATCTGAGCCATTGGTCGTCTCTGAACACAAGGGTTGGTGAATCCATCACCTATCTTCTCAGCAGTATCAGCAATTATCTCCTTTTTTTTATTTCAAAATTTTTATTTATTGATTTTAGAGAGAGGAAGGGGGAGAGAGAGTGAGCCAGGAACATTTGTTTGTGCTCTGACTGGGGATTGAACAGGCAACCTCTGTACTTCCAGACGACACTCTAACTGAGCTGTCTGTAGGGCATGTCTCCCTCCTCCAGTGAGGAATGACCTGCGTTTGTATTCACCTTGGAACCAAACAGATTTGTCTTTAAGTCCCAGATTTTGCCACTTAGTAGCTTATGAACTTGGACTGGCAGATACAAAAGAGCACCTACCTCATTGTTTCCCTAAGGATTAAGTGAGATGATGTGTATGAAGTGACACCTTACCTGGCACATTGTAACTAACTGATCAACAAATATTAATGATTGTAGGTATTTTACAGATGGGTAGCTAGTAGCCCAGAATGAGACTCCTGGGCTTTCCTCTCTGTTCACTCATCCCTACTTTTGGTAGTTTGCCCTCTCCATTTCCCTAAATTTTAGGGTAAATAAGCTGTACCAGGCACACCTTAATGCTTGTCACAACTCTCTCCACTAGAAGCAACGAATTTCTTCTTCACCCAGTATCCTTAACTCTAGCACCACCTTGTGGCTTGCCAGCGCCAATTCACCCAGGCCACTTCCAGAGCACCAAGGTTGGTAGTGGTTGGCCCATTATCAGTGCAGCTCCCATCTTTGAGCCCTTGCTAAGTGCCAGGCACTGTACTAAGCACTTCATGTGTTTTACTGCATTTAATCCTTACCATAATCATAATGGAGTAAGCATTGTTCCAGGTAGACTTGCTGCTCAGAAACAATTTGCCAAATCTTCACTCACAGAGCCAGATGTCATGCTTCTTGCTCATTGTGATACTATCTTGATAGCATTTACACCTAGAAAGACACTTCAGATTCACAACCATCCTTACACTAAGGAAACTGAAGGATAGAAAGGGACTTACCTGAAACCACAAGCCCAGCTAACGGCAGCCAGAATCAGAGCTGTCTGTTCAAAGAGCCTACTTTGCCCTGGGTTCTTTTAATTGAGCCTCAGGATGAGCCTGCCAAGTACTTTCAGACTCAATTCCACAACAGAGGTCCCAGACAGGGTTTGGGTTGATGATCAGAGAACCCTGGAGATAATTTTTTTCACATGTACTTCTAGTTCCTGTTCACCCCTGTCCTCAGCAACTTTGGCACCCAATGCTTCCAGTCTTTGGCTGGTCAGTCCCTATGTCTCTGGAGGCAGAATCCCATCAGGGCGGGACTTGGCAGGTGTGAACCCCAATAGGCGCTCATTGAAATTGGCAACAAGGTAGAAGCTGGCACAAGGTTTAAAATTCCGTCTTGGCGCTCAGCCCTGAATCCACTGTGCCTGTCTGGGAGCATCATGGCATGTGAACTGGAGCCAGAAAACAAAAGACAGCAAGTGCTGCAGGCCCAGGCAGGCGAGCACAGCAGTCCACGTATCCTATCCGGCACCACAACTTCTGGCTTCAAACAGCACCAAAGGAGGCATGAGGAAAGGCATGCGCAGGCATGTGTACCCGTCCCAGAGGGTGACTGGGTTTCATCAGTTATCATCTAGATCAGATTAGAAAATGGGCCAAAGTGAGCTGAAAATGCAAAGTGACAGAAATAGGTGCCATTATGGGTCAATTTAATTAAATACATTGTTCTCTTAAATCCGGAGAAAGCAAATCATGCACTACCCTGGTTATAGGCTTCCTAAAGTACCACTCAGGAGGTCTAGCACCTCAGACTTTGGGGAAAACAAACAAATCCTCTTCTGCTGTTACGTGGCCTGGAAGCAGTACTCCAATTGGGCCAGCCTGCGACTTGCTCTTGCATGTGATTTCCTCTTCTATCCAGTGCCAGGTATGCAAGATACTGAGGATGTTTCTGTTCTTCCATCTGGACCATTCTATTGACTACTGGGGTACATCACCTACTTCCATGGAATGTTGAATTACATGGGACAGCATACTTGAAGTGCCTTAAAAATGGGGGTGGGGCGCAGACAAGGTCTTCCTTTGTTGTGCATGGAACCTGAGAAGATACGAAAGGCCCCAGCAACTGGAACTTCCTGCCTCTGGTGTTAACTTTGAGATCATGACCTCAGGCATCCTTTGCATATACCTTCCACAGGCAGATGTAGCAGAGACAACTAAAATAAGGCTGGAAAGTTATCAAAGTTAGCAGCCGTGACTAAACTGACACATGCCTGGGAGAGCTCAATCTCCACATACAGATCTTTCTAAGAACAGTCCTAAAGAATCTCAAGCACACAAAGGATATTCTTAAATATGGTTTAATACTCTTCTCCATTTCTGTACATCACAACACCAAGATTTTGCTGCTTAGGATCTCTCTGTAGAGGCTATAGAGAATGCAAAGGCTACGGTTTTCCCCCTCATACTGATGTGTTTGTATGTTAAGTGTAATACATATCAGTATATATTGATACACACATCAATATATAATGCAATATATATCACCGAACACATTGATTAAAGAAATACAAAAATTTGGCATCATTTCCAAACTTAAATAGTAAAAATAAAAACTACAAAAGGAGCTGCATACCCTAAGTGTATCATGTGAAACAACAAGCATATTCAAAAATGTAAATTTACATCCAATTTCTCTGGTCTTGTCATATCACATTAGACCCATTTACAATGGCAAAACCCTAAGTAAGGTACTGCTGCGAAGAGAGCGTGTTTGCTTGCTCCTGGGTGTTCTGCAAACAAACAGCAGAGCCCAAAGCAAAAGCCTGTTCCAGTGAAGCCTCTCTCGCGTTGCTGAATACCAAAGAACTGACTTCTCATGGGGGCTTGTGAGACATCAGGTTACACATGGACAGACGGTCATTTGGACCTCAGTACAGTGTGAGAACCAGAAACTTTACATTTAAGACATGCTCCCTTCATTCAAGTGAAACAGGATTATTGGAACGATAGGTAGGTCTGCAACCTGGGAACAAGGAGCTGGTTCAGACCAATAAAGCTACGAGTGACTGAGTCAAGTCAATGAAGAACAGCAGTCAGGCACGTAAGTGTTGAAAGTACCCAATTTGAAAACCAAATGCACCCCACTACCCTATCGGTGTGGGGGGGATACCAACTGACTTTTAAAACCTTTGGTCCTACAAAGTCCATTTGGTACACGTTTTTCTCTTGCTATCCATCACTGGGCACACCGATACACTTTGTTCACTGTCACCGCCTCGGGCACACCGTGACCTTGCATGTCAGCTGGGGTTCAAGTCCAGCTCACAGCCCAGCTGTGAAGCACGAGCTTCAAGTTTTCAGGCCCACTTTTGGATCCGACATGGTGAATCCTTGGTGCCAGAAGCTGTGTCCCATACTTTCCCGCCCCTACGCTTCCCACCCCTCCCATAATTTCTCATGAGAGGTGCTTGCAAACCCCATATTCAAAACAGATGCTCCAACCCCACCAGGAGGTCGGGGTTTATAGTTTATAATTACATGCAGTCATACATGTCTTATCTGTCGTTCTGTGAAAAACCTTGCAGTTCACTTTTAAAAAATCAAAATATTCACATAATCTCATGCCATCCAACACAAGAAAAACACAACCACCTCCCCTTTACCAAGGACAGACCCAAGCAAAATAAAATATTCTTTAAATTTCTTTGCTTCCACTTAAATTGTATTTTTATTTCTCCCAATCCCAGCAATAGCACAGAAGCCCCATCATGTCCATCCCAAACTGGTTTCTAGTAGGCAAAGATCATGGGAACCCTTATCAAAGGAACCGATGTAAAGAGCTCCCAAACCCCCGGCACAAATGTGCCTGCAAAACAGATGCAAGGAAACAGTGCGCTGGCCCGAATGCTTCCTGTGTCAGCCTGACTTTATAATCAGTTTGCGTCCTTGAAACGGACAGTCTGGAGGAGGGGGGGTGTGGGGGAGTGAAATTAAAATTGCCTATTAGTTCACCCTTTCAACATTAAACAAGAGACCAAGAGAGAAATGGGTCCAACATTTCACCACATATATTTCTTCTTATGCAGTCTAAGCTGAGAATGCCATGTAAATGGGTCACTGCGAAATGCAGCAATTTAATTTTCTTCCAATCAAAATAAGAAACAAACCAGTATGATCTCATTTCTATTAACTTGAAGGTTTACAGCAGTTAAAGTATTTTTGCTTCTATGTATGAAGGTTAAAAAAATCATTTTTTTCCCCATAAAATACAAGAGCAACCAATTTCACCATCGAGTAAAAGTAAAAACTGGGATTCTTGTTTAAATTAGTCCAAAGTGGCATTTAGGAACTTAGTTGGAGGCTGCTGCGCTGACACCATGACAAACCAAAGTGTAGGGCTGGGTCTGGGTTTGTTTCGGTTTTCTTTTCACTATCCAATGCTCACGGACTAAGTTCTGGAAATGTTCCAATTATAAGGCAGGGATCTGTTTGGATTCCACCATGGGTATGCTCCTTGGGTTGGATGCTGGAGGGTGAGGCACATTTTGCCGGACCCACGTCGACTACCTAGTAGTCATCAAGGTCAAAAAATTCATCGTCTCCTCCTTGGTATTCCATTCCCTGGAAATCTACTCGGTACCGCAAGATACCTGGGGACACAAACCAAAGAATAAATCATCTGTGTTCACAAAATGCAGGACCAATTAATTCCCTTGCAGAATTACAGTTTCTTTTAATTTTTTTTTAATTTCTTTTTATTTTATTCATTTTAGAGAGGAGACACAGAGTGAGAGAGAAAGAGAGAAAGGGGGGAGGAGCTGGAAGCATCAACTCCCATATGTGCCTTGACCAGACCAGTGCAGGGTTTTGAACCGGCGACCTCAGTGTTTCCAGGTCGACGCTTTATCCACTGTGCCACCACAGGTCAGGCCAGTTTCTTTTAATTCTTAAAAAATTTATTCATTGTAGAGAGAAGAGAGGGGGGAGGGGAGAGGCAGAGCAGGAAGCATCAACTCCCATATGTGCCTTGACCAGGAAAGCCTGGGGTTTTGAACCAGTGACCTCAGCATTCCAGGTCGATGCTTTATCTACTGCGCCATCACAGGTCACCCAAGTTTAGTTTTCTTAAAATATTTTATTGATTTTTAGAGAGGTAGGGAAAGAGGGGACTATCAATCTGTTCCTGTATGTGCTCTGACTGGGGATTGAACCTGCAACCTTTGCATAATGGAACAATGTTCTAACCAACCGAGCTATCTGGCCAGGGTTAAGTTTAGTTTTCTAATTGGCTACTCACCTCCAATTCCACCAAATCCTTTCACAAATTGGGATCCTTCTTGTGACTTATCTGTGACAATTTCCAATGTAGCTCCAAATTTTTTATAGTTGTTAGCAAACCATTCCAGCAAGGGCATGCTCTCAATTAGTTCATGTTCTTGTCCCGTCTTCAGGAGTGACCATGAGATACAGAAACAATGGAATTAGAACATATCAAGACTTAGTGACCCTCACTTCCCTACCCATCGTTATTCTCATTAAATACATGCATGTAAAACTCAAATACAGTATCTCTGTATTACAGCTTTACATACATGCATTCAATGAGAGAATTGTAAAAGCAAAGAAATTCTGATTAATTCAAACAACATTCCTCCCCAGGCTCTAGCATCAGTAATGAAATGTCAACACACACTTAGCAGTTTTTCAACTTATGGATCCTGTTGTTTCTTTCATCAAGTGTCTGTAGGTATTCAACAGCCCAGGAGACATGCTACAATTTCTTTTTGGAACAGCCTTGTCAAAAATTCCTTCATCTCAGAATTGGAGGAAGCTACCATTTAAAGGGGCCTGTGGTGGGCAGGTAGCACCTTATGCCATAGCAGTACATCTACACTAATCCTGCCGTAGCCATTTCAATAGAAAAGCTAATACAGTAAGTGAAAAATGCAGATTTCATGCTGCAAGAAAGACACTATTCAATCAAATCTTACTCTCTACTGTTTCAAGAATTATTTTAAAAATAAGGAACCACATTCCTGACCTGTGGTGGCACAGTGGATAAAGTGTTGACCTAGAACAGTGGTCAGCAAACCCTGGCTCGTGAACCACATGTGGCTCTTTGGCTCCTTGAGTGTGGCTCTTCCACAAAATACCACTTGCAGATGCAAAGGCCAGCTTAGGAAGGAGTACCCTAATTAAGTTATTAACAGTGTACCTACATATATAGTTTAAGTTTAAAAAATTTTGCTCTCAAAAGAAATTTCAATCGTTGTACTGTTGATATTTGGCTCTGTTGACTAATGAGTTTGCTGACCACTGACCTAGAATGCTGAGGTTGCTGGTTTAAAACCCAGCACTTGCTTGGTCAAGGCACATATGGGAGTTGATGCTTCCTGCTCCTCCCCACTTCTTTCTCCTCTCTAAAAATGAATTTAAAAAAGAAAAAGGAACCACGGAAACCACTTGGCCTCAATCATTGGAATCAGACTGGTATGTGACAGATATGAGCTGACCACATCCTGTTGCCCACAATTGACAAACACAAGGATTGGGTTCCCAGGCAGATACTCTACACTGTCAGGGCCCTAACATACAGATTCATCTGTCCTTACATGTCTCACCAAACCAAGAATATAATCACATACCTCTTTGTCTGTGAAATGAGATTTATCCTTTTCTTGCTCTGGAGTTAGATAGAGAATTTTCTCCTCTGTAGTATTGGGGAAAAAATTATGTTAACCTGGTTCTCATATACTAACAAGTCTAAGTCCCATGATATGAGTTAGGTTATATGAAAGGGTTCCTGAACTCATTCTATTGACCTTTTGTTCATATGATTATCAGTCAGCATGCACTGAGTGTATACCAGGTACATTGCTCTTATTGTGAGGAAACACCATACCAGGGGTCCCCAAACTTTTTACACATGGGGCCAGTTCACTGTCCCTCAGACTGTTGCAGGACTGGACTATAAAAAAAACTATGAACAAATCCCTATGCACACTGCACATATCTTATTTTAAAGTAAAAAACAAAATGGGAACAAATACAATATTTAAAATAAAGAACAAGTAAATTTAAATCAATGAACTGACCAGTATTTCAATAGGAACTATGGGTGGCTCCTCTCACTGACCACCAATGAAAGAGGTGCCCCTTCTGGAAGTGCGGCAGGGGCCGGATAAATGGCCTTAGGGGCTGCAGTTTGGGGACCCTTGCACCAGACATTCAAGGTACAGTCCTGTTCTCAAAAATTTAACAACACTCCTCCCCCAATTGAATGACCTTACGTAGACATTTATCAGTTCAAGCAGAAACTATACAGGAATATGCTACAGAATGAAAGACAGGAACGGGATATAGATGTGCCTTCTGAATGCTCCTGCAACCAGCCATCTCTCCTAAATCTCCACCCCAGGATTCCTGAATACACAGATCAGTAAGAAATAGTAATCTGATTTTCTAATTCTCATACCTTCTGTGCCTTGGCAATGAAGAACGTATCTCATTATATCCAGATTTTCATAGACTATTAGAATTTCTACAGCTCCCATTTCCAAAGCCTTTAGTGTATCTTCAACTCCAAAACAGTACTTGCCTGTGTCCTGACTGATTTCATCAAAGTATCGTCCTGTGAGTAGGGACAGGTCAATAAGGATATATTAACGTCTCCTTGGTAGATATAGACCCTCTTATGCTCAAAACCAGAGAAAGACAGAGAGATGTAAAACAGCAACTTAAAATGATACCACCAGCCCTGGCCAGTTGGCTCAGTAGTAGAGCACTGGCCTGGCATGTGGAAGTTCCAGGTTTGATTCCTGGTCCGGGCATAGGAGAAGCGACCATCTGCTTCTCCACCCCTCCCGCTTCTTTCTCTCTTCCCTTCCCACAGCCAGGGCTAGAAATGGTTCCAGCAAGTTGTCCCCGGGCACTGAGGAAGGCTCCATGGCCTGGCCTCAGGTGCTAAAATAGCTCAGTTGATAAGCAACGGAGCATCGCCCCATAGAGGGCTTGCTGGGTGGATCCCGGTTGCATGAGGGAGTCTGTCTGTTTTCCACTTAATAATTAAAAAATTAAAAATGATACCACCAGTGAAGAATTATACCACTAATTAAGGACCCCAAAACTGACTCTAAAGAGGCAATAGCTGAGCCAAGCACAGAACCATTTGGAAATGTGTGTGTGCTTAGTTAAGGCAAACAAAGCCAAACAATGGCCACACTGATTTTTAATTCAGGCTCTCTATTCATCCCCCTATTACAAAGGATAAATACAAACATTTATTAGACCTAATGACTAGAGAATGATTCCACTGAGGAAGATCTTAATAAAAATGCTAATCTTCCTCTTACCTTTTTAGCGTCATTTCATCATACAATCATGTAAACATATATAAAAACATTTCACAAAATAAGATGCACTTCACTGATACCTATTAATTTCTTCTCTTGAATGAATTTCACGTTGGAGAGGACTTCAGTAGATAACTCAATAGCTTGGTTGAATCCATTTTCACCACCATAGGATATATCAACTAATTTTAAAACTTTTGATTGCAATCTCTGACACAATTAAAAAAAACAAACATAATTAGTACTTCAAAACATCTCTACCAAGACCCATGACCTCTTAATGGCATGTAGAACTCAGCAACACGATCACTGAAGTCTAAAGAGAAAGAATATGGGTCAAGTGCCCAATTTAGTCATTAGGTCTCAGTGAGCAAAACAGCCAAATCATATCCATTCTATTAGACCTATAAGGGATTAACTCATTAAATATAAACAAAACTAAGTATCTTGTGAAGGAAAGGGAAAATTATTGGTTCCCGCTATACAAGGTGGTAAAGTACAAGGCAACTTCTTTGACTAGCACCAGAAAATTCCATAATGGAGCATTTACTTCTCACTTACCTGATCAAACATATCAGATTGACTTAGTTCAGTTTTAAAGTCAGCTGATCCAGCTAAAACAAGACCAGCCACATTCACTTTGTCCCCAGAAATAAACAGCTGCACAGCAGTCTCAGCTACTTTCCGAACATAGTTATGCCGCTTTTCCATTCTTAAACGAGCAAATCGCAAGGCTGACTGACCTCCTCTACCTTTGACACAAAAGTGGCGAGAAGAAAGTCAGTTATTAATAAGTACATGATGCTCTGCTAATTGAAAACTAACTAATCATGCTATTACTCCCCAAAAAAGGACAAAGAGGAAAACCACTGTTTCCTTAACTAAGTGTTTGGCATAAACCTTTACTAGTTTTCAGAGTCACTACCAATTCTCCTGTTGAAGGAGCCATAAGCACCACAGAGACATTTCATGATGCTTCTCCCATCACTGGATTTACTACCCACCCCCACTTGTTTCCTTCCTGCCAGACACAAAGCAAATTTGCTAGTGTTCTCTTCCTATATTACCATGTTTCTTTGGGAGATCCACAGTGAATTTGTGCAGGACTTCTCTCGTGTTTCCTTGAAGTGTGCCAAAAAGTGCACCACTACCATCTATTACAATGAAGCCAAACTTGCTATCATCTGAAAGTAGTGCTGTAAGAGCCTGAAAAGCAAACACAAGCACCATACAGTAAATCCCCAAACTCTGACTGGGTCAAGACAAACCCTGAAAGGACATACGTATATGAGCCCTTTCACCCTACTCAGAATGGCATGAATACCACGGGGAACCCATGGGGTATGGACTTGAGCTATAAATATGTAACTCACAAAGACAAATTTGAATTCTTGATACAGGAAAAAGCTAATGATATTGATATTGATACAAAACCTTTCAACAAAACTGACCTGGGCACAAGATTACAAAACCCAGAGTTACAAAAGGTTCAAATTCTTCCTACTCCTCAATGTGAAGTGGACTGAGAGTCTATGAACATGTTTGGAAATGTTTAACTCCTGTGTCTTGAGCATCAATGATATCAAGATACAAAACTCAATTTTAAAGGTATTATAGCTAATAATTCTGAGATTTTTATGGGGGAAACCCTCCTTCTGGGTTAGCATTATATCCCTGTATTTCTGCCTCCTGAGAAAGCAAGTACTGTATTTAAATAGTTCTGGGACTCATATAGATTGGCAAAAATTTTCATGATGGACTTTGAATACCATAAGCGTGAGAGATGACTGATGGCTAGGTGGCAGCCTCTTTAGAGCTAAGAGATCACACATTCCATTTTAACTAAGAAAGAAAATAGTTTCTTCAAGAAATGATTAGAAAGCAGATTAATCACTAAGAACCAATCTTTAACTAAACCACGTTTGATAATTAGCATTTAAAATTTTTTTATTTTTTGATAATTAGCATTAAGACATAAATATTGCACATGCTAAAAATTTTGCTTTAGTGAAATGATCTCTGTCAGGTGGCTTGATTAATTTAGGCTTTCAACAAGTCTGCTCATCAGGGAATAGACTTATCCTTCATAGAAAGGTATAATTATCCTGATTAAAGAGGACATAAATTGTGTTATGCAGTATGTCACATTCATATCTTGTTACTAACACATCAACTAAAGTTAAAATAAACAGAGCTAGGTAAGATAAATGGTACCTTGGGAGACGAAGCTAGCATAAGAAAGCTAAAGCTCTATAACATGAGTATCAGGTACTATTTTAACTCAGATTCAAAATTTGTTTCCGTCAAATGAGATATAGGGAATGGGAACAGGGTGGCTGAGAGTCTCCCAATAAAGGTTTTGCCAAGAGGCTGTAATACCCAAAAGAACAGTCCTGACCATCTGTGCAACCAACCAAGACCCAACTGAAATTGGACTTCCTGTCAAGTTAGCAAAAATTATCCACTGTAAACGGTGTCAACAAATGTTAGTTCTAATTCCACTGTAGAGACTTTTTCCTAGATTGATGAAAGGCAAGAGACTGAACTAGGAGCCAGCTGTGAATTCCTGACTGTTCTGCTGTTGACTGATTTAGGTCACTCTAATGAGGTTTCTTTTTCACCCTTAAAGTTCATCTTATGGCAGTTCTGTCACTCAAAATTTTCATGGAAAAAAATAGCTCTTAACAGTCCTGTTACTAAAGATTTTTATAGTTTGTAAGCATGAAAACAAAAGATTTAAGGAATATAGGCAAGCATCATGGGTACATAGGGAGAAATGGAGATCAGATAGCCAATGAGTTCTTCACCTCTAATTAGTAGTTCTCCAAGCCCAGCTTAGCACTTTCCTCAAACATGTGAATGATTATGTCTTCCAGTGTGTTATAATAAATGTAAATGCTTCTATTTTTTTTATTACAGCCAGCCTTATAAAATGGCACAATGATTTTAAAAAGCCTGGCAATTCCTCAAAAAATTAAACGAAGCCCTGGCCAGGTAGCTCAGTTAATTAGAGCGTCATCCTTGTATGCCAAAGTTGCAGGTTCAATTCTCAGTCAGGCCACATACAAGAGCCAACCAATAAATGCATAAATAGCCTGACCAGGCAGTGATGCAGTCTATAAAGCGCTGGACTGGGACAGGGAGGACCCACATTTGAAACCCTGAGGTCACTGGTATGAGCACGGCTCACCAGCTTGAGCACAGGCTCACTCGCTCTGTTGTAGCCCTCCGGTCAAGGCACATGAGAAAGCAATCAATGAACAACTAAGGAGCCGCAACAAAGAATTGATGCTTCTCATCTCTTTCCTTTCCTGTCTGTCTGTCCCTATTTGTCCCTCTCTCTGACTATCTCTGTCTCAGTCACACACACACACACACACACACACACACACACACACACAAACAAACACACGTGCGCGCGTATAAATAAGTGGAACAACAATGAAGTTATCATAGGATCCAGAAATTCCACTCTTAGGTTTATATACTCCCTCCAATGAAAACAGTCACAGAAAAACTTATACATTTATGTTCAATGCAAAATTTTTCTTAATAGCCAAACAGTGGAAACACAAATGTCCATCAACTGATGAACAGAGAAACAAAATGTGGCAAATATCTAGTAATAAAAACAGATGAGCCTTGAAAAATTATGCTAAGTGAAAGAAGCCAATCACAAAAGGACACTAATTGTATGAATTCATTTACATGACATGCCAGTATAAGCAAATCTACAGAGATAAAAAATAGGTCAGTGGTAGCCTAAAGAGGAGAGATCTTGGGGGGGGACAGAGAATGGGATTGATTGCTAATGGGTATGGGCTTAAAAATATTTTTTTAATCTATTGATTTTAGAGAGAGAAAAGAGGGAAGGAGGTAGAGGAAGAGGGAGAAAGACAGGGAAGAGAGAGAGAAACGAACAGACATCAATTTGTTGTTCTACCTATCCATGTCATTCATTGGTTGATTCTTGTATGTGCCCTGACTGGGGATTGAATCTGCAACCCTGGCATATGGGGGCGACACTCTCACCAACCGAGCTACCTGGCCAGGGCTTTGGGTGATGAAAATATTCTATGCTTGAACTTCTTACCTCTGTATGGAATTTGTTGTCACACAAATACAATGATGTATTAATTGGTTTAAAAGGTTCAAAGTCAATGTTGACTTTCTTTTCCTTTCCTTCTTCTGTTACAATTGTACCACAGTAAACAACCAGGCCATTTGGAGGTACTGCAAAGAACACAAACAATTTCTCTACTTAAACCCACAGCTAATTTCCCCCCATTGATAGAAAATGTTTCCACAGCCTACAGTCCCTACCCTTTAAATCATAATTTAAATAAAGCAGAACTGTCTATAAATCTCTCAGGCATAACTCTATCCTGAATTTTGAAACTTACTCTTGAATGTTTTAATTCTAATACTACTTAACTTTCCAAAAAAAAAAAAAAAAGAGTTAAATTCCAAGGTTAAAAGGATATTGCTGAAAGCTGACTAGCTAAAGGAAACACTAGTGACCAAAAGCATGATGGCAGGATCAAAGTGGAAAACATAACTAAGACAAACAAAGGAGAGGAGGAAAATGATCAAGCCCCACATTACCTTTGTTATAAAGTTTGAGTCTTTGTTGTACAGATGTAATGGCTCCCAGAACTGAAAGGCGGTTTACTCGTGACTTAATGTTAGATGCAGTTCCAAACTCATCTGCTAACATTTTTGCCACTCGTGAAATCTGGTCTTTGGGAGGAATGATCAAGGATATCATGCTTGTGCCATTGCTGTGGAAGAAATAACAACATTAGAGGTTCAAGTACAACATAAGTAGAGTTTAAATTTATCTGTATCATTAGTAAAGGGAGCTAGAGTGAGCTTTCCCTAAAACAGTAGAACTAGATCACTCTCAAAGTGACCAGGAAGGTAAGGAGCATATCAGTGTAATCAAAGGATACCCAGAACTAAAATACATAATTTCCTTAAAACAGCAGCTCTTAATCTTGGCTGTACATTAAAATCACCTGGGAGTTCATTCTAGGTGGTTTCTTTCAAAAAAGATTTCTGTAAATTGCATTCCTTAAGGTACTTTTCTCATCTGACTTTCTTCTTAGTTTAGAAAATGCAAATGTAAATGAGCTCTCATTATCACCCAAACAGCATGGAAAATTACTATTTACAAGATTTAAATCAAGTGGAATTCATCAAAATTAAAAGTGCGCAAAGGACAAGAATGTCCAGAATAGGCAACCTAGACACAGAGAAAGGCGAGTGATCGCTAAGGCAGAATAGGGAATTATTGGTAACGGGTATGGTGGGCTTTCTTTTTTGAACTGATAAAAATCGCACAGTGTTTATCACTATACCTGAAAACAGACAAAAAAACAAAAAGACAACCCAGTGAATTGTATACTTTAAAAGGGGTAAATTTTACAGCACGTACATTTATCTCAATAAGGCTGTTATATAGAAAAAATCTATGGGAAAGACTCAGTCCATAACAGGACATTTCCTATTCGGGTCTCTTGGTCTCTTAACCTGAAAGCTTACTAGAGAAGCCAAAGAATGGTTTTTCCTGAACAAATATTGATTTGTGTTTACCAAATTAACAATAAATGGTTAATTTTGTTTAAAAAACTAGATAATCAATTTTATAAAGAAACAAATAAATGGTAATATAAACAACTGAATTTACGCCACACATATACACAGGAAATGAAAAGCCCTAAATCTGCCCTGACCATACCTAATGGCTGGTTTTCTCACAATAACTACAGTATAAATTGAGCTGGTACATATTTTGAAGGCAAAAAATTGACCTGATATGAGAGCCAAAGCATGTTAAGAAATGTGGTATCATTTTACAAAATGTTCCTACTTGTCACTTCCTGAGATTCTTATAGATGGTGCCCTTAAAGGTTATGCCAAGTTTAATCATTTTAAGTATTAGTATCGCGGGGAAAGAGGTGAGTGTTTCCTTTAGGTAAACTGGGAATACTAAAACATGCCTAAACTTTCCACTAATTACTGAGCTTGCATAATTTCAGAGTAGTCAATATGCTAACTTTATTTAAATTTTTTAAAAAGACTTTATTTAGTCATTTTAGAGAGGAGAGGCGGAGAGGCAGAGAGGGGGGGATGGGAGGGAAGAGAAAGAGAGAGAGAGATAGAAAGGAGGAGCAGGAAGCATCAACTCCCATATGTGCCTTGACCAGGCAAGCCCAGGGTTTTGAACTGGCAACCTGAGCGTTCCAGGTCGCTTTATCCACTGCACCACCACAGGTCAGGCCACAATATGCTAACTTTAATGTAATCTCACATATTCCGTGTCCAGTGGAAGCTGGCAAGAAAAAGAAATTAGAAAGATGGGTACAACATCAAGTAAAATGGGCTTATGTGTCAAGTGACTAATAAGAAGCACAGTCAGAGAAACAATAACAAAAATTAGAGAGAAC
The DNA here is from genome assembly GCA_037038555.1 of Rhynchonycteris naso. Taxonomy (NCBI): domain Eukaryota; kingdom Metazoa; phylum Chordata; class Mammalia; order Chiroptera; family Emballonuridae; genus Rhynchonycteris; species Rhynchonycteris naso. The sequence continues at coordinate 100,060,493 of CM073003.1, forward strand.
CCTTATTGCCTTATAACTACAGGTGTTTGAAAACGGAAAATGTCTAGAAACATCTTCATGTAAAATTAATTTCACAAATACGCAACATGGAATTTCTTTCCCCTCACCATTAACACTGGAACAGGATCTTATTTACCTAAGACCCTGCCTTCTAAAAGTTTTCACCTAGTGGTAACTTCCACAGGTCCTCTCGTCTCAGACAAGTTTTCTTTACAAGCAGAAAAGCTGGCTATCCAGCCCTTCCATTATCAAAATAGTTACTCTCAGATTGCCAGTCATGTTATAGCTCTCAAACCAGGTTTCTGTTGGGGTTTCTACTCAAGACCTAGAGGACTGGTTCAAAACCTTTGTGATTCTTTCCCCAATGAACATAAGTTGATCAATGACAGTACCAGGGCAAGTATGGTGTGTTCTCTCTAATTTTTGTTATTGTTCCTCTGACTGCTTCTTTCTTATTAGTCACTTGACACATAAGCCCATTTTACTTGATGTTGTACCCATCTTTCTAATTTCTTTTTCTGCCACCCCTTGGATAAGGGAGCAAGTCTTCTAGCCGAACTAGACAATCAAGCAAAGTTGAGATGCAACTTTTGTTGCCATCACAAACACAAGCAAAATGATCATAAAACAAAGCTGTTTCTAAGACATACTTCATATAAGATGAATCTCCAAAACACCAAACCTGGGCCATACTTCTCTCTTCATCTACAAATGCAGTTCCCAATATTCAAATCAAGCTAAAATTTCATTACAATACTGTTAGTATTGTGATCCAGAACAATTCCGTGTGTGTGTGTGTACACAGATATACACACGCACACAACACACTCTCATACCAACTTAGTAAGCATTATCATTATCTATACTGTTTTCCATTTTAATTTTCCTAGCACAACTACATAAAAGGAACTTAAAAGAAAACAGGATAAGGTGCCTAGAAATAAAAAGATCGGACACAAGTAAAATTCCACCTGTGCCTCGTTCCAGTTTCCCCACTACATAGAAAAAGAATTCCCAAGTGAAACAAACTAGTATCTTTTACTGCCAAAAAAAGAAAAATGCAGGCTCTTTCCAGTCAGCGAGTGTTCTTTGGATCCTGTTTTTAAGCAATCATATGTAATAAACTGCTTTTCTTCCAATAATTTATCCTGCTAGGCTTCTGAAGAGAAATTTCCAAAAAACCTTTCTGATAACAAGGCAAAGAAAAGGAGCTTGTCCTGGGAGTGGCTAGAAACATTGGACAAGTACATTTAACTTCACACTTGCCACCTACCTATCTCTACACAGGGTTTCAACTTATGCAAATGTATACTATCCAAGGTAGGGGGAAAAAGATAAGTTTGAATACTAAGCTTGTGCTTTCTCTGGATGAACAATTCTCAAGAGAGCAGCATATTTCTTCACCCTGAGGCTCCTGGAATCTTTAGGGACCAAGGGAGTTTTTTCTCGAAAGGGCTCAGTTTTTAAAAGCTGACATGCTCTGATTTACAGAGTAGTTTCCTAGGAGATGGAACTAGCAGAGGCAATCAGTAGGGAATAAAATGAGAAGGGGCTCCACAGATAGCAGGAGCAAAGGCTCAGAATTCCAGTCCCCAAACCCCAAACCCCAAAGGATGGAAAGTTTGTGAGCATTTGCGATCTTGCTCCCTGGCAGATGTCACCAGTTTGGCTCAAATAAACTCTAATAAAGTCTCCAAAGGAAAAAAAAAAAAGAAAGGATGGAAAGTTTGAGGCTAAAGAGGATGTTGGGACAAATTAATGGAGTGAACCCAAAAGTGCCTGAAGGAAATCCTTTAAAGCAAGATAATCAAGTGGATGACAAAGCAAGGACTTTAAGATAAGCAGTTACCTACTTCCTACAGCAGATAGGCTAAGAAGATACGCATTCATTAAACAACTTTATGGTATAGCCACCAGAGGTGGACAACCTTGCACTCACATCCAATAACTTCTAGAAGAGACAGAGTAGTGAAAATATGTACTTAAGAACAAAATCTTGTTATAAGAATACACTCAAAGCATGGTTCAGAAGTGCAGCTTGTCAAAAAAATTGTTTGACAGATTTCTAGCAATTTGCTAAATCTGAATCACTACTCCAGTTAGGTTTGGCCTCTTGCTCCTTTTGAATTTTGACCAATGTTCAAAAAATTACCGTTCACTAGTTCTCCTTTATGACTCGACTCTTCCTATCTCATCTGTGGGAAAACTCTGGAGGTAACCTTAATTTGCTGAATTTTTCTTTAATTATAAGACACCAGAATAGTGAACAGGAAACAAGTATTATTAAATGCATGGTTTCTACTTTAGAAATGTAAAGGCTACTTTATAGTCTGTGATGTTTTGTATCTTGGGTTTAATAAAGCAGATTAAAGTATTTCCAGGAAAGCTTACATACAAAATAAACACTCTTTTACCCCATAGGCAAGCCAATCAAAGTGGTTAAACCAGTTGTGTAAACACCAAAATAATAACAAAGAAGCTGAATATTTAACTTTAGGTAGAGTGAATAACCCCAGGGAAGCACAAGAAATAAAGCCAAGGAGCTGCTGGGTACCTATACAAAATACACCCTTTTAAAATCTTCATTTTTCACCCACTCTTCTGCTTTGTCGCCGTATCCCTTCTCCACAAAGGCACTCATTCCAGAGGCAGTGAATTATGACGGACAGCAGTGACATGCAGGTTATAAAAACTGGGCATAAAAGCAGGACACAATATACAATGTGTTAACATAAGGCTTCCGGGGACCTCTGCTCTCAGATTCTTTCTTGCTCTAATTATAGTGACACTTTCCCTAAGAAGGGTTCATCAATGCTTCCATGCAGAGGTCTAACTTCTGAGAAATAAAACAGCTGGGAGACAGGAAGTAGTAGTTGTAAATAGACTAAATACAGAGAGTAAATAAAACTAGACAACTCAGGAAGGAAGAGAATTTAAAAAATAGCTGACACGCCCTGCTGGTTAGCTCAGTGGGTTAGAGTGTCTTCCAGAAATGGCAAGGTTGTGGGTTCGATCCCTGGTCAGGGCACAAACAGGAGGCAACCAATGAAAACATGATTGAGTGGAACAACAAAGAAGGCTTCCCTTTCCTCTCCCCTCTCTTTCCCTTCCTCTCTCTCTTTCTAAAAATCAATTAATCAATAATAATAATAATAAAATTAAGCCCTAGCTGGATAGCTTGGTTGGATGGAATCCTGAAGCACAGAGGTTGCCGGTTTGATCCCCGGTCAGGGCACATACAGGAACAGCTCAATGTTCCTATCTCTCTGTCTCTTAAAAAAATAAAAATTCAAACAACAAAAACCTGATGGTTCTTTCCCTCAATCTCCCCCCCCCCCCAATCTTAAATAGATGGTTGAAGGAAAAGTCTCCCTAGGATGGGAGGTTAGAATAGTACCAGTTATTCATGCACAAAGCTAAATTTAAACTTTGAGACTAACCAATACAAGGTTTTATGGCCCCTGAACACTATGAACAGGAAAACAGTTATTAGGTCACCAGAAGTGCCAGACTAAAAGGTCTTTAAGAAGGAAGAAAACTCAAAGTAATTAGAGCAGTGGTTCTTAACCTGGGTTCTATCGAATCCTAGGGGTTCGATGAATTGGTCTCAGGGGTTCGGAGAAGCCTCTGCTGCGGAGGCCAGAATAAAGTAATACCGTAATTTGTTGTCAGTTCATGCACTTTGTTGGTTTTGCTCTTTGAGCAAGGTGATGTTCATGCACGGCTCTTTTTTTTTTGATAGAAACAGAGAGAGAGTCAGAGAGAGGGATAGATAGGGACAGACAGACAGGAACGAAGAGAGATGAGAAGCATCAATCATCAGGTATTTTTGTTGTTGTTTCAACATCTTAGTTGTTCATTGATTGCTTTCTCACATGTGCCTTGACCACGGGCCTTCAGCAGACCGAGTGACCCCTTGCTGGAGCCAGTGACCTTGGGTCCAAGCTGGCGAACTTATGCTCAAGCCAGATGGGCCCACGCTCAAGCTGCTGACCTCGGGGTCTCAAACTTGGGTCCTTCTCATCCCAGTCCGACGCTCTATCCACTGCGCCACCACCTGGTCAGGCTATACCTTGATTTATTTTATTTTTTTACAGGGACAGAGAGAGAGTCAGAGAGAAGGATAGATAGGGACAGACAGACAGACAGGAATGGAGAGAGGTGAGAAGCATCAATCATTAGTTTTTCATTGCTCTTGAGACACCTTAGTTGTTCATTGATTGCTTTCTCACATGTGCCTTGACCGCGGGCCTTCAGCAGACCGAACTACCTCTTGCTGGAGCCAGCGATCTTGGGTCTAAGCTGACGAGTTTTTGCTCAAGCCAGATGGGACCGCGCTCAAGCTGACGAGCTCGGGGTCTTGAATCTGGGTCTTTCGCATCCCAGTCCGACGCTCTATCCACTGTGCCACCACCTGGTCAGGCTCATGCACGGCTCATTTTGTGCACCAGTAAAAAAATATATACCTATGTCTTGAATTTGGAAAAAAAATCATCTTTTATTTATCACTAAAGAAGGGTTCGGTGAATGCGCATATGAAACTGGTGGGTTTGGTACCTCAAAAAAGGTTAAGAACCACTGAATTAGAGCAAAGCCTGGAGGGGGTGGTGGTGGTGTGAAACTTTAGGGAGTTCCAGCCTTTGCACGCCTTCTGGTCATCCATAAGAAGGACAGGCAGCCCTGGCCAGGTATATGCCAAGGTTGTAGGTTTAATCCTTGGCCAGGGCACTTACAAGAATCAACCAATGGCCTGACCAAGCGGTGGCGCAGTGGATAGAGTGTCGGACTGGGATGCGGAGGACCCAGGTTCGAGACCCCGAGCTTGCCAGCTTGGACCCAAGGTCGCTGGCTCCAGCAAGGGGTTACTTGGTCTGCTGAAGGCCCACGGTCAAGGCACATATGAGAAAGCAATCAATGAACAACTGAGGTGTCAAAACAAAAAACTGATGTTTGATGCTTCTCATCTCTCTCTGTTCCTGTCTGTCCCTATCTATCCTTCTCTCTGACTCTCTCCTTGTCCCTGTAAAAAAAAAAATCAACCAATGAATGCATAAGTGGAACAACAAATCGATGTTTCTCTCTCTCTAAAATAAAAAGAATGACAGGCAAACAAGAAAATGTAGCAGGCACTTTTTGACCTTAAATATCTTATGAAAGCTCATCATCAACAATGCCCAAGGACACTTTAAAAAGGTAGGTATAAAAAAAAGTTTCAACAAGTTTGTCCACTGACCAATTTGCATGAGTACCCTTAATCCTTGGAGAACTTTCTAAAAGCAAACACCGAAAAATTAACTCAGACACAAAAAGATCTCCCCTGCCTGTATTCTAATTCAACAGCTCTTAAAAAGGGAAAGTGAGAGTGATGGTGACTATGGGTAAGAGGAATCTTGATTTTTAAATAGATTCAAATAGAATCAGATAAATTCTAGCGCAAAACTAGGATTGAGAATCAATGTACCTGATTTGCTTTCTACATACACCTTTCAGCAAGATGTCTTGGCCAGCTGCAGTCAGAGATATTCCATGACTCTACCCCCTCCTTTTTTTTTTAAAGTGAGACGCAGGGAGGCAGAGACAGACTCCTGCATGCACAGACCCACTGGAATCCACCCAGCAAGCCTCCTAGCAGGCAATACTCTGCCCATCTGGGCTGCTGCTCCACTGCTTGGCATTCAAGCTATTTTAGTGCCTGAGGCGAGACCTTGGAGCCATCCTCAGTGCCCGGGGCCAACTTGGTCAAACCATTTGAGCCATGGCTGCAGAAGGGGAAGAGAGAGAGAGAGAGAGGAAAGAGAGAGAGAGGAGAGGAGTGAAGAAGCAGATTGTCGTTTCTCCTGTGTGCCCTGACCAGGAATCAAACCCGGACTTCTACACATCGGGCTGAGGCTCTACCACTGAGCGAACTGGCCAGGTCCCACCCACTCCTAAAGATAAAGTCACAGCCTACTAGCTGCAGGTGAGCTGCTGTCGTCCTCCATAGCACTTAACAACCATTGCATTGTCAAGGCTCAAGAGATGTCCAACTTTTTCAGCTAGAACAACACTCCCTTCCCCATCAAATGCACTGTCATCCATCTCTTCAAACAAACATAATAGAATTATTCTCAGGTTAGGACCAGAAACACTTTAAAAACTGCTAACTATCTTCTCTAGTTAGGATTTAGAGTATATACTCTCCAAGAAGCTTTTTCATCAATGTTTAATGACTGGGTTGTGCCCGGGATATGGATGGCTAAGTTTGCCACCATACCCTTTGCAAGCTCACAAAACTTAAATTAACCTGTTAGATCATTTCTAGAAGTTGACAAGCTAGCCACATTACCTCACTAGCTGAAAATCAGCTCCTCTCCAATTTTTACTACCTTTGTCCTTATTTTTTACTTATCGTGGGGCTTGCATTTTTCTTCTTTTACCACATGCACAAAGCTAAATTTAAACTTTGAGACTAAAAGCATTTTTTAAAAAAAAGATTTTACTTATTCATTTTAGAGAGAGAATAGAGTGAAAATGGGGCGGGGGGGGGGGGCGCGGACGGGAAGCATCAACTTGTAGTTGTTTCTCACATGTACCTTGACTGGGCAAGCCTGGGGTTTTGAACCATTCCAGGTCGACGCTTTATCCACTGTACCACCACAGGTCAGGCTAAAAGCAATTCTTTTGATATGGGTTTAATATGGGAATAGAATATAAAGGTGGTTATGAGTGAGCAAAGGTTTTAGAATCAGATTTGGGTTCATGCCCTATCTGTATGACTTGGGGCAAATTATACAAATTCCTTTGGGCCCTAGTTTCTAATTACTTTAAAAGGTCATGAGAATTTTATCAAGATAATATATCAAACACCTAGCATGGAGAATAGATAGTACTCACTAAATGGTAACTAGATGGAACTCTAGCTCCTTGTGTCCTACCCACCTTTAACAGTGTAAGTCAGAATTGTTATCATAGCACAGCTAGAGGGGGGGGGGAGAGGAGGGCATTGTTCGGAGGTGCTGAAGTCTTATTTGAATCTGAGTTAAGTCCAAAGAAAGTGAAAAAAGTAGATCTTGTGGTAAGTGGCGAACACCTTTAAGGGTTACAGGACTTGCCAAGTCTTCCAACATAACAAAAGTGCCGAGCCAAAAATTTAGTTCAAAATAATATGGCCAGGACACCAGAAACTATTTGTAATTTATCATAAGGGAATGAAATTCATTCCCCGCTTTCCTGACCGGTGGTGGCACAGTGGACAAAGTGATGACCTGGAATGCTGAGGTCCCAGGTTTGAAACCAAGGTTGCCGGCTTGAGCACCCCCCCACCCCACACCATCAAGGCACATGTGAGAAACAATCAATGTACTAAACTGAAGCAACTACAAGTTGACGCTTCTCACTCTCTCTTCCCCTCTCTCAAAATCAATAAAAAAAAGTTGTTTTTATTCCCTGCTAAAACTTTAAATAGTCATACTCTTTAAAAGCTTAAGTGGCTTTACCCTACAGCTGTGGCATGGGTTCAGTACTTGGATAAAAACTGAATCAATCACTTCAAAGATCTGACCTGTTTTTTCTCCTACCAAGAACCAATAAAACATGTTGCTTACACTAGTCATATACAAGCTTCTTGAAGGCAGAAATCATTTTAGTACATACTGGATGTTCAAACATTTGAGGAATGAATAAACGGTTAATTCCTAACATAAAGCTGCCTCTACCCTAGAGGACAAAATAACTCAGTTGTCCCAAAAATTTGCAGCAGAAAGTTTATGAAGGTTCATTTTTGTGTTAACCTCAAGAACACACTATAATTACTGAGTTATCCAAAGCAAAAAAAGTATATATCTGATAAGACTATTATTTTTTTCTACAACATTAACTGTGTCTTAAAGAAAAAATGACAACTTCACAAAATTAACCTAGTGGAATATTCCACCAGGGAGCAGCAGAAGCTGGAAAATTTCTCTAGTGTTCTCCAAACAGTGCAAAGCCAGGAGATATCAATCACAAACAGCATTAGGTACTCACTACCAGTGTTCTACAAGGGACCCTATCAATGAAAATCTTGACCGCTATATTCCAATACTATAATAATAAAAAAAATTTAAAAAAAGAAAAGCCTAACTGTTAAATCTTTCTAATACATGAGCTTGTGAGGGTGGATTTAAAAGCAGGCTCTCTTCCTCACCGTGGATGCTCATTGAGAGGAAACACGTTCAGTAGCCAAGTTGTTCCCAGGAGAGGACTGCAGTCTGAGTGCCTGTTTCCTTTTATCTTTACTCCTGGTCTCTCAGCACACCTGCTCCTTCTAGTAAATCGCCAATCTCCTTCCACAAGAGCCATCTTTTCAGATGGAAATGGGAGATGTTTCTACTCAGCAAAAGAAATATTACTCAAAGAGCAAGCAAGGCACTGTGGTACATAACAGCTAGGACCACGGGCTTTGCAATTAGAAAAGTACAAGCAGAATCTAGCACTGTCCCTCACTAGGCTGTAATAGTAATCGCTCTGTGCTTTAATTTCTTCGTCCATGAAATAGTGACAGCCTTTCTCACAGTGCTGTTATAAGGAGTCAAAACGTATGCTATTCAATTTATCTTCAGAAAACTAGTTCTGTTACTTGATTATAACACATCTCAGCTATGAACCTCTAACCTAGTCTTTCCTGAGGATCCATTTAAGTTAGGTAATAAAACCCTAAGGTGCGAGAAAGGGAAACTCTTTCTTTCCTCTGGTAAAAAGCTAAAAATGTCCAGAGGTGATAAGGAATTAATGTTTGGGAATAAGTACATTTTCACTGCTTGCAAACTAAAGTTTATTTAGGCCAAAAGCAAATTGTTTTGGAACTATCATAAGCTCTGTCATGCCAACTTTACCAAGGTATGCATGTGCAAATGATCTATACTATATATTTCAATACCCTGACAGCTCACCAGCCATCAACCAACACAAAGCTTTTGGATCTAATTTTAGGATAACTGGCTTTTAATCAAGAATGAATTTCAATTACAATTTCAATGTTGCAGATCAGTTACAGCTCCACTCCACTGTATCAAAGATACTGTACCAGCCAAATAACATCAATGCCCAAAGTAGCATTCTTTGACAACACTTACCTCTCCCTACACTTGCTTTACCCTACAGCTGTGGCATGGGTTCAGGAAATGTGCCTGAGAGTTACAAAATCCCTTTGGTTTCTGACAAAATCCAACACCTTATTCAAGATTCAAACCACCTGCTTACACTACACTCCCTTCAACATATACCATGTTATTTTGTACTAACTACTATAATATGGGGATAGAAATGGTTCCTATCATCACACCAGGTTATGTGTCAAATCATGTTCTCATTGCATTACACATTTCTTCAAAAGTGTCTAGTGTCCAACTAACAGCAGATGTTTGATGACCTTGCAAGCTGACTGATTAATAAAAAAAATGCATTATTGGACTTCATTTCTCATATAACAAGATGTGAGATTGGGGAAAAAAAACTATTTAGAAGGCCATAGATAAGGTATAAATTTTTTTTTTTGTTTTGACTATAATAATTCCTCTAAAAGAGACTGTAGAGAATCAAAGAAAAATGTGAAAACAGAAGATCTGCAGGACCAATATCCTGAGTTACCTGTGTGACAAGAAGCAGTGTTAAGCATCTGCAAATATCAAGTCTTCTGAACCAGGTAGGAAGGATGATAGTGAGAATAAAGACAAAATACACACTGGATGAAAAGCCACATGTCTGAAAACGTGTTAAAGATATGAAGGGACAAAGCAACATATAAGGACTTATAAGGCACCCATTACATATACAAATTAAGTAGATGAAAGAGAAAGGCCTGAATTAAAACACAGAAAGCTTTAATGTTTATTTTAATATTTTCATTTTTGTATCTACAAGAAAATAGTAAAATTAAGGTTCTTACTTAAAACTCAATTATGTTTTGGGTTGAGAATACAAGCATTATTTTTTTTTCTAGTCTCCATTCATTAGATCCAAAGGAATAAAAATATATATGTTCAGGAAAAGTGACAAAAATAAGAAAAAGGGGAATTCTCCTTTTCTAATATACAGTAGGCAAGGGTTGAAAGTGCGTCCAGTGGCACCCTAATCAGGTAGTCAGCTGGAAAAAGCGTAGTCCCAATACACCAAGGTTGTGGGTTTGATCCCTGGCCAGGGACATACAAGAATCAACCAATGAATGCACAAATAGGTGGAGCAACAAACTGATGTTTCCTTCTCTCTCAATGAAGTTTATAAAAAGGAAAAAAATATTCTCCAAAAACAGTGTTGAGCACAAGGTCGCTGGCTTGAGCATGGAATCATAGACATGACCCTATGGTCACTGGCTTGAGTCCAAAGGTCGCTGGCTTGAGCAAGTGTAACTGGCTCAGCTGGAGCCCTGCCCCCTCTAGTCAAGGCACATATGAGAAAGCAATCAATGAAGAACTAAAGTGCTGCAACTATGAATTGATGCTTTTCATCTCTCTCCCTTCCTGTGTTTCTCTCTCTCTCCCTTTCTCTAAAAAAGTAATTGTGTCCAGTGGCATAAGATAAAGCTATCAGAGGGAATTTTAATATGCTCTCCGAAGACAGTGCCCCAAAGTAAGAAACCTCATAATTTCTAACCCGATGGAATGAAGAGCCCTGAACCTCCCTAATTCCTTCTTCCCCTCACTAAGAGAGCAGGCTGCTGAAGAATTAAGAGACACCCACAGAATGTATTCCTGAGATCTCTGGAGAATAAGGTGGACTTAGAAGAAATTTCTATCGTCCCAAATTCTCAGCGGACAGTTCTAGCAGATGATCTAGGGAAAAAAGGGAAATTCCTTCTTCTAACTTTTCAATACGATTCAAGACAATTTAGTCCTGCTGCAAAACATACATTTAAAATTTCCTCACAATCGAACACCTTCCCAGCACCAGGGGCCGGAGTTGAGCACACACAGAAAAAGGGTCCTACTGGTGTGTGTGTGGGGAGAAACCTGGTGGGTGACAGCCACCTATAACACACACTGCAATAGGCCTTAAATGGTATTCTAATTAGGTCCTTTTGCTTACCCTAGGAGTGTGTCCAGAGTAGGCCTTCCTTTCCTGGAAGGATCTGTTATTACAATGAGAAGTCTGTCAAGAGTTGAAATTCAAAGAGAGTAATTGTTCATTAGGTTCACAGTGCACAGAACACCATGCCAGAATACAAGGGCTGTTAGGACAAGTTCAGAGTTGAGGCAGGCAGCCTGTGACACTTGAAGTGGACTGAGGACACCACCACACCCTATCAAATATACTCTTATCTGTCCCTCTCCCCTTTACTACCTTTTGAATTAATCACCTTGAGAACATTCCAAGTATCATTTAAGTGAATATTCTATTAATCAACTATTTTCACTTGGGGGAGTTACTCAAACACATTTAACATACTTTATTTAAATTATATTAACAATTTGTACATATTATCTGTCTTATAAGATTTTTACAAAACCTATTCAATGATCTCTCAAAATTACTTTTAATAAACACAATGTAAGGAATTCTGTGGAAATTAAAAAAATTATCATGGGGGCCTGACCTGTGGTGGCGCAGTGGATAAAGCGTCGACCTGGGAACACTGAGGTCGCCAGTTCAAAACCCTGCACTGGTCTGATCAAGGCACATATGGAAGTTGATGCTTCCAGCTCCTCCCCCCCTTTCTCTCTTTCTCTCTCTCTCACTGTGTCTCCTCTCTAAAAAAAATGAATAAATAAAATTAAAACAAATTATCATGGGGTATATATAACAACAAACTTGGTCTTTCAACAAAGCTCCTGAAAACCTTTAGAATTCCCTGATGGGACTATTTTTGTTATTTGTAAGGAGTTCCTATGGAGTGCACCTGGTTTTATACTAATAAGGTTTAGTGCGGGGCTCCTGAATAGCTTTAGGATGGGTCTGGTCACCAGAAAGACCAAGTGAATCCAGGATTGGAACTTGCAGACCCATCCATGGGTCTCAGGGAAGGGGACAAGGGAGTAATGTGCTGAAGATTAAGATTTATAAAATTCCCGAACAAGATGTATTGAACTTTTTTAAATTTCTTTTTATTTTATCTTATTTTATTCATTTTAGAGAGGAGACACAGAGTGAGAGAGAGAGAGAGAGAAAGAGAGAGAGAGAGAAAGGGGGGAGGAGCAGGAAGCATCAACTCCCATATGTGCCTTGACCAGACCAGTGCAGGGTTTTGAACCGGCGACCTCAGCATTCCAGGTCGACGCTTTATCCACTGCGCCACCACAGGTCAGGCTGAACTTTTTTTTAAAGAGAAACATCAATTTGTTGTTCCACTTAATTTATGCATTCACTAGTTGACTCATGTGTGTGTCTGTCCTGACTGGGGATCGAACCTGCAACCTTGGCATATGGGAATGATGTTCTAACCAACTAAGCTACCTGGCCAGGGCTGCACTGAAGTTTTAGGTTGGTAAATCTAGGTGCGTGCCAGCTCCACAGGGGTAGAAGTGCCCACACTCAAATCCTTCTGGACCTTGCCCTATACACCTCTTTTACCTGGCCATTAAATATGTATCCTTTATAGCAGTGTTTTTCAACTGCTGGTCCACAGACCAGTCTGCCAGAAATTTCTCACAAGTATGTAAATGAGTTAGTACCCTGATGTTGTATGATGATCATTTGGACAGACCCTATAATCTTAGTCAAATTTGCTTATGCTCAGGGTATTTCTGCCTTAGCAGTCCCTGAAACAATTCTCCTACTATTTTTACTGGTCCACAAGTATAAAGGGTTGCAAAGCACTGCTTTATACTATCCTCTGCAATAAACCAGCAAACACAAGTAAAGTGTCTCCCTGAGCTCCAAGAGCCCTTCTAGCAAATATTTGAACCCCCAATTTGTAGCCTGAAGGTCAGAAGTAAGAAAGGCCAGGTTTGCAAGTAGGGCAGTCTTGTGTGGCTCAGTCCTTTACCTTGTGGGATCTGGTGTTGATTCCAGGTACTGACAGAAGTGAACTGAATTGTAGGACACTCAGCTGGTGTCGCTAAGAATTAAAATGCTTGGTATGGAAAAACCCCACACACATCTGGTAATAGTACAATATCATTGAAATAGAGGAGAGCAATTTTTCCCCTTAGAGTTTTATTGGGGGCAGGAAAGAGTCATACAGCCAGTTAATTTCTGTTTTCTTCAAAGCCAAGGTATCTACATGTTTTTAACCAAACAGTAAGCTTTAAAAATTCCCAGTGACCACAGACAAAACCCAAATGAAGTTTAAAAACTTCACTGATCTTCTAACATGGGTTATTTTATGGCGTCCTCATCATGTCTGAAATATATAAGGTTCCCCACTGAAGATAAGCGAACAAATATTTCTAACACCTACACACAGCTTAACCCAAATTAACCCTGTCTGTTCCTCTCACATTCACTGCTGTCCTTGGTTAGAACAGGCTCTGATTATAATTTTACTACCTAAAAATTGTAAAGCTTCCAAAACTATTTCTAGAACTTCTTGCTGGTTCACAAAACATTAAGAAAAAACCACCAAAATTTCTCACCTTCCACTCACCAGCTTTAGTTTCTTATTCAGAATACCTGCAACCACCAGTCTCTTCATATGGCCCTGGTTCCAATTTTGGCTTATGTCTACATTTACCCTCATTAAGCCAACTGTGGGGAATATACCAGGAGCAATAGGGAAGGAACTATCACTAACTTTAAGTGGGACATTATGTATACAGCAAAAGAACTGGTTGGTTATTTTACTAGCATACACAGAAACATTCACCCAGACTTATCTACGACTAAATAGGGAATGTCCCACCCAACTTAACACCCCTTTCAACTCAAACAATTCTATTAATCCACGAAGTTTCACTATCTAGTGCTAATAATCACACTTGTATACAACCTCAGTTTTCTTCTGAAACCCAGGCTGGCCCAAAACACCAGCACACCTAGATTTGTTTTGCTATCCAGTTTGTCTTTGAAGTCCACTACATTTCTCCTTAAAGCATTAAAAAATAATTTCTCTATTATGATAACCTGAGTCTCACTGAAACACAGTTTAGCCATGCAAATACAATCTCACTAGTCCTGAAAAGAGATTGGTATGTCCTGGGAAATTTCTGAACCAAACAGAATAAATTTGTGACTCCTTTACTGATACCTAGAGATGACCAAGATTTTAAATTTTCATGGGCTCAGGGTGCAACCAAATCCTGAATAAAAGCAAAGTGGGCAAAGTAGGACAGGATTATTAACCACATTGTTTGTTTAGAGAAGACTACTCCCAGATATTTTAAACAGCTTTAATCCAATCTAAAATGTGTAAACTCCTGCACTTGGAAAAAAGTTGTGTTTAAGAACTTCATTTAAACTTGAATGAACTTTGTTTCAAGTGGCTAGAAACAAATTTAAGAATGAGCTTCCTGAAGCAGCAGAAAATGCTGTTACTTATTAAGCAGTTATTTCTTCAATGTTACTTCACAAGGACAACAGACAAATTACAGTTGTTAATCATAGTCTAGACTTCTTCAGAAAATACAATGTATGTAAATGCTAATGTGTAAACCTGCCTCCAAATTAAATAAGAGAACAAACTGATAAGTCACAGCCAACTTTAAACAACACTGCAACAGCAGCAACTTACAAAAGCCATACTCAATTGAGGGATTCAAGTAACACAACAGAAGATCCTAGTGAAACAAAAGAACTTGGCTAATTCCTGGTAGTGCATCATAATGGGTCATGACTTATATTACTCCCCCCCTACAGTATTCTCGTATTTGGGGAATAATTATTCCTTCTACTACTTAGCAAAGAACTATTTGTGTTCAAATTCCTGCAAAATTATTAACTAGGTTTGAATATTCTATTAAATTAAAAGAATTTGGACCCTCCATGGAACTAAGTTTACCTTATTTCATAAAGCAGTAACAATTAAGAACTTAACCATAATTGTAAATCTAACAATCAAGGACAAACCTGGGCTGGAACCCAAAATGTTTAATTCCTACACTGAGAATTTTCATAATGGCCTGGGGCAAGTCACTCTGTTGTTCTAAGAATGCTCAGACACACAAACATGTAATGTCCCAAACACTTTCTTTTTGAGCCATTTCCTTTAAGTAAATTTCCAGGACTGGGAAAAACAAATAAATGAGAAAACAGGAACACCTCTGACATACCTTCCCCAAACGAGTAGTTAAAAACATTTCTTTTTAAAGCACATAAAGTCAGTTTCAAACTAGCCTACCCTTCCCACAGTGGATGTACCTACAGTTTCTTATCAAAATTTATAAAAGGAGACTCCAGCCCACCTAATTCAACTCTGATTTTCAGCAAGCATCAGGCACCTCTAACCCCAAAAGTTCCAGAGAAGCAAAAATGGACCTTGTTGTTGCCATTCATATCAACGACCTGTAACCCGGATTTTTCCTGGATATACAGACAGATATAGATTCATCAACCAAAACCTCCTAGTACCCCAGCCAGCACACACTGGCATTTTCAGTTTATAGGTGAGTCCTCAAATAGATAAAACTAGGAAGCTGCAGAGTAATTAGAAGATTTGGGAGAAGTCATCTTGGGCGAGTTGCAAGACCCAGGGAAAGCGGGGGATGTCAGAAAGAGATTGTCTCTGACCATTTCTCCTTCCTGTCCCATCCAAACTTCACCCAACCGGGTCCCAGAGGCCTGGGAAGGAGAGGCCATTTTAACAAGGTCTGGCTGAGGAACGTGAAAGGAGAGGAAGGGAGAAAATTAGGGAAGGGCGTTCGGAAAGAAAGGCCGAGCCCTTTTCCCCAACAGCACCCGAGTTTGGTGGCAGCACCTGGAGCTCGAAGAGGAAGCAGCTGGATTCGAGGGTCTAAGAGGGGTCCAAAAGTAGGAGTGGCCTGTCACGAGGGGGTCGAATGGTCTGAGCCCCAGGACCAGGCCCTTTACCCTCAAGCGGGGAAAGGACCCTTCTCAGGTCAATCGCGTAGACCCTCACCCCTGGGTCAGGAACAACTACCCAAAGGTCCAGAAGGCGGGAGCTGGCTAGTGCCTGGTTCTCCTCATCTGGCCATGCGGCGCGGGGGCGGCCATCCTTACGGGTCCGGCTACCAAGAGGGCACGGGGGGGGCCGGACGCAGCGCTCACCCGCGGGCCGCCTCCAAGCTCTTAATCAGCTTCTTGATCTTCCAGATCTCCACGTTCCTGTCGGCAGCACTGGGGTCGTCCGCCATCTTCTCGCCTCCTCCTCCCTAGAGCGGCCCGGCGGGGCCCGGAGACACCAAGACCACAGAGTTAGCGCCGCCACTGGGGCAGAGAGGCCCCCTTCCTTGCCACCCCCGAGAGGCCCTCCTCTTCCCGCCCCGCGCGACCCGCCGTGGTGGTAGCTGGCCTTCCTCTCCCTTGGCTTACCTAAGGGCCCAGTCCTGGGCGGCAGCAGCTGCTCCTCCCCGGCGGCGGCTCCGCGGCGGCGGCTCTGACGTAGGACACCGGCTCCCTCTCTCCAGGCAGCTGCATGTGTTGCAATCCGCTCACATGGGGCCTGTGACATCACTTCCTCCGCCAAGGGCTGAGTGGAAGTCGGCGGGCGGAAGGGAGGGGGCCTGTGCGGAAAAGGGAAAGCTCTCCGCGCGCCGCGACTTTCCATTGGCTCTCTGCGCCGCGGCCTACAATGAGCCTGCCAATTGGCTACAGCTGAGACCGCGCTGCCTTGTGAGATAAGGCCAGGGGCGGGGAAGTACTGTCTTCCTTCCGGCCCGGCAAGCGGAGAGGAGGAAGCGGGCGAATCCGGTGGCTCTCGCGAGGGTTTACTCAGCACCGCCGGGCTCGAATAAGGGTGTTTCTTAAAGGGCGAGGCACTGCCCCACCTCCTTGAATCGAATAGACTTCTGAAGGTTTGCGACGCGCGGATAGGCACTCGGGCCCGGACGCGCCGTTTGAATTGCGCCTAAGAAGCCCTTCGCGGCTTCACAGCTGACGAAATGTTCTGGCTTTCGTGCGTCACTACTGTCGGGTTTAGTGTTCTGACTCTCAGCCAGAGTGTCCGGGTGAGGAAACTTCCGCCGGGTGCTTCGCAACCCTGCCACCTGCAGGGGCAAAAAAGGCACGTTCCTTTTCGCCTCAGTGTTCATGTGGGGTCAGAGCTATTTGAAGTTTGAGACCAAGGGTGTCCGATCCTCAGGTTTGGTCTCATCTGTTCAGAGTGCAGGTGGCGAGAGTGTTGAAGCAATATGGAGATCTATGTAAGTTAGAACTTTTTTCTTTCTGAGTAAGGACTTTTAGTTAGCTACTTTGCCTGTCTTCCGGTTCATTCAAATATTCGGCCCCAGATTTGTGCAAACCCGGTTTTCCTGAGGATGCTAGGTGAATCAGATAACAGTGCCTACCTTCATGGAGCTTTCAGTTTAGTTGGTTTAATCACCGTTTTTGCTTTTATACATTTATGTAATCAAATAACTACGAGTGAGTAGTTCAGACCGCTGTGAGAGTATAATGAAAAAGGGCCTGACTTCCGAATGAGACCCAAAGGATGAGCTGGAGTTTGTCGGGAAGGAGCAGAACTCATTTGAGGTGTGTTGGGTCAAAGTTCGGACTGGAGAGATTGGCTTGAGAAGGACGCAGGGTATCGGGTAAAACCTGGAATGCTAGGTGTAAGAGTTCAGCCGCTTTCTCTTAAGAACAGTGCACAGCTTAATAAAGGGTGTAGAGTAGAGATGGGGAGGTGACGTGAAGATGCAGTTATGTTTTTAAGGAGATGGATTTGCTTGAATTGGAGAGAGCAAGATTGGAAGCCTAGAGGTCATTCAGGTTTCTCCAGTAAGTCATGTGAGAGATCAATGTAGCTTAGAATAGGGAGATGATGTGCAGAAATAAGTGAACGATGTGTGGGGCTTAGCCTGGATAGAATTGGATGATGGGTTAGATGTGGAGGAAGAGAAAGAATGGCTCCCAGGGTACTGATAGAGTTACATTTACTGAGATGTGAAAAATGAGTAGGTTTTGGGCCTATTTGAGATTGCTTATGAGACATGAAAAATGGTGATGTCAGTAGGGCGATTGCATTTGTATGGGCTTTGAATCTTTTTCTGCATGTTATTGTAACTCTTCACACTTTGGGGGGCTGTGTTACCTGCATTTCATAGATTGGGAAACTGAGGCAAAGAAGGGTGACAGGTACTTGTTCATAGTAACACAGCTAGTTTATGGTTTCCAGACTCAGTGTTCAGTGCATTTAATCATGCAGCAGCCCTATTACCTGTATTCCCATGGGTAAGGACACAGACTTCCTGTAGGGCAGGCAAGTCTTTTCTCCCCTAGCAAGTGCATTCCCAGGCTGGAATCTCCACTTTAGGTTCTATTTTGTAATTTTTGGCATATGTTCACTCACTACATAATTTTTTAAAGTTATTTATTAGTTTATTTTTAGAGAGAAAGAAGAGAGAGAGAGAGACAAGCATTCATTTGTTGTTCCACTTAGTTGTGCATTTATTGGTTGCTTCCTGTATGTCTCCTGACCTGGGATTGAACCCACAACCTTGGCATTGGGATGACACTCTAACCGACTGACCTAACTGGCCAGGGCCTCCTGCTCATTTTTATGTTTATGCTTATAGTGTTATTTCTTGTCCATAGTGGATGGCTTCACAGGCTTTGTAGACTAACTTCCAAGCTTGCTTTTCTGTGTGATTCATGCAGAAGAAGCAAACGGGGCAACAGCCTAGAGAGAATTGCTGTTTCTCAACATTTGAATTCTTCAAACTGTAACCCCAATTTACTGCAAATTTACAGTTTCCAAATTTAGTATTGGAAATCAGTGTATCAGAGGCAAATGTTGACATGGATCCCTAAGAAGAAATTTAGGAGGAACAGAAAAGGGATGCTATTTCTTTCAGCAAAGACAAGCCTTTTTAAATGGGACCATGCCCATTCTATGTGTAGCAGGAACGTCCTGTGATAAGAGAGGAATACAGACTCTTTCTAAGTGCTGTATGGTGAGGATGGGATATATAACTTCCGGTTGCCCTTCTCTGGAAAATAATGTGTACTTGTTGACCTCAGAATTTCTTTCCTAACTCTATGTTAGGTAATAAACTTAAAAATTTATTTATTTATTTATTTTTAGAGAGGAAGGGAGAAAGAAAAAAAGAAACATTGGTTTGTTGTTGCACACATCCATGCGTTCACTGGTGGACTCCTGCACGTGCCCTGGCTGGAGACTGAACCTGAAACCCTGGTGTATCTGGATGATACACCACCTAACTGGCCAGGGCAGGTAATAAACTTAAATATTGCTTTGGGTATAGATGACATTCCTAGTTGGTGTGGGTGGAGAGAAAATAGAGGGATAGATTGTTTTTTTAATGTTAAAAACACCAGTAGCAGTTTGAGAATACAGTGCTGTTAGGTACAGAGATAGTTGATTGCTAATGTGGTGGCCAGTTCAAGAGGAGCCAAGATGAAAAAAATGAGAGGGATGGTTGTGGGAAGGTTTGATAAGGACTGTTAAATATGCTTGACTCTTCTGGAATTTGATGCAGTTATAAAGGAAAGACCTCTCGCCTGACCAGGCGGTGACGCAGTGGATATAGCGTTGGACTGGGATGCAGAGGACCCAGGTTCGAGACCCCGAGCTCGCCAGCTTGAGCGCGGGCCCATCTGACTTGAGCAAAAGCTCATCAGCTTGGACCCAAGGTTGCTGGCTCCAGCAAGGGGTTGCTCAGTCTGCAGAAGGCTCACGGTCAAGGCACATATGAGAAAGCAATGAACAACTAAGGTGTCACAACGAAAAACTGATGATTGATGCTTCTTATCTCTCTTCGTTCTTGTCTGTCTGTCCCTATTTATTTGTCTTTGTGAAAAGGTAAAAAAAAGACCTCTCGATCTAGGCAGCCGGAGAGTTGAATGCAGACTCTGCTCCTTACCTTGGGCAGGTCAACTTCCTAAATCTCACAGAATCTCAAGTTTTCTTAGCTGTAAAATGAAGATGCTGCCTATTTTGTGGGAGTATTGTTGGATTACATTAGTTGCATAAAGTGTGTAGTACCATTTATAGCAAGCATCTATCATCATAAATGGATGTTGTATTTTTAGTTTCTCCTAGTTTGTTCTGTCCGCTAGGACCTGTGAAACGACATCATCATTCTGCAGAAAATAAAGTTGAAATACTAAATGTAGAGCAGATCCAAAGTATAATTCCTAGAGATATTTTTTTTCTCATGGTGGAAAGAGCTAGCAAAATAGGTCTTGGGTGGTTTTCCCTGCTTCACTGGCTGATGTGTTACTTGTTAGAAATTGGGATTTTTTCTGAGTCAGAGTTTAAAATATTGGGTATTTTTATACCCTAACTATATTAGTAGAATGAATGACTTTTTCTTAGCTACCTTAATAGTTATGTGCAGGTTTCAATCAAAGAGTTCCACGTAAGATTTTGTTTTTTAAAAGAAAGTTTCTGTGCCTATAAAAATAAGTAATTTGCAAAATCTTTGGATTAGCTCTGGCTGGATAGCTTGATTGGTTGGAGCACTGTCCTGATACACTAAGGTTGCTGGTTCAATCACTGGTCAGGGCACATATGGAAACAGATCGATGCTTCTCTCTCCTGTCCTCTCAATCTTAAATCATTAAATAAGTAGATAGCCTGACCAGGCGGTAGCGCAGTGGATAGAGCATTGGACTGGGATGTGGAAGACCCAAGTTCGAGACCCCGAGGTCACCAGCTTGAGCGTGGGCCCATCTGGCTTGACCAAAAAGCTCACCAGCTTGGACCCAAGGTCGCTGGCTCCAGCAAGGGGTTGCTCCGTCTGCTGAAGGCCCGGCGGTCAAGGCACATGTGAGAAAGCAATCAATGAACAACTAAGATGTCGTAATGGCAATGAAAAACTAACGATTGATGCTTCTTACCTCTCCCTGTTCCTGTCTGTCTGTCCCTATCTATCCCTCTCTCTGACTCTCTCTCTGTCCCTGTATAAAAAAATTAAAAAAAAAGCAGATAAATAAATCTCTGGATTAGACTATCTCTAAAGTGCTAACAATTTCATGAAGTAGATGAAGATCAACATAGGAATGTCTAGTCTGTCCTGAAGTTTCTGGCTATACTTAAGCATAATGAATTTGAGGAATGCAATTCTGTAGATTCTGTACCTACATAGAGAAATGTTATGGTAAGTAAGCTTTAGTAGTACAATATAAAACTCAAAGGATTTAAGATGTGTGTAAATTGACATAAAAGATTGCTTAACTGCCTGACCTGTGGTGGCGCAGTGGATAAAGCGTCGACCTGGGAACACTGAGGTCGCCAGTTCAAAACCCTGCACTGGTCTGGTCAAGGCACATATGGGAGTTGATGATTCCAGCTCCTCCTCCCTTTCTCTCTTTCTCTCTCTCTCTCTCTCTCTCTCACTTTGTGTCTCCTCTCTAAAATGAATAAAATAAAAATAAAATAATAATATAATTAAAAACAAAAACAAAAACATTGCTTAACTGTGGAGAGTAATGTATGTGAAAGTGACTTGAAGTAGGCAGGTGTAGGCCCTGGCCAGGTAATTCAGTTGATTAGAGCATTGTCCTGATATGCCATGGTTGTGGGCTTGATCCCTGGTCAGGGCACCATACACAAATCAACCAATGAACGCATGAATAAGTAGAACAAGTCAATGTTTCTCTCTCTCTAAAATCATTTAAAAGAAGTAGGCAAGTGGCCTGACCAGGCGGTGGTGCAGTGGATAGAACGTCGGACTGGGATGTAGAAGACCCAGGTTAGAGACCCCGAGCTTGCCAGCTTGAGTGAGGGCCCATCTGGCTTGAGCAAAAGCTCGCCAGCTTGGACCCAAGGTCGCTGGCTCCAGCAAGGGGTTGCTCAGTCTGCTGAAGGCCCGCGGTCAAGGCACATGTGAGAAAGCAATCAATGAACAACTAAGGTGTTGCGACGGCAATGAAAAACTAATGATTGATGCTTCTCACCTCTCTCTGTTCCTGTCTGTCTGTCCCTATCTATCCCTCTCTCTGACTCTCTCTCTGTCCCTGTAAATAAAAGTAAAATAGAAAAATAAAGTCTATTTTAAGAAGTAGGCAAGTGTAAAGTAGCATTTCCTTCCCTGTGGACACCCACTGGTGAAATGTAACCCTTCAGTGGGAGGAGAAGTTACTACTAAGAAATGACAGCAGTTTCCTTCCTGTATGACCAAACATACCAATTTGTAGACTTGTTAAAAATATTATTATTATTATTATTTTGTTCTAGGGAGCCCTCACTAGCTAAAGTTGGTCTTCCTATAACATGAAAGAATAATTAGGGTGAGACTGAACCATGTCCGTGGATTACCTGGGGAGAAAGTAAGTGCTTAATGTTTTCAGAGGTACCTTTTCTTATTTTACTCTTGACGTACTTACAGAATACATAGCCAGATCTAATCTTTTAGTTCAATTTCATATTTATGGTGTATCATTTTTCTATTTAGCACTGGGATAAAATGTTGAAAATTTTTAGATGTAGTACAGTCAAACTTACAGTCTTTTTCAGAGGAAAAAAGATAAAGGAAAGTTAAACAAATAGATGACAGTATAAAAGAAGTAACAGGACTGTAGTAGAAATGAACAAGATAAACCTGAAGCACTTTGTTATACCAGTTAAGAAAGGAAAATATGTATTAGGCTGCTGGCGTCTTTTTAAAATATATATCAGCACTTTTACTACCCTGATAGACATTGGTTTTAGTTTTGAAGATTGTTTTATGTGTGTGTGACAGACGGAGAGAGGGACAGACAAGTAAGAGAGATGAGAAGCACCAAGTCTTCATTGCAGTTCCTTAGTTGTTCACTGATTGCTTTTTCATATGTACCTTGACACGGGGGGGAGGGGACGGGGGGAGGCTACAGCAGAGCAAGTGACCTCTTACTCAAGCCAGTGACCTTGGGCTCAAGCCCGCAACCATGGGGTCATGTCTATGATCCCGCGCTCAAACTGGTGAGCCCGTGCTCAAGCCGGCGACCTTGGGGTTTCAAAACCTGGGTTTTTGTGTCCCAGTCCGACGCTCTGTTTACTGCGCCACTGCCTGGTCAGGCTTGAAGATTATTTTTTTATTGATTGATTTTTTTATTAAATTTTTTTTTTTTTAGAGAAAGATGGGGGAGAAGTGGGAAGCATCAACTCATAGTAGTTGCTACCTGTATGTGCCTTGACCAGGCAAGCTCGTGATGTCAAACCTGCAGCCTTAGCATTCATGGTCAAGGATCTATCTACTGTGCCACTACAGGGATATATAGGTCAGGCCAGGGATGTTTCTTTTTTTTTTTTTATAGAGTGAGAGTCAGAGAGAGGGATAGATAGTGACAGACAGGAACAGAGAGAGATGAGGAGCATCAATCATCAGTTTTTCATTGCGGCACCTTAGTTTTTCATTGATTGCTTTCTCATATGTGCCTTGACTGTGGGGCTACAGCAGACCGAGTAACCCCTTGCTCAAGCCAGCGACCTTGGGTCCAAGCTGACGAGCTTTTTGCTCAAGCCAGATGGGCCCACACTCAAGCTGGCGAGCTTGGGGTCTCAAACCTGGGTCCTCCGCATCCCAGTCCGATGCTCTATCCACTGCCCCACCACCTAGTCAGGCAGAGATATATCTTTTTGAATTAGTGTTTTTGTTTTCTTTAGTTCAATACCCAGAAGTGGAATTGCTGGATGGATCACATGGTAGTTTTATATTTAATTTTTGGAGGAAATCCAGACTTTTTCATAGCGGCTGTGACAATACTGCCAACGGTGCATAAGTTCCCTTTTCTCCACATTCTTTTATTTTTTAATAAGATTTTATTTTTATTATTTTTTTACAAGGACAGAGAGAGAGTCAGAGAGAGGGATAGACAGACAGAAACAGAAAGAGGTGAGAAGCATCAAACATTAGTTTTTCGTTGCCGTTGTGACACCTTAGTTGTTCATTGATTGCTTTCTCACATGTGCCTTGACCGCGGGCCTTCAGTAGACCGAGCAACCCCTTGCTGGAGCCAGTGACCTTGGGTCCAAGCTGGCGAGCTTTTGCTCAAGCCAGATGGGCCCACGCTCAAGCTGGCAACCATGGGGTCTCAAACCTGGGTCTTCCGCATCCCAGTCCGACGCTCTATCCACTGCACCACCGCCTGGTCAGGCTAAAATATCCTTTTTGTGAGAAGTGTATTAAAAGCTGGTTCAGCTGCCGCGTCCTCTTTACTGTGAAGATATGTTTGCTTCCTGACTTGCTGCTGTAGGTGGATTTGATGTTTTCTACAGTGTGTCTGTAAAGTCATGGTGCACTTTTGACTGGTCGACGGTATTTGGCTTAACCATATGAAATTACTGATATTCAGTTCTGACCTATTGAAATGGCTGTTTCAGTGATTCTTTCTGTGATTGCTAAATTACTTCTTTCATGCTGTTCACAAGTTGAGTAATGTAGGTCACCCTGTTAACACCTCTATCTAGGCCTTTCACTCATTTCGTTCTTCAGATATTAGAGGACAAGAAAGGAGGAAACAGTGCCCTTACAAGAAACAGCCTTAGGGCTGGAGAACTTAGTTGCAGTGATAATCTGAATAGTGAAGGGTCTGCTTGAAGCAGCTTATTCCTAAAATTTGGTTGTCTCTTCCCAAGCTTGTCATGCACCATCTGTAAAAACTTGTTTTTATCTTTATTGCTCCTTGTTACTATAGATAAAATCTCTAGTATAAATGTTATACTTAAAATTAAGCCACCCCCACAGATGAAAGGATTCTTTATAATGAAGAATATGGAGCAAAACACAGAACTGACATCTTATTCTCCCTGGTAATTGTAGTATCGATAAAGACACAATACCTATGTAGTAC
The DNA here is from genome assembly GCA_037038555.1 of Rhynchonycteris naso. NCBI lineage: Eukaryota > Metazoa > Chordata > Mammalia > Chiroptera > Emballonuridae > Rhynchonycteris > Rhynchonycteris naso. The sequence continues at coordinate 100,085,291 of CM073003.1, forward strand.
TACTGCTAATAATGTATATACATAACTCTGAACACAAGGAAATCTTCATGTGAATCCAAAGGGCTATTCTGCAAAACAAATGGCCTGTATCATTAAAAAATATCAATGTCATGAAAAGAAAAAAGGCAAAGAAACTATTAGATAAAAAGTAGATATAACTAAATACCATATGTGATCTCTGATTTGATCCCAGATGAAAAATAAGAGGCTGAGACTAGAAAAATTTAGTATGGACTACATAGTAGGTAACAGTATTATATCAGTGTTAAGTTTCCTGATTTTAGTAGTTGTGGGGAGAAGGTTCTGTTCTTATAACAAGTGTGCTGAAATATTTAGGTTGAAGTGTCATGGTGTTCAGAAAACAAAACACAAAGAGCACGAGAAAGTGCAAATGTGGCCAGATGTAATTGGAAGCTGTTACGTATTTGTTCACTATAGTATTCTTATAGATTTTCTAAGAGGTGTGAAATTTTCAAAATAAAAAGTTGAGGAAAGCCTGACCCAGCAGTGGCGCAGTGGATATAGCATTGGACTAGGATGCAGAGGGCCCAGGTTCAAAACCCCGAGGTTGCCAGCTTGAGCGCAGGCTCATCCAGCTCAAGTGTGGGCTCACCAGCTGGAGAGCGGGATCGCTGGCTTGAGCGTAGGATCATAGACATGACCCCGTGGCTGCTGGTTTGAGCCCAAAGGCCACTGGCTTGAGCAAGGGGTCACTCGCTGTGCTATAGCCCCCAGTCGAGGCACATATGAGAAAGCAATCAATGAACAACTAAGGTGTCGCAATGAAGAACTGATGCTTCTCATCACTCTCCGCTCTCCCTGTCTGTCCCCCCCTGTCATTAAAAAAAAAAGTTGAGGAAAAGTTAATTTTGTCTGGGTAAATAGCAATGTAAGTTTAGAATCAGTAATAGAATTGGACTCTACCTAGGAAATACAAAAGGTGATTGCAAGTTTATTCTAGTCATTCCTATACACCCTGCCCAGCCCCCAAAATGTGAGGCCACATTATTACCAGTTTTTCCTAATTAATAATTTTTATATTTTACCAACTGTTTTAGTTTGTGTTTGTTGTTTTAAGTTGCCTCTAGTACATCTTGGCAGATGACTTAGACATAAACTTAAAAAACAAATCTGCCTGACCAGGCGGTGGCGCAACGGATAGTGTTGGACTGGCATGTGTAAGACCCAGGTTTGAAATCCCAAGGTACTGGGTCTGAGCATGGGCTCACAAGCTTGAGTGTGGGGTCACCGGCTTGTCCCTGGGTTCATAGACATGACCCCATGGTAACTGGCTTGATCGCAAAGGTTGCTGACTTGAGTCCAAGGTCGCTGGCTTGAGCAAGGGGTCACTTGCTCTGCTGTAGTCCCCACACCCCATCAAGGCACATATAAGAAAGCAATCAATGAACAACTAAGGAGCCGCAACAAAGAATTGATGCTTCCCATTTCTCCCTTCCTGTGTCTGTCGCTATCCGTTCTTCTCTGTCAAAAAACAAAGAAACTTTACCCAGTTTTGGATAGTGGGAGAGATTCACTAATTTGACAAAAATATTTGAGTACTTACCTGTCAGGCTATTTTCAGTGTTGGGAAACAGCAGTGAGCAAAAGCTTTTGGCCTCATGGAGCTTACATGGTAGCCCGTGTCAGTCCTTCCTAGACTGTTGTGTCAAAGTAACAGAATGGGTAGCTTATAAACAAAAATTTGTTTCTGCCAGTTCCAGAGGCTAGAAGTCTGAGATCAGGATGCCATTGTATCCTCACGTGGTTGAAGGGAACAAGGCATCTAAGAAGCCTTCTTTTAATTTTTAAATATTTATTGGTTTCACATTGATTTTAGAGGGGTAAGAGAGTTGGGTGGGGGAGTGAGTTGATTCACTTTAGTTGTTCATTGATTGCTTATGTGCCTCGACCAGAAGCCCAGGGTTTTGAACCATAACCTCAGCATTATAGGTTGATGCTTTATAGACTGTACCACCATAGGCCAAGCAGAGGTTACAATTTCAACATAAGGATATGGGGAAAGGGGACACAGAAATTCAGCCCATAGCCATGGGGGAAGGAGAAACAAATAGGTGGTAATTGCCAAGGAAAAGAACAGAGAAATTTTGGTAAAAAGAGGAAATGGGGTTACTCTGTGAAACCTTATGAAAAGGTGAGGTGGGCCAAGTGAAAAGGTGGGAGGCCTTTCCAGCAAGGGAGAACAAAGACCACAAAGTAAAATAGTTGGAAGGTAGGAAGAAAGGGACAGTGAGGGCCCTGATCACATGAAGCCTATAAACAGGCCTCTGACTGCTAAGTGCTGTGGGAAAACAGGAGCAAGGTCATTTCTTTAAAATTAAAATTATTTTTTACAGAGACTGAGAGTCAGAGAGCAGAGAGAGGGATAGATAGGGACAGACAGACAGGAAGGGAGAGAGATGAGAAGCATCAATCATCAGTTTTTTGTTGTGGCACCTTAGTTTGACTTTCTCATGTGCTTTGACAGAGGGGCGGGGATACAGCAGACCGAGTGACCCCTTGCTCGAGCCAACGACCTTGGGTCCAAGCTGGTGAGCTTTGGTCAAACCAGATGAGCCCGTGCTCAAGCTGGTGACCTCGGGGTCTCGAACCTGGGCCCTCCACATCCCAGTCTGACACTCTATCCACTGTGCCACCACCTGGTCAGGCAGGAGCAAGGTAATTTTAAATTCTGGCGAAGTACTTGTAATAATCCAAGTAGCAATTTACACTGAGTGGTAGCATTGGAGATGATGGTTCTGGATGTACTTTGAAGGTAGCTAAGATTTGTTCATTACAAGGTTTCTTTTGGGACCTATTCAATATTCAAGCACTTGTCATAAAAGGGAGACTGTATATGAATAAAAATCTGTTTTTTCAAGGCTGTCTGCACCAATATGAGTTTTATTGGTAACTGGAATACTTCTGTGTTTACTGCACATTGGGAAGCTTGAAACAGTTGTGGGTACCTATCCAAGCTGCTCTGGTCTCCTTCCTTCCTAATAGAACCCATATTGTTCAGGGGATGTTTGGGTCCTCTTCCAAGGACGGATTTTGAGTCGTATGAACCAGTACTTATTTGAGGTGCTTTGGAAATCCTCGAAGGGCTTAGTTATCACAGTGATTAAGATATATTAGAGGTATTTAGTGGACAAGGGCCAATGCTAACGTCTCAACAACACAGCACAAACAATCCTTCATAAAGATTACTGCACATCCCACAAAGTTCCCACTTGTTCATGTGGCTGAGAACTTGAGCCTAGAATTTATTTCTTATATGAATCTCAAGTAGTTGTTACATGGGTGCTGATGAACAGTTTTCCAGGAATGTAATTATCATGTAAACAATGTCCTTCACATCAGAGCCTTGTGTTGATTTTTAAAAAATATATATATATGAATTTCATTTCTTCTTTCACCACAAAATAAAAGGAGGCATTACCTCTGATGGGATCTGAGCCCCATGTTCTTAAGATTATCTGAGGCATTACATATGATAGTGATTCATGACACATGAGTGGAAGACTTTTGGGGACTAGATCTCAACACTTAATTGAGATACAAGAAAGATGCAGTCACCTTTAAGCTTCTGAAGTTGCCAAGCACTTGGTAATTAGAATTACATCAGAATTAAGGACAAGACGCTGAGGGTGAAAGCAAAAATATGGAAAGAATTGGTACCTGATATTACCGAGCCACTAAACTTGTACCTTAGAATTTACTACTAGACTTATATTAATAAAGCTACTTGGAAGTGAAAGCAACCTGGAAAGAGTAGCCCTGGTTTCATGCTAGATCGAAGTCTAGCTTTTTAACATTCCAAACAAAAGATGGGGCTCTAAGAAAAAAAAGCCCCAAACCCTCAGAACCAGACTTGTCCTTGGTGACATGCTAATTATTTCATTATACCAGCCTTTCCAAATCCTGTGTTTTACCTGAGTGACTCAGGGAATTGGAAAGTACAATGCGTGTTACGTTATCAAAGCTAAATCTCAGAGCTTCACCCCTCACAAACAGGACATCAAAATGCTTTTCGTATTTATTTTTTTAAAAAGTCCAGAATGGATCAAAAAGAACAATCAAGGATACAGGTGCCAGACAAAGGCCAGAAGGTAGCTATAAAAGTACACCAGAGGAAAATTAGGAAGCCTTATGACCTTGTTTCATAAACTGTACCTAACATAAATACTTAGCTTAGTTTTCCATCCTCCTAGCTTCCCCTGCTCTACCTTTGAATGTGGCACGGAGGGCTTGCCTTGCAAGGCCTCAGTTGAAGGATAGCCATGTACACACAGGTTGGTACAGCAATACTTAAGAATCTTATCCCCAGATAGTTTTATTCCAAGTTTATCACCGACTACCTTCATTGTTGTGTGTGGGATGGTTTCACCCCTTGGAAATATGGCTACTTCAGCACAAAACAATGTTAAGTCTTTATAATGATCAATAAATCATCTTCCCTTTTACGTGCAGCTGAAAAACGATAGGCTAGGGATAGGACATTGTGAGCTTTGTACTGCTGGCATTATCATTCATTAAAGGATCATTAGCTTAGAGTCACTAAATTTACATATTAAGGAAATTATATATAGGATACTGCAAAAACACAGTAAAAGACTGAAGTCTGCCTATTTCTGCTCAGGAAGTCCCTTCACTCCCAAGCGTCATATGTTATTTGTCTCCGACGTTTACTACCATTACTGTTTCTCCTCTTTTTGATCTTCCTTTTGTTCCCCAGTGCCAGAACTTCCAGAGCCTTCTCGTTCAGAGGCCATCTGTTAAGAAAACATTTGATAGCCATTCATTTAATGTTAAGACTGACAGCTTGCTCACTGATGAACTATAAAAGGAGAAGTCATATCTTACCTATTCCACTCTTCTTCCTTCCCTCCCTCCCTCCTTATACACTATCAACGGTTTCTGTGACTCCTTCCCTTTGAAGGAGTCACCCTCCCTTCCTCCCAGAGTAAAGCCAAGAAGGGTATTTTCAATACTCCCAGTTTTATAAATGGCTATGTTGGGAGCCATCCATGAGGGTAATCAAGAGCAGTTACATCAAGTTAGAAGCAAAACACCCTTTTGTCCTTATACCTTTTTGTACGCCATTTCGAAGAGCTTCAATGATGCTTGCTGAAGGGAAGATGCTGCCTGCCTTATGTTTTCTCCAGTTTCACTATCTTTTCGAGCCAGGAGCTCCCTCATTTTGGAAATCTCTTCTTTTAGCTTGTTGCACTTAAAAACAAAATGAAACAAATCCCTCCCTTTTTCTGGGTTTCCTGTTCCATTACATGAAGCAGAAATATTCAGAAACATTTCTTAAAAACTAAATTCCTACCAAGACGTACACAGATTAAAACCCCATTAACGCTGGTTACAAATGCCTCTCAACTTCATGAACTATTCCATTATAAAAGAGGGCTCACCTCATCAGCAGGCAATTGGTCCTTGTATTCTTCCATCTTGCTTTCTGTATCATGGATTATTCCTTCAGCCATATTAACTGCTTCAACTCGTTCCTAAGAGAAATAGAAAATTGGAAGACTTCCCCATCAGTTGTTTGGCTGAACATCTCACTGAGAAAGACAACATGCTCACTCTTCTGCATATCGTTACAGAGTAAAAACATTAATGGGGAAAAAAATCAACTGTGGTTGGTCTGAGGTGGTCTGAAATGTCGGTAACAGATTTTAGCTGGATTTTAAAACATAAGAATTAACATGGGAAGGCATTCCACATAGTTATGTGCAAAGGGGGAGAAGGGATAGATGAGGGTAACAGAAGATGTAAGATCAATGACAAATGTCCAAGCTCCCTCCTCCACCTCCCTGCCGAAAAGGCAGAAATGTGTCCATCACCTTCTTTCGCCTGTCTTCTTCAGCATACTTCTCTGCATTTTTAACCATATTTTCGATATCATCTTTGCTTAACCCACCAGAAGACTGGATCACAACTACAGGGAAAAGAAAGCATTTCGTTACTTCAGGTTAAAATTACATATCATCTACTGTGTTTAAAAAAGAGAAAATACTGCTCAAAATAGCCAATCTTGATGTGAATTATGAAGAGGAATACTGTTGTCCTAGAATAAGCAGAAAGAAACCAAGGGTCTGATATATATGACGACCAACTGTCCTGCCTACCTACCCAAACTTCAGCAATCCATTGCCTATTTTGGGGAACACATCTGTCGACGTGAACCTGATAACTGAGGAGAAAAGGGGTAAAGAGGACTCATCTCCCCTGAGGTGGTGAGAAAAGACATGCATAATCTAGAAGGTCTTGTTCCCCACAAAAATGAACTCATCCTTCACCTCACTCTTAACGGTTTGATAAATGAGAACACTTACTCTGCTGCTCACGCCCTGTACCCTTATCTTTGGCAGAAACATGTACGATCCCATTGGCATCAATGTCAAATGTAACTTCAATCTGAGGGACTCCACGAGGGGCTGGGGGAATTCCAATCTAAAATAAATAGAGTAAACGAAACTCCTTTCACAAAGAGGTCCAGTGCTGCAGTTCCAAACCTTTAGTCTTCTGGGGAACAAGTCACTTAGTTCCAGGTAGGAGCAAGCTATAGCTTTGCTTAATTAAATATACAAAAACAAGTTTATACCTGACCAGGCGGTGGCGCAATGGACAGAGCGTCAGACTGGGATGCGGAAGACCCAGGTTCGAGACCCTGAGCTCGCCAGCTTGAGCGCGGGCCCATCTAGCTTGAGCAAAAGCTCACCAACTTGGACCCAAGGTCAAGGCACATGTGAGAAAGCAATCAATGAACAACTATGGTGTCGCAAAGGCAATGAAAACTAATGATTGATGCTTCTCACCTCTCTCCGTTCCTGTCTGTCTGTCCGTCCCTATCTATCCCTCTCTCTAACTCTCTCTCTGTCCCTGTTAAAAAACAAAAACAAGTTTATAAGCAAAGGTAGTAGTTCCATTACTACCTAAAATGAATAGGGCTCATACCAGTTAAGGTTAGTTGTAGCAAATAATCATAATGGCTATATGTACCTGGGGACACATATACTGTAAGTAAGAGCAAACCTCTCCCCCACTGTTTATCTCACCAAGAAACAAAAAACAATGCTAACTGGAAGCAAATTATCAAATGTCTCTTAAACTAGTAACCAGGAATTCTTCTAATTAGTATTGTCTATGAACATTTCCCTGTCTCTTATAATAATTTATTTGAAAGCAAGAGACAGGAAGGGAGAGGAGAAGCATCAACTCGTACTTGTGGCACCTTAGTAGTTCTCTGACTGCTTTCTCATGTGCCTTGACTGGGAGGAGGGGGGCTCCAGCCGAGTCCTTGGCCCCTTGCTCAAGCCAGCAACCATGGGGTCATATCTACAATCCCACGCTCAAGCCAGTGATGCCCACATTCAAGCCAGCAGCCTCAAGGTTTCAAACCTGGGTCCTCAGTATCCCAGGCCGACACTCTATCTCAGTGGTTCTTAACCTTTTTTGAGGTACTGAACCCACCAGTTTCATATGCACATTCACCGAACCCTTCTTTAGTGATAAATAAAATATGATTTGTTTTTCCAAATTTAAGACATAGGTATATGTTTTTTTACTGGTGCACAAAATGAGCCGTGCATGAACATCACCTTGCTCAAACAACAAAACCAACAAAGTGCATAAACTCACAACAAATTACGGTATTACTTTATTCTGGCCTCCGTGGCAGAGGCTTCTCCAAACCTGAGACCGACTCATCGAACCCCTAGGGTTCGATAGAACCCAGGTTAAGAACCACTGCTCTATCTACTGCACCACCGTTTGGTCAGGCACATTTTGTTTTAAATTCATTTAAATACTTATTTTTTTAAGAGAGAGACGGGGGGGGGGGGGGGTGGAATTGAGAAGCATCAACTCATAGTAGTTGCTTCCCATATGTGCCTTGACTGGGAAAGCTCAGGGTTTTGAACTGGTGACCTCAGCATTCCAGGTCAATCTTTACCCACCGCACCACCACAGGTCAGGCCAGGCATACTATTATTTATTTTCCCCCCAGGGACAGAGAGAGACAGAAAGAGGGATAGATAGGGACAGACAGATTGGAACGAAGAGAAGTGAGAAGCATCAATCATTAGTTTTTCATTGCCGTTGTGACAACATAGTTGTTCACTGATTGCTTTCTCATATGTGCCTTGACCGCGGGTCTTCAGCAGACCGAGCAACCCCTTGCTGGGGCCAGTGACCTTGGGTCCAAGCTGACCAGCTTTTGCTCAAGCCAGATGGGCCTGCGCTCAAGCTGGCAACCTTGGGGTCTCGAACCTGGGTCTTCCTCATCCCAGTACGACGCTCTATCCACTGCGCCACCGCCTGGTCAGGCGGGGGCATACTATTCTTAAAGCTCCTATAGCACAAGCAAGGCTTTCAAGTAAAAACTCAAGCCAAGGGTTATCCAGTTGCAGAATTTGTATATACACTATGTTAAGATAACAGAGTGCTTCAGCAGTGTATGGTACTATTAATAAGGCTTGGAATACAGTCCAACTTTCCAGTACAAAGGAATGAGAACATATTTAGGATTCCTAATACCCACCAAAGTAAACTGTCCAAGAAGTTTGTTGTCTCCAGCCATCTCTCTCTCACCCTGACACACTTTAATCTCCACTTGTGTCTGACCATCAGCAGCAGTAGAAAACACCTAGAGAGAAAGAAACTTCCTGGGTTGGCAGTCTAATTAAACTACTTGCCTTACACAAAGTATAAGCCAAAGAGAAATTCACACCCCAACAGTGGAAGAATCCTAACAGGAGTAGGATTAGCACAGCAAAAGGGCATGAGATGGCTACTGTTTCTGCTAAGCAAATGCATCGTACAAAGATGCAGCATTAGCACAGAAGGCCTCAAGAGAAGGAGCTAAAAAATAGGACAATGAAACATGCTCATCTGGGGAAATAGGTCAGAGATAGGACATGTATTTTGTGCTCGTCACAGGAAGTCACCACACACGTGAGAATGATGTGTTGGTAACACATCACCACACAAATAGAGCAATAGCCAGTTTTTCATAAAAATTTGGAAAATCAGAGAAATGTTTCTTAATCTAAGACCCAAGGCATTGTCTAAATAGCCCTGACTTGGCATCCCAGGCCATCCACTGTTCACCATTAACAGAAGCACATTCCACAGTCTTGGCCCCATCACTATTACTCCCTTGGAGAACAAAGATTATAGGGAATTTAGTCCCAAATGATGAGGCTCCTTTTGGCAGGTTATTAATGGAGACTGTTAATGTCTTCCCTACAATCATCACTACCAGCTAACCAGTAAAGAGAATTTTTCCAGGAACAAACAATAAAAGAATGAAATTTATGCAGTGGCAGTTTCAGAGCCAGAGGTTTATCCAAGGCACAATTCAGCTGCTAATTGGAAAAATAAAAAATACGAACAAAAACGTAAGAGCCTTACTACCCATAATCCCCTAGTATGGACTATAAACAAAACATTTTCCAGAAAAGCTCACAAAGGTGGCTGCAGTCACACCCCTCCCAGAACCTGGTATCTCTGTGACTAGATAGAGAGTGGAGGCTCTTACCTGGCTTTTCTTGGTTGGAATAGTGGTGTTCCTGTTAATAAGTTTGGTAAATACACCTCCCAGAGTCTCAATACCCAGAGAAAGGGGAGTGACATCCAGGAGCAGCACATCTGTGACATCACCAGCCAACACACCTCCCTGAATGGCAGCTCCAATGGCCACAGCCTCATCAGGATTGACAGCTTTACTTGGGGCTCGACCAAAGAGATCCTGCACAGTCTGCTGAACCTGAGTATCAAGAAAAAAACTGTCACCCACTAGTCAAAGCAACTGCCCAGGAAGGGAGACAGAACACACGTGTCTCAAGACCACAGCAAATCACAGGACAAGTTACTTCAGATCTAAGAATTTCACTCAAATTACTATATTATTTCTTAGTTGAATTCTTGTTAATAATCTGTGTATCATGTAGGTAACACTCATATACTTTACTCATTCATAGCCCTTGTAAATTTAGAAAGAATTTGTCATCTAATTTCCCATACAACACATTAAATTAGAAATAGAGAGTGTGGGGTTGGGGGGATGAGGAGTAAAGAGGGACAACAATGTGACAGAAAATGATTTGACTTTGGGTGATGGCCACACAATGCAACCAACAGTTCAAATGCTATTTAAAGATGTTCACCAGAAACCTATGTACTCTTATTGATCAATGTCACCCATTAACTTTCATTTCAAAATAAAAAAATTAAAAGAAATAGGGGGTACAAGGCACGGTGACTCAGAAATTACAGTCTAAGTTCTCTTCTATGTTATCTGTAAAACCAACATCCAAGAAGTGGTGGATACACAATGGCAACATGTTCTTCCTTGCTCCTCCCATTACTGTTAGGGAAAAATACTACTTAAATAGCATCTGGAATAATTCGTCAACATAATGGCATCTTTCTGGTCCACAGCCTCTTTTTCTCTCCTGATTTATTCTGTGTGTATTTTCCTAAGCACATGTACTCAAAAAAATTAAGAAAACACGAAGGCCCAAAATAATTCTATGAAAGCTATGAAGTGCATCTTCAACAAGTTCTGTGCTCAGTCGTCTGCTTTCCACACACCTGTCTTCAGCATGATGTGTTGATGAGTAGAATGCATCATTGCACAAATCTTTGTTGAAGAGATACAAGATACAATTAGAAACCCTGAACACTATGCTGCAAAGACACACGCCTAAAATTGCTTCGTGGAAGCTCATTAGTACCAAGGTTTTAAGCCATCTCTGACTGCAAACGTTCATTCCTAAAATTCTGCAGATTTAGTTCAGGATTCTTTCTGCTACCACCCCAATGACACTTTGCCCTTCCTATTCCTTATTCTTATACCCTTGGATTTTAAAAAGAGGCTAAAAATAATTTTTAATTAGGGCACAAATTCATTCTCCTTTCAAGGCTACTGTGGATGAAAGGCCAAATATTCATGTCCCTACACATTATAAGTCATCTGTCCCATAAGCCATCTGAAAATATATGTACTGCTCACAAAAATTAGGGGATATTTTATAGCTTCATATTCATTTTGAAATATCCCCTAAATTTTGTGAGCATTATGTGTCAGCCCTCTCTGCTCTCCGTGTTGAGAATTTCGTGGGTCCATCCATACCTTGGGCATTCTAGTCATGCCACCAACAAGAATCACTTCTCCTATGTCACTCTTGCTGACTTCTGCATCCTGCATGGCTTTTTGGCATGGGGCAATGGTCCTCTTGATTAGATCAACGACGATCCCCTCAAACTGAGCCCGGGTCAGCTTCATATTCAAATGCTTAGGTCCAGAAGCATCCATCGTAAGATATGGCAAATTGATGTCGGTCTGCAAAGGAAACGGGAGACCAGTAGTTGTGAAGTTTCTTTTTCTTTTTTTTTTGTATTTTTCTCAAGTAACAAGCAGGGAACAGACTCCTGCATGCGACCGGGATCCACCCAGCATGCCCACCAGGGGGCGATACTCTGCCCATCTGGGGTCTTGCTCCATTGCAAACTAAGCCATTCTAGCGCCTGAGGCAGAGGCCATGGAGCCATCCTCAGCCCCAGAGTCAACTTTGCTCTAGTAACACTTTAGCTGTGGGAGGGGAAAAGAAAGAGAAAAAGGATAAGGGAGGGTGGAGAAGCAGATGGGCGCTTCTCCTGTGTGCCCTGGCTGGGAATCAAACCCAGGACTTCCACATGCCAGGCTGACGCTCTACCACTGAGCCAAGCAGCCAGGGCCATCGTGAAGTTTCTTATTCAATTAAATACTGTAAGACTGACTGCCATAATGGTTATACTCACTCTAAAGGAACAGCCACCAAAATAATACTGCCTCTTTAAGATTCAACCCCTTATTTTTCCAAAGGTAAACACTAGACCATCTATTATTAAATAATGAAGTACAGAGTAGAGAAGCAGGAAAAACTCTGTACAGGAGATAAACATTCTAATACTAAATATACAGGGTGGGCAAAAGTACATCTACAATTGTGAGCACACAAAACACAGTTTATGTTTCTATTATTATTGTATTATTTTCCATATAAACTGCAAACCTACTTCAGTCCCACCCTGTATATTAAAAACTACACTTTTTCTCCACTAAGTTTTAAAAAATTCCATGTGCATGAAAAAAACCCATCAAGGATATACTCTGAATCAAATAACTTACCACGAAGCCAGGGTTTTATAAGTTTCAGGAAGATGGTTAGATAGCTATAAACAACAGAAATGCTTAGAACAACTAAAAGGACTGACTTTACTGACATTACATCCACAGAGCAGCTAACATAGCCACAGTCACACCATGTAATATTCATTATTTAATAAATCCTATTAAGGCAGATTATAATTATTTAGATGAACAAAACATCACTAAACACGCTGAAACAGGTGTCCTGGGGTGGATCCTCAAGAACAGAATTCCTTATGCCTCTCCTCCAACTTCACATTAAAGCACAGCCAGCAGGGAATCAAGATGAAGGGGAAGAAATCCTTAAGCACCATTCTTCAGGTAAAGTACCTGGAACTACTAAACTGCTTAACAAATAGTAAAAGTTAGCTCACCTTCTCTAACAATATAGTGTTAGTGGGTACTGCCTTAAAAAACACCACTGACAAGTTCCTTCTTTCTTTGCAAACTGTCAATAATCTAAACCAGAAAATAGAATTTAATCATCCAAACCAACATGATCCAACAGAAATTTCTATAATCTGTGCTGTTCAATTCAGGCTGAGCATCTGAAATACAACTAGTACAACTGAGGAATAGAATTTAAAAATTTTACTTAATTTTAAATACCCACGTGGCTACTGCATTAGTGTAGTGCTAGACGTTGTTAAATTAGTGACCATGTGAAAAACCCTTAGGACTCTCAATGCTATAAAATCAGTTCATGACAAAGTTCTGTCCTTCATCGTTCTCAAATCCAACCTAGTAGCTTTCACTGTCACACACTAGACCAAATCCTCACTCACCACAGGGTATACTACAAATAGCCTCCCAGTGATTTCTCACATCCACTCAGGCTGACCTCTGCCACAGAACCTCTGCCCACTGAAAACTCCACTCCACTTCGGCCAAAGGGCTTTTCATAAATCCAAATTTGACTACGTTACTGCCCCACACAGTTTTCAGTGGTTTCCACTCATTTCAGGACAGATGCCAAATCACAAATCTAGACTCCAGCCTCATGTCCCATGCTCTCCCTGCCTGTCTGCACTTCGGGTTTCACCCCAGTCCCTCTTATTTGACCCATTATCTTTTCCTGATTAACGCACCTTTCAGAAGCTCTCCCTGTTGTCAAACAGTTCTGACAACCGTCAGTCAGGTTCCTCTATGACAACCTAAATTTACCTTTTTTATCACATTAATAATAGCTTACATTTAGAGTACTTATTATTTATTACACACTGTCTTAAGCATATTACACATATATAATATGTTAACTTAAAATTCTAAGGGAAATCCTTAAAATTCTAAGGGAAAATTTAGCACTATTATCCTCATTCTATAGATAAGACAGAAATGTTAAGTAATCCATCCCAGGTCACAATGCTTGAGATGATGAAACAGGACTTGAATCCTAGCAGTTTACTTGTAGAGCCAACTCTATTATACCTCTGGTTTGATGTTAAATATAATGTTCTAAATAACATCGACCTCCCCTACCGCACTGAACTTCATTAGGATGTTTCTCAGAGTTTATCCTACAGATTTACAATCACACATGCAAGAACATTAATGAACAATAGTCAATGTAAATAGCAAGAGGTTGGAAAACAATCCAAATACCTATCACCAGGATACAGCAGGCCTTTGAATAAAAGCATTTTGTTGTAATAGTGATAAAATGTCACAGGAATTTAACTTGTTTATATCAATTAACATATGGTAAAACTAGTTTCCTTAAACAACATTTTGCTTAAAGGTGGAGAACCTATTGACATTAAGTGAGGACTTACTGTACAGCCATGCTAATACCAACCAACCTTTCCTTCCAAAAAGTGTCATATCTCTAGGAAGAATTCTAGCTATTCTCTTGCATTCCCACAATATTTCAACTGCAAACCTACCTATTATGCCAAGTTCTGCCACTCTACATAGAAGCAGAAAACAAAGCAACAACATCAATATCATGGGTGACTTTGTACAACTTGTCCTTATAGCTACTTAAAAAAAATCCAGGTTTTACTGGAGGTTAATACCTCTTCCCTTCCCAGAGGGCAATCAAACTGACAACTAATGTAGTCATAAGCTCTGCGTCTTTGCTGCCACCCAATAAATATCCCAGAATTACACTCATTCCTTCCACCTTGTATCGTCTCTGACCTGGATCTGACATGCTTTCTGCAATTCTATTCTTAGTGATAAAGACGACATGCAGCTTCACCTCTCAGAAACGAAGAAGTACAGACTAATTCCTTAAGCAGATGCTGAACAAATCTGACGCCCAAAGGGAAAAAGTTGCTCAGGTGTATAAACCCGAGCCTTCAGCCAGGTTTTACAGCTCACATTTTAGACTGGTCCAAAATAATTCAATGAGAGACAATCAGAGAATCACACAAAGAGGTTATCTTGAGTAGCAGTTCTGAAAGTCTAGTGTTTACAGGCTAGCAATTCTAATATTGCACAGTGCTAGCCTAGATTTTAGCTCCAGGATGTGTAACTTCTTATTTGGACGGATAACAAATTTAGCTAGTCCATTAAAACAAACAAACAAAAAAACAAGGGAAGTTTTTTCCTTTTTTACCACTAACCAGAAAACCTTAAAGCAGGGGTCCCCAGACTGTGGCCCCCTGAGGCTATTTATCCAGCCCCCACTGCACTTCAGTAAGGGGCGCCTCTTTCATTGGTGGTCAGAGAGAGGAGCACAGGATGCATCCGCACCCATAGTTACCATTGAAATACTGGGCAGTTTGTTCATTTAAATTTACTTGTTCTGTATTTTAAATATTGTATTTGTTCCCGTTTTGTTTCTCTAATTTAAAATAAGATATGTGCAGTGTGCATAAGGATTTGTTCAGTTTTTCTTATAGTCCGGCCCTCCAACGGTCTGAGGGACAGTGAACTGGCCCCCTGTGTAAAAGGTTTGGGAATCCCTATCTTAAGGCATTTAGGAGTATGCCGTTCAAATAAAGCTCAGGCTAAAAACACCCATAAAGACTGCTGGCCTTTACCCACGTCTCACCTGTACAGATGAGGAGAGTTCACATTTAGCCTTTTCAGCAGCTTCCCGAACTCTCTGAAGCGCCATATTGTCTTTGGTCAAATCAACTCCTGTCTGCGAAGTGAAAACACATAAAACTAGTATTAATGAGGTGATAACTACTTAAATTTCAGTGATAAGCGGTTAACAGTACAAAGTAAAGCATACATACCTTTATAAACAAGCATAAATTACTTATTACCTTTAAAAATCTGTAGGCAAAAGAAAACCTACAGTGTGTCCATAAAGTCATGGTGTACTTTTGACTGGTCACAGGAAAACAAAAGATGATACAAATGTGAAATCTGTACCAAATAAAAGGAAAACCCTCCCAGTTTCTGTAGGATGATGTGGCAGCCTGTGCGTATGCGCAGATGATGATGTAACACCGTGTATACAACGAAGCAGCCCACGGCCATGCCAGCTGAGATGTGGATGGTACAGACGAAAGTTCAGTGTTCTATGGCTCGCTAAATTCGAATCCGTGACCAAAGTGCAACGTGAATATTGGCGCGTTTATAACAAAGCGCCACCACATAGGAATAACATTACTCGGTGGGATAAGCAGTTGAAGGAAACCAGCAGTTTGGTGGAGAAACCCCATTCTGGTAGGTCATCAGTCAGTGACCAGTATGTAGAGGCCATAATCTCCAGAAGGTGTCATCTTTCAACAGGACGGCGCTCCTCCACACTATGCCACCATTGTTCATGAGTTTCTGGATAGAACATTCCCCCGGCGGTGGATAGGCAGGGGTTCTCTCAAGCCATGGCCACCACGATCCCCGGATCTGACGCCCTTAGACTTTTACTTTTGGGGTTATGTGAAACAACGTGTACATTGAACATATCAACGACATTAATCACTTAAAACAGAGAATCACAGACGCTATTCACTCTGTTACACTAGACGTCCTTACCCGTGTGTGGCAAGAACTTCACTATCATTTGGATGTGTGTAGGGCAACAAATGGAGCCCACACTGAACTGCACTGAATAGGTATGAAACTAGGAGAGTTTGCCTTTTATTTGGTGCAGATTTCACATTTTTATTGTCTTCTGTTGCTTTCCTATGACCGGTCAAAAGTGCACCATGACTTTACGGACACACTGTATTCTAAAAAAGTTATCTGTGCCTAGAGCCAGAGGGTTCAAGTGATCTTAGTTCTTTCAGCCACAGGATTCTAGCTCAAAAAAAGGAGTTCCTAGAATTCCTTTTCCAGTATTATACACAGAGTGCCATATGCTTTCAATCTATCATTTATTCCCCCTCTGAAGCTGTAATAACCAGAATAGTTCAGTCTACCCATGAGGGCAGCAATGTAAACAAGGAAATTTCCACTACCCTCATACCTATATATTAACCACACCAGTAACTAACCTCTCTTTTAAACTCCTTTACAATGTGTTGTAGCAAGGCCTGGTCAAAATCTTCACCACCTAAGAAAGTGTCTCCATTAGTGGACTTCACTTCAAATACTCCTTTCTGAATTTCCAGGACAGAAATATCAAAAGTTCCACCTCCTAAGTCATACACAGCAATGCTAGAAAGAAAAAAAAAGGGGGCCTTAAGGAACAAAGGTAACAAAGTATTAATACACACTACATCATAGACAAACCTTGAAAACACATTTGACCAGTACATGACAGAGCCTACGCCACTATATATTTCAGTAAATGAATATAAACTTGGTTGTTTTTCCCAAGGTTTAATTATTATGAAATCTGGTAACTGCCAAGTAACATTTGTATTGACATATGGTCCTAAACAGCTACGTGCAAAGTACACATACAGTTGAAATGAAAGAAATTCATTTAAAAGTAAAATCAACAACACTCAACCACTCTTTCGGATAAATACCTATCAACATACATACCAAAGGGGGAAAAATAACCCTATTAAACTAATACTTAGGGGGTAAACAAAGTCTTGAATGAAAATCAGACTATATAGCTTTGAACAAAGTCAAGGCAGTCCATTTTTATTCTAAATATAAGGTTTCATCACTACAAAATCAAGATGACTTGGGATAAGTCCTGGTGGAGTTTACTGTACAGACTTACACTTTGTCTTCAGATTTGTCTAGACCATAAGCCAGAGCAGCAGCTGTGGGCTCATTAATCACCCGAAGTACATTGAGTCCAGCTATCTGGCCAGCATCCTTAGTGGCCTAAAAAAGAAAGAAAGAAAAAAAAAAAAGCATTTTCTACCTTTGTGTCCCAGGTACCGCTAATTTCGTAAATAAAAATACTAAATGACTAACCTGTCTTTGAGAATCATTGAAATAAGCTGGGACTGTGACCACAGCATTTTTTGCTGTATGCCCCAAGTAATTTTCTGGAAAAGAATTAAGGAAAGAATCCAATCATGAGAGTCTGTCAGATGAAATAGGTAACAGAATTACTAATGTAGTCCTAACAACCTATGTCATCCTCTTAGAGCCACAAATAGCATTCATTAATGTTTTTCATGTGATCTAAAATGTAGAGATCCTGCAGGAAAACACTCCAATTAAAGATACTGCTTAAAAACCAAGACCTCGCCTGACCAGGCGGTGGCGCAGTGGATAGAGCGTTGGACTGGGATGTGGAGGACCCAGGTTCGAGACCCGAGGTCGCCAGCTTGAGCACAGGCCCATCTGGCTTGAGCAAAGGTTCGCCAGCTTGGACCCAAGGTCGCTGGCTCCAGCAAGGGGTTGATCGGTCTGCTGAAGGCCCGCAGTCAAGGCACATGTGAGAAAGCAATCAATGAACAACTAAGGTGTCGCAATGGCAATGAATAACTAGTGATTGATGCTTCTCACCTCTCTCCGTTCCTGTCTATCTGTCCCTATCTATCCCTCTCTCTGACTCTGTCCCTGTAAAAAAAAGAAAAAGAAAAAAAAAGAAAAAAATAAACCGAGACCTCATCTTTAACACTTTAGTGAAAGCTCACCAACTAGAATGACTAAAAATAGCCACCAGTTTCCTCAAATGGGAAGTTCTGCTTAACAGAGACAAAAGCTTACTGCATAGTCCTTTGACTTTCAAAACACTCCTCCTCTACTGGAAAAAAGAAGAAAGCCACCATCAGGAAAACTTGGAAGATATATTTAATCTGCAGAGAAAGTATGTATAACAACAAAGTTTTGCCATTCCTAGGTTTTCTGTATAAAAGCCATCAGAATTGTCCAAGGGACACTGGGGTATGAAAGCTAGTGATCTCAGAGAAATCACCCAGTTCTTGGGACTTTCCCAGATGTAAACTATGCCTTCTTACCTGCAGTCTCTTTCATCTTCATCAACACAAATGCTCCAATCTGACTTGGGGAATAAAGTTTTCCATGAGCTTCAACCCAGGCATCACCATTGGAGGCACGAACAATTTTAAAGGGAACATTTTTACTGCAAGACACAAAAAATTACATTTGAAAAAACATGCCAGTGCAATCTACAATAACACTACTACCACACACCATGAATGTCCACCTTCCATCCCAAGAGATCCATGGCCAATGAGAACTTCAAATTCATTTAGTGAAAACCTTTCATAAGTAAACATACTGATGAAACCTGAACACGCTGGACTTCTCACCAAACAAAAGATTTGTGCAGCTGCTTTGGAAAAAGGTTAGTTACCACCACCATATGACTCAGTAATTCCATTACTAGGTGTCTAGCCAAGAGAAATGAAAACATGTAACACAAAAACCTGTATGCAAGTAATTATGGCAACATTATTTATAAACTGTGAAGTGAAAACAACCCAAGTGCCTATTAACTATAAAGGGATAAAAAAAAATGTAGTATATACCCACACAATGGAATATTATTTGGCCATAAAAGGTAACCACGTACAGTATTGATATATGCCACAACATGGACAAACCTTGAAAACATATCTGATCAGCACCTGATGGAGCCTGGACCGCTATCTGCTTTATGAGTTTAACAACAATTTGAATGATCAGCCAAACCTTCATACACTGTGTCTATATAAAGCAGACCTAATTTGTGGAGGCAAAAAGATTTTTAAAGGAGATATCCTTTTGGCAGGGGTAGGGCTTGCCCTCAGGGACATGTAAAATTACTAAGGCAAGGTGCTCCAGTGATCCTAATAAAAAGATTTTTCTTGTGACCTTTGCAATTACTCACATGTCTTTCTGGACTTCAGGGTCATCATATCGTCGGCCAATAAGACGCTTAGTGGCATAGAATGTGTTGTTTGGGTTGGTGACAGCCTGTCGCTTGGCCGGCATGCCAACAAGTCGTTCACCATCTGCTGTAAAGGCCACAACTGAAGGGGTGGTTCTGGCACCTTCAGCATTCTCCAGCACCTAAAACACCCGAAGTAAAGACAGAGAATGAGGTTCTAGTCACCCCTCGTATCTCTGTATCAGTGATTTACAACAGATGCCAAATCACAAAGCAAATACTCAAGAATACTAATGGCCACACTTTTCTACTGTGAATGCTGATACAGAAACACCTTCTGTTAGAGATAATGGATATTTAAAACATATTTAGTCCTTTACTTTGAAACCACCAAAAACCACAGAAAAAAATACAGAATATAAATCAATCTTTCAGTCAATGTAGGGCCAAAGGAATCTTTCCTTCCAGGAGAATTAAATCTACTTCCCAATATTTTTGTAATGGCTAAGTTTTAGGCATGGCCTGACCAGGTAGTGGCGCAGTGGATAGAGTATTGACCTGGGATGCTGAGAACACAGGTTTGAAACCCCGAAGTCACCAGCTTGAGCGTGAAATGATAGACATGACCCCATGGTCGCTGGCTTAAACCCAAGGTTGCTGGTTTGAGCAAGTGGTCACTGGCTCAGCTGGAGCCCTCCCCCACCCCATCAAGGCACATAAGAGAAAGCAATCAATAAACAACCAAAGTGCCACAACAAGTTGATGCTTCTTATCTCCCTTTCTGTCTGTCATTCTCTCTTGTGTTTTAAAAATAAAAAAGTTTCAGGCATGTAAAAAGTTGCCAAGAAGCAATTCAAGAATCCCAGGTCCTCTAACTCTTAAGAATATCCTAGTGGGAATAAAGGTTTCATGTAAAAAGTGCCTGACCAGGCGGTGGCGCAGTGGATAGAGCATCAGACTGGGATGCAGAGGACCCAGGGTTTGAAACCCAAGGTCACTGGTATGAGCAAGGGGTTACTTGGTCTGCTGCAGCCCCCTGGTCAAGGCACATATGAGAAAGTAATCAATGAACAACTAAAGAGACTAAGGAACCAAAACGAAAAATGGATGCTTCTCATCTCTCTCCCTTCCTGCCTGCCTGTCCCTATCTGTTCCTCTGTCTCTATGTCACACACACACAAAAAAATTAAGGAGGCTTCTGTTAAATAGCCTCTACCATAGCAGAAAGCTTCTACGAACATGGTTTACTTAGGCTTCAGCCCATGTGTTATGGGGAGTTCCACTTGCTTCTAGACTATTCTGCATCTACAACCTTGGTTCAACTGATTTACAAAAGTGCAGGACTGATTACAGAAGTAATCTGTAATCCATTTGCAAGCCATCCTAATGGGTTGTAATGTAACTCAACTCCAAGAGGAGACACTTAAATCCTGGTAAGTCAAATCCATTCAGTTATCAGTACCATGAAAATAAGCAAAGGTCTTAAAAACTTAAAAGCAGTTTTCAAAATGTCCCTTATCTAAGCTGAAAGACACAGAATTCCAAAGTAGGTACTAGTTACCATTACATGATCCAGAGCTTCCAATCATGCTCACCTTTGCTTGTTTACCTTCCATAACTGCCACACAAGAGTTGGTCGTACCCAAATCAATACCAACAACTGCTCCCTTGATGGCTTCTGATCTGTGAGATATTTAAAACAATGATAGTTATTTAAATACTGCTCTCCAAAATTACAGAAATACATAAGAAATGACACTATGAGAATAGTAATAATTACATAATCTGCAAATAAATATAGATGTGTCATTTTTTTCCTGAGCAGAATTAGAATTGTTAAGCAAAAATCTAGAGACCACTGTTAGGGGGTTTACTATTTATCTCTCAAAGCAAATGAAGTTCCACTTACGCATAATCCCGCCTTGAAACAATTCTAAAAGCCTCATGACTAAGGCCATTCCAACCATCCTAAAAAAGAAAAAAATCACACCAGCCATTACTATGCATGAAAATGTAAGCTTGTTCCAGTTATTCTGAAGAACAAATGAATGTGGCTATTATGTTTGAAATATATTGAGATTAAGTATTTCATGTATAAAAAGTACTGTGCCAGCAAATTTAATAAAGTATTTTCCAAATAAATTAGATTAAGACAAGTAAATAAAAACAAGTAATTATAAAATCGTCTCAAATTACATTATGACATGGTTTCTCAAACTTGAAACAACTGATTTTGAACCAAATATTTTTTAGGGAAGGGGGTCTGTCCTGTGCACTGTATGATGTTTTTAGTAGCATGGTGGGGCTTTACCAATAGAAACCATAGCATGGCTCCCCAACTTGCGACAACCAATATTATCTCCAGACATTGTCAAATGTCCCCTGGGGAGACAAAACTGGCCCTGGTTGTGAATCACTGCATTACAAAATTATTCAGAAACTTCTCAAGTTCATTGTCAGGAGCAGTGTACACCTAAGATCTACATATACATGTGTGTATTGCAAGTAAATTTAAAATTATTTAGAGACATTTCCCCTGACCTTGCCAAAGAACTGCTTTAAAGGGATAGGATTAGAAATGTTGTGGAATCAGTTTGGAAAGTTTCTTTTTTCAGGAGTGGCCTCCAACCAGGATCAAAGAAAGACATTTGTCACTACCTAACCTCAGGCTACTTCCATGCCCTCCTTTAATCCTACAAGAGAGCAGGGAGACAACTACAGTTCTCCAAAGACGTATGTTTTTGATCTTACACAGTAAGGAGCACTATAGCCTTTCCCTAATCTGCCGACTTTTTCTGAACAGCAAACAATTCTACCCCAAAGACTCTGGAACCAAATACACAGTATTCTTAAGCAAAAGACTCGGAGCTGTCTGTCTTTATTTACCAAGATGTTTTCTTTCATTTCATCATAGCAACGGAATCTTTGCACACACTGTATTTTACAGAGGACAGTCGTCTCCGATTCGTAGGTGAAAGAGTACAGACTAGAACAGCGGTCCCCCCTAACTAGAACTGCGTCCCTCAGCCACAGAACAGACCACTATCCGCTACTTCGCGAAATAAAGACTCCACGCTGGCAAGGGGTGTGACTCAGCAAGGCCCGAGACACATGGGCAAAACCCTGAAACAATCCTTGAGCCGACAACTTTGGTTACGGGAAGGTCCGTCATCTTCTTTCCCACTAGATCTCTCCCAATGGACTGACGCCGAAGGGCGCACAGCCCACTGCTGCAAAGTCCGAGACTGTGAGCCGCGAACCCATCGGGGAAGGCCTGGCAGTGTCCTACCTGGTGGCGGACGACCGAGGGGCCCCGGGAGGCTGTAGCGCCGATGAGACGGGATGCCGCAGCTCGGCTGGCGCTTATCATGGCGGCTAAATGTTGAGTGCGAGATAGCAAAACAGAAAACACACACTCGGACAGCCAGGAGCTGCGCAGCGCGACAGGGAAAACGTTTCTGGAAACCTCTAACCACGTGGGGTGGCGAGGCGGGGTTGGTCGCTAAGACCTGGAGGCCCGCTCTTCCGCTGAGGCGCCGCCTGCGCTGCCTGACCAGAGACTATCTGACCACCGCCCCCGGAGTCAGGGCGTACAGGCTGGTACGCTCCAAAGCATGATGGTTGAAAAAGTATGTCCTTCCGTCCTGGCTGAGGCATGTATGAGCTCAGTGAGCGGCGAGAGGACTAAGAGAGGCATAAAGGCAACTCCTTGGACAGCCCCGGTCCTCAAAGGCTGCAAAGGTTCAAGGTCACACGGGATAAATTGCGAAATTATTACAGTCTCCTTGCGTCAGTTGCGTGAGAGGACGGACCTCTTGCGCCTGCGTAGTAGGCATCTTGCTGAGTGCCTGGAGCGCATGTGCTCAGATAGTTGCGGAAAACGTGGGTGGAGTCTAACTACAACACTCATTGGATGCTCGGGCGCTTGTGAGTTTGAACCCAACGTAGATGGGAATGATCCCCGGCGCATGTACATTCCACGTGCGGGGACGTTTTTCTTGTTCCCGTTCTACGCGGAGGGCGCCATTTTGTCCTGGGTATTTGTTCAGTGTAAATCTCAGGTTCACAAGAATTGTTGCTCGTCTCAGTCCTTTATTCATTTTCTGGTAGTCTGTCCGTATTGCAGTAACTTGAAACAACTGAAGAGCAGACCTTAGGCAAATTCATTCTATATTTTATCACAAGGATCTTGGGTTCCCACAGTGCATTGGGGTATATTAGGCTAATTATCGTGCATACCCGCAGAAAAAGTACTTGCGGTCAGGCTTTTCCTCTACTGGGCTGTGCTGGGCCTTACTGAGACTCTTCAGGTCCATCACAAACCTTGTGCTGCTTGCTAGGCCCAAGCTATAGGTTCTGTAACAATATGGCAATGGCCACTGCGCTGTGACCAGTTTCAGATTTTTTTTTGTTTTTTGAAAGATTTTATTTTTATTGATTTTACAGAGAGGGGGTGGAGCAAGAAGTATCAACTCATAGTTGTTTCACTTTAGTTGTTTATTGTTGTGTCTTGACCCAGTGTAAAGCCAGTAGCCACAGCCAACATCACAGCTGTCTGGCCCATGCAGGTTCGCATTTGATTCGGACAGAACTTTTAATCCTAGCTTGCACCCCATGGGCAAGAAATATACACAGTGCAAAAACACTTTCCATTCAGGGCTCCCGAAGCCACTGACTTATCCGAGTTTCCTAGACTCAAAAGGTTTCTAGCTCACCAGCCTTATTCACCTCTGTTCCCCATCTCCTCTCTGCACAAACTGGCTTCTCCTTCAGCACTCTACCATCTTGGCTGCTTCTCTCCTCCATGTGGCCTTTCTCTGCTCTCCTCTCTAATGCTAATCTCAGGAATTGAGAGCAAGCAAGCTCCCCATGTGCCCCGTTTTATAGTGTAGAAATCCAAACCTTTAATCCAGTATATAAACAAGGAAGTCTCTGATACAAAGTCACTTAGGGTGGGAAAGGCGTAGTCTTAAAACTAAGCCTTAGGCTACCACAACCCTGCCTGCCTACAGCCTGTCCCCCACACCCAATGCAAACTATAAGCAGGCAAACATATATATTTACAAACTTACTTGACCAGCACTCAGCAAGCCCAGAGTTTTAAATGGGGCCTTAGCATTCCAGGTTGAGGCTTTGTCCACTGCGTCCCCACAGACCAGGAATTAAGAAAAATAATTAATTCATTGATTCAACAAATATGTACTGCAGTGCCCACCATGTGTCAGACACTTCCATGTAGTGACAATACTGTGAAAACAAAACATGAATTCACTGATCACAGCTTGAGTTTGATTTTGCAAATGAAGCAATTTGTCCTTTAAGCTTTAAAGTCCTATTTCAAAATAAAAAGATGCCCGACTAGTAAGTGGTCGCTACGTGAAGAATTTTGAAGGAAATGTTGGCGGAAATTGGGGAAGAAAAGATAACTGGAGAGTTTACATTGTAATGGGTATGAAAGTGGAAGTAAGAGACAAGACAACACTGGGTGTAGATTATACAGATTCTTTTTGTAAAAAAAGCCCCCCCTCCCCCCGCCCAATGTTAGTTCCTATTATACTATCTTCCCTAGTCTACTGAACACCCATTCCTTACCTTTTTTTAAAATTCCCTCAGAAGTAGGCCTGACTTGTGGTGGTGCAGTGGATAAAGCAACGACCTGGGAACACTGAGGTTGCCAGTTCAAAACCCTGCACTGGTCTGGTTAAGGCACATATGGGAGTTGATGCTTCCAGCTCCTGCCCCTTTTCTCTGTCTCTCTCTCTCTCACTCTGTGTCTCCTCTCTAAAATGAATAAAATACAAAGAAAAAAAAAAAGATAATGCATGCATGAATGCAAACATTTAAAATAAATAAATAAATAATAAAATTCCCTCAGAGTTAGACTTTGCTGAGGTCATCAAAGTTACAGGCTAATGCTGTAGTAATACAATGTTATAGTAATTATATAAAAATATGGAAAATATATAGAAGTAATTAAAATATATTAAAATCAATTAAGGAAATTAAATAAAATTATGCTGTCTGGATAGGAAATAATATAGTGTGTACAAATATGATAAACAGACTCTGACTATCCAGAAGGGCCCAGTGAGTGTGTGTGTGAAGTTATACATAAGAAGTGGCTTAATGTAATAACTCTGTAAGTTAATATAAACAAGAAGCTTCCCTAGGAACACCTTTAAAGTGGCTTGATGTAACATTTCAGTAGATTAACAAAAAAAGGCTCCCTTCAAGGAAAAGGTACTAAAGCAAAGGGGCCCCCCTGCTGTGGTAGTCGCTCAGACTCCAACGTGAATGCAGACTGCCTCCATGCCACTCTGAGCTCTGACCAAAGACAGAGGAGAGGAGCATGCTGATGGAGCCCCCTTAAGCTGTACCCAGGCACACCAGAAGGATTTGTGAGTAATAAATTGCCTGTGTAATTCTTGCAACTAACTAGTGTGTTGGTTGTGTTTTTCCTGTGGTGGCAGTTAGTGTCGGCACTGATAAGTAGAATCCTCATAGCCGCCTCAAGAGTAGTCTCAAAGAGGCTGCCAGCCCTGCTAATAAGCAGGAGTGTCCCACTGCACGGGGAAGTTGAATTGGGGATGCCTGATCAATATAGAGCTTGGGCTCTACTGGGACAGCTAATGACCCCTGTTTGATTAATATTCTAAGACAGGGGTCCCCGAACTACGGGCAGCAGGCCGCATGCGGCCCCAAGGCCATTTATCCGGCCCCCCGCCACCCTTCTGGAAGGGGCACCTCTTTCATTGGTGGTCAGTGAGAGGAGCACAGGATGCATCCACACCCATAGTTCTCATTGAAATACTGGTCAGTTTGTTGATTTAAATTTACTTGTTCTTTATTTTAAATATTGTATTTGTTTCTGTTTTTTTTTTTTTAATTTTGTTTTAATTTTATTCATTTTAGAGAGGAGACACAGAGTGAGAGAGAGAGAGAGAGAGAGAAAGGGGGGAGGAGCTGGAAGCATCAATTCCCATGTGTGCCTTGACCAGACCAGTGCAGGGTTTTGAACTGGCGACCTCAGTGGTCCCAGGTCGATGCTTTATCCACTGCGCCATCACAGGTCAGAATTCTGTTTTGTTTTTTTACTATAAAATAAGATATGTGCAGTGTGCATAGGGATTTGTTCATAGTTTTTTTTATAGTCCGGCCCTCCAACGGTCTGAGGGACAATGAACTGGCCCCCTGTGTAAAAAGTTTGGCGACCCCTGTTCTAAGACAATATATTGATGCAAAAAGGGGAGGTGGGATGACAAAGAAGTAATATTAAACATTGAAGCAAAATAGAAATAGAGAAGTTTATGCCTGACTAGGCGGTGGTGCAGTGGATGGAGCATTGGACTGGGATGCGGAGGACCTGGGTTCAAGACCCCGAGGTTGCCAGCTTGAGCACAGGCCCATCTGGCTTGAGCAAAAGCTTGCCAGCCTGGACCCAGGATCACTGGCTCCAGCAAGGGGTTGCTCGGTCATGTGAGAAAGCAATCAATGAACAACTAAGGTGTTGCAACCACAGCGAAGGACTGATGATTGATACTTCTCACCTCTCTCCGTTCCTGTCTGTCTGACTCTCTCTCTGTTCCTGTAAAAAAAAAAAAAAAAAGAAAGAAATAGAGAAGGTTACATCTTTATCTAGTATATGACAGGAAGAGAGGAGGGCAAGTGGAATAATTGGACTCACCATATTCTCATCACAAATGGTTCCCTCAAATTGTTGACTGGCAATTTTACACAGAAGTCATCTCATGTCACCGGCTATTTTTTTGTAATTGAGTATGAAAGTGAAACAATCTAAATACACTTCAGTATACTTTATTTATACATAATAAATTTAAATAAAACTTTGTACATATCTGCTACAGATAAAGTGTCTGCATATAATTCATTGAAAAGTTCTTCACCTTCACAATCCGTCATGATTGAAACTTGGGTAATACAATACTATAATTGTGATAAAAACCTAAATATTAAGAAAAGTCACTTTTTTTATAATAAATCGAACACGACGAAGAAAGATTTTACAATATCCTTGATATGTATGTTCAAACTGCGAGCAGTTAGAAGATAGATAGTCCAAGTTTAGATAGCTCGACACTATGATTGCTTTTGTCTACCGTCCCTTCGATTTTGCGGTCTCATGCCTGGAGGAATGGGAAGAAAAGGAGTCCAAATGAGAATACAGAATGGTGTGCTGTGTTTTGAACTTCGACTCTCAGGATGAAGAGTCACAAATGTAATAATCCTATATTACCCTGAGTTTCAAAAGTTGAAATAGCTAATGCAAGTGCAAACATGAGCTAACTCGTGAGCGGTCAACAGTGTGTTACTAAGAGTTTGCTTTCACCTGACCAGGAGGTGATGCAGTGGATAGAGCATTGGACTGGGATGCGGAGGACCTGGGTTCGAGACCCCGAGGTCGCCAGCTTGAGCGCGGGCCCATCTGGCTTGAGCAAAAAGCTTGTCAGCTTGGACCCAAGGTCGCTGGCTCCAGCAAGGGGTTGCTCGGTCTGCTGAAGGCCCGCAGTCAAGGCACATGTGAGAAAGCAATCAATGAACAACTATGGTGTTGCAACGGCAACGAAAAACTAATGATTGATGCTTCTCACCTCTTTCTGTTCCTGTCTGTCTGTCCATATCTATCCCTGTAAAAAGAAAAAAAAAAGAGTTTGCCTTATTTTCTCCTTGTTGCATACGTTTAAAAGCTGCAAAGTATTTGTCAAAGGAACCCTAGTAACAAATAATGTTAGCCAGCCCTAGCCGGATAGCTTGGTTGGTTATAGTATAGTACTGATATGCAAGGATTGAGGGTTTGAGTCCCCATCAGAGCACATACAAGAAAAAGATAGATTTCTCTCTCACTTCTCCTCACCTCACCTCTCTAAAATCAATGAGTTAAAAAAATAGTGTTAGTTAAAGGATGTCTAAGACCTTTATTTTGTAGGAACTGTATAGTACATGTTCCTTCCTGGAGATTTTTCCAAGAGCCTCGCAAATTCTCGCTATGACCACCAGGGGGACATGGTGGCTCTAGATAAGCAGGAGCCTGAGAGTGGGGCTGTATTGTATTTACCGTTTTGAAGGGCAGGCTTATGGATGTTTTGCAAATTAATCTGGTTTACAACTTGAACTTTAAGAAATGAGTGTGAATTTAAAAAGAAATAGGGTGCAAATGCATAAGAATGATAATTAGTTCCACAGCCAGGTGGTATAATTCTTGACCGTAGAGCACAGTACTGTACTTTTGTCCAGCGTCACACTAGAAAGTAAAAGAAGTTGGTACATGATTTGCATGTGGGTAAATGTTTACCAGACAGAACAGGGGGCTGTGTAATACCTGTGCTTACTATATTTTAAATTCTATTCAAACTGGAATGATATTTTAGCATATTTGAAGACAGGAAACTAGTTTCAGTATTTAAGTAACTAGTTTCAGTATTAAGTAACTCCCACATTAATAAGAATTGTCATTGGATAGTAATCACTAATATATAGTTGTTAAGTGTTTAGTTACATGCCACTTGCTGTCCAAAATACATTAGCTAATGGAATACTCTCAACAATAGTCTCAAGTAAGTACTATTGGTATTTCTATTTTGCAGATGGAGAAACTGAGGCTTAGAGTGGTACTACAGGTCACATAATAGAATGATAAAGCCAGAATTTGAAGCCAGACTGTATGGCTCTAGAACCTGTAGTGCTAATCATTAGGCTCTGCTGCCCCATAACCAAACTGGGTCTGATCCTTTACATCCATGTATACAGAATATGAGTTTTTTAATACTGGTCTAACCCATTATTAACAGTTATTTTAGACAATAGAATAAAAATGTTAGAAATACATTTTCAAAATTTTAATTAGTTTAGGTTCCAGGACAACTATAAAGAAAGCTCAATCTGCAATATAACTCAGAATCAAGTTTATATCTTTAAAGCAAAGTCTCTTTAAACTGGTGACTCAGATGAGGTTTTATTTAGTCTTGCCAAAGATGAATATCATGCTGTGGCATCTTCCGTCTTCATGAAATAAAAATGTGACATATTGAGGGATGTGTCACTTTTGTTCTCCTTGGAATTTTTCATGTATCTGTAGCAGATTTCAGGAAACAGTTCCCACTTTTCTGTTTGGCATTAGCTATACTATATTGGAGTGCATTGCATGGTGTCACTTCATTCAAGCCTGATTCAAGAGAGCTTGCCCCAGTGAAGCATAGGAAGTATCATGTCAGGTGATATCTTTGTCTCCAGAGGTGGTGACATTTAGCAGATTTCATTTTGTACTGAATGTCTGGTAACCCCTCAACCTACCCTCCTGATAGGAGAATAAAGAAATGGAGAGTGACCCTGAAAGAAAAGTGAGGCAGCAATAAATTAAAATATAATGTCACTTTGAGCCAGACCAGGTGGTGGAGTAGTGGATAAAGTATTGGCCTGGGATGCTGAGGACCCAGGTTCGAAACCCGGAAGTTGCTGGCTTGTGCGCGGACTCAGCCAGCTTGAGTGTGGGGTTGCTGGCTTGAGCGTGAGATCATAAATATGACTCCATGGTTGCTGGCTTGAGCTCAAAGGTCGCTGGCTTGATGCCCAAGGTTGCTGGCTTGAGCAAGGGGTCATTGGCTTGGCTGCATCCTCCCCCCACCTCATCAAGGCACATATGAGAAAGCAATCAATTAACAACTAAGGTGCCGCAACTATTAGTTGATGCTTCTCATCTCTCTCCCTTCCTGTCTGTCCATCCCTGTTTGTACCTCCATCTTTCTCTCTCTCCCTCTCACTAAAAAAAAAAAAAAAATCACTTTGATTAGATAGAACATTTATATTCCAGTGATAATGCAATCTCATTGCACAGGGTAAAAATCAGTCATTTAATCTCACTCTGGGTTTTCATTCAGGTTTGGAAAACAATTGGCTATTGGCTAGGTCAAGGACCTGTATATGAAGTCCCCATTTGGGAAAGGGGGAGGACTGACAATAGCAAAGATTTGATATTTTGTTTTTCTTTTTAATGTTATTTAGAAAATTAAATTTAACAGGGTGACATTGATCAATAAGAGTACATAGGTTTCAGGTAAACATTTCTATAGCACTTTAACTGTTCATTATGTTGTATACTCATCAAAAGATTTGCTTTTTAAGATCCATTATCCTGTGGATAAAGCGTCGACCTGGGAACACTGAGGTCGCCAGTTCAAAACCCTGCACTGGTCTGGTCAAGGCACTTATGGGAGTTGATGCTTCCAGCTCCTCCCCCCTTTCTCTCTTTCTCTCTCTCTCACTCTGTGTCTCCTCTCTAAAATGAATAAAATAAAATTAAAAAAAAAAAAAAAGATCCATTATCCTGACCAGGCGGTGGCGCAGTGGATAGAGCATTGGCCTAGGATGCAGAGGACCCAGATTCGAGACCCCAAGGTTGGCAGCTTGAGCGTAGGCTCATCTGGCTTAAGCGTGGACTCACCAGCTTGAACGCAGGGTTGCCGCCTTGAGTGTGGGATCATGGATGTGACCCTTTGGTCACTGGCTTGAAGCCCAAAATTGCTGGCTTGAGCAGGGGATCACTGGCTTAGCTGCAGCTCCCCGGTCAAGGCACATATGAGAAAGCAATCAATGAACAACTAAGGAGCCACAGTTACAAGTTGATGCTTCTCATCTCTCACTTCCTGTTTTATCTGTCCCTCTCTCCTTTATCTCTCTCTTTCTCTCTCTTGCATGTGCACGCTAAAAAAAATAAAGACTTAAGGCTTTAGGAGACTTTTCTGAATTTTTTAGTTTAAAGGGCCAAAATTTTAATATATTCTTGATTAGCCTGATATGGTAAAAGGAGCCCTGAGCTAGGAGTTGAATGCAAACTTGAGTCTAGAAACACATAAAGGACCTTAGGTCATTTAAAGTCTAACTTTTGTTTAATAGATGAGTGTGGGAGACAGGCTGTAAGCTAACAATAAGTGATTTGTCCAAGGTTACACAAACAGCATTAGCTTCTGTTCTACAGCCTTCTTTTTTACTTGGTATGCTTTTTAGAAATCACCCACCTGAATTCAGATTAAATGTTCAGTTAGTACAGGACCTTTTTTAAATGCTTACTGACAACTCTGGCTAATATGCTCCTTTCTTCCTACCTCATTCTCCCTCCTTAGAGTACATGATTAGTGAAATTATGTCAGCTATCTTTTCCAGTTCATCCGGATTATGTGCTCTATGTGAGGGACTCTTGGTTTCTTTTTTTATTTTATTTTTTTAGCGAAAGAGACAGACGGACAGACAGGCGGGAAGGGAGAGAGATGAGAATCATCAATTCTTTATTGTGGCACCTTAGTTGTTCATCGATAGCTTTCTCATATGTGCCTTGATGGGGGTGGGGGGCTACAGCAGAGCTAGTGACCCCTTACTCAAGCCAGCAACCTTGGGCTTCAAGCCAGCAACTTGGGCTTAAGCCAGCGACCTTTGAGCTCAAGCCAGTGACCATTGGGTCATGTTTATGATCTTATGCTCAAGCCAGTGACCCCCACGCTCAAGTCGACAACCTCAGGGCTTCGAACCTGGGTCCTGTGAGTCCCAGGCTGATGCTGTATCCACTGGGCCACTGCCTGGTCAGGTGGTTGTAAGGTATTTCCCTGCCGAGGAAGAGAGTGTAGCCACCAAGTGTGGTTAAAGGTTTTATTTAGTACAGAGTGCTTCTCGGACAACACTCACCGGCCTGTAAGATGGAGGCCAGGAATATCGCACCGTGGGACCACGTGGAGCCAGATTTAAAGGGGTCCTAGGAGTCCTTCTGGGGTTCTTTGGGGTCGTCCAGCTGATATGACGTAGTGAAATCTCACTGGCTGACGGACCGTCGCTTTTTTCCCAAAGGATTTCTAGGAAGCCCCTCTTGGGGCGCTTAGTTGTATGGGCGGTCCTAGTCAAAGTTTCCAGGCCTGGGTTTCCCATGTGACCATCCCCCATTAGCCACCCCACAGTGGTTTCTTCTTCTTCTTTTTCTTTTAAGATTTTATTTATTGATTTTACAGAGAGAGGAGGACAGGGGAGTGAGAAGTACCAAATCATAGTTGCTTCACTTTGCTTGGGCATTGTTTGACCTGTTGCTTGTGCCAATGAAAAAAACTTCCAAACCTGTTAGAATTTTTTATGAGTTTCTTTGAGCCAACGTTGGGCAACTAAGTTTGTAAATGTATTTTTTAGATTTGCTGGTTTATATCTTGTACTGGCCTAGGCAGCGCCATATATATGTAGTCTGTAAAAGGCTGTGGTGCTTGTCCTCAGGGCAGCAGATTGCAAATTGTGTGTTGCCTTCCTGCTTGGGAAGGGCCATTGTACTGCTAATGTTTGCTGGAGAAGGGATTTTTTTTCCCCCAGCCTGGGTTTTGCAGGAAGAGAAGGAGTGCAGAGGTAGAACCAAAGCTGAGGAGTTTTGGGGGCTCCACTGAGGCTGGTGGGGGCCTTTGATTCCAGGAGGAACTGGAGACGATGTTTTAGGTTGTGGAACCAGAGAATGCGTCAGGGCTTTGGGAGCTCAGAATGAGAGGGAAGCGGTCTTCCCTGCCTGTTTGTTTGTCCGCCAGTACAAGACTTTAATAAATGAAATTGCCCACCATTTTTTGGCTCCACTTTTTCTTTACTGCCTGCCTGAATTCAATGAGAATCTGAATGGCCACAACGGCAGCAGCCACTGGCCATACACCCCTACATTTCAAAGGCATGTTTTAAGGTACATTATTGTAGATGCAAAAGGTAACAGACAGACTTCAAAGCAGACATTGGCCTTGTTCAGATAAAGAATAACTCCCTAGGACATGACTACCCACCATAAACTGCTTTTAGTTAAAAAGTTTCAATTTCAGTCCATCCTGTGTATTACTTAAGTCCCAGAGTCTTTTTTTTTTTTTTCAGAGACAGAAAGAGAGTCAGAGAGAGGGATAGATAGGGACAGACAGACAGGAACGGAGAGAGATGAGAAGCATCAATCATCAGTTTTTCATTGCGACGCCCTAGTTATTCATTGATTGCTTTCTCACATGTGCCCTGACCGCAGGCCTTCAGCAGACCAAGCAATTCCTTGCTGGAGCCAGCGACCCTGGGTCCAAGCTGGCGAGCTTTTGCTCAAGCCAGATGGGCCCACGCTCAAGTTGACGAGCTCGGGGTCTCGAACCTGGGTCCTCCGCATCCCAGTCTGACGCTCTATCCACTGCGCTACCGCCTGGTCAGGTGGGTCCCAGTGTCTTTAAGGACACCATGAAGGCTTTCCCTGGGCTTGTCAGGTTCAGCATGTGGCCCCTTTTTCATCCACACTTGTCATGTGTACCTTGACTGGGCAAGCCAAGGGTTTTGAACTGGCAATCTAGTGTTCCAAGAAGATGCTGTTCCAGTAGAGCCCGAGCTCTACGTCCATCAGGTGTTCCCAATTCAACTTCCCCACACAGCGGGACACTCCTGCTTAACAGCAGTCTGTTAGAGACTACTTTTGAGGTGGCTATGAGGAAATCTACTTATTGGTACCAAGACAACTGCCACTGGAGGAAAGACACAACCGACACACAAGTTAGTTGCAAGAATCACACAGGCAGTTTATTACTCACAAATTCTTATGGGGTGCCTGGGTACAGCCTAATGGGGCCCTGTCAGCCTGCTTCCCCCAGCTGTCCTTGGTCATAGGGTGTGGAGATAGGCCACATTCAATGTTGGAGTCTGGACGACTAACTGCAGGTGGGGGCCCCTCAGCTTTACCTATGCCTTCTAACAGGTGTTAATCTATGAGATTATCACATCAAGCCATTTTTTTGGAGTTCCTATCAGGGAGCCCTTTTCTATGTTAATTTACAGAATTGTCACATCAAGCCACTTTTTATCTACATATAACTTCACACACACACTAACTGGGCCCTGTGCAAAAGGCATAGTCTGCCTATCATATCTGTACATACTAGGTTAGTTCCCACTCAGAGAGTGCTCTATCTACTGTGCCACCACAGGACAGACCCTGCTAGTTTCTAAGATTCCACACCTATGCACACATCAGGAGAGAAAGTGCCCAGGTTACCTTTTAGGTGATGAGGATTTAAGTGCAGGCTAGTTAGGGAAGTAGTACAAGCATTGTCTCAATACCTTTAGAGCCAGACTTCTGAAAGAACAAGGATGGTGGCTCCTCTTTGGTCAGACCCCAGGAGGAACTGCTTATAGCTGCTGGTTATGACCTTTTCCTCATGTAGGGGCAGAAGCCATGGCCAGGCAGGTTCACACTGGATTTGGGCACACAGTAGAGAAACTGCAAAGCTAGAAATGGTGGGCCATTCTGTTTATCGGAGTCTTGCAATGGCGAATGAGCAAGCAGGCAGGGCAAACCACTTCTCTCTCTCTCTCTCTCTCAGGACTCACAAGCAAAACAGGGCAGGAGTAAAACCCCTTCTCCAGGAAACAGTAGCAAAAAATGGCCCCTTCCAATGGTGGCAGGCAATCCGCAATCTACAATCTGCCGCCCGGAGGGCAAGCACCTGCAGCCTTACACAGACTATACACACATGGTGCTCCCTGTGCTCATGCACCAGTCAGGCAAAGCACAAGCAAGCAAGCCTAACACACTTGTAACATACGTGTTTGCCCAACACCTCAGAAGTGGGCTTCTGATACTGCTGTCTGCATTGACTCTGCCCTTTCCCTAGCCCATTTTCTTTCTTTCTTTTTTTTTTTACAGGGACAGAGAGAGGGATAGATAGGGATAGACAGACAGGAACAGAGAGAGATGAGAAGCGTCAATCATTAGTTTTTTGTTGTTGTTGTTGCCGTTGCGACACCATAGTTGTTCACTGATTGCTTTCTCACACGTGCCTTGACCGCTGGCCTTCAGCAGACCGAGCAACCCCTTGCTGGAGCCAGCGACCTTGGGTCCAAGCTGATGAGCTTTTGCTCAAGCCAGATGGGCCCGTGCTCAAGCTGGCGAGCTCAGGGTCTCGAACCTGGGTCGTCCGCATCCCAGTCCGTCGCTCTATCCACTGCGCCACCGCCTGGTCAGGCCCTAGCCCATTTTCTTTACATCTGCTTCTCTAATTCTTTTTTTTTTAAGATTTTATTTATTGATTTTAGCGAGAGGAAAGAGAGAAAGGGGGGCAGGAGCAGGAAGCATCAACCCATAGTATCTGCCTCCTGCATGTGCCTTGACTGGGCAAGCCTGGGTTTCAAACTGGGGACCTCAGCTCAGTATTCCAGGTCGAAGCCTCATCCACTGCGCCACCACAGGTTAGGCACTGCTTCTCGAATTCTTCTATTGCAGTAGTTCCCAAACTCCAGTAGTGTCAGACTGGGAAGGTCTTTAAAGCATCCAACTCCTAGAGATTCAGATACTGAAGATCAGTGATGGGTCAAGGAATCTGCCTGTTTAACAACTTCCATACAGAATCCTGATGGGGGTGGGGTGGAGATTAGGACCACAACTTATACAGAAACACCCCAAGTATTATGGTATCTTCTGGTCTCAAAACGTTTTCATTACACCTCCCTATTTAAAAAATATATTTGAGCCCTGGCTGGATAGCTTGGTTGGTTAAAGCATTGTCCCAATATGCAAAAGTTGTGGGTTTGATCCCCGGTCAGGGCACATATAGGAACAAATCAGTGTTTCTGACTCTCTGTCTCTCTCCTTTCCTCTCTCTCTAAAATCAATAAATAAATTTAAAAATATATTTAAGCACATACCTCCATTATTTGTATATTTATGAATTATAAACTATATACAATTGACCTTGAACAATGTGAGGATTAGGGTGCTGAACCCTCCCCCACACCGGCAGTCACAAATCTGCATATAACTTTTGATTCCCTAGAAACTTAACTGCTAATAGCCTACTGTTGACTGGCAGCCCTACCAATAATTAAATAATCTGCTAATACATATTTTGTATGTTGTCTGTATTATATGCTATATTATTATAATAAAGTAAGCTAGAGAAAACAAAATGTTATTAAGAAAATCATAAGGGAGAGAAATACACTTATAGTATTTATTGAAAAAAAACATGTATAGGCCTTGTCCATGTAGCTCAGTTGGTTAGAGTGTCATGCCAATACTCTAAGGTTGCGGGTTTGATCCCCAGTCAGGGCACATATAAGAATCAGCGAACAAGGGGGTAAACATACAATACAGTGTACAGAGATGTGCTGTAGAATTGGACACCTGAAACATGTATCATTATGTTAACCAGTTGTCACCCCAATAAGTTCAATTAAAAAGAAATGAAATGAGATGTAAATGTGAAATACATACTAGATTTCAAAGCCATGGCATGAAAAAGAAATAAGCTAACTCACTAATAATTTTACATACTGAAATGGTAATATTTGACTATTGGATTAAATAAAATATATTATTAAATATTGGACTAACTAAAATTTATTGTTATACATTAAACAATACACTTACATACTTAATGTATTATCTAACACATTAAATAAATGTGTTATTAAAATTTTTTAAAGGAATAAACCAATGAATGCATAAATAAGTGGAACAAACAACAAATAGGTTTTCTCTCTCTTTTTCTTAAATAAATCAATAAATAAAACTTAAAAAAGCCTGACCTGTGGTGGCGCAGTGGATAAAGCGTCGACCTGGAAACACTGAGGTCGCCGGTTCGAAACCCTGGTCTTGCCTGGTCGAGGCACATAAGGGAGTTGATGCTTCCTGCTCCTCCCACCTTCTCTCTCTCTCTTCTCTGAAATGAATAAATTTAAAAAAAATTGAAAAAAAAAACCTTAAAAAAAAGAAAATGTACCAAAAAAATGTATAGGTGGACCCACACAGTTCAAACCGCTGTTGTTCAAGGGTCAATTGTATATTTATATAGTACTATTATTAAACATATAAAGAAATAGAAAATAAAAATGGGAAAGATAAATATAAGTGCATTTTAATATTTCCTTCCTGAACTCCAGTGTACCCCTTGGGCTGTGTGTACTGCCCTTGGTACTGTTTTGTGTGACTTAAATTGCACCTTCCTTATAAAGTGCCTTTATTGTGGGTTTGATTCCACAATGTTATTGGGGCACAGGAAGGCACAAGAAGATGCCAAGTTGTCTCAAGGATCAGCTCATAAGGCCTTTGGTTTAAGTGCCAATTTCTCATTTTATTCAACTAGCAGTTGAGGTTGGGGTGGTGACTCTGTGTGTTACATAATGTGAAACAACAATTTATCTGGAAGGAGCCCTATGACCCTGCAGAGGAAAGGGGCATTCTGTGAGCATGAGAGCGGCCATGGGTCTCAAGAACACCTCTCTTCCATCATAGAATTATGAACTGTTTCTGAGCCTGACAAAGAGCACAGAGGCTATGGAGGACCAGGCGGTGGCACAGTGGATAGAGTGTCGGACTGGGATGCGGAAGACCTAGGTTCGAGACCCCGAGGTCACCAGCTTGAGCGTGGGCTCATCTGGCTTGAGCAAAAGCTCACCAGCTTGGACCCAAGGTCGCTGGCTCCAGCAAGGGGTTGCTCGGTCTGCTGAAGGCCCGCGGTCAAGGCACATGTGAGAAAGCAATCAATGAACAACTATGGTGTCGTGATGGCAACGAAAAACTAATGATTGATGCTTCTCATCTCTCTCCGTTCCTGTCTGTCTGTCCCTATCTATCCTTCTCTCTGACTCTCTCTCTGTCCCTGTAAAAAAAAAAAAAAATTAGCTATTAAATTTGGAGGTGGGCTCCCTATATTCCTTTTCTCCAAGTAGTTTTCCTACCCCTACTTACGTTTTCAGCTGTCTTCTGTTGCCCTCAGGTATTTGAGTGCAAGTGTTATGTACTGTCAAAGGCCAGGGAGGGTAGAATGCTGTTTAGAGAGCTCTGCAGAGAAGAGAGGAACAGGGTACTTCTTGAATTCAGGGCAATTAGCAGCCATAAATATATGTCTTTTTCCTGATTGATAGGGATATATAAAAATAAGTTACTTAGAATTTTATTGTTTTTTACTAAGCTTTATACTATTGAACATCTCTAGGCTGGAAACATTCTTTCTGTCACTTTGCCTTTTTTCAGTTGGCATGTATGCTTACCATTTTTGAGTTCTGCTTTTTATGTTTAGCATTATCTTGTCTAAAGATATGCTTGTCAACTTGGTCCCATATACTTGTCATTTTCAATGCCTGTCTATATAATCTCATTCTTTCTTAAGATTCATAAGTTTAATCTTATGAATCTTACATGCTTCTACTTTTTTGCAGGGTACGAGGAGAGATTTACTGCATCTCTAAAATATCTCTGAAAATAGGTGCATTTCAGAACCTAGACCAGCATTTCCTTTTCTTCATTTTGAGGGTGCACGTAGGAAGCCATTGGACACACTAAGGCAGGGGCAGCATGTGGCCCCCTGAGGCCATTTATCCGGCCCCCGCCGCACTTCATTGGTGGTCAGTGAGAGGAGCACAGGATGCATCCGCACCTATAGTTCCCATTGAAATTCTGGTCAGTTTGTTGATTTAAATTTATTTATTATGTATTTATTTATTTTTTACAGACACAGAGAGAGAGTCAGAGAGAGGGATAGATAGGGACAGACAGGAATGGAGAGAGGTGAGAATCATCAATCATTAGTTTTTCGCTGCTGTTGCACACCTTAGTTGTTCATTGATTGCTTTCTCACATGTGCCTTGACCACGGGCCTTCAGCAGACTGAACCACCCATTGCTGGAGCCAGCGACCTTGGGTCCAAGCTGGCGAGCTTTTGCTCAAGCCAGATGGGCCCGCACTCAAGCTGGCGAGCTCAGGGTCTCGAACCTGGGTCTTCCACATCCCAGTCTGACGATCTATCCACAGCGTCACCACCTGGTCAGGCTGTTGATTTAAATTTACTTGTTCTTTATTTTAAATATTGTATTTGTTCCTGTTTTGTTTTTTTACTTTAAAATAAGATATGTGCAGTGTGCATAGGGATTTGTTCATAGTTTGTTTTATAATCCGGCCCTCCAACGGTCTGAGGGACAGTGAACTGGCCCCCTGTATAAAAAGTTTGGGGACCCTGCACTAAGGTATTGAATTCTCTTTCCATGTCCTTGGGTCTGGCTGGGTTACTTGATGGGAAATCTTAGCAAGAGATCTCAGACACCAAACTAGGGGAAAGAAATTAAACTTACAGAGTGCTTGATAGTTCCAAAGTGTCACTTAGGTTCTGTCTATTACTGTGGTGTTCAAAATGTAGACATAGTTCGTGCTGTGATTAAAGTGACTTTCTCTGTTAGCTACTGTAAGATAGAGTGTTGGGGTAGAGCCAGTTCATCATTTGGGGTGTAATGATTAGCTAAAGCTATTTTTCTCTAAAGGGTCAGTTATTTCTCTTGTTTTTCTCCAAAACTTTAGCTTTTGCAAGAAGGAGCCATAAATTTTGTGATATAGCTGCCTCCTTATCTGTCTTGGGAGTTAGAGACTGCACGTATAAGACAATGTATGTACCTTTGCATAATGAGTTGAGTTTTATAAATCATAAATCTTCACTTAACATGCAGGCGGTGTTAGGTGCCAGGTTTAGAAAAACAAGTAGTTGCCACGTTCATGAATGTCATAAATCATTCATGCTAAGGTAGCCCAGAATCATGCTGCCCTCTGAGGGAGACCAATTTCAAGGTGGTTGTTAAACACAAAAACGTGAGTCCTTAATGATTATTTTTTGAAATCAAATGCACTTTTTATTTAAAAACTTAAACCAGATTACCTTTCTGTTTTTAGTTGAAGTCAGTTTTCTAGGACCCTCTCTTCACCTTCAAAGAATCCACCAACAGTAATATTTTTTCTTCCCTGATCCCTGCATTCTATCAGAAATCTATCACAAAATATATAACATTTGCAATCCAGATTTTAATGTGCAAAAAAGGAGATTCAGATGTTTCAATAAATCTTGAGGCACAATATTAAAAAAAAACTCTTTGAAGTTTGGAGGGGTGTTTTCTTCTTGTGCCATTATTTTACATGGATTTACCATGGATAGTAGGCAAGCACAACCTCTTTCACACTGTCTGTATCTTCAGGGCCAAAGAAGGGCAAGGGGTAGGTCCTGAAGGGAAGTGATTCCCTGGGACAGAAAGCTGTGCAGTGTGATGTACCCCTTTAAGTTCCAAGGCTATATCTAAACTTCTGGAATATGGATATTAAACTGAATTGTCTATGCTGGCTGGGTCGCTCAGTTGGTTAGAACGTCATTCCAATATACCAACATTGCAGGTTCAATGCCCGTTCAGGGCACATATAAGAATGAATCAATAAAGGCATAAAAAAGTATAACAGCAAATCAGTGCCCCCCTATCTTTCTCTCTCCCTTCCTCTCTCTCTCTTTCTCTCTCTCTCTCTCTCTCCCTCCCTGCCTTCTCTCTAAAATGAATAAATAAAAACTTTAAATTTTTTTGGTTAAAAAATTTTTTATTTACTTATTTATTTTTATTTGTCAGTTACAGTTGACATTCAATATAATATTAGTTTCAGGTGTACAGCATAGTGGTTAAACATTTATATAATTTATGAAGTGATCCCCCCAGTAAGTCTAGTACCCACCTGACACCCTACATAGTTATTACAATATTACTATTATCCCTGTGCTGTACTTTATGTCCCTATGACTTTTTTTTTCTTTCTTTTTTTCTTTTTTCAGAGACAGAGAGAGTGTCAGAGAGAGGAATAGATAGGGCCAGACAGACAGGAACGGAGAGAGGTGAGAAGCATCAATCATTAGTTTTCGCTGCCGTTGCGACACCATAGTTGTTCATTGATTGCTTTCTCACATGTGCCTTGACCGCTGGCCTTCAGCAGACCGAGCAACCCCTTGCTGGAGCCAGCGACCTTGGGTCCAAGCTGGCGAGCTTCTGCTCAAGTCAGATGGGTCCACGCTCAAGCTGGTGAGCTCGGGGTCTCGAACCTGGGTCTTCTGCATCCCAGTCTGACGCTTTATCCACTGCGCCACCGCCCAGTCAGGCCCCTATG
The DNA here is from genome assembly GCA_037038555.1 of Rhynchonycteris naso. Taxonomy (NCBI): domain Eukaryota; kingdom Metazoa; phylum Chordata; class Mammalia; order Chiroptera; family Emballonuridae; genus Rhynchonycteris; species Rhynchonycteris naso. The sequence continues at coordinate 100,126,583 of CM073003.1, forward strand.
ACTATTTTGTTACTATCAATTTATACATCTTTTCTTTTTTCCTTTTTTTCTTTCTTCTTCTTCTTCTTTTTTATTTTAATAAGAGAGAGACAGACAGACAGGAAGGGAGGGAGATGAGAAGCATCAACTCATAGTTGCAACACCTTAGTTGTTCATTGATTGCTTTCTCGTATGTGCCTTGACCAGGGGGATCCAGCCAAGCCAGTGACCCCTTGGGCTCAATCCAGAGACCTTGATCTTCAAGCCAGCAACCTCTGGGCTCAAGCCAGCCACCATGGGGTCATGTCTATGATGCCACGCTTAAGCCAGCAACACCATGGTCAAGCCGGATGAGCCCACACTCAAGTTGGAGAACTCAGGGTTTCAAACCTGGGACCTCAGCGTCCCAGGTTGACGCTCTATCTACTGTGCCACCACCTGGTCAAGCCAATTTGTACTTTTTATTTATTTTTATTTATTTATTTAATTTTTATTTTTTATTCATTTTAGAGAGGAGACACAGAGTGAGAGAGGGAGAGAGAGGGAGAAAGAGAGAAAGGGGGGAGGAGCTGGAAGCTCAACTCCATATGTGCCTTGACCAGACCAGTGCAGGGTTTTGAACTGGCGACCTCAGTGTTCCCAGGTCGACACTTTATCCACTGCGCCACCACAGGTCAGGCCCAATTTGTACTTTTTAATGCCTTGACCTTTTTCATCCGCCCCACCCCCATTTGGCAACCATTAATCTGTTCTCCATGGCTATAAATCTGTTTTATTTTTTCGTATTGGTCTTTAGATTCCACATATAACCTAACCAGGTGGTGCCACAGTGGATAGAGCGTCGGATTGGGATGCGGAAGGACCCAGGTTCAAAACCCCGAGGTCGCCAGCTTGAGTGCAGGCTCATCTGGTTTGAGCAAAGCTCACCAGCTTGGACCCAAGGTCTCTGGCTCAAGCAAGGGGTTACTCGGTCTGCTGAAGGCCTGCGGTCAAGGCACATATGAGAAAGCAATCAATGAACAACTAAGGTATCGCAACGAAAAACTGATGATTGATGCTTCTCACCTCTCTCTGTTCCTGCTGTCTGTCCCTATCTATCCCACTCTCTGACTCTCTTTCTGTCTCTGAAAAAAAAAAAAAGATTCTACATATAAGTGAAATCATATGGCATTTATCTTTCTCTGACTTATTTCACTTACTGTATCCTCTAGGTTCATCCATGTTATCACAAATGGTAAGGTTTCATTCTTTTTTATGATCAAGTGATATTCCATTGTATTATGTACCACCACTTTTTTACTCACTCGTCTATTGATAGGCACTTGGATCGATTCCATATCTTGGCTATAATAAATAATGCTGCAATGAGAATAGGGGTGCATATATATTTTCAAATTAGTGTTTTAAAAAATCTGTTATTTCCTGATTTTAGAGAAAAAAGAAGGGAGAAAGAGAGAAACTGCAATTTATTGTTCCACTTAATTGTTCATTCATTGGTTGATTCTTTTTTATTTCTAAAGATTTTATTTACTGATTTTACAGAGAGAGGAGAGGGTCGAGGGAGCGAGAAGTATCAATTCATAGTTGTTTCACTTTAGTTGTTCTTTGATTATTTGTGGTATGTGCTTTGACCAGGCAAGCCTAGGGTTTCAAACTGGTGCCCAGTGCTCGCGGTCGACACTATCCACTGTACCACCGCAGACCAGATTCATTGGTTGATTCTTGTATGTACCCTGACCAGGGATTGAACCCGCAATCTTAGTGTGTTGGGACAATTCTCTAACCAAATGAGCTACCAGTCACTGGCTTTAGCCCAAAGGTCTCTGGCTTTAACCCAAAGGTTGCTGGCTTGAGCAAGGGGTCATTCTCTCTGCTGTAGCCCCCTGGTCAAGGCACATATGAGAAAGCAATCAGTGAACAACTAAGGAGGTGCAACGAAGAATTGATGCTTCTCTTCTTTCTCCCTTCCTATCTGTCCCTCCCTCTCTCTGTCACACACAAAAAAGAGACATTGATTTGTTGTTCCACTTATTTATGCATTCATTGTTGATTTCTGTATGTGCCCTGAGTGGAGATCAAACCCACAACCTTGGCCTGTTGGGACAACACTCTAACCAACTGAGCTAATGGCCAAGGCTGATGAGCTTTGTGATTTAATTAAGCTTGGTGAAAATACTAGGTTGTTTATTTCTTCAACTTTTTTTTCATCCCTCTCCTGCTGCTCTACTGTAAACTCACTGTTTGTGCCTACACGAATTGTGTATACTTTACCCACTGCCTGGAATGTTCTTTTTTTTCTTATCCAAATGTTGAGCTCCTACTCATCCTGTAAAACCCACTTAATTCTTACCTACTCTGAAAAGCCTTCTCTGGGTTCCTGAGGTAGAGCTTGTCACTTGGTCCCCTGTGCTTCTAGAACATTTATCCACAGTTCTGCTATGACACACACAAGGTGGTTTATTTGTCAGCTTCTTCATCCCTTCCACTCAATTGTGAGCACATCAAGGACAGGACCAGCTTTATTAATCTTGGTATTGCTAGTGACATGTTGAAGCTCAGTGACTGAATATTATTATTTTTTTACCCTGTATACCTGAGCACTAACATATAGCCTTGGGAGAGAACAAAGCTTTTTAAAGTTGTACTTCATCATAATTTATGGATGCTAAGACTAACATATAAAGCATTTACTTGAGTCCCCTATAGCGATGCCTAAGGGTAGAGAGTGACAGGAAAGAGAAACTTCCTGCATTCTCAATGTGTCCTGGGTTTTTTTCATAGATTCTGGGCGGATTAAGACATGTTCTTAATTGCTACATAATTATCTCTAGGACTTTATGTCTTTGTCTTCTCATTGCAATCATTCTAGGTGTCATACTCTCACTCTTGAACTATAGCAATTATAGCAGGTATGACTTGCAGCTTATAAGTTCATGTATCTGGGAAGTATCACATATATTTATAATCTTAAATAAAGGTAAATATAATTATATGCTTCTATCCAATGACAGGTGGGAAATTTAACCTCACTTTTTTCTCTTCTATAGACTTGAATTTCTATTTTGCTAGGAGATGAGAAGAGGTTTTGAATTGCTGCTTATTGCTGAGATGCTGTTTGGTTATTTGCACCATCCCTTCCAGTCCACGTTCTGACTGCCTGTCCTTCCTCCGTACCTCTTTTGAGAGGCTGTGAATCCTGTGATCTAGGTTATTGTCTCCTAGCTGCTTTATACAGCCAGTCTTCTCTAGGATTGTGTTCCCTCTACAGGTGCTGCCAGAGAGCAAGGCCTGTTCTAGGTCCTACGAACTCATCTTATCTGCACCCCGGGAGGGGTCTCTTGTCTGCTCAGAGCACTTCTGTGCATCACGCTGCTCAGAGGCTGGTTTCCTCAAGCTCTAGCTTCTATTGTCCTCTTTTACTGTAGACTTGATGGCTTTTTAAATTGCAGTCACTCTACCAAAACTTACTTTCTTTTCCTTAAATTCCATAAGAGGTTAAGGGAAATAGCTCTGTTCCAGTTCTTTCAGGGGGGAAAAAAAAAAAGGAGAGAGAGAAGCAAAATTTAAAAGTTATCAAATCCTGCCATATGCTGATTTCCTAACTGACTTCCTTGCCTTCTTCCCCCCCCTTCTTCATTCAAATTATTTTGCACATTTCAATCAGCATAGTTATTTTAAAACTCCTGCCCAGAAACTCTCCATGGTTTCTCGCTGTTTTCATAATAAAATCAAAGCTCCAAGTGCCGTTGTCTACCATTAGTACTTTTCATGATTTTCTTTACTTTTCAAATCTGATTTCCCATTACTTCTTTATTGGAAGTCCCTGGTCTAGCCTGGTTTCTCTCCCACTTTCCCCCAACGCTTTCCCACCTCCTTGCCACACCTGACTCCAGTGTGTCTCCCAGATCAAGTGCCAGCTCCTTCAGAGAGCTTGGGGGTTAGCCCATTCCACAGTGATAGTCCTTCATAAAGCCTTGCTCTTGGCTGCTCTACCTATGCAGGAGCCTTCTCTGTTCCACTCCTTCACTTCCCTTTCAATTTCAACTAAAATAAAACACACCTAGTTCTTCTCTCTACATCTGTTGATATCTGAGGTTATGGTTTATCCTCTGGTGCATGTTTCTATCTCCTTATCTATATTTGTGAGCCTCTCAAATTCAGAGACCTCCACTTTCTTGTATCCTGAGCCACCACGGGGATCTTCACAGTGTGGGTGGGGGGGTGCTTACTAAATTCTAATTAAAAATGATAATGATGCCTGACCAGGCGGTGGCGCAGTGGATGGAGTGTTGGACTGGGATGCAGAGAACCCAGGTTCGAGACCCCGAGGTCGCCGGCTTGAGCACGGGCTTATCTGGTTTGAGCGAAGCTCACCATCTTGGACCCAAGGTCACTGGGTTGAGTAAGGGGTTACTAGGTCTGCTGAAGGCCCGCAGTCAAGGCACATGTGAGAAGGCAATCAATGAACAACTAAGGTGCCACAACGAAAAACTAATGACTGATGCTTCTCATCTCTCTCCATTCCTGTCTGTCCCTATCTATCATTCTCTCTGACTCTCTCTCTGTCTCTGTAAAAAGGAAAAAAAAAAAAAAGATAATGACATGGACATGGGACCCTTCCTGAGCACACACAGCTCTACCATACAATGAGAAGCAGGGGAATAAGGGAACAGGGTCCAGGTTTCATTACTGACATAATCATAAAGGAGTAGCCTCTTTGTCCTCCCTCTAGCATGAGAAGAAGCACCTGCCCTAACAGTGATGACCAAACTCTACTATCAGATAAATGGCCCAGGCTCCTCTGGCGTTGGGCATTCTGGTCCTTTGGCTTCTTCACAGGCTGCCTAGAGAAACAACAAGTAACTCTATCATGGATGCAAACTAGCCAAGCCCTCTTAAATAAACTAACCTTTCTGACACCTGTTCAGACTGATTCTCCCAAAAACAAAAAAGCTATGTTTGCTGTCTGCATCTCCTTGGCCAATTCTATGAAGGTGTCTTTACACAAATAAGCAGGCTGATTAGTCAGAAAGTTCCAACTCATAATCTGGAGATGGAGGAATGGGATCAAGAACCCTCCTGCCTCAGCCCTTGGGGCTCTATGGGTACTTCATTTTGCTCCGTTACACCAGCCTTTAGTGACCCCATGCCAAGCCCTGTCTGGCCTTCATTTGTATTGATCCACTGATAAGAAACCGGCAGAAGGCTGATTCCTTTATGTTGCTTCAATCCTTTGAATATTTGACCCTATAATTTTCACTTGCTTTTTTTTTTCCTTCTTCTTTTATTCATTATAGAGAGGAGACAGAGTGAGAGAGAGAGAAAGGGGGGAGGAGCTGGAAGCATCAACTCCCATATGTGCCTTGACCAGACCAGTGCAGGGTTTTGAACTGGCGACCTCAGTATTCCCAGGTCGACGCTTTATCCACTGCGCCACCACAGGTCAGGCTTTACTTGCTTTTAACATTTAAAATTCCCCAGCTTCCTGCAGATCCCTGTAGCCTCCTCAGCTTGGCCTCTTTCCCACTTGATAGATTCATATCAGCCACACAGGCCGTCTTTTAGTTCCTTGGATGTGTTGCTTTTGCCTTTCCACATGCCCTTCCTTCCTCCTAGATCACTGTACTCCCCATCAGCCATTGTCGAGCCCTATTTCTGGTCCCAATTATTTTTTTATATTTTGTAAACTTTCTATCATGAACATGAAGTTACTTTTTAAAAAACTATTTTATTAATTGATTTTGAGAGAGAGAGAGAGCAAGGGCAAGAAGCATCAAGTAGTTACCTCACCTTAGTTGTTCACTGTTTGTTCCTCTCATGTGCCTGACCAGGTAAGCCTGGAGTTTCGAACTGATGACCTCAGTGCTCCAGGTTGACGCTCTATCCACTGAGCCACCACAGGACAGGTTCCAGTCCCTATTTAAATATCACTTACGTTAGGCAAGCTTCTCTAACCCCCCTAGATTAGATTCCTTAAAAGTTTTTTTCCCATTGGTTTGAGAGAGAAAGAGAGTGAGAGAACTTGTCCCATTTAGTTGTTCCTTCCACTTAGTTGTGCTTTATTGGTAGCTTCTCATATGTGCCCTAACTGCGGATTGAACCCACTAGGTCGGCGCACCGGGACAATGCTTTATCTACTGAGCTACCTGGCCAGGGCTGAAACTACATTTTAGTAAAATTTTGTTTAGTGTTTATCTTTCCAGTGTTTTGAAAGCTCCACATGTACAGGGACTCTGTCTATTCTGTTCAAAATTTTATTGCCAGAACCTAGTCCTGTGCCTGACACCTAGTAGCTGTTCAGTAAACATTCACTGACTGGCTGATTCTTCTTCCCCTCTCAATCATGCATTCCCCATGCTGTTCATCCATGTATTGGTTTACTGCTGTTTTTCTGCTATTTATACATTTATGCTTGTCTGTTTAATGTTAGCTGTCTTACGCTGCACTTTATTGGAGGGCAGAGAATCCATGTATATAATTTTCTTTGTATAGTGCTTTTTATGTGGATATAGGTGAGTGTATCTCCTAAGGAGGTAAGATAGAAAAGATAGCAGTGATACCATTGAAGAGATTCTGTAATTCTATGGGGGTGACTTCTGACTTCCTGTGTTATCCCTGAGGATGGTCAAGGTGCAAGGGGCAGGGTGCAGGCTACTACTGTGACAGCACAGGAGGCTTTAGGACATTGTTTAAAGTAACTTTACTCAGAACTATGGTACATACTTTCAGGGTAACAGAGGGAGGGAAGAATGCTATGGGAAATTGAAAAGAAAAGGAAGTGGACAGAGCTTGGATCCAAAGGCCTCATTTTCCACAAGGACCTTAGAGTGCTGTTAAGTGAAGAACATTTAGCTCTAATAGCAGCTCTACTTGTTATGACCCCTTTGTTGGTGGTTTTATTACTTTTAAAATAAAGGTTGAGGAACAACTTTTACAATTGTAACTGGAAAATGACAAGCAGGACTCTGGGAGTAGTCATAAAAGATACTTTGTTTTTGGCTCCCACTGTTCCTTAAACGCGCTCAGTAGTGATGGTCCTAACTCTGCTTCTGCAGAAATGTTTTTGTTACAGGTATTAAGAAGCCCTGCTGTGCCTGACCAGGTAGTAGTGCAGTAGATAGAGTGTCAACCTGGGATGCTGAGGACCCAGGTTCAAAACTCCAAGGTTGCCAGCTTGAGCATGGGCTCACCAGCTTGAGTGTGGCATCGCCAGCTTGAGTGTGGGATCATAGATATGACCCCATGGTCGCTGGCTTGAGCCCAAGGTCGCTGGCTTGAGCAAAGGGTCATTGGTTCAACTGGAGTCCCCTGGTCAAGGCACGTATGAGAAAGCAATCAATGAACAACTAAGGTGCCACAACTCTGAGTTGATGCTTCTCCTCTCTCTCCTTACCTGTCTTGTGTGTTCCTATCTGTCTCTGTCTGTCTCTCTCTGTCTCAAAAAAAAAAAAAAAAAAAGCCCTGAGTCACTTTTCTTTTCTTTTTTTTTGTGCATACCAGAGGAAAGGACAGACAGGGACTGAACACCTCTCACCAAATAAATCCTTTCCAAAAACTTTGTCTAATATCCGCCAGCTTCTTTTTTCCCTTGATAATGAGTGAAGGTTTTAGAGTTTTATCATTGTTTTTCAACTGGTTTCTATGAAAATTTACATCTTTGCTGGCACCGCAAAGTATGATATGGATACTACAAACTGGAGCCTGTCAACTTCCAAATAAAACCATGTAGTTACTGCACTTAAACAGGGATTTTAGAAACCAAGTAATTTCTGAGTAAGGGTTAGGTAATATTATCTCCAACTCTCTTCTGTTGAAGAAGCTTGATTGTCCTCACCTGTAAAATACACCTCCATCTGCCTGACCTGTGGTGGCGCAGTGGATAGAGTCAACCTGGAACGCTGAGGTCGCCAGTTGGAAACCCTGCACTGGTCTGGTCAAGGCACATATGGGAGTTGATGCTTCCTGCTCCTCCCCCCTTTCTCTCTCTCTCTCTCTGTCTCTCACTCTCATTCTCTCTCTAAAATGAATAAATAAACAAAAATAAAATGCACCTCCATCCTTTCTTTGCCTCAGTAAAGATAGAGAAATAAGAAATTGTGAGCATAAAATGACTCTGGGTGGACTACAGGCCCTGCGGAATAGTTAAATAATCTGCAGAGTAATCATAATCATTTTTCATAAAGAGGAGAAGTAGAGATGAAGGGCTTAATGAAAAGACAAGAAAATGCCCAATTCATCACCCCATCCTAACCCCCCCCAACCCTGCCCTGTTTGGAGCTGTATCCTTGCTATATGCAGGTCCCTGTTATAGCCCTAAAAGCAATGCTTGCTTAGAACAGGGCCAGCTCCTATTAAATCACTATTCCTTGGCTCTGTGTTTTCCAGCTGTATTTGTGTCTGTGTCTGTGGGTTTAAGGTATGAGGTGGTAGATATCATCAGTTTTGACAAAATGGCTGAATATCTTTACTCTATCATGATGAAAAGCCATCTTGGTCTCCAGGTTCAGCCAGAGCCTGCCTGCCTGCCTTGTAAGGAATTCAAAGGCTGCAAGCCAGAGCTGCTGGCAAGCCAGCAGATGGAGTAGCAGTCCTTCTTTCTCTGTGTGCCTCTGGGCCCACGGGGCTGGTGTGCTGCATGATGTTGGGCCCAGCCTGTGGCCAGAGGGGACAAGGAAATGAATACAAATGATTGCATCTTGTCACCATAACTGCTGTCCTGTCTGAGGAGGAGTTTGGTAGGATATGATCCCAGGAAAGTTGTTTTCCTGTGCCTCCCTGGAGTTACTGCAGAGGCAATTGTAAGGAGGGAGTGCTTGTGCGCCTTACAGAACTGGGAAGCGGGAGAAGACGAGGACATAGAGATGACAGAATCAAGTCCCGGGTGAAGGGGTATACGACCCCTCACCCCGATGAACCTCAAGGGAGACAGAACTACAAGCAGTGGCTCTGGATGGGAAAGGGGAGTCTGTCTTAATGGGAAAATTTGGACAACAAAGCTGAATTACCACCTATCTGCCCAACTCACTCTTGTCCGAACTGCAGGCACTGGGGACTCTCTTACTAAAATATGTAGATTAATTAAGAAATTTACTTTGAGGCCAGTAGTAGAATTTGGGCTTCCCTGAGATTACTTCTATTTTCTTTTAAAAATTTTTTATTTATTGACTGATTTCTAAGATAGAGGAAGGGGCGGGGGGAGAGAAACATTGATTTGTTTCACTTATTTATGCATTCATTGGTTGCTTCTTACATGTGCCCTGGCTGGGGATGGGGGACTGAACCCACAACCTTGGCGTAATGGGATGACACTCTAACCAACTGAACTACCTAGCCAGGGCAAGATTACTTCTATTTTCTAAGAAGTAGCTGGATATATGGCAGCTCTTAATAAGTAATGGAGATATGACTGGTATTCTCACTGAGAATTCTCTTCTACTCTCCCAGGCCTACAAGACCCCCTTCTGTGAAATGGAGAGTCCTCCATGCCTCCTCCCGTAAGAATGGAAAGGGGCTTCAAAATAAAGGATAAGCAGTGGAGGGAGTCCTACTTTCTGAGGGCAGGGCCTGTGAACCTTCCCCACCCCCACCTCCCACCAACTTCCTCTCTCTAAAGAACCCAGATCCAGAAGTAGGGGTGGACTGGGGGATGCAGCAGGGTAGCACCATAACCCAACGTCTGCCCACTGCAGGCTGTCCAGGAAGCCCGAGGTGGCCCCCGGCTGCCCTTTGCTCGGTCCTAAAGTGAGGGGTTGTGCTTGGGTTCTTCACTGCAGAGCAGACAGCGCAGACTGCTCTTCGTTGGGAACCCAGAGGTATCTGGCAAGTCTCCTGGTACATGCCTCCGGGGAGCCCAGAGCTCTTTGAAGAAAAGAAAAGGTTCTAGGAACAAGGAAGCTGCTGCTCTTGATGGAAAGGTCGGGAGGGAAGAAAAGTGAGACTAACAAGGGCTGAAGAGAACTGTCTGTGGCTGACGAGAATATTAATGGCTCTGCTCCTGAGCTTCAAAGCCTGAGCTGGATAGGCTCACACTCAGATGCCTCCCGCCTCTGCCTCTGCTCTAACCTGCAGAATACTCACTGATGACTGTTGCTTGCAAATAGTCACAGCCTGACTTTTCCAGGGCAAGAAGCATACCTGCTGAGACTGAGAAAAATGAAACTATTGGCAGATCCTGGTCTGGCTCAGCTAGTTAGGGTTTAACTGTCTCTTCTGCATCAGTTAATAAATAGACTTTCAGAAGAATTTGGGTGCAAGGGAAATGGCTCTCAATTCAACAAATCTGGCTAGCGCTTGTCTCTTTTTACTGTTTACAAAATGGTAGCTCCTATGGACTAAATTGTGTCCCCCTAAAATTTATATGTAAAAGCCCTAACCCCCAAATATGGTAATATTTGGAGAAGGGCCTTTGGGAAGTAATTAGGTTTAGATGACGTTATGAGGGTGGGACTGTCATGATGGAATTAGTGCCCTTATAAGGAAGAGACACCAGAGGGCTTGCTGTCAACCCTCACCCATCTCCCCTACCCCCTGTGAGCACACAGCAAGAAGGCAGCAGTTCCGCAAGCCAGAAGGAAAGCCCTTGCAAGAACTCAGCCACTCTGGCACCTTGACCCCAGACTTCCAACCTCCAGAACTATGAGAATATAAGTGTAAGCCACTCAGTCTATGGTATTTTGTGACAACCTGAGCTGACTAATACAGTAGCTCTAGTGGATGCTGTTGGTAGCTGGCCCAAATCCTGCTTCCACATCAATGTATCCATCTCTCTAGCTGCTCTATTGGGTACCAGTGGCTCACAGATGCCTGCCCTTCTCCATAAAATTGCTTCTGTTGGATGGAAGACCCCTCTGTACCTCCCTACATCTTTTAGCCAAGAGGGTACAAAGACCAATTCTTCTGGAGTTATTTAGGCTTCTAAGTCCCCCTGTGGGATCAGGCTAAAGAAAGAAACAAAGCTGCGACCACATTCTTCTGTCCTACCACTTCCTGCTTCCTTCGTTTTCTTTCTCCTGACACACACCTCAATAAATCATGTGACCTGAATTTTGTCTCAGGCTCTGCTTCTGGGGAACCCAACCTAAGAGAGCACTTCTCCCGAGTGATAGAGTATTGAGCAACCCAAATGTCTGTCTAGTACCTTGTGAGTATAGCCTTGATGCTTAATGCCCAATGATAATGAATATTAGGAACAACATCCTCTATTTCTGTGTCCAGAAAGTGTAGAGGCATAAAGGTCCACCAAGAAAGAGATTGAGGATGTGTTTTAACAATAGACGGTTCCTTCATCAGGCACCTGGTGAACAGCTGTGCTTTCCTCGCATCAAGGGCTTAAATAGCCTTGTTAGCAGAGAGCCACAGGCCGAGGTTCCATGGGCGTACCCAAATATGAAAGCATCTTGACTGCAAGAACCTTTGAGCCATGGCTGGGCAGCAGAGTCAATCAGGCAGGTCTGTACTCTGATTTGGTAGCTCACCAGCTTCCACAGTCCCCTGGGCAGGGGCCAGAGTTCCCTGAAAGGAGAAGCCCATCACCTTCCCAGGACCCGCCTGCTCTGATGGGGGCTTCAGGTCCTCAGGTCCTGTCATCCCTCTGCTGTGTTTTGCTCAGCTTATTGCCTTCTTCATGATTCTATTTTGTTCTTGGGAGATTCTTTTTCACTCTTTTTGTGATAGTTTCCTATGATTTCCTTCCTTTTTTTCTATTGCCTGCTTCCCGCTCTCAGATTTATATCATCAGAACCTATAAGATTTGGGGCTGATTCCGACTTGGGAAGATGAAGGTCGATTCTTACATTCTCCCAAGAAAGCTGCCACAAGACAGTTCCTTACTGCTTCTGGTTACCTCTTTGAGTTTAACTGCCTTTCCACTAGTGATGAAGATAGGAAGGAACGGAGCAGGCAATGGGGCAGAGAACTCCCCCCTGACATGCCGCTGGGTCCTGGCATGCCACGGACATACCTTGACCCATCTATTTTGATAATGACCCCAGGAACAATTTAGGAAAGAGCATAGTAAATGCTTATCTAGATGCTCCCAAAGATTTAGGGACATGCCTCAAATATCCCTAAACTCTTTAGCAATTATTTTGTTGACTTGCTATTTTTTAGAATGAGAGTGGCTCCTAATCCTTGTTCTCAAAAGCTCTGGGATCTTGTGTTTAGATCTAAAGGTGAAAAAGGGAAATTTAGACAACTTGACCCATTTCCACAACTTTTCTCTTGACGTATTTTGTGGTAGGGAATAAAATACAGTGTGTCCGCAAAGTCATGGTGCACTTTTGACTGTGTAACCAGTCAAAAGTGCACCATGACTTTACGGGCATGCTGTAGAAGTAGTATAAGAATCTTATATCAGACAACTGCAAGGTAGCTGTCACTTTAATCCCAAACATCTCTAACAAAAGATAGACTTGCTTCAAGAAGACTAAACCCATGAGTTCAAGTGATGCACCAAGTTGTAGATTATTTCTTCTGAATCCCGGGACCTACAACCCTAAATGCAGCCATTACTTCAAGTGGACTGAGTGGTACTGCGGTGGAGAGTAACCCTAGAAGAGCATTTCCCAAACCAGTTGTCCTGGAACAGGGGTCTTTTCTATACTAGTGGGCATCTGGCAAAGAAAAGAATGCGTTCTCTGCCCAAATAATTTTAGAAAACTACAGATCCTTCAAAGGACAAAGCCATTTCTTCACTGTAGTATCTCAAGTGTGTCATATATCCTCCAGTGTTTATCAACCTTAAATGGCAATGGAGCCTTATTTATACCACTTTCATTCCTAGCGCCTAAAGGAGCACTAACAGGGGAGCTGAAAGACTCTAGAATCCAATTTGTTTGCCTTGACTCCTGTAGGAGACATCAGGATGACATAGGCAGATCATCCTGCATGCATGTCCACCATCTTTGCTTATAGGAATAGCTTCCCATGACCTTACCCAGAAGCTGTATAGAAGCTGCTTATAAGATCTGGCTTTGAAGCCAGTCTGCCTGGATTCAAACCCTAGCTCTATCACTTAATAGTTATCTAGCCAAGCATGACTGATGGTGGCACAGTGAATAGAGCATTGACCTGGAATGCTAAGGTCCCAGGTTTGAAACCCTGAGGTTACTGGCTTGAGTGTGGCCTCATCCAGCTTGTGCATAGACTCACGAGCTTGAGTGCGGGGTCACTGGCTTGAGCATGAGATCATCAGTCAACATGATCCCATGGTCACTGGCTTGAGCAAGGGGTCACTGGTTCAGCTGGAGAAGCAATCAATGAACAACTAAAGTGCCACAATTACGAGTTGATGCTTCTCATCCTCTCCCTTCCTCTCTCTCTTTCTCTCTCTCTCAAAAAAAACTTATCTAGCTTCTCTGTGCTTCAGTTTCCTTATTTACACAAAAGGGAAAATATTAGAACCGACTTTAGTGGGGTTATTTGGACAATTATATTAATGAGATAAACGACGAAGAGCACTGAACAGTGCCTGGTGCACAGTAATACCTCAATAAACGTGAGCTACTACTTTTATGTTATGCAGCCAAGTATTCTATGATGGGAGTGCATAGCTCTGAACTGAGACAACCTGGTGAGGCCTGCTATGAAAAGGTAAGGGAGTTAGATGCTCTCTTTGGGGAATTAGGATTGGAACGTGGTTATAAATTTGGCATTTCCACTCCCCCGCCACACCCCCAGGTGCAATAATTTGCTAGAACAGCTCACAGAACTAAGGAAAACACTTTACTTATGTTTACTGGTTATTATAAAGGACATTACGGAGGACAAAAATGAACAGCCAGATGAAGAGATGCATAGGACAAGGTCTGGAAGGGTCCCAAGTACAGGGGTCTCTGTCCCCATGGATTTAGAGTGTACCACCCTCCTGGCATGTGGATGCATTCACCAAACTGGAAGCTCTCTGACTTTGCAATTTAGGGGATTTTATGCAGGTTTCATCACATAGGCAGAGTAGATTATTTATTCAATCTCCAACGCCTCTCCCCTCTTCAGAGGTGAGAGGAAGAGGGGCTGAAAATCTAGACTTCTAATCAAGGATGGGTCTTTCTGGTGACTAGCCCCCATCCTGAAGCTATCTAGGGTCCCACCAAAAGCTGCCTCTTTTAGATAGAACAAAAAGAGGTTTCTATCACCCTGGAAATTCCAAAGAATAGCCTGACCTATGGTGGTGCAGTGGATAAAGCGTCGACCTGGAACACTGAGGTCACTGTTTCAAAACCTTGGGCTTGCCCGGTCAAGGCAAATACAGAAAGCAACTACTACAAGTTGATGCTTCCCACTTCCCCCCATCTTCTTTCTCTCTCTAAGATAAAATAAAAAAAAAATTTTGATTAATAAGTAAATTGAATTTTTAAAAAATTAAATTCTAAAGAATTTAGGAGTACTGTGTCAGAAATTAAAGATGTTGCTATTACCCTTCCCACTCAGGAACTTACAAGGGTGTGAGGAGCTCTTTGTCAGAAACTAGGGACAATAATCAAATATGTATTTCCTATTATACCACAGGTACCAACTGAGTAGTTGTTTATAGATTCTTTTTTTTTTTTTTTTTTTACAGGAACAGAGAGTCAGAGAGAGGGATAGATAGGGACAGACAGACAGGAACAGAGAGAGGTGAGAAGCATCAATCATTAGTTTTTCATTGCCATTGCAACACCTTAGTTGTTCATTGATTGCTTTCTCACATGTGCCTTGACCGCAGGCCTTCAGCAGACCGAGCCACTCCTTGCTGGAGCCAGTGACCTTGGGTCCAAGCTGGCGAGCTTTCTGCTCAACCCGGATGGGCCCGCACTCAAGCTGGCGAGCTCGGGGTCTCGAACTTGGGACTTCCGCATCCCAGTCCGACGCTTTATCCACTGCGCCACTGCCTGGTCAGGCTGTTTATAGATTCTTATTGTATAATAAGCTCCTGTCACATCCTCCATGACTAGAGGGGACACCACTACACCACACCTTTTACTCTCCTGTCACCCCTTCTGCCCACACCACATCCACATCTGTCCAGATGCCTACCTTGACCTAACAGCTTTCACACCTTCCAAGCTGAGGTCTTCATCTTTATCAGATAGAGTGAAGGAATGGGGAAATAATTCCTTCCAGCAACCCAGCATTTTATAAAGTGCTTGCATAGTATCTGGTTTTGACAAAAGCCCTCTGAGGGACATATTATTAACTTTATTTTAGAGATAAAAAACTACTCAAGGTCATACAGCTACCTGAGGTAGCATCAGGACCTGAACCCAGTACTTCTGGCTTCTAAGGCAAGGGCCTGTTCACTGTACCCTCCAATTTGATCTCCACTCCAACCCAGGATGCAGGGTCAGGTCCTGTACTCAAGAATCAACCACAGAGGTTGCCTGACCAGGCAGTTGTGCAGTGGATAAAGTGTTGGACTAGGATGCGAAGGACCCAGGTTCAAGACCCTGAAGTCGCCAGCTTGAGCGCGGACTCATCTGGCTTGAGATAAAAGCTTACCAGCTTGGACCCAAGGTCGCTGGCTTGAGCAAGGGGTTACTCAGTCTGCTGAAGGCCCGTGGCCAAGATACATATGAGAAAGCAATCAAAGAACAACTAAGATGTCGCAACAAAAAACTGATGATTGATGCTTCTCATCTCTCTCCATTCCTGTCTGTCTGTCCCTATCTATTCCTCTCTCTGACTCTCTCTGTCCCTGTAAAAAAAAAAAAAAAAAAAAGAATCACAGTCTTGCCCTTAGCTTGGTTGGTTAGAGCATCGTCCCGAAGCGCAGAGGTTGCCAGTTAGATCCCCGGTCAGGCCACATACTCTAGTAGATTGATGTTCCTGCCTCTCTCTTTCTCTCCCTTCCTCTCTCACTAAAAGCAATAAATAAAAAACTTAAAAATTAAAAGGAATCACAGCCTTATTCTGACCTAGAAATTGTCATACTCAGTTTTGTGTATTTGTGGGTAGGCAGCACCCAAATAATACTTAGCTTTACATCTGGAAGTGACTTTTGAGAAGAGGTGAGCTGGCAAAGGTATCAGAGAGGCCAGGAGCAAGGTCTTGGGTCAGTACTGCTCTGCCCACTCTTGTCACAACACTCCTCTCTGGGGAAACCCTAGCAGTTATGATGTGATTGGCTCAATATTCTGTGCTGATGTGGTCTGACAGCAGCTGAAAGGCTGGATTAAGGAGATACTAAGACTGAAAATCACTCAGTGGAAAGAAAGTGATTTCTTGTTACTACTCTTTGTGTTCTCTGGGTGCCACAGGAAGTCTCAGGCACCATGATTATCTGATAGTTTTTTAAGTCTCATTCATTAGCCATGGTAAGAGCCATCTTATCCTTTTCTAGCCTCAGAGAGAGCCTGAACCTAGGTACGCTCAAGCAGAAGATGGGTGTCTGATTCCCTTGTTTTCCCCTTTAGACCTTTCCTGCCTCTCTTTCTGCAGTGGGAACCAGTTTCTTCTTGTTCATGAACTTAGGACGGCAGGTAAGATTTCTTCAGAGAGCTAAGAGTGGTCAGTGGCCAATAGCTCAGATGGCGATAAGACGATGCGAATTAACCAACATCAGCAGCTGATGTTCCTAGGCTGCAGGAGGAAGCCATCTAACAGAGTGGGTAGTTTGTCCCTTATTTTCATTTCCCCTTGTCACTGCCCTTGTCTAGACCCTTTACATGTCAAGTTTGGGCTGTCAAAACAGCCCCCTGACTAGTCTGTCTTCCAGCTGGCTCTCTGTTCTGGTCCATCCCGCACACCTGGCCAGATCAGTCTTCCTAAAATGCTGCTTTGAGTTTGTCACTCTCCTGTCCCAAAAGTATTAATTTTGTTTTCAAGACTGTCCTGGTTGGCCCCGCCTTCCTTTCCCACTCTCTCCTCACATCCTGCATTTTATTTTTTATTTTTTATATATATATTTTTAAATTTTATTCATTTTAGAGAGGAGACACAGAGTGAGAGAGAGAAAGAGAGAAAGGGGGGAGGAGCTAGAAGCATCAACTCCCATATGTGCCTTGACCAGACAAGTGCAGGGTTTTGAACTGGCGACCTCAGTGTTCCCAGGTCGACACTTTATCCACTGCGCCACCACAGGTCTGGCACATCCTGCATTTTAGATGAAGCTGAATCATCTTGGGGCCCCTCTGTGCTCTGTATGTTCTAATTTCTTTACCCAGTGTTTGAACATCTATCTCTCACCCCAACCTCCAACCCCTTTCCTCCTGTCAGAAGCTTGTGTTCTCATTCATTCACTTATCCCGTTCAACAGCATTTATTTTGTGCCACCTGTATGCTAGATCCTGTGTTAGAATAAGACATAGTCCTTAACCTCAGGAGCTAATAGAAACAGATGAATACATGCAGGGTGGTGCACACATAATGTAGTGACACTCAGGGTTTCATGGGCATCTATCCCTGCCTAGGGCACACCAAAGGCAGTTAAAGGTAGGTTTCTTGGAGAAAGGAATGTTGACACTTAAAGGGTAAAAAGGCATGTGGTGTGCCAGGGGCTGGCTGAGGATGTGTTGAATACCCATATCTTGGGTGCAGGGCAAATAGGACAGGTTCTCTCTACCTCAGGGAGAATCCTCACAGAGATTCTTCGACTGACCCTGTTGACCTGGGGACAGCAGGTGAGGGGAGAGCACATGTATGCATCAGGGGAGTGGAGTCTGGGGCTGGGAGGAGGAAAGGACAATGACTGACATGCTCACTGCATCCTGTGGTTTAGCAACCTCCCCAGGCTTCTGTCTCATCAAAGAGATGCACACCACTGGAGCAGCTTGGTTGCCAGGGGCAACCCCAGAAGGCAGCCTCCTTTTAAAGGCAGTCACTAAAGCCCCTTGTCCCAGGGCTCTCATGACAACTGGCAGGTCTCAGTCAGTCCCCTCTGGGAAGTGACAGGACAGGGTCAGTGTGCTCAGGTGGGTGTAAGTGAAGGGTGTGGAAAATAGCCCTTCCAGCCATGCAGCAAGATCCTGAGAAAAGAAAGGACTCGCAAAACAGATGGCAGTGTAATTCACCCGACTTAATAATGGGAGCCTGTTTTTCTGTGACACAGCCTAATTTACTTTAGGGCTCAGACTCAGTAACTTCTATTGACAACCTGCAGGTTCAATGGCTGTGTGTAGGTCTGTAGTGCTAATGAGATTGTAGAAATGGTGAATTTCTCTTGGTTAGAGATTTTTTACTTTGTTGAGGTTGTCCACCAATAAGTTTCTCCTTTTCCTGATCAAGGATTTGTGATCTGGGAATATGGGCACTTTTTAGGAGAGAAAGCAGAGCCTGTAGGGAGAGAGAGAGAGAGGGAGAGAGAGATGTAATTGGGTTTACCAAGGCTCCCTGCTTCTTTCTGTGGTTCCTGCCGTTCTGCCTGTTTGAACTGCCTGCTGCTTTCCCTGCAGGGAGGGAAGCCTGTACCAGGTAGATTCAAAACAAACGTAGGTTTCAGTTTCTGCTCTGTGACTATAGCAATGTATTTAATCATCCTGAGCCTCCTTTTCTTCACCTGTAAAAATGGAAACAGTAACACCCACCCTGCCCAATCACAGGGTTATTATAATATCAAATGATACTTTATAAGAAAGTATTTTGTAAACTGTAAGTGGTAGCAATAATAATAAAAAGAAGAAAAATAATAAGAAGCAGCTGCTCCCATTAAGTGGTTACTGTTCCAATTGCTGTCCTTTTTATTCACATTGTCTCTTTTTAATCAAGATACTATGCTTATTGAGATTCCCTTGTCCCCCGCGCAGTCCTTTAAGACTAAGCTTACAGTTCACCATCCCATGAGAGCTCCTTGGACCCCTCTTGCTCACATTGGTTCCTAGCTTCTCTAAACTAGCTCGCACCTTCTAGGTAAGCCCACCATTATTTCACAAGCTCAACTTCTCCCCCCAGCTACACTATGAACTCCTTCAGGGTGCTCTCCTTCACTTGCCCTCCTCAAGGTACTAAACACATAGTTGGTGCTCTAGAAATTTGAGATTCACATTTTCTAGCCACACAGCTGTTGCATAAATTGAGAATTCACTACACTTTACAAAGCAAAGCCCTGGGTGAAGAGTTCATTATTGCTCTCTGCCTTGGCCACCAGAAAAGGACCCATCTGCTCCAATCAGGTTGATAGTCATCATCTTTTTTTTTTTTAATGTTTATTTTATTTTATTCATTTTAGAGAGGAGACACAGAGTGAGAGAGAGAGAGAGAGA
This sequence comes from Rhynchonycteris naso, assembly GCA_037038555.1. Lineage (NCBI taxonomy): Eukaryota > Metazoa > Chordata > Mammalia > Chiroptera > Emballonuridae > Rhynchonycteris > Rhynchonycteris naso. The sequence goes on from CM073003.1 coordinate 100,145,734, forward strand.
GAGAGAAAGGGGGGAGGAGCTGGAAGCATCAACTCCCATATGTGCCTTGACCGAACCAGTGCAGGGTTTTGAACTGGCGACCTCAGTGTTCCCAGATCAGCGGCTTTATTCACTGCGCCACCACAGGTCAGGCGATAGTCATCATCTTTACACAGTCTTTACCAGGTTCCCAGACTGAGAATTCTTATTGCAGGACCTGCCTCTAGAAATGCAAATCGTGTCACCTCGTCCCCACTCCCCTTCCTATCCTCTTGCCCTGCTCCATACCTTTCTCTGTGTCCATATAAATACATACAGCATATACAGATGAATTCTTTTACTAAGAGACAGAATGATCCCTCTTTAAGATTCAAGAGGATAGTAAAGAAGACTAGAGTTAGATATCAGGAATGACTTCCCTCACTCCAGCATGGAGCCTCAGGAGCAGGGATATATGTACACTATAGAGCCTTTAAGAGTAGACTTCCTGCTTCCTAATTTCTCTCCAATTTATCTCAAATCACAGCCTGACCTGTGGTAGCACAATGGCTAAATTTTCAACCTGGAACACTGAGGTCGCTGGTTTGAAACTCTGGGCTTGCCTGGTCAAGGCACAAAGGAGAAGCAACTACAAGTTGATGCTTCCTGCTCCTCCACATCCTTCTTTCTCTCTGTCTCTCTCTCCTCTCTCTAAAATCAATAAAAGAAAAAGCTACTCAAATCACTTCCCTCCCCTTTGGCCTAGTGTGCCCCAAACCAATGAGCCTCCTTTCTCGAAATCTTAGGACCTGCCATGTTCAGTCTCACCTTAGGGCCTTAGTACTAGCTGTTCTCACAGCCTGGAAGCTGCTGCTCAGAGATGGATCTTCGCGCGGCTGGCACCTTCATATCATTTGAGTCTTTGCCTAAATTACAAGTCTTCCCTGATTTCCCAATTTAAAATAGCTTCCTTGAGGGAAAAATATAGACTATACACATGTATCTGCCTTTTAAAACTATTTTATTTTATAATTTTTAAAATTTATTCGTTTTAGAGAGGAGAGAGAGAGAGAGAGAGAAAGGGGGGAGAAGCTGGAAGCATCAACTCCCATATGTGCCTTGACCAGACAAGTGCAGGGTTTTGAACTGGCAACCTCAGCATTCCAGGTCGAAGCTTTATCCACTGCGCCACTACAGGTCAGGCCTTTTTTTTTTTTTTTAATTTTTTTTTCTGCCTTTTATATGTGTAAATTTCTCAGGACAGATACACAAGAAATTAACATTTGTTGCTCATAGGAAGGGAAACTGGATAGCTGGGAAACAAGGCTGGGAGAGAACTTCTATGTATATCCTTTTCATTTTTAGATTTTATTTATTGATTTTAGAGAGAGGCAAGAGGGAGAAAGGCAGGAGGAAGAGAGGGGGAGGAAGCATCAACTTGTAGTTACTTCTTGTATGTGCCTTGACTGGGCAAGCCTAGGATCTTGAACCAACAACCTCAGCATTGCAGTTCGATGCTCTATCCATTGTGCCACTACAGGTCAAGCTGCATATCCTTTTCTATTTTTTCTTTTAATTTAGTCATTGAGGCCTGACCTGTGGTGGCGCAGTGGATAAAGCGTCGACCTGGGAACACTGAGGTCGCCAGTTCAAAACCCTGCACTGGTCCTGTCAAGGCATATATGGGAGTTGATGCTTCCAGCTCCTCCACTCTTTCTCTCTCTCTCTCTCTCTCTCTCTCTCTCTCACTCTGTGTCTCCTCTCTAAAATGAATAAAATAAAAATAAATTAATTTAGTCATTGAATAAATTATCTATTTTAAAATTAATTAAAAATACAAATAAAAAGAGAAAAAACAAAGTAGTCCCCTGCTGAGCATTTTTTACTTACTTTATAAATTTTCTTTATGCCTGACCTGTGGTGGCGCAATGGATAAAGCGTCGACATGGAATGCTGAGATCATTGGTTTGAAACCCTGGGTTTGCCTGGTCAGGGCACATATGGGAGTTGATGCTTCCTGCTCCTCCCTCTTCTTCTGTCCCTGACTCTGTCTCTCTCTCTCTCTCCTCTCTAAAATGAATAAATAAAATCTTTTTTTTTTTTTTTTTTACAGGGACAGAGAGAGAGTCAGAGAGAGGGATAGATAGGGACAGACAGACAGGAACGGAGAGAGGTGAGAAGCATCAATCATTAGTTTTTCGTTGCTGTCGCAACACCTTAGTTGTTAATTGATTGCTTTCTCACATGTGCCTTGACCGCGGGCCTTCAGCAGACCGAGCAACCCCTTGCTGGAGCCAGCGACCTTCGGTCCAAGCTTACGAGCTTTTGCTCAAGTCAGATGGGCCTGTGCTCAAGCTGGCGAGCTCAGGGACTCAACCTGAGTCTTCTGCATCCCAGTCCTATGCTCTATCCACTGCGCCACCGCCTGGTCAGGCTGAATAAATAAAATCTTAAAAAAAATTATTTACAAAACTGGCAGTGGGCAAATTTGCCCTGTGGGCCACAGTTTGCTGATCTCTGCCCTACCATGTCATCTTATTTGATATTTGGCACTGATTATTGGTTTATTCGTTTCTATTTGCCTTCCCCCACTAGAATGCAAACTTCATGAAAGGTGGGTAGTTGTCTGTCTTGTTACCACCATATCCCTACACTTGGAACAGTTTCTGACTCATATAGTAGGTACTCAATAAATAATTGTTGAATAACTGAGTGTTTGAATGAATTATGATTATCTGGACTAAAGGGAAGAGCAGCCCTATTGGGAGGGAGATAAGATAAAATAAGCTTTTAATGGAAGCCCCTTCAGGAGGAATATAGCAGTACCCCCTTTCGACGGTTATGCTTTCCACAGTTTCAGTTACCCATCCGCAGTTAACTATGGTTTCAGAAATGAATAATTTGTAAGTTTTAAATTGTGCACTGTTCTAAGTAGGGTGATGACATATCATGCTGTCCGGCTTCGTCCAACCCAGGACATGAATCATCTTTTGTCCAGCACACCATGCTGTATATGCTACTCCACCCACCCCTTAGTCACTTAGTAGCCATCTTGGTTCTCAGAGCGGTTGTCAGAGAGAAAGAGAGAGAGACCATATTTACATAACTTTTATTGCACTATATTTTTATAATTGTTCTGTTCTATTATTGTTGTTAGTCTCTTACTGTGCCCAATTTATAAATTAAACTTTATTATAGGTATGTATGTATGTAGAGGAAAAAATTATATATTTTATATATGTATTTAGTACTATCCAGCATTTCAGGCATCCGCTGGGGCCCTTGAAACATATCCCACCTGGGTGAAAGGAGACTACTGTAATCTCTAGTTTGGTCATTCTCAAGAAAGTCTGACAAATAATTCTTGCCTCAAGGAGTGGCTGCTAATACCTCCTTCTTGAAAGCAGATTTGAAACTGAAACGAAGTACCTGTCTTCCTAGGACATGTTTCAGAAAGTAGAGAAACCAATAGATTCACCACTTTTCAGTTTAGGAAGATGAGAACACACCTACCTGGGGAAGCTGCTCAGTTAAGAAGTTGAGCTTTGCAAACAGTCACCCTTGAGGGAATGAAGGAGCCACACTCATGCCAGAGTGACATGGGTAACGGCCAGGACCTGGGGACAGGGCGGATTTGGGGGAGAGGGAAGGGGGTTTGGCACATTACAATCTAGGCAGCACATTGCCCTGAACAGACAGCCTGCATCACCATGTGCTGATTAATTCTTGAAAAGTTTCTGAATCAACACATTCTCTGCATGTCTAGGGCTTGGCATTTTGCAGCTATGCAGCCCACTGGCCAAGAAAGCATGGGGTCCTAAAGATGAAACAAACCTAGATGAATCACCAATGCCACTGGGCACTGCCCACTCAGGGCAGGGCGCTGCTGTAGGGGAACTACACTCAACCATGATGCTTGGAGGTTTATCAGTGTCGGGAGACTCCGGCTGCACTACTTCCTTTCTCCCATGGAAGAAGGTCAGCAGGAAGGTTCTTCCTCTTCTAACTCCTTCCACACTATTTTTACCACCAGACACCGTCTTACACTTACTCAGGGGCAGATGGGAGGGTTCCCAATGAAGTGTTCTTGAGAAACAGTGGAAAGGGCAGAGTTTTGGCATCACCCAGGCATGGGGGTAAATACTGGCTCCTTCACCTGCTAGTCGTATTACCTTGATCAACTCATGTAAAATCCCTGAACCTCAAATTTCCTCAACTTTCTCTGCTATAACATCTGTGAAGATTTAAATTAAAATAATGTGCATAGCCTGACCAGGTGGTGGCGCTGTGGATAGAGCATCGGACTGGGAGGCAGAGGACCCAGGTTCGAGACCCCGAGGTTGCCAGCTTGAGCACGGGCTCATCTGGTTTGAGCAAAGCTCACCAGCTTGGACCCAAGGTCGCTGGCTTGAGCAAGGGATTACTCAGTCTGCTGAAGGCCCACGGTCAAGGCACATGTGAGAGAGCAATCAATGAGCAACTAAGGTGTCGCAACGAAAAACTAATGATTGATGTTTCTCATCTCTCTCCGTTCCTGTCTGTCCTTATCTATCCCTCTCTCTGACTCTCTCTCTCTGTCTCTGTAAAAAAATAAAATAAAATAAAATAATGTGCATAAAGCCCTGGCCCGTTGGCTCAGTGGTAGAGAGTTGGCCCTACGTGTGGATGTCCCAGGCTCGATTCCTAGTCAGGACACACAGGAGAAGTGCCCATCTTCTTCTCCACACCTCCCCTTTTCACTTCTTTCTGTCTCTCTCTTCTCTCCTTCTGCAGCCATGTCTTGATTGGAGCGAGTAGGTCCTGGGCGCTGGGGATGGCTCCATGGCCTCCGCCTCAGGTGTTAAGGAGAATAAAATGGTTCCGGTTGCAGTGGAGCTAGGACCCCAGATGGGCAGAGCATCACCTCCTAGTAGGCTTTCCAGGTGGATCCCAGTCAGGGCACATGTGGGAGTCTCCCCTCCTCTCACTAAAATAAAAAAAATAAAAATAAATAATGTGCATAAAGTACAAGGAATAGTGTAGATGCCTAATAAAGAGAAGGGTTCAGGGAGGCAGAAAGGCTGTGAGTGTATTTGTCCAGCAGTGCTAGTAAGAAGGATTGAATACATCTTAGACTGGCTACCTGCAGTTGAGCTCATAAAGCCTCCTCTCACACAGTTGAGAACTTCCTTTTGACTATCCTGATGAGGGTCTAGCCTGGCAATGTTTGGTCCTCTATCTTTTAGCCTGGTATTCAGATGGATCAATTGTCTTTCATTGATTAGTCTTCCTGGAGCTTTGAGAGCTCATTGGATCTTTTCTCCTTCCTTAATGTAGAGGGCTCCCCTTCAGACAAGCCCAGGATATAGGCTAAGCCAGAGGGGAGTGAGGAGGCGCACGCAGCCTGTGGGCTGTAGCCCAAACTTTCTCTGCCACCTATCCAAAACTTGGGTCTGTTATCCAGGGTGTGCTTCTGGAGTCCTGGAAGAGAACCCATGGGTGCTCTGAGCAGAGACTACTGAGGAGTGGGTGGAATAGTCTGCTGGCCCTGACACTGGTCTTCCCTCTGTGTGAAGTGCCAGTGATAGCAGACTAGTCTAGTCTGTACACTCAGGACTTGCCACTCTCTTATACTGCAAGTATACCCAAAACCCAGCAGCATTCTCTGACCCATCAGAAATGACAGGGATCAAAGAAGGGGGGCCTGGGGCATATGTTGCTTTGAACATATCTGTGCCAGTGTGATATGGGATTTCCTGTTTGAGTATTAACGCATGATGGTGCCTGCCATGTTCCAGTCAGGGTGTGAGTGTGTGTGTGTGGGTGGGTGGGGGACCGTGCACAGCTCTGTGTGTGTACAGCTGCTCTGGCCATGTATGAGGTTCAACACCAGGAGGGAGCTTCCAGGACTTATCTCCCCTCTCCGCTCCTGGAGGGGGAGCTGTAACTCTGTCCTCAAGCTACCTAGCTACATTCCACTTCCCCCAACCCACCATCCTCTCATTCTGTCATAAGGAGCTTTGGCAGAAAGGGAGGGAGCGTGGGTGCTGTAGAGAGAAAAACACCCCAAAGTTTCAGTAAAATGGCAAGAGAGATGCCAGCATACAGGGAACAGGAGCCTTCTGTTTCTCACAGCCTGCACTCCTGGGGGACATCCACCACGATTTCCTTTCCTTCCTTCTTACTTTCTTCCCTTCCTGCCCCTCATGAGATCAGGAAAAGGGAGACCCGCAGCGAGGGGAGGAAAGGAACAAAGATGCTTTGCCTACAGAAATATTTCCAACATTTTCCGTAACTACCAGAATAGACAGTTCTGTGCTCTGCTTGCTTTGGGCAAAGTGGGGTGTGAGTGTCTGTGTGTGTGTGCTTGTGAAATAGAGTTAATATATGTGAGTGTGTGTATTTGTGAGAGTGTGTGTTGTTAGTATATGAGTGTGTGTGTGTGTGTGTGTGTGTGTGAATTCAGGGGTGGCTTTGAAGATAAAGGGCAGATAGAATAGAAAGAAGCAAACACAGGGTTGGTTAGATATCTGCCTTAAATAGTCCACCCATGAATAATTGAAAATTGACTGTATTTGTGCAATAGGTTGGCCATGACCCAATACTTTACAAAGTTAGAATAAAGATGTATAAAAGGAAAACCTCAAGATAGACATTTTTCTTTGTGTTTTTGAAATTAGGGCATCTCATCTGAGCAATGACTTCTTTTCAGTAGAGTAAAACCTCATTTGTTCAAAGCTCAGGAATACAGTTTTGCAGTCATTCACCTAAATGAATGCAGTTTATTTTAGTACTATTTGCTTACAAAATAGTTGAGCTTGTAAACAAACAAAATCCCAAAGGAAATGTTTATTCCACTTAAGAAAACAAGTCTCTTTTCACCTCTTTGAAGTATCTATTTGCATTCCAACAATATGGTTCTTATAAATCACTCCTTTCTAGCAATTCATTAAAACAACTCCTGAAGGCAATACTTTTTTAAAATAGTAAGGCTGTATTTCTTTATGTAATGGCCTATAATGGGTTTGAACAGTTTATCTGACTTATTAATGTCTGTTCATATATGATCATAATAATGTCTAATATTTATTGGGTGCTCTCACGTACCAGGCACCTATATGAAATGCTTTACATATGTGTTCCTTTGGTCCTTCCAACCAGGGAGGTACTGTTACTTTATAGCTAAGCTAAAGCATAGCAAAGTTAAGTAGCCTAACCAGGTTCATGTACAGGTAGTAAGTGTCAGGGCAGAATTTATTATTATTATTATTATTATTTTTACAGGGACAGAGAGAGAGTCAAAGAGAGGGATAGATAGGGACAGACAAACAGGGACGGAGAGAGATGAGAAGCATCAATTATCAGTTTTTCGTTGCAACACCTTAGTTGTTCATTGATTGCTTTCTCACATGTGCCTTGACCGCGGGCCTTCAGCAGACCGAGCAACCCCTTGCTGGAGCCAGCGACCTTGGGTCCAAGCTGGCGAGCTTTTTGCTCAAGCCAGATGGGCCCCGTGCTCTAGCTGGCAACCTCAGGGTATTGAACCTGGGTCCTCCGCATCCCAGTCTGATGCTCTATCCACTGCGCCAACTGGCCAGGACCCCCTTGGGATTTTTCAGTTTTCTTTAGGACAGCAGGTTTTTCTCTGATGTATATAGCATGGGATGTTGACATGAGGAAATCAACAAATACAAAGCATATAATAAATTATGTATTTAGCACTGTGATCACCAACCCAGCTAAGAACAATTTTAGAAGATTCTAGGAATAGTGTAGGATTTTGAGGAAAGGTAATGACCATAAATTCCCACCTGAAGTGGTGAGGGAGAAAAGGAGGTGGTGGAAAGAAGTGGAGGAGTGGGTGTGAAGGATATATGTGACAAGGAGGAAGCATACACCCACTGAATAACGAAGAGAAGCTTTATTAATTTGACATTTTGAAATAAGAGCTGCCTTATGAAGATGGGGAGGGAGCAGCCTGGGAATAAATGAAATGAGGAAGGAAAGTGAAGCCATCATTTCTGGCCTGCTGACAAGCAGATGTCAATATGCTCTTAGCCTCTTACTGCATTCATTGCTTTTCTAGAGATAGATGGTGGAGCTCGAAGAGGTTCCATTGGGGGCCTGGCCAGTTTGCTCAGTGGATAGAATGTCAAGCTGGCATGTAGATGACCTGGGTTCAATCCCCAGCCAGGGCATACAGGAGAAGCTTCTCTTTCCCTCCCTCTCCCCCTTCTCTCTCCATTTTCCTCTTGCAGCAAGTGGCTTGATTGGGTCAAGCATCAGTCCCAGACAGGAGTTGACAGCTGGATCCCAGTCAGGGCACATGTGGTCTGTCTCTATCTCCCCTCCTCTCACTTAAAAAGAAAAAAAAAGGTGGTTCCAGTGGGACTTGTACTGAAAACTTAATTTTGGTTATAAGAAAAGAGGTCTGGAAGTTGGGGACTAGTTGTCTAGTTGCTGAAGGATTTTTAAAAAATATATGAGCTAGCCTGACCAGGCGGTGGTGCAGTGGATAGAGCGTCAGACTGGGATGCGGAAGACCCAGGTTCCAGACCCCAAGGTCCCCAGCTTGAGCACGGGCCCATCTGGCTTGAGCAAAAGCTCATCAGCTTGGACCCAAGGTCGCTGGCTCCAGCAAGGGGTGGCTCGGTCTGCTGAAGGCCCGCGGTCAAGGCGCATGTGAGAAAGCAATCAATGAACTATGGTGTCGCAAGGGCAATGAGAAACTAATGATTGATGTTTCTCACCTCTCTTTGTTCCTGTCTGTAAAAAAAAAAAAAAAAAAAAAAAAATATATATATATATATATATATATATATATATATATATATATATATATATGAGCTATTCAGTGGTGGGATTCAAATAACTTAACAACTGGTTCTCTGCCCTAATAACCTTTTTAAATGTTAAAAAACAAAAGGTAGTTTGGTAGTTTATTATCTCATGCATTTAATACTTATATAAGAACAATAAAAGAGGTACATAAACTAGATTATGTTATAAGAAAGAGTTTTAAAATATTAATGAAAAATATTAAATAATACCTGACAAAAAAAAATATAACTGTTATTTAAGATATTTCCAATGAAAGCTTGTCACCCCCTGGTTGTTTGGCACTTTTTCTCTTTACATTATATGTTTATTTACTGAAGTAACAAACATGAGGGAATTAAAATATATAGTATTTCATCAAAGGTATAATGAGTTTTATGAAATGAATAAATAAATATTACAAGCATAGTTCCATCAGATTTTTTTCACCTATGGATAGAATGAACATTACTACAGGCACTTAGAATACGCTATTGCACAGATGAAAGTTAAAAAGAGTAAGGAGCCTGACCTGTGGTGGTGCAGTAGATAAATCGTTGACCTGGAACACTGAGGTTGCCAGTTCAAAACCCTGCACTTGTCTGGTCAAGGCACATATGGGAGTTGATGCTTCCTGCTTCTCCTCCCATTCTCTCTCTCTCTCTCTCCCCTCTCTAAGAAATGAATAAATAAATTAATTAATTAAAAGAAAAAAGAGTAAGGAACCTATCTGCTTCTCTATCCTTCCCTCTCTCCTTTCTCTCTGTCTCTCTCTTCCTCTCCCACAGCCAAGGCTCCATTGGAGCAAAGTTGGCCTGGCAGAGTAGAGGACACGTGGAGCAGTTCTGCCTTCATGCCTTCCCTTAGAAGCCAGGCTAGAGAACAGGGAGAGAGGTAGTTCAGGAAATGGCTGCCTAAAGGGAATAGAAGGAGAGGCTGGCTCAGGGACCTAGCATGGGAAAACAGCCCCTATGCTGAAATTAATGAGACGTTCTCTGTGAAGACGTATTCCCTGCAAGGAGATACAGTCAGAGTGCACACCAGAGATTTATTTGAATCTCCTCTGCATCCAGCCGAAGGGAGTTATTTATTAATGGTTGGGACAAGTGGGCAATTATCACAGCTTGATAAGTTAGCCAAGGTCTGCAGCCTCCTTGGGGTATATAGACGCAGCAATTTTGCCCCTGAGGTAGACCCTGTTGACACAAGGTCTACATAGCCTGAAATCCTGCCTCTAACAGACAAGATTGAGAGCCTGGCATGGAAAGAGTAATTCTGTTGAAAGCCTTGTCCATCCACAGTGCTGGACTCAACAAGTACTTATTGAACACTGTGGGGAGTTATATGGGAGATGCATTAAAAAAGCATGAGACTTGAGGAAGTTAACATATCTTTTGATGGAATTGGCCCTATCTCCTTCAGCCTGTTCCCTCTTTATTGTTTTCACCTATGTGATCATTTACCTCAACACTCTTTCTCCTCTTTTCTTGTCATATTTGCTTTCTGGCTCTTTCCCACTCTCTTTAGCCATTTTCCTTTCTGAATATCTTTGTTCTCCCTCTCTCCCACTTGGTCTTTCCTACTCTCCGTGTGCTTTGTCTCTTGGTCTTTCCAACTCCCCTTCTGCCCTGGGGTGATGATAAGGTGGCTACATGGTGGGCTCCAGATTGCTGTGTGACTCCAATGGAGGTCACAGCTCTCTGGTCCTGCAAGTGTGTCTGGTGGTAGACAGGCGTAGGTATCCCTGGTTTCCCAGAATTTAGGAACTGCTCAAATGCACTCATCTATCAGAGACAATGGAGCCTGGGTCAGAGGAGTCTCAGCCATGCCCTAGCTCTACTGCTCACAAAAATGAGAAAATATTTTATCGCTTCATATTCATTTTGAAATATCCCCTAATTTTTGTGAGCAGTATATAGTAAAGATATAAGATATGAGTCAAGAAGAACATCCTGTCCCTTCTTTTTAAGTGTCATGGTTAAAAGACACGGGACAAATTAATGTGGAATTGATGGGACGGTGACTCATTAAAATTATAATAATAATTAGGAACAAGCAGAGAAAGACCACATGAAAAGATAGTTTCATGGGTGAGATATTATGTTTTCCCACATTTTATATTTGGTGAGAGTGTGGGAGTGAACAACACGCCAAGACTCTTAGTCTCCCTTCTGCTGTAACTTCAGTTTCAACCAAAATTTAAATTTGAAGCCCTCAACCCAGGTGAAGTGCTCCTCTACTGAGCACCAAGGCCCCTGTTGGCGCTCTTGGCATTGGTGACTTCAGTGGGTTTGTGTAAGTGCGTTTGGGGTGGAAACGGTACCTGAATTTTTCTTGCTCAGCCTCAGAAATGTCTCAGGCACAAAAGGTAGTGAAGGGTGCATTTAAAGTTTTGGTCAAGGATTGGCATTATCTCATATGGCTTTCATACCCTGTGGAAGATGGACTCTGACCTTATTGGCCTAATCCACAGTTGCCTCTAACTCTGGACTGCCCAGCAAGAAAGAGAGGATTAACTAGGTTTTGAAATGTTTTCTTTTTCTTTTTACATTCATTCATTTATTTACTAACAGTGCCAGACACTGGAGATGTGAGAATAAAAAAGTCATGGTCCCTGTCCTCCGAGAGGCACAGTCTTGTGGGGAACACAGGCATAGAATAAAGCACAGTCCAGGCCTGACCTGTGGTGGCACAGTGGATAATGTGTTGATCTGGAATGCCCAGGTTGCTGGTTCAAAACTCTGAGCTTGCCTGGTAAGGGCACATACCTGCTCCTCCCCCACCACCTTTCTATCTCTCTCCCTCTCCTCTCTCTAAAAATCAATAAATAAAATCTTTAGCCTGACCAGTTGGTGGCGCAGTGGATAGAGCGTCGGACTGGGATGCGGAAGACCCAGGTTCGAGACCCCAAGGTCGCCAGCTTGAGCGCGAGGTCCATCTGGCTTGAGCTCGCCAAGCTTGGACCCAACGTCACTGGCTCCAGCAAGGGGTGGCTCGATCTGCTGAAGGCCCGCGGTCAAGGCACGTGTGAGAAAGCAATCAATGAACAACTATGGTGTCGCAACGGAAACAAAAAACTAATGATTGATGCTTCTCATCTCTCTCTGTTCCTGTCTGTCTGTCCCTATCTATTCCTCTCTCTGACTCTCTTTCACTGTAAAAAAATCTTTAAAAAAAGAAAATAAGTATAATCATGGTTGGTGATCAGGTTGGTGATTGCTGCTGCACAGGGAACGTGATCTCAGAGGAGAGCACAGCTAACATAAAGGGGAGAGGGAAAGAAGCATGTAAGCTGGATCTACTTAAATGATAAGTAGGGACTTGGCCATTCTGGAAGGAGGGAAAAAGATTCTAGGCAGAAGGAACAGGAATTACAAAAATGAATGGGGAGAATGGTGAGTTTAGTATGAGTTGAGTTTAGGGACATTCTGCGAGAGTGTCTGAAAAGGAAGGGAAATTGGAGACGAATTGTGAATGAACTAGTACATGCTGCTAAGAAGTTTGTATTTTATCATATGGGCATTGGGGAACTACTGAAGGCTGAAGGGAGTCAGACCAATAAGCAATTATTTCAATACAGTGTAATAAATGCAGGTACAAAGGCACAAAGAACCAAGCTGTAAGTGCATAATGATGGGGTTAGTATGAGTAGAAGTAAGGTTCATCTGGGGGGAGTGTCTGGAAAGAGGATTAGAAAGGAAGATCAGAGCCTTATTGTGAGGGGCTAGGCCAGGAGTTGATTCTTAGGAAGCAAAGCTGAGGAGAGGGCTCCTGACTCAGGGACTAGGGAGGTTGGGGAAGGCTTTCCCAAGGAGTTAGTCCTGGGATGGGTCTCTTGCCAAGCCCTTTGCCTTAAGGGTCTCTCTCTCCTCTCCTTTTCCTTCTGCTCCACATTTTCTGTGTATGTACCAGACCCAGAACATCCTCGCTGCCTGCTGCTCTAATTACTTCATTCCATTTTAATTCTGCTGAGTTAGGAGCCTGAGAACTCAAGAGGAAATTCACACAAAATATCCGACAAATTGAATGTGCTGGCATTTTAGAAACACGTCTGACCCTATCTGCCTCTCTGTGTTCCCTTCCTCTCGCACTACTTCAACTGTCTCAGAATGAAAAATCAAGGGTAGGATTGCCAGGAGAGCAGGGCGGTGGAGGAGGGTATGGGAGCATAAATAGTGATGGACTAAGACTTGACTGGGCAGGGTGGGTGGGGGTGAATACACAATACGGTGTACAGAGATATGTTGTAGAATTGGGCACCTAAAACCTGTATAATTATGTTAACTAATGTCACCCTAATAAATTTAATTAAAAACAAAAGACTGTCCCAGCCAGATGGCTCAGTGGTAGAGTGTCGGCCTGGTGTGTGGATGTCCTGTGTTCGATTCTTGGTCAGGGCACACAGGAGAGGTGTCCATCTGCTTTTCTACCCCTCCCTCTCTCGCTTCTTTCTTTCTTTCTCTCTCTTCCCCTCCTATAGCCATGGCTCAATTGGAGCAAGGTGGCCCCAGGGGCTGAGAATAGCTCCATGGCTTCCACCTCAGGCACTAAGAAGAGCTCAGTTGCTGAGCAACCAAGCAATGCCCCTGATGGACAGAGCATTGTCCCCTAGTGGGCTTGTCTGGTGGATCTCAGTTGGGGCACATGCAAGAGTCTGAGTCTGACTCCCCTCCTCTCACTGAATTAAAAAACAAAAAACAAAGCAAAAAAAGATTACTATGAGCATAAAAATAAAAAATCAAGAGTAGGATGTGCTGATGGAAAGAAGTGATGGCACTGATGGAGTAACATGTTAGATTTAGTGACTCGTTTGAGCCATTACTTTTGGGGAAAAGAGAGAAGGACAGGGTGGGTGGGGCTTTGCAATAGAAGACTTTTCCTGGTACATTTTGGAAACTTCAGGGGGGTCCATCCCTGCAGTTCCAAAACATTGTGAGTATATGTGAGTCATAATGTTTCCTCTTCCCTAGAGATATTTACAAATTAAGAGAGATACTTTATTCCAAGTTGTTTGTTCATGGAGACAGATAGAATGACCTCTTAAAATGAGGGGGTTGCAGTTTATACATCAGCAGTTGTCAAATTTTTTGGTCTCAGGATTCCTTTATACTCTTAAATATTGTTGAGGGCCTCTCAGAGCTTTTGTTTATATGGGTTATATCTATTGATATTTACTGTATTAACAACTAAAACTGAGAAGTTGAAAGAATATTTATTAACCTATTTAACAACAATAAGTCATATATAAACATAAATAATATATTTTGGTTAAAAGAAAACTATATTTAAAAAATTAGTGATAAGATTGTAATTTTTGCATTTTGTGGGGGTAATTTTTATTTTTTAAGTGAGAATGAGAGAGAGAGAGAGAGAGAGAGAGAAAGGGACAGACAGACAGGAAGAGAGAGAGATGAGAAGTATCAATTCATAGTTGCAGCACCTCAGTTGTTCATCAATTGCTTTCTCATGTGTCTTAATCAGGGAGCTCCAGTTGAACCAATGACTCCTTGCTCAAGCCAGTGACCTTTGGCTTCATGCCAGTGACCTTCGGGTTCAAGCCAGTGACCATGGGGTGACGTCTATGATCCCATGCTCAAGACAGCGACTCCATGCTCAAGCTGGTGAGTCTGCGCTCAAGCCAGATGAGCTCGTGCTCCAGCTGGCAACCTTCTTGGAGTTTCACACCTGGGTCCTCAGCATCCCAGGCCAACTCTCTATCCATTGTACCACCACCTGGTCAGGCTAATTTTTATTTTATTTTATATTATTTTTTTTTTACAGAGACAGAGAGAGAGTCAGAGAGAGGAATAGATAGGAACAGACAGACAGGAACGGAGAGAGGTGAGAAGCATCAATCATTAGTTTTTTGTTGCCATTGCAACACCTTAGTTGTTCATTGATTGCTTTCTCACATGTGCCTTGACCGCGGGCCATCAGCAGACCAAACAACCCCTTGCTGGAGCCAGCGACCTTGGGTCCAAGCTTACGAGCTTTTGCTCAAGCCAGATGGGCCTGTGCTCAAGCTGGCAAGCTCGGGGTCTCGAACCTGGGTCTTTCGCATCGCAGTCTGATGCTCTATCCACTGCGCCACCACCTGGTCAGGCTAATTTTTATTTTTTAATTTTAAAGAGAGGGAAAAGAAAGAGAAACATCGATTTGTTGCTCTACTCACTTATGGATTAGTTGGTTGATCCTTGTTTGTGTCCTGACCAGGAATCAAACCTACAACCTTGGCATATTAGGATGACGCTCTAACCAACTGAGCTACTCAGCCAGGCATGTTTTGCATTTTTAAAAATCTCTTTAATATCTGGCTTAATAGAAGACACTTGCATTCTCGTTTCTAATCTTGCATTCAATTAGTTTTGTTTTTCTTAAAATTCAGTGAGAGGAAGAGAGGCGGAGAGACAGACTCCCACATGCGCTCTAACCAGGATCCACCTGGCAAGCCCACTAGGGGGTGATGCTCTGCCCATCTGGCGCCCTTGCCCTATTGCATCCAGAGCCATTTTTCACATCTGAGGCAGAGGCCATGGAATCATCCTTAGCACCTGGGGCCAATATGCTCAAATCGAGCCATGGCTACTGGAAGGGAGGAGAAGAGAGAGATAGAGATAGAGAGAAGCAAGAAGGGAGGGGTGGAGAAGTAAATGGGCGCTTCTCCTCTGTGCCCTGGCCAGAAGTCGAACCTGGGACATCTACACGCTGGCCTGACACTTTACCACTGAGCCAACTGGCAATCAGATTTTTTTTTAAGTTTAAAAAATGTTTGTTTTATGTACAAAAAGCTAGCTAGCATTGTTTCTGCAGTAAGGTAGATGTCTTTTTTTTTTTTTTTTAAATTTTTCCTCGGGTACTTCTTTTTTTTAAAAAAAAAATTATTTATTTATTTATTCATTATAGAGAGGAGAGAAAGAGAGAGAAAGGGGGGAGGAGCAGGAAGCATCAACTCCCATATGTGCCTTGACCAGACAAGTGCAGGGTTTTGAACTGGTGACCACAGCATTCCAGGTTAATGCTTTATTCACTGCGCCACCACAGGTCAGGCAAGGTAGATGTCTTGAATGACCCATTCAAGGAGGTTTACTTAGTCTAACTTAGCGTAGCCTATATCCTTCGTGTACTGAAGGGAACATGGGCAGCACATACTGAGGCCATATTTTCGGATCAGACCTTGCCAATTTGAGCAGACATCGCAAGAATGAGCACCCTGGCCAGATTTTCTTGAATGACTCCAGTAGAGCTGCTGGTGACTCCCCTTGCTCTCTCAGATGCATCAGTTAGTTTCAATATGTGTTTTGGTTGAAGTACATGAACAAATCTGTTCTCCATAGTCTTGGGAAGGAAAGAGTATTTTAGGTTTCAAACAATTATAGATATTTTTCTTTGATACTACACCAAAACTCTACATATGGTAATTTCTTAAAGGTGAGTTGCAATGTGGAATCTGAAACCAAATCAATCAATACCTACTTTATTACATTAAAATCCATTAGTTTATCTTGCACCATGAATAGATTTTGTAACATCAAGCATTTATCATTTGGAAAATATAGATTCGCTTGAGTTATACAGATCTTCCAAATGTTGATATATTTTATTATATTTTAAAAATCACATTCATTAGGCCCTGCCTGGAAGATCAGTTGGTTAGAGCATCATCTTTATATGCCAAGGTTATGGGTTCAATCCCTGGTCAGGGCACATACAAGAATCAACGAATGAACACCTAAAGAAATGAAACAACAAATTGATATTTCTCTCTCTCTCTCTCAAATCAATAATAATAATAAATTTAGAAAAAAATCACATTTATTATATCACCATCCATCTCTTTAGAAGAGTCTAAGCATTAGGAAGCTGTCAAGTTCGTGATGGCAGAGATAAGTGTTCCAAAATTTTGATTTTCTTTTGAAAGCTTGGATTTTATCATTGGCAACAAATGCTTTCAGTTGTTATCCTTGAAGTGACAGGCTTGCTTTGTTCATTTTTAGGAAACTGTCTGCCAAACACTAAAATATGAATAATTATAGTTTGTCTTTCAGTTGTTCTTTCAAGTAAAAATGATGTTCCATGGAAAAAGAGGCTAGTTCAGCCTGAAACTCAAACAATTGCATAAGTGCTTTCCCTGGAGGCATAACAACTATTGCACTTGGAATAAATACTGAGGAAGGTTATTTTTTGTTTGTTTTGTTTTTTTGTGACAGAGACAAAGAGAGAGACAGAGAGAGGAACAGATAGACAGGAAGGGAGAGAGATGAGAAGCATCAAGTCTTTATTGTGGCACCTTAGTTGTTCATTGATTGCTTTCTCATATGTGCCTAGATTGGGGGGGGCGGGGCTCTAGCAGAGTGAGTGACCCCTTGCTTAAGCTGGCAACCTTGGGCTCAAGCCAGCGACCATAGGGTCATGTCTATGATCCCAAGCTCAAGTCAGCAACCCTGCGCTCAAGCTGGTGAGCCCACGCTCAAGCCAGCAACCTTGGGGTTTTGAACCTGGGTCCTCTGCATCCCAGTCTGATCCACTATGCCATCACTTGGTCAAGCCAGAAAGAAGTATTTTATGTATACTTTCTATTTCATCAAGCAGAATATTTAAAAGATGTACTCAAAGATTGAATTTAGTAAAAATTAATGATTTTTACTGTTTAATCAAGGATATTCCTAAACAAAAGAGATTTTGTTTTTTACTGAATGAGTGTGGCAGTGAGGAGTATAAGGACTGCTAGTACAGTTTAGAGCCACTGCTTTGATTTGAGCTAAAGTGCAATCTATTTTAGCAGCCATTGCTTTTGTACCATCGCTGTAAATGTGAACACAGTAGAAAAGACAAATAATGCGTTAATAGTGTATGAAAACAGTTTTGACCTTGTGGACCCTTAGGATTTGGAAACCTCACTGAAGTCCATAGATCACATCTTGAGAACCACTGCCCTAAGTGATATGTCTGAGTTCTTCAGGGTTTGACTCTAGGCCTTCTTTTCTTCTCACTCTCTACTCTTTCCTTAGGTGAGCTCTTCTCAGGAGAAACTGCTTTCGAATGATGTCTGAACAAATGACATACTGTATATACTTGTTATCTTGAACCCTGACCTCTCCCTGGAGCTCCAGAACCATGTATCCAGCTGCCAATTCAACAGTGGCACCTTGATACCTCAAAGGCTCCTCCAGGATAACCTGTCTAAGACTTCACTTGTGGTCTTCTTCCTTGTTGTCTTCCATCCATTTATACAAACCAGAATCCTTGTCCTTACCACATGCACTTGCCCAGTCAATCACCAAGTCTGTTAATTTTATCTCCCAAATATCCTTTTGGTCCATAACTTCTCTTTATCTTCACCACCATCACCACTACCCAAGTTAAAGACACCATAATCTCTTCCTAGAATTACCACAACAGTACTCCTACAGCCTATTCTCCTCATTGTAGCTGAGTGATCTTTCCAAAGCATATGCCAAAGCCCTACTTGAACCTTTTGTGTGTTTGTGTGTGACAGAGATAGGGAGAGAGACAGAGAGAGGGACAGATAGGGACAGACAGACCTAAAAGGAGAGAGATGAGAAGCATCAATTCTTCGTTGTGGCTCCTTAGTCTTCTTAGTTGTTCATTGATTGCTTTCTCATATGTGCCTTGACCGGGGGGCTACAGCAGAATGAGTGACCCCTTGCTCATGCCAGTGACCTTGGGCTTCAAGCCAGTGACCTTTGGGCTCATGCCAGCAACCTTGGGGTTATGTCTATGATCCCATGCTGAAGCCAGTGACCCTGTGCTCAAGCTGGTGAGCCCATGATCAAGCCAGATGAGCCTGAACTCAAGCTGGTGACCTTGGGGTTTTGAACCTGGGTTCTCCGCATCCCAGTCTGATGCTCTGTCCACTGCACCACCACTTGGTCAGGCTACCCTACTTAAACCTTTCAGTGACCTCCCATTGCTCTCACAATAACCTTCCATTGCTCTCACAATGAAGGTCAAAATCTTTAACATGGTCTGACTCCTCAATCTAAGTCAGGTTCTTTGGTATATGTTCTCCTAGAACATGTTTTTGTTTTTAAACAAAGAGAGGGAGAGAGATAGAGAGAGAGAGAGAGAAAGAAATCTCAATTTATTGTTGCATTTATTTATTTATTTGTTTGTTTGTTTGTTTATTTATTTATTTATTTATAGCGAGAGTGACGATGGTAGGGGGACAGACAGAGAGGAAAAGCATCAATTTTTCATTGCAACACCTCATTTGTTTATTGATTGCTTTCTCATGTGTGCCTTGACTAGGGGGCTACAGCAGAATGAGTGACACCTTGCTCAAGCCAGTTACCTTAGGCTCAAGCCAGCAATCATTAGGCTTAAGCCAGCAACCATTAGGCTCAAACCAGCAAACATGTGGTCATGTCTATGATTTCATGCTCAAGCTAGCAACCTTGCACTCAAGCCAGATGAGCCCGCACTCAAGCCAGTGACCTCGGGGTTTCAAACCTAGTTTCTCCATGTCCAAGGCCGATGCTCTATCCAGTGCGCCACCGCCTGGTCAGGCTTGTTCCACTTCTTTACACATTCATTGGTTGATTTGTGTATGTCACCTGACCAGGGATTGAACCTGCAACCTTGGCATATCAGGACAATGCTCTGAGTTACCCAGCCAGGACTAGAACATGTTTCATAATGTTCATCATGTTTGTACTTACATATTCATGAGCAGGATTATTTGATTGTCTCTCTCCCTTATGGGCTTGTAAGTTCTATGAGAGCAGACACTTTATAAATATTTCATTTCTTGAGTCACTGATCAAATGAGGCCTAGGACAACTCCTCTGAGCATAGAATAACCATGGAAAAGTAAGTCTTCTACCCCAGGCCCCTGAGTTGGGGGAAGACCTATTTTTATTTCTATTGTCTCATAGCTTTCAGAGAAAAATGCTGCCTTGTCCTGGGCTTTCAATCAAAGTGTCCTCCTAAGAGCTGGGGCACATTTATCTTCCTTTTGACATAGGAGCCCTTTTTGCTCGGCATCACTCATGCCGCCAGTGGCTTTCGGAGAAGGTTAGCTAGCAATACTGGCCTTCCAGGAATATAAAGGAGGACACCTCATTTCTCTCCTACTAGGTGCTTGGCTAGGAGGCTCATTTCAGCATGAGAGAATAAAATATATCACGTAGAGGTGCCAAAAGGGAGACAAAGGGGGAATGAGTCATGATGTTTATCCTCAGGGAGACTTTAATCTGCTGTAGAAGACAGAATCCCTCTTGGTTTAAAAAAAAATTGTTTTAGCTCAGGTAAATATAGCATTGGCCTGACCTGTGGTGGCGCAGTGGATAAAGCGTCGACCTGGGAACACTGAGGTCGCTAGTTCAAAACTCTGCACTGGTTCGGTCAAGGCACATATGGGAGTTGATGCTTCCAGCTCCTCCCCCCTTTCTCTCTCTCTCTCTCTCTCTCTCTCTCTCTCTCACTCTGTGTCTCCTCTCTAAAATGAATAAAATAAAATTAAATTAAAAAACATTAAAAAAATATAGCATTGGAAGTGGCCTTTCCTATAAGAGGGAAAGGAAACCAACTTTTATTAAGCATCTACTGTGTTATTAAGTACCTGCTAGCAACTTTGACTTTTGTTCTCTCATTCAGTCTTTACAACAACCCTGTGGGGTTGGAATTAGTGTCCCATTTATATAGATGAGAAAACAACTGAGGCCCAGAGAGGTTAAGTAACTTGTATATTTAGTAGGGTATATTAAATCTATTTACCCACCTACCCACTCCTCAGCACCCTTTAAGAGACTCTGTACTGGCTAAAACTTGAATGTAAGCCATATTATATACCACATGACACCCACACCCCCAGTTTCCTAAACCACCACTTACCCACCTCCTCTGCCCTAGGTGATTGGACCAGAGGGAGGTTTTGGCCCAAGGTGAGTCAGTACATAGGCTGGCCAGCCACTCTAATTTATGGGCCCATGGAAAAAAGACAAATAGGGCCAGATTACCTCTCTTAGAAACCTCAACCTAAAGTAAAGAGTTCCCCAGCAGCAACCAGACTTACCCAGTGTGTCTGAATCACTTTAAGGGAAATTGGAGCCCAGCAAGGAAGAGCCATGGCCTTCAGCCATTGAAGAATGTCAATCTAAATCCCTTCCCAGCTTCAGTGCCTGCCCTGGAGTGTCCCGAGAGGCCCCACGTGGCTCCTCATGCATTCTGACACCAACCTCTGTTTGAGCTTGCTATGCCATAGAGTGACAGTCAATAACTTTACATTGGTCTCCCATATAGCAGGTATCTTATAAATGTTGGTTTCTGTCTTTTTTTTTTTGACAGAGAGAAAGAGACAGAGAGAGGGACAGATAGGAACAGACAGACAGGAAGGGAGAGAGATGAGAAGCATCAAGTCTTTGTTGTGGCACCTTAGTTGTTCATTGATTGCTTTCTCTTATGTACCTTGACCAGGGGACTACAACAGACCGAGTGACCCCTTGCTCGAGCCAGCGACCTTTGGTTCAAGCTGGTGAGCCTTGCTCAAACCAGGTGAGCCCGCACTTAAGCTGGCAACCTTGGGGTCTCAAACCTGGGTCCTCCGTGTCCCAGTCTGACGCTCTATCCACGGCGCCACCGCCTGGTCAGGCTGTTGGTTTCTGTCTTTATCTCCCTTAGCAGAAGTCAAGGTCTAGCAACCCCAGGGGCCTTAAGCCAAGACAACCTTCTCTTCCAAGACTTTGATGCATGACACCCACAACAGCCCCCTGTCCTAGAGAGCTGGAGGCCCACTGGGGCAACGAAGTCTCCAGACTGCAGAGGTCAGGACTGCTATGGGATGGGTCCGAGACTTGAGGCTGCTGGGGCAGAAGAGAGCAGGGTCTGAGATTTGACCAGGCCCCACCTCAGAATGGCAGGTCGTGGGACAGAGTCCAGGGCTCTGACTGCTGAGGCTCTCTCCCCTGGGGAGAGGGTTCCAGGGAGGCTTCTCACCAGCGGAGAGGGAATGGTTCAGTTGCATCTCTGCTGAAAACTGCAGAGCTCTTCCTGGAGGGCTCCCTTCTCTCCAGCCATCAGCTTTCTGATCATGCCACTAACAATGCTCACTGCCTGCTATGTGGATCTGGCTTGGAGACCGCACCTCTTCCCAACCTCCCTACCTTCCCCAAAGCTGCTGCCTGTATTTATATGATAATGCCATGATAACGGCCAGGACATGAATTCAGCTAACTGATTAGGCCCTCGGAATGACATCTGAGGCACTGCCTTCATTCTCCCTCGTGAAAA
Organism: Rhynchonycteris naso; assembly: GCA_037038555.1. Classification (NCBI taxonomy): domain Eukaryota; kingdom Metazoa; phylum Chordata; class Mammalia; order Chiroptera; family Emballonuridae; genus Rhynchonycteris; species Rhynchonycteris naso. Next base: position 100,167,736 of record CM073003.1, read on the forward strand.
GGCAGCACAGGCACTGGCTGGGAAATTGCATCCTGGAAAGCACTGAGGGGGAAAATTGCAACTATCAGAATTTCCCAGGTTGCTATTCCACAGGGGCCAAACATCGTTAGCAGCAGCACTAATTATGATCCAGGAGAGTCAGGCCTGACTGCCTGGGCTGTGCAGGCAGTCCTTGACAGTGGCCTTGGGAGCCAGCAGGGCAGAGGCAAAGCGGCAGGGAGGCCTGGGCTCCCAAGCCTTGGGAATCCTGGAGAGAAGAGACAGCAGGGTCATTCAGACACATGGGGAAGGGCAGCTGGGTACACGGATGTCCTTCAGAATGCTTGTAACTGTGATCGGAAGGGTGGGAGTTAGATTGCTGGAATGATTTATGCCTGCCCAGAATTCAGAGTTGTCTGTACTTCCTTTCTTTTTATTCTCTCTTGTCCTCTACGCTCCACTGAAAATTCTCATGTCAGTGTCACCAGCGACTTCCCTGTTACCAATTCCATAGTGCATCTCTTTGTCCTCATCTTACACATCCTAGCAGTAGCATTTGACATGGATGGTTGTTCATTCCTTCTTCTTTTTTTTTTTTTAAAGTGAAGTTTTTTTATTATTTATTTATTTATTTATTTATTCATTTTAGAGAGGAGACACAGAGAGAGAGAGATAGAGAAAAAGAGAAAGGGGGGAGGAGCTGGAAGTATCAACTCCCTTATGTGCCTTGACCAGACCAGTGCAGGGTTTTGAACTGGCAACCTCAGTGTTCCCAGGTCAACACTTTATCCACTGCGCCACCACAGGTCAGGCTGTTCATTCCTTCTTAAAATACTCTCTTTGCCCTGGCCAGGTAGCTTAGTTGGTTAGAGCATCATCCCAATGCACCAAGGTTGCAGGTTCTATCCTCAGTCAGGACACATTCGAGAATCAACCAATGGGCACTCTTCCTTCCAGGATTATACTCATGCCTTTTCCTTTCCCCTTCTCCTTCTCCTCTTCTTCTCCAGGGCATGTTTTCCTTGTCTCTCTCTTTCTTCTAAGCTCTAAGGGACCCCACGAGACTTGCAGCCAGGGGAGCAATAGGTGGCAGCAGCTCATTCTGGGCAAACCTGTCTCCATGGTCCCCCTTTCCTCTAACTTTCTTCTTATATGGCCAATAAAATCTTCCTTTACGTACTGCAAAAACAAACAAACAAACAAACAAATAATAAGAAAGAAAGAATCTCCTAATGAAGGCAAAATGGGTAGAACAATAAATCAGTATTCCTTTCTTTCTCTCTCCTCTCCCTTCTTCTCTCTCTAAAATCAATAAATTTTAAAAATCCCCAAAAAACCTTTTGTTTGGCTTCCAAAACACTTCTCTCTCATTTCTTTTCTTACCTCTTTGGTCTTTTGTGCTGGCTCCTTCTCATCTTCCCCATTTCTGTGATTCCTGGGGACTGTCATCACACCTCTGTTCTACTTCATCTACTCTCCCTAAAAAAATCTCATCTATCTCGGGATGTTAAATTCGGCTACATGTTAATAAATTCCAAACGGATATCTTCAGCCCCTGCCTCTCTCCTGAACTGTAGAATAATACCCAGCTGCTACTGGACATCTCCATGTATATGTCACTCATAGGCCACTCATACACACCAGTCCCCAGCCTTCCCCACTGCAATAAATGCAACTAGTCTCCCAGGTACCGCATTTGGAATAATTCCTGGCTCTTCTCTTTCTTTCATACCCCTTTATCTGATTTCTCAGAAAATGCTGTCATTTCTCCCTTTTAAATTATCTCCAGAATCTTGTTCCTTATACCACTCCCACCCTCATCAGAGCCGCCATTATTACCTAAGCAATTGCAATCACCTCTGAATGAGTTACAATTCAGATTAGGCTGCTATTATCAGTCTCCAAAATACTGTGGGTTAAGCAAGTTAGAAGGTTGCTTCTTTCCCAAGTGTGAACCTGTACTTAGTATTCTGGGGTTGATACAATCACACTACAAGGTCAGGGATTCTAGCTTCTCCTGGCTTGCTGCCCTGTCATCTTCGACATGTAACTTTCATCTTGTGGCCTAAGCTAGCTGCGGCAGCTGCCACTCTCATTCCCGTGAGAGTCTAGCCTGTGGAAAGGGGAGAAGGAAGAAGTAGAGGGCAGGCCCATTCCTTTAAGAAGAACATGTCATTTCTCTGTGCAGACTTTCTAATGACTTTTCTCTCAGGGAGAAATCTAAAATTCTTACTGTGGTCTACAAGGTCCTCTGATCTCATCTCCTACATCTGTCCCTCTTGCTCACTCCACTCCAGCCATGCTGTACTTTTTTGAAAATGCTCCCATCTCAGGGCTTTTGCAGTTCCTGTTCCCTATGCCTGGAACACTCTTCCCCCAGATAGCTGCAAGTCTAGTTCCTTCACCTCCTTCAGATATTTGCTCAAATGCTACTTCCTCGGAGCATCTTTTCTTGATGCCTATTCCCACCATCTCTAGCCCCTTTACCCTACTTTTTTCCCCAAGTCAGTGAATGCCACCTGAAACATTTCATGTCCACTTACCTTATATCTGTTTCTTCCAACTAGAACATGACAATAGGGTTCATATATAGTGGATGTGCTATACATGTTTGTTAAATTAATGATGGATGAAGATGGCAGTGCCTGGTCTCAAAAATGGCAGGAAGGTGTTTCTTTCCTAATTATTTCAGGAAAGGACCCATTTCTTTCTTTTATTTTTTTAAGTGAGATGCAGGAAGGCTGAGAGACAGACTCCCGCATGTACTCCAACAGGGATCCACCTGGCAAGCCCCCTAGGGGGCAATGCTCTGCCCATCTGGGGCTGCAACTCCATTGCTCAGCAACTGAGCTATTTTAGCATCTGAGGTGAGGCCATGGAGCCATCTTCAGTGCCCAGGGCCAACCTACTTGAACCATTTGAGCCATGGCTGCAGGAGAGAAAGAGAGAGAGAGAAAGGGGAGGGGTAGAGAATCAGGTGGCTTCTCCTATGTGCCCTGACAGGGAAATGAACCAGGGATTTCCACACGCCAGGCTGACACTCTACTGCTGAGCTGACTGACCAGGGAAGGACCCTTTTTATTTTTTTATCTCTGCCATGGTTCCGGTTGGGAAGCAGAGACACTTTAGTTTGTTACTTCAGTTCAATTTATCAAATGTTCACTAGCCATCTAGTGTGTTAGGTATCCAGTATGGTGGATATAAAAGGGGAATAAGTGATAGACCACCACTGGTCCTCAGGAGACTTACGGCTGGTTAGGAGCCTTAATATTGTCCTTTTTATTTTTCTTTACAAGTATGACCACTCAGGTACAGTATTAAAGATCAGGGAAAGAGTGACTCCTTTATTTATGACAGCACTATGAACTGTTGTGGCCTGGGTGGGGGAAGAGGGTAGGGTATAAAGAGAGGCTGACCTGCTCTGGTGGTAGAGCATCGTCCCAAAGCATAGAGGTTGCTGGTTCAATCCCTGGTCAGGGCACATACAGGAACAGATTAATGTTCCTATCTATCTATCTATCTATCTATCTATCTATCTATCTATCTATCTATCTATCTATCTAACTATCTATCTATCATTTCCCTTCCTCTCTCTCTAAAATAAATAAAATAAACATTAAAAAATTAAAAAAGAAGAAAAGAGAGGCTGACGCAATATAGGTTATAGTTCTATGTTACGTTGTGCTTCTTCTCTTACTCTCTAGGGAGTAAGGCCTCACTCACAGCTGGTCTGGTTAAGAAACAGTCTGAACCTGTTCTCATTCAATGGATAAGGAAAAAGACATAAGACTAGTAGGGTGGCCAGAGGGGTGGGGAGATGGGGGAGATGGAGGGGAGGGATGGGAGTGTGGGTGGTGAATGGGGTTGTGGGGGGAGTTGCAGCTGGAGGACAAGGTAGCTCAGAAAAGTTGGATAGGAAATATATTACCTGAAACAATTGTTCCATTATCTTTTCCTGCTCTAGGCAAAATGCAAAAGGTCAGGGTTGGTTCTTTTTTCCAGACTCCTCCATGCAGGGCCACTTAGACACTGCTTTGACATTCACAGCCTGAAAAGATCAGAGGCCTCCTCTGAGGCCTGCCTTTGAATTTCCACAGTGGGAAAGTTCCAATTTTTTCCCCCCTTTGGACAAGGCTGCTTGTCTGCATCCCTTTCTAATTCTTGTTTCTCTTTTGACATTCCCCATTCATCTCAGAGGTAATGCCAAGAGCAGCGGTTCTCAAACTTTAACGTGCATTGGAACCACTTGGAGGGCTTGTTGAAACATGCTTGCCAGTTGTCACCCAGAATTCACTAATTCAGTACTTCTAGGATGGGGCCTGAGAATTTTCATTTATAGCAAGTTCTCAGATGGCTGCTACTGCTGGTCCCAACCACATAGGCTAATGGGGGGGGGACCATTAGCCTCTAGAGCAGGGGTGCCCACACTTTTTAAGCTTGCAAGCTACTTATAAGATGACCGAGTCAAAATGATCTACCTACAATAAAAATGCAAAACATAAGTTTATTTCTTCTATATTATCATTATTTAAGTTACTATTATTACTATTTAATATTGTGTATTCTTCTTTCACCTTTCTCTTTCTCAGATCTCTTTTTGGAGAAAAGTCAATGTCATAGTTTTTATGTACAGTCCTAAAAAGCCTCTCCACATTTGCCTTCTTTGGAATAGCAATGGCACACAGACAGATGAGGCAAATGCATTTAGAATATGTCATAGTGAAAAAAATCCCCTCCCATTCTGTATGAAAGTGGTAGGTTTTAGGCTTCTTACTCGGACCAGCTACGGCACTCATTTTTATACCCTTTGTTGTATTTAGTTTAAATAAATTGAAGGCTAACTACGCAGCAATGTAACTGAACAAGTTAGCGCGGTTTAACGTGCATGTGTAGGGTATCAAAAGTTCAGACGTCAGATTGGCTACCCTGTATGCCAATCAAGACAAATGTCTTTTTAATGACATGCGATCTACCCACACTTCCTTCGCGATTGACCAGTAGATCGCGATCAACGTATTGAGCACCCCTGCTCTAGAACAACTAATTTGGGTCTAAAAATATTCCATTCTTGATCTTCCACTTCAGTCCTTTCCTCCCACTCTCCAAACACAGGGACCTGGGCCTTGAGTTTTTAGAAAAGAATTCAAATTAGATGTCAAGCATTTTCTGACCATCAAGAGTTGTTAGCCAAGTCAGTCTCAGAATTCTCCCTCCCTGTAGATCTTTGAAAATTTCTCCCACTCCCATATGTCTAAGTAAGCGAAGGTCTCCTGTCTGCACGCACCCTGTCTCCCAACCCCTCTGCACAGCCCTCCTAGGGCAGGGAACCCCCCCCCCCCTTGAGGATTGTAGAAAGTGTTGCAAGTGGAGGAGGAGAGAACAATAGATGCAGAAGAGGCAGAGGGAACCCCTCTCTTCCCACACTTCTATTTCTTTGAAATTAAAATATTTGTTTGTTCCTGGGCTCTGCTCAATGCTGATGTCTGGGAAACCATTTATGCTTAATGTCCCCAACCCATTAGCAGCCTGGCATGGGGCTCTGCTAATCAGGTTCCTTAATGGCAGCACTATGGAGAGTGTGGCCACGAGTGTCTGCACCAGTTTCCCGGTCTCAGCTGGAGAGGAAGCATCTAGACAAAGATCAGTGCCCAAGACAGGCTCAGAGGTGCCCTGAAAATAATTCATGCCAGTGTAGGTGGCCCATCTAATGGGAACCTGTCCTTCCACTTCCATTTTGGCAGAGATACCAGATTAGGTCCCCTACTCACCATGGGTGAAATAGCAAGACCCTCCGCTCTCCCACTGCAGCCGGCCCTCTCCCCACATGAAAGGACAGTGGGCTCCTTTGGAAGCATATTCTGGCACCAGCAACCCTCATCTAGCGTTTATTGAGCACTTCTCTCCATGAAGGTCTCTCTCCCACATCACCTGCTTCCCCCTCCAAAATCCCAAACCCACACATTCTTTTGTCACCAAATAGGTGGTGAGGTCCTTTGGCCTGGAACTAGGGGATCCCTGAGGGCTGTTTAGTTCTAAGACTCTGTGATTCTGTGTAGGCTGCTATTGCTGCAGCTGCTGTTGAAGAGTTTGGGTCCTGTGGCTTTGGTCTACAGGGGAAATATTGGTAGTGCCCTTATTTAAGTGGGACCAGATAATATTCTCAGACAGGAGGCTATGCCTTGAATCCAATCTCAAAGTATTTGTCTCTTGCTCCTCTTGGTCCTACTAGATAACTCCAACTACTGGTAGTTCCACAGGATGCCGAGAGGCAAAGATACACTCCTCTCTCCCCACAGCCCTTTCAGTGAAACACTTGAGAGAAGAGATGAGTTTCTGCTATTAAGAAGTATGGAAGGAGCTAGAAAGTGCTGATGACTGGTTCATGCTCACCACCCCTCATTTCTGGGAACACTAGGGCCTAGGACAAGTTAACTACCTTTAATGGGGACGCCAACACTGAGCCCCCAACATCCCTCAGCATCACAGGGCTGGACAGTGCTGACTTATCTCCTCTGGGCAGGGAGAGCCCACATGGGCTCTTATATTCCAGGCACCAATAAGCCACTGGTTGGCCAAGAGTTTGGTGGCCTCCTCTTTCCTGCTTTGTCCATCCTGGCTCCTTAGCCTCAGATCTGAGCCATGGGGAGCCCTCTCCAATCTGCTGGAACAGAACATCACAAGCTGCTCCTGTTGTGGTCTGGGCTGCCAGCTCCCCAGCCTGCTGCTGCTGAAAGAAGGCTCTGATGTCAGTCATCAGTCTGCAGCATCCTTCCACATGCCAGTCCCTTGGGGGGGTAGGGGGGCATTTGGAAAGAATCACATTTAAAGCAGGCAATTTAGAGAGAGATGAGGAAAATAGAGGAAGGGAGAAGTGCTAGGTCGCCAACTGGGCAAGCCATGTTTCAGCCAGGCCACATTGTGTCCACACTTTTCCTACAGCCCAACCTTCCCACATGGCCTGTTTAGGCCCATCTGCCCAGCTCTCATCCCTTCTCCTGCTCCTAGGCCCTGGAGAAATGCCAGCATCTCCCTTCTCTGTCCCTTCTGCCCTCTGGGCCCCACCTGACCCATCCCCGAGATGTACAAACCTTCCAGCTGGAGGCTGGCTTGCAGGCAGGCAGTGTAAGCTGGGCAGAGGCTAGAACTGTAACTCATGAGGCTGTTTTGTTTTATTTTATTTTTTCATGATCCTGTGTTTTAGATTCAAGAATAGATGGGCACATTTAGCAAATGAAAGGTCACCTGCTTCTTGGTCCCCCTCCCTACCGGGACATGATCTCCCTGAAGTAGGCTTTGGAGGTGGAAGGCCTGTGCTTGACGCAAATCTGTTCCTTTTCTGGTTGGTAGCTTTGGACAAGGCCAGGTCAACCCTCTGTGTTGGGCAGATAAAATATATTATGCTCACTTTGTTAAAGATGGCGCTGCCCACGTGCAAGTCTTAAGAGTAAGCTTTTCCCCACACCCTTGACTGATTGGATGATGTGGGGTGGTGCACTCTCATGAGGAATCCTCTCATTATGCCTCAAATAAGTGACTTTGTATCAGAGACTTCCTTGTTTGTAGATTGGATTAAGGGTTTGGATTTCTATACTATAAAGTGGAGCAAACAAGGAGCTTGCTCTCGCTCAGTTCCTGAGGTTAGTATTAGAGAGGAGAGCAGATTAAGGCCACGTGGAGGAGAGGAGAAGCAGCCAAGATGGTGGAGTGCTGAGGGAGAAGCCAGTTTGTGCAGAGTTTGTGCAGGAGAAGATGGGGAACAAAGGTAAATAAGTCTGGTGAGTTAGAAACTGATTCTAGGAAACTCAGATAAGTCAGTAGCTTTGTGAGCACTGAATGAGTGGGTTTTGAAGCCCAGTGTGTGTTTTTGCTTGCCCGCCGGGTGAAACCTAGAATTAAAGCTGATGGCTCACCAGTTTTTGGCTCTGTTCTTTCATTACTGTCTGTTCGAATCTAATGCGAACCTGCACTGGCCAGGTGGCTGTGATGGTGGCCCTGACTACTGGCTTTACACTCTGACACTCCACTTTCCTCATCTGTGAAACGAGGCCATTAAGTAAGGTAATTTGCAGAGGAATGAGGAAACCTGGGACTGTAGTACAGACCTTAGTCTTCTTGATCTGTCCCTTTGGGTCCTCCTGGATGCTGGGCACACAGGATATGCTCTCTCGTCTGCCTGAGGGGTCAGGATGCCCCTAAAAGGTAGCCCCACCCTGCCCAGGAGCAGCCAGAGCCCTGAAACCTCCAGGAAGGGGTATGTGTTCCATATCTCTGTTGTTTCTCCAAGTTACCAAGGGGTAGGTGGAAATACCCTAGGTCAGAGGAGGCACTGTGGGGTGGTGGGGCTGGGGTGGGGAGGCGAGGTCTCATTTCTACTGCTCTGCTTTAAAAGCCCCCAGAGCTGTGTGTGCAGGGTTGTTCTCCTGCCCAACCCTGGCCAAGTTTGAAGGAGGAATCCCAATTGAAGATTGATGTCACAGACTTCCTTTACCCTCCCCCAACGTCATCCTTGGTGATTTAAAGAAATTATTTGGACACAGGAGTTAATGGAAGTAGGTTGCTAGTGTGTGGGCGACTTTATCTCTGTCTCTTTGCATTCTAAGAGCAAGATCTGTCTTTTAGGGTGAGAGATACCCTGAAGCAACTTTCCAAGGTCTGAGAAATACAGACTACTTTGGGAGGGAAGGGTTGGGGGCAACCTGGTTAGGGATGTTGGAAACCTGGGGTACCTGCAGAGTGACTGTAGAGATTCACTAGGAAGGTTTTCCCTTTTGTTCTTGAATTATGGAAGGAAGGGAGGCAGAGGGTATTGGCATTGCTGGGAATGCTGCCCCCCCCCCGGCCCCGCCCCCAGCTGTTTCTTGCCCTGGGAAGTAGGCATATCGCCTGTGGCCCACTGCTCAGGTTGAGGAGGCTGTTTTTGCAGCTGTTGTTGGCAGTGATGAAAGAGATGGAGAGGAGGGTAGGGAGGGGACGGGGCTGTTTGAGGGGTAGTGCTCTGGAGAGAAGACAACTAGCTCTCCTCCCTTCCATTCCCTCATTTGAGCAGCTCAGCGCTTCCTGAAGGTGGCACTCAGGGAGGGAGCTGCTTTTTTGCTTTCTGTTTTTTAATTAAAAAAAAGAAATTATTGTGTTCACATGGTTTCAAGTGTCACACTCAATATAACACCTTCTACACATAACATGTATACAGACAACAGGGGAGCTGTTTTGGAAACACAAAGACCTAGTGCTGTAAGCCTCAGAGGCTGGGAGGTGGGTGTGGGATGTGAACAGGGAAGACAGTTATGCAGATGGGGGCAGACGCTCTGGGTTAAGAGAAGACTGCTGCTCCCTCCAGCTCCACACAGGCAGGCCTTCCCCACAATCTAAGATTGTGTGTGAGTGCTGAGATACAGCTATGACATGTCAGAGGGAAAATGCCTAGAGACTGTGCTGGAACTTATTCCCCACCTCTCTAGCTGTTCAGATGGTTTGTTTTTCTCAGATATTTATTTAGGGTCTTATTTGGTCCTCTCTTGACTCCTTATTCTTGCTGCTTCTTTCTATTCCCTTTGCTTTTCAGTATCTCTCTTCTCTCTCTCTGATTATGAAAATGGGACTTGTAGGACAATAACCCTTTCTTCTAGCTGCCACCATTCAGGATGCAGTAAGATGGATTTAAATCAGATTAAAGAAAGAACTACTAGTGGGGAGTAGTGGATGGTCAGGAGAGAAGGCAACTTACTAGGGGTGAGCTATGGAATCCTATAGCCTCATAGAGTGTTAGAGCTACAGAGACCTGAAGAATCTGCAGACATGTAGCCAGAGGTTCTTTTATAAACAGCTATTATTATCTGTTATAATCTGTATTATCAATAGTAAATTTGGATGTGTCTTACTGGTACCTGGGAAGAAGTGGGGTCTCTCCTGTGCTCCCCCAAGGCTGGCAGATCCCCCACCACAGACTCACTGAGAAGTGTGGAACACCCTCTTTCCTCTGAGGCTCAGAGGAGACAGTTGATTTTGCCATGCAGAATATGACTTTTCTTCTAAAGCCAGGGACATCTGCAGACTGGACAGCCCTCATCAGAGCTCATGTGCCGAGAGGCCAGGCTGCAGGGCCCCAGTATGTTGTCCTCCTCCAGACTGCTCTCTGGGCATTCCTTCCCCAGTGACCCTGGGGAAGTTCAGGTCTGGCTCAGGCGCTGGTAGTGTACAGAGGGGGCAGCATAAAGCAGGCCTCCTTCTGCTGGGGCAACTAGAATCTGCTTTAACCTTCCTTCACCCCACATCTGGTTTCAGCCGAACAAGACAGCAGGGGGCGCTCTTGGGTCTCCCCAAGAGAGGATTCAGGGTTATGTTTTGTTTTGTTTTTTCTTTTCAGGCTGAACTCAAAACACTGGAAATTTTTTCTGTTCTCTTGTCAGTCTGAGAGTGAGCAAGGCAGACCCTTTGAGAGCTGGAAGCATTTTTTTTTTCTAGCAGATGGTGACAGAGACTTGAGAGAAAACTGACTTTTCTGCCTTGTTCCTGAGGTTCATTGGACAGGAAGGAACCTGGTTTCTGCCTCTTGGGGATCAGCTAGTGGGGCAGGTCACCATCCTGGGGCCATGGCCAATGTCGTTTTGGGCACAGTGAAACTCCTCGCCCCTTGCCAGTCCTTAGAAACTGACCCTGGTCTGGCTGTCGTTAGGGAACTGCATTTTCTTCACAATGACTTCCAGATTAATGTGCTGCTATTGCCGATGCCTGCCCACTGGGTTCTTCATGGGGGAAAATGCCTTTTTGTTTTACTCTCCCTGATCTAACACAGTGCTCTGTGACTGTTCCTGGGCCTAATTGGGAGTCAGATGGGGATGGGTGACTGACAGGTCAGTGGGGTATGGCACATTCCTGACCTTTATCTGAAACAGCCAAGGCTTTCTGGGCATCAGCTGCTTCCCGGGCATCAGCTGCTTCCCAAGTAACCCCACCTGCTTCCTTTCCAGTTGCCTCCCTCAGACTTCCTTATCCCCACCCACTCACCTTACAGAGCCTCAGAAATTCCCCTTTTCCTATAACAGGGCCTGTGTGGACATCTTATGGGAGAGTAAGATGCCTGTATCAGGTTACACAGCCTCAAAAGAAAAGCCTGGCCTTTAGCTCTAGCGCCTCCGAGTCCTCCCTGTCTAAAGAACGGGGCATGGTGCCTGGTGCAGAGGATGGGATCTCTCAGCTGAAGAAAAAGACTGTTGCCAGCAAAGCTGAGGGCACAGGCCCCAGTTTATGAATTTATTCTGGGGAAGGACATATCCAAGTCTTCCTCAGATCTGGTTTCTGACATCAGAACCCAGAGTCTCTGGTTCTCCCTGGAGTCTGGCTCTGCGGGAACCCCAGTACATCCCACGGGGCTTTAGGCTTGCTGGCAACATTTAGGCAGCTGCTAGTCCAGGGGAGGGAAAAGACGAGGCCAGGGTTGGGATTCCTGGACCACTGTAGCATGAGAACCGCTTCGCTTCCTCAATGTCTTAGAGGTCTTGCCAGCCCCAGCCCATGCCCACTGGGGCATTGCCTTTCCAGCTCTCTCTGGCAGTAGAGGTCAGGGACCGGGCCTTTTCTAATTAAAAATCTGCAGAGAAGCAGAGAAGCTTGCCTGCAGCGTTTTCTATGTGTTTCTTAGCTCGTTCAACCCGAACATTTTCCCTGAGGGTTCATCTGAGTTCTCACAACTATAGTTTTAGCCCACCCTTTAGCTTGTGGCACGCTCTGGAGATCCCTGGGACACCCACCTATGCACTTTGTGTGCCACTGGATCAGTAGGGCACAAGTGTGTAGAAAGAACTGAAGACGAGGAAGACTGTATCTCAAATCAGCCTACTCGTGGGCCTCAAAGGTCACAAGTGTTACTGGGCACTGGAGGTCTGAGCATTTCACATGCTTTGTCTTTTTTTTTGTATATTTCTGAAGTGAGAAGCGGGGGGTGCAGGGGAGGCGGACAGACTCCTGCATGTGCCTGACCGAGATCCACCTGGCATGCCCACCTGGGGGCAATGCTCTGCTCATCTGGGGTGTTGCTCCGCTGCAATCGAAGCCATTCACCCGGGTCAACTTTGTTCCAATGGAACCTTGGCTGCAGGAGGGGAAGAGAGAGACAGAGAGAAAGGAGAGGAGGAAGAGTGGAGAAGCAGATGGGTGCTTCTCCTGTGTGCCCTGGCTGGGAATCAAATCCGGGACTTCCACACACCAGGCCAACGCTCTACCTCTGAGCCAACTGACCAAGGCCACCAAGGCCACTTCATCGTTTCTTTAAATAGATTTTTTTTTTTTTTTTTTTTACACAGGGACAGAGAGAGAGTCAGACAGAAGGACAGAGAGACAGGAACGGAGAGAGGTGAGAAGTATCAATCATTAGTTTTTCATTGCCATTATGACACCTTAGTTGTTCATTGATTGCTTTCTCACATGTGCCTTGACCGCGGGCCTTCAGCAGACCAAGCAACCCCTTGCTGGAGCCAGTGACCTTGGGTCCAAGCTGGCAAGCTTTTGCTCAAGCCAGATGGGCCCGCGCTCAAGCTGGCAAGCTCAGGGTCTCGAATCTGGGTCTTCCGCATCCTAGTCCGATGCTCTATCCACTGCGCCACCGCCTGGTCAGGCTAAATAGATTTTTAAAAACATTTTTTTCATTGATTTGAGAGAGAGAGAAAGGAAGGGAGAGAAAGAGAAACATCAATTCATCCTTCTACTTAGTTGTGCACTCATTGATTGCTTCTCTTACATGTCCTAAACTGGGGATCAAACCTGCGATGTCAGTGCACTGGGTCGACACTTTATCCACTGGACCACTCGGCCAGGGCTTACATGCTTTATCTTATATACTGTTTTTCCCCATGTATAAGACATGCCTCTTTTTGGAAAAATTTGGGGTCTAAAAACTGGGTGTGTCTTATACAGTGGCTGTAGTTTTTACTTGCATTTCTTGCTTTTTCATGCTTGTTTCTGCGCTCATTGTTGAAGACAGTGATTCGTCATCAGACACAGATGAGGACAAGCTAATGGATAGGAATTTTGACAGTGATGAGGAGTTGTATGAATTTTATGATGAATAAAACTTGAGTTCAATAATTTTTTTTGTTTTGTTTTTTTAGTTCAATAATTTTATGTAATACATTTTTCTTCTCAAACTTTAGGCCCCAAAATTAAGGTGCATCTTATACATGGAAGCGTCTTATACATGGGGAAATATGATAATCTTTAAATAACCCATTAAATTGTGATTCCTATTTTGCAAATGAGTAAACCAAGGTGCACATAGCTAATGACAATAAAAATTAAAATAATAATAAAACTTTAATAGCTTTAATTAAAATTTTAATTAATTAATTTATAATGTTTATTTTATTGATTTTTAGAAAGAGGAAGGGGAGAGTGAGAGAGAGACAGAAATGTCTGTTCCTGTATATGCCCTAACTGGGGATTGAACCAGCAACCTCTCCACATCAGGACGATGCTCTAACTAACTGAGCTATCTGGCCAGGGCTAAAAATATTTTAAAATTTATTGATTTTAGCCTGACCAGGTGGTGGCGCAGTGGATAGAGCATCGGACTAGGATGCAGAAGACCCAGGTTCGAGACCCCGAGGTCGCCAGCTTGAGTGTGGGTGCATCTGGCTTGAGCAAAAGCTCACCAGCTTGGACCCAAGGTCGCTGGTTCCAGCAAGGGGTTGCTCGGTCTGCTGAAGGCCCGCAGTCAAGGCACATGTGAGAAAGCAATCAATGAACAACTGAGGTGTCGCAACGAAAAACTGATGATTTATGCTTCTCATCTCTCTCCGTTCCTGTCTGTCTATCCCTGTTTAACTCTCTCTCTGTCCCTGTAAAAAAAAAAAAATATTGATTTTAGAGAGACAGAGGAAGAGAGAGAGAGAGAGACATCAATTTGTTATTCCACTTATGTATGCATTCATTGGCTGATTCTTGTATGTGCCCTGACTGGGAATCAACCTACAACCTTGGTGTATCAGGACAACATTCTAACCAACTGAGGTACCCAGCAGTCAGGGCTATTTTATTTTTATTTATCTATGTGTGTGTGTGTGTGTGTGTGTGTATTTTGTATTTTTCTGAAGTGAGAAGCAGGGAGGCAGAGAGACAGACTCCTGCATGTGCCCAACCAGGATCCACCTGGCATGCCCACCAGGGGGCGATGCTTTGCCTATCTGGGGTGTTGCTTCGTTGCAACTGGAGCCCTTCCAGCACCTGAGGCAGAGGAGCCATCCTCAGCGCCCAAGCCAACTTTGCTCCAATGGAGCCTTGGCTGCAGGAGGGGAAGGGAAAGATAGAGAGAAAGAAGAGGGGGAAGGGTAAAAAAGCAGATGGGCGCCTCTCCTTTGTGCCCTGGCTGGGAATCGAACGTGGGACTTCCACATGCCAGGCTGATGCTCTACTGCTGAGGCAACTGGCCAGGGCAGGACTATTTTAATTTTTTTAAGCTGACCCAGTTTCAGGCCCTGCACAAACACATAATATGTATGATATTATTAAGTCCTGGGGATGTATCATATTATCTTCATTTTCAGCTAAAAAAACCCTGAGACTGAGAGAGAAGTGATTTGCCTAAAGTCATACAGAGAAAGTGACCAAGCAAAAGCCAGACCCATTTCTGTCTGATTCCAAAGCAGCCTGTGCTCCCCATAATGCCTTAGCAACATTGCCTCTCAAGGGGCCGTCATGGAGAGAGCAAGTGGTTATAGAAGAGAGTTCTACTGGCCTTTATTAATTTTATTTTTTAATCTTTATATATATATTTAGACTTTATTCATTTTAGAGAGAGGAGAGAGAGAGAGAGAGAGAGAGAGAGGATGGGGAGGAGCAGGAAGCATCAACTTCCATTTGTGCTTTGACCAGGCAAGCCCAGGATTTCAAACTGGTGACCTCAGCATTCCAGGTCTATGCTTTATCCATTGTGCCACCACTGGTTAGGCTAATTTATTTTATTTCATTTTTATTTTTAAATTCTACTGGTCTTGCCTGACTGGTGGTGGTGTAGTGGATAGATCGTCGACCCAAAATGCTAAGGTCCCTGGTTCAAAACCCCGAGATAGCCAACTTGAGTGTGGGGTTGCTGGCTTGAGTGCGGGATCATCAACATGATTCAAAGGTTGCTGGCTTGAGCCCATGGTTGTTGGCTTGAGCAAGGTGTCACTGGCTTGGCTGCAGCCCCACTGGTAAAGGCACATATGAGAAGCAATCAATAAACAACTAAAGTGAAGCAACTATGAGTTGATTCTTCTCATCTCTCTCCTCCCCCCCCTTTATTTCTGCATCTAATTAATTAATTAATTAATTCTTCTGGTCTTTAAAAGCATGGGGCCTATGAGCTAGGCCAGGAGCCCCAACATCTGCCATTCCAGGAAGCTGTGGAAGAGCACCCCCCCCCCATTCCTATCTGGCAGTGAGGGAAGCTTTTATGCTGTCTTCTCACTCACCTGGGACTGGGCTGTGCAAACTCAAACTGCAGGAAAACAGACCCTGGAAAGGCTGGACAGGGCGTTAGGGGATGTTAGCTTTGGCCTGAAGCCTCTAACTCCCTGCTCATCTTGAGATGTGTCACCACCCTCACCCCCCAACCTTGGCAGCCTGTTGTGGGGCTGCAGTCAGTCTCTGCTCTCTCTCCACCCTCACTGTGAATCTTGCTGGGCTGTGGTTGCCTTGGTAACTTGGTGGGAAGCTCTTGAGGCTTTCTAGAACCAGAGAAGGCTATGGAGGGAGGAACCACACTCTGTTAGGCTGCTAATCACAAAAGAGAATTAAACATCCCAGTACTCACTGCCCTTGCCAGCCAGCCTGCCGGTTCTTCCTTGGCTCTGACCTCATCCTCTTCTGTAGCATCTGCAGGAACTTTGCAGTTTTGGGAGCTGGGCCTGAGAGGAGGGAGCTGTCAGGTACCGCTCTGCGATTGGAGTTGGCTCCCATAGTCATCACAGCTCCCCAGACCCCTGCTTACTCCTGTACCCTGGCTCTGAAGTCTTAATTGGTTTTAAGAAGTTCAATGCCTATTTTTATGAGACAGATAATTACAGTGAGAAGAGGGCAGGCCTTCCTCAGCTAGACTGGGTGAGACCTCCAGAATTGCTGACTCCCCAATCAGCACCAGGCAGACTGATGAGATGCGGGTGGACTGGGGCAGGTTAGTGGGCAGGGAAAATAAACTCATGGTGGCAGGAGGGCCTGAGTTCCTCTTGTAGTCTCTGTTATGGGATCAAGCTGCACTGCCTGCCCTTAAAGAAACCCACACATCTGAGGTGGACCCCTACTGATGCTGTCCTTGGGGAGTGGGAGGGGAGGTGTGGCTCTCCTTCCAAGGGCCTGTGGCAGCCCTGTCAGGCTTCCTGGGGAGATTCCTATGTGGGGTTGTCCCTGGCTGTGCCAAGAAATTCTCAATCTTGACACCATTGTTACCTGTGTAGCTCTTTCTTCTTCCCTTCTATTCTTCATTTTTTCTCCCACAGTTTCAGTCTGAAATATGGTTTATTTCTTCCATAGGTTAGTGTTGGGCAGATAAAATATAATATGCTCACTTTGTTGAAGATGGCGCTGCCCACATGGAAGCCCGTCACCCAGTTGATATTATTTGCCCTTATGCTTGGGATGGATGTGGGGGAAAGGCTGTAATGTAAGCAGGCCGGGTTGTTATAGCCTAAGGCTTAGTTTAAGAGTAAACTCTTCCCCACACCCTTGACTGATTGGATAATGTAGGGTGGTGCACTCTCTTGAGGAATCCCATTATGCCTCAGATGGGTGGCTTTGTATCAGAGACTTTCTTTAGGTATAATTGGATTAAAGGTTTGGATTATCTATGCTATAAAGTGGGCGGACCGGTAGCTAGATCTCTCTCTCTCTTGGTTCCTGAGTTCCTGAGATTAGTATCAGAGAGGAGAGCAGATTAAGGCCATGTGCAGGAGAAGCAGTCAAGATGGCAGAGTGCTGAGGAAGAAGCCAGTTTGTTAAGAGTTTGTGCAGGAGGAGATGGGAAACAGAGGTGAATAAGTCTGGTGAGCTAGAAACCTTTGATTCTAGGAAACTCGGATAAGTCAGTAGCTTTGTGAGCACTGAATGTGTGGGTTTTGGAGCCCAGTGTGTGTTTTTGCTTGCCCGCCGGGTGCAAGCTAGAATTAAAGCTGATGGCTCACCAGTTCTTGGCTCCGGTATTTCATTGCCATCTGTCCGAATCCAATGCGAATCTGCATGTGTCAGGCTGCTGTAATGGCGGCCTTGACTACTGGCTTTACAGTTAGTCTTTATAACTGGCATGCCTATCTATCTATCTATCTATCTATCTATCTATCTATCTATCTCCCTTCCTCTTGTCTCCCTCTCTTCCTCCCTTCCTCCCTTCCTCCTACTCCTTCTCTCCTCTTCTCTTCCTCAGGTGGGAATTGACTTGCTGCCCATTAGAGGGGCAGCTCCACTCACTGACTCACTGCTGGCACAGGCAGGGTCTGATGATGGTGGGAGGAGATGGGGGAATGGAGAGTGCAGAAAATACTACTGATGCTGGAATGGCTTCCTTCCAACCCTCTTGGCCAATCAGAGCATGTGGGTTCAGGGCAGAGGTTTATGTGATTCTCTCTAAGCTAGATAGAAGCTGCTGTCCACATTTGTGACTCCCAGATGGGCTAAGAGTTGGCTCTGTCCCTAGACCAGGCTGAACAGCTGTGTGCCTTGCTCCCCCTATCCCTCTGGGAAGGATCTTTGACAACCTGCTCTGGTTCTAATTACAGTCTGTCTGATCTCATGTTCTCTAGTGGGGAAGAAGGTGGTTGACCCATTCATGGCAGACACATAACTGCACTTTCAGACAGAGCCAGTTGTTGGACATGGCTGGCAGTGGGACAAAATGACCTCAGGAAGACACCTGTTAACATATTGTCAAACTCCTCCTACCTTTCCTTTCTGACTCAGTGGCCAACTCCCCGGGAAGCACTTCCTCTTTAGAGTAAGTCCAGCCTTGCAGGGAAAGAAAGGAGGAATGAGCCCCGAGCTGCCCAGATCAGGAGAGCCTGGAGTCCCTGGCCTCGGAAGCCAGGCCTTGTTCCTTTCCCTTCGCCTGCATTTCATTAGCTAATGTCTGTAGAGGGCTAGGCGGCAGGAAAGCCCTATACAAATGTTGAGCACAATTTTATTTCCAAGACTCGCCAAGAATGTATTTGCAGGCTTTAGTAAAAGGTCACTGGGCTTGCCTGGGGAAGAGGGAGGACTGCCTGGAGGGAGCAGAGGAGGGATGCCCTTAGGAAGCTGGGGAAGGGGAAGGAGAAGCCACAACGGAGGCCCTAGTCCCTGCCTCCTTGGTGTTGAAGCAGAGCATCTTGGCGCCATGCCTGCTTTGTACTCTTCCTGCCTCTCCTGGCTCCTGGGGTCCTAGCGGCCCAGCTCTCTCTGTAGGGACCACCCTCAGAGACTTTCCAACAGGAGATTATGCTGATGCTCACAAGAACGAATACTTCCTGAACACTGACTAAGTGCCCGGGTGCATGAGGGGAAGTGGAGCTTTCCAGCTTGGGGAGAAGCAGCTGCTTCTCAGTGGCTGTGGGTGTGGAACTCTGCAGGGGTGAGCCCCTGTGGGCTGTGAGCTGGTTTGCACAAAGCCTCTCTAAAACCTGTAGGAGGTAGGTGCGCAGCACTTATTCTGCTCTGACCCAGGGGAGGAGTTTCTGTTTGCAATCAGATCCCTCTATCACAGGTGTTCTCCAAGTTTCTGTACCCGCCTCTATCCCCAGTGACAACTCAGCTGGCTCTAAATCCTTGGCAGGCTTCATGTTCAAGGGGCAATGTTGAGCAGATAAAATATATTATGCTCACTTTGTTAAAGATGGAGCTGCCCACATGGAAGCCCGTCACCCAGGTGATATTATTTGCCCTTATGTTTGGGATGGATGTGGGGGAAAGGCTGTAATGTAAGCAGGCCAGGTGGTTATGGCCTAAGGCTTAGTTTTAAGAGTAAGCTCTTCTCCACACCCTTGACTGATTGGATGATGTGGGGTGGTGCACTCTCCTGAGGAATCCCATTATGCCTCAGATGGGTGGCTTTGTATTAGAGACTTTCTTGTTTATATAATTGGATTAAAGGTTTTGAATCTATGCTATAAAGTGGGGCAGACCAGGAGCTTGCTCTCTCGGTTTCTGGGTTTCTGAGATTAGTATCAGAGAAGAGAGCAGATGAAGGCCACATGGAGGAGAGGAAGCAGCCAAGATGGCAGAGTGCTGAGGAAGAGTTTGTGCAGGAGGAGATGGGGAACAGAGGTGAATAAGTCTGGTGAGCTAGAACCCTTTGATTCTAGGAAACTTGGATAAGTCAGTAGCTTTGTGAGCACTGAATGTGTGGGTTTTGGAGCCCAGTGTGTGTTTTTGCTTGCCTGCCAGGTGCAAGCTAGAATTAAAGCTGATGGCTCACCAGTTCTTGGCTCCTGTGTTTCATTACCGACTGTCCAAATTCAATGCGAACCTGCATGGGTCAGGCCGCTGTGATCCTGACAGCGACTACTGGCTTTACAGGCAACTTTTCAGTTTTTGTGCTCCAAGACCTGTTTATGTGTCCCTGTCCTGTCAGAATTCTGTTATTCAATACAGAAGAGCAGTTTCTTCTCCATCTCTGGGCAGGACTTGGTTTTGGGTGAGGGCCGGAGTGGCAGAGGCTTGGAGAGTGGAATAGCCAGTCTCATCTCTCATAGCTCTGTAGCCAAGGTGAGTGCTTTGGGAGGGCGAGAAAGTAAGCAAAGCAGGGAATGGAGGGTTCTGGAAGAGGCAGGCAGGCCAGCATCGGCATGTTGATAATGTGTTTTCCAACACCATCTGGGTCTCTTTTGTCCCCATCCCCATCCTCTCTAAAATCTGAACAGAGCTGGAATAGGCTTTCTGAGAGACCTTGAGCCCCTAAGTATCACCAGCCTCTGCTCTGTCCCTAGTTGTTCTCCTCTGGTTTCTCCCCAGAGCCCAAGGGCCTCCCTGTGTCCTCAGCTCATTATTTTTCTGAGAGAAGTCACTAGTCCTCGAAAAAACAGGGGGCTGAGGCAGCCCCACACAGCCTGAGAAGGGGTACAAATGGATGGAGACAAGAGTGAGGGCAGACACGCACACACACACACACACACACACACACACACTGATACACACAGTGACACTTGGTCCCAGGGGTGTGTGTAAGTTGATAGAAACCTGCCGTTGCATAAAGCGCACATGCCCTTGCACACAGGCACCGGTGCTCCAACATGCCCAGGGGTAGCTGTACCAGAGAGCCCACAGGGCTGATTCCTTGCAGCCACACTTAGTTGCTACAGTCCCCAAGATTCACTCACCGTCTGGACCTCTGATGCAGCAATCAGCAGCCTTGGCCTCCTGCAAACCCAGAGGCCGGGCTCCGGACTCGGGTGGAGCAGGGCAGTGGAATGTGGAAGCAGAGGTTAGAGATCTGTGAGTTCCATTAGCAACAAGAAGCATGTCTTGAATCTAAAAGCACCGGGACAAGGGCACTGCAGAGCGTTCCTGACAAGGAGTTCACATTTCCTACCCCTCCCCCACCAGGAGGCTCCTCACAGTCATGGAGCCATTTAGGGATTAGAGCAGCTCCCTCAAAAAAAGCTGCTTGTTCAAAAGGTGCTTTCAGTTCATTTGAATTTACTTCACAGACCTCATAATGTATGGAAGAGCTGCCTCCTCAGCCTCCCTTCACTGTCCCCCTTAAGTCCCTGGACCTCACCCCACCCCTCCTTCTAGGCTCCTCTCCCGTCCCCAGCAGTGGGCACAGGTATGAAATTGGTCGGGCCATGCTTTTCAGCAACCCAGGGACCTTGATGGGGAGTGGAGGACGTACATACTGTCACTAACTCAAGATCCAAAGCGGGACAGCTAGAGGGACAACAGCTGAGCTTTCCTGAAGGAGAGGAAGGAGGAGCAGGGACCCAGGGAAACCCCAGAGTTCCCTCAGGGTGGCTGCAAGCCTGATCTAGGGAAGGACAATCTATGTGCTACTTGCAAGTGGAGGTGCGGTGGGGGCTAGGCAGAGTCAGCTTCAACTTATAAGACTTGGTCTGGCTGCCACCTCCCTTGCAGTTCTTTCAAAGAATAATGAATACCTGCTATGTTTCAGGTTTTATGCGAAGCACCTGGAATATAGTGGTTGATAAGCCAGTGTGGCCCCTACCTTCACAAATGTTCCAGTCTAATCAGGAAACCCACAAAAAATGAGGAATGCAGGATTACAAATGACATGGTACTATACGGTGAACAAACAGGATGCTGAGATGGAAAGGGGGACCTACATCAGACGAATCAATCAGAGAAGGGTGGTGACATGGGAACAAACCTAGAAAAGCAGGAACCCGGAGAAGAGCAGGTCAGGTTGCAGGAAAGCCTGTGGCAGGAGTGCTGGAGAGCAGAGTGGTGTGGCTGGAGGGGGTGAGGGGGAGGAGCAGCATCTGCGGAAGTTGCCATGGTTAAGGTGTTGGGGGGTAGGTCTTGTGAGCCACGGCAACTTCCGCAGGCTCTCACTGGAATTTGGAGTTATCCTAAGGATGGAGTGAAGTCCACAAAGATCTGACCAAGGAAGCAAGAGGCATGATTTGACCTTTATTCAGCAGCATGGGCTAGGAGGGTGCTCATGGATATAGATAGACCAGCCAGAAGAAGGCTGTTGCAGTCATCTGAGCAATGAGGGGCAGGAAAGTGAGAAAGTGTTGGGCACATAAAATATATTATGCTCACTTTGTTAAAGATGGCACTGCCCACATTCAAGTCCGTTGATATATTTTTTTAAAATTATTTTTATTTATTCATTTTAGAGGAAAGGGAGAGAGAGAGATGAAGAAAGAGAGAGAAGGGGAGGAGAAGCAAGAAGCTTGAACTTCCATATGTGCCTTGACCAGGAAAGCCCAGGGTTTTGAACCGGTGACCTCAGCATTCCAGGTCAACACTTTATCCACTGCGCCACCACAGGTCAGGCAAGTCCGTTGATATTAATGTGTGCTGGGGCACAGGCTGTGGGCAGGCCGGGTCGGTATAGCCTAAGGCTTAGTTTTAAGAGTAAGCTTTTCCCCACACCCTTAACTGATTGGATGATGTGGGGTGTTGCACTCATGAGGAATCCTCCCATTATGCCTCAGATAAGTGACTTTGTATCAGAGACTTCCTTGTTTGTAGATGGGATTAAAGGTTTGGATTTCTACACTATAAAGTGGGGCAGACCAGGAGCTTGCTCTCTCTCGGTTCCTGAGGTTAGCATTAGAGAGGAGAGCAGATTAAGGCCACCTGGAGGAGAGGAGAAGCCGCCAAGATGGCAGAGTGCTGAGGAAGAAGCCAGTTTGTGCAGAGTTTGTGCTGGAGAAGGAGATGGGGAACAGAGGTGAATAAGTCTGGTGGGCTAGAAACCTTTGATTCTAGGAAACTCAGATAAGTCAGTAGCTTTGTGAGCACTGAATGAGTGGGTTTTAGAGCCCAGTGTGTGTTTTACTTGCCCGCTGGGTGCAAGCTAGGATTAAAGCTGATGGCTCACGAGTTCTTGGCTCCATTTTTCATTACTGACTGTCGGAATCAAATGCGAACCTGCATGTGAATAGCCACAATGGCAGCTCCTGGCCATACAGAAAGAAAGCAGCCAACTTAAAAAAAAATTTTTTTTTTTAATTTATTAATTCAAGAGAGAGAGGAAGGGGGTGAGAGAGAGAGACAGGAACATCAATCTGTTTCTGTATGTGCCCTGACCGTGGATCAAACTGGCAACTTCTGCGATTCAGGCTAAAGCTCTAACCAACCGAACTATCTGGCCAGGGCCAACTTTTTTATTTTTAAATTGATTTTAGAGAGAGAGTGTTGGGTAAACAAATGTTTTTTAGGTTTGCTTGCTTGTATTGGGGTAGGGCCATGTGTGTATAGTCCAGGGGTTCCCAAACTATGGCCCGCGGGTCGCATGCGGCCCCTGAGGCCATTTATTCGGACCCCACCACACTTCCGGAAGGGGCACCTCTTTCACTGGTGGTCAGTGAGAGGAGCACAGGATGCATCCGCACCCATAGTTCCCATTGAAATACTGGTCAGTTTGTTGATTTAAATTTATTCTTTATTTTAAATATTGTGTTTGTCCCGTTTTGTATTTTTACTTTAAAATAAAATATGTGCAGTGTGCATAGGGATTTGTTCATAGTTTTTTTATGGTCCGGCCTTCCAACGGTCTGAGCGACAGTGAACTGGCCCTCTGTGTAAAAAGTTTGGGGACTCCAGGTATAGTCTATGGAAGGCTGTGGTGCTTGTCCTCGGGGCAGCAGAGTGCAAATTGCTGATATCTTTCCTGCTTGGGAGGGGTGATTGTTTGCTATTGTTTGCTGGAGAAGGTGTTTTACCCCCCGCCTGTTTTGGAGGGAGAATCCAGAGGGGGAGGCGGTGGGTGTTGTGGGGCATGGGAGCCCTGAGATTTTTGGCACGGCCTGTTTGGCTGGGGACTGCTGTTTTGCTTGTGGGGGCCTATGAGTCCGGAGAGTCCAGAGTGAAAAAGGGAAGTGGTTTTCCCTGCCTGTTTGCTCATCTGCCATTACAACTCTTGAATAAGGGGAATGGCCCATCATCTTCCGGCTCCACAGTTCCTTTACCGTCTGCCCAGATCCAGTGAGAACCTGCACTGCCACGGTGGCAGCGACTGCCGGCTCTACAGAGAGGAGAGGAGAGAGAAACATTGATTTGTTGTTGCACTTATTTATGCATTCATTGGTTGTTTCTTGTACGTGCCCTCACCAGGGATCAAATCTGCAACCTTGGTGTATAGGGAGGGTGCTCTACCAACTGAGCTACCTGTCCAGGGCCCAGATTTTTTAAAAGGGAGAATCAAAGTCCTGAAGGTACCTACTAGCTACAAATCAAGAATTCTGCTCTTGATTTATCCTTTTATCACACCCAAGGTACACCATGGGATTTTCCATCCCAGCTCAGGGCAAAGCCATGGGCTGCTGCATCCTTGTCCTCACATCAGCGCATGGTAAGGGTGTTATCTTTTGGAGACTCTCCAGGGCAGGTGTCCACTTACCTTTTTCTGGCATATCCTGCAGGACTGGGAAGAGGTTGCCATTCTGGGGGGTTGGGGGAGGGGTCAGTTTCAGTGTCTCTGGCCCAGTTCATCTGGAGCATGTCCATAGTGTAAGGTGTGGGCAAGGCGGAAGGTCACGTGAGGAACCAGACGGGAACTTTGGCGAGAACCACCCACAACCATGCATGCCAAAAGAAACTTCCCAGGAGTCCTTGGGAAAAGAGTGACCATTCGTCAGCCAGTGAGATTTCACCATGTCATATTAGCTCGTCCATCCTACAGACCCTTTAAATATTCCCCACGCGAATCATCCCATGAGACTTCCCTGTCCCGTGTCCTATGAACATGGCATTTGAAGTTTTTAATAGTTGGGAGGAAGAGGCCGAGGCTGTTCACCAGGCCCGCATGCAGCGGAAGGTAACTCTCCAAACCCAGACTCTTGTGGCAACCCTGAAGCCGGCAGAGCAACAGGGGCAAGGCACAGGAAGTGCCAGACCCAAGTCCAAGCCGCAAAGAGGGATCCCACCAGCAGCTTGCTTTAAGTGTGGCAAGGAAGGACACTGGTCCCAGCAGGGCCCCTGTCTGCGGCTGCCTACTGAGCCCTGCCCTGACTGCAAGCAGCCCAGTCACTGGCAGAGTGATTGCCCTTTTGGGCAACAGGCTTTTCCTCAGTGCCTCTATGTGGAGGACAAGCCACCCAAATGGAAGGCCAGTCCAGCCAGGCGGACCCACCGCTCGAACTCCTAGACTTCACGGACAACTAACACGGCCTGCACTCGAAGACCCCCGTCATCCTCACCCACGCTGAACCCAGAGTAATGCTGCAGGAACAGGACCACATCCATGAAGTTTCTCGAGTCACGGTCAAACAGATGTTCCTCCTGACACCCATCAAACCCACCACCTGCCAATCTCCCCTCCCCACAATGCCCCTAACCAGCAGGAAGTAGCCAGATGAATAAGCAGCACCCCTATTTAACACAAAAGGTCGGAATGTAAGGTGTGAGCAAGGGGAAGGTCACGTGAGGAACCAGACGGGAACTTTGGCTAGAACCACCCACAACCATGCATGCCAAAAGAAACTTCCCAGGTCCTTGGGAAAAGAGCGATCGTCCATCAGCTAGTGAGATGTCGCCACGTCATATTAGCTCGCCCATCCTAAAGACCCTTTAAATATTCCCCACATGAATCATTCCATGCAACTTTCCTGTCCCGTGTCCCCTGGACCAGGGAACATTGTCCAGGAAGCGCTCTGTACTCAGTAAAGCTTTTGCTTATCCACACTTTGTGGCTACGCCCCTTCCTTCTTCTTCAGTGGGGGAAAAATACCTTACACATAGTGCTATACACTGGACTGTGTCCAGCTCAGACCTGCCAGGGCCCCAGAGACCTTAGAGCCAATTGCAGCCCCTGGTTGTTACTCCCATAATCAATCAAGGAATAAGGATGTCAGAATCAAGACTTGGGTAAATGGGGGACCATTCAGACTCCAAACCACCCCCCAGGGATGCAGGTATACGAGGTGAGGATCCTGAGCCTGAACATTTACAGGTAGCACTCAGGATTGAAAACTGATTTACAGTCTGCAGGCCGGCAGGAGGGAGTGGAAGGAAGGTGGAGAGCTTTGCTCTGTGTACAGTTCAGCCTTGTTGGGCGGTGGTAATTATGTATTACATTGAACTCTCCTTGCAGCACAATGAAGGGCAGTGGGAATTAGAATCTAAATCACACTTCCCTGATGCTCCCCATAGCTCACCTCCCTGTGATGTGGCCCCAGAGTCCAGGACTGACACTTCTAAACACACACACGTGCACGCGCGCGCGCGCACACACACACACACACACACACACACACACACAGCTGGGGTGGGGGGACCAGCCTGACTGGGGACCCACGGAGCAGGACATGGATCGTAGCACCTCTGGCATCTTCCAGGGGCTGCTCATCCTCCAGGCCTCATTGTTTATTGTCCCCCATACCTCCCACATTCTCTTATTCCCCTGGGGCTTAACTGTGGGCTGTGTCATGTGAAGAAGACATCACTGTCCACCCTTTATCAGTTTACTCCTGCAGCATCTCCTTTCACACCATAGTCCCTACCTTGGTTTGTTTGGGACCTCATTATTTTTCCCTAGCATTTTCACAACTGTCTTCTAACTCACCTTCATCTCTAGTCTAACAGCCTTTACTTTGTTGCCATTATGAGCTCCCTAAACATACCTCTGACCATAATCTCATTTGTCTGGGAATTGCAGGTGAGGGGAGAAAGGGTCATCAAAGACAATTGCAGGAGGGAAGAAGACTCCCCAGGCTGGCTCTCTGCCCTCCCTGAGCTACCAACCCAGGAGGAACCACATCCTTCCTTCCCTGGAGTCGGTCAAATAAGTTTGCAAATATGATGTATATGTTTGCTCGCTTAGAGTTTGCATTGGATGTGGGGGGACAGGCTGTAAGCAGGCAGGATACTTATAGCGAGAGAGAGAGAAGTGGGGAGGAGCAGGAAGCATCAACTCCCTTATGTGCCTCGACCAGGCAAGACAAGAGTTTCAAACCAGCGACCTCAGTGTTTCCAAGCTGGCAAGCTTTTTGCTCAAGCCAGATGGGCCCGCACTGAAGCTGGTGACGTCGGGGTCTCGAACCTGGGTCTTGCACATCCCAGTCCAACGCTCTATCCACTGCGCCACCGCCTGGTCAGGCTTAAAAGTTTTGATCTCTACACTATAAAATGGGGCAGACCAGGAGCTTGCTCTCTCAGTTCCTGAGATTAGTATTAGAGAGGAGAGCAGAAAAAGGCCACGTGGAGGAGAGGAGAAGCAGCCAGTTTGTGCAGGGTTTGTGCAGAGAAGAGATGGGGAACAGAGGTGAATAAAGCTGGTGAGGTATAAACCTTTGATTCTAGCAATACTCAGATGAAGAATTTTCCCACTGTGTGTATTTCTTGCCCGCCGGGTGCAAGCTAGGATTAAAGCTAATGGCCCACTAGTTCTTGGCTCCGTTGTTTCATTACCGTCTGTCCAAATCAAATGTGAACCTGCATGGGCCAGGCGGCTGTGATGTTGGCCGTGGCTACTGGCCAAACTGTCTGTTGGGCAGATAAAATATATTATGCTCACTTTGTTAAAGATGGCGCTGCCCACATGGAAGTTCGTTGATATTAATGTGTGTTCTGGAACAGGCTGTGGGCAGGCCGGGTTGTTATAGCCTAAGGCTTAGTTTAAGAGTAAGCTCTTCCCCACACCCTTGACTGATTGGATGATGTAGGGTGGTGATGTAGGGAGGAATCCCATTATGCCTCAGATGGGTGGCTTTGTATCAGAGACTTTCTTGTATGTATAATTGGATTAAAGGTTTGGATTTTCTAGGCTATAAACTGGGGCAGTCCACGAGCTTGCTCTCTCTCTCTTGGTTCCTGAGTTCCTGAGGTTAGTATTAGAAGAGAGGAGAGCAGAATAAGGCCACGTGAAGGGCAGGAGAAGCAGCCGAGATGGCAGAGTGCTGAGGAAGAAGCCAGTTTGTTAAGAGTTTGTGCAGGAGGAGATGGGAAACAGAGGTGAATAAGTCTGGTGAGCTAGAAACCTTTGATGCTAGGAAACTCGGATAAGTCAGTAGCTTTGTGAGCACTGAATGTGTGGGTTTTGGAGCCCAGTGTGTGTTTATGCTTGCCCGCCGGGTGCAAGCTAGAATTAAAGCTGATGGCTCACCAGTTTTTGGCTCCTGTGTTTCATTACCGACTGTTCGAATCTAATGTGAACCTGCGTGGGCCAGGCGGCTGTGATGGTGGCCTCGACTACTGGCTTTACACTGTCTGTCTCTTTTTTTAAGGGGCTCAATATTTTCTTCTGTGCCCGGAACCTCATCTGACCTTAATCCTCCTCTGATCTTCATCCTTCTCCTACACCAGACTCAACACAAAAAGTTGTGGAGTTCTGGAGCTCGGAGCAGCCTTGAAGGTCCTATGATCCTCCTCTGCCCCGATGAAGAGGCTTACGGGACTATTCTGACAATTGGACGTCTCTGATAGAGAGAGATGGTTTCAAAGGATGCTGTTAATTAAATTAAGAACAGTTTATTCTCTTTATTCTGGAGGTTGACCCAGGTTTTGTGGGTTCCAAAGCTTATTTGGGGAGCCCTCTTTAAGAAAAAGAATAAAATTATAAACAAAATTAAGTGAACACTTGGAGAGGGCTGGTGAGCATTTGACAAATGCTATTAGTTAGTTGTTTTTGACCCAAACAGCCAGAACCTCCAGAGCACTAGAATGGTCTGTCCTCCCCCCAGACCCTGGAAGTCACCCCATTCTGAGGGCTGTGCATCCTGCACTGCCTTCACCTCAGGCTAATTGTTCTTTTTCAAGACCCACAGGCTAAAGAAAAGAAAAGAAAGACTCACAAGCTATATTTTTGCTTTCAATTCATTAGTATGCGATTTACATAACATTAATAGTCACACTCTGTAAAGCCAGAAGCCGGGGTCAGGATTACAGCCACCTGGCCCGTGCAGGTTCGCATTAGATTCGAACAGACGGTAATGAAACAACGAAGCCATAAACTGGTGAGCCATCAGCTTTAATTCTAGCTTGCACCTGGCAGGCAAGCAAAAACACACACTGGGCTCCAAAACCCACTCATTCAGTGCTCACAAAGCTACTGACTTATCCAAGTTTCCTAGAATCAAAGGGTTCTAGCTCACCAGACTTATTCACCTCTGTTCCCCATCTCCTCCTGCACAAACTCTTCCTCAGCACTCTGCCATCTTGGCTGCTTCCTCTCCTCCATGTGGCCTTCATCTGCTCTCCTCACTAATACTAATCTCAGGAACCCAGGAACTGAGAGCAAGCTACTCTCATATGTGCCTTGGCCAGGCAAGTTCAGGGTTTTGAACTGGTGACCTTAGCATCCCAGGTCGATGCTTTATCCACTGTGTCACTATTGGTCAAGCCTTGTGTTGGGCAGATGAAATATATTATGCTCACTTTGTTAAAGATGGCACTGCCCACATGCAAATCCGTTGATATTAATGTGTTTTGGGGGACAGGCTGTGGGCAAGCCAGGTTATAGCCTAAGGCTTAGTTTTCTAAGAGTAAGCTCTTCCCCACACCCTTGACTGATTGGATGATGTAGGGTGCACTCTCATGAGGAATCCTCCCAGTATGTCTCAGATAAGTGACTTTGTATCAGACTATCTTGTCTGTTGATTGGATTAAAGGTTTGGATTCTACACTATAAATTGGGGCAGGCTGGGAGCTTGTTCTCTCTTGGTTCCTGAGGTTAGTATTAGAAAGGAGAGCAGATTAAGGCCACGTGGAGGAGAGGAGGCAGCCAAGATGGCGGAATGCTGAGGAAGAAGCCAGTTTGTTCAGTTTGTTCTGGAGAAGGAGATGGGAAACAGAGGTTGTAAAGCCAGTAGCCAGGGTCAGGATCACAGCTGCCTGACCCGTGCAGGTTCACATTAGATTCAAACAGTCGGTAATGAAACACAGGAGCCAAGAACTGGTGAGCCATCAGCTTTAATTCTAGCTTGCACCCGGCAGGCAAGCAAAAACACACACTGGGCTCCAAAACCCACACATTCAGTGCTCACAAAGCTACTGACTTATCCAAGTTTCCTAGAATCAAAGGTTTCTAGCTCACCAGACTTATTCACCTCTGTTCCCCATCTCCTCCTGCACAAACTCTGCTCAAACTGGCTTCTTCCTCAGCACTCTATCATCTTGACTGCTTCTCCTGGCCTCCATGTGGCCTTCATCTGCTTTCCTCTCTGATACTTCAGGAACCAAGAGAGAGATCAAGCTACTGGTCTCTCCCACTTTATACCATAGAATCAAAACCTTTAATCCAATTATACAAACAAGGAAGTCTCTGTATAATGGGATTCCTCAGGAGAGTGCACCACCCTACATCATCCAATCAGTCAAGGGTGTGGAGAAGAGCTTACTCTTAAAGCTAAGCCTTAGGCTATAACGACCCGGCCTGCCCACAGCCTGTCCCAGAACACACATTAATATCAACAAACTTCCATGTGGGCAGCGCCATCTTTAACAAAGTGAGCATAATATATTTTATCTGCCCAACAGAGGTGAATAAGTCTGGTGAGCTAGAAACCTTTGATTCTAGGAAACTCGGATAAGTCAGTAGCTTTGTGAGCACTGAATGACTGGGTTTTGGAGCCCAGTGTGTGTTTTTGCTTGCCCGCTGGGTGCAAGCTAAGATTAAAGCTGATGGCTCACCAGTTCTTGGCTCCATTGTTTCATTACTGACTTTCCGAATCTAATGTGAACCTGCATTGGCCAGGCGGCTGTGATGGTGGCCGCGACTACTGGGTTTACACCTTGGAATCAGTTTCTAAAGTCTCTAGCCCTTATTCAAATTGTCCTCTTATCCCTGTCCCCTGCCAACCACATGCTTTCCCAGTTTCCTCATGATTATGAATTTGAAAATGCACATACAGTCTTTTTAGAGACAAACGCTGCCTATCCAAATGCTGTACTTACTGTGGTTCAAGTGCATGGCCCCTGAAGTCAAGCAACACATGGCATCAAGATGGCAGCAGACAAGAGCACACAGGAGTTCTTTCCCTCAGACCACTCCCAGGGAGAATCAGCCCTCTAGAGTACTCTAGAGTTGTTTGGAAGCCCAGATTTCCCCCTCACTGACAGAACAGATGGCTGGTGGGAGTATGGATAAGTGAGTGACAGTGTGTGTGTGTGTGTGTGTGTGTGTGTGCGCACACGCGTGCGCACATGCACATATGCACGTAAACTATACATACATATATAAAGTGAGCACACATTTGTGAGACAGTGAATGCCGCATGCACATTAGTACATCTGCTGAGGCAGGCAGAGGAAGAGGAGGTGTGGATGTGGGAAACAAAGTGTTGTTCTAAGAAAACCACACTGTGGTTCTAAATGACATCAAAGGTGAAACCTGCTTCCCCAGGCCTGCTCTGTAATGGGGAGGCAAAGAGAAGCTACTAAGTCGAGAAAAGGTCCTGGGGCAGGGAGGAGGTGCACCTGCCAGTGTCACCACAAGTTCTAGCAATGACATCCCTCTCCCAGATCCCTCCTCTGAGGTGGTGAGTCACCCAGAGCCCAATCAATACTGCATTCCATCTTTATGTGCTCATAAGTCAATTCATGCTTTTCTCTTCCACACATCTGAGCCCCTGCCCCTTCCCCTCATGTTCCCCTGAGGGGCCTGGGCCTACACCCTGGGGCTTAGCTTTCCCTTACGCCTCTATCAGATAAGGCAGGAATTCCTCTTCTGGGTGAGGCAATCAAGACAGGAGAGGGCACAAAAGAAATAGAAAGGCATTCCTGTGCGTATAGGGGAGTCTTGGAACAGAAGTTGAAAACTTAGCCAGCCTGTGAATACGGAGAGGAGAAAATGGAAGAGGCAGAGAAAGGAGAGTGGAAAGGAGAGTCAGAGAGAAAGAAGGAACTGGGAACTGGGATTGGGGGAGAGAAATGGGGTGAGGTGAAACTATCAGCTGTAGATTCTCATTTCTCCGGATCTCAGGATTGCTACTGCATTCCCTGTTCTCCAATTATATTTGCATTCCCAGACTTAGTGATGGAGGGGGGAGCCCAATACTCCAAACTACGGCCAGGCCCGGCCGCCCCGGGAGAGGAGACCCAGTGTCTACCCTATGAAGTCCCATCCTTCTTATTAGAGAGGGGAAGGGGGAGCTAGACATGGGGCGGGGGTGGGGGGTGGGGGGAGGGTGGGGGAGGGAGGAGCAAAGAGTGAGAGGCACAAAAGGGAAGGCACTGCCCACAGAGGCCACTCTGGTTTCTCTCTTGGGATGGCAGTTTTTCCCCAAGGTCTTGGCACCTGCCCAACCATTGTTCCCTCTGGCCTGAGCCTTGTGCTCAGTCGCAGCCTGAGCCTCATCCTTTGCCACTGATGGGAGTCAGAACAGGATCCTCTTTATCTGACAGTGAGAGGGACTTGACTGCTCAGTCTCTGTGACTCTCATTTCCCGAGATGCTGTTTGTTCCCAGTGTAAATTGAGCTGCCACAGGGAACAAGCCTTTGGGTTTATGTCTGAGTCAACCAGAGAAGTTTCACGAGACCACAGAGTGTCAGGTGGAGGGGGTCTGTTGGGCAGATAAAATATTTTATGCTCACTTTGTTAAAGATGGAGCTGCCCACATGGAAGCCCATCACCCAGGTGATATTATTTGGCCTTATGCTTGGAATGTGTGTTCTGGGACAGGCTGTGGGCAGACTGGGTCGTTATAGCCTAAGGCTTAGTTTAAGAATAAGCTCTTCTCCACACCCTTGACTGATTGGATGATGTAGGGTGGTGCACTCTCCTGAGGAATTCCATTATGCTTCAGATGGGTGGCTTTGTATCAGAGACTTTCTTGAATGTATAATTGGATTAAAGGTTTGGATTTTCTAGGCTATAAACTGGGGCAGTCCGGGAGTTCTCTCTCTCGGTTCCTGGGTTCCTGAGATTAGTATTAGAGAGGAGAGCAGAGTAAGGCCACGTGAAGGCCAGGAGAAGCAGCCGAGATGGCAGAGTGCTGAGGAAGAAACCAGTTTGTTAAGAGTTTGTGCAGGAGGAGATGGGAAACAGAGGTGATTAAGTCTGGTGAGCTAGAAACCTTTGATTCTAGGAAACTCGGATAAGTCAGTAGCTTTGTGAGCACTGAATGTGTGGGTTTTGGAGCCCCAGTGTGTGTTTTTGCTTGCCCGCCGGGTGCAAGCTAGAATTAAAGCTGATGGCTCACCAGTTCGTGGCTCCTGTGTTTCATTACCGACTGTTTGAATCCAATGCGAACCTGCGTGGGTCGGGCTGCTGTGATAGTGGCCTCGACTACTGGCTTTACAGGGTCCTACCTGCTGTCTCAGGATTTCTTCTTCCCTTGTTCTGTGGTGAGTGTCTATATAAAAAGAAAAGTCGATTTCCAATCTCCACGTCTCAATCAACAGTACTGATACCAATAACATCAACCATTTATTTACTGAGTGCCTAATTGTTGGGCAGATAAAATATAATATGCTCACTTTGTTAAAGATGGTGCTGCCCACATGGAAGCCCGTCACCCAGGTAATATTATTTGCCCTTGTGCTTGGGATGGGTGTGGGGGAAAGGCTGTAATGTAAGCAGGCCAGGTTGTTATGGCCTAAGGCTTGGTTTTAAGAGTAGGCTCTTCTCCACACCCTTGATTGATTGGATGATGTAGGGTGGTGATGTAGGGAGGAATCCCATTATGCCTCAGATGGGTGGCTTTGTATCAGAGACTTTCTTGTATGTATAATTGGATTAAGGGTTTGGATTATCTATGCTATAAACTGGGGCAGTCCGGGAGCTGATATCTCTCTCTTGGTTCCTGGGTTCCTGAGGTTAGTATTAGAGAGGAGAGCAGATTAAGGCCATGTGGAGAGGAGAAGCAGCCAAGATGGCGGAGTGCTGAGGAAGAAGCCAGTTTGTTAAGAGTTTGTGCAGGAGGAGATGGGAAACAGAGGTGAATAAGTCTGGTGAGCTAGAAGCCTTTGATTCTAGGAAACTCGGATAAGTCAGTAGCTTTGTGAGC
This sequence comes from Rhynchonycteris naso, assembly GCA_037038555.1. Classification (NCBI taxonomy): domain Eukaryota; kingdom Metazoa; phylum Chordata; class Mammalia; order Chiroptera; family Emballonuridae; genus Rhynchonycteris; species Rhynchonycteris naso. The sequence goes on from CM073003.1 coordinate 100,201,282, forward strand.
ACTGAATGAGTGGGTTTTGGAGCCCAGTGTGTGTTTTTGCTTGCCTGCCGGGTGCAAGCTAGAATTAAAGCTGATGGCTCACCAGTCCTTGGCTCCGGTGTTTCATTGCCATCTGTCCGAATCCAATGCGAACCTGCGTGGGTCAGGTTGCTGTGATCTTGACCGCGACTACTGGCTTTACATTTGGCGTAGTCCGTGGCAGGATTCGATACAGATCGGCATGGAGCCACCACCACCTTTGAGTGGTGGAGTAGAGGACTGGCTGCTGTTATGGTTTCCCATAGCTGTTTTTTGGGGGACTGTAGGCTGGCTGACTTTTACAGCCATGTGTGAGGAAACCGAGAGCTCTATGGAAGAGGCTGCTCAGGACCTGCAAAGCGAGCAGTGGAAGGAGCTGGAGGAAATGTGGGAGAAAGAGGTGCCGACCCTGGAGTTGGAGGAAGCACTGGAGGAGGAGGCTGACCAGGTTTGCGAGATTCACCTGGAAATGGAGCAGACACTGGAGAAGGAATCACAGGTTTGTGAGTTGGAGATTGCCCTCGATGTTGTGGAGAGCCAGCAGCGGCATGAGGCCGGGGCCGGAGCTGAGGCCAGGACCGGGGCTGAGGCCGGGGTTGGAGCTGCAAGGTCTGCTGAGCAGAAGGCAGCGGTGGCCCGGAGATCAAGCCCAGCAGCAGGAGCTGGTGTTCTCAGTTCCTCTTTGGAGGATGAGGACAATCTGGCTGGAGTTGCAATTCGCAGCCTCCAGAAGGTGAGAGCCCAGCAGCAAGGAGTAGCTACGCTGCCGGTAGGTCTGCGATTTTGGGACATAGGGGTGGATGCCATCATGCTCCCCAGAGCAAAGATGGAAATGCTGACTGCCATTGCCACGTGCTTCTCTTTAGGACAGTGTGAAACTTGCCATGATGGCAGGAATGAGGGGGGAGGCTAAAGCCCTATGTGTGTGGACTGATTTCCTGGACTACGACCCGAGTGAGCACAAGCTCCTTTGTTGAATGAACTTACGAATTTTGGACAATGTGAAATACCCTGATGGGGGTGGTGATGGCTTTGCTGGAGGCCTTCCTACCCAGGGAAGCCTTTCAAACGGCAAGGAAGAAGGCCGAGGACATTTTGCGCTTTCGGCAAAGTGCTCAGAGACTGGTGAAATGTGTGTACCTTTGTAATTTTTGAAATTGTATGATTTGTCATGTTGTAATTTGTGTAATGTGCCTAATTTCCTTGTACGGGGATGCCAGTGGTGTAGATTGTGGGTAGTAAAGTGAGCATAAGGGTGGATTGTTGGGCAGATAAAATATAATATGCTCACTTTGTTAAAGATGGTGCTGCCCACATGGAAGCCCGTCACCCAGGTAATATTATTTGCCCTTGTGCTTGGGATGGGTGTGGGGGAAAGGCTGTAATGTAAGCAGGCCAGGTTGTTATGGCCTAAGGCTTGGTTTTAAGAGTAGGCTCTTCTCCACACCCTTGATTGATTGGATGATGTAGGGTGGTGATGTAGGGAGGAATCCCATTATGCCTCAGATGGGTGGCTTTGTATCAGAGACTTTCTTGTATGTATAATTGGATTAAGGGTTTGGATTATCTATGCTATAAACTGGGGCAGTCCGGGAGCTGATATCTCTCTCTTGGTTCCTGGGTTCCTGAGGTTAGTATTAGAGAGGAGAGCAGATTAAGGCCATGTGGAGAGGAGAAGCAGCCAAGATGGCGGAGTGCTGAGGAAGAAGCCAGTTTGTTAAGAGTTTGTGCAGGAGGAGATGGGAAACAGAGGTGAATAAGTCTGGTGAGCTAGAAACCTTTGATTCTAGGAAACTCGGATAAGTCAGTAGCTTTGTGAGCACTGAATGTGTGGGTTTTGGAGCCCAGTGTGTGTTTTTGCTTGCCCGCCGGGTGCAAGCTAGAATTAAAGCTGATGGCTCATCAGTTCTTGGCTCCGGTGTTTCATTGCCATCTGTTCGAATCTAATGTGAACCTGCGTGGGTCAGGCTGCTGTGATGGTGGCCTTGACTACTGGCTTTACACTAATATAAGCCAGAGACTTTGTAAGTGTCTTATGTACAGTATACCATTCAGTCCTATAACAACATCATGGGATGATCACCATTGGAGAAAGTGAAAGAGGAAACTGAGGTTTCCAGAGGTTGCTTAAGATTTCATAGCTTGAGGTGGAGCTAAAACTTGGTCCCAGATCTGTCTGATAGTCCCTGCTTCAACGTTGCAGCCTCTTTCTCAATTTGAGTTGCAATCCAAAGTCTTTATCTCCAGGAAGTTGCCATTCCCTGCTCTCTCCCTCAGCTCTCCCTCCTGCACTAGCCTCAGGAAGCCCATGGTTGCCCAGACTGTCTCTCCTGATCACTTGGGTTAGGTTTGGAGTTACCTTTGTGGCCCTTGGGGTTGAGGGCATTTGGGCCCTTTGCTCCCACTCCCCAGGGAGGAGGAGAGGGTGTTGAGAGTGGGTGTCATTTTATTACTGGAAATGAGACCTGTTCTTTAGGGTCTACCTTGGGCCAGCTGGTAGCATGTGGGTTCTTGACTTCATGCAGGAAAGATTTCACAACATGAGTCCAGGTAATGTTTTTTTAAATTTTTATTTATTTACTTTAGAGAGGCAGGGGGGAGAAAGAGAGAAAGAGAGAGAAGGACAGAGTAGCAGGAAGCATCAACTCCCATATGTGCCTTGACTGGGCAAGCTCTGGGTTTTGAACCAGCAACCTCAGCATTTCAGGTCGACACTTTTTCCACTGAGCCACCACAGGTCAGGCAAGTACAGGTAATTTTGAGAGTATGTTTTTTTTAAAGCTCGAGATAGTGAAACAAGGAAGGGCCTAGAAGGAGAGACCTAAGCAGGGCTGCTTTGATTCTCTAAAAATGTTATAGCAAAGAAATGAGCCTAAGCAGGGCTGCTCTGGCTCACTGAGAGGTCAGAGAAAAGAGGGTCTTAGAGACAGGTTCAGGGTTGTTAGCCTGGGACAACGTGCTGCTGCCCATTGCTCCCCTGGTTGCAAGTCTCTTGTGGGGACCCTTAGAGTTTAGGAGATGCACGCCTGTGGGGGAATTAGAGGGGGAGGGAAGGTGTGGGTATGTTACCACAGGAGTGGCCCTTTCTATTTAAGTGGGAGGAGGGGAGATAGAGAGACACACTCCCACATATGCCCCGACTGGGATCCACCTGGCAACTCCTGTCTGGGGCTGACGCTTGAATCAACTGAGCTATCCTCAGCACCTGAGGCCGATGCTTGAACTAATTGAGCCAATGGCTGAGAGAGGGAAAGAAAGAGAGAGGGGGAAAGGGAGGAGAAGAAGAGCAAATGGTTGCTTCTCACGTATAGTCTGACCAGGGATTGAACCTGGGTTGTCTTCATGCCAGGCCAACGCTCTATCCACTGAGCCAACTGGCCAGGGCTGAGTTTAAAGGCTGGGAGTTTAGAAGAGGTCTTAGGGGAGATCTCAATAGAGTATTCATCAGCTTTTCTAGCTGTGCCCTTTCATGTCATGGTCTCTACTGGTTGGTTAGTGCCTGTGTAGATGGTCATTAGTCATTGCATACCAGGTGGTGTAGCCCACCTGGGCCTGGAGCTAAAATACAGTTGAGGCCTACATGTTATCTCTAGGGAGATGACCTTCTGTATCTGGCCATTTTCTTTTCTTTCTTTTTTTTTCAGTGAGAGTGATAGAGACAGAGAGAGGGATAGGCAGGCAGGAAGGGAGAGAGATGAGAAGCATCAATTCTTTGTTGCAGCACCTTTGTTGTTCATTGATTGCTTTCTATATGTGCCTTGAGGGGGGTGGAAATGGGGGGGACTATAGCAGAGCGAGTCACCCCTTGCTCAAGCCAGTGACCTTGAGCTTCAAGGCAGTGACCTTTGGGCTCAAGCCAGAGACCACGGGGTTATATCTATGATCCTATGCTCAAGCCAGTGAACCTGCGCTCAAGCTGAATGAGCCTGTGCTTAAGCTGGCGACCTTGGGCTCGAACCTGGGTGGTCTGCGTACCAGTCCAACACTCTATCTACTGCGCCACTGCCTGATTAGGCACCAGGGAATTTTCTTAGCTTTTTAGGATCCTGCCTCAATTTCATGCCATGAACAAAAAATATGAGATTAGAGAGGTTTAGGGTCGCATAGTACTTTGGATTCCTAGTTCTCTGGAGTCCCACAAGAGGGAATAGAAGGACATGGAAAACTACCAGATCCTCAAGAGGCCTGGGGATGGGGCAAAGGTGAACAGGAAATGTTACCAGACAGGACACCTGACCCTTTGGGTCTGCTTAGGGCCAGCCAATAGCGTGTGGGTTTTTGACTTCGTACAGGAAAAATTTCAACATGAGTCCAGGTGATTTTGAGAGTATGTTATTAAAGTTGGGGATAGTGAAATAGGAAGAGTTTAGGATATAAGGATCAACAGAAGAGGCCCTGGCCAGTTGGTTCAGTGGCAGAGCATTGGCCTGGTGTTTGGATATTCTGTGTTCGATTCCTGGTCAGGGCGCACAGGAGAAGCAATCATCTGCTTCTTCACCCCTCTCTCTTCTCTTTCTCTCTCTATCACCCCTCAACCCCTGCAGCCATAGCTCGATTGGCTCGAGTGAGTGACTGTGGGTGCTGAAGATGGCTCCATGGCCTCTGCCTCAGATGCTAAAAAAAATGATTCTAGTTGCAACAGAGCAACAGCCCCAGATGGGCAGAGCATCGCCCCCTAGTGGGCTTGCTGGGTGGATCCTGGTAGGGACACATGCATGAGTTTGTCTCTGTGCCTCCCCTCCTCTCACTAAAATAAAAATTAAAGAAATAATAATAAATGTAAAAAAAGAAAAGAAAAAAGAAGCAACAGAAGAGAGCCTAAGTGGGTCTGTCTTGGTTTTCTAGAAACCATATGGGGAAGAAATGAGTGAAGAAAAGGGAGCATTGGAGACAGTTTCAGGGGGTTAGCCTGGACCAGCTGCCACTGCCCACTGCTCCCCTGGTTGCAGTTCTCTTAACCCTGAAGAGTTTAGGAGATGCATGCCTGTGGGGGGCAGGGAAAAAAAGGGGAAAGAAGAAGGAAGAGGGGGAAGGGAAAGGTGTGGGCATGCTCTGGGAGGGAGAGTGCAGTGGGTCCTTTGTTTTTGAGGGGTTTTATGTTTTTTTATTATTATTTTTATTTTTAGAGAGAGGTAGGGAGAGATAGAATCATCAAGCTGTTTCTGCATGTGCCCTGACCGGGGATTGAACTGGCAACCTCTGCACTTCAGGATGATGCTCCAGCCAATTGAGCTATGCGGCCAGAGTTACACTTTTAATTTATTGATTGATTTTGAGAGACAGGGAGAGGAAGGGAGAGAGAGAGAGGAGGGGGGAGGGAAGCATTCATTTGTTGTTGCACTTAGTTGTGTGTTCATTGGTTGCTTCCCAGGGATGGAACCTGAAACCTGTCATTTTGGAAGGATACTCTAACTAACTGAGCTAATTGTCCAGGGTCTGTTTTGAGAATTTTTAAAGACTGGGAATTTACAAGTGGTCTTAGGGGAAGATTCCAATAGAATATTCATCAGCTTTATGCTGATGCACCAAAATGAGATTTATTCCCTTAACTTCATCTGTCTTTGGATGTGGTTGGCACAAACGGTACTAATTGGGGGTTTCTGCTATTTCCCGGAGTAGTATGATTTAAGCTATTTACCCTTTGGGTGGGAAGGAGAAGTGTAAACCACTTACAGTTGGTTACAGAAGATAGAATTTTGTGATTTACGAGATGCCTTACTGGCTTCTCAGAAACTTCTTTTCCATCAGACGCTGTGCCCTAGAAGGCTGGTGCCACTGTCTGCGACAGGGTAGTAATGACTTCTGATGCTGTTTGAGATGCAGCCCAGCCTGCATTCCTACGACTCTGTGTCCCTAGTGGAATGAAGCTGTTCCAGACCTTGGAAGGCCCCAGGTGCCTCCTGATATGCTCAGAAAAAACAGTGTTTCTAAGGTTTGAGGTCATCCTGGGGCCACCTTCCCAGACTGTCTTCTCCAGGCCCCTCTCGAAGGGGATGTTCTGGAGCTCTACTGGGAGAACCCATGTGGACAAAAGATCCCTCTCAGAGTTGGTGAGCAAATCAGGGAGAGATCTGCAGAAAGCAAAGAAGAGCAGGGCAGACAACTGAGTATTCTCACACTGGAGGGAGCAGTCGCCATGCCACCCAAGGACTGAGAGCCAGAAACAGAAGTGGAGCAAAGCAACAGAGAACATGGTACTCCTTTAGGAAGGAGCAAGATGGCGATGGAGTAGGCGGACGTACCAACTTCCAACTCCCAGAACATGGTACTCCTTTCCACTGGGGTCAGGACACATGTGCTGCAAGGTGGGCAACCCCTCTTTGTTTAAATAATTTTTTTTTTATTGATTCTAGAGAAAGAGGAAAGGAGAGAGAGAGAGAGACATTAATTTGTTGTTTATTGGTTGATTCTTGTACATACCATGGCATATTGGGATGATGTTTTAACCAACTGAGCTACCCAGCCAGTGCCCCCTCTTTTCTTTCTTTCTCTCTCCTTCTCTCTTTTTTTTTTTTGTAATTTTATTATTATTTTTTTATTGTAGTAAGAGAAGTAGAAAGAGAAACAGGTAGGGACAGACAAACAGGAACAAAGAGATGAGAAGCATCAACTCGTAGCTGCGGTACCCTAATTGTTCATTGATTGTTTTCTCATATAACCTGGGGGCTGCAGCTGAGCCAGTGACCTCTTGCTCAAGCCAGCGACCTTGGGCTTCAAGCCAGCCACCTTTGGGCTCAAGCCCGCCACCATGGGGTCACATCTGTGATCCCATGCTCAGGCCAGCAAACCCACACTCAAGCTGGTGAACCTGCACTCAAGCCGGTGACCTTGGGGTTTCAAACCTGGGTCCTCAGTGTCCCAGGCAACGTTCTATCCACTGTGCCACCTTTTCATCAAGCTGTAATTTTATTTCCCAATTACAGTTTACATTCAATATTAGTTTTAGTTTCACTTGTACAATATAGTGCAGGGGTCCCCAAACTTTTTATACAGGGGGCCAGTTCACTGTCCCTCAGACCGTTGGAGGGCCAGAATATAAAAAAAACTATGAACAAATCCCTGTGCACACTGCACATATCTTATTTTAAAGTAAAAGAAACAAAACGGGAACAAATACAATATTTAAAATAAAGGACAAATAAATTTAAATCAACAAACTGACCAGTATTTCAATGGGAACTATGGGTGCAGATGCATCCTGTGCTCCTCTCACTGACCACCAATGAAAGAGGTGCCCCTTCTGGAAGTGCGGCGGGGACCGGATAAATGGCTTCAGGGGGCCACATGCGGCCCGCGGGCCCGTAGTTTGGGGATCCCTGATATAGTAGTTGGGCAATCATTTTACAAAGTGATCCTCTGACATTTCAAGTACCAACCCTCTTTTCAATATAAGGAAGTTGAAGTTCAGAGAGGAACAGAAGCTTTTGTAGATCACACTGTTGTAATGTAATTTAATTTGCCAGTTCCACAGAGACACCAAGGTAGATTACAGAAGAATTTTAGGAGGAGCTTTATTATTAAGCCGGCGATATGCACGGTCATAATCCCAAATCATGCAGTATGGATCACAGTTCTGAGGCTGCTTTTATTGGAAAAATCACATACTGGTTGGGGAAAGGGAGGGGGAGCATGGTACAGAAATCATTTACTAACAAGCTCATTGAATTTTTGCTGTTATGTTACATTTATTTTTGGATCTATCAAAAAGAAAAAAACATTTGTTGGGCAGATAAAATATATTATGCTCACTTTGTTAAAGATGGCGCTGCCCACATGGAAGTTTGTTGATATTAATGTGTGTTCTGGAACAGGCTGTGGGCAGGCCGGGTCGTTGTAGCCTAAGGTTTAGTTTTAAGAGTAAGCTCTTCCCCACACCCTTGACTGATTGGATGATGTAGAGTGGTGCACTCTCCTGAGGAATCTTATTATACAGAGACTTCATTGTTTGTATAATTGGATTAAAGGGTTTGATTCTATGGTATAAAGTGGGAGAAACCAGTAGCTTGATCTCTCTCTCTTTCTTGGTTCCTGAAGTATTAGAGAGGAGAGCAGATTAAGGCCACATGGAGGCCAGGAGAAGCAGTCAAGATGGTAGAGTGCTGAGGAAGAAGCCAGTTTGTTAAGAGTTTGTGCTGGAGGAGATGGGAAACAGAGGTGAATAAGTCTGGTGAGCTAGAAACCTTTGATGCTAGGAAACTCAGATAAGTCAGTAGCTTTGTGAGCACTGAATGTGTGGGTTTTGGAGCCCAGTGTGTGTTTTTGCTTGCCCGCCGGGTGCAAGCTAGAATTAAAGCTGATGGCTCACCAGTTCTTGGCTCCTGTGTTTCATTACCGACTGTTCGAATCTAATGTGAACCTGCACAGGTCAGACAGCTGTGATCCTGACCTGGAATACTGGCTTTACACTGACAAAGACATTCCCAAACCTAAAATTTACAACCTATCCCTGTCGCCACAATAATAGGAAATGTTTAGTTTAGGATAAGGAGAGAAGCTAAATGAAGTTACTTTTGCTAAGAGTGTTGGGGTTAGCTTATTAGAAAGTCTAAAGCTAGTCCCCACTTGCTTAGTTTACAAGTTTTGTACATACAAAGAATTTCAAAATGATGATTTTGAGAGCATATGAAAAGTTACAGAATACATATATTTCATGCAAGGGGAGGGTGGGGGCTCGTGATCCCTTTGTCTAGAGGTATACGTCACTCTAATGACTCCAGGATGGGAGGAAGAATCAGGATTAGTGTAGGAATTTTTAATTAAGGTACATAAACATTGTTTCCTAAAGGCTTTTAAGAAAGGAGAAGAGGTAGGGGCTTTCAGATAGGTTCTATCTTCTTTGCTCTGTCTAGCAAGTGGAGTCAGTCCTTCCAGAAACCTACAGGAACTAGTTAAGCTATGACTAGCTGACTTTTGCCCCTGCAAGCTCTTCTTGCATTCTTCTTGTTTTTTCTTCCTCAGAAAGGAGGGGTACGGGGCCTGACTCTTCCTTTTAAAATATTAATTTTAACAGCTTTGCAGTTCCTTGGCACCTTATCACACCACTCCTGAGTGGGTCTCCCAGTCAGTGTTCTGGGGCAGTGAAAAGAGGCAGCCCTGCCTCAGCTGTCTTCTCAGAGGCAAGGAGATGGGGACGGGAGGGTCACAACTTCGACCACCCCACCCACAGACTTCAGGAGCCTCGTCTCTCATCTGTAAAATGCTCTGTGCCCTCAGTTCCCTCATTAATAAAATCAAGGACAAGAATATCTGCTTTTCTTCCTTGCAGAGCTGTTGTTGAGAGGATTAGCTGGAAATAATACACAAGGAAAAGCTTTACCAGTGCAGTGTTATTAAGTTTGTGATTAGACCAGGTCAGTGAGGGCTGCCGGAATAATGGCAGGATTAATGCCCACGCTCTGGGGAGGAGGGGGCTAAGCCTGCTCTGTCCTCTCCTCTCCGTCACCTGCCCTGAGAGAAAGCAGTCAGTCGCTGCTTCCGAATTGACCTAGGTAAGAAATGTGCAGCAGCAGCCGTCTCTCACTCAGCCTTTACTTGCCCAAGGCAGAGAGATTTTAATTTTCAAGCCTAATGAGAAAAAGAAACTCAAAATTAAAGAATATTCCAGTGAAGCAGTCAAATAGCTGCACAGACTCTGCATCAGGGGAGAAATGTAAATTAAAGTTTCCTCTCCCTCCCTAGCTCCAACTGGACTTGAAGGCCAGGGCAAGCAAGGACACAGCTGGTCAAGGTCCCCACAGCCCTGGACCCAAGGTCAGATGGGCAGGCAGGCCCTACCCCCAACCCAGGTGCTGAGGGATGACAGAGGTGAATAGAGACCTTCCACCCACTCACAGGGGAGGTTACTCCAGTGCAGTTGTCTCACACAGGCCATGACCCTGCTGAGTGAGTGAGGTCAGGCTCTAAATGGTTGAGTTCAGAGAGGTTGGGGGTGACTCCCTGGTCCCCTGCACTCTAATTTTCTGAGGTACAGAGATGCTGTGGCCTACTTTTGTCTCCTCTTCTGTCAAATGCTGGCTCACTTAATGAACCACTAACGTCTCTCTGTTCCCTACAACTTAATGCTAGTTTTCCCAGAGATGGGATGGGGCTACCTGAGCCCTAAGCTCAGTTGGGAACAGAGCTTCAGTCTGTTCCCAAGGGAACACCCATTCAGATGCAGTTGGGATGGTGGGAACGGCAGGATGCCTCTGAAAACGTGTGTGAACCTGCCTGACTAGGCAGTGGTGCAGTGGATAGAGCGTCGGACTGGGATGCGGAGGGCCCAGGTTCGAGACCCCGAGGTCACCAGCTTGAGCGCAGGCCCATCTAGCTTGAGCAAAAGCTCGCCAGCTTGGACCCAAGGTCGCTGGCTCAAGCAAGGTGTTGCTTGGTCTGCTGAAGGCCCACGGTCAAGGCACATATGAGAAAGCAATCAATGAACAACGAAGGTGTCGCAACGAAAAACTGATGATTGATGCTTCTCATCTCTCTCTGTTCCTGTCTATCTGTCCCTATCTATCCCTCTGTCCTTCTGACTCTCTCTCTCTGTTCATGTAAAAAAAACCCAAACAAAACAAAACCCAAAAAACATGTGTGAACCTGAGGGCCAGGACATAGTTTTCTCCCTCCCCTGTTGTCCCATTGCTCTTCGAAACAAAAGCTGTCTTGTCCCATGGAGACCTACCATCTGTCCTTGATATTCTTCTTTCTCCGTCTCCCTTTCTCATCTTATCCAAGAAACTTTGACTGGGGGGTGGAGGTGGGGTGTTGCCAGCATCTGTATGGAGGAGTCAGGGACTATGTAGGTAAACCAAACCAAGTTCCTGTTGTCAGGTAGAAGAGAGAGACAGGTGGGTTGAGGCTTGGGATACAGTACAGAGCATGCTCAGCATCAAGGACATAGTTATTGGAAAACTCTGGAAAGCCCTGGCCAGTTAGCTAAGTCAGTTAGAGCTCCAGCCTGATGACAAGGTTGCGGGCTCAGTCCCCATTCAGGGTACCTACAGGGAGCAACCAGTGAATGCACAACTAAGTGGAACAACTAATTCATCTCTCTCTCTCCCCCTTCTCTCTCTCTGCCTAAAATTAATCAATTTAACAAACACCAAAACTCCAGAGTCAGACTGACCTGGTCTGAAACGCCCCATCCCTCACTTTTATTTTTCTTTTTGTGGCAGAGACAGAGAGAGGGACAGGTAGGGACAGACAGACAGACAGGGAGAGAGATGAGAAACATCAATTCTTCGTTGTGGTTCCTTAGTTGTTCATTGATTGATTTCTCATATGTGCCTTGATCGTGGGGCTACAGCAGATCGAGTGACCCTTTGCTCGAGCCAGCGACCTTGGGCTCAAGCTGGTGAGTCTCACTCAAACCGGATGAGCCCGCCCTCAAGCTGGCGACCTTGGGGTCTCTAACCTGGGTCCTCCACGTCCCAGTCCAAGGCTCGATCCACTGCACCACCGCATGGTCAGGCCCTCACTTCTTTTTTTTTTTTTTACAGGGACAGAGAGAGTCAGAGAGAGGGGTAGATAGAGACAGACAGACAGGAACGGAGAGAGGTGAGAAGCATCAATCATTAGTTATTTGTTGCTGTCGCAACACCTTCGTTGTTCATTGATTGCTTTCTCACACGTGCCTTGACCGCAACTTCAGCAGACTGAGCAACCCCTTGCTGGAGCCAGCAACATGGGGTCCAAGCTGGTGACCTTTTGCTGAAGCCAGATGGGCCCACGCTCAAGGTGGCGAGCTCGGGGTCTCGAACCTGGGTCTTCTGCATCCCAGTCCGACGCTCTGTCCACTGTGTCACCACCTGGTCAGGCTAGGCCTTCACTTCTTATGGTGCAACTTCAGGCAAATTGTCTAACCTTCAGTTTACTCACCTGTAAAATGGAGATTAGGATTGTTGTGAAGATTAAGTGAGATAATCCTGGCAAATTGTTTGGAACAGCGCCTGGCACACAGTAAACACTCACTAAAAGTCAGTTAGTATTATTTGAAGTATCCTAATGATAATGCTGACATTTATTACCCTTTATTGGGTGGTTACTCTGAGAAGTCAGGGTGCTATGGATACCACAATGACTCAACTCTGACCCTTGCTCTTAAGGAGTTCATAATTTCTTAGAGGTAACAGATGTGTAAACAGACCACTGAAACATTATAACTACTCTCATCTCTCCAAGACCTGTCATTTTCTGGCTCTCACCATGTAACAGGTACAATACTGGGTCTTTTTTTTTTTTTTTTTTTACAGGGACAGAGAGAGAGTCAGAGAGAGGGATAGATAGGGACAGACAGACAGGAATGGAGAGAGGTGAGAAGCATCAATTATTGGTTTTTCGTTGTGACACCTTAGTTGTTCATTGATTGCTTTCTCATATGTGCCTTGACCGCGGGCCTTCAGCAGACTTCAGAGTAACCCCTTGCTCGAGCCAGCGACCTTGGGTCCAAGCTGTCAAGCATTTTGCTCAAGCCAGATGGGCCCGCACTCAAGCTGGCCACCTCGGGGTCTCGAACCTGGGTCTTCCGCATCCCAGTCTGATACTCTATCTACTGCTCCACCGCCTGGTCAGGCACAATACTGGGTCTTAAAGATACATTATTTCTATCCTGACCACTGGTAGCACAGTGGATAAAGTGTCAACCTGGAACGCTGTCACCTATTTGAAACTCTGGGCTTGTCCGGTCAAGAAACATATGGGAGTTGATGCTCCCTGCTCCTCCCCCCTTCTCTCTCTTTATTCTCTCTCCAAAATGAATAAATACAATATAAAGATACATTATTTCTAGTTCCTACCTAACCCTGCAAGGTCTATATTACCCTGATTGTATAGAGGTTTCATAATAATTAGTAATTTGCTCAAAATCAGGCTGTTTGCAGAGGAAAGTACTAATTTGAAGGAGAGTGATCTGCTCTCTCTGAAAAGGGATCAGGGAAGGCTTCAGAGAAGAAGTGATGTTTGATCAGGGTTTTGAAGCATGAGTAGGAGTTATCAGAAGCCAAGATGGGGAGGGAGCAAAATGGCACAGCGCTTCTGTGGTCCTACTGGAGCAGTAGAGCTGCTAACAGCACCAGCAGAAGTTCCTCAGGCCTAGAAGTCTTTGGGTCCCATACCAGGGATCTGAACCTGGCTGTGGTCACCTGCACCTACCCTGACAACCATTTCCTTGTCTGTCCCTCAAGATCATATCATAACCTACATGAAAGGTGATTATTTTACGGAGAATATAGTCAACAGGTCCATAATCTTAGAGGAGTTCACTGAGGCACAGAATTAAAATAATTGTGTATCCCCATATCTGTTGACCTATCCAAGGGCCCAGTGAGTCAGAGATGCAAAATGCGATCCCCAGGGAGGCTGGGAGTCACTAATGGTGCTGGAGTCAGGGAGATAGACTCAATGGCCTTCAGAAGACCCCACCAGATTTGGGTCAGATAAATGAAACCTATTCCTGTGTTATAGTCATTTCCCTCCGTCCTTTCTGTCTTCCTTTTACCCCCCTCATTCCTGACAGTAGTTGCAGAGGAGGCAGTCATCTTGGTGCAGTCACAGGTCTGGTCGTCCGGGCCAGGATGTGGTATTATTCATCCAGCTGGCTCCACATTTGGGAAAATCTGGACTCATCATCGTTAACATTCTGTTTCCCTGCTCAGAGCAAGGAGGAGACATCCTACACTAAGGACAGAAGCAAGGGGAAGACTCCTAGAGCAAAGCAGCCTTTACAGCCTAGTTCAAGTCTCAGGGCCACTGATCCTCAGCCAGGGGCTCTCAGGCAATGGGGGGTTTGAGACAGACCTTGGGGGAAAGTATATGCCCACAAGGTAGTGAGCTTTGGTGCGTGTCACAGACAGATTGCAGGTGGCTTTGGAGGAAAGAGGAGGATGGACAAGGTACGTCCCTAAGGCTGACCCACCCTCCATCCTCTGCTTGAAACAACCCCCACCAGCCTTACAGGCCTAATTCATTCCTCACATTAAGAAGGGGCTCTTGGGGCTGGGGGGTAGGAGGGGCCCTAGCTGGTTAGCTCAGTTGGTTAGGCCATCATCCCAAAGCTCCAAGATTGTAGTTTCGATCCCCAGTTAGGGCACACATGGGGAGGAACTAATGAATGCACAGCTAAGTGGAAAAACAAATGAATGCTTCTTTGTCTCTTCCTCTCCCTTCTCTGTTTTTCTAAAATCAAGAAGGAGAAGGAAAAGGAGAAGAAGAGGATGAAGAAGAAGGGGAGGAGAAGGAGTAGTAGGATAAGAGGGAGGAGGAGGAAGAGGTTCTGGGAATGTAAAGAACAGTATACAGAATATAGTCAATGATATTCTAATAACTATGTACATTGTCAGATGGGTATGAGATTTGTTGAAATTATTACTTAGTATGTTATATAATGTCTAATCACTGGGGTGTACACCTGAAACCAATATATTGTGTCTCCACTGTAATTGAACAATAAAAAATAATTTTAAAAAAAGTGTCCCTGGGAGGGACTGACCCCCACAAGCAGCAGGAAGTGTGATCACATTCCAATAAAATACTCAAAGAGGCAATTATTTCTGGGCTGCCTATCCCAGGACAGAGTACCAGCAGCCAGATCTCCAGAGCTGCTGTCACTGCCTCTGGCTGTTGGCAAAATTAAATTTCCTGAGAAATGAGAATGAGCTGGCCTCCAGGGTTGGAATCATTTGCCTGCCTGGGGCCATCAGTGTGGGGCTGGGGTGACAGCCTGGGGCCATCAATGTGAGAACTGGGCCAGGAGTAAAGGATGCAGGAATCTAAGCAGTGTCATAGGCTCCAGCCACATAGCACGTTCCTATGGTGAGTGCACACTGAAATGTGTTCAGAACATGTACCAAGTTTGCTTGTCAACTGCTGGGATGTGGGCTTGGTGAGAGCAGGGACCATAGGACTCTTGATAAATGCCTGGTTAATACAGTGTGTTCGTAAAGTCATGGTGCACTTTTGACCGTGTGACTGGTCAAAAGTGCACCATGACTTTACGGACACACTGTAGATACTGGTTTCTAAATGACTATAGTCACCAGGCCAGATTCTCCTGATAAACACGAAAATCTCTCCCAGCCTGTCATCCAACACAGGTCACATGTAGGTACCTTGAGGAGCAAATCAATGCTCTGTGATGGGGGTGGGAGGTAGGAAGGTGTAAAGCCAGTAGCCACGGCCACCATCACAGCCATGTGGCCCATGCAGGTTTGCATTTGATTTGGACAGTTGGTAATGAAACAACAGAGCCAAGAACTGGTGGGTCATTAGCTTTAATCCTAGCTTACACCCGGCAGGCAAGAAATACACACAGTGGGGAAACACTTCCCTTTCCAATCAGGGCTCTCAAAGCCACTGACTTATCCGAGTTTCCTAGAATCAAAGGTTTTTAGCTCACCAGCCTTATTCACCTGTTCCCCATTTCCTTCTCTCTGCACAAACTGTCTTCTTCCTCAGCACTCCACCATCTTGGCTGCTTCTCCTCTCCTCCACATGGCCTTTCTCTGCTCTCTTCCCATGGGCTCTTCCTAGAACGTAATCACTCTTCTTCAGAACAACATGATCTCTCTTCCTTTTAAAACCTTTTGGCGCCTGACCAGGCAGTGGCACAGTGATAGAGTGACGGACTGGGATGCGGAAAACCCAGGTTCGAGACCCCGAGCTCGCCAGCTTGAGCACGGGCCCATCTGGCTTGAGCAAAAGTTCGCCAGCTTGGACCCAAGGTTGCTGGCTCCAGCAAGTGGTGGCTCAGTCTGCTGAAGGCCCGCGGTCAAGGCACGTGTGAGAAAGCAATCAATGAACAACTATGGTGTCGCAAGGGCAACGAGAAACTAATGATTGATGCTTCTCATTTCTCTCTGCTCCTGTCTGTCTGTCCCTATCTATACCTCTCTCTGTCCTTGTAAATAAATAAATAAATAAATATCATAAAGAAAAAGAAGTATTTATAAGAAATTATAAAAAAAAAAAACCTTTTGGCGTGAAAGCCCTCCCCCAACACACATTAATACAATCACGTTCATCCCAAGCAAGAAGGGCAACTAATATTATCACCTGGGTGACAGGCTTTCACGTGGACAGCGCCATCTTTAACAAAGTGAGCATAATATATTTTATCTGCCCAACAGGAGGAATAAATCAATCAGTCAATTCCCAGAAGAGTGAAAAATGGCCTCCTTGGCACAAAAAGTGTTAAAGCCAGTTTGTGCAGAGTTTGTGCAGAGAGAATGAGATGGGGAACAGAGATGAATAAGGCTGGTGAACTAGAAGCCTTTGATTCTAGGAAACTTGGATAAGTCAGTGGCTTTGGGAGCCCTGAATGGAAAGGGAAGTGTTTCCCCACTGTGTGTATTTCTTGCCTGCTGGGTGCAAGCTAGGATTAAAGCTAGCAGTGGCCTGGTTGGTTGACCCACAAAAAGGAGATACCCCCTGGGGGCCTCAAACTACCATAGTTTCCTCTTCCACCTGTGTCAGGAACATATGCCTGCCCAGATGATCCTCCACCCCCCTCTTTTGATATGCACAGCTCTCCCTCATATCTCCAGCCTCCCTGTCCAGTGTCACAGTGTCCCTCTTACTCTATGAGACACCTCTTGTGCCCCACTTAAAATTGTCCCAGCCTTATCCCTTATTCTGGCCACTGCTGTGACAGTGTCAAGCTGTCTTCAACAAGTTTATGTGGCCTGACCTGACTGCAGCTTCCCCTTGGGCCCCGACCATACCTTCTGGCTTTCTGCCTCAGGGCTTTAGTGGCTAGGGGATTAACTGCTGGTTTTGTAGCCCGAAATGCAGGATAGTTAATACCTTGGAGACAACTCTGGACAATGGTGGATGGCAACCACTGGATAAGCATTTTCCTCTTACTTTGTTGTAAAGTATGTACCTCACAGTTTCTTTTTTCTTTTTACAGGGACAGAGAGAGGAATTGATAAAGACAGACAGGAATGGAGGGAGATGAGAAGCATCAATCATCAGTTTTTCGTTGCAACACCTTAGTTGTTCATTGATTGCTTTCTCATATGTGCTGTTGGGCAGATAAAATATATTATGCTCACTTTGTTAAAGATGGCGCTGCCCACTGGAAGCCCGTTGCCCAGGTGATATTAGTTGTCCTTATGCTTGGGATGGGCGTAGTAATTATATTATTGTGTATGAGGGACAGGCTGTAAGCAGGCAGGGTCGTTATAGCCCAACGCTTAGTTTTAAGAGTAAGCTTTTCCCCACACCCTTGACTGATTGGATGATGTAGGGTGGTGCACTCTCATGAGGAATCCTCCCATTATGCCTCAGATAAGTGACTTTGTATCAGAGACTTTCTTGTTTGTAGATTGGATTAAAGGTTTGGATTTCTACACTATAAAGTGGGGCAGACCAGGAGCTTGCTTGCTCTCCGTTCCTGAGGTTAGCATTAGGGAAGAGAGCAGATTAAGGCCACTTGGAGGAGAGAAGAAGCAACCAAGATGGCAGAGTGCTGAGGAAGAAGCCAGTTTGTGCAGAGTTTGTGCAGCGAGAAGGAGATGGGAAACAGAGGTGAATAAGTCTAGTGAGCTAGAAACCTTTGATTCTAGGAAACTCAGATGAATCAGTACCTTTGTGAACACTGAATGAGTGGGTTTCGGAGCCCAGTGTGTGTTTTTACTTGCCCACCGGGTGCAAGCTAGGATTAAAGCTGATGGCTCACCAGTACTTTGCTCCATCATTTCATTACCGACTGTCTGAATCAAATGCGAACCTGCACTGGCCAGGCGGTTATGATGGTGACCTTGGCCACTGACCTTATATGTGCCTTAACTGCGGGCCTTCAGCAGACTGAGTAACCCGTTGCTCGAACCAGGACCTTGGGTCCAAGCTGGTGAGCTTTGCTCAAACCAGATGGGCCCGCACTCAAGCTGGTGACCTAGGGGTCTCGAACCTGGGGCCTTCTGCATTCCAGTCTAATGCTATATCCACTGCGCCACCACCTGGTCAGGCCCAGATGAATTTTGAAGGGTTTTATTAAAAGGAGATTTATTAATATGCCGGCCACATATGACTAACAGGAGCATATCTGACCCAAATCATGCAGCCTCAAGTTTATCTCAGAGGCTGGTTATATACCCTTTGACCACATACAGGTTGGGGGTAGCATAACATCATGGCACAATCATTAACAAGCTTATAACATTTGTCTAGGGGATCCATTAAAAATGTAAAGCCAGTGTCCAAAGCCACCATCATAGCCACCTGGCCAGTGCACGTCTCACGAAAACCCTTAGGTTTAGGAGATATTTGCCTGTGAGGGAAGAAGAGGAGGAGGGGGAAGGGAAAGTCTGGGGGTGCCCCCAAGAGCATGCTGGGTCCTTTTTTTGAAGGTTTTGGGGTTTTTACTTATTGATTACTGATTGATTTTAGAAAGAGAGGAAGGAAGAGAGACAGAGACAGGAACATGGATATGCTTCCTGTATGTGCCCTGACTGAGGATCAAACCCACAACCTTTGCATACTGGCTCAATGGTCTAACCAACCAGCTATCCAAACAGGGCTATTCTGAGGGTTTTTAAAAGCTGGGAGTGCCTGACCAGGTGGTGGCACAGTGAATAGAGCGTCAGACTAAGATGCAGAGGACCCAGGTTCGAGACCCCGAGGTCACCAGCTTGAGCGCGGGCCCATCTGACTTTAGCAAAAGCTCGCCAGCTTGGACCCAAGGTTGCTGGCTCCAGCAAGGGGTTACTCAGTCTGCTGAAGCCCCCCGGTCAAGGCACGTATGAGAAAGCAATCAATGAACAACTAATGTGTCACAACAAAAAACTGATGATTGATGCTTCTCATCTCTCTCCGTTCCTGTCTGTCTGTCCCTATCTATCGCTCTCTGACTCTCTCTCTGTCCCTGTAAAAAATAAAAATAAAATAAGAAAGGGAAAGAGAGTTCTTCAGATAACCTTAATACTTTCAGAGAACTAAAACTAAATGACCCAGTTGTCCTTGTAATTCAGGAGACTTTCATATCCTTCTCCCTCTGTTTTCCAAAGAAAAGACTGGACAGAAAGCCTGACTTTTCTTCTTTAAAATGGCGTTGCCAATACTAAGTTTTACAGTTCTCTGGCACCTTACCACAACTTGTCCCAATTGAGGGTTTGAGACCCTTCACAAATCTTTTCAGAATGCTCCCTAATTGCTTAAAGTTTTAAGCAACTCAGTAGCACATTCATACCTTCTCACATGCGCTCTCTTCTCTCTCTGACCCTCAACCCTGCTCCCTGGATCACAGACTTTATCCCACGTTTGGCTTTCAGGAGTACTCAGACCAAATTACTTCCCTTCTCCTGTTCTCTTTGCCCTAGCCACACTGGTTTCCTTTCGGTTTTCCAACTTTATCCTACATCAGGATTTTCATGCAGGATTTTTTTAGTGCCTGAAGTGCTTTTCTTTCTGCAAGGAAGCCCCTTAGTTGAGACCTGAATGATTAGGAGGTAGCTGTGAGAAGGGAAGACCTGGGAAAAGAATGTTGCAGGCAGAAAGAACAAGCCAATGGATGACCCTGAGGACGGAATGAATGAGGCATGCCCAGGAGGCAGCAAGTAGGCCTTTCTGTCTAGAGAGGATTGAGAGGGAAGGAACTCACAATGTGGTTGGAGAGGTCAGGGACAAGACCAAGTGTAGTTTTGTGGTCCGCAGTAGGGAGTTGTGTTTTATTATTTATTTATTTATTTTTAAGGATTTTATTTATTCATTTTAAAGAGAGAAGAGAGAGAGAAAGGGGAGGAAGAGCAGGAAGCATCAACTTGGAGTAATTGCTTCTTGTATGTGCCTTGACTGGGCAAGGCCAGGGTTTGGAACCAGCGATCCCAGCATTCCAGGTCAATGCTTTATCCACTGCGCCACCACAGGTCAGGCGGGAGTGGTGTTTTAAATACATCAGGAAGGAAGCTCCATTGGAGCAGCGATTATGTTGTCTGATTCACCGCTGGCCCTCAGTAAGTAGTAGGCAATTAATAAATGTTTGTGAAATAAATGAATATACATTCTTGCCTGTATCCATCGTTGAACTAAGAAATGTGCAAATTTGTAGAGAATTTTTATGAGTTTATGTGATCCAAACTTAGAACAATTACCAGGAAGCAAGATCTCAAATGGTCTGAAGAATGACAGTTTTGCAGTTTTTTTTATATGCATTTGAAGTTAAGGGGGGGGAAGATAAGGAAGATTCCATGGAGGTGGGAGAAATTACGGTGGGATTGGATTATAGAATGGGTAACAAGATTCTGTGCTCCTTTGAGGGTGGTTATGAGGCAAGATAGCAAGGAGCTAGGAAAATTCCTTGGCAAGTAGAAGAGGCAAACTGAGACAGCTGAACAAACTGGCCAAGCAATTTAAGCCAGATACAGAAGGTCATGTCCCTAGAGATAACATTAGGCCTCAATTGTAGTTTAGCTCCAGGCGGGTCCAGGACCAGGAGCAATGACTAGTGACCCCTGGGGCTGACCAATCAGTACAGAGCACAACCCGGAAAGGGCGTATCTGGAAAAGCTGATGATTATTCTACTGAAATCCTCCCTTAAACTCCCAGCTTTTTTTTGTTTTTACAGAGAGAGAGAGAGTCAGAGAGAGGGATAGACAGGGACAGACAGAAACAGAGAGAGATGAGAAGCCTCAATCATCAGTTTTTCATTGCGACACCTTAGTTGTTCATTGATTGCTTTCTCATATGTGCCTTGTCTGCGGGCCTTCAGCAGACTTCAGAGTAACTGTTGGGCAGATAAAATATATTATGCTCACTTTGTTAAAGATGGTGCTGCCCACATGCAAGTTTTAAGAGTAAGCTTTTCCCCACACCCTTGACTGATTGGATGATGTGGGGTGGTGCATTCTCATGAGGAATCCTCCCATTATGCCTCAGATAAGTGACTTTGTATCAGAGACTTCCTTGTTTGAAGATTGGATTAAAGGTTTGGATTCTACACTATAAAGTGGGGCAGACCATGAGTTTGCTCTCTTGGTTCCTGAGGTTAGCATTAGAGAGGAGAGCAGATTAAGGCCACGTGGAGGCCAGGAGAAGCAGCCAAGATGGCGGAGTGCTGAGGGAGAAGCCAGTTTGTGCAGAGTTTGTGCTGGAGAAGGAGATGGGAAACAGAGGTGAGTAAGTCTGGTGAGCTAGAAACCTTTGATGCTAGGAAACTCGAATAAGTCAGTAGCTTTGTGAGCACTGAATGAGTGGGTTTTGGAGCCCAGTGTGTGTTTTTACTTGCCTTACGGGTGCAAGCTAGGATTCCTTTTTTTTTTTTTTTCCAGAGAGGAGGGTAGGGGAGGAGCAGGAAGCATCAACTCCCATATGTGCCTTGACCAGGCAAGCCAAGGTTTTCAAACTGGCGACCTCAGTGTTCCAGGTCGATGCTTTATCCCAGTGTGCCCTCACAGGTCAGGTACAAGCTAGATTAAAAGTAATGGCCCAGCAGTTCTTGGCTTCGTTGTTTCATTACTGCCTGTCTGAATCTAATGTGAACCTGCATGGGCCAAGCGGCTGCAATGATGGCCGTGGCTACTGGATTTACAGTGGCCGTGGCTAGTGGCCATACAATTACTTTACATCGATTTCCTTTTTCTTCCACACCATGTCCCAATCACCTCTTGTTCCACACAAGGTGAAGTTCTCTTTTCTAAGATGGCAGCTCCAGGAGGGACAGGGTCAGGCTGGTTTCGTTTTATCCTAAGACAATCCTTTGGGAATGAGAGCTCTGCCCGCTCTGGGCACTGACTTTTCTGGCCTCTCTCTTCTCCCCCCGCTCAGTTCTGATGCTATTGCTCACTTCTCTGTTCACGCGGGGCTTTGCTCCTGACACCATTAGTCACCTCTCTCAGTTCTCAGCTTCCTTAATGAGCAGCTGTCTTGTCTTCAGCCTGAGACTTGCCTCCCCCTGCCTGCTGCTTCCTGGGTAAACCAAGGTCTGGGGTGAGAGTGTAAGGCTCAGAGAAGGATCCCAGCCTTCTTGCTGCCCCCACCTCGTGTTCTGAAGTGGGTGAGAGGAAAAAGGATTATCTCTGGGTTTAAAGAGGAATAAGTGGAAGACAGCTGAAGTTTAGGGGCAGATTATAAAGGAGGGCTCAGTTTTTCTGCTGGAAAGAGTCCATGGAAGGGACAAGGAGCAGAATAAGATGGCAGGAGTCACTGAGGCAGGGCTGAAGGGAAAGATCCCATTACAGTGGGCACTTGAGGCCAGAGGGCCTTTGCTTGGCTGACGGCCTTCCTGGGTTGGTCAGTTTCTGCCTTGTTACTGTTCTCCATGTGCAGAGAGGTGGCAGAATAACTTCTTAAGGGCCCCGCCAAATAATCAAGGGAACACTTGATTGAGATTCCTTGGCTGTTGTTTGTTGACCCCAGGCAGCGCTGGGCAGGGACTGCCAAGGGGCCAGGTGACGGAGGGCTGCCACACTGCTGTGCCGCAATAAGAGGCTGTATGTGGCAGGGCCCTGCAGAAAAGAGACAGCACACTCAGAGGGTAAGTTGAAGAGAAGCTAATGAATGGGGTATTTCCTGGGCTGGGTTACGGGAAGCAGCAAAGGTTGGAAAGGCACCGAGGCCTAGTCGCAGAAGAAAGACTTGACCGGTTCTTGGCTAGAAGGGGAAGGGGTGAGGCAGGAAGAAGTGTTGCCAGAGCCTGGTAAAATCAATCTGTGGAAAAGCCATTGTCCTATGGAAGCTGTATAGGATACAGCCACTGCCAACGCTGAGGCCCAGCAGTGGAGATTGTCTCCTGCCAGTGCCTCCCATTGGCCAAACACAACAGGGAGCTGAGGGCGAGGAGGCAGGGTGATATAGTCCAGAGGTCAGCTTCCTAGGGCACTGAGCAGATCAGAGAACCTTCTCATCTCCTCCTCCTGATGTCACTGGCCCCTAGGCCTACTGTGTTCCTGCCTGGTTCCTAAAAAGCTTACAAGTCCCTGAACCATCTGTGCTCAGAACCCATACCATCTCTCAGGACTGGTGGGCAGGTCTGAGCCAGTCTCAACCATGTGGGAGGACTTCAGTTTTGCTGAGTCTACCTCTACCTTGGCTGTTCACATCAGGATTCCCAGATCACCCCATGCTCCTTGTGCCAAGCTTTAGGAACAGGCAGGCTGGGTAACTACATTTTCCTAACAAACCCTGCACCCATCTGAGTCTCTTTCAACTACCCTGCCTGGGTTCTGGCTTCTGTCCCTTATCCTCTGAAATTCCATTTTGATCTGAAGAGCCTGGGGAAGCTGGGGAACACCCTGGTCCTCTCAGCATCTCAGAGACTAAGAAAGGGCCTATTCCTGCCTATCCTAGAAATGCTAACGCCCTTTCTTCTCCCCTTAGAACTAACAAATTGTTAAATTCCGTGGGTTCATTTGTCAACACTGTCCTTGGTTTCTACCTTGAACCTTAACTGGTCCCTTCCCCACATCAGCTCATTTATCACCCTGGGTCACCTTGTAGGTCCCTAGGAAAGGAACTTCAGGAGGATTCAAAGCTCTGAAATCTGGGGGTCCAGTCATAAATGTGTACTGTACCATTTAGGGTTCTCCAGAGAAACAACCAGTAGGAACTATAGATACAAATATAAGTATAGATGTAAAATGGGAAGTGAGATTTTTTTGTGCGTGTATTTTTCCTGGAGTGAGAAGCGGGGAGGCAGAGAGACAGACTCCCGCATGCGCCCAACCGGGATCCACCCGGCATGCCCACTAGGAGGCAATGCTCTGCCTATCTGGGGCATTGCTCCACTGCAATCGGTGCCATTCTAGCACCTGAGGCAAAGGCCATGGAGCCATCCTCAGTGCCCTGGCCAACTTTGCTCCATTGGAGCCTTGGCTGCAGGAAGGGAAGTGAGAGATAGAAAGAAAAGAGAGGGGGAAGGGGGGAGAAGCAGATCAGTGCTTTTCTTGTGTGCCCTGGCAGGGAATTGAACCTGGGACTTCTACATGCCAGGCTGATGCTCTAACGCTGAACCAAGCAGCTAGGGCCAAGAAACGAGATTTATTCTGGGGAATTGGCTCACACAATTTTATGGAGGCTAAGAAGTTCCATGATCTGCCATCTGTAAGCTGGAAACCTGGGGAAGTTGGCAGTGTATGTTGAAGGCCTGAGATCCTGAGAACTGATGGAATAGATTCCAGTCCAGAACTGAAGACCAGAGAACCAGGACCACTGAGGGCAGGAGAAGACTGAAGTTTCAGCTCATACAGTCAGACAGAGAGAGAATTCAATCTTCTTCCACCTTTTTGTTTTATTTGGGTCTTCAACAGATTAATTAATTTTATGTGTCAACTTAACTGCGGCATAGAATGCCCAGGTATTTGATTGAACATTATTACCCCCCTGTATAAGGGAGGACAATTCGCTTCACTTTGTCTGCCAATTCAAGTGCTAATTTCCTCCAGAAACACCCTTACAGGTATACCCTGAAATGGTGTTTAACCAGATATCTGGGCATCCTGTGTCCCAGTCAAGTTGACACATAAAATTAACCATTACATACACCTACCAGTTTTGACAACTGTTCTATCATCTCTCTCTCAGCCTCCAAGACTAACTGGGCCCCAGGTTTTCCTGGTAGTAGAAGACTATTATTTTGGCCTGTCTAGCATTCATTTCCCCTGGCACCAGCTTTGGGGATTTGGTTTAGGCCACTACTTCAGAAGGCATAATTTTAGTGAACTAATGAAGACTTTCTCAGTTCCTTGTCTGAGGAGTTGGCGTGTGATCCCAGCTAGGCCAATCAGATGGTCTTTCTCCCTTGAATCTTGAATGGAATGACATGAAAATGGAATTCACTTCTTCCCAAGGAAGCACCATGATGAGATTCTTCTTTAGCCCCAGCTCCCTTGATTTCATTGTCCTGGTTCCTCATCTTGCTAAAACGGCCTCTTCAGTATTTTTTTTGATTCTGTGATCCACCCACATTTCTTTCTAGTGTAGTCATTATTTGTTAGCTAATAGGTTGTTTTCAACCAAACATTCTCACCAAGACAGATACCACTTTTTTTTGAGAGGCAGCGAGGAAGAGACAGAATAATCAACCTGCTCCCATATGTGCCCTGACTGGGGAATCAAACCAGTAGCTTCTGTGTTCCAAGATGATGCTCCAACCAACTGAAGTATCTGGCCAGGGCTTAATTTTTTAAAATTTATTGATCAATTTTTAGAGAGACAAAGAGGGGAAGGGGGAGAACGGGGGGGTGGGGAAGCATTCATTTGTTGTTCCACTCAGTCGTGCATTCTTTGGTGGCTTCCCATGTGTGCCCTGACTGGGGATCGAACCCACAAGCTTGTCGTTTTGGGGCGACACTTTTAACCGACTGAGCTAACCAAGCAGGACCAAATTCCACTTTTATAGAGGAGCTGAGAGGTTTGTATCCTTTAGTGGGCTCATGTCTGGAATCTTTGTCTTGGATTCAAATCTCATCTAGTCCTGGGATGGAAAGAAAAGTGCTTCCACTGCTGTGGATGCTCATCTCAGGAACCTGGCCTTTGTTGCCTGACTCATCGAGATCCACTCCCAGCCTCACCTCCAGGTCTCCACACTCAGGTCACAGCCTGAAATAGCCAAGCATATCTCCCATGACTCCTTATCACTGGTTCTACAGCCAGGTCAAGCTGTTCTCCTTGTTCATTTTCCACAAATAGCAAACTCGTTCCTGTGTTGTGCATTTGTTCGTGATGTTCTTGGACAACTGATAAGTCGGTAGCCCTCTGCTGAGTGTTTGAGTCCTTCTCAGCGGTTAAAATCTTAGGCCACATCCTGCCTCTCCCTTTCCTAAGCCTCCTTCCTATACAACATCAAACCCACAGCTGCTTTTTAAAAATTTTTAAATTTATTTATTAATTGATTGATATGAGAGAGAGAGAGAAAGAAACGACGACTTTGTTGTTCTACTCATTAATGCACTCATTGATTGACCCTTGTATGTGCTCTGACTGGGGATCAAACCCAGAACCTTGGCGATTGGAAAGATGCTCTAACCAACTGCTCGGGCAGGGCCACAGCTGCTTGTGAACCAAGCATCTCAGTGGCCTCTCTCACTTATGTGGGGCAGAGTGAGTGATCTGTGTGGTTGACCTCTGTTTCCTCGTAGACTTCAGTTTTCGAGGACTGAGATGTCTTGGTACTTTTCCTGTATGGGCCTCGCTGTGGGAGCCTGAGCATATAGTGGGTGCTCATGTGTATTTCTCCACCCCTAGTGTGGCAGCTGTTTTGGTCCTATAATTCATATTCTTTTTAAAAAAATTTTTTTTAATTTTATTTATTTATTTATTTATTTATTTTCCCAGGGTCAGAGAGAGAGGGATAGATAGGGACAGACAGACAGGAACAAAGAGAGGTGAGAAGCATCAATCATTAGTTTTTTGTTGCTGTTGCGACACCATAGTTGTTCATTGATTGCTTTCTCACATGTGCCTTGACCGCGGGCCTTCAGCAGACCGAGCAACCCCTTGCTGGAGCCAGTGACCTTGGGTCCAAGCTGGCAAGCTTTTGCTCAAGCCAGATGGGCCCACGTTCAGGCTGGCAACCCCGGGGTCTCGAACCTGGGTCTTCTGCATCTCAGTCCGACGCTCTATCCACTGTCCCACCGCCTTGTCAGGCCATATTCTTTTTTTAATTATTTTTTTTAGAGAGAAAGGAAGAGAAAGACAGATGAACAGAAACATCAATCTGTTTCTATATATGCCCTGACCAGGGATTGAACCTGCAACCTTTGCATATCAGGACGGCGCTCCAACCAAACTATCCCGCCAATGCTTCATTTTCTTCATTCATTCACCTACCTGACATTTATCACCCACCTACTAAGTGTAGATCCTCTTCTCAGCTCTGGAGGTACACAGTGAGTAAAACCTAGCCAAGGAATTCACAGTCTGGTAATGAAGATGTATTGAGAATTAGATGTAGCAGGATGACTTATTGAGAAAAAACCTGGTGTAGTTTTTCTCAGTTACAGGTCCACCTCAAAGGAACAAAAGGCATTACACCCCTCCTGGGGGAAAGCCAGACTTCATGTCCTTGAGATAATAGACTCTTTTTTTGTTTCTTGCAGCCTGCCCTCAGGTTTGGACTTCCTTGATCCCATGACGGTTTGTATGTTTCCGGTGGAAAGGAAAACTGCGAGGAGCAGACTGCCCAGAAGACAACTTCCACACAGGTTGTTCCACAGAGATGAGGATAGGAGGCTCGATTTCTCCCAGTTCGAAGAGGGATGGGCCAACTCAGGAGGGGCAGTTAGAACACTCAAGACTAGAAAGGGAATGAAGGTGTAAACTCCACTAGAGCAGAGACCTGAGCTCACATGACTGCGGGTGTTTTGAGATGAGAGGACTATTTGGATGAACAAATACATAACAATAGTAAGAGCCAGAATTCACACTTACTATATGCTGGGCACTGTGTTAAGCCCTTTTTCTATATTCACTTATTTTTCACACGAACCCTATGAAGTAAATGATATTTTTGTTTCCATTGTACAGACGAGGCAAATGAATTGCCCACAGTTATGGATCTGAGAATCAAACCTAGGTAAACCCTGAGTGCCTGTGAGGCCTGAGCACAAAGGGCCACACTGTGGGGAGCTTTAGCAAAGGTTGTTGTGGCTGGACTTCTCACAGTGGGCGCAGAGCTGCCTCAGAACCCACACCTTCAGGTGTATGTCACAGCCCAGGCAGGGGGCACCGCTATGGCATCAACTGAGAATCTGGTAATCTTGGTAAGAAGGGGCTTATATCAGTCAACTATGGCCACAATAAACCTGTAGAACAATCAGCATATTTCAGTGCACACAATAGTAAGCATTTATTTAGCTCATGTGTTTGGGGCCCAGATGAGGGCTGGTAGCTTATAGGCTGGCTTTGGAAGGGGTGGTTCGGTGCTGTTCCACGGGTCTCATGCTGTTTTCCAGGCCAGGCTGGCTAGTCAGAGAATGTCTATCTCATGGAGAAGAAAGAAGCACAGGAATAACAGCCTCAGAGCATAACCCTATTTTAAACCTCTGCTTATGTCAAATCTGCCGAAATACCACTGGGTCAAAGCAAGTCACATGGCCAAGCCCAGAGTCAACGGATGGAGAAACACACTACATCCACAGGAGGAAACTCCAAAGTCACCTAGCAGAGAATGTGGATATGTAATCCTATTTCCTAAGAGGGAGGGAAGAGATGGAACAATAATCTAGTGTTTCATGGAATTTAAGTTGGGTTTAATTTTGATTGAGAGTGATAATGAAACCCTACGTTATATCATGTAGCAGTTCATGCCTGTTACAAAGATAAAATCTATCTATAGGGATCACAAAGGTAGCTATGTCAATATTTAAATTTTTAGTTTTTATTTTAGTGAAAATCTTATAAATGCCTTTTAATAAGAGTATGCTAAAAAATATATATGAGCCTGTCCTGTGGTGGTGCAATGGGAATGCTGAGGTCAATGGTTCAAAACCCTGGGCTTGGCCTGAGCTGTGGTGGCGCAGTGGATAAAGCGTCGACCTGGGAACACTGAGGTCGCCGGTTCAAAACCCTGAGCTTCCCTGGTCAAGGCATATATGGGAGTTGATGCTTTCTGCTCCTCCCTGCCTTCTCTCTCTCTCTCCTCTCTCTAAAATGAATAAATAAAATCTTAAAAAAAAAAAAAAGTGAATATGCTCTGGGCGTTCTGGATGACCACAAGAGCTGCCTTACAATTTTCAAAGCCCCAGTGATAACCCAGAATACTACCATTTAACTTTTTTTTTTTAATTCTTTTTATTTTATTTATTTTAGAGAGAAGACACAGAGTGAGAGAGAGAGAGAAAGAGAGGAAGGGGGGAGGAGCTGGAAGCATCAACTCCCATATGTGCCTTGACCAGACCAGTGCAGGGTTTTGAACTGGCAACCTCAGTGTTCCCAGGTCGACGCTTTATCCACTGCGCCACCACAGGTCAGGCTACCATTTAACTTTTTAATGCAGTTTTCTCACACTAGGGTGTGTATTCTTAGGGATTCATGCACTTTCAAGGTGGGAAAACAATGAGAATGATACACAGCAGACAATGTATAAAGAGGTCCAGATACAGTCCTGTGGGAATCTAAGGGTTCCGGAGGCTGGAGGAGCTATGGGACTTAGGGCAGGACTTATAGAGCAAGACTTACTCAAATGTCACCACTACAGAGAAGCATGATGGCATTTGAATAGGTCTTGAAGGATGGTGGGGTGGGGTCTGGGGGAAAATCTCCAGGTTCCTTCTCTGTGGGGACATAACCAGATTTCTGTGGCTTCCCTGGGAAGAAAGCTTTACCTTCCATCTCTGCAAATCTGGGATCTGTTTACGCATTATTATTATTATTATTTTTCATCAAGACCTTATCCTTCAACTTCACATATATGCTGCTAGTTACAGCATTTGAAGAGGATTCAGGGGTGTCAATGGCTAAACTTCTTGGCTTTGAACCAGGTCAGTGGAGGATCAAATATTGCCTTTGGCATTTATCATCTCTGGGCCATTAGGCAAATGGCTGCAACTGTCAGAGCTCTAGTTCCCTTATTTGAAGAAGGGAATCCTGATTCTCTCCTGGGGGGCTTAAAGAATTAGAACTCACCTGTGAAGCCTGTTTCTTTTGTGGGAGATTATTTTACTTCTGATTCAGTTTTTTAATGGTTATAGGATTATTCAGATTTCCTATTTCAAATTGAGTCAGTATTAGTAAGTTATATACAGTGTGTCCGTAAAGTCATGGTGCACTTTTGACCACTGACCGGTCAAAAGTGCACCATGACTTTATGGACACACTGTATTTTGAACAATTTCTCTATTTCACATTATCTTCTATTTTATTGGTACAGAATTTATTCATAATATCCTTTCTTTAAAAAAAAACTTTTTTTAAATGTTTTATTTTATTGATTTATTTTAAAGAAAGGAAGGGAGAGAGCAGGAGAGAGAGACAGGAATACCTATTCCTGTATGTGCCCTGACCGAGGATTAATCTGGTAACCTCTGCAATCCAGGTCAATGCTCTAACCAACTGAGCTGTCCAGCCAGGGCTCCTCTTACTTTTTTAATATCTGAAGTATCCATAGCAATATCCCTCTTTTTCTTTCCTGACATTGTTTATTTTTGTCTTCGTTCAACTTTTTCTTGATCAGAGATTTATCAGTTTTCACAGAATTGGCTTTTGGCTTGGCTGATCCTCTCCACTGCTTGTTTTTTTGTTTTGGTTTGGGTTTTTTTGTGACAGAAACAGAGAGAGAGAAACAGAGAGAATGATAGATAGGGACAGACAGACAGGAAGGGAGAGAGATGAGAAGCATCAATTCTTTGTTGCAGCTCCTTAGTCTCCTTGGTTGTTCATTGATTGCTTTCTCATTTGTACCTTGACCAGGGATACAGCAGAGTGCATGATCCCTTGCTCAAGCCAGCTACCTTGGGCTTCAAACCAGTGACCTTTAGCTCGAGCCAGCGACCATGGGGTCATGTTTATAATCCCACACTCAAGCCAGTGACCCCTCGCTCAAGCTGGTGAGCCCATGCTCAAGCTGGATAAGCCCATGCTCATGTTGGCGACCTTAGGGTTTTGAACCTGGGTCCTGTGCCCAGTCCGACGCTCTATCTACTGCACCACCACCTGGTCAGGCTGCTTATTTGTTTTATATTTATTCAATTTCTATTCTTCATGTAGCTACTTACTTCTACTTTCTGTGAGTGTATTGTGCTGTATTTCAAACTTATTAAGAAAGATCCTTAGCTCATTAATTTTCACTCTTTTTTCAAGATGTGTGTTTAAGGCTCTACTTTTCTTTTTGGATGCTTAATGAGAAAGATATATTTAAGTGCCTGGTCCCAAATAGGCACTCAGTAAATATCTTATCACCACCATCATCACCATTAACCAATGCCAGATGTGATGACACTCCCTAGCAGTTTCCAGCTTTCTTGCTTTTTAACTCTAATGTTACACATGTCACTTGAGTGTTCATCAGTGGACTCTCTGAGGACTTATTCTGGGCCACAGGTTTTCTCTCTTTTGGGGTTTTGAGGAGGCTCCTTTTGAGTATTAAGACAGGGCACAGACAGAGGCATGTATCTTTGGCCCCGTCTTCCTCGGAGGGCTCAGACCATGTCTGCCTAAGATGGCTGGCAAGGTTCCAGGCCCATAGGAAGTGTGAGTTCTAAGCTGCAGACCTGTGGCAGATTTTATTTTCCAAAAATTGCCACAGTAATATCTCCCATCCTATATACTCTTCTAGAATCTTGTTGTTTCCCTTGCCAAGAATGAGGTGGAATATACCTCCTTTCCCATTGAGTGTAGTGGGCTGTAGCTCCTTGTAAATTATGGATTATAAACCAAAAAGGTTGCAGCAGAAATGAGTTTGAGAAACTTCTAATGCTTGGTCATAAAAGATAATGCAGCTTCCACATTGTTGGCTGAAAAACTCGTGATTAGAGACCCAAATCACCACATAAGTAGTCTTATTACCTTGTGGCTGCTATGTTGTGAGGAAGCCAAACCACCCAGGAGACTGCTGGCACTCTGGCCTCCAGTCCTCATTTTCACGTCAACCCAGATCAGGCACCAGACACATAAGCGAATGAGCTTTTGGTGATTCCAGTGACCAGCTGTTGACAGACCCATGTCCTTTTATCTTACCATTGGAGGCCCCAGACTCTGTAGAACAGAGACAAGCCATATCCCAATGTGCCTGTCCAAATTCTTGATCCAGAAAGTCATGAGGATAAAAAACGAGTATTTTAAGCTCTAAGCTTTCAGGTATTTTGCTACACAGCAATAGATAATTGGAACAATGCTCATTATCTGTCTAATACTCAGCTCTGCCTAGCAGAGTCCACAGAAGCAGAACATTCACAGCAAAGGTCTTTGCATGAGCCCTGTGGGGGCAAACTGAAAATGAAGATTCTCTAATTTTATTAACTTGTCTAGAGCCGTGATGGTGAACTTATGACACGCGTGTCAGCACTGACACGCGTAGCCATTTTTGATGACACGCGGCTGCATACCAGAGAAGTATGGGGCCACATGCCGAGAAGGACGTTTCATCCTCGGCTCCTGCATGGCCAGGTGCAGGAGCCGAGGATAAAACATTTGCTGTAGTGTAGACACTCTGTGCCGGAGGTCTGTAGGCCAAATCAACAGAACTCTGGCACAGAGCGTCTAGTGCTGGGACTTCCGGTTAGGCCATTTTTCTGGAAGTGACACACCACCCGAGTTATGCTAGTTTTTGGCGAATTTTGACACACCAAGCTCAAAAGATTGCCCATCACTGGGCTAGACTGAGCTCTTCTAAGACCCTTGGTTCCCAATGTTTTCAAGTGCTATGACTTCCTTTATCCTTTATCAAAAAGGTTGGGTGTCCCCTACATGATGCTGGTGTACTTTCAGTATAGCTTCATCTATAGCTGACATTTACTGAGGACTTATTAAGTGCCAGGCACTATGCCAAATATTTTACATACATTATCTCCCTGAGCCCTCATAACAAACCCATGACTATTTTCATTTCCATTTTATAGATGTGAAATGAGGTGTTCAGCTGCCCCTGTAGCCTGTTGTGCATATCAAATGCGGAATTCATGAAGGAGGGCCTGTGGAATAGTAATAGAGAGTGTGGTCAGTTGGCTCCACATTTGCCGTCTGCACTGTCCCTCAGACCTGGGAGCCTGCAGTACACATTTTCTGCACTCTTTCAATAGCTGGCTTCCTGTTAGGTTCTGCCAATTAGATCCATTGGATGGAAACTGGAAGGCAAGGGTAAAGGAGAGCCATGTTCTTCTCTGCACTTTATGACACCTCAAGTAAAGGCCACATTCTTTTATTTTTATTTTTCTGAAGTGAGAAGCAGGGAGGCAGAGAGAGACTCTCGCTTGTACCTGACCTGGATCCACCTGGCATGCCCACCAGGGGGTGATGCTCTGCCCATCTGGGGCTTTGCCCCGTTGTACCAGGAGCCATTCTAGCACCTGAGGCTGAGGCCATGGAGCCACCCTCAGTGCTCAGGTCAACTTTGCTCCAATAGAGCCTTGGCTGCGGAAGGGGAAGAGAGAGAAGGAAAGGAGGGGGGAGGGGTGGAGAAGCAGATGGGCACTTCTCCTGTGTGCCCTGGCTGGGAATCAAACCCAGGACTTCCACACACACCGAGCCGATGCTCTACCACTGAGCCAACCGGCCAGGGCTGGCCACATTCTTGCTCTTGGTTTCCTGCGCAGGACGTTCAGTTCCCAAGAGTCTCAGCAGCACAGCAGTTTTCAATTATGACTATCTCCATTTCTCATTTTGCTCTCCCAGCATGAGGGCTGAGAGTGACTTCTTATAATTACCGATCCTTAGAAAACCTGTCTCCCTCTTTTTGCTCCTCCAGCCCTTCCAACACGTTTATAACCAATTCCTCAAATGAATTTCTACTTGAAATACCTACAGTGATTTTGATTTTTCCTGAATGTCTATTGGCTAATGCACTTGGCTTTACAAAACATTGTATAATGTGACCTTTTCTAACTTTCCAATAACAGTTCCATTCTCCTTGTTGTTTACTATGCTTCAGTCACACTTGTCTCCTTTCTGTTCCTCAAATAATTGCAGTCTTTCCTGCCATGGGGCCTTTGCACCTGTTTGTCCAATGTTTAGAATGCTTCCCCCCCCGCAAAGCATTTTGCAAAGCTGGCTCTTTTCCACGCCTCCAGTCTGAGCTCAGCATAAGGATCAGCTTTGCAGAGCAGCATTCTTTAGAAGGTTAGAATGAGCCTTCCCTTCACTCAAGAACTCCTACTGCATCACCCTTTTATTGCAGTCACAGCACTTATTACTAACTGACCATATCTTGCTGATTTATTCCTAAACTTGTTTATTGTATGTATCCCAGACTAAAATGATACTTTGAGCACAGAGAGCCTGCCTGTCTTGTTTATTACTGTATCCAGTGCTTGGCATGAAGTGGGTGCTTAATATATGTTTTTGGTAAATGAATGATGGAATGAGTGATAAGCAGGACTTTCACCCGGTCTGAGATGTGCCCTGGCACATACTGAGGTGTTTGACATTGGAGAGCTCTTACTGCCAGGCCCTGAGCTCCACTTATGCCTTTAGGCAGGCCCCTCCTGGGCAATGGGAAGCCCCCTGTGACCCTGCCCTTGTCTTCTGGCATGTCCTAGTCAGCCTGTTTCTTTCCATGCTTCCAGCAGGCTGCAGGGCATTAGTAATTAAAAATGCAAACCTGCTCAGGGCCCATAACAGTTAGACCACACGCCCACCATGTGGGCAGCTCATTAATCCAATAAACCAGGACTCACCCTCTCAAAGCTTTTTCCATCTGTGTACTGCATTTGATAACTACAAAGAAAACAAACAAGGTTGTTATAAAATTAATTTTACTGATCATCACATTCCTATCACGTAATAAGAAGCAGAAGGTTTCTGTTACATAAACATTTAACCCAAATCATTGCTGCAATGATGCACTGAATCCAAAAAGACAATGAAATTCATACTGGAATGCGCAATGATAAAGAGCCAATATGTTTTTATTTTAGGACATTATGAACAAAATAAATTATGGGATCTTATTCTAAACAAAACAAAAACTCATTTTACTGCTGCAGTGGAAAAGAGGAGCCAGCAGGATGAAGACTGAGGCTTGCTTTGCAGGGATAGCATCTTGTCATTTTGTCCATCTCCCTGCTTTTGGAAAGACTTCTTTTTGTTTTGTTTTAATATCTTCTACTTTGATAGTGTCTTCTGGATATCAGTCTGTCTGACACATGCAGAAGAAACAAACAGAAAACCCATAAAAATCTATATAAGAACATTAGGAGTTCATTTTCCAATAAAATTTTGAAAGAGGCTTGAGAGAGAAAAGCTGACCCTGGGTTTGACCACGCCAAGGCAGAAGAGTCTAGCCAAAGGTTGGCCTGCTCTGGACTAATTGACCAGTCATTGCAGGCACTCCCCTAACCCAGGGACCCCTGTTTGAATGGGGTGGGGATGAGAGCTTTTCTGTGCTCTCAGAGGCTGGCAGACAGGCTCATTTTGCTCTCTTTCCTCCCAGATCCTCTGCTGTAGGCTAACTAAACCATTCACTATTCCCTGTATAAGCATCCTGCTTTACCTCTTCAATGGCTTCTTCATACTGTTCTTCTGGTAGCATGCCCTCTTTTTTTCTTCTATACAATTCTGTATATTCTAGTACTGTTCAAACCCAACCCAAAAGTCACTTCTTCAAGAAGCCTTCTTTTTATCTCCCCAGCTGGAGAATATTGCTCTCCCATTTGACTCCTAATGCCTGAATCATAGGCCTCTGGTCTCTTCTAGCAAAGCTTTTTTTTTTTTTTAATTTCTTTTTATTTATTCATTTTAGAGAGGAGACACAGAGTGAGAGAGAGAGAGAAAGAAAGAGAGAGAGAAAGGGGGGAGGAGCTGGAAGCATCAACTCCCATATGTGCCTTGACCAGACCAGTGCAGGGTTTTGAACTGGCGACCTCAGTGTTCCCAGGTCAACGCTTTATCCACTGCGCCACCACAGGTCAGGCACTGGTCTCTTTCTATTGTATAATGAGTGTTCACATGCTTCTAACCCAGTGATGGGCAATCTTTTGAGCTTGGTGTGTCAAAATTCGCTAAAACAACGAGCATAACTCGGGTGGTGTGTCACTTCGAGAAAAACTGCCTAACCGGAAGTCCCAGCACTAGACGCTCTGTGCCAGAGTTCTGTTGTTTTGGCCTACAGACCTCCAGCACAGAGTGTCTACACTACAGCAAATGTTTTATCCTCGGCTCCTGCACCTGGCCATGCAGGAGCCAAGGATGAAACGTCCTTCTCGGCATGTGGCCCCATACTTCTCTGGTATGCGGCCGCGAGTCATCGAAAATGGCTACACATGTCAGCGCTAACACGCGTGTCATAGGTTCACCATTATGGTTCTAACCCTTTGTGATGATTATATTATTTTTCCTAATTATTTACTTTTCTTTTCTGTAAAAATATTATATAAATTGCCAGATATCACTATGTGACTTTCAGTACCTCTTGTTGAGGGAGGATACTCCATCATCCCATTGTTACCAGATTTTGTTATGAGCCTTGCTTTGGGCAATTAAATGAGAATAGAAGTGAGCAGAGCACAAGCTTTAGGAGCCATCACAGTATCCTGTTTACTCTCTGCCATAAGAATGGCATGTGCTTGAATGAAGAAGACTCTTGGAACAGAACCAAAGCTAACTAGAGGCTGATGAACAAAAAATAAAACTTTACTGTTATAAACCACAAAGATTTTGGGGTTGTTTGTTATCACAGCATAACTTGGCAAAAGCTGACTAATACATCTCAACTAAATAAACTACAAGTTCCTTCATGGGGAAAATCACATCTGATTCATGATTTGTCTCTTCTCCTTCATGAACCTAGCACAAAGCCTCACTGAAAGGCTCAGTAACTGTCGCCTGACCTGTATTGGCACAGTGGATAAGGTGTCTACCTGGAAAGCTGAGGTCGCCGGTTTGAAGCCCCACATTTGCCCGGTCAAAGCACGTACATGAGAAGTGAGTTGGTGCTTCCTGTTCCTTCCCACTTTCTCTCTCTCTCTCAAACAATAAATAAAATCTTTTTTTAAAAAGAGGCTCGGTAAATGTTTACTGAGTGAACAGATAAACAAATCTACCATTTACTAAGTGCTACTATAATAATCCCTCCCCTTACGTGGTGCTATCTATGCCACGATGCAGCTTCACAGACGCTGTCTCACTGGGCCTCAGAACAACCTTGTGAGAACAGTAGGGGCAGTGAACCTCTGCTGCTTTGTATCTAACATCCCTGTTTTCTCTGGGGAGCTACCCCTCTCTGACTCCGCTAGTCATAA
This sequence comes from Rhynchonycteris naso, assembly GCA_037038555.1. Taxonomy (NCBI): domain Eukaryota; kingdom Metazoa; phylum Chordata; class Mammalia; order Chiroptera; family Emballonuridae; genus Rhynchonycteris; species Rhynchonycteris naso. The sequence goes on from CM073003.1 coordinate 100,238,101, forward strand.
CACCAGCCCCTCTAGTTACGGGGATAGTCATGTGGCCCAGGTCTGTCCTTGCTTAGTATCTCATTCTCTAGCTACAGTGATTGGACCAGAGATAGGCATATGACCTAAACAGGGCCAATCAGAGCCCTTTTCTGAGAGGATGTGCAAACCGAGAAGAAAGATGTCTAGAAAGAGTCCCAGGTATGAATGGAAAATCTCTTTTTAAAAAAATTTATTGATGCCTGACCTGTGGTGGCGCAGTGGATAAAGCGTCGACCTGGGAACACTGAGGTCGCCGGTTCAAAACCCTGCACTGGCCTGGTCAAGGCACATATGGGAGTTGATGCTTCCAGCTCCTCACCCCTTTCTCTCTCTCTCTCTCTCTCTCTCTCTCTCTCTCTCTCTCTCACTCTGTGTCTCCTCTCTAAAATGAATAAATAAAAAAAAAATTTAAAAAAAATTTATTGATTTTAGAGATGAGAGAGAAAGAGAAATGGGGGAGGGGTGGGAAGCATCAACTTACTAGTTTAAAAAAATGTTTTTAATGTTTATTTTATTGATTTTAGAGGGAGAAGGAAGAGAGAGAGAGAGAGAGAGAGAAACAGGAACATTGATCCATTCCTGTATGTGCCCTGACCAGGTATCAACCAGCAACAACCTCCGAGCTTCAGGCCAATGCTCTAGTCAACCGAGCTATCCAGCCAGGGCTCAACTCATACTAGTTCAGTGGTTCTTAACCTGGGTTCTATCGAACCCTAGGGGTTCGATGAGTCAGTCTCAGCGGTTCAGAGAAGCCTCTGCTGTGGAGGCCAGAATAAAGTAATACCGTAATTTGTTGTGAGTTCATGCACTTTGTTGGTTTTGTTCTTTGAGCAAGGTGATGTTCATGCATGGCTCATTTTGTGCACCAGTAAAAAAACATATACCTATGTCTTGAATTTGGGGAAAAATTGTATTTTATTTATCACTAAAGAAGGGTTCGGTGAATGCGCATAAGAAACTGGTGGGTTTGGTACCTCAGAAAAGGTTAAGAACCACTGTACTAGTTGCTTCTCATAAGTGCCCAGGGTTTTAAACCGGCGACCTCAGTGTTCCAGGTCGATGCTTTATCCACTGTGCCACCACGGGTCAGACATGAATGGGAAATCTCAAGGCAAACCTTACTGTTCTGTAATTCTCCTAATATTCTATTATACTCACTTTTTTACTCTTCAAACTTCTGCTTTATAACTTACCCTATCTCTTCAAACTCCTTTCATCCCTTACTTTCAGCTGATGGCCTTGCCTCATGCTTCATGAAGAAAACAGAAGCAATTAGACAAGATGTTCCCTCGTTTTCCTAGCACTGATTCTACTTGCCTACCTGTATAAGTACTCACATAAGTGGCCTTCCCCCTTTATACAGTGGACTAAGTGTCCCTGCTCCCATCAGTGGCCAACTGCTATACTAACATATGTTCAATATTATACAAACAGTCTCAAATATATTCCAGCTTTAAAACATAAATAAACAACTCTACTATGACCCCACATTCCCCTGTATTGCCACCTAATTTTTCTACTGTGTTTCATGGCAAACATTCTCTCTTTTCTCTTTTTTCCCCCTAATTAATAGAGAAAGTTTATTTAGAAAGTTACAGAGGTAGCGGAAGTGGGCCAGCTGGGCTGTGCAGGCTCAGGAGACAAGTTACAGAGGAAGAAGAAGGGCCCTGGGAGCTTAGGAGAGAAAAGCAAAGGGTAAAGTGCCTGGGGGACGCAGAGGGGGAGGAAAGGCACCTGCTTGCTCTTGGGAGGGAGAGTGTGCCCACAGCAAACATTCTTGAAATTGTTGTATATAGTTGCTGTCTCTACTTTCTCACTCACATTCTCTCTTTAGCCCCTCCAGGTGGTCTGCTATCCCTACCACTCCACTAAAATTGATCATTAGGACCATCAATAGTCCTAATACTGGGTCTGAGAGCCACTTCTCAACAAGGTTGACTGCTACTTCCATCTTGAAGTATGATCTCCTCATGGCTTGTAGGACATGATGCTCTCCTGGTTTCCTACCTTACTGACCACTTCTTCTCAATCTCTTATGTTTGACAGTCCTGGAGCTCAACATAGCACCTGTTGGGCAGATAAAATATAATATGCTCACTTTGTTAAAGATGGCGCTGCCCACATGGAAGCCCATCACCCAGGTGATATTATTTGCCCTTATGCTTGGAATGGGTGTGGGGGAAAGGCATGTAATGTAAGCCGGCCCGGTCTAAGGCTTAGTTTTAAGAGTAAGCTTTTCCCCACACCCTTGACTGATTGGATGATATGGGGTGGTGCGCTCTCCTGAGGAATCTCATTATGCCTCAGATGGGTGACTTTGTATCAGAGACTTTCTTGTTTGTAGATTGGATTAAGGGTTTGGATTTCTACACTATAAAGTGGGACAGATCAGTAGCTTGCTCTCTCTTGGTTCCTGAGATTCGTATCAGAGAGGAGAGCAGATGAAGGCGACATGGAGGCCAGGAGAAGCAGCCAAGATGGTGGAGTGTTGAGGAAGAAGCCAGTTTGTGCAGAGAGAATGAGATGGGAAAGAGGTGAATAAGTCTGGTGAGCTAGAAACCTTTGATTCTAGGAAACTCGGATAAGTTAGTAGCTTTGTGAGCACTGAATGAGTGTGTTTTGGAGCCCAGTGTGTGTTTTTTGCTTGCCCGCCGGGTGCAAGCTAGAATTAAAGCTGATGGCTCACCAGTTCTTGGTTCCGTTGTTTCATTACTGACTGTCCAAATTTAATGAGAACCTGCACTGGCCAGGCGGGTGTGATCCTGACCTCGACTACTGGCTTTACAGCACCCTTCTATTCTTTATCTACATCTAGTCCCATGGCTGTTTTTCTTTTTTTTTCCTTTATATTTTTATTTATTCATTTTAGAGAGGAGAGGTGGGGGGAGAGGGAGAGAAAGAAGAGGAAGGAACAGGAAGCATCAACTCCCATATGTGCCTTGACCAGGCAAGCCCAGGGTTTTGAACCGGCGACCTCAACGTTCCAGGTTGACGCTTTATCCACTGCGCCACCACAGGTCAGGCCCATGGCTGTTTTTCTATGAATGCCAAATTAATATCTGCAAACTAAATCTCTTCTCTAACTTCAGCCTTTTTTTTTTTTTTTTTTTACAGGGACAGAGAGAGAGGGGTAGACAGACAGGAACGGAGAGAGGTGAGAAGCATAAATCATTAATTTTCGTTGCCGTCGCAACACCTTAGTTGTTCATTGATTGCTTTCTCACATGTGCCTTGACTGCGGGCCTTCAGCAGACCGAGCAACCCCTTGCCGGAGCCAGCGACCTTGGGTCCAAGCTGACAAGCTTTTGCTCAAGCCAGATGGGCCCACGCTCAAGCTGGCAACCTCGGGGTCTCGAACCTGGGTCTTCAGCATCCCAGTCCGACGCTCTATCCACTGCGCCACCGCCTGGTCAGGCAACTTCAGCCTTTTTGATAGAATTCATCAGAGTCTGAAAGACCAGTGTAACAAGCTTTAATGAAAGAAAATGTGCCGGGCTGTCTCATAAGGGAGAGCAGCCCCCAGTTCTCTAACAGGTAGGGTTAAATAGGGGATTTGAGGGTGGGGGCTGGTGGGCATTATGAAAAATACAGCTTTCAGCGATTTATGTAAGATTAACTATAAATAAGCTAGGGGACCTTCCATACCTGGGTTAGTCACACAGATGCCAAGGGGAAGGTGATCTGGAACATCTAGTTTGTCAATGTCCCTTTGTCCATAAGGAGGGATTCATGGCCCCCACCTGCAACCCTATCACTTTTTGATATAATTTTTGTGACAGAGACAGAGAGAGGGACAGATAGGGACAGACAGATAGGAAAGAAGAGAGATCAGAAGTATCAATTCTTTGTTGCGGCACCTTAGTTGTTCATTGATTGCTTTCTCATGTGTACCTTGACCGGGAGACTACAGTAGAGTGAGGGACCCCTTGCTCAAGCCAGTGACCTTGGGTTCAAGCTGGTGAGCCTTGCTCAAATCAGATGAGCCCGCACTCAAGCCAGTGACCTCAGGGTTTTGAACCTGGGTCCTCCGCTTCCCAGTCTGATGCTCTATCCACTGCACCACTGCCTGGTCAGTCCTAACCTCTTATACCTGTGAATATGACTTTATTTGAAAATATGGTCTTTGCAGATATAATCAAGTTAAGATGAGGTCATAATGGATTATAGTGGGCCCTAAACCCAATATGGCTGGCGTCCTTAGAAGAGGAGACTATATTGAGGCAAAGAAGCACACAGGGAGAAGATCATGTGAAGATGGAGATAGAGATTGGAGTGGTGTGTCTATAAGCCAAGGATTGCTAGCAACCATCAGAAGCTAGGAGAGAGAGATGAAACAGATTCTTCCTCTGAGAACCCAGAAGAAACCAATCCTGCTGACACCTTAATTATGGGCTCTGGCTTCCAGTCTGAGAGGATAAATTTCTGGGTTTTTTTTTTTTGCTTGTTTTGTTTTTGTTTTCCCTATGTGAGAGGAGGGAAACAGTAAAATAGACTCCCTCAGGCAACCCTACCAGGATCCACCTGGCAACTCCTGTATGGGGCCACTGCTGGAATCAACTGAGCTATCCTCAGTGCCTGAGGCTAAGGCTCTGACCAACTGAGCTATCCTCAGGGCCCTGGGCTGACGCTCAAACCAACTGAGCCACTGCCTGCAGGAGGGGAAGGAAGAGAGAAGGGGAAAAGGGAAGGGAAGAGAAGCAGATGGTCACTTCTCATGTGTGCCCTAACTAGGAATCGACTGGGATGTCCATACACCAGGTCAATACTCTACCCACTGAGCCAACTGGCCAGGGCCAATTTCCATTTTTTAAGCCACCCAGTTTGTGGTCATTTATTATAGCAGCCCCGGAATACTAGTATATTTACATCCAACTAACATCTCTAATTCAACAGGAGCAGAACAGAACTCTTATCCCCACCCATGCCCAAACCTGCTCCTGCTCTACACTTTCCACAAAACCCCCCTCCTACCCTGACCTCTGGTCTCCTTTACATATAGTAACCAGAGTGTCCTTTTAAAAACATAAGTTAGATCACCTCCCTCTGTTGTTTAAAAGCGTCCAAAGGCTTTCCACAATCATTTGAAGACAATAAAAATGCCATAGCTCGGCCTACAAGATCCTTTGTGATCTGGTCCCTATCTCCCTTTTGGCTGTCATCTCTCTTTGTTCCCTTCCTGGCTTACTGCTCTCCACCCACACAGGTTTGCTTCTGTTCCTTGAACAAGCTCATTCCTGACTTAGGACCTTTGCACTGGCTATTATATTACCTCTGCTTGGAGCTGCTGTAAAGCCAGTAGTCAAGGCCGCTATCACAGCAGCCTGACCCACGCAGGTTCGCATTGGATTCGAACAGTCGGTAATGAAACACAGGAGCCACGAACTGGTGAGCCATCAGCTTTAATTCTAGCTTGCACCCGGCGAGCAAGCAAAAACACACACTGGGTTCCAAAACCCACACATTCAGTGCTCACAAAGCTACTGACTTATCCGAGTTTCCTAGCATCAAAGGTTTCTAGCTCACCAGACTTATTCACCTGTTTCCCATCTCCTCCTGCACAAACTCTTAACAAACTGGCTTCTCCCTCAGCACTCAGCCATCTTGGCTGCTTCTCCTGGCCTCCATGTGGCCTTACTCTGCTCTCCTCTCTAATACTAACCTCAGGAACTCAGGAACCAAGAGCGAGCTCAAGCTACCGGTCCTCCCACTTTATAGCATAGAAAATCCAAACCTTTAATCCAATTATACATACAAGAAAGTCTCTGATACAAAGCCACCCATCTGAGGCATAATGGGATTCCTCAAGAGAGCGCACCACCCTACATCATTCAATCAGTCAAGGGTGTGGAGAAGAACTTACTCTTAAACTAAGCCTTAGGCTATAACGACCCGGCCTGCCCACAGCCTGTTCCAGAACACACATTAATATCAACGAACTTCCATGTGGGCAGCGCCATCTTTAACAAAGTGAGCATAATATATTTTATCTGCCCAACAATCCACCCCTATGCTCACTTTACTACCCACAATTTACACCACTGGCATTCCTGTACAAGGAAATTAAGTACATTACACAAATTACAGCAATAGCACAAATCATACAGTTTCAACAATTACAAAGGTACACACATTTCACCAGTCTCTAAGCACTTTGCCAAAAGTGCAAAATGTCCTCGGCCTTCTCTCTTGCCATTTGAAAGGCTTCCCGGGGCAGGGGGAGGGCCTCCAGCAAAGCCACCCCCCACCCCCATCAAGGTATTTCACATTGTTCAAAATCCATAAGTCCATTCAACAAAGGAGCCTGTGCTCACTCGGGTCGTAGTCCAGGAAATCAGTCCACACACATGGGGTGTTAGCCTCCCCCCTCATCTCTGCCATCCTGGCAGCTCGTACACTGTCCCAAAAAGGAGCACGTGGCCATGGCAGTCAGAATTTCCATCTCTGCTCTGGGGAGCATGATGGCATCCACCCCTATGTCCCAAAATCGCAGACCTACCAGCGTTGTAGTAGAAGCTCCTTGCTGGTGGGCTCTCACCTTCTGGAGACTGCAGATTGCAACTCCAGCTCGATTCTCCTCATCCTCCAAAGAGGAAATGAAAACACCAGCTCCTGCTGCTGGGCTTGATCTCCGGGCCACCGCTGCCTTCTGCTCAGCAGGCCTTGCAGCTCCAACCCTGGTCTCAGCCCTGGTCCTGGCCTCAGCTCCAGCCCCAGCCTCAGGCCCGGCCTCATGCCGCTGCTGGCTCTCCACAATATCCAGGGCAATCTCCAACTCACGAACCTGTGATTCCTTCTCCAGCGTCTGCTCCATTTCCAGGTGAATCTCGCAAACCTGGTCAGCCTCCTCCTCCAGCGCTTCCTTCAGCTCCAGGGTCAGCATCTGTTTCTCCCACGTTTCCTCCAGCTCCTTCCGCTGCTCGTCCTGCAGGTCCTGGGCAGCCTCTTCCATAGAGCTCTCGGTTTCCTCACGCATGGCTATAAAAGTCAGCCATCCAACAGTCCCCCAAAAAACAGCTATGGGAAACCAAAACAGCAACCAGTCCTCTACTCCACCACTCAAAGGTGGTGGTGGCTCCATGCCGAACTGTATCGAATCCTGCCGACTACGCCAAATGTAAAGCCAGTAGCCGTGGTCAGGATCACAGCCGCCCGACCCACGCAGGTTCACATTGGATTCGAACAGTCGGTAATGAAACACAGGAGCCACGAACTGGTGAGCCATCAGCTTTAATTCTAGCTTGCACCTGGCGGGCAAGCAAAAACACACACTGGGCTCCAAAACCCACACATTCAGTGCTCACAAAGCTACTGACTTATCCGAGTTTCCTAGAATCAAAGGTTTCTAGCTCACCAGACTTATTCACCTCTGTTCCCCATCTCCTCCAGCACAAACTCTTAACAAACTGGCTTCTTCCTCAGCACTCTGCCATCTTGGCTGCTTCTCCTGGCCTTCACATGGCCTTCCTCTGCTCTCCCCTCTAATACCTCAGGAACCAAGAACCAAGAGAGAGATCTAGCTACCAGTCCGCCCACTTTATAGCATAGTTAATCCAAACCTTTAATCCAATTATACATACAAGAAAGTCTCTGATACAAAGCCACCCATCTGAGGCATAATGGGATTCCTCCCTACATCACCACCCTACATCATCCAATCAGTCAAGGGTGTGGAGAAGAACTTACTCTTAAAACCAAGCCTTAGGCCATAAAGACCTGGCCTGCTTACATTACAGCCTCTCCCCCACATCCCAAGCATAAGGGCAAATAATATCACCTGGGTGACGGGCTTCCATGTGAGCAGCGCCATCTTTAACAAAGTGAGCATATTATATTTTATCTGCCGAACAGCCATCTTTAACAAAGTGAGCATAATATATTTTATCTGCCCAACAAGCTGCCCACCCACCAATCTGCCCAGAAGTGACCTTTTCTGGCCTGCCAACACAAAGTGGGGCCAATCTCTACCACACCATGTTTAATTTCTTATGTGAGAGCATGTCCCTGCATGCTGAATCCTTGGTTTCAATCTCTGTGGCCTTGGTTCTGGGCTTTCTTTGACCCTTTGATTAGAATCCTTCCCAACTTTGAGTTAACACATTCAATTTTTCCTTAAGAATATGAGGGAGTTTTCTGACACTTTGAGTAGAAAGAGTCTTACCTAATCAAAAGCTGAGTCCAGTGTCTACAAAGGACCCCACCCCAAGGAGCACCGCACATCAGTCAAGACCCTTCCTGTGCAAGAAGCCCTGCTGGTTTCAGATGAACATCCTTAAACCTTCCATCCTGTGATGGGAAAAGCCATCTCCAGGCAGACTCACAGTTTATCTCCCAAGTGGAAGGTGACCAGATTTTAAAATTGGTAAAGCAGGACACCATTGACCGGGGTTCTTAATCTGGGTTCTTGATTAAAAATTTGGTCTATATGGAACAAAACAAAATTTTCATAGAATGCAAAAATAGTATTGTAATATATTTTTTAAAATTTCAGCATAAGTACAATTTACAAATATAATACATTAAAAATTATGTGTAGTATTATTTTATTCTTTGGCATATTTCTCATTTAAGTGAATTTTTTTAGTAGATTGCTGTCGTTTAAAAGGTCATGAAAATTTTCACAAGAATTTGTTAAATTATATTTCACACATAAAATGGCATTCAAAGTCTCAACACTTTATTGTGATTTTTCTGATGTCCACACTTTATTTACCATAGGAAAAGCGCGTTCAGTAGCAGCATTAGTTCCTTGGTAAGACAGCGCGTATTCCACAATTTTTAGTGCATTATTGTATGGAACATGGTTTGTTTCAAAATGATGAAATATTTCTAAGCATTTGTTCTCTATTGTGATTTTTGCTGATGCCCAAGATTTAACGTTTTCCTTAGTAATCTATTTTTTAAATAATGATACCTCATTAAAAAGATCATTTTCGGAAATATTACTATATGGGAAATTTTGAGTGAGTCAGAGGGATCAGGTTACATGGTCCGGAAACCGATGCGGGAGCTGCACGAGTGGACAGGAGCAGGCAGGGCAGTGCTGCCTGGTGTGTTCCATGGCGACCGTGCTCCTCGCGTCCAGCCCTGCCACCCGCTGGAGACTGAGCGGCTTGCGCCTCATGAAGCCTGGAGCCGCACACCGGCGTCCAGGACGCGAGCCTATGGGTAGTTGGGGAATTGACAGCTGCCGCCCCAGCAGGTACGTCCCTGCCTGAAGTTGTTTGTTTCAGGGCCCGCTCGGGGCAGCCAGCTCTTGCAGCAGTGTGGGCGCTTCCAGGTGGAGGCGGGGTCTCCCAGCCGAAAACCATATATTCCCTTCCCGTTCTCCCGCCTTTCCCTAGCTTTTCGTGCATTCTTTCCAAAAGTTGGGACTTTTTTTAAAATGCCGCGGGATGCGGGACAAATTGTTAAAAATCGGGACTGTCCCTCCAAAAGCGGAACGTCTGGTCACCTTACCCAGTGCCATGACACCACCAACCTGCTCTCAGAGTTTTTGGGGAAGCAGAGCAAGGCAGAAGAATTTAGGGAGAGAGGAACCTCACAGATGTGTCCATGTGACCTGCAGTTTGCTACCATTCCAGAGTTGAAAGGAGCTCTGTATCTGCGTGTCTTCTGGTGGGCGATGATCATAACTGCATTTACTGAACGCCTCCTGAATGCCCAGCACTGTGATGACACAGCAACTGCTGCCATCTGGGGAGCACGCTCTCTAGACTAGGCAAGTACTAGGCACTCGAAGTATGACAGCATCTAGTGCTCCCGACAGTTCTCTGAGGTAGCTATTAGTATTTCCACCTACGACCGTGATGGAGAACCTATGACACGTGTGTCAGCACTGACACGCGTAGCCATTTTCGATGACACGTGGCCACGTACCAGAGAAGTATGGGCAGCATGCTGAGAAGGACGTTTCATCCTCGGCTCCTGCATGGCCAGGTGCAGTAGCCGAGGATAAAACATTTGCTGTAGTGTAGACACTCTGTGCCGGAGGTCTGTAGGCCAAAACAACAGAAGTCCGGCACAGAGTGTCTAGTTCTGGGACTTCCAATTAGGCCATTTTTCTCAAAGTGACACACCACCCAAGTTATACTCAGTTTTTTGGCAAATTTTGACACACCAAGCTCAAAAGATTACCCATCATTGACCTACGAGATGAAGAAACAGGCTCACAGAGCTGTGGTCTTCCTTTTATATGGCCTTGCCTCTTTGCTAAACCTCCTGGCACCTGATTCGTAGCATGAGAAGAACCAGTGACTAAATGGTGGCACTTTGACCTGCAGCCCAGCCACTGAATCAACCTAGTGAGGACTTGCTGGCTCAGGAATCTGACCCTCAGGGAAGCAGCCTCACCTTTCACAGCTGTGCTTCAGAGGGAGGCCCCAAGGCCTGACTCATTTGTCTGGGAACTCCGTTGCAGAGACTGTCCTTAGAATAATAATAATTCAGGAATGGGCTGACCCGCCCAAGGGGCTGATTCCTGCCGACTGCCTCAGGTTATTTGCCTCTGACTGTTCGGGTAGCTGCAGCTGAGGGTGAACTTGGAGCAAGGCTCTAGCAGGAACTTCCTCAGATATAGACAGGCCTAGTGGAAGCTGCCGGGTGGGACAAGTAGAATGTGTAGAAGGTCCCTGGGAGCAGACGTCTGGGAAAGGAATCGAGTGAGCACCTTTCACCAAGAGAATGACTCCTAAGGCCTCCTCCTAGGGGCATAAGCAGAATCACAGCCTGAGATCTTGTGGGTCAGGTATAAGGCTATGTTAGTGAAAGGCCTGTGGCTTGAACCCTGTAGGGGACAGTAAGGCCTCTGGTATGTGCATATGCCGTGGCCAAGAACTCGGCGAGGATCTGGTGGACAAGAGTCAGGAGCCTCACCCTGGATGCTGACACAGGTCTGAAGATCCTGAGAGAGTTGTACATGGCATCTGAGCAACTGAATGAAACCTTTACAGACATGGATTCCAACCTCTCTGTTGCACAGATGGAGAAAGTGCAGCCCATGTAGGGGAAGTGGCCTGCTAAGGGTCTCAAAGCAAGTGAGTGACAGAGCTGGTACCTCCCACACTTCTGTACCTTCAGATGAGAAATCTCCCATCGCTTTCCTGCTCTAACTCTAAAAATAGAACATGGGCCCTGGCCAGGTAGCTCGCTCAGTTAGAACATCATCCCAATACGCCAAGGTTGCAGGGTTTTTAAAAAAAAAATTTTTTTTTAATTTTTACTATTTATTCATTTTAGAGAGAGAGACAGAGAGAGAGAGAAAGGGGGGAGGAGCAGGAAGTATCAACTCCCATATGCGCCTTGACCAGACAAGTCCTGGGTCTTGAACCGGCGACCTCAGTGTTCCCAGGTCAACGCTTTATCCACTGCGCCACCACTGGTCAGGCCAAGGTTGCAGGTTTGATCCCCAGTCAGGGCATGTATAAGAATCAACCAAGGAATGCACAAATAAGTGGAACAACAAATTGATCTCTCTCTTTCTCTCCTTTCCTCCCTCTCTCTCTCCCTCCCTCCTTCTCTCTATAAAAAGTAAAAAAAAAATAATAATAAATAAATAAAAAATATATAAGAAGAACGTGGAATATATGGAGCCAGCAGTATTAGCCTGGCTGCTTTGGGAAGACCCATGTGCTTGAGCCCATGTGATGCCCCCTGAGTATCCCTGGAGAGCCAAGTTGGCATCCTGAGTTGTGTGGATGGGGTTCATGCTTGTGCCAATCACACACCAACCTACCTCCAAACGCAGCAGGGTGTTCCCCAAACCCTCTGGGCACGGCGTCTTTGCCTGTGATTTCCCTCTGATGATATCTTGTTTTGCCAACTAAATTAAGACTATGACAGAGAACAGAGACTACCTCTAGCAGTTTTAGTTCAATTAAGATTTCACATCAACAAATTAAAATGCATCCTCACCGTCTGCAAAGTAAATCTGCCTGCGTTTAGGAGGAGGCTCTGACATTTGCTGTTTGGGCATTTAGCCTATGAGAGCTGAGCATCAAAGAGGGCCCACCCTTCTGAGACTGGTTTGGGGGCTCAGGGCCAGGGTTTGTTCCCAGGGAATTACAGCTTCTGGGCCACGGCTTGCCAATCATGAGAGTGAGGACTAGGCTGGAACTTTGATGAAGTATTCACTGTTCCTCTGTAAAATAACAAAAATGAGAAGAATGTAGTCACATTTCCTATAAAATGACGTCAATTTAAACCAAAGGACAATCAACAAATACTTTTCACATACCTCATTTGTTAGCTGCTCTTCAAGGCACTGAGGATAACAGCGGTGGAACAAAACAGAGAAAAATTCTGGCTCTGCTGGAGCTTTTTTTTCTATGAGGAAGAGACAGAGAATAAACAAGACAAATGAGTGAAATACGCAGTAAATTAGAGAGCGATGAGAGCAATGCAGAAAAAGCCAGGGAAGTGGATAGGAAGTGCGCAGGGCAGCGGGATTTGTGACTCTACATGGGGTAGCGGAGAAGGTCTCTGAGAGAAGGTGAGGAAGTGAGCGACGGGAACCTGAGGGGTGTGGGAGGCAGTGCTCCCGTGGAGGGCTGCCCTGATGTGGTATTGTGGGTGTTGTGTGGCTGGGGCTGAGTGACAGGAGGGGCATCAGGGGCAGAGAGGTTAGAGGAACAGGAATGTCAGTCTGGAGGCCACTGTAGGGACCCTGAGTAAACAGAAAGCCATTGCAGAATTGTGGCAGAGGAGAGGCCGGCTCTGTCTTAGATTTGAACAGGATGGCAGCTGTGCGGAGTGCAGAGAGAAGGGAGGCAAGGTGGGAAGTAGGGAGACCAGTCAAGGAGACTATTGTAGTGACTGAAAGGAGGTAATGTGGTGGCTAGAGGGATAGCTCAGGAGCTGAGGGAGACATTGGCTCAAAATGTTTGAAATCAGAAAATCCAGCTTGTAAGATTGGCATCCCCTTGAGATCTTTGCCAAAAGACAATTCCATGGGTACTTAGATATGGGAAATTGTGAAAGGGGCCTTGCGTTCTTAATAGCAACACATGGATCACCCACCATGTGGTGCTCCAGAAAGTGGACCTTTTCATCTGCCAGATGAGATGGATACTCTTTTTAAATTGTGTAGGCAGGTACAGCATGTGGCCTCCTTGGAAATGAGGATAGAGAACCTGATAAAATGCAGGCCCCAGGATGTCAGGTACTGTGCCCACACTCTGTTCTCAGATGTTCCTCTGCACCTATCTCAAGGGCCAGGACATGTGTATCCCCAAAATAGTAGTTGAACAAATGAATAAGTACAGCCTGACCTGCAGTGGCGCAGTGGATAAAGCGTGGACCTGGAATGCCGAGGTCGCCGGTTCAAAGCCTTGGGCTTGTCCAGTCAAGGCACATATGATAAGCAACCAATGAACTAAAGTGAAGCAGCTATGAATTGATACTTCTTGCTTCCCCCTCTTCTCTCTATAAAATCAATAAGTAAAATATTTTTAAAACCTTCCAAAAACCAAAAAAATATCTCCAGCATTTTCAGTAAGAATTTAAACATTTTCAATAACAAATTCTGAAAATGTGTAGCTTCTTCTTTTTAAACCCAGAGGGCTGTTTGTGTGAGAGGTTTTTGTTTTTGTTTTCTGTGACTATAAAGAATTATCACATACGTAGGGTTCTTGCTTCTAAAGGATATGGGTAATTTGGGGGTTGTTTTTCAGTCTCTCCCTTCCTCTTCTTTTGTTTGTTTCCTTTCTCGTTCCTCTGTAATCTTAGTTGGCCATCATATAAAACTGAATAGAGTTTTATGTTTCCTGTTCCTACTATTTAAAGTCGATAAGTGGAATGTTTTCGCTTTCTATCTCTTAGAAAACTCCAACAACCAAATTAAATTCTTCTCTACTTGTGTAACTCTCCATTGATTTTTCTCTCACTGTATGTCAGCTTCCCCAGTTTCTGAGCCTAAGAAATTGGTACCACTTCCTGGGTAGAAGGAAAGCACACTCAGCATGGGACTCTGGACTTTCCACTCCTTCACACTTCTCCCCTATTTCACTCACACGGTAATTTGCATAGATCTACATATGTTATGCAATCAGCCTCTTTCCTTTTATATTTAATCCTAAAATAATTTGGATTTTATGATATTTTTCTTCTCTGCTGCCTTCTTTATTTCAGATTTTTGTAACAGGAATTGATGAAAGGCCAAGGTACAGACACATTACCCCAGCAGGCTTGGAGGAGAGGGAGACTGAAGAGCATCATGGGAAGGTTGTCTCTGGGATTCCTCTATTCACTCACCGAATGTTTGGGAATGTTTGGTGAGCACCGTCTGTGTGGTAGGCTCTGTGCCAGGTGCTAGGAATACAGCAGAGCAATGAGCAAGCCAGGCACAGTTCTTAGTCACACGAAGCTGACACTCAACCGAGGAAAATAGACAGTAAACAAGTAAACACAAATAAAAACGTGATTTCTGATGCTAATGAGTGCTAAAATGAAAACATCGTGACAAGAAAACGGGTTTAGATTTAGTAGTTCATAGAATACCTCTCCGGGAACGTGACATTTGAGCTGAGGCCTGACTGATAAGGAGACAACCATGTGAACATCTGGTAGAAAGGTGTCCTAGACAATGGGGACAGCTCAGAAATGAGAACAAGCTCAGAGGGTTTGAGGAACAGGAAGGAGGTGTATCATTTAGAACACTATCTGTGGAAAGGAAGAGAAGTTGCCCTAATTCAAAATGGTGCAAAAAGAAGGAATTTATTATCTCACATAAAGAAGCCTGGGAGGGCCTGGCCCAGTAGCTCAGTTGGTGAGAGTGTTGTTCTTAAATGCCAAGGTTGTGGGTTCAATCCCCAGTCAGCGGACGTATAAGAAACGACCAATAAATGCATGAATAAGAGAAAAAATAAATCGATGTCTCTCTGTCTCCCTCCCCCTTCCTCATTCCTTTCAAATCAATTAATCAATAAATAAAGCTTTTTTTTTATAAAAAAATAAAGAAGCCTTGGGGCAGAAAGGGTAGAATTTTAAGGTTGGTTAATTGAGCAAATCAATATCATCTAGGGCAGCAATTTTCAACCTTTTTTATCTTGTGGCACACATGAACTAATTACTAAAATTTTGCAGTACATCAAAAAATATATATTTTTGCTGATATGACAAAATAATAGGTATAATTTTTGTTTATTTACACTGAATGGCTATAGTTGTGTTGGCTGTTGTCGCTTGTTTTGGCAATCTAAGGGAAAAGAGGTCAGTTCTCCTGACTGTGGGTTGTGGAAACAGCATCAGTCGTTACCAGCAATTGGACATAGGTTCAGCAACCCCAGTTCTTGAGTTCTAAGAGAAGAATTCAGAGCCAAGACCCAAATTACAAGAATAAGTTTATTTAGACAGCCACAGATGTAGAAGCAGTGAGCTGTAGAGGAAATGGGCTGAGGAATAAACTTACTGAGGCAAAAGAGAGGCCCTTGGAGCTTAGGAGAAAGAGAGAGACTAAGAACACCTGTGGTGGGGGGGTGGGGGGTGGGGAGGGAAAAGGTGCAGGTGGGAGTGAGAAAGAGAATGCGTTGGGTCCTTAGTCTTGAGGGGTTTTATCTGGAGGTCCAGGGGAGGATCTTAATATAATCTACATCAGCTTTCCAGATACCCCACCACCACCACCATGGCCTCCACTGATTGGTTGGCACCAGAGTCATTAATCAATGCAGCTGGTCCTGAGGTCAGCCACTGCATCACCTCTCTGCTTTTCTGGACCTGGAGCTGAAACACAACTGAGGCCTAGATGTATTTGATGCAGGTCAGAACCTCACTGTCCTGGGGTCTTAATGCTTAAAGGTTATTGTGGGTCAAGTAAGTTTGCAAATATAATGTATATGTCACAGGTCAAAAGTGCACCATGACTTTACAGACACACTGTAGTCTGCATTGGGTGTGGGGACAGGCTGTAAGCAGGCAGGATCCTTATAGCCTAAGGCTTAGTTTTAAGACTAAGCCTTTCCCACTCTTTTAATACTAAGATCTTCTCAACCCTAAACTTTTCCCCACACCCTTGACTGTTGCATGATGTGGGGTGGTGCACTCTTATGAGGAATCCCATTTATGCCTCAGATAAGTGCCTTTGTATCAGAGACTTCTTTATTTGTATATTGGATTAAAGATTTTGATTTCTACACTATAAAATGGGGCAGACGGGGGTGGGGGTTAGGGTGCTTGCACTCTTAGTTCCTGAAATTAGCATTGCAGAGGAGAAGCAGTCAAGATGGCAGAGTGCTGAAGGAGATGCCAGTTTGTGCAGAGAGAAGGAGATGGGGAACAGAGGTGAATAAGTCTGGTGAGCTAGAAACCTTTGATTCTAGGAAATTCGGATAAGTCAGTGGCTTTGGGAGCCCTGAATGGAAAGTGAAGTGTTTTCCCACTGTGTGTATTTCTTGCCCACTGGGTGTGAGCTAGGATTAAAGGTAATGGCTCACCAGTTCTTGGCTCCATTGTTTCATTACCATCTGTCTGAATCAAATGTGAACCTGCATGGGCCAGGTGGCCGTGGTTACTGGCTTTACAGTTATTCTCTGGCCCCCCTGTTTGTCCCCCTTCTAATGGGAACATGCCAGGGGAGGATCCAAGCTGCATGATCAGTGATATGAAAGATCAGGTGGTTTAAACTGCATGACCAGTGATATTAAAGGGGAGGAAAGGTCACCCTGGAAGTGAGGTTCTGGCCTAGTTTTGCCCTTTGCTAGGTATGTGGGGTTTTCCGTCCTGGTGACCTTCTTTACCTGGCCTATTATCCATGCTCTGCTCATGCCTATTTAATGCCTACTGAGGTAGGGTAGTAAGAAGCTAGGAAAATTCCTTGGCAAGCAGAATGGGGAAACTGAGACAGATAGCTGTCTCAGATGCAGCTACCTGTCTCAGTTTACAGCCAGATACTAAAGGTCACCTCCCTAGAGATAACATGGAGGCCTCAGTTGTGTTTAATCTCTAGGCCCAGAAAAGCAACAAAACCATGTGGGTGAAAAGAAGACCAGCTGCAGTGACTAATGACCCCTTTGCCCTGGGGCTGACCAAGCAATAAAGGCCACAACCCTGAAAGACCACATCTGGAAAAGCTAATGAATATTCTATTGAGGTCCTCTCTTTAAACTTCCACTTTTTAAAACCCTCAAAACAAATGACCCAACACCTGCTCTCCCACCCCACCTGGGAGCACACATGCGCCTTTCCCTTCCACCCCCTCTTCTTCTTCCGCTAAATTGTGTATCTCCTAAACTTTAAGGGTACCCATGAGACTTGCAGCCAGGGGGACAATGGGCAGTGGCAGCTCATACAAGACTAACCCCCTGACCTGTTTCCAAGCTTCCCTTTTCTCCCAGTTCCCAGTGTAGGCTTATTTCTTTGCTTGGTTTCTAGAGAACCAAGGCAGCCCGGTCTAGACTCTTCCCTGTTGCTTTTTCTAGTCTAGGCCCTTCCTTGTTTCACTGTCGCAAGCTTTAATAAACTTACTCTCCAGTCACCTGGTGTTGGGCAGATAAAATATATTATGGTCACTTTGTTAAAGATGGCACTGCCCACATGCAAGTCCGTTGATATTAATGTGTTTTGGGGGACAGGCTGTGGGCAGGCCGGGTCGTTATAGCCTATGCCTTAGTTTTTTTAAAAATTTATTTTATTTTTATTTTATTCATTTTAGAAAGGAGACACAGAGTGAGAGAGAGAGAGAGAGAGAGAGAAAGAGGGGAGGAGCTGGAAGCATCAACTCCCATATATTCCTTGACCAGACCAGTGCAGGGTTTTGAACTCACGATCCACTGCGCCACCACAGGTCAAGCAGCCTACGCCTTAGTTTTAAGAGTAAGCTTTTCCCCACACCCTTGACTGATTGGATGATGTGGGGTGGTGCACTCTCATGAGGAATCCTCCCAGTATGTCTCAGATAAGTGACTTTGTATCAGAGACTTTCTTGTTTGTAGATTGGATTACAGGTTTTGAATCTATGCTATAAAGTGGGGCAGACCTGGAGCTTGCTCTCTCTCGGTCCTGAGGTTAGATTAGAGAGAAGAGCAGATTAAGGCCACGTGCAGGAGAGGAGAAGCAGCCAAGATGGCAGAGTGCTGAGGAAGAAGCCAGTTTGTGCAGAGTTTGTGTAGAGAGGAGGAGATGGGAAACAGAGGTGAATAAGTCTGGTGAGTTGGAAAGCTTTGATGCTAGGAAACTCGGATAAGTGAGTAGCTTTGTGAGCACTGAATGTGTGGGTTTTGGAGCCCAGTGTGTGTTTTTGCTTGCCCGCCGGGTGCAAGCTAGAATTAAAGCTGATGGCTCACCAGTTCTTGGCTCCCTTGTTTCATTACCGACTGTCCGAATCTAATGTGAACCTGCACGGGTCAGGCGGCTGTGATGGTGGCCTTGGCCACTGGCTTTACACCTGGACTCGTGTTGTGAAATCTTTCCTGCATGAAGTCAAGAACCCACACACTACTGGCTGGCCCTAGGCAGACCCATTTAAGGGCCAGGTCCCCTTGCTGGTCACTACATGATTGGTCAGAAATTGCATGTTTTAAAAGTTCTTTCAGTGCACTGGTTGAAATTGCTGATCTAGGGCCAGACTATTCCCTTCTTTCTGTTCAGCCACCCTCTTATGGTGACTTCCTTCCAGATGCCAAGATGGCTGCTAAAGTTCCAGCTGCATTTGACTTCTCATTCTTGGTATTCAGAGGCAGAGAGAAAGAGGGCAAACCCTTCCCTGTTCAGAACAAGGAAACTTATTTCCTTGACTCTGCAGATTTCTCTTCACATCTCACACCAAAACAAGAGGGGTGAATGACTCAGATTGGTTTAGAGTTAGTGAAAGGCAGAAACTGCAGGATGAACCAAAAACACCAGGCTGGTGTGTTCCAAAAGGAAAATTTATTTTAAAAACGCCTGGATGTGCCTGACCAGGCGGTGACACAGTGGATAGAGCGTCGGACTGGGATGCAGAGGACCCAGGTTTGAGACCCCGAGCTCGCCAGCTTGAGCGCGGGCTCATCTCATTTGAGCACAAAGCTCACCAGTTTGTACCGAAGGTCGCTGGCTCCAGCAAGGGGTTACTAGGTCTGCTGAAGGCCTGCGGTCAAGGCACATGTGAGAAAGCAATCAATGAACAACTAAGGTTGATGCTTCTCATCTCTCTTCGTTCCTGTCTGTCTGTCCCTATCTATCCCTCTCTCTGTCCCTGAAAAAAAAATTGTAAAAAACCTGCCTGGATGCAAGCATACAAGCAGGTTGAGACCAGCAGCAGAAAGGGTTTCAGCCCCTAAATGCGGGAGCAAGCGTTAAATACAGCAGTTATTGCAAGTGTTTGCTGGCATGGGTAAACTCAGATTAGTTTATCGGGGGTTTTGTGGCCTTGGTCACTGACTTAGCAAGGGGAATTTTGCTGCAGAAATACAAGTTCTTTGATGTAGCACAGACTTGGTGTCTTTGGTAAATTCTGAAGATAGCCAAGAGGTCAGTCTCCCAGGAACAGCTAGAGGCCGGAGTCTGTGGCTCAGCTTTCACAAACTACTATTGTGATTTTAAATTTCCCTAATGGTCAGGTCCCTCCCCAATATAAGCTTTCCTAGACATTTTTGCTAAGGTAAACTTTTTGCTACATTTCAAAGTGAAGGCCAGGCAGCTTTTTTTTTTTTTTTTTTTTTTTTAATTTGGATAGAGATAAAGAGTCAGAGAGAGGGGCAGATAGGGACAGACAGACAGGAAGGGAGAGAGATGAGGGGCACCAATTCTACGTTGCAGTTCCTTAGTTGTTCAGTGATTGCTTTCTCATATGTGTCTAGACCAGGGGGCTATAGCAGACTGAGTGACCCCTTGCTCAAGCCAGTGACCTTGGGCTTCCCACGCTCAAGCCAGTGACTACTTGCTCAAGCTGGTGAGCCCATGCTCAAGCGAAATGAGCCCGTGCTCAAGCTGGCGACCTCAGGGTTTTGAACCTGCGTCTTCTGCGTCCTAGTCCAACACTTTATCCACTGTGCCACTGCCTGGTCAGGCAAGGCCAGGAAGCTTTTAGGAGAGAGAGTAGCAAGCAAATTAACTACAACCTTACAGTGGGGGATGAGAATGTTCTGTTTGAGTGAGGGGAATTTGAATTTTATAGGGGCTAATTTAACCCTAACAGTTAGGTTAGAGAATGGTCCCACTTTTACTGAACTTTACTGAAGAGCCAGCACTTTTGATTTCTGACAAAACCAGACTTCTGAAAGTAAAAGTAGACTTCTGTGAACAAGGAAGAAGTGGGGCACAGCTGGCTATAAGTTCGTGCTCAAGAAAATTGACCATAGGAGGCCAGAGTGGATGGACACTTATATAAGAGGAACTTATGGAGAGAGCCTGACCTGTGGTGGCGCAGTGGATAAGGCATCGACCTGGAACGCTGAGATCGCCAGTTTGAAACCCTGGGCTTGCCTGGTCAAGGCACATACGAGAGTTGAAGCTTCCTGCTCCTCCCGCTTCTTTTTCCCTCTCTCTCCTCTCTAAAATGAATACCGTATTTTTTGCTCCATAAGATGCACCTGACCAGCCTAACCTGTGGTGGCACAGTGGATAAAGCATGGACCTGGAACGCCGAGGTGGCAGGTTCGAGACCCTGGGCTTGCCTGGTCAAGGCACATATGGGAGTTAATGCTTCCTGCTCCTCCCCCCTTCTCTCTCTCAGTTTCTTCTCTTAAAATGAATAAATAAAATCTTAAAAAAAAAAAGATGCACCTGACCATAATACACACCTAGAGTTTTAAGGAGAAAAATAAGAAAAAAAATACTCTGAAGCAAATGGTGTGTTAAAATATTTAATAAAATACTGTATTTTTTGCTTCAGCAGACTGAGTGACCCTTGCTCAAGGCAGTGACCTTAGACTCAAACTGGTGAGCTTTTGCTCAAGCCAGATGGGCCCGCGCTCAAGCTGGCGAACTCAGGATCTCGAACCTGGGCCCTTCCACATCCCAGTCCGACACTCTATCCACTGTGCAAAGCAAAAAATACGGTAAATAAAGTCTTAAAAATATTTTTTAAAAAAGAGGAGCTTATGGAGATAGAAATGAGCAAATGCAAAGCTTGTTTCAGATTCTTCAAATGCAATCTTCCAGAACTGTGTAAGTCTCTATAGGTCTTACCCCATTTTGCACCAGTTACTCCCTCCAGGACTCTCCCATCATAGAAGCTGCCCCACTTCTGGGTATAGAGTTATAGAAAGACTGTGCAACTTAAAAAAAAAGAAAGCTTCCTTTTTCAAGGAAACACCAAATGACACTGATCATCTGCAGGAGGGTTCAGAGGGCCCAGGGGCCCTGGAATGGGAGGTCGTGGTGGCTTCCATGTTGGATATGGCGGCGGCATTGGGACTGAGGTCAAGGTTGAGGCCAAGGTCTACAGAGCTGGAAAAGGCAAGGACAAGGAGTGGATCCCTGTCACCAGGCTGTGCCACCTGGGCAAGGACATGAAGATCAAATGTCTGGAGGAGCTCTGTTTCTTCTCCCTGCCTATCAAGGAATCTGAAATCATTGACTTTTTTTCTGGGGCATCCCTTAAGGATGAGTTTTTTGTGGGTTTTTTTTCAGAGACAGAGAGAGAATCAGAGAGAGGGACAGATAGGGACAGACAGACAGGAATGAAGAGAGATGAGAAGCATCAATCATCAGTTTTCTGTTGTGACACCTTAGTTGTTCATTGATTGCTTTCTCATGTGCCTTGACTGTGGGCCTTCAGCAGACCGAGCAACCCCTTGCTTGAGCCAGCGACCTTGGGTCCAAGCTGGTGAGCTTTGCTCAAACGAGATGAGCCCACGCTCAAGCTGGCAACCTCGGGGTCTTGAACCTGGGTCCTCTGCATCCCAGTCCAACGCTCTATCCACTGCGCCACCGCCTGGTCAGGCAAGGATGAGGTTTTGAAAATTATGCCCATGCAAAAGCAGACACGTGTTGGCCAGAGGACCTGGTTCAAGGCATTTGTTGCCATTGGGAACTACTGGGTATTACATGCTCAAAGAACGTAGCCACTGCCATCCAAGGGACCATCATCCTGGCCAAGCTCTCTACTGTCTCCGTGCAGCAAGGCTCCTGGGGGAACAAGATTGGCAAGCTCTACATCATCCTTGCAAAGTGACTGGTCACTGTGGCTCTGTGCTAGTGCACCTTATCCTTGTCCCCAAGAGCACTGGCATTATCTCAACCCCTGTGCCCAAGAACTTCTGCTGACGGCTGGTGTCGATGACCACTACCCCTCAGCCAGGGGCTGCACTCTACCCTGGGCAACTTTGCCAAGGCCACCTTTGATGCCATCTCTAATATCTACAGCTCTCTCACCCCTGACCTCTGGAAAGAGCCTGTATTTGCCAAGTCTCACTATCAGGAATTCACTGACCATCTTGCAAAGACCCACATCACAGTTTTGGTGCAGAGGGCCCAGGCTCCACCTATGGCCATCACATAATTTTATATAAAATAAATAAAGTGAATTAAGTCTGCTTAAAAAAAGAAAGACTGTCCAGCTCAACTATCAGACGCTGACTCCAACACTCGCGATTAACACTGGGTAAGTCACTTCCCTTCGTTAAGTCCTACTTTCATTATCTCTGGAAAGGACACAACAGCCCTGGCTGGACAGCTCGGTTGGTTAGAGCATCACACCAATGTGCAAAGGTTGTCAGTTTGATTCCCGGTCAGGGTACATACAGAAAGGGATCAATATTTCTGTCTCTCTCTTGCTCTAAAATTAATTTTTAAAAGAAGGAAAGAAAGAAAGAAATGACAAAACATTTGTTCTGCTAGTCCTTTGGAGCAGTTGTAAGGATTCAATGAGGGAGTGTCTGCATATCCTTTGAAAACGGTGAAGTACCATAGTTAATTATTATTGCTGTTGCTGTCATTCTTTTTCCATGAGAAAAGGGGTTTTAAATTTGAGTAGTCACATCCTCTAGCTTTTTAGGACAGGAAAATGTCATTTTGGAAATCTGGATTCTCTGAGGGAGTAAGGAGGGCAGCCTTGGGACACCCTTTTGCCCTTTGCTCGCCCACACTTTTCCCCAGTGTCTCCCAGCCCCCAGCTTTCTGTGCCTCACATCAGAGATGTCCTTAGAAACAAGCTGGGCTGATGTTCAATAAAATGTAAGCTAAAGCCGGCTGAGTTATTATCCTTTTTTCTTGATAAAAAGAGTGGATGTATTTTCATTACTGGCACAGTGCTTTTAGCTGGTGAAGACAATTAAGCCCTGGAAATGCACCAATCCATTTCACACTGAGAGAAGATTTTAGAGATGACTCTCACCAAACATTCAGGCCCTGGAGGAGCCGAAAATATGACCACCATGCACAACAATAAAAAGCCATAGAATTTTGGTGGTAATAAGGTAAAGCCGCCTTCAGCTGCTCTCAAATTATTCGTCCCGGAGTGTAATGCTGCTGCTATTCCAGTGAGAGCTGGGACACAACCCTTCTCCATGTAACTCAAGGCCCTTCTCAGCCATCCTCTTCCTTATTCTCACCATCTCTTGGGAAGGTAGGCAGGGAGGAGTTCCATGAGATGGGTGGCAGCTTCTACCAAGTGTTACCTTTTAGGTTCAGATACTCTTTTTGGTTGGTTTTTCTTTTGTGACAGACAGAGACAGAAGGACAGACAGGGACAGACAGACAGGAAAGGAGAGAGATGAGAAGCATCAAGTCTTCTTTGAGGCACCTTTGTTGTTCATTGATTGTTTTCTCATATGTGCTTTGATGGAGGGGGTGCTACAGCAGAGTGAGTTACCCCGTGCTCAAGCTGGTGAGCCTGTGCTCAAACTGGCGACCTTGTGGTTTTGAACCTGGCTCCTCTGCATCCCAGTCTGACCCTCTATCCACAGGGCCACCACTTGGTCAGGCTTCTGGGTTTTTTTTATAATCTTTTGATCACCTTCCAAACCCCTCAAGCCAAACCCTATGTCCAAAGAATCGGATCCTTAAGATCAACCTAGTCATCCATTCCAAAGCCCTCTTTCTTATAATTTTTTCCTTCTTTTTTTTCCGGGGACAGAGAGACAGTCAGAGAGAGGAATAGGTAGGGACAGACAGGAACAGAGAGAAATGAGAAGCATCAATCATTAGTTTTTTGTTGCTGTTACGACATCATAGTTGTTCATTGATTGCTTTCTCACATGTACCTTGACTGCGGGCCTTCAGCAGACCGAGCAATCCCCTTGCTGGAGCCAGCGACCTTGGGTCCAAGCTGGCGAGCTTTTGCTCAAGCCAGATGGGCCCGCGCTCAAGCTGGCGAGCTCAGGGTCTCGAACCTGGATCTTCTGCATCCCAGTCCGATGCTCTATCCACTGTGCCACCGCCTGGTCAGGCTTTTTCTTCTTTTTTAAGTGATGCATTAATAGCTCTAGTTCCCAGCCCCTTGAGGCAGAGGTGAGATGACCATTCCCTACCTTCCTTGCTTCAATTTAAGCCAAGGGGAAGAGTCTACCTCTCCTCTTATACTAGGGGGCAGGCACAGTTTGTCCCACCTTTTTCATCTCTACATCTGCAACCAGCACAGTGCCTGGGACAGTCAGCTCTTAAGTGTTTGATGAATGAATGAATGAAGGAAGGAAGGAACAAAGCAATCTCTGTTAGTTTATGTCTCATGGCTTTATCTCTTTGTTTTGTTTACCATCCACAGCTCCCCCCATCATAATTTAGAAAGTGGAAATTACCTCAGACTGAGTATCAGTGAAGTGATAGCGATCTGGTACATATTACATTTTTTTTTTCTTAAACCACTTAAGCAATAGTTTTCTTCCTGTTTACTGTTAGATCCCAAATCAGTTGTGAACCTTTGCCTGCCTTAAAGGAGTATGAGGAGAGGGCTAGGGTAGTTGTCCAAGCTTATTATCTTCTCCATTACTCAGGCATGTTCCCCTGAGCTTTTGGGTGATTTTATTTTAATGCTGTTATTTGTACTAGGCTAGTCTCCAGCTCAGCCAGGCCAAAAAGGGAGGTGGGGAACCAGGAAGGAGTTGATGAAAAAATAAATATCCTGAGGGTTCATGATGATCTGACCATGGTTTTAATATGAATCAAATTTGCTCTAACTTGCCTTCCCTCAGTCAGCATTTTTGCTAGAAATAATTTGTAATTACCAAACTCCAGTTAGGCCAGAAGACTCCTTACAAAGGATTTTGATGTGATTAGGGGAAGATCTGGAAATAAATATGCATGGTTCTTGTCCTCTCTGCCAATGACATTCCTGGAGAAGGCACCTTGTCCTTCCTGGCAAGAGAAATTCCAAGGGCAGATAAGAGCTGGGGACCAGACTTTTGGATCCTGACTGGCGTCGGGGACCAGACTGGGCTGTTGCTCCAAGGCTGGCCCAAGAAGAGGATGCTTTCCCAGAATAATGAGGCTGACAGATTTTTCATCTCAGCATTTGAGAATGGAGAGCCAGTGAGTGGCCCGGAGTGGGACAGTGTCAGGCATGTGCTGTGCCTAGCACGTCAGCATGAAGGCCCTTAGGTAATGGCCCA
Source organism: Rhynchonycteris naso (assembly GCA_037038555.1). Lineage (NCBI taxonomy): Eukaryota > Metazoa > Chordata > Mammalia > Chiroptera > Emballonuridae > Rhynchonycteris > Rhynchonycteris naso. Next base: position 100,263,579 of record CM073003.1, read on the forward strand.
GCACCCAGCATGCGTCATCCCAGGGGAGTTCTGGCCTTGCGCCTAGCTCAGAAATACTGACAACATCCTCTGCCTCTTTTTATATCTTAACCCTTCAACTCTGCAGCAGCTGAGCCTGGGAAGGACAAAAAATAAGCAAAGGTACACTGAAAAATAAAAAATATATATTGTTGAAAGAAATTAAAGGAGCCTGATCAGGTGGTGGCACAGTGGATGGAGTGTCAGACAGGGAAGTAGAGGGCCCAGGTTCAAAACCCCAAGGTCACTGGTTTGGGTGTGGGCTCATCCAGCTTGAGCATGGGCTCAGCAGCTTAAGCACGGGGTCACTGGCTTGAGCGTGGAATCATAGACATGACCCCATGGTTGCTGGCTTGAAGCCCAAGGTTCCTGGCTTGAGCAAGGGGTCACTTGCTCTGCTGTAGCCCCCTGGTCAAGGCACATATGAGAAAGCAATCAGTGAACAAGTGTGCAATGAAGAATTGATGCTTCTCATCTCTCTCCGTTTCTGTCTGTCTGTCCCTATCTGTCCCTCTTCTCTGACTCTCTCTCTGTCTCTGTCAAAAAGAAAAAAAGGAAGAAGAAATGAAAAGAAACCTAATTAAATGGAAAGATGTTCCATATCCATGGAAGACTCAATATTGTTAAGATGGCAATACTCCCCAAATTAATCTACAGATTCAACTCAGTTCCAATCAAAATCCCAGCTGCCTCATAATAAGAAAAAAACTGAACAAACTGAAAAGCAACCAGTTCTCTGGGACTGAGGTCACAGGCCAAACTGCCACCTTAAAAACTAGGGAGTCAGGCAGTTATACAGAATGCAAGTCAGTTTACCAGAAACAGAAGCTGCTGGAGCCAGGAGCCAGTAGGAATGAAGCACTGGTACATGCTACAACAGAGATGGACTTTGAAAATATTATGCCAAGTAAAAGAAGCTATATTATGCCAAGTAAAAGAAGCTAGACACAAAAGACTGCACATTATATGACTCCATTTATTTATTTATTTATTTTTGAAGGAGAGAGAGACACACAAGCAGGGAGAGAGAGGGAGGAGAGAGATGGTAAACATCAACTCCTAGTTGTTTCACTTTTGTTGTTCACTGTTTGCTTCTCATTATATGCCTTGACTGGGGCAGGAGGCTCAAGCCAAGCCAGTGACCCCTTGTGTAAGCCAGCCATCTTGGGCTCTAGCCAGTGACCTTGAGATCATGCCAATGATCCCATGCTCAAGGTGGTGACCCCGTGCTCAAGCTGACAACTTCAGAGTTTCCAACTGGGACCTCGGCATTCTGGGTTGACGCTCTATCCACTGTGCCACCACTGGTCAGGTTATATATGATTCCCTTTATATGAAATATTCAGAATATGCAAAGTCATAGATACAGGAAGTAGATTAGTGGTGGCCAGGTCTGGGGTGAGTGAGAAATGACTACAGAAATGGATATAGGGTTTCTTGCTGGGGTAATTAAATGTTCTAGTGTTAGATAGTGGTGCTGTTGCCAAACTTTGTGGATATATTAAAAACCACTAAATTTTAAAAATTTGTTTGTTGTAGAGAGAGAAGAAGGAAGAGAGAGAGAAACATTAATTTGTTGTTCCACTTATTTACACATTCATTGGTTGATTCTTGTATGTGCCCTGATTGGTGACTGAATCTGCAACCCTGGCAAATTGGGACGATGTTCTAACCAAGTGAACTACCGAGCCAGGGCTGAATTACACATTTTCAGATAGTATTATGCTATGTGATTTATATCTCAATTAAAAAGGAAAAGTTAAGCGGCCTGACCTGTGGTGGCGCAGTGGATAAAGCGTCGACCTGGGAACACTGAGGTCATCAGTTCAAAACCCTGCACTGCTCTGGTCAAGGCACATATGGGAGTTGATGCTTCCAGCTCCTCCCCCCTTTTTCTCTCTCTCTCTCTCACTCTGTGTTTCCTCTCTAAAATGAATAAAATAAAAAGAAAATCAAATGAGCCTCCATTTAAATAAAAAAAAAGGAAAAGTTAAGCAAAGTTGACTTGATATAAGAAGTCCAAATTTTTCTTCAGATTGAGATGCAGGCTGTTTTCAGGAACCAGAGCCTTTGCAGGTCGTTGTGTCCCCGCTGACTCAACCCAGCCCTTGACCTTTCTGCTCCTAGCTCTCCACAAGGCACTCCTTTGTGTTTTGCTGATGTGATAAGAAGTCTGGGAAATAGAAGGAAAGAGAGGGAGGAAGGAGCCTGAACAAGGGGGCTAGGACTGGGAAATACTTGTAATGAGACTCCAGGGCCTAAAGAGCCTAGCCTACTGTTCTGCAGGTATCTACCTCCTGCATGAAATCTCTGCTTTTTCCTTTTCCAGAAGCATTTCACCCAACATGCATCATTTTGACCCAAAGACCTCACACTGGATCCTTATTTCTTTATTTTTTTTAAGTTAAGTTTATTTATCTATTTTTTTACAGGGACAGAGAGTCAGAGAGAGGGATAGATAGGGACAGACAGACAGGAATGGAGAGAGATCAGAAGCATCAATTATTAGTTTTTCGTTGCCGTTGCAATACCTTAGTTGTTCATTGATTGCTTTCTCACATGTGCCTTGACTGTGGGCCTTCAGCAGACCGAGCAACCCCTTGCTGGAGCCAGCGACCTTGGGTCCAAGCTGGTGAGCTTTTGCTCAAGCCAGATGGACCTGCGCTCAAGCTGGCGAGCTCAGGGTCTCGAACCTGGGTCCTCTGCATCCCAGTCCGATGCTCTATCCACTGTGCCACTGCCTGGTCAAGCTCACACTGGATCCTTTACTGCCTTGTAGGTTCTCTGTTTCATAGACAGCTATTTTACATATTCCAGATATGTGTCCTCCCCACAACACCACAACCTATTCCATGGAAGGAACCATGTCTTGTTCTCACAGACCATTTATGCAGGAAAGAATTTTGGGCATCATCTAGCCCTACCTTTCTACTCACTTAAGCAAGAGAAAGAGAGAGAGGGAGAGAAAAACAGGAAGGGAGAGAGATGACAAGCATCAGCTTGTAATTGCGTCACTTTAGTTTTTCATTGATTGTTTCTCATACGTGCCTTAACTACCGGTGGGGGGTGGGGGAGGTGCTCTAGCTGAGTCAGTGACCCCTTGCTCAAGCCAGTGACCTTGGGCTCAAGCTGGCAACCTTGGACTTCAAGACAATGATCTTTGGGCTCAAGCCAGCAATCACGGGATCCTGTCTATGATCTCATGCTCAAGCCAGAGACCCCGTGCTCAAGCTGGATGAGCCTGTGCCTGAGCCAGCAACCTCAGGGTTTCAAGCCTGGGTCCTCAGTGTTCCAGACTGATACTCTAGCTACTGCGCTACCACTGTTCAGGCCCTACCTTCCTAATTTAAATGTAGTCCAACTATCTGACTCTTGAGTTTCTTCAAGTCTCCCAGTCTTCTGGGGTCATCCTTCCCTCTATGTTTGGTTAGAAGGACTTACCTCATGCTGTCCCCAACCTCCAGTACAATAGGGAACGCATGTCCTGAGCTCTGTCTTTGGGACCTTTTGAGAAACAGTAGTGAATAGTGTTTAAGAGAATGGCTTTGGAGACTGGGTTTACATCCCAGCACTGCCACTTACTTGTGGTGTGACCTTGTATTCGTTTTTAACTTCTTTGTGCCTCAGTTTCCTTGTATATAAAAATAGGGATAGCCCAGCCTGACTGAGCGATGGCGCAGTAGATAGAGCGTCGGACTGGGACACAGAGGACCCAGGTTCGAAACCCCGAGGTCGTCAGCTTGAACGCAAGCTCATCTGGTTTGAGCAAAAGCTCGCCAGCTTGAGCCCAAGGTCGCTGGCTCGAGCAAGGGGTCACTCTCTCTGCTGTAGTCCCCTGGTCAAGGCACATATGAGAAAGCAATCAATAAACAACTAAGGTGCAGCAACGAAGAACTGATGTTTTTCATCTCTCTCCCTTCCTGTCTGTTCCTCTCTCTGTCACAAAATAAATAAATAAATAAATAAAATTAAAATGCTAAAAAAAAGAAGTAGGGATAGCCCTGATGGGTGGTGCAGTGGATAGAGTATTGCTGGTTCAAACCTGGGGTTGCTGGCTCAATCCCAAAGGTGCTGTTTTGATTCTGAGGTTGCCAGCTTGATCCTGAGGGCAACAGCCTGACCCTGAGATTGCTGGTTCAAGCCCCAGTCAGGGCACATATGAGAGGTGATCAATGGGTACACAACTACATGGAACATTAAGTATTCTTCTCTCTCTCTTCCCCCTCCCCCTTCTCTTTCTCTATTTCAAAATAAATAAATACATAAAATGGAGATAGTTAAAGCTCCTCCTTTGCAGAGTTGGTATAACATTAAATGAGTTACCAGCAATATACAAATATAAAGCACTTAGCACTGTATCTGCTATTCTATTAATTGCTATAAAAATATTGCTCTTATTACCTGTTTCTTTCGTATTCTTGACCTACTATGTGCCTCGTCCTTTTCTCCCCTTATGCTGTGAATATCTCCACTTTCCAAATCATCTCTAATTCAAGACTATGTGTGGTAGACTCACTAAAAGTTGAGGGAAACAGAAGGGGCCCATACTATACTGCCAACAACTTAATATTGTTGTCTCGGCGTTGCTGTTATTTATGTCCTCCTGAATTGCAGGTAGCTTAGTTGGTTAGACTGTTGTCCCAATTTGCCAAAGTTGTGGGTTCAACCCCTGGTCAGGGAACATACAGGCATCAAACAATGAATGCATGGATGAGTGAAACAACAGGTTGGTGTTTCTCCCTCTCTCCCTTCCTCTAGCTCTCTAAAGTAGTATAATAATAATAATAACAACAATAATATAGTCCCCTGGTCATTCCTGGGCATCTCTCAGCCATTGTCTAACTTGCTTCTCTAATGCCATCTTGCTGCCTTGCTGTGTGTACCCATTTTTCATCAACACCTTCTCACAACTCTCTCTTCAGCCTGGAAACTCAAGATTTCATACAGGAGAGTTCTGCTTTCCTGCTTAACCTCACTGCATGAGGGGGCCAGGGGGCATGGAAGTGGCAGGGAGATATACATTTTACATCTGAAGAGGCCTTGGAGTAGTTTCCTAATAAAGATGACTATCACTTACTACAAGGACTTAGGGAGGCCCATTGGGGTTCCCCAGATAGGAAGAAGTTACCATCTCCCCAAGGAAAGCGTTGCACGCCCTGCAAAAGCTATAAAAAGCCCACACTGCACAAAACACTAGAAAGCAACACAAATGAAACCAGCTTCTCTGTGCCACTTGCCCTGCATAGTTTGTTACTAGGCCCAGATGAGTGGGGAGTTATTGTTTTTGAGGGGAGGTCAGAGGTGATATTGTAGCCCATTAAGGCCTCCGCCTCCCACGGCCTGATTTTCCTCTGGCACCGAAACAAACTTTTTCTCTAGCTGCCAAGGAAGGCAGGATTTCACAGAAGGTCATTTATGTTAATTTTTTCCCTTTCTGGTCCATTAAGTTTGTAATGTTAATATATCTTACAAGGGGCCTCACTACATGAGCTGCTGCATCCTTCGTGGGGTGCTGAGGGCCTATGGCTGGCAATATCCAGGGTCCTATGCCTGCACTTGCTCCGCTGCTTGGGGACTCTCCACCTTCAGGGATGTTGTGGGGGACAGAGTTGGCTCCCATCCACACAGATGAAAGTTAATGGTTCCCTGCAGGGGAACACCCCCTCTCCCCCCAAGCTCTGGGAGGACAAGCTACCAACAGAAACCTTCCTTGGGCAGTTCTTCACAGTTCCTTTAACCACACCTGTTCCAAGCTCAGTTTGGTAGAGTCTAATGGGGGATCTTCTGAAAGGTGCCTAGGGTGGAATAAATGAAGCAACATGTATTTCATGACCATCTATTACGTGTGCAGTCTTGGGGTAGTGAGGTGGGACTTGAGGATTTAAAAAGGAATACAAAACACTTCCTGCTTCAGGTGCTTTCCTTCTAGTGGGGGGATGATGGAGAGGGTAGATGTACCCAAGGACAGTCAGTTCTGTCATAAGGTGACCAGACGTCCCACTTTTGGCAGAACAGTCCTGATTTTTAACTATTTGTCCCGTGTCCTGTGGCGTTTTAAAAAAGTCCCAATTTTTGGAAAGAATCCACGAAAAGCTAGGGAACAGCGGGAGACCGGGAAGGGAATATACGGTTTTCTGCGGGGAGACCCTGCCTCCACCTGGAAGCTCCCGCACTGCCGCAAGAGCTGGCTGCCCTGTGTGGGGCCCTGAAACAAAGAGCTTCAGGTGGGATGTACCTGCTGGGGTGGCGGCTGTCAAGTCCCCTGACTACCCATAGGCCCACGTCCTAGACACTGGTGTGCGCTCCGGGCTCCGCGAACCGCTAGGTCTCCAGCAGGCGGTGGGGCTGGACACAGGGAGCATGACCATGTAACCCTATCCCTCTGACTCACTCAAAATTTTCCATATAGTAATATTTCCGAAAATGATCTTTTTAATGAGGTATCATTATTTTAAAAAAATAGATTGTTAAGGAAAAGGTTAAATCTGGGCATCAGCAAAAATTACAGTAGAGAACAAATGCTTGGAAATATTTCATCATTTGGAAACAAACTATGTTCCATACAATAATGCACTAAAAATTGTGGAATATGTGTCTTTACCAGGAACTAATGCTGCGACTGAACGCATTTTTTCTACAGTAAAGTGTGGACATCAGAAAAATCACAATTAAGTTTGAGACTTTGAAAGCCATTTTATGTGTGAAATATAATTTAACAAATTTTTGTGAAAAATTTCATGACCTTTTAAACAATGACAGCAATCTACTAAAAATAATTCACTCAAATGAGAAATATGCCAAGGAATAAAATAATACTATACATAATTCTTAGTGTATTATATTTGTAAATTGTACTTATGTTGAAATTTTAAAAAATATATTACAATACTATTTTTGCGTTCTATGAAAATTTTTTTTGCTCCATCTAGACCAAATTTTTAATCAAGAACACCCCCCATCTCCGGTCAATGGTGTCCCGCTTTACCAATTTTAAAATCTGGTCACCTTAGTCATAAGGTGACTTGTGTGCTCCTGAAAATCCTTCAAGGCTATGGGAATATGGGGATGGGAGTTAACAGTAGAAGCTTCACACAATGAAAAAAGATAGAAACCTAATTAAAAGGATAGCACAGCTCTACGGATGTTAAATACTTTTGAAAAACAAATACTATAGTAGTATAGCACTTTGATTTGACAAGGACCTGAAGTTTGTTAGTGGAAGTGGGTGTCAGAAAAGTTGTAGCTTTTGAGTTACTGTGAAGTGGTAGAAGGCAGGTTGTCTAAAAATTTTTTTTTAAATTCATTTTAGAGAGGAGACACAGAGTGAGAGAGAGAAAGAGACAGAGAGACAAAGGGGGGAGGAGCTGGAAGCATCAACTCCCATATGTGCCTTGACCAAACCAGTGCAGGGTTTTGAACTGGCGACCTCAGTGTTCCCAGGTCGACGCTTTATCCACTGCGCCACCACAGGTCAGGCAGGTTGTCTAAAATTTAATGAAAAGTTGTGTGGATAGATGTGGCTCATAACACACGGGCTGAGTGGAAGTAGCTCAGTTCACTACACGTGTTATGTGTGGTGTTTTGTGTATTTCTACGTGGATTGGTTCAGGTGAAGGCATTTTTCTGCACTCACCTGGTGTTTCCTGTGGATGAAGTGGTACGGGAGCAAATGTGAAATTTGCTTTTGTATGCAAATTATTTCCTAATGTATCAATCACTTTGGACCAAATTCAGTGTTTCAAAACAAGCTTCATAGAAGCATGAGCTCATATATATATATATATATATATATATATATATATATATACACACACACACACACACACACACACACACACACACACATACATACTCTGTACAAAATTCTTTCTTTTTTTAGATTTTATTTATTGATTTTACAGAGGGTGAAGAACAAAAAGCTTCAACTCCTAGTTGCTTCACTTTAGTTGTTCATTGATTGCTTGTCATATGTGCCTTGACTGGGCAAGCCCAGGGCCTCTAACTGGCAACCTCAGCACTCCAGGTCGACGCTCTACCCACTGTGATCACTGCCTATGCCCAAATGTTTTAATATAGGTTTATAACAGGAAAATTTATTAAGATACTAACTCATTTGTTTTCTCTACATTTTTTCCACTCTTCCCCATTCCAAGAATGTGGCCAAGTCTTTTGTAATTGTCTGCCTCAGGAACATTCACAGTACAAAAACCATGCAATCAATAAACAATTCATGAATCTCTCAGAGTCTAGGCGCAAGGGGATAGAGCAGTGAACAAAACCACAAAGCCTTTGTCTTCATGGAGCATGGGTTTTAGTGGGAGAGGCAGACAAATAAATGAATATGTAATAGAATGTCAGGCAGTGAAAAGTGTAAAGAGATCGAGAGCGAAACAAGTGGCTAGAGAGCAACTGGTCTGGAGGGAGAGGACATAGCTCCTTTTTCAAAAATATGGAGGAGTCGTGGGCGAGGCAGCATTTGAGCAGATCTAAATGAAGGAAAGAAGTGGGCCATATGATTATTTAAGGGAAGAGTGTTCAAGGCAAAGGGAATAGCAAATGCGAGGCCCTGGAGAAGAAGCGTGACTGGTGTGTGCAAGGCCAGAGGCTGCAACTGGCCTCGAATGGAAATGAGAGATGGAAATGAGACAGGAGGCATAGCAGGAGGCCTGATTGCTTAACACCTGGAGATCGTGGTCAGGTCTGTGGATTTTTTTTTATTTTATTTTGTAAGTATGATGGAAAATAATTGGAGCATTTTAAGTAGGTGGAGAGAAATGATCTGACTGAAGTGTTAGAAGTCCCACTCTAGATCAGTGCTGTGAAATCAAAGTTTGTTGTCTTTAGTCGTGGAAATGTTGCATGTCTTCGCTGTCCAGTATGGTAGCTATTGGCCGCATGGGGCTACTGAGCACTTGAAATGCGGTAAGTATGACTAAGGGAATTAAAATTTCATTTATTTAATTTTAAGTAATTTAAATTTATATTTAAATAGGCACACGTGGGTAGAAGCTACTGTTATTAGACAGTGCAGTTCTAGATACTGTGCATAAAATAGACTAAAAGGAAGTGAGAATTGAAGCAGGAGGACTAGTTAGGAGTGCAGTGGTTCAAATAAGAGACGATGGGCACTTGCACGAAGGTGGTAGCATTGGGGGTGGTGAGAAGTGGTTCAATTCTGGATATATTTTGAAGTACTGGCAATAGGCTGATGGATTGAATATTATAGAGTATAAGAGAAAGAAAGGAATTGGAAGTGATTCTCACATTTTTGGCCTGCAGCTGAATGAACAGTGGTTTCCCTGTCATGGGAAATAATGAGGAGTGAGCAGAAAGTTTCCATTTTGTGTTTCATTCTTTTCTCCCAAACCATGCTCATTAATGAGATTGTATGCACTAGGGTCCTAGAACTGGTGGGAGAGAGGAGGTTGCCCTGGAGCATAGCCAGATTGGGAGAAATCTGAAGTCTGGGATCTTCCAAGATACGCAGACCAGAACCTCACTCCTTGGCAATATTCTGAGGGAGTATACTAGAGAGGTTGGGCCCCCAAGAACCTCCTGCCCCATGTCTGGCTCCAAAGCAGCAGAGCTTCCTGATCCGAAGGGACCAGTGGGCTTGGGTGATGATGTGTCAGTGGTGGCTTTTGATGTGGCTGACATGTAGAAGACCCTCCCTGACCCTGTTTAAAACACTGAGTTTCATGAGGATGGGAAAAATGGCTGGACATCAGTGTACAGCCTCAAGAGATGGTATTTGGAGTTATCTCTTAATGAATTTATTTATTTATTTATTTATTTATTTATTTTACTTTTTCCTTTTTCTTCTTTTCCAAGTGAGATGAGAGGAGATAGACAGACTCCCACATGTGCCCCAATCAGGATCCACCCAGCAACCCCCGTCTGGGGCTGATACTCTGCCATGCTCACAACTATTTTTAGCACCTGAGGTGGAGGCTCTACGGAGCCATCCTCAGCACCTGGGGCTGATGTGATCAAACCAATCAAGCCATGGCTGTGGGAGAGGAAGAGAGAGAGAGAAGGGAAAGTGGGGGTGGAGAAACAGATGAGCAGATGTTTGCTTCTCCTGCATGCCCTGACCGGGAATCGAACCTGGGACATCCACATGCCGGGCTTATGTTTTACCACTGAGCCAACCAACCAGTGCCTCTGTAGTGAATTTAAAGAAGAGAAAGGTACTTGAGAAGCATTGTGGATGGTTGGGTGTTTAGACTTGGCTTGGTTAGACTTGAGGGAGATTAGGGAGATTAGGAGGCAGAATTAGGAATGGTGGATGCTTCCATGGTTCTGAGTAAGTTCAGAATTCCTTCCGGGACCTTCTCAAGGGGTATAAGAGATTCTTTCATTCAGGTCATTCTATAAACATGTTAGGGCTCTGGTCATGTAGCTCAGTTGATTAGAGCATCGTCTCAATATGCCAAGGTTTCAGGTTCAATCCCCAGTCAGGGAACACAAAAGAATCAACCAATGAATGCATAAATTAGTGGAATGACAAGTCAATGTTTCTTTCTCTCTCTCTCCCTTCACCTCCCTCTAAAATCAATTTAAAAAAGAAGTTTATTTAAACATGTTAGAAATAACTTTTAGCCTGACCAGGCGGTGGCGCAGTGGATAGAGCATCGGACTGGGATGCAGAAGACCCAAGTTCGAGACCCCGAGCTTGCCAGCTTGAGCGTGGGCCCATCTGGCTTGAGAAAAAGCTCGCCAGCTTGGACCCAAGGTCATTGGCTCCAGCATGGGGTTGCTTGGTCTGCTGAAGGCCTGTGGTCAAGGCACATGTGAGAAAGCAATCAATGAACAACAATGGTGTCGCAATGGCAACGGAAAACTAATGATTGATGCTTCTCACCTCTCTCCATTCCTGTCTGTCTATCCCTCTCTCTGACTCTCTCTCTGTTCCTGTAATAAAAAAAAAAAAAGAAATAACTTTTATTCTATTTTTTTCATTTGAGGACGGTGGGGTCACACATTGGGATATCTGTGCAAAGGCAAGGATAATAAGTATCTCTCTCCAGCAGTAGATAAAATAAAGAATGCGGACTAAACAAATCTGGGTTTGAATCCCAGGTTCCTCCCACACTAGCTGTGTCATCTGGTATAATTAACCTCATTTAATTAAAATTTCCTGAGCCTCAATTTATTCATTCTTAAAATGAGACCTTACAGGTTTAAAATAAGGAATACATAAAGTATGTAAAATATTTTGCACAGCACCTGACACATAGTAAGAGCCCAGTAAATGCTAATTTCCCTTCCCTATAAAATTGGCCAGAGCTACTAGGAGTAGAATTTTCTTGTGGTGTGCTGCCCGTCTCCTGTGTCTGACATGGATTCTCCATGGCTCGCTCAGATCTCTTCATGGCTTTTTCTCCCCTGCATTAATTCTAAGCGCCTGCTTGTTATTAAAGCAAAATTCTCTCTTTGCCTAGTACCTTGTAATCTGAAAAAAATGGCTGTAAATACTGTAGAAGATGTGCTCCCTACGATGCAGCCCTAGCGGCATTTTGCTCTGTAAAGGTTAATGGACAGGCTATACCTTCAGAAAACTCAGCCAGAAACTAATGCGCAAGGAAGTTGGGCTGACAGGATATGGGGAGGGTGGTGAAGAAGGTCTGCAGAGTAGGGTAGTGAGCCTCTAAAAAAAGAATGGTACATTCTGGGAAAAAGATGGCCCTTTAAAAGTCCCCAGCCAGGAAAGGTAGCAGGACTGTGGCTTCCCTCCAGCCCCTTCTGGACTGCATTCTTATCACCTGTCTCTTGCCGGAGAGTGAGAGCTCCAGAGAGGACTGGTGGTGATAAGTTGGTGCTGATCATGCTTCAGTTGCAATTTATTAAAGTTGACAACAGGGTGTCTGCCATTTACAAGCAGATTTTCAGCACTTGAATCTCTGAGGCTGGATTTTTTGCCTTGATGAAAAAGTAGTTAAGTTTCACAGTTATTAAAGCACCTGGCATCTGGCACCTCCAGAGACTTTATAAAAATAATGAAATGAAACCCTCAGCACCATTGTAAACATGAAAGGGAGAGGAGAGTCCTCATATCTCCTCCCCATAGGAGGCAAAGGGCTGAACATGCCTTACCTCCACCTCACACATGGACCCAGATTTTAGGTTAATCTCCAAAGGACTTTTGACTGGTTCTCAAGAGTTGCTAGCTCAGAGAATCTCCTGGATGTCCAGATCTGCCTGAAAAGTGGGTCAGTCTTAAATCAGCATATAGATCTGACCTATTGGAGATGAGGCCTCCAGACTCAGGAATTATGCTCCAGCTTTCTATGATCAGTATCAGACAATAACCAATCAGAGAAGTTGGATTAATCTTTGCCAAATGTCCCCAGAAGTTGCAGTATGTGAGATGGGAAGGTGAGTACAGGATTTAGGTTACGGTTCAACTGAGGAAAAGTACAATTATATGATTCCCCCCAACCCCACCACCCAGCTAATTCTGATATTCCATCCCTGATTGGGTCCCTATTGAAAAAACAAAGAGGTTTATATTCAGATACCTGAGCTCAAATCATCCTTCTGCCACTTACTAGCCTTAAAACATAACTTCGTCAATTCTCAGTTTCCACATCTGTGCAACAGGAATATAAAATCTTTTGCCAGACCAGGCACTGCCAAAGTGGATAAAGCATCAAACTGGGACACAGAGGATCCAGGTTCGAAACCCTGAGGTTGCTGGCTTTAAGTACGGGCTCACCAGCTTGAGTGTGGGGTCACTGGCTTGAGTGTGGGACCATGGACATGACCCCATGGTTGCTGGCTTGAGCCCAAAGATCACTGGCTTGAGTACAAGGTTGCTGGCTTGAGCAAGGGGTCACTTGCTCTGCTGCAGCCCCCTGGTCAAGGCACATATGAGAAAGCAATCAATGAATAACTAAGGTGGCACAATGAAGAATTAATGCTTCTCGTTTCTCTCCCTTTTTGTCTGTCCCTGTCAGTTCCTCTCTGTCTTTGTCTCTCTCGCTAAGAAAACAAATAAACAAAAAAACTGTTATGATCATCTATTACTGTGCAACAAACAGTCCTAAACTTAGTGGCATAAAAAAACCCAACCAATTTGTGAGGGGTGGTGGCTGGACTAATTGTGGTGGTCAATTTTGTAGTGTATACAAATGTCAAATCATTATGTTATACACCTGAAATTAATATGATGTATGTCAATTATACTTAAATAACACAACAAACAATTCATTATGCTTACAGATTCTGTGTGTCACAATTTGGACAAGGAACAGTGGGGATGAGCTGTTCTTTCTTCACAGTATTTGGAGCTTCAGCTAGGATAACTTGAAACTTTTCTCAATTGCTACTGTTAACCAGAGCATCTATCCATGGCCTATCCAAATGGCTTGGGCTTCTTTACAGCATGGTGGCCTCTGGGGTCTAAGATTTCTTACATGATGACTCTAGGTTCCAAGAGTGAGCGTCCCAGCCAATAAGACAGGAACTACATGGCCTTTATTACTTGGCCTTGGGAGTCACATAACATCATTTCCACCATACTCTATAGTTGGAGAAGTCACCAACCTTCCCAGATTCAAGGAGAGAGGACATAGAATAGAGCCCACATTTCAGTGAGAGGAAGATCAAAGAATTTGAAACCATGTTCTAAAGCTGCCATCAAATCTTCCCTCATGTTCTAAAGTTGCCACCAAATCTTCCCTCACTTGGTTCCCATGAGGAATGAAATAACAACCTTGTGCAAAAAAAGCCTACTCACAAATACTATTTGAGTAGAACTCAATATGAGTAGGGCTCATAAATAGTATTATGTATTCCTTATCTCCTTGCAGAATAATTTCCACTCATTCCAAAGGAGAGGAACACAACCAATGTTGCCAAAATAACTAAATCTGCTTCTGTCTTTTCTGTCTTGTGTCCTACTCTGGACTATCACAAAGCCTGGAGAAATTGTTTCTCAATGCCAAATCTTAGAGTGGTAACCTGGGGCAGGAAGGTGGTTTAATGTTCCTTGGGAATTTTTGGACTTCTCAGGATAGAATATTAAAGCAAGAAGGAGTGAAACCAAATCCAAATGAATAGAGAAACTAGCCCTGTGATTCTGTTCTAAGCACTTCCAAGCCCTGCACTTAAAGCTTCACGGCAATTTTGTGTTTGAGAGTGTCATTCCTTCATGCCTTTCAAGGAAATCACCCACCCAAGTGTTTACATACAGTTGGTGGAAAGAGCAGTCCAATGATGCAGAGAGTCTGCTTCAGAGCAGGGCAAGGGAGCTTTTAGATTTGGAGACCACTCATAGAACTCAAATTCCAGCTTTAAAATTCAACTCCTATTTTTTGAGGTCCAAGTCCCATTTACTTTTGGCAAGTTCAGTTCTTTTGTTCACAGAGCAAGTAGAAGCTCTACTAAGGGGCGCAGAGAGAGACCTCTGTCTCACCAAACCACTCTCACCAGGCCATGGAGAAGAGCTGAGTGTGAATGCATCAGGAACTTACAGCTTCTTGTTTTCCCTTGAGTTGCATATGGGAACATAAATTAAGGAAAAACTGCTCAGTGAAAGAAAAGTGAGCAGGATTGTAGTCAACTTTAAAGTTTTAAAAGCATCTTTGGAATCATGCCATAATGCTGTCTGTTGGGCTCACCAAGAGATGCTGGTGAGCAGGTGGACAATGAGGACCATATGGGACAAGCAGAAAGGCCCAGATATTAAGGAGGGGATAAAGTGAAAGGCGGTATATTAGTTACCTGTTGCTGTGTAACAAATTACCCCAAAATATAGTGGCTTAAAAAATAAAAATGTATTATCTCACATGGTCTGAAGGTCAGAAGTTGGGGAGCAGCTTAGCAAGGTGGTTTTAGCTCAGGGTCTCTCAGTAGGCGGCGTTGCCTGGGTCTGCAGTCATCTGAAGGCTTGAGTAGGGCTGGAGGGTCTACTTTTATTATTATTATTGTATTGTTGACATGGTTTCAAGTGTTCCACTCAATATAACACCTACACACTGCATTATGCCCTCCAAAGGACCTACTTTTAAGACCAGTCACTGATATGGCTGTGGCATTCGCTGGACGTGTTTCTTCACAGCGGTGTTTTTTTAATTTTTATTTTTTGTGTGTGACAGAGACAGAGAGAGGGACAAATAGGGACAGACAGGAATGAAGGGAGAAAGATGAGAAACATCAATTCTTCATTGTGGCTCGCTAGTCTCCTTAGTTGTTCATTGATTGCTTTCTCATATGTGCCTTGACCAGGGGGCTGCAGCAGAGCTAGTGACCCCTTGCTCAAGCCAGCGACCTTGGGCTTCAAGCCAGCAACCTTGGGGTCATGTCTATGATCCCACGCTCAAGCTGATGTGATCTTGGGGTCATGTCTATGATACCATGCTCAAGCTGATGAGCCCCCCGCTCAAGCCAGCGACCTCGGAGTTTCAAACCTGGGTCCTCCATGTCCCAGTCCGATGCTCTATACACTGTACCACCTCCTAGTCAGGCACAGAGGTGCTTTTGATATGGCAAGTAAGCCTCAGAGCAAATGATGAGAGAGAGATAGAGCCTAAGACAGAAGCTGTAATGTCTTCTATAACCCAGTATCAGAAATGACATACCATTACTTTGGCCATATTCTATTGGTCATATAGACTGACTCTGGCATAGAGTGAATACCAGGAAGCTGAAATTATCAGAGTCTCAATACAGATGGAAGGTGCACAGAGATCAGGAGGGCAGGTGGTTCTGGGCTTCTCCCCTGGAAGCTTTTGGTTCAGAAAAGGGCAACCTTCCTATGCTCTCCATCCTATCCTCCCTTCTTTATCCCTTATGTGCTGTAATCTCTGTGAGGACGGGGACTCCTCACAGAGAAGCTGTGCAGCTGTGTCTGTCTTATTCACTGCTTTTCCCATTGCCTGGCCCATGCCTGGTATATAGTAAAGCCCTCAATAAATGTTTTTTGGCTATTGTGGTGCATAGGGAAAGAATTCCAGGCTCAGGAATGTAGACTTTGTATTGTGGGTGATCGGAAGCCAGAGGGCGGGACACCCTTAGACCCAGTCTATGTGCGGGCTCTGGCTGCTTCCACAGCCTTGAGAACACTCTCTTCTAAACACCTGGCCCTTATTCAAGGAGGGTAACTGATAACAGAACAGTCTTGGAGGAAGCAGGGTATGTGTGTGAGCACAAAAGCTCAGGTGGAAGGAAATATGCCAAGCCCAGAGCAAAGGAAAAGAGAATGAATGAAGATTCAAAGACATTTTGAGGTGGAGAAGAGGGAAGACCACAGGGGCAAGAGAAAGGAGGAGTGAGCGAGACTTACACTGCCTTGTCTAGCTACCAAGAGAGATGAGGGAAAGAAGGAAATATCTTTGTAAGGGGCTGATGAGTTTCAAGGAATAGACACCCACTCAGACCGGCTCCAGTGAAAGGATGTGACTGGAAGCCTACAGCAGTGTGTAGCGGATGTTGCTGTTGCCCTGCTCAGATCCTCTCAGGACTTAGCGCTACATGCCAGAGACCATTTATTGCAAACGACTGAGGGCTTGGTTCTGGGCACGGGGACACACTTGGCCTCTGTACAGGGAAAGTGGGAAGTGCCAGGGAGTTCATGACTCAGCTCTGGAAGCAGCTCTCAACCAATGACAGAAGTTCCTGTGTAGCCCACGCTCCTTACCTCTCAGCAGGGACAACCCTGAGGCACCTTCACATTGTCATCCAGAGTTCCCAGCAGATCTGAGCTCCAGTTGTCCATGTAGTAACATCCTATAACCCACCCTTTAGTGGCCTCCTTCCCCTCTTTGTCTCACTTCCTCACTCCCCCACCAGCATTTCCTGGAGTCACCTCCCATATAAACTATTTGCACTTGAACTCCTGTTTTAGGGTCTGTTTGGGGGGAACCAAAACCAAGACAGACATCTCACAAAGCACAGACATCGATGTCAGTCTTTAAGTCTTGCTTGCTGAAAATGAGAGACAGGGGCTGCTTTTTTCAAAGCCCAGCCCTACAATGAAGCATCTACAAGATGCTTCCCCTCTTACAGTATAGTTCTGGTAGTTATTATGTTAACAGAGTCTCTTTTCCATCTCTTCAAAACCTGTCTTATTTATTTTATTTTATTTAAGTGAGAGAATGGGGAGATAGATTTCTGCATGTGCCCTGACTGGGATCCACCCAGTGACCCCCTTCTGGGGCTGATGCTCTGCCCATCTCAGGCCATGCTCGTAACTGAGCTATTTTTAGTGCCTGAGGCAGATGCTCCTTGGAGCCATCCATCCTCAGCACCGGGGACTAATGCATTTGAATCAATTGGGGACCAATGCATTTGAATCAATAGAGCCATGGCTGTGGGAAAGGAAGGGAGAGAGAGAAAGAAGGGGGAGGGGGAGTGGAGGAGAAGCAGATGATTTCTTCTCCTATGTGCCCTGACCAAGAATCAAATCCAGGACTTCCATACTTCGGGTTGACACTCTATCACTGAGCAAACTGGCTAGGGCAAAACCTGTCTTCTAAATGCCTACTTTGGTATATGCCATAGGCCCTGCTTTGTCCCATATGCCCTAGAACTCATATCTTTATGTCTGATGTATCTGAAAGAGCTTCCTAAACTATAATGTACTAAGCAAATGAAACAGGTAAGAAAGAGGGGAGAATAAGAAAGAGGAGGAAGGCCTGACCAGACGGTGGCGCAGTGAATAGAGCGTAGGACTGGGATGCGGAAGACCCAGGTTCGAGACCCCGAGCTCGCCAGCTTGAGCGCGGGCCCATCTGGCTTGAGCAAAAGCTTGCCAGCTTGAACCCAAGGTCGCTGGCTCCAGCAAGGGGTTGCTCGGTCTGCTGAAGGCCCACGGTCAAGGCACATATGAGAAAGCAATTAATGAACAACTAAGGTGTTGCGACGGCAACGAAAAACTAATGATTGCTGCTTCTCACCTCTCTTCATTCCTGTCTGTCTGTCCCTATCTATCCCTCTCTCTGACTCTCTCTCTGTCCCTGTGGGGGGAAAAGAAAAAAGAAAGAGGAGGAAGAAGAAAAATAAGAAGAAGGAAGATGGAGGGGCTAGAAATTAGAACACATAATGCAGACTCAGACACATAAGGCAAAGGCAGAGTGAGGGGTGGCAGGTTATAGAAAGTGGGCAGAGCTTGGGCACTGAGCTCTTTTTGAAAGCCAGTGTTGAAATAAGGCCTGTGAAAAGCAGACATGGGCCTCAGCTGGTAGCAGGTTCTTTAATTCTCCTTGATTACATTAAAAGTAAATTCTTCCACCAGGCTGGCATGAGGCAGACTGGAGCTGCAGTGCTGATGCAGGCTGCTCACAGCTGTGCTGTGCAGGGTCTCTTCATTTCCCTCTTTGCTTTTGTACCCGCTGGCATGTAGCAGGCTGGGTGCTAGATGGGTGGCTCAGGACTTGCAGAGCTGAGGGACATGCTCTTCTGGGTGCATGGTACTACGAGCACACAGACCCCTCCCCGGAGCTGACCTGCAAACCACCCGGCACACAGTATGGGCTTTCTTCAAGGCTGACATCACAGGCTGGGGGCAGGGTCCGAGTGGGTTGGAGAGGAGTTGGGGAGAGCTTGGGTCAAATGTTGGCAAGGCTAATCGAACCCCTCTGGACTTGCTGGGGAGATAAGACAAGGTCTACAAATGTGATGAACAAAGAATGCAGGGTTCCTGGGATGAAAGCTCCCCTTGCCTTTTTCCCAAGCCAAGGCTTTGTGCTTTCCCTTCCGGGAATCCTCCTGCCAGGGGAGCTGGACCCAAGGAAGAAGGCTGGATTTGCTGCTGTTTGAGGTTTAGAGGCAGAAAATCATCAGTACACAGAGGAAACAAGCCTGGGGAGGGAGAGGTAAAAGGTTCAAACCAGAGTGAGACAGTGTCTGGGTGGGGACAGTATTTGTTGTATTCACGCATTTACGCACATGTTCATTCATACATTCATCTACTTGCAGGCATTTTCTTAGATTCCTAGGAGGTGCCAAGCGGTGATGCACAAAGCTTTCTGCTTTGCATGTCAGGATGCTGCCCCTGGGGATAGTTCTTCTGCTGTGGTGAAACCAATGTTTTCTGTTCTCGGAGGAGCAAATTATAATTGCTCAGGCTTGGAGGTAGGTATGAGTTGCAGACTGCTGCCTGTGGAGGGAATGAGCTTCCAGGCATAGGAGGCCTGGCAGAACATGCAGACCCCTGGCCAGGACTTTCCTGCCCCCACACCCTTCTGAACTTGGAGAAAGGGCACACTCCTGTCTTTCGAAGCAGATACTCTGTACTGCTTACAAAAATTAGGGGATATTTCTAAATGAGTATGAAGCTATAAAATATCCTCTAATTTTTGTAAGCAGTATACTTGGGCAATCTGCCTTTTTGCCTCCACTGTTCTTCCCTTCAGTCCACAGATGTGGGAAGAACTTGCAGATGACATATTTTTCTTTCCTTCATCCTTTCCCTTCCTTTCCCTTCCCTTCCCTTCCCTTCCCTTCCCTTCCCTTCCCTTCCCTTCCCTTCCCTTCCCTTCCCTTCCCTCCTTCCTTCCTCTAGCAGGAGCGCAGCATGCTACAAGGCGCCTTCCGTAAAAGCTGTTGAGAAGTGGCCTCTCCAAACAGGAAGTATTCTGTTAAATTCCTCTCGCTCTGGCCTCAGGGAGCTAGGCAGGATGCGTTTCCTCCCTCTTCGTTCTCTGCCCTTTCTCTGAGATCACAAAAGCTAGCCATTGCCCCCCCCTGCCCTACCATCCATTGCAGCCCTTCCTTCCTCTCCCTGTTTTCCCGGCACCTAGGGGCCTGATGAAGCTGAGGCACCCTGAGTCCTGCTGTCTGTGTCTGTGTCCATCCCAGTAGCACTTTGATCACTTTAGGGCCTCTGAGAGCCAGCACACTTTCATTACCCAGAGGACACTAACTACCCCAGCCTTCTGCATGCTGAAGGTTCCCTCCCACATGGTTCCTGCCTCAATAACCTACCCTTGTCTGTGTGTGTGTGTGTGTGTGTGTGTGTGTGCGCGTGTGTGCACGCAGTGCGTGTGTGGTGTGTGTGTGTGATTCTTTCTTTCTTTTTGGTTTGTTTCTGCCTCAGGCGCATTTTCTCTGTAATTTTTGGAACCCAAATATAAGGGAAATCTCATTTGCTCTGTTCTGACTCATTTACAATTAAATACACTTGTTCCCATCTGTGTCTGTATACATCTGCATACATTTGCTATCGCATTGCCCTTAATTTTGGAAAATGATGTGGCTGGTGTTATTTTTACCCTGACTGTCGAATTGGCTGAGGAGAACAGTAGATGTTCACCCACCCAGTGACAACTCCTACACAGGCCTGTTCCTGAAGGAGGTGGTGGTGACTTTTCTTCCATGGCAGGACATGCAGACCGTGGTTGGTTTTGGTCTTTGCAGTTGGTTGCCTATCTCACTGGGTCCAGCTGCCAGGATTGGTGTGTTCCCGTCCTTTTCAGTGCCCAGGCCTCACTGACCGCAGAGATGGGCCTCGACTCCCGAGGCCACTTGCTGGCAGCTGTTTCACCAAGCATTGAATTTGGAGGTGGGGGGATTTCTGAATGTCAAGGAAGGGAACACTGATGAGGCAGTGCCAGCCCACCCCAGCCCATCCCCTCCCAGCCCGGGGAAATGAGGAGCTGTCTTTACCACGCAGAGGGATGTGGCGGCATGTGTGGGCACCTGCCTCACCTACGTACCTATAAATATGCACCATGATTGTCTACGGCTTTTTTTTAAAACCCAAGTTACTTGTAAAGATATTCAGATTTAATGAGATGGTAGTGCCTGTCAGCACACTTTGAGCCTTTTGGATATTATCTCATTAAATAATGTTATTTAGATCCATACGCCAGAATAGAACTTGGCCAATAAGAGTTACAGGATGCAGAAAATTGACTGCTTCTAATCAGAAGAAAATTAATGTCAAAACAGTGTTTGAAATAATATTTACTTTCTGCTGATCTACATCCTCTCTGGGAAACTCTGTGATGGGCAGTGCTGTTGCTGCTCTTGCTAAATAATTCAGATCTCTTCAGGGAAAGGCTGGGCATTCATATTTTTTTGTGCATCACTTGTATGCCCCTGGACTCCATACTTCATGTTGAATCAAATGCACATCTAAGAGGGTTAGGATGATGCCAACATTGTCCAGAGTGTCTTCCTGTTTCCATAGGTTGAGAAACAGTAATGCCATAGGCACCAGTTACAACCAAGGGTTCTTTTTCTTTATAAAAATATTTTATTTATTAATTTTAGACAGAGGAGAGAGAGAAAGAAAGGGTGGGGGTAGGAATGGGAAGCATCAATTCATAGTTGTTGCTTCCTGCATGCGCCTTGACCAGGCAAGCCCAGGGTTTTGAACCAGCGACCTCAGCATTGCAGGTCAATGCTCTATCCACTGCACCACCACAAGTCAGGCCAAGGGTTCTTTTGTACTTGGTGTTGTCTTGGGCTCCACAGAGGTGAATAAGCTCCCTCTCTGTGCCTTCAAAGAACTTAATGCTTAGTTAATATTTCCAATCTAAGGTTGGGGATCAGTTAGTTTATCTTCTCTGGTTGATTCCTGGGCATCAGTTTTCTCCATTGAGAGCCTTTGCCCAAAATTCTTTGATTGGTAGTAAAGGTCTGATGTTGGTCAGTCTGAGTGGTCCATATGCACACACACAGAGTCATTAACCATTTTTGGCACTCATGGGGAGAGTCAGCTGCTCCTAGACAACCAAACCTATATTATACATAGCTCCCTTTACCTAGGTTCTAGCTTTGCAATGCCTCTTAAAATTTTCTCTCTTTATCCTGGTTAACTCCTTAACTTAGACACCACTTTCTGTAAGAAATAAGGCTGGGCTGGATGGCCCTGCTCCGAGCCCACACAGCAGTGTATTGTAACTGCCTGGAAATGTGTCTGTGTTTCTAAGACTGTATGCTTTCTGCAGGCAAGAGCCGTGTCTGTCTTGTATCCCTTGTGCCTAGAGCAGGGCCTGATACTTGGAAGCTGTTTGATATGTATGTTCTAAGTGAATGAATGAATGAATGAATGCATTCATAAACTAAGTCAGTTTACAAAATCTAAGCTCCATAGAGTCATCTCCATCCAGTTCATCTTATGGGAGAAAACAGTTTCCTTAGAAAGAAACTGACCTGGCATATGTGGATAATTGTCTAGAGAGATCTACCCCAAAATGAAGCAATAATGACAGTAGTGGTTGAAAACAATCTGGGGTAGGAGGATGGCAGGTGAATTTAATTTCTTTTTACTCGTGTGTATCTTCTAACTTTTGTACAATTATATATATATCTCAAAAGAAATTCAAGAAAAGTATATACAATGCATAATTATATAACTGCCTTAAGTTCTCCTTACAGATTTCCTTTAAATGCATCTTCCCCTTCCAAATAAATAATAATGATAAATAAGGTTTATTAAGAGGCTGTTGTGACCTGACCAGGTGGTGGCGCAGTGGATAGAGCTTCGGACTGGGATGCGAAGGACCCAGGTTCAAGACCCCGAGCTCGTCAGCTTGAGCGTGGGCCCATCTGGTTTGAGCAAAAGCTCACCAGCTTGGACCCAAGGTCGCTGGCTCGAGCAAGGGTTTACTCAGTCTGCTGAGGGCCCACGGTCAAGGCACATATGAGAAAGCAATCACTGAACAACTAAGGTTGATGCTTCTCATCTCTCTTCATTCCTGTCTGTCTGTCCCTATCTATCCCTCTCTCTGACTCTCTCTCTCTGTCCCTGTAAAAAAAAAAGAAAAAAAAGAGGCTGTTGTGTTAGTATGGTCCTCTGAGAAGTAGACACCAAGATGAGACTAGGCGTGCAAGGGGGAAGAGGGTTGGGGGAGATCATCTGGGCAGAGGAACAGGGGAGGGAGCTGGGGAAGATGGTGAGAGTCTTCTGACCATGATGCAGGTCTGACAGTCTAGAAAAAGAGGTGTGCAGCAAGGGAGGGGAGGGTAAGATGAGCTTCAGACCGTGGTGCAGTTCTGAAATGGTCTCAGTCAAGCTGATTGGGCGCCCCTGAGCAAAGCTCGCTCCTCCAATGAAAGGACAAACAAAATGAGGTAAATACATACCAGGGGGGTAGTATTCAGTCTGAAAAGGAAGGGAATTCTAACACAGGCTACAAGATGGTTGCACCTGGAGGTCATTATGCTACACAAAAGAAGCCAGTCACAAAAGGACAGGCGTTGTATGAATCCACTTACTTGAGGTGCCTAGAGGAGTCAACTTCATAGACGCAGAAAGAAGAATGGGGGTTGTCAGGAGCTTGGGGGAGGGGCAAGTTGGAAGTTAATATTTAATGGGTATGAAGTTTCAGTTTGGGAAAATGAAAAAGTTCTGAAGATGAACAGTGGTGATGGTTTCACAACAATGTGAAGCACTTAATGACACTGAACTGTACACTTAAAAACAGTTAAAATGGTAAACTTTATGTTATGTATATTTTATCACACCCACAAAACAGTTGTCCATCAGAAGAGTCCCATGTTGGGCAGGAATGGTCTCACTCTGGTACACCTGCTCTTTTTCTTTTCTTATTTGAGACAGAGAGTCAGAGAGACGGATAGATAGGGACAGACAGACAGGAATGAAGAGAGGTGAGAAGCATCAGTCATTAGTTTTTTGTTGCCATTGCGACACCTTAGTTGTTCATTGATTGCTTTCTCATATATGCCTTGACCATGGGCCTTCAGCAAACCGAGGAACCCCTTGCTCGAGCCAGCGACCTTGGGTCAAGCTGGTGAGCTCTTTTGCTCAAGCCAGATGAGCCCGCGCTCAAGCTGGCGACCTCAGGGTCTTGAACCTGGGTCCTCTGCATCCCAGTCTGACGCTCTATCTACTGTACCACCACCTGGTCAGGCCCCCTGCTGTTCTTAATCATAGGCAAAGAGAGGCCCAGCGTAGGCATGGCCTTGGTGTGGATGCTGTGATGATTCCAAGGTCGGTGAACTACCTGCTGTAACACTTCTCTCAAAGGGAAATCTAAGCAGTGCATCTCCGTGACTGCCACACCTGGGTAATGCCTCTCGACTCAGACCATCTGTGTTTCAGCGCCCAGCTCTGACACTTTCTGACTCTGAGACTGGACAAATTATTCAGCTTCACTATGCCTTAGTTTCTTTATCTAGAAAACAAGGGTGTTGGTACTTACCTTATAGGGTGTTGCATAAATGAGTTAATATATATCAAATGCTTAGAACATTGCCTGTCATAAAGTATACTGTTTGTAAGAATTTGCTAGTATCATATCAGAAAAGAAAACATTTTCTGTCATGTAGGCACCATGATAATGCTTTACAGAGACTACTTCCAAAGAGCCTCCCAACAACCTGAGTCAGGTAATAATTTCCCCATTCAGAGATGGGGAAACTGACACTTGGTGAGACCACATAGTAAGAAGTCGAGTCACAGGTGGCCCAACTGGAGGGTCCAGATGAACTTCTAGGCAATGCTGCATCTTGACCAGCCCTTTGCCTGTGGTGCTGATGCTGGCTTCATTCTAAGATAAGGGCTCCCTCCTGATCCTTGTCTCAGGAATAGCATCTTCATCACCATCATTGTCAAAATTGCTGTCATCTTCAGCATCATCAGCATTACAACTTTATTACAAGCATCTAATTACACATTCTGCTGTTCTGTATTTTAGACAATATTAATTAGACTTCTAGGAGTTCAGCAACTAAAGCTTGGATGAGCATGTTAAGGTTTCCCAAAAAGCAGAATAAAGGCAAAGCTACAGAGCAGTGCACTCCTGGTGATGTCTCCTTGGGCAGGCTGGTGGACCTCTTTGAGCCTCATTGATGGGATGAAATCCACTTTCCTTTCCCCCAGACCCTAGTGAGATAAGGTGTAAAGGACATGCCTAGTGGAGTGGGAAGCACTGTGCAAACTTTAGCGGACACTTCTCCCAGGCCTCCTGGATTGGTCCTGCCAGAGGCGATGCTGAAACACTCCTGTACGTCTCACCCACAGATGAACAGTTCTTGCCCACTTGGTAGCACATGGATATTGAGAAACGGGATCTTTCTGGCCATACCCATCCACTTTTATTCTTAGTTATCAGAATTTAATAGGGTGTTATTTTCCTGGTTGGGCCCATACAAAGGGGCTGCTTCTCTGTTAGAGGTCTAGATTTATGACAACACCTCCTACCACTGCCATAAAAATGACCATAGTCTCTTAATCCGTGTTTCTCTAACCCCATTTTTCTATCTAGGCAATCAACAAACATCAGTGAATTGCCTACTGTGTGCTGGTTACTCTGATATGTGATAGGGATGAGGACGTGAATGGATGCCTTTCTTTAGGGGCTCACAGATGTGGGCAGGTGGGTAGATGACAGGTAAAAGTGTAATTGCAATATGGTGACATGAGCTTTGACAGGTGTGTACCAGGCTTGACTATCTGGGGGAATTTCAGCATCTGGAAGAGAAGAATAAGTCTATGGATAGAGGAATGGGTTTAGGAGAGAAGGAAAGTCATGCCAGGCTGAGTAATTTGGGGCTTCAATTAACAAGGCAGGTCTGAAGACCTCCATAGACCGCCATCCCTCTAAAACTTGGGGATGAATGTAGGAATGGAGTGGGATAAGTGTGAAAAGATAGGCCAGGACTGTTCATTCATTCTACACCTACTATGTGCCAGACATTGTTCTAGGTACTGAGAATAAAATGATGAACAAAATGAACAAGATCCAAGCTGTTAGCCCACACCCTAGAGGGAAAAAACCAACAGTAAGCAAGTTGACATGTGCTTGCTTATTGACATATGACACGAGTAGTGATTTGTGCTATGAAGAAAATACAGTGTGGTGATGGGACAGTGACTATCCAGCTACCGTAGAGTGGTTGGTGAGGAAGGCCAAGTTCAGGAGGTGACATTTAAGTTGAGACTTGAATAAGAAGGCATTGTCACAGGTAAATCTGGGGGAAGACTCCCCCCTCCTCCAGCAAGGGGACAGCTGGTGGAAAGGAGATCACACAGGGTCCTGAAGGCTAATTTAAATTGTTTAGATTTTATCCTGTAAATGAGAAGCCATTTGAAGCCCTGGTCTCCTAGGTCTGACTCAACGGAGACACAGGACATCTTCTCCCACCCCATAAACCTAAGGAGCCATTGGAGGGCAGGGTAATCAGAAGACATTGCTCACCACCAGGTAAAAAGGGCTTTGGTCTACAGAGCCAGATATTTGACTGGAAGTTCAAGGTGAAAACAAAATGCTGAAGACAAATGATAGTAATCAGTGGGTGGGTCACAGCTTCACCTCAAGCAAATTAATGAAAAGAATAAACAATCAAGCTTTAGGAGGACCTTACTCCGTGCATCACGTGGTCCATGAGGCAGAAGAAACTGAGTTCTCCAGTGTACCCAGCACAACTGGCAGACATCTTCCAAGTTCATGACTCCTGCCATCCTGGGCTGGGCTGTGTGCAGTGGGGAGGCAGTAAAAGGGTGGCCAATGTCATTTGTTAAACTGGCTATTGCTCAACCCAGAAAGTCTCAAAGAGGATTTCACTGAGGGGATAAAGCCCACTTTCCATAGGATCTGCTCCGCTGGGTAAAGTGTGGCATGTTGTGGGGGCTCATCCCAGTCTCCTCTCTGTTGCAGAGGCGTTTCTAATATTTCATCTGGCCTGGTTACTTTCCTGCTTGAAATTCCTCAGCAGTTCCCTGCTGCCCCCAGAATGAAGTTCAAAAGAATTTATTAGTATGGCGTGAATCTAATCCCAGTCACTTCTTCATTCTCTTTGACTTCATTGTGCCTTTTTGCGCCACAGCCCAGTCATACTGAACACCTTGCTTTTCCCCAGAATCCACTATGTTCTGTTGCCTTGATGCCTTTGCACAAGCTGCTCCCTTGCTCTGGAATACCTTCACTTCCTCTCCAACTCACCACACCTAGTTAATTCCTAGTTGTATTTCAGGCCTCAGCCTAGATGTCAGAACATCCTGACCCACAGAGCTAGGGCTGGAGCTCAGTGGGCCCGCAGCACTCTCTTCCTCCTCTATTTCCAGTGTATTGAGGTATAACTGACAATCTTTCTATACTTTTTCACTTAACTACTTACCTGCAGCTAATCCTTCAGGTCCCTGAGTTCTCCCAGACTATACCAGGCTCCCCTCTTACACACTCTAATATTGTTTTCCATTCATAGTTAATATCACGAAGGGTACTGAGAGGTCTGGGAGTGTGTTTAATTAATATGTCTCCTCCACTAATCTGTAAACACAATGGGGGGATGTGTCTTGTCTGTTTAGCTCACCATTGTATCCCAAGAGTTTCACATACAAATATTTACTAAATGAATGAATGAATCCTCCCACAACACAGGGAGATTACTTCCAGCATTGCGCTTAGCTCACTGTAAGAGCCTACCTACTTCACTGTCTCCAGCTCCTTGAGGGGAGGAATGATGCTTTGCCCATCATGATTTCCCAGTGTTTGGCACATCACCTGGCAATTAGGCATTCAAATAATATTTTTGAATAGATGAATAAATGAACAAGCACTCACTCATGTTCCCTTATACTTCATTTTTCTTTTTTTTTTTTTGACAGAGTCAGAGAGAGGGACAGACAGAAAGGGAAAGAGATGAGAAGCATCAATTCTTCGTTCGGCATCTTAGTTGTTCATTGATTACTTTCTCATATGTTCCCTGATGCTGTGGGGGGCTACAGAGCGAGTGACCCCCTGCTCAAGCCAGTGACTTTTGGGCTTCAAGCCAGTGACCATGGGTCATTTATATGATCCCATGCTCAAGCCAGTGACCTGCGCTCAAGCTGGTGAGCCCACACTCAAGCTGGTGACCATGGGGTTTTGAACCTGGGTCCCTCATGTCCCAGTCCTACTTCTATCCACTGCACCACTGCCTGGTCAGGCCCCTTATACTTCATTCTTAATATAGCAAAATGTCCTTGTAAAAATAAAATCATGTTTACTCTACTTCTTAGTCCCTTAGGGGTTTCCCATTTCTCTTAAAGGACAACCCAAACTCCATACTTCCTACCTACTTCTCTGACCTCTTCTAGTACTACTGTTTTCTCACTTACTACCTCTCAGCACTCTGGCCTTTCTTCTGTTCTTTGAACACGCCAGGCTGATTCCCACCCTGGGGCCTTTGCACACCTCCCCATCACTCTTATACAGTACTTAGCCCTATCTGAAAGCATATTGTTCATTTAATTGTTATTTAATGTTTTTCTCCCTCTCGAGAATGTAAATTTCATGAGGGCTGCCCAAAATGTATCTCCATGGTCTAATACAATGAATATCATGTAGGTGTTCCAAAATATTTGTTGACTGAGCAAATAAATTGAATGAATGAATGAATGAATATGATAATAGCCTCTGTGATGGAGAGGCTGGTCATGCCAGACTCACAGGCAGACAGAAGAGTGATTTATTGTGATTGAAGAAATTAAGAAGCTGCCCTGGCTGGATAGTTCGATTGGTTAGAGTGTTGTCCTGATTTACAAAGGTTGCAGATTCGATCCCTAGTCAGGGCACACGCAGGAACAGATTGATGTTTCTGTCTCTCTGTCTCTCCCTTTCTCTCTCTCTAAATTGATAAATTTAAAAAGAAAAAAAGAAATTAAGAAGGTAGACTGGTGACCTGATTGGTTGGCTCAGTGGTAGAGCATCGGCCAGGCGTGTGGAAGTCCCGGGTTCAATTCCCGGCCAGGGCACACAGGAGAAGCGCCCATCTGCTTCTCCACCCATCCCCCTCTCCTTCCTCTCTATCTCTCTCTTCCCCTCCTGCAGGCAAGTCTGCATTGGAGCAAAGTTGGCTTGGGCGCTGAGGATGACTCCATAGCCTCCGCCTCTGGTGCTAGAATGGCTCTAATTGCAGTGGAGCAATGCCCCAGAGGAACCAAGCATCAGCCCCTGGTGGACATGCTGGGTGGATCCCGGTCGGGTGCATGTGGGAGTGTGTCTGTCTGTCCCCCACCCCCTACTTCTCACTTTGGAAAAAGACAAAAAAATAAAAATAAAAAAGAAGGTAGACTGGTAAGAACTGATCGGGGTAGCCAAGACAGAATATAGGTTTGACAGATGTGACTGTGAGCTCATGGTGTCTAGGAATTACAGGGTCTACTCAGTCCTGACTCAAATCAAGCCAGCATCAAATTCACCCTGCATAAACCAAAAACAAAGGTGGGCCTGACCAGGCGGTGGCACAGTGGATAGAGTGTCGGACTGGGATGCAGAAGACCCAGGTTTGAGACCCCGAGCTCGCCAGCTTGAGCGCGTGCCCATCTGGCTTGAGCAAAAGCTCACCAGCTTGGACCCAAGGTCGCTGGCTCCAGCAAGGGGTTGCTCGGTCTGCTGGAGGCCTGCGGTCAAGGCACATGTGAGAAAGCAATCAATGAACAACTAAGGTGTTGCAACGGCAATGAAAAACTAATGATTGATGCTTCTCATCTCTCTTTGTTCCTGTCTGTCTGTCCCTATCTGTCCCTCTCTCTGACTCTCTCTCTGTCCCTGTAAAAAAAAACCAAAAAAACAAAGGTGGCCCAGCTTCCACTTCAAGTTCTCCTACATTCCGAATGCCCATCTGAGGACGTACAGGAGCATGGAAAGATTCCCAACAGTTGTATCTCTCTGCTGTGCTCCAACAGGTTTACTTTTTTCTCAAAGGTTTTTGGAATTTAGAAAAATTGTTATGCAACAGAAGCAATCAATGGAGACAAATGAGTCATTCACCAATACATAGGAGATCTACAGAGTATTAATTTTAATTCAGTTTATATTACAAAGTAACAATTATTATTTTTTAAGAATTCTTATTTTGATAGTGCTTTTCATACTCCTACAAAAATCTAAAAATGCCAGACAAAAGAAGAATTTTTAGAACGGTGACTACAAAGAATCAGGTTTCCATAATAAAGCCCAGATACTTTCAAGAGAAGAATAAAGCACAACCCCCTTCCTCCAGCCAATGCCCCATTTAAGATTTCTTTTCAGATATAATTTTGCTTTGTTGTCACAATCTAACTTTTTTCTTTTCAGGTTCTCTTTCCCTATTGTTATCAACAAAAATATGACTATAAAAGGGGCAGGAAATGTTTGTTTTTGTGTACATGTCTTGATTATATCAGAGAGGAAAGAATCATGAACAGCGACTGCTGATTGGTTTTAAGAGTTAAATGTTTATTTCATCTTCTACAGGGAATAAATAACATGAATAAACGGAACCTTACACATTTTTCCTAACTGTTAAAGGCCTACGTTTGATTTTTTTTATTTAAAATTTAACTCACTGGTTAAAGCCAACAGCACTCTCTATTATAAGACGCCTAGAAGGCAAATAAGTGAGTCCCCCCCGACCCCATTTGACTTCCTACCCCCAAAGCCCTCAACCAGCCCTACTTGACAAACTGCTTAAAGATGTGCAAAAAAGACAAAACGTATACAGTATAAACCAGATTTATTTATTTATTAATCCCCGCCCCTTTATTTGAGAGAGAGAGAAGTATTAACTCATTTTCCCACTTAGTTGTACACTCATTGGTTGCTTCTTGTATGTGCCCTGGCTGGGGATCAAACTGGCAACCGACCTTGGCACACCTGGAAGACACTGTATTTGCTGAGCCACCTGGCCAGGGCTAAACCAGGCATTTAATATTTTAAAATTGATTTGAGGGAGGCAGAGAATAATTAATTTGTTTCTATATGTGCCTTGACTGGGAACTGAACTGCCAACCTCTGTGCTTTAGGATGATGCTCTAGCTAACCAAACTATCTGGCCAGGGTTAAACCAGGCATTTAAAGTAGCTCAACCATGGTATAGTCTTGACATGGAAGCTATTTTGAATGTGGCTTTCAACAAAGATTTTTTAAAAAGCCGTTGACATTTCAGAGACTAAGCAGGGGTGGTTAAGAGCCTGGTTCTGGATTCTGGCAGATCTAGGTTCTGGAACAGCCACAAACTCCCTGTGTGACCCAAATTTTCTCATTTATAGGATGAGGAACGCAATAGTGACTACCTTAGAATTGTTAAGAGGGTTGGATAAAATATACAGCTCTTAGCACAGCATCTGACATGTTCAAAAGATGTAAGTATGAGCTATTATTACTTTTGGTCTTTGAGAGTTAAAATAATTAGTATTGCCCTGCCTGTTGGTACAATGGCTAGATTGTTGGCCTAGAGTGTTGAGGTCACCAGTTCAATCCTGGAGCTGCTGGCTCCATCCTGAGGGCGCTGTTTCAACTCCTGAAATTATTGGTTCATGTCCTGGTCAAGGGCACATATGAAAACCAATCAATGGCACAATTAAGTGGAATAACTGGTTGATGCCTCTCTTTCTCTCCTGCTCTCTCCTTTCCCCTCTCTCTCAAAAATAAATTACTATTATAGTATGAGCAAATGAATTAATAAATGAGTTTTAAGTATACTTTACTTTGTTTTCAGCTCAAGCTTAGACTAGGTATCAGCCCTGGCCTGGTAGCTCAGTTGGTTAGAGCATTGTCCCGAAATGCCAAGGTTGTACATTTGATCCCAGGTCAGGGTACATACAAGAATCAACCAATGAATGCATCATAAAGTGGAACAACGGGTCAATGTTTCTCTCTCACATCAATTTTAAAAATAAATAAAATAGACTAGGGCCTGACCAGGCGGTGGCGCAGTGGATAGAGCGTCGGACTGGGATGTGAAAGACCCAGGTTTGAAACCCCGAAGTCGCCGGCTTAAGCGTGGGCCCTTCTGGCTTGAGCAAAAGCTCACCAGCTTGGACCCAGGGTCGCTGGCTCCAGCAAGGGGTTGCTCGGTCTGCTGAAGGCCCGTGGTCAAGGCACATGTGAGAAAGCAATCAATGAACAACTATGGTGTCGCGATGGCAACAAAAAACTGATGATTGATGCTTCTCATCTCTCTCCGTTCCTGTCTGTCTGTCCCTATTTATCCCTCTCTCTAACTCTCTCTCTGTCCCTGTAAAAAAAAATATAGACTAGGTATCAGTGATTCTTGTCTCTGGCTGCACATTAGAATCACCCAGGGAGATTTTTAAAATGCTTAGTCCTGCATCATCCTGATAAGTAAAGGTTGCAGGACTTGCTTCTCCACCCATCCCCCTCTCCTTCCTCTCTATCTCTCTCTTCCCCTTCTGCAGCCAAGGCTCCACTGGAGCAAAGTTGGCTTGGGCGCTGAGGATGACTCCATAGCCTCCGCCTCTGGTGCTAGAATGGCTCTAATTGCAGTGGAGCAATGCCCCAGAGGGGCCAAGCATGGGCCCCTGGTGGGCATGTGGGTGGATCCCGGTCGGGTGCATGTGGGAGTGTGTCTGTCTGCCCCCCACCCCCCACTTTTCACTTCTGTCTTTGTCTCTGTTTCTGTCTCTCACTAAAAAAACGTCAATCAGCAAGACTTTATGGAGTACAGTGGTACCTTGAGATACGAATTTAATTTGTTCTGTAACCAGGCTCATAAGTCAGTCAACTCGTATATCAAACTGCCGATACTGGACCTGTGCACCAACACGCAAACTAGTGGCAGCTTCCCAAATCACAACTCATATCTCGGAATTTCACTCAGATCTCAAACAAAAATACAGACCAAATAGCAGCTCATATTAAAAAAAAAAAAAATTGTATGTTGGTCTGTTCGTATCTCAAGATACCATTGTATTCTAATGTCCAAATATCAATAAAGATGAACTATAATAGATCACTTTAGATAGTCTCTACATCACGAGGGCTTCATTATTATTTATATATATTGTGCTGTTAAATAGCGTTACAGTTTACAAAGCACTTTTCTAAATGACCTCATTTGAGGCACAATCCTCAGGCAGGTAGTACCAAAATGAGTGAAGATCCAAAAATTATGAAGATGAGAAGTGACTTTGCAGCTTTAGAATGAAAGATTGAAAAAAATCTTTACCCCTTCTTGTGGCCATGAAATGATTAGCACCCTTCCCCCTTAAGTCCCAAAGAAGAAATCAAAGAGAATCTTGACTAAGCCTTGGGAAAGCCAACAAAGGAGGTCAGGTGTGGACAAGTCAATAAAAACTAAAGGTAGAACCAACGTGTGGTATCACTTCATGGTCAAAGGCAGGGGTCCCCAAACTTTTTACACAGGAGGACAGTTCACTGTCCCTCAGACCGTTGGAGGGCCGGACTATAAAAAAACTATGAACAAATCCCTATGCACACTGCACATATCTTATTTTAAAGTAAAAGAACAAAATGGGAACAAATATAATATTTAAAGTAAGGAACAAGTAATTTAAATCAACAAACTGACCAGTATTTCAATGGGAACTATGGGTGCGGATGCATCCTGTGCTCCTCTCACTGACCACCAATGAAAAAGGTGCCCCTTCCAGAAGTACGGCAGGGGGCTGGATAAATGGCGTCAGGGGACCGCATGCGGGCCGTAGTTTGGGAACCCCTGAACTAGTAGTTGCGGCACTTTAGTTGTTTATTGATTGCTTCTCATATGTGCCTTGACTGGAGGGCTCCAGCTGAGCCAGTGACCTCTTGCTCAAGCCAGGGACCTTGGGCTTCAAGCCAGTGACCTTTGGCTCAAGCCAGCGATCATGGGATCATGTCTATGATCTCACTCTCAAGCCGGTGACCCTGAGCTCAAGCTGGTGAGACTGCGCTCAAGCGGCTGATTGCCTTTTTTTTTTTTTTTACAGAGATAGAGCGAGAGTCAGAGAAAAGGATAGATAGGGACAGACAGACAGGAACACACAGAGATGAGAAGCATCAATCATCAGTTTTTTGTTGTGGCACTTTAGTTTTTCATTGATTGCTTTCTTGTATGTACCTTGACCAGGGAGGGCGCTATAGCAGACCAAGTAACCCCTTGCTAAAGCCAGCAACCTTGGGTCCAAGCTGGTGAGCTTTTGCTTAAACCAGATGAGCCCGCACTCAAGCTGGCGACCTTGGGGTCTCCAACCTGGGTCCTCCGCATCCCAGTGAGACACTCTATCCACTGCGCCACCACCTGGTCAGGTTGATTGATTTTTTTTTAAATTTTAATTTTATTTTATTCATTTTAGAGAGGAGACACAGAGTGAGAGAGAAAGAGAGAGAGAGAGAGAGAGAGAAAGAAAGAAGGGGGGAGGAGCTGGAAGCATCAACTCCCATATGTGCCTTGACCAGACCAGTGCAGGGTTTTGAACTGGCGACCTCAGTGTTCCCAGGTCGACGCTTTATCTACTGCGCTACCACAGGTCAGGCTGATTGATTTTTTTTACTGTTTTTTTTTTTTCTTAACATTATTGGTGCAGCTTAACTCTCGTGATTATGTGTACTATGTTCAATAACCTTAAATAAGTTGAAACCTGAAGTTTAAACCCCAATGTCATCAGTTGATATTAGTAACCAAGTTCTTGGTTTCAATAACATTTAATTTTCCTCCTATATTTATGGCCATTTATTTTTTTTTAATTGATTTTTAGAGAGGGGAAGGGAGAGAGAGAAAAACATTGATTTGTTGTTCTACTTATTTATACATTCATTGGTTGATTCTTGTATGTGCCCTCACTGGGGATCGAATCCACAACCTTGGTGTCTCAGGACAATACTCTAACCAACTGAGCTGCTCAACCAGGGCTCTACAAATATTTTTAAAGTGTATTTTATATTCCAGGCACTATATTAGATTATAGAAGCAGAGAAGTGAAAAATTAAGACAAGATTCTTGGCTTCATGGAACTTCTATGCTAATGTAGGAGACAGAAAATAAATCAATAGATAAATAAGACAATTCTAGAAGGGGATGAATGCTATAAAGAATGCAGTAATGTAGTGGAGATTGACTGGGGTATAGATGAGTGTGGTCAGGGAAGGCCTCTCTGACAAGGCGATATCAAAATCGGCCTTCAAGAATGAGAAGTAGGGCCCTGGCTGGTGGCTCAGTAGATAGAGCCTTGGCCTGGCATATAGACGTCCTGAGTTTGATACCCAGTTAAGGGTTCACAGGAGAAATGACTATCTGTTTCTTTCCCTTTCCTTTTCTCTCTCTCCGCCTCCTGCAGCCATTGGCTCATTTGATTTGAGCATGCCCCAGGTGCTGAGGATATTCTGATTGGTGTGAGCGTACCAGCCTCAGTCACTACAAATAGCTCAGTACTCGAGCATCGGCCCCAGATGGGTTTGCTGGGGGCATCCCGGTTGGGACAGATGCAGGAATCAGCCTCATTATCTCCCCTCCTTTCACCAAAACAAAACAAAACAAAACAAAACCAAAACCAAAAACAAACAAACAAATTGCCTGACCAGGCAGTGGCGCAGTGGATAGAGCATCGGACTGGGATGCGGAAGACCCAGGTTCGAATCCCAGAGCTCGCTAGCTTGAGCGTGGGCCCATCTGGCTTGAGCAAAAGCTCGCCAGCTTGGACTCAAGGTCGCTGGCTCCAGCAAGGGGTTGCTTGGTCTGCTGAAGGCCCGCGGTCAAGGCACATGTGAGAAAGCAGTCAATGAACAACTAACGTGTCGCAACGGCAATGAAAAACTAATGATTGATGCTTCTCATCTCTCTTTGTTCCTGTCTGTCTGTCCCTATCTATCCCTCTCTCTCTCTTTCTGTCCCTGTAAAAACAAACAAACAAAAAAATCAGAGAGAGAGAGAAAGAAAGAGGGAGACAAGTGGTGGGGAGAGATAAACAGGCAGAGCGCAGAGGATTTTTAGGGCAGTGAAAATACTTTGTATACTGTAATGATGAATATATGTTATTACATATTTCTCCAAATTCATAGAATATACTGAATCTTTTTTTTTTTGATAGAGAAGAGTCAGAGAGAGGGACATATAGGGACAGACAGACAGAAAGGGAGAGAGATAAAAAGCATCAATTTTTGGTTGTGGCACCTTAGTTGTTCATTGATTGCTTTCTCATATGTGCCTTGACTGGGGGGCTACAGTAGAGTGAGTGACCCCTTGCTCAAGCCGGCGACCTTTGGGCTCAAGTCAGCAACCATTGGGTCATGTCTATGATCCCATGCTCAAGCCAGCAATCTCGCACTCAAGCTGGTGAGCCAGCACTCAAGCCGATGAACCCGTGATTAAGCCGGCGACCTCAAGGTTTTGAATCTGGGTCCTCCATATCCCAATCCAACACTCTATCCATTGCACCACCACTTGGTCAGGCACAACAGTGAATCTTAATGTAAATGATGGACTTTGGATGATTATGATGTGTTGATATACGTTCATCAGCTTTAACAAATGTACTACTCTGGTGGTGGATACTGATAATTAGGGAGGCTATGCAAGTGTGGGGACAAGAAGCATATGGGAAATCTCTGTATCGTCATCTCAATTTTGCTGCATACCACCTGACCAGGTGGTGGTGCAGTGGATAGAGCGTTGGACTGGGATGTGGAGGACCCAGGTTCGAAACCCCGAGGTCAAGCGCAGGATCATCTGGTTTGAGCAAGGCTCACCAGCTTGAGCCTAAGGTAGCTGGCTTGAGCAAGGGGGTCACTTGGTCTGCTGTAGCCCCTTCGTCAAGGCACATATGAAAAAAGCAATCAATGAATAACTAAGGTGCTGCGATGAAGAATTGATGCTTCTCATCTCTCTCCCTTCCTCTCTATCTCTCTCTTTGACAAAAAAAAAAAGAAAAGAATTGCTGCATACCTAAAACTGCTCTAAAAAATAAAAGTCTTTAAAAATGGCTTATAGGTTGGAAAAAAACAAATATAAGTGATCTCAGATCCAATACAGAGGTCCTCAGATTATGATACAGTTCTGTTTCTACGACGGTGACGTAACACGAATTTTGGTCTAAGTCAAAACACACCCTAGCCTGAGTCACTTACCTATCCTAACACAGTTGTAAAATCATAATCTAGAACATAAAAACACGTCTAAGCCACAGAAAAAGGAAAAGGACAGAAATATAC
Source organism: Rhynchonycteris naso (assembly GCA_037038555.1). NCBI lineage: Eukaryota > Metazoa > Chordata > Mammalia > Chiroptera > Emballonuridae > Rhynchonycteris > Rhynchonycteris naso. The sequence continues at coordinate 100,300,421 of CM073003.1, forward strand.
TGTTGTGTACACTACCGTACTGTATATTCTTCTGCCACGCACAACCAAACTACTATAGTTCGCCCACGTGGTCTCTAAGTATGACACTAAGGGCAGAAGCTGAAACACTCATGTCTTAATTTTTTAAAGTTTTTATTGAAGTGAGTGTATTAAACTCAAGATGTCATATGTCAAGATTGTTGTAACCTAATGACACCCTGTATATAAGTAGACAGTAAACAAAATATTTAGTTTAAAAGAGAGAGAGAATAAGAAAAAGCCAACCTGAAGAGTTAGGGCAAAGAGATTTCCCAGTAGTGGGTGCAGTAAATACCAAGACTCTGATGTAGGAAAGATATGGTGCATTTTAGGAAAGGAAAGGAGGGCTCTGGGTTGCAGAGGGAAACTCAATCTCCTGTTCTGGCTGCTCCTCCTCTTTCATGTTGGTCCTGAGCTCCCACTTCTTCTCATCATATACTCTCCAGGTGCAGATGACTACCACAATTCCAGCTCCACTTGGGGCCTTTCCTGAATTCAGGTTTGGTTATACCCGTTTGCAGGATAGCTCCTCTTAGATGTTTGGAAGGCACTAAAACTAAACATGACCAAAAATAGTCCTTGGTCTGCATTGTTTCCCCCCCACACACCCCTACATGCTTTACTTCCAAGGCTTCAACTGGGTAAATGGCACCACTATTTCCTCAGCTGATCAAGTCTGAAACCTTTATGTCTAATCCACTGGCAAGACCTTTGCATAGTTCCCAAATCTACCCATTTCTTTCCATCACACTACACTTAACGTATTATATACTATCCTATATACAGTAAGCTGAAAAGTCCTTCCATCCTCCTCTCTGCATTTAACCACTGGAACACTTTGCTGGGTGTCCTTACAGACTTGTAACTGTTTATTCATTCAGTTGAGTACCTGTTACTGGCAGGCATATCTGCTTTAATGACACTACATTCCACTGGGGAAAATAGGCAATAAGTAAATAAATAAGCATATAATGTGTTAGGTGGTGACAAGTGCTATGAAGTACAGTAGGGTAAAGAAATAAAATAAAAAAGGGAGGGAAGAGAAGTGGGTGCTAGTGTAATTTTACAAAAGGAGGCTAGGAAAAGCCTTTAGGATGAGGTGATCTTTGAGCAGAGGTCTGAAAGCAGCTGTGGGGTGAGTGAGCTAAGGCTGTTCTGGGGAAAGAGCATTCCAAGCAAAGGGAACTAGAGATGGAAAGGCCCTGAGGCAGGAAAGGGCTTGTGTCTCACGGGAATATCTAGGACCCTAGTGTGGGCTGGAGTGCAACGATGGAGGGAAAAGCCAAGGAAGGTGTGAGGTTGCTGGAAAGATCGTGCCAGTTTTATTCAGAGTGAGATGGGAAGAACTGGAGGGTTTTGAACAGATGATGTGTGTTAAATGGCTCAGCTGCTATGAGAAGAAAGCATTAAAACAAATATGTATTCATTGTTTAAACATAAAAGGGATATTATGTGTGTTGCTTTACAATCTGCTTTTTTCCAAAATGAATTTTTAAAAAACAAAATATGATCATGTTATCTCTTTGTTTAAAATTCTTTGTGGTTCCCTATTCCCTCACAATAAAGTCTAAAGCCTTACAAAGCCCTGTCTAGTCTGGCCTCTGCCTACCTCACCAGCTCCCAAATCACAGAACTTCTTTTCCCAGAATGGAACTCAGGGCCTTCAAATGTGCTACAATCCAACGCTTTCCTTCCCTCCCTATCCACCTTGTCAATGTCTTTTCTAGATCTTGCTTACTCATTCTTTCATTTACTTAACTGATATTTATCGAGAGACCTGCTATGTGCTAGGCACTATTTAGGCACCAGAGACATAGCATTGAAGAAAACAGACAAAAATTCTAGCTCTAGTGGGAGGAAGACAAGAGAAAGCAATTAGTTAAAAATATGAATATATACATATATATTCACATATATGACTATAAATATATATATATGACTTTATATGTCAGATGGTATTACGCCCTAAGGAGAAAAATAAAGCAAGTAAGGAGGGATGGGATGTGGGGGAATAGGTTACAATTTTAGATAGGGTGGCCAAGAGGAAGCCTCACTGAGAAAGTGACAGATGAGCAAAGATTTGGGGGAGGTGAGAGAGTGAGTCAGGCAGCTATTTGGAGGAGAGCATTCCAGGCCCAAAGCAGAGGCCCTCAGGTAAGAGCCTGCCTGATGTGTTCCAAGAAGGGTAAAGAGGCCAATGTGTCAGAGAAGTGTATGTGTGTGTGTGTGGGGCAGGTGAACTCTGGAGGCCCATAGAAAGACCTCGCCTTTTATTGACTGAAACAGGAGCCATTGGAGGGTTTTGGGCAGAGTAACAGTGACACGTTCTAATTTACATTTTAATAGGATCACTCCAACCACTGAATTGAGATTAGACCGAGGGAAGCAAGGGCTGAAGTAGGAAGACCAGTTAGGAGGCTCTGTGAAGTTCAAGCGAAGTGACCAGTGATGGCTTGACTTAGGATGGTAACAGCAGAGATGGTAAAAAGTTGGTGGATACTGAATCTATTCTGAAGGTAGAGGCACAGCATGTCCTGAGTCATTAGTCATGAAATGTGTGAGAGAAAGGAAATAGCGAAGGATGACTCTAAAATTTCTGGCATCAACAAGTAGAAGAATGGAGTTGCCATTGAATAAATGAAGGGAACTGTGGGATTAGCATGTTTGAGCAGAGATATCAGGAAATCAGCTTTGGACATATAGACATATAAAGTGTAAAAAAGATGCCTACTGAATATCTAAGTGGAAGCATCAAGTCAGGAGCTGGACAGGGAAGTTCAGAATTCAGGGAAAAGGGTCATGTTGAGATATAAACCTGGAGTTGTCAGCATATTTCAAACCAAAACACTGGATTGATCACCAATGGGTTGATGGTAGACAGAAAAAGAGGTTCAAGGATGGGCACTCTAACAGTAGTTTTTAGACTTTTGATCTCAAGATCCTTTTATATTATTAAAAATTTTAGAGGATCTCAAAGAGCTTTTGTTTATATGAGTATCTATCAATGTTTATTACAATATTATTACATATTATGAATAATATAAAAAAATAATGTTTTCTAAATTAAAGAAAATTAAGGGGTAAGTGGCATAGTTTTGCATTTTTGTGCATCTCTAATGTCTCGCTTAATATAAGGTAGTTGGATTCTCGCATTTGCTTTTGCATTCTGTGATAATGGATCATATATACATCATGTAGCCTGTAGAACACTCTACTGTATACCAGGAGAGATTTGGAATGAAAAAGGCAACTTATATTTATTAAGAAAATAGTTTTTACCTTACTAACATACTGTGTTTTGAGAACTGATGCTCTAACAGTGAGAGGTTGGGAGGATTAAGAAAGAATCATCAAAGGAGCTAAAATGTTATAGCCAGGTAGGTTGGAGGATGATCAGAAAAGCCTTGTGCCTTGGAGGCCCAGTGAAGACAGTGTTTCAAGGAAGAGAGTGATCAGCCTGACCAGGCAGTGGCACAGTGGATAGAGAGTCAACCTAAGACACTGAGGACCCAGGTTCGAAACCCCGAGGTCACCATTTTGAGCGTGGGGTCATCTGGCTTGAGTATGGAATCATAGATATGATCCTATGGTTGATGACTTGAGCCCAGAGGTTGCTGGCTTGAGCAAGGGGTCACTGGCTCGGCTGGAGCCCCCAGTCAAGGCACATATGAGAAGCAATCAATGAACAACTAAAGTGCCACAACAAAGAATTGATGCTTCTGTTTATTTATTTATTTATTTATTTAATTTATTTTTTACAGAGACAGAGCGAGAGTCAGAGAGAGGGACACATGGATAGACAGGGACAGACAGACAGGAACGCAGAGAGATGAGAAGCATCAATCATTCGTTTTTCGTTGCGACACCTTAGTTGTTCATTTATTGCTTTCTCATATGTGCCTTGACCTTGGGGCTACAGCAGACCAAGTAAGCCCTTGCTCAAGCCAGATGAGCCTGCGCTCAAGCTGGCAACCTCGGGGTCTTGAACCTGGGTCCTCCGCATCCCAATCTGACACTCTATCCACTGCGCCCCGCCTGGTCAGGCAAATTGATACTTCTTATCATCTCTCTCCCTTCCTGTCTGTCCCTCTCTCTCTCTCTCTCACTAAATAAAAATAAAATAATAAAAGAAAGAAAAGTGATCAAATGATGTCAACCGTGGACAGAGACTGACCACTAGATTGGGCATCATGGAGGTCATCAGGGACGTTTATAAAAGCAGTTTTGGTAGAGAGATGAGTGCTAACATCTGACTAGAGTGGGTCAGAGCATAAAGGTCCCTTCCTCAGGTCACTGAACCTCAGAGTAGGTTAATTTCCTCCTAAATCTCTTCCTTATCTTCACCTTGACCTTCTTTTTCAGTATTTGTTCAATACCTATCTCCTGTCTCTTCCATGTTGTATGAGAACAGGGATCAAGTCAGTTTTACTCACTCGCTAGCGCAGTGACATGAATACTCAAGCCTTTCTTTTTTTATTAAGAGACAGAGAGATAGGAAGGAAGATAAGAAGCATCAACTTTTTAAGTCAACTCAGTTGTTCATTGATTGCTTTCTCATATGTGCCTTGACTGAAGGCAGGGATACTCTAGCCTAGCCAGCAACCTTGGACTCAAGCCAGTGACTTTGGGGTCATGTCTATGATTCCATGTTCAAGCAGGTGACCTTGGGGTTTGGAACCTAGGTGCTCAGCGTCCCAGGCCAACACTCTATTCACTGCACCACCACCTGGCCAGGCACTCAAGTCGTTCTTAGTAAACTTTTCAAGTTTTCTCAAAGGTTGAGAGCTGACTCCCCTTAGCTGATGGGGTACATTGCAAGTCTCATCATATTCTTTCTGTTCCCCAAGTAAACCTTGCACTTTAATTTTTAGGGCCTTCGTTCATTTGGGTTGCTATAACAAAAATACCACAGACTGGGTAGTTTATAAACAGAAATTTATTTCTAACAGTTCTGAAGGTTGGAAATTCCAAGTCCAGCATGGTCATGTTTTGGTGAGAACTTTCATTCTTGTTCATAGAGCCTTCTTGGTGTGTCCTCACATGGCAGAAAGGGCAGGGGATCTCTCTGGGGCCTTTTGTGTTTTTTATTTTTAGTGAGAGAACTGAACCTTTATTACCTAATCAACCCCTATCTTCTAATATCTTCACCTTTGCTAGTAGATTTTCAACATAAAAATTTTGGAGAGAACCAAACATTCAATCTCTATAGCAGGGTCCTGTGCTTGATTTAATACTCTGCTGTTGGTGTCTTGAAATTGTTAATAATTTTTGAACAAGGGACCTCACAGATTGAGTAACTGGTCCTGAGTGAAATGATGGATATGCCAAGTTATGAAGCATAATCCTTTAAGTCAATTTTTTGTTAGTTTAAGTAAATATTTACTGATTGACTACTATATTTTTAGGTAGCCAGGTGTAGTGGGGAGAAGCCATGGCCATTCCAGGCAGGGAGGCCCAAGAAGCAAAGATTCTTGTTTTTTTACAGGGAAGAGAGAGAGTCAGAGAGAGGGATAGATAGGGACAGACAGGAACAGAGAGAGATGAGAAGCATCAATCATCAGTTTTTTGTTGTGATACCTTAGTTGTTCATTGATTGCTTTCTCATATGTGCCTTGACCGTGGGCCTTCAGCAGACCGAGCAACCCCTTGCTCGAGGCAGAGACCTTGGGTGCAAGCTGGTATGCTTTTGCTCAAGCCAGATAGGCCCGTGCTCAAGCTGGTGAGCTTGGGGTCTTGAACCTTGGTCCTCTGCGTCCCAGTCTGAAGCTCTATCCACTGCGCCACCGCCTGATCAGGCGAAGCAAAGATTCTGAACCAGAAACAGAATAGGTTAGAGCTGGAGAAGAATAATACCCTTGTTAAGGTTTGAGCACATTCACCCACAGATGTTAATTGAGCACTGCTTAGGGGATGAGCATTGTGCTGAGTGTTGTAGGGGACACACTCCTGTCTTGCTGAGTTTGCATTTCCTGGGGCAGAGTGAGGTGTGAATAGTAAAGGGTGAACATGTTGAAGGCAGGTCTTCCTAGCACCCTGCTCAGTACTCAGCACTAAGTCTGCGATGGATATTGTCTTGCATTATTTTGGATTTATAGTCTAATACTGAAATCAACCTTGTTCATCATTCTGTGATGGAGGAAAAATATTATTGGGGCTGATTGAAATAGATTTTGTATTTTATTATTATCTTTTTTTTTTTTAGCACTTACCAGGAAGGCAAGGAAGATAAGAGTGGGGATAAAAGTCCCTAAATGGCCGGAAAACTAGGGACAGAAACCAAGTCCTTTTAGTTTCCTCATCTGTCAAGTGAGGGGGTGATTTCTAGAAGGGCTTCCACCTTATATTACAGTCTGGTTCTAGTGCTACACTGTTTCAAACTGTGAGGTCTCTGTTTCTCTCGTAAAACTGAGGTGAGCCTAGAGTACCTTTCTGGAAACCTGTAACTCGGTAACACCTGTAGCACTCCTCAGAGTGGTGTGCCCAGGTCCTTGCGGCACCACCAGCAAGGGATGAGCCCCGCACCTAAGGGCCGCGCCCTGAGACTCACCTGTGCGCTTTGCTGTGACTCACCTACCCTCCCTCCCACTCCGGCTGTTCCAGGAATCACCGCTCCTCCTTCCTCTCGGGGGTCATTTCTGGCTCGAGAGCCACTAGGGGCCTGGGATGAGGTAACTATGGGGTGAAGGGCGGCAAGGATGGGGTGCAAGAGGTCCTTCTGACGGTTCCGTCCCGTTGTCGCCCAGCTCTTTTGGGTAGGGGTTCGCCCCCAGAGCAAGGGCCGCGGCTCTGGGGAAAGCAGGGCAGCGGCGGGAGGCTCCAGGAAGAGCGCGCCGGAGGGAGGTGCAGGGAAGGGCGGGCGGTGCCCAGGCCGCGGGGCGGGGGCCACGGGCTGGGGGCGGGCCGGGGGCGGGGGCGTGGGGCGGCCCATTTCCTCCTAGGAGCCAGACCCGAGGAAGACAAAGCGGTGTCCGTCGGCTTCGGGCCTCGGGAATCTTCCTGCGCTCGCCCCTTTCGCCGCAGGTAACTCTCTTTGCGCGGGCGTGGGCTGCCGGGTCGGGCCGAGGGGCTCCACGGGTAGGCAGGCAGGCAGGCGGGCGGGCGGGGCGCCGTCTCTCCGCAACCCCGCGGGCATCGGGCTCCGGGAGGGCGCGGTTGTGGCGGCCGGTCCGCTGCCCTGCGGGGCCCCGGGCCTGGGCCCTGGCCGGCCTGGTGGGGCCGGCGTTTTCTGTAGCTCGCAAAGTTGAGGGGCCATGGCGGCGGCGGCCCAGCGAGCCTCAGGCCCCGCTCGGCCGCCGCGCTTCCTCTCGGGAAAGTTTCTCCCGGTTTCTAAACTTTGTTCAAGCGGCCGCGGTGCGCGCGCCGGCCCGCGCTGGGGCCCGGGCAGCCTCCGGGTGGTGAGGAGTCTGCGCGTTGTTCTCGGTGCGGAAACGTTCGGGAACCGAGTTTTCCAGGGAAGTGATCGCGGTTTGTGGTTTCGGTGGTATCACTCCCTTGCCCGCCATCGAAACTTCTCCGTCTGCGGGGCAGGACGTCGCCTAGCCCGCACTCACGGCGCCGGCGAATGCGAAAGTTTGTGCGCTCGCTTTCTCTTGACTTTAGGCGTGAGGAGGTGCGCCACGCCCGTGTGGACTTTTGGCGTGTACCAACTTAACCTTTGTTGTGAAATTACTCAGGCTTCTTGTGCTGGTTACCTGGAGGCTCCCAACTCTTGCGAGTGGCGTTAGACTCTTGTTGGCTTTTAAAGGAAAGCGCGCGTGTGTGAAGCACTTACTTGTTGGAAAACATGTTGACTGAATGCCTAACCTTGACTTGGCAGGAATGGCTTCCCAGTAATGCGGGCGGCAGTTGGCTCAAATCCAGGATTGACACCCTCTTTTGTCCGCTTGCGTCTTTGTAACATTTTTGTTTGTGTTTGTTTTGTACAGAATTTACAATAATTTAGAAAAGAATATGTTGTTTCCAACTAAATTAAGGATATTTCATATTTACGTTGAAGGAAATGATTACGTCATTGTGTTGCAACAGGATAGGCATTTCGACGAGCGGGATATTTTGTTGAGCAGTGATTTTTAAAAGATTATACAGGTGTATGTTACTTTAAGAAATTGAGAAAACAAATTTGTAAATCAAATTAGTTAGGATGTGTTATTTTATTTTACAAGAGGAAGGAGTGGAGAAATTATCTATGACCTCTGCCCACTTATTTACCCTTCTTGACTTTTATTAAGTTAAAAAATAATTTTTTGGGCCCTTTTGTAAGGTCCCACAGATGGTTAAGATATGGTTTATGCCCCATGAGCTCATAGTGTTATAGGGAAGGCACCCACCCAGGTGTAGTATAAGGCAGGTAGATTGCATTGAGTGCCTTAAATAGTGCTGATGAGAAACTTTTGTGGGGGTTAAATCTTATAATACTAATGATAAGAGAAATTTCTAGAGGCATGGTGTGGAGGCTAGTTTTATTTGGGTAAGGCCAGAAGGGCCACCATAACGGGGTGACATTTGAACTGGATGAAAAGGGAGTAGGGTTTTGTCAAGGGAGGAAGCATAAAAGTGCATGGGAGTTTCTTTAATTTTTTTTTTTTTTATTATTACAGAGAGAGGGATAGATAGAGACAGACAGGAATGGAGAGAGGTGAGAAGCATCAATTATCAGTTTTTCGTTGCCGTTGCAACACCTTAGTTGTTCATTGATTGCCTTCTCACATGTGCCTTGACCATGGGCCCTCAGCAGGCTGAGCAACCCCTTGCTGGAGCCAGCGACCTTGGGTCCAAGCTGACGAGCTTTTGCTCAAGCCAGATGGGCCGTGCTCAGGTTGGCGAGCTTGGGGTCTCGAACCTGGGTCTTCCGCATCCCAGTCCGATGCTCTATCCGCTGCGCCACCGCCTGGTCAGGCAGCATGGGAGTTTCTGAAATTGTGATGTAACTGTCTCCTGTGACTCTTGCTTCTCATTATCTCCCCTACCCTCATCCTCTCTTAGCCAAGATTCTATCCAGTATATGTATCTCAGTCCTTCACACCACTGATGTGGAATTACCCTCACTCCCATCAGTAACATCTCATTCCATACATTGACTTAGAGATCAGGGTGCCTTCTACGTCCAAGTTGAGGATCACTTCTCTGCACAGTCTCCCTGTCATCAAACTTATGTGCTAAAGTCCAAGATTTTATTTTAAGTGCAGGTCTTTTCAGACCCCTTGTTACCTGTGCGCCAGAGAGCTAATTGTGTGTTCCAGGGGCTTTTCATACTCAACATGCCCAAAATGAGATTGGAGACCTAAATCAGAGGTGGTGATCAGCATTAACTGCCAGGACCCTAGAATTTGAGAAACAAGAGTATGAGACTGACAGATCTGGTTGTTGTTGTTGGTGGTAGTATGTGTGTGACTAGACAGAGGGAACAGGGTCCTCTGCTGTGTAAAAGTCCTTAGACAGGAGGAACTCCATGTGCTTAGAGAACTAATAAGACCTGTGTAGCTTGAATACTTTTGGAGTGGGGAGAGGCTTCACATGAGATTGTCAGGAAATGCTAGGTCACATGTTTTGGATTTTGTTCTAAGAGCTCTAAGAAGCCATTGTAGGAGTTTCAGGATCTGATTTCCTTTTTAAGAAGATCACTTTGTTAGTGCTTGAGGGCTTGTGTTTGTGTACAAGTAGGGAGTTGAGTTAGGAAGATGGAGTGAATTTGTTGGGGATGAAAGAGCTGTAATTTGGAGAAATGAGATTGGGTTTAAATATGGATTGGATAGGTTTGTCTGTAACCTCAGTGATGCTCCCAGCAGGAATACAGCCCCTCTCCCATTTATATTCCATCACTTTCCCCTCCCCTCCCCTCTCCTCTCCTCCCCTCCCCTCCCCACCCCTCCCCTCCCCTCCCCTCCCCTGCCGGTCTCTTCTTTTTCCCTCAAGTGAGAGGTGGGGAGATGGTGTGATAAACTTCCACATGCACCCCGATAACCCCCAACTAGAGCAGATGCTGGAATCAATTGAGCTATCCTCAGTGCCCAGGGCTCAGGCTTGAACCAGCTGAGCCATTGGCTGCAGAAGGGGAAGAGGGAGAAAAAGGGAAAAAGGAGAGGGAGAGGAGCAGATGGTCACTTCTCATGTGTGCCCTGATTGGGAATTGAACCCAGGACCTCCATACACCGGGCTCATGTGCTATCCACTGAGCCACCTGGCCATGGCTTCATTGCTGTCACGCTAAGCTATTAGTCATATCTCAAGACTCAGATTAGCACCTGACTTTCTGGTAGCAAACCTCTTCTTACTGGATGGTGTATTCAATTGTACTATACTATTATTGATGTCCCTGTTTGCTTTTCCTGGTACAAAGTGAAACTGCGAGTTTCTTGAAGATAGGGATGGATAGTCTTAGCATTTGACATGGTACTTGGTGTGGAGGGCAAATTATAGTAGATGCTTTGTCAAGTGGAAGAGGAAAGGGTCTTTTCTGTTTGGAGTCTAGCTTGTTGGTGGAACTGTTATATGAGGAAACAGTCAACTTATATAGGACCTTAGATACCAAATCCATTTTATTCTTCCATCCTTTCCTTAAAAAAACATATTTTTAAAATTATTATTTTGTGACAGAGAGACAGAGGGACAGAAAGGAAGGGAGAGAGATGAGAAGCATCAAGTCTTTGTTGCATCACCTTAGTTGTTCATTGATTGCTTTCTCATATGTGCCTTGACTAGGGGGCTACAGCTTAGTGAGTGACCCCTTGCTCAAGCCACCCACCTTGGGCTCAAGCCAGCGACCTGGGGCTTCAAGCCAGCGACCTTTAGGCTCACACTAGCAACCATAGGGTCATTTCTATGACCCCACACTCAAGCCAGCGACCTCGCACTCAAGTTGGTGACCTCGGGATTTTGAACCTGAGTCCTCTATATCCCAGTCTGTTGCTCTATCCACTGCGCCACTGCCTGATCAGGCTAAATTAATTTTTAATTGATTTTAGAGGGAGAGGAAGGAGAGAAAGAAAAGAGAGAAACTGAGTTATTGTTGTTCCACTTATTTATGCATTCATTTGTTGTTTTTTTTTAATTAATTATTTATTTATTTATTTTAGAGAGGAGACACGGAGTGAGAGAGAGAGAGAGAGTGAGAGAGAGAGAAAAGGGGGAGGAGCTGGAAGCATCAACTCCCATATGTGCCTTGACCAGACCAGTGCAGGGTTTTGAACTGACGATCTCAGTGTTCCCAGGTCGACGCTTTACCCACTGCGCCACCACAGGTCAGGCGCATTTGTTGTTTCTTGTATGTGCTCTGACCAGGGATCACATTCACAGTGGGATGACTCTCTAACCAGGTGATTATGCAAATGATATGCAAAACCAACTTTTTATTTCGTTGATGAAAATGCACTATACAAAAGGCTGAAAGTACTGGAGTAGCTGCATGTTCCCTGATCTTGAAAGTGCGCATCCTGCAATTTCCCAGCCCTTGCAATGCCCCTGCAACACGATTTGCCCGAATGCAAAGTCTGGAGAGCCATAGGATGTCTTGACGCTGGTCAAATACAGACAACAGTGGCAACAGCACCTGGAACATCCCACAGCGTGGAATCACTTTCAGGAGACTGGCACAGTATGAAGAAGACAAGGGCAGTGTTGCCCATCTGCCATAGAGAAAGAGATGACCGCTGCTTGACCTTATTGGCAAAGAGGAACAGGCACAGCAATGCAACAGAGCTGCGGGGACTGTTTCTTGATACCACTAGACAACCAATATGCACCCAGACCATACGAAATCAGCTTCATCATGTTGGACTGCATGCCCAGCGACCAGTGATGTGCATTCCATTGTCTGCTGAACACCGTAGAAGGTCGGCTGATGAACATCGTCATTGGACCCGTGATGAGTGGTCAACTATCCTCTTCTCTGATGAGTCACGGTTCCGTCTGCAGCCTGACAATCATCATGTCCTGATTTAACTTGAAGGAGGAACACTGGAGAATACATGTTTCATGCGAGAAAAGGACTCCTTCGGTGGTGGTACAATCATGGTGTGGGCTGGCATCAGCATTGGTGGTTGTACTGACCACCATACCATCAGAAACAGATTGCTGACTGCAGTCAGATATCGAGATGAGCTTCTGCACCCTATAGTGGTACCCTATGCTTGAGCAGTTGGAAACAACTTTCTTTTCATGGACGATAATGCAAGGCCCCACCGTGCGCATCTCGTCAACAACATGCTTCAGGAGGCAGGAATCGAACACATGGACTGGCCTTCACGTTCTCCAGACCTGAATTCTATTGAACATGCTTGGGATGCACTGGGAAGACGTCTGGCAAACTGTTCAATGCCTCCAGCAACTTCTTGAGCTAGAAGTTGCCCTGGAGCAAGAGCGGCAGAGGATCCCACAAGAACAGCTGGAAAATCTGATCCTGTCCATGTCCCATCGCTGACAGTGTGTTTTGGCAGTTTTGGGCGACCATATGCTGTACTGAACTGTCAACGTGTGGCACTCTCATCCAGTTCAACATGCTTCTGTTCAACCCCACCAGTATGTCACTACGCAATCATGATAATTGAGTTTGCATCTCATTTGCATAATCAAAGAACTTTCTTTGACTTGTCATTTGCTTCTCTGATGCTTAATAAAAAAAAGTCAAATGCTTCTTTTTAATTCATATTCATTTTGAAATATCCCCTAATTTTTGTGAGCAGTGCACAAGGCCAGGGCTCATTCTTCTTACTTTCTACTTAGATCTAATCAGAAGTGAAATCTTCTCTATCTGCTCTGTATCTTACATTAATTCCTTTTTTTCCTATTCTATACTTTTACTCTAGATTATTCTCTTGTCTTTGAATTATAAAACTATTATCTGGATATATTGTTCTGTTTGTATTGTTGCCTTTTTATATTTTTTTCTTTGCTTGGAGCACTCTTTTCTTCTCTCATCCAACAACCTTATTCTTTAAAATCTACCTTAGACATCACTGCCTCTGGGTTTTTTCTTGGATTTTCAATGCTTCTTGGGTACCTTGTACAAATTCTGTGGTTGCATCTTTATTTTTCTTTAACGAGAGAGAGGAACAGATGGGACAGACAGGCAGGCAGGAAGGAAGAGAGATGAGAAGCATCAGTTCTTCATTGCGGCACCTTAGTTTTTCATTGATTGCTTTCTCATATGTGCCTTGATGGGGGTGGGGGCTACAGCAGAGTGAGTGACTCCTTGCTCAAGCCAGTGTGACCTTTAGGCTCAAGCCAGCGACCATGGGGTTATATCTATGATCCCACGCTCAAGCCAGTGACCCTCTGCTCAAGCTGGTGAGCCTGTGCTCAAGCCAGTGACCTCGGTTTCAAACCTGGGTCCTCTGTGTCCCAGTCTGACTCTCTTATCCACTGTGCCACCCCCTGGTCAAGCCAACACTTATTTTATTTTTTGAAATAATGATCTTAATGGATGTGAGGTGGTAGTTCATTGTGGTTTTGATTTACCTTTCTCTAATGATTAGTGATGTTGAGCATCATATTTTTCTTTTTAACTAAAAAGTTTCTTTTTTCAAAAATGTTTTATTTTTTAGTGAGAGGTAGGGAGGCAGAGACAGGCTCCCACATGTGCCCCACCAGGATCCACCTGGCAAGTCCACTAGGGGGCAATGATGTGCCCATCTGGGGCCAAGTTTTCTTTTTAATTGATTAATTTTACAGGAACAGAGGGAGAGAGAGAAGTATTTATTTTTTTTAGAGAGTCAGGAAAGGAGAGATAGGAGAAGCATTAACTCATAGTTGTGCCACTTTAGTTGCTCATTGATTTCTTTCTCATATGTACCTTGATTGGGGGGCTCTAGCCAAGCCAGTGACACCTTGCTCAAGCCAGCGACTTTGAGCCTCAAACCAGCGACCATGGGTCATGTCTGTGAGCCATGCTCAATCTTGGAGATTCAAACCTGGGTCTTCAGTGGCCCAGGCCAACAATCTCTCCATTGTGCCACTGCCTGGTCAGGCAGCATTTATTTGTTGTTCCATTTAGATAGGTGTTCATTGGTCACATCTCATTTGTGCCCTGATCAGAGATCGAACCCACAACCTCTATGTTTTGGGACAATGTTTTAACTGCCTGAGCCAACCGGCCCAGGGCAAACATCTTTTAATTTGATTGGTCATTTGTATATTTTATTTAAGAAATCTCTATTTTAAAGTCCTTTCCCTAATTTATTTTGTTTTATTTTTTAGAGAGCGCAAGGGAGACGCAGGAAGGGAGAGAGAGTGATTCCACTCTCAAGCAGGAGACCTTGGGGTTTCGTACCTGGGATCTATCTCAGTTTTCCAGATCGATGTTCTATCTATTGTGCCACCACTGGTTAGGCTCCTTTACCTGTTTTAATCAGTTGTTTTTTTGTGTTTTTGTGTGTGTGTGTTTTAGAGAGAGACGAGAGACAGGAGGGGGGAGAGATGAAAAGCATCAACTTGTAGTTGTGGTACTTTAGTTGTTTATTGGTTGCTTCTCATATGTGCCTTGACGGGGAGGTGTGGAGGCATCTAGCTGAGCCAGTGACCCCTTGCTTGAGCCAGCGCCCATAGGGGTCATGTTGACCCAAGCTGGTGGCCTTGGGGTTTTGAACCTGCTACCTCAGTGTCCCAGGTTGAGACTATCCCAGGGGTCCCCAAACTATGGCCCTCTGGGCCGCATGCAGCCCCCTGAGGCCATTTATCCAGCCCCGCCGCACTTCTGGAAGGGGCATCTCTTTCATTGGTGGTCAGTGAGAGGCGCACAGGATGCATCCTCACCCATAGTTCCTATTGAAATACTGGTCAGTTTGTTGATTTAAATTTACTTGTTCTTTATTTTAAGTATTGTATTCCCGTTTTGTTTTTTTTACTTTAAGATATGTGCAGTGTGCATAGGGATTTGTTCATAGTTTTTTTTAGAGTCCAGCCCTCAAACGGTCTGAGGGACAGTGAACTGGCCCCCTGTGTAAAACGTTTGGGGACCCCTGCTCTATCCACTGTGCCACTCTTGGCCAGGCTTTTTTTATGTTTTGTCAGAGTTCTTTAAATAGTCTGGATATTAACCCCTTATATATGATTTGCAAAAACTTTCCCCCACTTACATAGGTTGTTTTTTTTACCCTGTTGATAATGTCCTTTAATGCATAAAAGTTTTACATTTTGATAAGTTCAGTTTATTTTTTCGTTTCTTGCTTGTGCTTTTAGTGTTACGTCTAAGAAAATATAGCCATATTCAACGTCATAGAGCTTTTTTTTTCCTGTATCTTTTACCTTCTCAGCTGAACTGTGGATGCCTTGAGGGGGAACTAGGTTCCTTTGTGCCACATTACCCTCCAGCACAGTGAGCATGTGATATGGGTGAGCAAGGAAGACCTGGGCAGAGAACTTTTAAAAAATGAAATTCTTATCAGGTCATAATAAACAGTAAAGAGTTGTGTGGTAGGATGACTTCTGCTATTGCTAATTTGTCATTGATTATATGTCTGTTATATATGGAATGGTGATAATGGGCTTTATAGAGTTTTAAAAATCTTAAGTCCCAGCCCAAGAGTTTGTCTGTGTAATGAATTAGATGATTTATAAAGGATTTTATTTTTGTAGCCTCTAATGTGATAAAACGCTAGGTTATTTTTAGTTATGGAGTATTGGACTGGACAAGTTTTTATCAATATTAAGTGGGTTGGCCCTGGCCAGATAGCTCAATTGGTTAGAGCATTCTTCTGATATTCAGAGATTACTACTGGTTTGTTTCTGGGTCAGGGCTTGAGTACTGAGCTGTGTTAGCTATTTGAGGCTGATGTGCTTAGATCAACTGAGCTATCCTTAGCACCCGGGACAAGTCTTTTTGTCTTAAAGTTCATTCACATTACCTAGAGATTAAATACTAATACATTTTGGTGTTATCTCCTGTAATCTTTTTTTTTCTGGGCAGGTATATTGATTATACATAACTTTTGTAAAAACTAGATTTTACCTTATATTCTCTTTTGTAATCTACTGTTCACTGATCATAACTTGATCATTTTCCCCATTAGTTAGCATAAGATTAATCTTTATGTACCACCAAGAAAAAAGAAACACTGCCAATAAACTAGGAAATGCCATCAATTATAAGACATATCCAGGAATGCCTATGCTTTAGAATTGATGAAATATGATTAATTGTACAATGCTAACATAGCCTTTTTTCTTTTTTTTCTTTTGATCAGTTGTTTTCCCACAATTAGCAGTCCAAAGTGATTAGACCGTTACGGAATAAACAAACTGAAGTTTATGTCACAGGCATCTTATGTGGTGGATTCCTTTTCTGTGGGCTGCTTCTCTGCTGTTGGTTTTTTTTTGCTATTGATTTCTTGATAGCTGCAGCCTTTATATTTATTTTTTTTTTAAGTGAGACAGAGACAGAGACATAAAGGGGAGAGAGAGGAGAAGAATCAACTCTTAATTGTGGCACTAGTTGTTCCTTGACTGGGTTGAGTGGGGGCTCCAGCTGAGCCAGTGACCTCTTGCTTAGCCAGTGATCGTGGGTTTAAGTCAGCGACTGTGGGTTTTGGATCTTTGTACCAGGTTGACGCTTTCTCTACTGCACCACCACCTGGTCAGGCTGCTGGACCCTCTTATCCCACCAAAGGCTGTTTCATAATACCGGTAGCCTTCTTTTCTTTCTTCTCTACCACAGGCTCTTTGCCTGGAACCCCCTTGTCATCTGGTTTGGTTTCTAGCACTGCTGCTGCTTTATCCGTCCAGAGCTTGTGGTTCTTGGTCTTGCCAAGAACAGTGTTCTGTCACATGGTCTTTGCATATGCATTTAGTTCAACATGATTCTCAGGTTTTTCAGTGGATTCTTCTTCAGGACTGATGAATTCTTCTTGCGTGGTTCTTGTGGTGCTCTTTGAATCTCTGGGCTTTTCAAGATTCTGCTGAGGTCTGTACTGAGCATCTTGTGCATGAGAAGGTTGTGGTGGCTCTTGAGGGGGGCAGTTTTACACCAGGTGCGGTTATAGATAATCTAACTTGCAGGAAGCACTTTCAGTCCAAATGCAGAAGTGGCCCACATGCCCACCAGGAGCTAGTTTCAAAATGTTGTTTGCTTACATTAAGCAGAGTAGTAATTCCAAGGATGTTCCAAAGGCTTTGATACCGTTGTCCTCATTATAGATGGTGCAAGGTCCCTTACAACTACGATGGTTTGCCCTCGGTAGCTTTCATTCACTGAGAGGCATAAACCTTTTGGCTATCATTTCAGGCCTTGGGTTTATTTACTTTATTATTTTTTTTTAATTTGATTTTGAGAGTACTTTTATTAAAGCTGGGGACATTGAAACAGGGAAGGGCTTAGGGCAGGGGTCAGGAACCGTTTTGGCTGAGAGAGCCATGAACACCACATATTTTAAAATGTAATTCCGTGAGAGCCATACAGTATGTTTAACACTAAATACAAGTAAATGTGTGCATTTTATGTAAGACCAACAGTTTTAAAGTACAATAAGTCTCTGAATTCTTTTTTTTTTTTTTATTACAGGGACAGAGAGAGAGTCAGAGAGAGGGATAGATAGGGACAGACAGACAGGAACGGAGAGAGGTGAGAAGCATCAGTCATTAGTTTTTCGTTGCCATTGCTACACCTTAGTTGTTCATTGAATGCTTTCTCACATGTGCCTTGACCGCAGGCCTTCAGCAGACCGAGCCACCCCTTGCTGGAGCCAGTGACTTTGGGTCCAAGCTGGCGAGCTTTTGCTCAAGCCAGATGGGCCCGCGTTCAAGCTGGCGAGCTCGGGGTCTCGAACCTCGGTCTTCCGCATCCCAGTCTGATGCTCTATCCACTGCGCCACCACCTGGTCAGGCTGAATTCTTTTTAATAACGTTGTTATGCTGTTGTAACCAATGATAAATAAAATACTTCTTACCATTAATGCGACATCTGGTGCTGCATGATTTTGCTGATGGCTTTGTAGTCTGGTTGATATGTGGTGAGGTTAAGCTTCATGCAGGCGTTGAGACTTCCATTCGTTAAACGTGATTGTAGGTTGGTCTTAACGTTCTTTAGATGTGAGAAAGACTGCTCACATGCATATGTAGAGCCAAACATTGTCAGTACAGTAGTACTCACGCTGCAGTGTGTGGTATGTGACGGGAAGTGAGTTCCAAGTTTTGACAATCAGCTGGTCTGCAGGTTGAAGTTTTTTTATTTCTCCCCACTTGTGTTTGCTCGCCAACTCTGCTTGCTGTCGTGCAAGTCTTTCCAAATCTTCATTCAGTGACTTGAACTTATTCACCCACATATCTAAGGCCTTCAGGTCAGCAGCTTGTAGCTCAGAATCTCTGACGGAGACACCTGGGATGTAACTCAGGTCGGCGCTGTCCACTGCACACTCGTGTGGATGGGTGATGAACTTAAAAAGACGAGTGTACTCACGAAATTCTCCAAAGTGCACTTTGAATGACTGCAGGAGATTAGATGTGAAGCTTGCTAGCTGCTGGAGATCAAGATGTTGAGCAGGGTCACTTGCTGTGCATGCATCTTGAAACTCTCCCAGTTTTTCAAAGTGTAGTAAACGACCTGTTTCAATGTCGGTGATGAAGAGTTCCAGCTTGTTTTCAAATGCAAACACTGTTTGTTGAAGGGATAAGACTGTATTTCCAACGCCTAGCCTTTTCACATTGAGCTGGTTCAGATGTTCAGTCATGTCCATGAAATAGTAGAACTTCAGGAGCCACTCAGTGTTAGCTAACTCAGGATGCTCGACGTTTTTCATTTCAAGAAAAGTCCAGATTTCGCTCAGGCAAGCCATGAAATGGCTGAGCACCTTCCCTCTTGACAACCAACGCACATTGCTGTGCAGACGCAGACCAGGATAATTATTCCCAACTTCATCCAGCAGTGTTTTAAACTGGTGATCATTTAAAGCTCGGACAACAATAAAGTTGACCACCTGAATGACCAGCGACATCACCTTACCAAGCTGCTTGCCACACACCTGAGCACCAAGTGCCTCCTGATGTAGGATGCAGTGAAAACTTAGGACGGGTCTCTTTTCATGTTCACGAAGAAGTGCTACTAATGTTTTTCCCCACCGTGCACGGAGCACCATCAGTACACACCGAAATAAGTTTATCCATCGGTAGATAATTTTCTTTAGCAAACTCAGTGAAAGACTTGAATAAATCCTCCCCCCTTGTTGTCTCTTTCATAGGCAAAACAGCAAGACTTTCCTCACATAGTGTATTACCGACAACATACCTTGCAGTCATGCTGAACTGGTTGGGATAAATAGCTTACGTCTGTTGACTCATCCAAAGTGAGAGAAAAGAATGGTGCTGCATTTATGTCCTTCACTTGTGTTGCCTCAATTTGATTTGCCATCATGATGGTACAATCGTGAACAGTTCTTGCCGACAGAGGCATGTCTTTTATTTGTTTATCTTGTATTTATCCGAAAAGTTGTCAAAAAGTTCATAGGCAACATCAAGCATGAATGTTTTGGCATACTCCCCATCTGTGAATGGCTTTCTGTTTCTCACAATTGCTAAAGCACTAGCAAGGCTAGCCGAATTTCAGTCACGTTGTTGGGTCCAAACACGGAGTTGCTGCTGACTAGCTTACACTCTACACAGTAGCTCTTGACACGCTTTCTTCCTCCTGTCCCCTGCTGGGTATTTCAATGCAAATGTAGTGTGGTGTGTGTCGAAGTGCCGCTTTATATTTGACTGTTTCATCGATGCAGTTTTATCATTGCATATTAGACACACTGCAGAACCTGCTCTCTCCACAAAGACGAATTCCTCTGTCCATTTCTGCTGAAAAGTATGATACTCCTCATCTTTTTTTCTTTTAGTCATTTTCGTCAAAAGGGTTTCTGCAATTAGCTAGCTGACTACTTGATTAAAAGGAGGGAAGTTTACTTCCTGACCTCACAACGACCTGTGTACGCTATGCATTATCCAATAAAAATTTGGTGTTGTCCCGGAGGACAGCTGTGATTGGCTCCAGCCACCCGCAACCATGAACATGAGTGGTAGCAAATGAATGGATTGTAATACATGAGAATGTTTTATATTTTTAATGTTATTATTTTTTTTATTAAAGATTTGTCTGTGAGCCAGATGTAGCCATCAAAAGAGCCACATCTGGCTCACAAGCCATAGGTTCTCGACCCTTGGCTTAGGGTAAAAGAAGCAGCGGGAGAGAGCCTAGGCAGTACCCTACTTTTGCTCTCTAGAAACGTGAGAGGAAAGTAGTGAGCCTCAGCGGGGCTACTGTGAGCTCACTGGAAAGTCAGAGAAAAAGGGTTGTGGGAGAGAGGTTCAGGGTGTACGCCTGGGACGGGCTGCTGCCGCCTGTTGCTCCACTGATGTCAGGTCCCCTGGAGACCGTTTGAGTTTGGGAAAGAAAAGTAAAGGTGCATGCCTGAGAGGGAAGAAAGTTGTGCACGTGCTCCAGGGAGAGCCTGCCTCCAGGCCTTACATTTCTTTCTCTTTTTATTTTTCAATTTTACTGATTTTAGAGAGGGGAGTGGAGAGAGAGAGAGCACAAAAACATCGATCTGATCCTGTCTGTGCCCTGACTGGGGATTGACCTGGCAACCTCTGCACGTCGGGACAAGGCTCTAACTAACTCTAACTCAGCTATCTGTCAGGGGCCAGGTCTTACATCTCTTTTCTTTCTTTCTTTCTTTCTTTTTTTTTTAAGAGGTGGGGCACAGACAGAAGGGAAGGGAATGAGATGTGAAGCATCCGTTCTTTGTTGTGGCACCTTAGTTGTTCATTGATTGCATTCTCATATTTGCCTTGATAGTGGGTGGTGGTCTCCAGTTGAGCCAGTGACCTTTGGGCTCAAGCCAATGACTACAGGCTGATGTCTGTGATCCCATGCTCAAGTCAGCAACCCAGTGTTCTTGCTGGTGAGCCCGCTCTCAAGCGGGCGACCTCTGGATTTCAAACATGGGTCTTCTATGTCCCAGGCTGACTCTCTACCCACTGTGCCACCACCTGGTTAGGTGGCCTTATGTTTCTTAAGGAGCAAAGAAGCCCCCTTGGTTTTATTGTAGCCTTCAACTTTATCTTTAACCACCAAAGGAAGTTTAGGAACTTCCTCAATATGATGAACTTTATTTTATTTTGTTTTCCAAGAGAAACCTTTTTTTTTTTTTTTTTTTAAATTATTGATTCTGCAGAGAGAAGAAAGAGGTGGGGGAACGAGAGGTATCAACTAATAGTTGCTTCACTTTAGTTGTTCACTGATTGCTTGTCATATGTGCCTTAATTGGGCAAGCCCAGGGTTTCAAACTGACAGCCTCAGCCTTCCTGGTCAATACTTCAGCCACTACGCCACCAGAGGCCAGGCAAGAGATTCTTGTAGGTGCCCTGACTGAGGGCTGAACCTGCAATCTTGCTAATTGGGACAATGCTCTAACCAAGTAAGCTACCTGGCCAAGGCTAATATGATGACCTTTAGACATGACCAGTACTGGTAAGGCCAAGATAGCCAGGGCAGAGCAGATGGCATATTGCTTCTGTGTTGTGTTCACTCTGCTATGCCAATGGTGCCAGGTTTTGGTTGGTGCAAACATGTGGCCCCTATGACACATATTTCCAAAAGCATCCTGGCCAGACGATGAGTTTCACCACTTCGAAATCTGGGAATGTAAGCTATAGCTCAGCCAGTACCCCGAGACTCAGCATTGGTTTGATGACCTGCCAATTCACTGATAGCATAGGGCTGTTTGTTGTTTCTATGTGAATTGGTGTGAAAAAAGTTCACAACATCTGGTTGAATGGAAGACTTGAATGTAACAGGCAAGGTGACCTTTTTGCCAGATGATTTTCCTTTTTTGGAGTAGATGGGTATTAGTGGATGAGCACATGTCATGGCATGGAGAGAAGACCACACTCCTCTCAACCTGGTGGCTCCCACAGAAAAGGTAACACAGTATATTAATGACCTCCCCTCCTATTTCGTTATGTAGATTCTTTAATCAGTTGGACATTTATTTTGCTTCCAACGCTGCTTTGTTACTAAATCTTTTGTCTATCCTTGATTCTTTCTTTTTTTTTAACAGAGAGAGAGAGAGAGGAAGACAGAGAGAGGGACAGATAGGGACACACAGACAGGAAGAGAGAGATGAGAAGCATCAATTCTTTGTTGTGGCACAGTTGTTCATTGATTGCTTTCTCATGTGCCTTCACCCAGGGGCTATAGAAGAACGAGTGGCCCCTTGCTCAAGCCAGTGACCTTTGGGCTCAAGCCAGTAACCATAAGGTCATGTCTATGATCTCACGCTCCAGCTAGAGACCCTCCCTGTGCTCAGTGCTCAAGCTGTGAGCCTGGGCTTGGGCCAATGAGCCCGCGCTCAAGCCAGCAACCTCGGGTTTCAAACCTGGGTCCTCTGCATCCCAGATTGATGCTTTCTCCACTATGCCACCACTCGACCAGGCTTTTGGTTTTTTGATTGTTCAATTTTAGGAGTTCTCTATTCTGGATATTAGTCTCTTATTACATATATGATTTTCAAATATAACCCATACTCTGGGTTCCCTTTTCACTTTGTTGATGTCCTTTGATACTCAAATGTTTTTATTTTGATTAGTCCAATATATCTGTTTTTCTTTGGTTACCTATTTGGGCCTTTGGTGTTATATTTGAGAAGTCGTTGCCAAGCCTGACCTGTGGTGGCACAGTGGATAAAGTGTTGACCTGGAATGCTGAAGTTGCTGGTTTGAAAACTCCAACTTGCCCCATCAAGGCACATATGAGAACTATGAGTTGATGCTTCCCACCCCACTTCCCCAACCCCTCTGCTCTAAAATCAATAAATTAAAAAAAATAAAATCATTGCTAAATCCAATGTCATGAACCTTTTGCCCTATTTTTTCCCTAAGAGTTTTATTTTATTTATTTATTTATTTTTAAAAATAGGAACGCTTCACGAATTTGCGTGTCATCCTTGCGCAGGGGCCATGTTAATCTTCTCTGTATCGTTCCAATTTTAGTATATGTGCTGCTGAAGCGAGCACCTAAGAGTTTTATTGTTTCATCTTCTAGTGGTCTTTGATCCACTTTGAGTTGACTTTTGTATATGATACTAGGTAATGGTTCAACTTCATCCTTTTACACGTTCATTTAGTTTTCTCAGCACCATTTGTTGTAAAGTCTACCCTTTCCTCATTGAATAATCTTAACACCCTTATCAAAAGTCATTTGACTATGTATATACCTGAAAGTTTGTTTCTGGGCTCTCTTCTATTGTGTTGATCTCTTTCTCTCTGTGGCATTACCGCACTGCAATTTTTATGTATTGATTCTTAGAGAGAGAGAGAGAGAGAAACACCAACTTGTTGCTCCACTATTCTTGCCATCATTGGTTAATTCTTGTATGTACCCCGACCAAGGATTGAACCCGCAACCTCAGCATGTCGGGATGATGCTCTAACCAACTGAGTTACCCAGCCAGGGCCCACAATGTTTGATTATTGTAGTTTATAGTAAGTTGATGTCAAATTAGTATTTGAAGCTGGTATTTTGTGTATTTAAATTCTTTGGTTTAGTTGTATGTATATGCTGTTGTGAAAATAAAGCCATTACCTTTTCTATATCTTGATTGTGGAGATGCTTACACACAACTGTTTGATTTTGTTAAAACTCAGAGTAGTACATCAGATTGAATTTTGCTGCATGTAAAAAGTGAAAAAAGTTAAAAATTAAATTCATTCAAAATGTATATTCTTTGCTAGTATCTGTAAATAAACAAATAATAAAAAATGTGGATTCAATTATCCTTTCTGCTTTCCCTGCCCAAATAATTTTTTCCTCATGAGTGACTATGAAGGTACACCCTTAAAAAGACTTAGAGGAATTTTGATTGTACTGTGTATATATTGGAGGCTTTAAGTCTTAGTACCTTCTGTTTTCTCTTAAGTTCAACACCTCAGGCATGTGAGTTTCAGCAGTTCTGAAAACTTGCCAAGGTGCCGGTGTGCTTGCTTTCAGACTTGGAAAGAGTTGCTTGTGCAGCTTGGTTGGTGGCCTGCTCAGCCCCCTATGTGGACGTGGGTTGAGTGGGCCCAACACTGTGGTGAAATGGACAGTCTGGCTTGACTTGCCCTGTGTCCTGCTGTTTGCTCACTTGCAAGAGCACTATACTAAATTTATCCATTATTGAAAGTTCAAAGTGTGCAGAAATAACCATGCTTCAAAATAAAACTTCAGCATTGCCCTTTCTCTTTTGGAGCCTCTAAGCATTCATTATTATTATTTTTTTTAGTTTTTTTTATAACTATCAAACTTTTCTTCTCCATGTACAAGCATGCCCCAACCCTATTTCTAATGGAGCTTGAAATTAGCATGCATTTCTATTTATTTGTTAATGGACTGTCATCTATCAACCCCACTTTTTGATTGGAATTTAATTTGTGCTTTTTCACTAGCTGCACGTTTAGAGTAATACATATAATGTAAATACATTGAGAAAGGCAACTTCAAGTGTTATTCTAAATATTTGTAACAAAAATTTGATCATTTGGAACAAGTATTATATGGGTAGTGTAATTTGTTTTTTAAAATATTTTGTTATCTGTATGTTCCCATTATAGTAAAAGAAGAGAGGGAATTATGGAAGTAATAATATTCATCTGTAAGATTTTTAAGACTTCGAGGGCTTTACAGAAAAAAACCTTTCATTTGCATTAAAATTCTGTAATGATTAATCCAATTTAATCTGTGTTAAATAGCTAGTCTTATTCATTAGTTGATAATTTATTTTAATTATTATTTCTTTTTTGTATTTTTTCGAAGTGAGTAGTGGGGCATGGAGGTGGAAGCAGACAGACTCCTGCATGCGCCTGACCGGGATCCACTCAGCATGCCCACCAGGGGGCGATGTTCTGGCCATCTGGGATGTTGCTCCGTTGCTACCAGAGCCATTCTAGCACCTGAGGCAGAGGCCATGGAGCTGTCCTCAGTGCTTGGACCAACTTTGCTCCGGTGGAGTCTTGGCTGCAGGAGGGGAAGAGAGAGAGAGAAAGGAGAAGGGGGAGTGGGAAGAGTGGAGAAGTAGATGGGTGTTTCTTCTGAGTACCCTGGCCGGGAATCTAACCTAGGACTTCCACATGTCAGGCGGACGCTCTACCACTTGAGCCAGCCAGCCAGGGCTTAGTTGATAATTTAAAGACTAATTCTTTCCTGGATTGTTTTGGCCTTTCCATTTCATTATATTGAGCTGTGGATTTCCCTTATTTTCTTGTTCTGAGATTTTATTGTTAACTACTGTTATAAATAAGTAGATCATCAATTGTAGTTTGAAAATGTTTTATTGCTATGGTTTATTTTATTTTGCTAGTATTTGACATTAATTGAAAGTGTGGGTTTGAAGCCTAGTTAATTATCAAGTTACATAATTCTGTACTGGTTTATTAACCAGGTTAGGCTGCAGACTGTTCTTGAAACAAAGTGTTGTCATAACTCAGAAAAATGCATTTCTTGTGGCCCATTTCTAGTGACATGAAGGATAGGAGTCTTTGTTAATAGTCCATTTGCCCCGTGCAGCTCCGATACCTGCTTTCTTTCCAAGCGAAGATGCATTCTTACTATCTCTCATGGTATATTGAGTATTTCATAATGTTAAATATTCAGTATTAATTCAGACTCTTAATCATGGTTTGTGATAAATAATAGTGCAATGAATAAGGCAGAAACTGAAAGGGTAGGTTACTATTACTGATATGTCAGTGTTCATGGAGATTTCTATTCTTGGGGAATCTCTAAATCGGCAAAGGTTTCTTATAATCATCTGTTATCATTTTCTTGCTTCCTTCGACCTGGGGTCATCATGTTCTCAGAAAAGCTCTGGACTGACTTTGAAGTGTATCTTTAGAAACCTGTCATTTTATGGAGAAGTCACTAAGTGAAATGTGAGCTTGATAGCTTGGATGAAGGGGAGATCCAGGGAAATGAAAGATGGCAGTCCTTGAGAGAAATTTAAGCTTCTTTAGGGTTATTAAGACAAGTGAAAGATGTAATACTTTTTGGCTATCTTTATTGAGTCAGGGTCTAAGGGAGTATTTATTTATTTATGAGAGAGGTAGGGAGAGAGAGACAGGAACATCTAGCTATTCCTGTATGTGCCCTGACTGGGGATTGAACCGGCAACCTTTGTGCTTCAGGATGATGCTCCAGTCAACTGAGCTATCTGGCCAGGGCTTCATTTTTTAATTTATTGATTGATTTTTAAGGAGACAGAGAGGAAGGGAGAGAAACAGAAGGAGGAAGGGAAACATTCATTTGTTGTTCTACTTAGTCATGCATTTATTAGTTGCTTCCCATGTGTGCTCTGTCTGGGGATTGAACCTGCAACCTTGTCACTTCGGGATGATGCTCTTAACCTACTGAGCTAACTGGCCAGGGCTAGGGTCTAAGGCAGTATTTAGTTTGCTGTATTGCAATTACAGTGGGAAGGGTTCAGTTGAATTCTATACACTTACTGTAAGTCTCCATTTCAAAGCAGGTGCAGGGTGGGGTGGGGGGCGATGTTAAGTATGTACAGGTCGGCCCTGGCTGGTTGGATCAGTGGTAGAGCATTGGCCTGTTGTGTGGATGTCCCAGGTTCAATTCCGGTTAGGTCACACAGAAAAAGCAACCATCTGCTTATAAAGTACTTTTTTTTGTCTGGGGAACCCAGAAAAGAGGGAACAGCTCTTTCTGTGGTAGAAGAGGACATTTGTGACTCTTGAAGGAAGACAAAAAGTCTGGAAGGTTGGTTTGAGCAGAGGAAAGGGAGCTCTGGAGATAGGCACATGCACTGGAGAAGAGTTTTATGGCGTGGAGGCAGGTGATGAGGCTGACAGGCTAGAGTGGGTCAGGTTTGTTTGAGGAGTTTTGGCTTCATCCTATCCATGGAAACAATCCCAAGTTATTTTTCAGAGGGTAGTTGACCCTACGATGATGATAACTAGGACTGTTAAGAGAACTGGTAGGAGAAGACTACTAGTCTAATCCAGGACCAAGGCCAGAGCCTTGATCACGGAAAGGGTTTGTAGAGTTAGGTATTTACTGAGGCGCAGTGGAAGGGGAGGGAAGAGGAGAGGTGGTTCAAGACTTTTTTTAATTAGAGAGATAGGAAGGGAGAGAGAGAGGGTGAGAAGCATCAACTCATAGTTGGTTTCACATTAGTGTTGTGCATTGATTACTTCTCGTATGTACTTTGACCAGGGCTGAGCCAGCGTCCTCTTGGGTCACACCAGTAACCCTGGGCATTTCAAGCCCTTTGGACTCAAGCTGGCGAGCTTTGGGATTGTGTGGATGATTCTCCTGCTCAAGCCAGTGATGCTGAGTTGATAAGCCCACACTCAGAGCTGTCAACTTAAAGTCTTTGAATCTGTGACCCCAAAGTTCTGCGTCGACGCTTCATCCACTGTACCACCACCACTGGTCAGGTTAGGGTTTCTTTCTGTGGGACCTGCTTTTCTGGTGTTTTGGTCAGTGGAGGTGGGGAAGACCACAGGGGAATAGATTGGAAGGGAGATGCTTGGTTTGGGGCCTGTGGAGTTTTGAGGAACTTAGCTCTGCAGTTGTGTGTGTGAAGTCCTTCAGATTGGGGAAATGCCACTCTGGCTAGGAAGGCAGTGTTTTTTTTAGCCTTCACTATGGTAAGTGTACGAGGTAGGTTTTATTTCTTTTTTGGGGTGTGTGTGGAAGTGGTGATTCAGGATTTTTTAAGTAACTAGTATAAATTGTAAGAATAGATTGGGTCCAAAGTATTATTTTCCTTTTTTTTAAGAACAAGCATTGATTTTTTTTTTTTTTTTTTTTTTGAGAGGAGGGAGAGAGAGACTCCTGTATGCACCCTGATCAGGATCTACCTTGCAAGCCTCATCTTGGGCCAGTGCTCAAATCAGCTGAGCCACTGGATGAGAGGGGAAGAGAGAGAGAAAGGAGTGAGGGAGGGGAAGAGAAGCAGATGGTCGCTACTTGTGTGTGTCCTCACTGGGGATTGAACCCAGGACATCTGCATGCCAGACCGATGCTGTATCCACTGAGCCAACCAGCCAGGGCCTGTTTGATTTAAAAAAAATTTTTTAAATTGCTCTTTAGAGAGAGAGAGAGAAACACTGATTTTCTGTTTCACTTATTCATGCACTCATCAGTTGACTCTTGTCTATGCCCTGATTGGGGATTGAACCCACAACCTTGACATGTCTGGATGATACTTGAACCAACTGAGCTAACCAGACAGGAAGTGTCCAAAGTATTTTTAAGTTAGGAAGGATTAAAGTCTAAACCTATAATGCTTTCTTCTTTGCTTATCTTTCAGTCTTTTTTCATTTCACTCATCTTTTTTCATTCACATTTGCAGTTCTTGGAAGGTGCCCAAGTTCTCTGGTACCTTTGTCCGTTTGCAGAACCTGAAGCCACTGCTTCCCACCCCCTTCTGGTACTTTGACTCCTCAGTGAGGACTCCCTGGCATGTTGGGGACTCTTACCTGGGTGCTCTTCTTTTGTACTGATGGAGCAATATACAACTTTGTAATTTTTGTTGTACGCTTTTTTTTATCTAGACTGGGAGCATTTCCCCCCAACTTTGAAAAAGTCTTTAACTACAGTATGCAGAAAAGTTGAAAGGGTAATACAGTGAACACTTAATTCATCAGTTTGTTACTGGAAAAGGGGACCTGACCCTTTGGGTTCGCTTAGGGCTAGCTGGTAGTGTGTGGGTTCTTGAATTTGTGCAGGAGAAATGTCACAGTATGAGTCCAGGTGATTTTGAGAGTATGTTTATTAAAGTTGGAGACTGAATAGGAAGGGCCTGGAATAAAAGAAGCAACAGTAGAGTCTAGGCAGGCTGCTGGGGCTCTCTGGAAATGACATAGGAAAGGAATAAGCCTAGTAGGGCTGCTTTGGTTCACTGAGAAGTCAGAGAAAAGGGGGCCTCGGAGACAGTTTCAGGGGGTGAACCTGGGATGGACCGCTGCTTCCCTTGTTGCAAGTCTCTTGGGGACCCTTAAAGTTTAGGAGATACACACCTATAGGGGAAGAAGAGGAGGAGGAGGAGGAAGGGAAAGGCGAGGTGTGGTGCTTCCTGGAGGGAGCGAGTGCTGGGATCTTTGTTTTGAGGGCTTTTAAAGACTGGGAGTTTAGAAAAGGATTTCAATAGAATATTCATCAGCTTTTCCAGATGTGCCCTCTCAGGGTTGTGCTCTCTACTCATTGGTCAGCCCCATGATGTGGGGGAGCACGGGGGTCATTAGTCATTGCTGCTGGTCCTGGTGTTGCTGCTTTTCTGGGCCTGAAGCTAAAATATAACTGAGGCCTAGATGTTATATTTAGAGATGTGACCTTCAATATCTGGCCAGTTTGTTCAGCTGTTTATCTCAGTTTCCCCATTCTACTTGCCAAGGAATTTTTCTAGCTTCATACTATCCTGTCTCAAATTCTCCTAGATTCACCAATTACTAACGTTTTCAAATTTGTCCAATTTTTCTATATAAACATTTTTCTGAGGCATTTGAAAGTAAACTGTAGATATTGGGGTACTTCATTCACCCTTAGGCTCTTCAGCTTGTAAGCTCCTAAGGAAAACAACATTGCTCGTATGTAACTACAGTATCACACAGGAAATTTTACATTGATAAACATTATTTAATTCCTTTTAAAAAATGGTCTAAGAACCAGTGTTGTCTCTGCCTGGGCACTTGTGATAAATACAAGTTCTTACATCCTACCCTGTACCTGCTGAATCAGAATATGCCTTTTAACAGATTTCAGAAGTATTGTTCTCATGCAGTCCATATTCATATTAAATTACACCAGTTGTCCTAGCGGCCCATTTATTTATTTATTTATTTATTTATTTATTTATTTATTTATTTATTTATTTCAGAGACAGAGCGAGAGTGAGAGAGAGGGATGGGTAGGGACAGACAGGAACACAGAGAGATGAGAAGCATCAATCATCAGTTTTTCGTTGTGACACCTTAGTTGTTCATTGATTGCTTTCTCATATGTGCCTTGACTGGGCCTTCAGCAGACCGAGTGACCCCTAACTGGAGCCAGCGACCTTGGGTCTAAGCTGGTGAGCTTTTTGCTTAAGCCAGATGGGCCCACACTCAAGCTGCCAACTTTGGGGTCTCGAACCTGGGTCCTTCACATCCCAGTCCAATTCTCTATGCACTGTGCCACCTCCTGGTCAGGCTATAGTTCTTTTAAAATACAGGAATCAGTAAAAGATTACATACTACTGCATTTAGTTGTCAGATCTCTTTGGTTTTTATTTCCAGTCCCCCCACCCCCTGATTACATTGATACTTTTGGAGAGTTTAGGCCAGTTTTGTATATATCCTACAGTTTGGATTTGTCTAATTATTTCTACTCTTGACAAGAATACTACCTAGGCCATGGCCAGTTGAATCAGTGGTAGAGCATTGGCCCGATGTGGGGATGTCCTGGGTTCAATTCCCAGTCAGGGCACACAGAATAAGCACCCATCTGCTTCTCCATCTCTCCCCCTCTCGCTTCTCTCTCTTCTCCTCTCCTCCTGCAGCCATGACAGTTGGAACGAGTTGGCCCTGGACACTGAGGATGGCTCCATGGCTTCCGCCTCAACTGCTAAAAAATGGCTCCAGTGCAATGAGCAAGGACTCTAGCCCTTGCTCCCTACTGGGAGCATTGCCCCCTACTGGGCTTGCTGGGTGGATCCCAGTCAGAGCATGTGCGATAGTCTGTCTCTGCCTCCCCTTCTCTAATTAAATAAATTAAAAAAAGAAAAAGAATACTACTATGTGAAGATGACTTTTTCTCAGGGCATTGTAGTTGTCAGGTTGTTTCACTGGTGGTGACTTGAGCA
Source organism: Rhynchonycteris naso (assembly GCA_037038555.1). NCBI lineage: Eukaryota > Metazoa > Chordata > Mammalia > Chiroptera > Emballonuridae > Rhynchonycteris > Rhynchonycteris naso. The sequence continues at coordinate 100,331,239 of CM073003.1, forward strand.
GTATAAACACTTGATTAAGGGGCATCTACCAGATTTCTCCATTGTAAAGGCACCTGTTTACTTTTGTCATTAATTGCTGTGATGATCTGGCAGGGGTTTCTAATTTGTCTTTGTGTCCCTAGCAGGATTCTGGGACATGGTAATTGGTCAGTCATTGATGACTTAATGAATAACGAAACAGGTCATCAAAGGTACATATTCTACACAAGTTTTAGAGACAATTCTTTCTAGTTTTCTCAGTCTGGTTAACTTCCTAGACTCTAGTCAAGTGCAGGCATCCTTTCTCCTGGCTGTTCAAGAAAACTACAGTCCTCTTTCTGTGGGCTTCTCTTCAGCTGTGTTCAAGATTCTCTGCCTAGCAGTCCCGTTGTTCTAAAGCAAATACCTCTTTTTGCCTCCAGTCCAGATGCTGGTTTCATCTTCTTTACTTCTCTTTTCAGAATAGAATTATCCAATTTCTTTTGGAAACAGGGACCTCCTGTGCATTCATAATCAGTTGTGACTTAGTGCAGCTTTCTATTGAACACTTATATCATTAATGATCTCAGTTATATGATATGGAAGTTAAAGTTAATAAACATGGATATCCTGTTCTTACTACAAATGGTCACTTAAGCAGCTCTGGAACTTTTTAAAAATTTTATCTCATTTTCTCTCTCACATGTTCTTGCTCTGTGCTCCAGCCACATTGTTACATTGTTTTGGGGGGAAAACATGGAACATATGTTTGTTTGCTTGTTTTTAAACATTTATTTATTTTACAGAGACAGAGTGGGATAGATAGGGACAGACAGATGGGAATGGAGAGAGATGAGAAACATTAATCATCAGTTTTTTATTATTGTTCCGACATCTTTGTTGTTTATTGATTGCTTTCTCATATGTGCCTTGACCACGGGCCTTCAGCAGACTGAGTAAACCCTTTGCTGGAGCCAGTGACCTTGGGTCCAAGCTGGCGAGCTTTTGCTCGAACCAGATGAGCCCGCTCTCAAGCTGGCGACCTCGGGGTCTTGAACCCTGGTCCTTTCGCATTCCAGTCCGACGCTTTATCCACTGCGCCACCACCTGGTCAGGTGAAACATATGTTTTTATACCTCTTATTTTATTACCCTTCTTTCTCCCTTCTTCCCTCAATCCCCAAACAGTTTCCATTTTAGAAAATGATGGGCCTGGGGGGAGGATTTAGTAAAAAGAGGCAGGTGTCAGGGTGAGTCTTAATTATAAGGGTAACCTTTTTTTGTTGTTTTAATTTTTTCATTGATTTGAAAGAGAGAGAGAGAGATATGGAAGATTGGGGAAGAGAGAGCGAGAGAGAGAAGCATCAACTCATTCCACTTAATTGTTCCATTTAGTAGTTATTGATTGGTTCTTGTATGTGCCCTGACCTGGGATTGAACCCGTGACCAAGGTGTACCAGGGTTTTTTTTTTTGACAATTACTGGGAGATTTGAGAGTTGAGGTTCCAATACCTGTGTTAACTCTGTTTAATGCCGAAGCAACCTGGCATACTTGTGACTGCACTAGTAATCCACAATCCTATGTCTTGTAGAGTGTGACAGTTAATGTTACTGTGGGTACTTTTAATTTATAAATTTTCTGATTTGCATGTAAATGAACTGACCTAACATTGCATTACCTTAACCTTGCTTTTAGAAAAAATTGGCATTGAGTAGTATGCTTAGGATATTTTAAAGGTTTGGAACAGACATGTTTTAAAATGATGTGGCCATTCTGTTGGAAATAAACATTTATTGTCTTTGAAGAAGGTATGTAGCTCTTTGCACGAAAGAGGCAGCTTGCCAGAATCAGCCTCCTTAGTTCTGAGGTAGCTATGCTTTTATTTTCCACTTGCTTCTTCCTTTCTCTTTCCATCATAACTGTTGCTGATCAAATGCCTACATCTATTCCCCTTTCTGAATTTATAGCGAACTTTTTGTTTTATAGCTGGGATTGCTGATTATAAAGTAATGAAGACTGAACAGCTACAGTTTAACTTTTTATTTAGTTCCACTAAGTAAGCTTGGTCCCTCCTGGAAAAACCTAAGGTTGCTGTAATTCATTAAGGTTGGCTAGCTCTAGTAGGTTTTGTAATAGATCTTGTGAAGGAGTGCTCTGTAAGTTAATTGGAAAACTTAGAAACTGCCAAGAGTTTAAAACTTATTTGTTTAGCTACTCTAAACAGTATCATTAATTGTAGAGAAGTAGAAGATATGAGTAAGAGTAAGGCAGAAGCTTTGTCTTGATAGGCTTGTAAATATTTTAAAATCAGGTTGCATAAATTCAGTTCAGGTAGTGTTGTGTCTGCTCTGCTTCAAGCACTTTTCTTGCCCAGCAACTTAAGAAATATTGTATAAAGAAGCATAAACATAGTTATCAGCCTTAATCTTAAAATATAGCTAGGAAGACCACAGACTGAACCTGAAAGTTAATTACATTTAATAAAACAATACGGAGACTTTAAAGAGAAAGTATAAATGGAAGGAAAACTAGAATTTCAGAGCTGGAAGGACTTGGAGCTTAGAATTCAACCTCTTTCATTGTGTAGATGAGTAAACAGGATCCAGTGAGGTGAAGTGATTGCCCAGGATGAGATTGTAAGTCAGTGACAAAGCTGGTACCAGAAGCTATGTTCTTTCAAGAGAATATATTCTTATTAGATTTTAAAAATTCTGCTTCTGCTTTTTGAAATTCTTTTAAGTACGGGATAACCAAAAACATAACTTGGCTGTGTAGTATAGGTTAATACTGTTCAGTGTCACTCTTGTCAGGGCTTCTGATTCAAGATGCCCTACAAGGTAGTCTGCTTTACTTCAGGGTTATTGAAAAACTTGAATACACACTGCATGGGTTCCCAGTTTTTAAGTGTCAGTATATTTCAAGTTTCTTAATGTTAGTGCATGATTGAGTCCTTTGCTTTAACTAACCCCTTTAGTGGGAGCCTGTCTCTGGTGAATTCTTTATGGGGAATGCTAGAGACCTCCTCAGAGACATTAATTACTTCAGAGGTTGTGGAGTTCTGGAATGTAGAATTGGAAGGGATTTTAGGGGAAAATCTTGTTCAGTGGTTACAAAGTGTTGACAAATAGGGAAAACCTAGTATTCATACACCTTTCCTTGTCCCACACAGTAATAAAATTGTTTGGAACTGGTTACTAACATTAAAGTTGGGAGATTTTACATAAAAATTTGCATCTCTGGATCTCTTGAAAAATCAGATGGCTTGCTAACTCTAGTTCTGTTTGATAAAGATGGCTAGAGCTGATGGGCAGCTGGGCACATGATTAACCAGTTCTGGCTCCTCCTAGCAGTCTCCCATGGAGTCAGGTGTGATTGAAAATTCATCATTGTGCTTATACTGTGAGTTTGAGTTAAGAAAGTGAAACTATTTTGTTCCTGAAAGTATCAAAATCAGGAAAACAGAAGACTAAGGAGGCAATTTTTTTCTGAGAAGTTCCTTTAAAAAATTATGAACATTTGTACAAACCTGCAGGTAATTCTTCTTTGTTTTTTTATAAATTTTATTTTATTTTATTTTTTCAGAGACAGAGAGAGAGTCAGAGAGAGGGATAGATAGGGACAGACAGACAGGAACGGAGAGAGATGAGAAGCATCAATCATTAGTTTCTTGTTTTGCCATCAAAACACCATAGTTGTTCACTGATTGCTTTCTCACATGTGCCTTGACCGCGGGCCTTCAGCAAACCGAGCCCCTCTTGCTGGAGCAAGCTACCTTGGGTCCAAGCTGACGAGCTTTTGCTCAAGCCAGATGTGCCCGCGCTCAAGCTGGCGAGCTCATGGTCTCGAACCTGGGTCTTCCGCATCCCAATCTGACGCCCTATCCACTGCGCCACCGCCTGGTCAGGCCTGCAGGTAATTCTTGTTCTTTCTCTAAGACGAACCTAGTTTTACTCCCAAGTGTCAGAAGCCTTTTTTCCCCCTTGACTGGGCTGGTCTAGTCTTTGCACGCTCACCTTAAGCTACTTCCTCCCTCTTTCTACCTTCTTTCAGAAATTTTCAAATAGCCTTCCTTCTCCTCCACAGCTTCCCTTGGCCGGAAACGCTATTAGACCAGTACTCTTGTCTTTGTTCCCAGTTTTGCTTATGTAGGAAAAGCGGACCAGAGCTGTGAGTTATAAAGCAATATAAATGTATGTGTGCTGCTTGAACCTTGATTTGCTGATTTAAAAAAAAAGTCCTCAGGCCTAGTGCTAACCCCAGTCAGGGGTTGGGCTAACTGCCCTCCCCTGGGCTTCTGCTTTTCTTTCTTTTTCTTTTTTAATTTTTGTTTTTTAAGACTTTGTTCATTTTAGAGAGGAGAGAGATAGAGATAGATAGAGTGAGAGAAGTAGGGAGGAGCAGGAAGCATCAACTCCCATATGTGTCTTGACCAGGCAAGCCCAGGGTTTCCAAACTGAGATGTCAGCATTCCAGGTTGATGCTCTATCCACTGCGCCACCACAGGTCAGGCAGCTCTGCTTTTCAAGGAGGCTTTTTATTTCAAGAAAAAAAAAGAATGGAAGAGTTTATTTCTTTGGGAAAATGAATTGTTATATGTTGTACTTGTTTAATAATTAAAACAAATGTGACCACATGACTACTTCAGCTGGTTTCATTTACCTCTTGACTCCCTTGCTGTACAGCCCTTGAAAGGTTTCCTGTTACATTTGTGTTGATGCAGTGACTGGGATGCTAGGATACAGGAATGCAGAATCCAGGTGGCAAATCATTCTTTCTGAAGTGTTTTATCTATGACATTAGATGGCATTTACTTGAACTGCTATTAACCCTTTAGCAATCTAGAGCACACCATCTTCTCAAGTTTACTGATTTGGGTTGGTCAGTTGAATGGACAATTAATGTTTAAAAACTAAAGTATATGTCTGAGATAATGAGTATAGATAGCATGCTTGCCCGCTTGAAATGAAGCAAATTCCCGGAAACTGGCATTCTCTATTACCCGATTAAGCAAATCGAAATTCTTTCTGGTACACCATCTCCAGTGATTCTAGAATTTTTTGATGTTTAGCTAAGTCTTGGTGAAATGTTAGATTTATACGAGTGCTGATATTTTCAGCAATATAAAGGGGTTCACCTATTCGGTGTCACTCAAAGTTTGCACTTACGGGAGATGATACACATATTTATATTTTAAAGTTGTTAGGAGTGGTCTAGTCATAGACATGTGCTTTTCCATCTTGCCATTGTTTTATAATCCTTTCTTCCCCTGGTTGTCATTTATATAAATTAACAATTAAAATGAAATAAAATTAAAGAACAATCCCTCAGCTACATTAGCCACATTTCAAGACATCTCTCTCCTCTCCCCTTCTTCTCTTTGTTCTCCTTTTACCTTCAATTTCTTCTCTATTCTTTCTCCCTTCTCTCCTCCTCACCCCTCTTCCTCTGTACATCTCTTCTCCCTTCTTTATCCCTTTTTCCTATTTTCCTCTTTTTCTTGTCATTTTCTACCCTCCCTCCCTCCTTCTCTCCTTTCTTTTCTCCCTCCTTCCCTTCCCCCTCCCTTACCTCTCTTCAGCTCTCCTCCCACTTTCCATTCCTCTCTGGATGTCTATATGTATTTAATACATTATTTTTCTGAACTATATGACAGTTGCAGAAATCATGCCCATTTTGTGAAACAGGTACGTAACTGCAATATAATGATGAAAATTTAGCACTTGTACATTACCATTATCTACTTTATAAACCCACTTTCAAATTTGATCAATTGTCTCAGTTGTTTTTTTTTGTACAATTACTGCATTTAGTTGCCATGTCAGCCTCCTTTAATCTGGAAGAATATTTCAAATTTTTTTTTTTAACCTTGACATTTTTGAAGACAGTTATTTTGTGGTATATTCCTCACTTTGAGTTTGATGTTTCCTCATAATGAGATTGAGATTATATAATTTTGGCAGGCAGTACCACAGAAAGTGATGTTGTATCCTTTCTTAGAGTGCATCATCTTAGGAGGGACATGATGTTAGTTTGTCCCATTATTGGAGATACAGTACTAATTTTTTGTGTGTGTGTGTGACAGAGAGAAGGACAGATAGGGACAGACAGCGAGAAAGGGAGAGAGATTAGAAGCATCAGTTCTCCGTAGTGGCACCTTAGTTGTTCATTGACTGCTTTCTCATATGTGCCTTGACAAGGAGGGGTTGGCTACAGCAGATAGAATGACCCCTTGCTCAAGCCAGTGACCTTGGGCTTTAAGCCACTGACTTTTGAGCTCAACCCAGTTACCATGGGGTTATGTCTATGATCCCACGCTTAAGCCAGTGACTCCACTCTCAAGCTAGTGAGCTCACGCACAAGCCAGCAACCTTGGGGTTTCAAACCTGGGTCCTTTGTGTCCTAGTCTGATGCACTATCCATTGCACTACCACCTGGTCAGGCGAAATATCAGTTTCTTAGTAAACTTTTACCCACTTGAATTAGGCTTTTTTGATGATTCTTGCCTAAATCAATTATTATTATGATGGTTCCTAAGTGAAGGTTTTTTTCTACATACATCATTTCTTCTATTAGTTGTTATGTTATTACATGAAAGAACTTTTCTTCACATTTCTATGGATTCATGAATTCTCATTTTTTCAGTGGATTATGATCTATTTTAATTTAATCTTCACTAAAGCCCTCTGAAGATCTCTTATAAATGAGGAAACAAGTTTAGAGTGGTTAAGTGATGATCAATCATGCCTTTTGATTGTATTAGCCTGCTTACATCTTATAAAAGAAAGACTCTACTGTTTTACTTTTTAAATTGATTTTTAGAGAGAGAGGAAGGGGAGGAGAGAACGAGAGAGAGAAATTGGCTATGCTGTTCCACTTATTTATACATTCATTGGTTGATTCTTGTACGTGACCTAGCCCGGGATTGAACCTGCAACCTTGGTGTATTGAGATTATGCTTTAACCAACTGAGCTACCAGGCCAAGGCAAGATTCTACTTTTTATTGCAAAAATAACTTTCTAAATACCTGTATAATTTTATTTTACTTCATTTAAAATGTTTATTGTATTAATTTTAGAGATAGGAAAGGAGAGAGAAAGAGAGAGACAGGAACATCAGTCTGCTCCTTTATGTGCCTTGATTGGGGATCAAACCAGCAACCTCTGTACTTCTGAACGATGCTCCTTCCAACTGAACTGTTTGGCCAGGGCAATACCTGTATAATTATATAATATCAGAAAATACAGTTAAGCAAAACACCATGTTAAAATCACCCATAATCCCCAATTCTTAGGGATAACATCATTGTTAATATTTTGGTTCATATACACAGATATCTTCCTCTTCCTGCAGTTATACTTCATATTTTATATTGTATATGAAATACAGTATATACATTTTCAGTAGTATGTATTTTGAACATTTACTCAAACTTCTACAACATTTCCCTCTTTTTATAAAGGAAGAATTTCAGGAAGGGACACAAAGAAGCTAAAAGAATAAATCTATGAATGCTTATTCACATGTCCTCTACCTAGATTTAACAATTCTGAGTTCTTTTCATAATTATTTTCCATATGTTTTATTTATATACAGTAAAATTTACTCTTTGTATGGTACAGTTTTACAAGTTTTGATAAATTCGGAGAATTGTACAACCACCGTTTTTCTTTTTTCTTTTTTAGTAAGAAAGAGGGACAGAGAGAAACAGTAAGGGGGAGGAGATGAAAAGCATCAATTCTTTGTTGCAACACGTTAGTTGTTCATTGATTGCTTTCTCATATGTGCAGTGACGGGGAGGTATGGGAGGGTTTCGGTTGAGCCAGTGGCCTTTGGGCTCAAGCCAGCAACCATGGGGTCATATCCATGATCCCATGCTCAAGCTGGTAAACTCGTGCTCAAGCTGGTGACCTCAGGCTTTTGAACCTGGATCTTCTGTGTCTCAGGCCAGCACTCTATCCACTGTGCCACTGCCTGGCCGGGCTCATGATTTCTTGATCACTGCATGTATAATTTTTACTTTGGCTGAACCATTTAAATGTTGCAGGCATTTTGACATGTCACCCATACATAGTTCAACATATATCTCCTAAAAACAGCCATTTTTCTACACAGCTACAATTTCATTATCACAGTTACAAAATTGAGCAGTGATCCCATAATATCACCTATTTATCATTATTTATTTATTTAGTTATTCATTTTAGAGAGGAGAAACGAGAGAGAGAGAAAGGGAGAGAGAGAAAGAGAAAGAGAAAGAAAAGGGGAGGAAGAGCAGGAAGCATCAACTCCCATGTGCCTTGACCTGGCAAGCCCAGGGTTTTGAACTGGCAACCTCAGGGTTCCAGGTCGATGCTTTATCCACTGCACCACCACAGGTCAGGCCATATCACCTGCTATTTAATAAATATTAAAAATTTACCAATATTCTTATAAATGTGTTCATAGATGTTTGTTTCAAACTCATCTCCAAACTAGGTGTATTGCATTAGATTCTTATGTCTCCTGTAGCTTTTAGTCTAGATAGAATATCCTCCCATCTCCTCCTCTCAAGTATTGACTGAAGAGTTAAGAAGACCTCATTGCCTTTTTAGAATGCCACACATTCTGTATTTATGTTTCCTTATGATGTTCTTTTTTTCCCCCACCATACATCTGTATTCACTACAAACATCCCCTATAAACTTGAAATTCAATCTAGGTTAGGATTTCTTGCAATTGAGTTTGCATTAGAAAAATTTTGTCTTTGTTTTTACCAATAGGGATATAGCATTTCCTTCTATGTTAATGTAGACAATAAACGAGTTTTCATTTGAATTGGTAACTTTGTCATCAGTGGGAATCTCAGTGCTTTTTATATCTGCAATGATTATAATATGATATCTTTAAAAATATGCATATTTATTACTTTGAAATAGTTATCAGATTTCTTGCCAGATTTTATTTACTGATAATAATGAAGCACATATATTGCTGTATTGTCCATTGGTTTATTTTTTATTTTTTTATTTTACAGGGACAGAGAGAGTCAGAGAGAGGGATAGATAGGGACAGACAGACAGGAACGGAGAGAGGTGAGAAGCATCAATCATTAGTTTTTCGTTGCCATTGCGACACCATACTGTTCATTGATTGCTTTCTCACATGTGCCTTGACCGCGGGCCTTCAGCAGACCCAGCAACCCTTGCTGGAGCCAGCAACCTTGGGTGCAAGCTGGTGAGCTTTTTCTTAAGCCAGATGGGCCCGCGCTCAAGCTGGCGACCTCGGGGTCTCGAACCTGGGTCTTCCGCATCCCAGTCTGACGCTCTATCCACTGTGCCACTGCCTGGTCAGGCTTGTCCATTGATTTTTAAAGTTTTTTCTTCTATCTCTCTTTTATTTTAGTGAGAGAGAGACAGGAAGGGAGAGAGATGAGAAACCTCAACTTAATAGTGTGGCACTTTAATTGTTCATTGATTGCTTTTTATATGTACCTTGACCAGGTGACTCCACCTGAGCCAGTGACCCTCTTGTTCAAGTTAGTGAGTGACCTTTGGGCTCAAGCCAGTAACCATGTGCCCCTTTGCTCAAGCCGGTGACCCTTCGCTTAAGCTGGTGGGCCTTTGCTCAAGCCAGTGACCTTGGAGTTTTGAACCTGGAACCTCAGCGTCCCAGGTCCATGCTCTATCCACTGTGCCACCACTGCTCAGGCTATAAAGTATTTTGATAGCTAAATTTTAATATAGATGTTTCCTTTATAATTCCTTGAATTGTATTTTATGCATTTAAAAATTATTCCAAGGAAGGGTCTATAGCTACATTGTCCATTAAAGAAGTTACTAACCACATGTGGCTACTGAGCACTTGATGTGGCCTGTTTGAATTTAAATGTGCTCTAAGTGTAAACGATATCCTGGATTTTAAACACTTAGCACTTACATAAAGTATCTCTAATAATTTTTTAAAAGTATTAATTATTGAAATGATAATATTTTAGATATATTGTGTTAAGTAAAATATGTTGAAATTAATTTTGTTCATTTCTTTTTACTTTTATTTTACTTTATTATTTTAGACAAGCTGGTCTATAGGCTTTAGTCGACTTCAAAGGGATCCATGGTTTTGGAAAAGGTATAGAATCACTACATAGGGCTTCATTAGACTCAGATTAAAACATTTAATTTTGCTGTTGCACAACTGTCTTGTTCAGTTTATAGTAACTCTGAGGCTCTTGAAAATCATTTAAATTTTTTCCATCAAGAATTGTTTAAAAATATTTTTAAAATTAATTATTTTTTTAGTGCGTGTGGGTATGAGAGAGACAGGAAAGGAAAGATGAGAAGTATCAACTCATAATTGTGGCACATGTAGTTTTTCATTGATTGCTTCTTGTATGTGCTGTGACCAGGGGACTCCATCCAGCCAAACCAATGACCCATTGCTCAAACCAGTGACCTTGGGCTTCAAGCCAGCAACCTTGGGATCATGTTGATCCACCACTGGTCAGACTCATCAAGAACTCTACATAGGTAAATATAGGATACTTTATATTTTATCATTTTAGGGAGCATATAATATCAGGTCTTTTATTATTAGCAAGGCTAAATTTACTTAATTTAAGGGCATGACTGTTAGACTTCAACATTGTAAAGGTATGGCTTATCCCCTTTGCAATTAACCTGTCAGGTGATACATCGGTGCCTAACAAATATCCTATTCCCCAATATCCTTTCACCTAATTGTGTTAACATACATTGATAATCCTTACTTGAGTCAGTTATTGCACTAGTGTTTGCAAAATGGTCATTTTCTAACCCTGGTGTACATTTTTGGTAAAGAAATTTCCTCCCTACCTTATTTCTTTTGAGGATCCCTGTGGTCATAGGATCTGTTGATCAGTTAGTCAGTAGTTACAATCATTGTCCTTGACATTCAGCTTGTTCTGAATTTGGGCAATAGAGCACTTGGTTCCTGTGTATTATTGATATGATCCTGTTAGTCTTTGTGCTGTTTCTTGTTCTGTACACAAAAGAGTATCTCGGACCTGGAATACACCTTTTAGTTAATTAATTTTTTTTGAGGAGTATTGATTTCCTTTAATTAGAAATGATATTTAATAGACATATAGACTTGGGCAGTGCGACCATTGTTTTTTTCTAAATTTTTACAACATTGTTTTTTAAGAGCAGCAGTTTCCTATTGTTTGGTTGGTTGCAATTTAATCAGGACCTGTTTGAAATTTAGGTAGTTTCCAATATTTAACTATTATATACTGTATGGTTGTGCACATCATTGTATCTAGGTTTTTAACATGCACCTGAATATTTTATTTAGATAAAATTCTAGAAGTTCTATCAACAGTGTGTTGTCTGGAAAGTTTATAATATTAGTGCTTAGCTCACCTATATACCTCTCCTTTCTTTTTTTCTTTAATCTTTAAGTCACTGATTTTAGAAGCAAACACTAACTGTGTGATATTTTCCTTGAAGTCTTTCCTCCCTAGTCTTAAAGCCTCTATCTAATGAAATAGATACTGATACACTGATTTTTTTTTTTTTTTTTTTACAGGGACAGAGATAGAGTCAGAGAGAGGGATAGATAGGGACAGACAGACAGGAACGGAGAGAGTTGAGAAGCATCAATCATTAGTTTTTCGTTGCTGTCGCAACACCTTAGTTCATTGATTGCTTTCTCACATGTGCCTTGACCGCGGGCCTTCAGCAGACCTAGCAACCCCTTGCTGGAGCCAGCAACCTTGGGTCCAGGCTGACGAGCTTTTTGCTCAAGCCAGATGGGCCCGCACCTAAGCTGGTGACCTTGGGGTCCCGAACCTGGGACTTCTGCATCCTAGTCTGACACTCTATCCACTGCGCCACCGCCTGGTCAGGCTTGATACACTGATTTTTTAAAAAAAATTTATTTATTGATTTTAGAGAGTGAGTAAGAGGGAGAGAGATGGAAACATCGATCTCTTTCTGTATGTGTACGAACCAGGATTGACTGGCACCGTTTGTGGATCGGGACAATGCTCAAGCAACTGAGCTATTTGGGCCAGGGCAATACATTGATTTTTCACTAAGTGTGACTCTTAAGTCTCTTATGGCTATGAGTGATAATAGCTGTATGTGTAGAGGGCAGCAGACATAAGCCTTATTCTTTGAATCTATTAAAAAATGAAGTAAGTTGTACTGTTTAGATAATACTGTACTAGACTGCTCACAAAAATTAGGGAATATTTTATCACTTCGTATTCATTTTGAAATATCCCCTAAGTTTTGTGAGCAGTATATAAATGTTTTAGAGTAAGAAAAATAAGAATTTTTTGTACTAGCCTTTATTTACATTAGCTTTTTATCCAGCTTCTAAGTTAGTGTGGGAAAACTGGCAGGAGTAGAAATGTCTTGGTACCGGAGAAGCCCAAAAGGAAAAGTTGTATGTGTTTGGGAACGCCCTCTTGTAGCATCCCTGATGGTCGTAAACTTGAAATCTTGAGGTTCTAAAAGTTATTGGGCCCTCAGTGCACAGGCTAGTAAGAGGTTTTTCATCTTGTGAACTTAGCTATCCTGATCTAGAAGCCCTTTAGTAGGAGATTTGTTATGTTTGTGTTTGAGTTTGCCTGACTTTGGCTTTTGTTTCTCTTTCAGAAATGACTGCTGTCCATGCAGGCAACATAAACTTCAAATGGGACCCCAAAAGTCTAGAGATCAGGACTCTGGCAGTGGAAAGGCTGTTGGAGCCTCTTGTTACACAGGTAAGAATCTGAAAACAAATACATACATAGTTGTTATAACATGGTTCCATAGTAGTAAGTCTGGATAACAAACATAGGGCAAAGTTACTTAGTTCAAAGCTTAATTTAAGTGCTCAAGTTTAAGTTGATAGTACTTAGATCATTTGTCTCTACTAATAATTAAATATTGATGTATGGGTTCATTTAACTCTTTATAAACAACCTTTTAGTTGCTGCTATTTTCTTCAGTCTTATTGGCAATAATATGGGCTAGTGGTATGTAGGGCATCTTGCCAGTTGTTTGCATTTTGCATACATTTTCTTGATATCACTTTTTTCTTGGAACAAAATATCCAAGGAAGCTGGGATATAGAACCTTTACTGTTAAGTCTCTTTACCCTGTGTAACACCTTTAATTGTCTATTAGCAGGTAATTTACTTTGAGTGTGTAGATTTGGTATGTTCTGTTACAAATGCAAATATCACAATGTGCTTACATTTCATTAACTGTTAGCAAGTAGCTATGCACTTCTGGTGTTCTGGCACAATTTATTAGTGTGCATGTGTGTGAGAGAGTGAGAGAGAGGCAAATGTAGTGGCATGTGCTATCTTTTAAAAAAACTCCATTACAGCTGGTAAATATAAACTAGTATTATACATACATATATAGCTACACATACATATATGTGTGTATATATATAATTTTAAAACTATGAAGGAGTGTGTGGCAAGACTCAGGTATATGTACTTTCTTGAAGCCCACCTACTATATAGCTCTTAGTAGGTTTTTTGTGTGACAAATTACGCTAATAACAAATCTTTAGTCTTTTTCATCCTATAGATTATCTGTTATACATATGTATATATATGTATGTATATTTATGATGGTTAATGTTCTGGGACATAAAACACCATCATGGTAGGCTACTTTGTGCAGTTGTTTTTTCTTTCTTAAGGGCCTTCACTAATTAGTTGCAGAGGTCTGTGTGACTAAATTGTGAAAAGATTTCAGAAATAAATTATCTTAAAACATTTTGCACAGGTTGAAAATAGAAAACTGTGACCTCTAGATAAAGCTAAAGTTCATTGTTGACCTATTTCTGGATCTTTTTTTGTTTTTAAATTGAATTTGTTGGGGTGGCATTATTTAATAAAATTATAGAAGTTTCAGGTGCACAATTTTACCATACATTGTCTGTATATTGCTTTGTATGTTCACCACCCCAAGTCAAGTCTCCTTCCATCACCATTTATCCCCCCATGCCCTCGTCTATCTTCCCCCCGCTTGAAACTTTGATGACATATAGTAGAGATGTTTATAACTTATTTCTAATCAGTTTTTATCTTATAAAGTAAAACTAAAAACCTAATGCTCATGTATGAGGAATTAAAATATTATATACTGCTCACGAAAATTTAGGGTTCTGGGAATGGGCAGATACTCCAGTACTTTCAGCCTTTTTTTTTTTTTTTTTGTGGCAGAGACAGAGTCAGAGAGGGACAGACAGACAGGAAGGGAGAGGGATGAGAAACATCAGTTCTTCGTTGCGGCTCCTTAGTTGTTCATTGATTGCTTTCTCATATGTGCCTTGACCGTGGGGCTACAGCAGACTGAGTGACCCCTTGCTGGAGCCAGCGACTTTGGGTCCAAGCTGGTGAGTCTTGCTCAAACCAGATGAGCCCGCGCTCAAGCTGGCAATCTCAGGGTCTTGAACCTGGGTCCTCTGCGTCCCAGTCTGACGCTCTATTTACTGCGCCACCACCTGGTCAGGCTGTTTGCTTTCCTGATATTCTTGTTTAATTAAAAAAAAAACAAAAACTTTTTTTATCGCTTCATATTTATTTAGAAATATCCCCTAGTTTTTGTGAGCAGTATATTTCTTACACATTCAGAACTAAATTATTTTGGAAACTAGAGTATCATTGCTGTGTATTTCTTTTTAAAATTATTCACTTATTTATTAATTGCTTATATATAGAAAGAGGAACATTGATTTGTTGTTTCACTTATTTGAGCATTCATAGGTTGATTCTTGTATGTGCCCTGACCAAAGAAAGAGCTCACAGCACTGGTGATTGGGACAGTGCTCTAACCCAATGGCCGGCAAAGTCATTAGTCAACAGAGCCAAATATCAACAGTATAATGATTGAAACTTCTTTTGAGAGCCAAATGTTTTAAACTTAAACTATATAGGTAGGTACATTCCTTATCGACGTAGCGCCCGCATGTGCTATTTTGTGGAAGAGCCATACTCAAGGGGCCAAAGAGTCACATGTGGCTCGCGAGCCGTGGTTTGCCGACCAGGGCTCTAACCACCTGAGCTACCTGGCCAGGGCTTGCTGTGTATTATATATGGAGAGAGTTGTACATTGTTAATCTTTGATGGAATCTTATAAATTTCATGTTTCCTTTTTGTTTTGAACAATTCTTGGTACCTTTAAAAATGTTAATCTTTCTATTATTTTCATTTTAATCAATTGCAGTTTAATTTTCAAAAATCAAACTTTTAGGTTACGACTCTGGTAAACACCAACAGTAAGGGGCCCTCTAATAAGAAGAGAGGTCGTTCTAAGAAGGCCCATGTTTTGGCTGCATCTGTTGAACAAGCAACTGAGAATTTCTTGGAGAAGGGGGATAAGATTGCAAAGGAGAGTCAGTTTCTCAAGGAGGAGCTTGTGGCAGCAGTAGAAGATGTTCGAAAACAAGGTAGGTTTATATTGCTTTTTATAAAGAGAGAAGCAGGCCTTTATAGAGAATTAATCTTTGAAGGTGACTTTTTGTGGTCGGTATTCTTATTCTTATGCTTGCCAATTGCTCAGTAACTAATGAAATAAGTTATTGGAGATATATTGAGTTATACTGGCTTAAATTTTAATCAGGAAATATAATAACAAAGGACTTTTTTTTTTTTTGAGAATCTGAATCCACTTCCCTTGGGTCAAAGTTGTAACATAATTTGATAGAAAATAAAGTGGGGCAGAAGTTTATATTTTATCCTATGTAATACCTCTTTTTAATATATGTTGAAAATATAGGGTTGATAAAATGGAAAAATGTCCAGCATTTCTGAAAATATTATAGAAATTGTCCCGGTTTGTCAGACTGGTATAACAGTCATCATATCTTTTCAGCTGGTTTGAATTTGAAATAAGTTGATTCTGGGCTTGAAAGAATTATGTTTTGGGAAGTTCAGGATTAATAGAAGGTCAAATTGTAACCCACAGTTATATAATACAGTAGATACTATTAGAAAAACTGTCATCACTGTGGTGCTACAAGTATGATAAGAGGACTTTAAATGTGAAAGATTAACTTATTGTAACCTGCAGTTTTGTGATAAACTTGTGGTCCAGCAGGACCTGGACTTCAATAAAGACACAGCTTTCTGTGGGGTCGTTAGGTATCAGTTAAGGTGAACTGAGCCCCTACTCTGTGCAGGTGCTTTACTGGCCTTTGGGAGAACCTCAGTGGATCTCTGAGAGCTGACAGCAGTGTGTACGTGTAGTCCATGGAGTCTTATGTCAAATGCATCCCTGTGACAGTACCCTAAAAAGAGCAGTTCATTAAATGGGAGATCCTATCTTTAATTGTTCTAAATCTGTGAACTTTTTAGTTACCTTGCATGGTAAATATTTTTCTCAGTTTTCAGGCTGAAGGCAAATATTTTTCATACTGTAAATGATGAGATTATTTAAATTCCATAATACTCCCTAAGTGTATGTATTAGTTTCCTAGGGCTGCCCTAACATTGATTACTACAGAGTTGGTGGCTTAGAACAACAAATATTTATTCTCACATATCTGGTGTTCATATATCTCAAATCATGGTGTCCGGGTTGATTCTTTCTTGGGGACTCAGAGGAACAATCTGTTACATGCTTTTTCTTAGTTTCTGGTGGTTGCCAGCATCCTTCGTGTTCCTTGGTTTGTAGACATCACTTCAGTATCTGCCTTTGTTGTTTCATGGCATTCTTTCTGTGAGTCTCTCTTCAGAGTTCTCTTTGATAAGAACATCAGTTATTGAATTAAAGTCTCCTCTGATCCAGTATGACCCTATTTCCAAATAAGACCATTTTTACAGCTGCTGGGTGGACACGAATTTTGGAAGATACTATTCATTCCAGTAGAGTTTTTGATTAATTTGTTTTAAAGCCGTTTAGTCCAGTGTATGGCCAGTGTCTGCCGCCATCGTGGCCATGCAGGTGCAGGTTCTCATTAGATTCGGGCAGACAGACGGTAAAGAAACAGTGGAGCCAAGAAATGGCAGACCATTCCTTTATTCTAGCCTTGTAACTGTAACTGGCTGGCGAATAAACACACAGTGGGAAAACACTTTCCTTTCAGGGCTACCAAAGCCACTGACTTATCCGGTTTTTCGTAGAATCAAAGGCCCCCACCAATCTCAGTCACTTCTGGTTCCCCATCTGCGCACCTCTCTCTGCACAGTTTGCTTCTTCCTCAGCACCCTGCCATCTTGCCTTCTTTCTTAAAAAAATAAATAAATAAAGGCTTCCTCCTTCTTCTTTCCTGCTCCTTCCTTTTTAAAACTTCTTTGGCACCAAAAACCTCTCCTCCAGCAAACATTAGCATAATAATGGCCCTTCCCAAGCCAGAAGGTAATTAGCAGTTTCACCTGGCAGCGCCATTTTTAACAATAAAAGTGAGCAAACTCAAAAATCATATTTTACAAACTCATTTGCCCAACATCCAGTTTGCGTCCATTTTTGAGCTTCTTGTTGAGAAAATCAGGATAGCTATTACTTCACTGTCCTCTATGTGAAGGTCTTACTCCCCAGGCCTTCTTCTCTTCTGTAATGAAACTTACATTCATATTAACAGAGGGATTTGGGTCTAGTGACTAAGACATTAATTTTCAAAATGCATTTAATTGTTGCAATTAACTTTTTCACTCTATTAAGTGTTCCTTGTTTCAGAAGTTTCTATGATGCAAATCTGTAGCAATCAGGGTAACAATACATGCACCATCCTGCCCCCCAATTTTGAATACATATCTAAATTTGTTTTCTTGTTATTTTTGTTTTATGTCTGAGAAAATCTTGTGTGTGATTCTGAATCATAAGTACTTGTCTGTCCTAGTCCAACTTTGCAATTAGTCCTGATCTTGATGTAGTCACCATAGATTGCCTTCTCCTTGAAAAAAAGAAAATTGAGAATATAACTGCTTCCTATCATCATTATAGCATCAGATAAGAAAAGCTGAAGTGCCTTGCTTTTTTCTGTTGGTTTTTTTCTTTGGAGACTCTTAACAAATAGTGTTGAAACCTCTTTTCTATCATAAATAGAACAAAGAATACGTGTTATGATAATGGTTAAGTTCAGATTCTTTAATCAAACAAGCCTTGCTGGTTATGTTTACCCATCATTTGGAACCCTGTGGTGGTGGTACTATGTCTGCAGACTTTTTTGGCATCCATCCCTTAAAAAGTGTACTTAAAACTTTGATTTCTTTTAGATGTGTGTTGGACTCTCACTTTTATAAAGGATAAAATGTGATGGAAGAGGACATGCAAAGTCATGAAAAGAGTGTAGTATTCGCCTGGCTCTTATGGGTTATTCACTCTGGGGGAAGCTGGCTGCTCTGTTCTGAGGACGCTCAGGAGGTCCCATGGAGAGGAACTGAGGTCTCCTGCCGGCAGCCAGCACCAGTTTGCTAAGCATGTGAATAAGCCACTTTAGAAGCAGGTCCTCCAGCTCCAGCCAGGTTTCAGATGATGGCAGCTCCAACCAACCCCGAATTCCTAACCAGAAAACTTGGGGAGACAATAAATGTTTTAAACTACCAAATTTGGGGGTACTATTTTAGACTCCAGAAGATAATTACTACAAACACCTTTCCCCGGTCTGGTTTCAGTGGCCCTGAGCAAAGGCAGAACTGACTTAACTGCTCTGAGTAACAGTGTTTTAACATGGGGTATAAAAACAGAGCTTCATAGCAGATTGACTAATGAAGTAGTTAGAATTATTTGCATTTCAAGTCTGTTGCTTTTCCACTGGAACACTTAATTGCTAAAGAATATATAAGAAAATTTCTTTGTTCTGAATCAAGGCGGACTACTTTTGTCCGTAGCACAAGCTGGCAAATATTTTTCTGTGAAAGGATAGGTGGGAAATAATTTAGATCTTCCTAGCTATAAGATCTCTGATGATGCTATTCAGTTCTGTAGTTGTGTTGGGAAAGCATCTGTGAAAATACATAGACAAATGGGCTGGCTGTATTCCAGTAAAACTTATTTATCAAACGTGGTGGGTCAGATTTAATCCACAGGCTATAGCTAGCTGATCTCTGAGCTAGGGTTTTCCTAGACTGTTAAAGATAAGAGCTTACTGTTTTCAAAAAAGTATATATTGCCTGCTTATGGTGGCGCAATGGATAAAGCATCAACATGGCACGCCAAGGTCACTGGTTGAAACCCACAGGCTTGCCCTGTCAAGGCACACCCAGGAAGCAGCTACTATGAGTTGACGCGTCCTGCTTCTCCCCTTCTCACCCCTCTTTATCTTTTTACCTTTCTCTCTCTCCTTCCTCTTTCTCCTTCCTTTTTCTCTCCTTCCTTTCTCTCTTCCCTCTCCATTTCCTCCTCTCCCATCTTCCTCTCTTCCTCTCCCTTCTCCCCCTCTCGCTTCTCCTTAAAAATCAATTAAAAAAATTATTCTTTTGAGCAGAAAGTTAGGCCTTCCTTATCTTTGAGTTTGTCAGGCCCTGTGCTTTATGTGCAATCATGATTAATAACCAGAATTGAATGTATCTAGTTTTTCAGTGTAACTTAATTTTCCTTTTGTATCTGTTTCTGATTATATGAATAATAAACATTGATAAGCACACTAAAACCTTATCATTATCATTGTCAGTGGGCAAAAGATTCACATGCATAAGTGCATGGTCACTTTACCTCAAGGTCAGTGAAATGGCGAAGTGAGTTTCTGTGTGGATTGGAGCCAGGTATCAATTGCATGGCATCCGCATCCCTGTGATCTAGGAATTTCTTTGTATTTCCAATCAGTCCAAACTAATTGTTGTAACTACCTAACATGCGCTGAGGCATACATATGCCTCTTAGATGTGTGCTTGTTTCTCTTTTGATGACCCTTCCCCCAGCCCCCTGATTAAATCATTTGTACTTCATACTTTTTATTTTTAGCCCTTTTCACAATGAGAATTAAATAATTTGTTGTTTTCCCCTCTTTGGGCTTCAGCAAGGCAGATTCTGTGCTGGTCTGGTGACCATTCTTTTTTTTTTTTTTTTTTTTTACAGAGACAGAGAGAGTCAGAGGGATAGATAGGGACAGACAGACGGGAACGGAGAGATGAGAAGCATCAGTTGTCAGTTTTTTATTTCTTTTTATTTATTTATTTTAGAGAGGAGACAGAGAAAGAGAGAAAAAGAAAGGGGAGAGGAGCTAGAAACATCAACTCCCATATGTGCCTTGACCAGACCAGTGTAGGGTTTTGAACTGGCGACCTCAGTGTTCCCAGGTCAACGCTTTATCCACTGCGCCACCACAGGTCAGGCTCACTCATCAGTTTTTTGTTGCGACACCTAGGTTGTTCATTGATTGCTTTCTCACATGTGCCCTGACCGCGGGCCTTCAGCAGACTGAGCCACTACTTGCTGGAGCCAGCGACCTTGGGTCCAAGCTGGCGAGCTTTTGTTCAAACCAGTTGAACCCGTGCTCAAGCTGGCTACCTCGGGATCTTGAACCTGTGTCCTCCACATCCCAGTCCGATGCACTATCCACTGCGCCACCGCCTGGTCAGGCTGGTGGCCATTCTCTGTGTCACCTTTATGGTGCCCAGTCTATGATATGCATTTAAATGCTTTAGGAAGATAATTGACTGTTCTCAAAGAAGTGTGTGAGAAAAGGCAATTGTCTCAAAAATTAAATGTTTCCCTCCCCAGTGCCAAATGTAAGTACAGGGTGTAAGGGTGGCACATTTTATCTGTTAAAAAAGATAATTTACGTAACGTAAAATTTACTCTTTTAAAGTGTATAACTTAGTGGTTTTTACTATATTCACAGTTTTGCAGCTGTTACCATTGCCTAATTCCAGAACACCTTATTACCCCAAAAAGAAATCTCGTACTCATTAGTAGTCACTCTGCATATGTATTTTAATAATATAGAGAAAATCTATTAATTCTTAAATAGGGCTGTGATGAGAAAATGAGGTCGTTAGCGGTGTAGGAGGCATCCAAGGGACAAAGATGGGAAGGCCTAAATGAAACTTGTTTGAAAAAGGAGAGACATTAAAAGAAAAGGACCAGGAATGGTAAATTGGAAGGGAAGTGATAAAGAGTAGCTTCTGCTGAACAGTGGTTCTTAACTTGGGTTCTATCGAACCCTAGGGGTTTGATGAGTCGGTCTCAGGGGTTCGGAGAAGCCTCTGCCACGGAGTACAGAATAAAGTAATACCGTAATTTGTTGTGAGTTCATGCATTTTGTTGGTTTTGTTCTTTGAGCAAGGTGATGTTCATGCACGGCTCATTTTGTGCACCAGTAAGAAAACATATACCTATGTCTTAAATTTGGGGAAAAAAAACACATTTTATTTATCACTAAAGAAGGGTTCGGTGAATGCGCATATGAAACTGGTGGGTTTGGTACCTCAAAAATGGTTAAGAACCACTGTGCTTGAACAAGGTTTTAGTAATCCATTAGTTACACTTCACAGTTGCATCTTGAAGGCCAAGATCAGAGGTTAGCCCCTTGCCTATAGTAGCTCACAGGCATTTTGGGTGGATGAAGGTGAAGAAGGGCCAAAGAAGCTGAGGTACACCTTTATGTATTCCTGCATCTGCTTGAATGACATTCTGCTCAGTAAAGGAGCCAAATAGATGATTGACCTACTGGGTAACAATGGATTTCCTGGGAGAAAGTTAGGTCAGAGAAACCAGAATGGGGAAAAGGCTAGGTGACGGTGTAATCTCTGATGAAGAGAGACTCTCTTAATGCAGACAGGAGGTAATTTTTTCTGTTTTGTCCCAGTGCTTATAATCAGCATGCATGGATATGAAAAGTAAATTAATAGCATGAGTGGCATGCAAGGAATGGGATGGAATGTGAAATAAGCATGGGATTGGAAAAGTTTCCTGCAGATTCACTGGACCTTGAAAGGTGGAAGAAGGTATGGGAATAGTCATCTAGGCCAGAAGGACAGCAGATGTAAGATGTACACGAGACAGTGAGGGCCCTAACTTGACAGTGGTGCTGGGAAGAGAGTTTGGAGCTAGATTTAGAGGATGGTGTGGAATGCCAGGTGAAGAAGGGAGGATTCCCAGGGAAATGATATAAGGTCATAGAATTCTGTGGTTGGACTGGGTCTCACAGGTTCAGATTCCGATATACTTGAACTCTAATGATACCGAACTTGATACCTCTGGAAGTAGCGTTTTCTAGCATTGCTTTGTGTTTATTTTTAAAGGTTTTATTCTTCTTAAATTAAACTGAAATATGTCTTAACTTTCTTCCTGTTTTAAGAAGTTCTGCCATCTGGGCAGCACAGAATATGAGGAAAGTAGTGTTTTGGGGAGATCAGTCTTTCAGCTGTGTTCAGGAAGAGTTACAGGGTTTGGGAGCAAACCTGGAAGCAGACCAATAGTCAGGAGAGGTGGGTAAGATGGGGTGAGGTGGAGCTGTTAAGGAAAGGGAGAATTGGTTAGTTGTCAAGCAGGTTAACTGCCAGCTTGGCCTGTGCAAATGGCTGATTTTTTTTTTTTTTACAGAGACAGATAGAAACATCAATCTGTTCCTCTTTGTGCCCTGACTGCGGATCAAACCCATAACAACCAACCAAATCATTTGACTCAGAGATTTTCAACCTCTGGTCCACCAGAAATTTTGTGCCAGTCATGAATGAAGATTAGAGACCCAATGATTACAGACTATAATTTTTTCTTTTTTTTATTCAGTGAGAGGAGGGGAGGCAGAGACAAATTTCCTCATGCACCCCAACCAGGATACACCCAGTAAACCCACTAGGGGGCGATGCTCTATCCATCTGGGGTGTTGCTTCATTGCTCAGCAACTGAGCTCTTCTTAGGGCCTGAGGTGAAGGATTGATCCTCTTAACAGGTCACTTAAATATTGATGAAATTCAGTTTTATTGATGATACCCCCCCCCCCTCCATATATGGATTATGCTTTTGGTATCATGGAGCCACCTTCAGTGCCTGGGGCCAATTTGCTCCAATTGAGCAGATGAGTGCTTTTCCTGTGTGCCCTGACTGGGAATCAAACTGGGGACATCCACACACCGGGCCGACACTCTACACTGAGCAAACCAGCCAGGGCAAGACTCTATAATCTTTATACAGCATCAGGGTGGTTAACTTTTTCGTGGACTGAAAGTTAAAACTACTGATTTAGGGAATGTATGGAGGCAGTGCATGCTACTAAAAAAATTGAGGTGAATTCTAATTAGCATATTCTCAGTTTACAGCCATTAAGATTTTGCTCTGACAGTTTTCAGTTAACTCTATTATAGTATTTGCTTCAGTGTTTTATTTACATTAATAAGTCAACAGGTTATTTCATTTTTTCTTGACTTACGATTTTGATTCAAAGGAAGTTGTAACAATAGTACAGAGTGGTACAGGGTGGTTCAGTGTACCCTTTGTCTAGTTTCTTGCGGTGGTTAAATGTTACAGAATAGTGGTAACACCAGAAAATTGACGTGGGCACAATATGTGTGTATAATTCTGGTTTTATCACATATGTAGGTTTATGTAACCGCTATTGAAATCAAGATACCTATTGAATCACCACAAATCTCTCCCTCATGCTACCCAAACTTTATAGTCACACCCATTCTGCTTACACTCCCTACCATCTCTAGTCCTTAGTAAATAATGTCTCCATCTCTAATTATGTCGTTTCAAGAATATTGTATAAATGGAATTATTCAGCATATGACCTTTTGAGATAGGTTTCCTTTTCTCTGTTAAAATGAAGTTTTTGAGCCTTGCAAAGTGGTGTATGGTGTGTATTGCAGTAGTTATATAGTAGTGTGTAACTTTTTATTGCTAGGTAATAAATATTCCATGGGTACTCCATCATGTGGATGTGGCTTGTCTTTTGATCCTCTTAACAGGTCTCTTAAATATTGATGAAATTCAGTTTTATTGATGACTCCCCCCATATATGGATTATTCTTTTGGTATCATGACTTAGAAATCTTCACCAAGTTATAACTTTTTAAGATTTTCTTCAGTTTCCTTTAAGTTTTTTAAAAAAAATATTTGCTTTTATTTTAATTAATTTATTTTTTACAGGGACAGAGAGAGAGTCAGAGAGAGGGATAGATAGGGACAGACAGACAGGAACGGAGAGAGATGAGAAGCATCAATCATTAGTTTTTCGTTGCCGTCGCAACACCTTAGTTGTTCATTGATTGCTTTCTCACATGTGCCTTGACCGCGGGCCTTCAGCAGACCGAGCAACCCCTCTCTAGAGCCAGCGACCTGGGGTCCAAGCTGAGGAGCTTTTGCTCAAGCCAGATGGGCCCGCGCTCTAGCTGGCGAGCTCGGGGTCTCGAACCTGGGTCTTTCGCATCCCAGTCCGACGCTCTATCCACTGCGCCACCTCCTGGTCAGGCTAAGTTTTATAGTTTCATGTTTTACATTTAATTCTGGGAGTTATTTATTGTATAACTTGAGGTTTAGGTCAAGTTCTTTTTTTTCCCCTCAGTGGACTTCCATTTATAACAGTACCATTTGTTGGGAAAACTGTCTTTTTTTCCCGTTGAATTGCTTAACATCATGTTAAAAATCAATTAGCTGTACCTGTGTGGGATTTTTTCTGGGTTCTGTATTTTGTTTCATTGATGTATTTGTTTTTTCTTCTGCAATACCACACAATCTTTATTGTTGTTGCATTATGAGCATTAGAATTGGATAGAGTAATTTTACCTAATTTATTTTTTTCTAAATTGTTTTAGCTATTCTAAATTCTTATGATTTTTTCATTTGAATTTAGATAATTTTGCATATATCTCTAAAAAACTGGGATTTTGATAGGAATTATGTTAAACTTGTAATTAATTTGATGAACAAAATATGTTCCCATTTGTTTAGATCTTCTTTGATTTCTTTCATCAGTGTTTAACATACAGGGTGGGGCAAAAGTAGATTTATAGTTGTGAGTACATGAAACATAGTTTATTCTTGTATTACTATTTATTAATTGTATTATTTTCCATATGAACAACATAAACCTACTTTTGCCCAACCCTGTATAAGTCCTCTGTGTGGTTTCTTAGATTTCATTTTTGAACCATTATAAATAGTATTTTATATATATTTAGTTCTGTATTACCTTTTAAGTCCTTGGCTACATACATATGCATTTTGCCCTAGTTTTAATTCTAGCTTTGATATAATTTTATTTATTTATATTTTATTTTATTGTATTATTTTTTTTTTGAGAGAGGCAGGGAGAGAGAGAGAGACAGGAACATCAAGCTGCTCTTATTCAATGTATGCGTCTTGACTGGGGAATTGAACTGGCAACTTCTTTGCTCTAGGATGGTACTCCAACTAACTGAGCTATCCAGCCAGGGCTTAATTTTTATTAACTTTTAGAGAGACAGAGTTTGGAAGGTAGAGAGAGGGGAGGGAAGGGAAGCATTCATTTGTTGTTCCAATCAGTTGTGCATTCTTTGGTTGCTTCCTGTGTATGCCCTGATTGGGCATCCAAATACACAACCTTTTCATTTCAGGATGATGCTCTGAACCAACTGAGAGCTAACTGGCCAGGGCCATTTTGCTATCATTTTATTATTTTCTTTTAAATATTTAATACTAGGGGAGGGGCATAAAATTTTTAACACTTGTTTCAGACATTTTATTTTTCTTTTGACAGAGACAGAAAGTTAGAGAGAGGGATAGCTAGGGACAGATGGAAGGGAGAGAGATGAGAAGCATCAATTCTTTGTTGCGGTACTTTAGTTGTTTGTTCATTTATTGCTTTCTCAGATGTGCCTTGACGAGGAGGGGTTGACTACAGCAGAGTGAGTGACCCCTTTTCTCAAGCCAGCAACCTTGGACTAGAGCTGGTGAGCCTTGCTCAAACCAGATGAGCCTGCACTCAAGCTGATGACCTCGGGGTTTTGAACCTGGGTCTTCTGTGTCCCAGTCCCACACTATTCACTGCGCCACTGCCTGGTCAGGCTAATTTCAGGCATTTTAAAGCAATTTAGTATAACCTGGGAATTTATAATCTTTAAAATTATATACTTTCTATTGCATCATCTCTTTGTTATTGGACTTAAAAGTTGTTTTTATGTTTTTGATATAAATTACTAATGCGATAGCGAGTGAACACCATGTAATATGCCTTCCTTTCTTTAAAAAAATATTACAGGCCCTGGCTGGTTGGCTCAGTTAATAGAGAGAGTGTCATCCTGGCATATGGGTGACCCAGGTTCGATTCCTGGTCAGAGCACACAGGAGAAGCGACCATCTACTTCTATTCCCTCCTCCTTCTTCTCTTCCTCTTTTTCTCCTGCAGCCAGTGGCTCCATTGGTTTGAGCTTTGGCCCTGGGTGCTGATGACAGCTTGGTTGGTCCAAGCCTTGGCCTCGGGCACTAAAAATAACTCAGTTGATTCATTTGGGGCATTGGCCCCAGATGTTTGTTGCCAGGTGAATCCTGGTCAGGGTGTATACAGGAGTCTGTCTCACTATCTTCCTTCCTCTCTCTTTAAAAAAAAATTCTATCTATCTCCTTAAGACAGTGGTTCTTAACCTGGGTTCTATCGAACCCTAGGGGTTCGATGAGTCGGTCTCAGGGGTTCGGAGAAACCTCTGCCGCGGAGGCCAGAATAAAGTAATACCGTAATTTGTTGTGAGTTCATGCACTTTGTTGGTTTTGTTCTTTGAGCAAGGTGATGTTCATGCACAGCTCATTTTGTGCACCAGTAAAAAAACATATACCTATGTCTTGAATTTGGGGAAAAAATTATATTTTATTTATCACTAAAGAAGGGTTTGGTGAATGCACATATGAAACTGGTGGGTTCGGTACCTCAAAAAAGGTTAAGATCACTGCCTTAAGATATATTTTCAGGAATAGGACTATAGGGACACAAGTCTTTTTTCAAATGAAATGCATTTATAACAGAGTGTACAAATCAGTGTACAGTTTGAAGTTTTACATTCATGTCTACCTCTATAATTAGAAAATTTCAAGAACAAAGGTTTTAAGACTTTTAAAATGCATTAATAAATTTACTATAGTAGGGTTATATCTTCAGTTTGCTAATGTTCACCTATTAGCAATTATAAGTTACAGGAATTCAACTTGTTTATGCAGAACTTGTTTATGAGGCTTTGTAATTGGGAATTCTAGGTACAGTAAGTCCTCACTTAACATCATTGATAGTTTCTTGGAAACTGCGATACTAAATGAAACAACATGTAATAAAATCACTTTTACCTTAGGCTAATTAATATAAACAAGAGTTAAGTTCATACGGCATATTTCTGGTCACGAAAGCACCATCAAACATCTAAGTAAAGATCCCAAACACTTCTAATATTAAACATTGAAATAACTGTGAGCTGAACATACATTTAATAAAGATTAATAAAGTTATTTTCCAAATTGCTTATTTCAGTTCAGGTTTGTGGATGACTGAAGCCTCTCTTGGCAGCTCAGGATACAAGGAGGGACCCACCTGTCCAGGACGCCCTTCCATTGCTGGGCCACACTCATCCACACCCGCACTCACTCAGACTGGGACAGTGTAGATGCACTATTTCACCTCGTGCACATCTCTGAGATGTGGGAGAAAGCTGGAATACTCAGAGAAAACCATGGAGACATGGGGAGACGTGCAAACACCACACAGAAGTGGGCCTGGGCTGGGAATTAAAAAAAAAAAAAATCAATGTTATACTGAAATGACATTGAACAAAATGACATTTTTGAGGACCTGTAGATCTTGAGTTCAGGCATGGCTGTATTCAGAGGAATTGAGGCTTTCTTCATCACTTGCCTCCGTGTGTTTCAGCTCACTTCTACTCTCATATGTACATATGGATAAGATGCTGACCTCTAGTTTTAGGTGGTCATCATAGTTTTGTCACCCTAGTAGGAAAAGAGCTTTTCTCCTTCACTGTCAGAGAGGGGGCTGGTTAGCTTTGCTTGGGTTTTGCTCAGAACCAAACTAGTTTCTATTGCTAGAGGAGAGTGATTAACCATAAGTGGGGGTGGAGAGATGGTTCTCTGAAGAAACAGGAGGTTAAGTAAAAATGAGAGCGCTTAGTCTAAGGCAGTGGTAGGTATGTATAAATAGTAGTGCTCCTATGTTGATTTGTTGAAGCCATTATTTTTCTTATTGGTAAGAATTCTACCTTTTTTTTATATATATATACTTAAAAATTTTTATTCATTTTTAGGGAGAGACAGAGAGAGAAAGAGAGAGAGAGAGAAGTGGGGAGGAGCAGGAAGCATCAACTCCTATATATGCCTTGACCAGGCAAGCCTGGGGTTTCCAGCCGGGGATGTCAGTGTTCCTGGTTGATGCTCTCTCGACTGCGACACCACCGGTCAGGCCGTTTTTCAAAAATTGAGACAAGGCCTATTGGGCCAGAGGTGCTAGTTTTTTTAGATTTCCCGTCACCAATCTATTGGTATTGCAAATTAACTTGGAGTTGAAAATCAAGGCATAATTGTATGTGTCTGTAATGGTTTTAATTTTTTAAGTTTATTGATTTTAGAGAGAGAGCGAGCGCAAAACATAGATTATTGGTTCATTCATGCTTTCATTGGTTGATTCTTTTATGTTTTTTGACTGGGAATTAAACCTGCAGTGTTGGTGTATCAGGACAATTCTCTAACCATCTGAACTAACTGGCCAGAGCTGCAATGGTTTTAATGGTGGGACCAGATTTATTGCAGTCCTGGAAAAGGTGGTAGAGTTCTATTGAACAGAGCAAGGAATCTAACTAATGCCAGTAACTTTTACTGCCTTTCAGACCATTCAGCTTGATTTTTCTTTCATGATTGCCATACTATAAATCATAGCAAGTCACCTCTCATATCTGTGCTGTTATTCACAAATCATAGCAAGTCACCTCTTATATCTGTGCTGTTATTCACATATCATAGCAAGTCACCTCTCATATCTGTACTGTTATTCACATGGTAGACAACATGAAAACATCTGGATAATTCACTACAGCCTCTTCTCCAAAGTGGAATAAACATTTTTTTTTTTTTTTTAATTTCTTTTTATTTTATTCATTTTAGAGAGGAGACAGAGAGAGAGAGAGAGAGAGAGAGAGAGAGAGAGAAAGGGGGGAGGAGCTGGAAGCATCAACTCCCATATGTGCCTTGACCAGACCAGTGCAGGGTTTTGAACTGGCGACCTCAGTGTTCCCAGGTCGACACCTTATCCACTGCGCCACCACAGGTCAGGCGGAATAAACATTTTTTAGTGACACCTACATATACCTTCTCTCCAAACGGCTAGAGCGTGAAAGTAGACTAAATTCCTTGTCCAGTAAATATCCTTGTTTAATAAATAGAAAGCAAATACTTTAATATTTGGTTTGTAGTTTCCCTCCTTTCATGTTTATTTATGTTTAGGCACTATTTGTCTTAAGATTTTTGTAGAGGCTTTTTTTTCAAGTCCTGGTTTTTGGATCATTATTCCATTTCAGGTAAACTTAGGTTATAATCAAAGTGCATTGTTTTTTAGTAGTGGAAGAAGGACTTCAACATCTTGAGAACAATCAGTGTTATTCAGTACTGTATCGATTGTTACAAGACCATATTTTTTCTGAGAAAAGTATTTTGTAATTTTAGAGCAAGAAAGCAGTATTTATTGGCTTACTAAAACAACAGAGTTAAAACTATTGAGTTTGCTAGCACCTGCATTATCTTAGCAGCTGTAGTTGATTGTTGAGCATAATCTTTAATGGTGTTGTTACACAGATAACTTCTTAGCTTTTTAAATCTTGGAAGCCCAGAATGACCAGGTGGTGGCACAGTGGATAGAGCTTCGACCTGGGATGCTGAGGACCCAGATTTGAAACCCTGAGGTCACTGGCTTGAGCACAGGTTTACCAGATTGAGTGCAGGGTCACTGGCTTGAGCATGGGATCATCAAACTGAACCCATGGTCAATGGCTTGAGCCCAAAAGTCACTGTCTTGAGTGAGGGGTCACTGACTTGGCTGAACCCCCCATTCCTGGCCCCCATCAAGGCATGTGTGAAGGGCAATCAATGAACAAATAGAAGTGCAGCAACTATGAGTTGATGCTTCTCATCTTTCTCCCTTCCTGTCTGCCTCTGTCTCACTCTGGGGGGGAAAAAGACCCATTCAGATGAAACTGATGATCTCTTAGAACATTGTGGTAAAGAAGGGATAGGCAATGAGAGTTTTTAATTGCTATTAAGAGACATTTGTTTATATATCTCAGTAATAATGTACTGAAATTGAAGACAGATGCCATCTTCCTTGGTAGAACTTGAATGATTTCTGTATATGGGGAAAAGCCCACACTCAAGAAGGGTGTGTGTGTGTTTATACTCACATATATAAGTATGTATGTGTGTATATTTGTGTGTATATGTATATTTTCATTATGAATCTTGGCAAGGCAATTTTAATACAAATGACATATTTTATCTCTGACTAAAGGATGGATATCGAGCACAATCTGTCAGGCTCTTGAGTCATAATTTTCGCCCTGGCAACTGACTAGAGTCAGATTGAAAGAGGTGAAAATTGGTATCCTGTTCAGTGCAGATGTTGACAGCTTCAGACTGACATATCCACATCAAATATAGGCAGCCTGGAAAATAGATGTTAAAAGGCAGATGTGATCAGGACAGAACAGTTGTCAGTGACTGTTTCAGAAGTAGATAGGAGACAGAGTAGACCCTGGGTTTGCTAAGTTTATGATGTAAAGATTTGAAATATAGCTTTAAGGAACTTTGTGTGGGTCTGTGAAAGAGATTGCATTTTAATTGTCTGGTTTTGTTAGTGTGGTTTTAATCAGGTTGGAGTCATGAGTTTGATCTTCTATATGGGCTCTTAAACAGGAGAAAAATGACAAGTATTCCTACCCTAGAATGTTGAGTATGGATTTCAAAAAGTGTTACTAATGATGCTCTGGAAGAGAAATAGCAGAGGAACATTTAACATTTTGGAAAATATTAAAGTTAATTAGGATTTCAAATTAGTGTAATCACATTCTTCACAAGAAATTAAACCTCACAAGAAATCCGCTCTTTCTCATACTCTTGCTTTGAGTTCTTGTTTCTTATTTGTTATCTGGCCTTTTCGCCTAGTCATCTTGGTAGACTTTTTTTTTTTTAATCCTGTTTTCTCCTCTTACTTTTGTGGATATCTCTTTTCCTGTGATACCCTGATGGCTGGGTCTGTTGTTAGAAGTGCTCCCACTCCAATTCCTACCCTTCATGTGTTCCTGAAGTCTGTGATTAATTTAAAACTTGTTCATTTTGACCCCCATCCTTACGCACTCACAATTTAATCCACTTTCTTTTGCTCTTCATTTGAGTTTAGCAGGAAAAGCAAAATATAAATTCCAAAAAATCATTAATTGGTTGCCTTTCGGGTGTTTTAGTCTTAAAGTTCTGTGTCTGACTTAAACTGTAAGTCTCTAGGGTGGAGGCTCTATTTTCTTTGACTTGGGAGGAGTCAAGGATGCTGTCTGTTTCTGGATCACTACCCTTGTGTGAGCATATGCTGCTCCGCAGAGACTTTGGTTCTGGTGTCGTTGGCTTGAAAGTGAGGAAAGGAAAATGAACTTATTACATTTTAATGTTTTCTGTGATTTTGAAATTGCCTCCCTCCTTTTTTTCTATCTTGTTAAACTCACAAAAATAAATAACACTAACCAGGATAATAATACTTTTAAGTTACAGTGGGTAATATTGCCTTAATGTGTTTGTCCAGTGTAGCTGAGGAAGTCAGGTATTACAGTTTTGACTTTGGCATGACTTCAACCATGATGTTGCAGTGAGGTGGTTTCTACTAGTTAATTTCTTAAGAAAGTGACTCCAAGTTGAAATGCATGTTACACATTTGTTTGAATGTGTAATCAGGAAGTAAGCTCCTCTCTTTGGAGTGTTTCTGAATAGCAGCAGGGCACACTTGAATTAGTAAGGAAAATGAGAACATGAATAAATGTGGTACTCTAGTTTAACTTTTTCTTTTCTTTTAAAAAATAAAATCAATCCATTCTGTTGACTGTTAAAAGTAGTAATTTCAAAGCTCTGTTCCTTACCCACATGGGATGGGGAAGGATGAAGGTTTAGAGTTTTTCTGGGTGTGCTCTGAACTGATTCTGATGGGCTTTTAGTATTTAAAGAACATATTAAATGTTTATTTTCTGGAAAATTTTCAAAAGATAAACATTTTTGTGGATTAAAAATGGTAGCCCAGTAAAGTTCTCCTAAAGCATGTATCAGGAATTCTTTGCATCAGTTTTTCCATAATTGTGAAAGTATCATTGAGGGGTTTGTGGTTTTGCCAACTATCCTTCATTAATGAATAGAAAGGTGAAGGTGGGAAGGATTGTATTTTATTCAGATTCATCCCCCTGTCACATGGCATGTGGGTTATGCCAGATACATACCACCATTTGGTTCCTTCTCATAGGACTATGTTAGGAAATCTGTTCTTTTTTGCAACTATATTGCAGTTTACCTTTATTGACAAGTATGGAAAATTTTTTATTTTATTACCAGACTATAGAAAATGTATTTTAAAAATTTGAGATGGTGGAGAGGGGAATGAAGTGGGATTGCTAGAGAAATGGATATTCTTTTTCTTTAATTTTTAATTTTTTTATTTTAATCAAGTGAGGGGCAGGGAGGCAGAGACAAACTTCCACATGCTCTGTGACTGGGATCCACTCAGCAAGCCCCTACCAAGCTATATTCTGCCTGTTTGGGCCGCAGCTCCGTTGCTCGGCAACTGAGCTATTTTAGCGCCTGAGGCTGAGGCCGAGGCCATGGAGTTGTCCTCAGCACCTGGGGCCAGCTTTGCTTAAATCATTTGAAACATGGCTACAAAAGAGTGAGAGAGAGGGAGAGAAAGAGAGAGAGGGAGAGAAGGAGAGAGAGAAAGAAGGGGGCGGGGGGAGAAGCAGATGGTTGCTTTTTTTGTATGCCCTGACTGGAATTGAACCCGGGGCTTCCACATGCCAGGCTGATGCTCTACTGTTGAGCCAACTGGCCCAGGCCATTAATTCTTGATTACGTTGAAGTTAGCAGATAAATTTGTGAATTCTTGCTCTTGTCAGTTTATTACTTTGTAAAATTAAAGTTGTTGGAGTGATAAAGAAATGATAACTGTAATGTAACTTTCTGCTGAGATCCCTTAATCAGTTGTATTAAAGAGAATTTAGTATCACGTAATTTCATCAGTGGAGATAAATCACTAAAAACGTAATTTTCAAGAATTAGCAATCCTGCCCTGGCCAGATAGCTCTATTGGTTAGAGCATTGTCCTGAGGTACTGAGGTTGCTGGTTTGATCCCTGGTAGGGACACCTGCAGGAATGGATTGATGTTCCTATCTCTCTCTCTCTCCCTTCCTGTCTTGCTAAAATCAATCAATAGAAAAAAAGGATTAGGAATCCCATGATAGGGAAATTTTGGGTATTCAGAATGCAAGGTGGATTTTTTTTTAAATTTTCTGCTGTGTAAAGAGATGCCAACCTGATGAATACAAGGAATAGTATAACAGACTCACCTGTGGTGTTGATTGCTTACTTGCTCTTTTCTTTTTCTTTCCTCTGGCTATTCCCTGGGTAGAATTGGAAATGTTTTAAAGAAAAAGTAACTTTTTGCAGTATACATGCTTTTGATAGTAAGAACAAAAAGAATAAAATAAAAACCAGCTATAATTCTATTACCCGGAGGTGAAACCAATGTTTAACATATTGGTCTCTAGACCCTTCCAGTTTGTTTTTTAATAATATACTCATGTGGCTAGAAATATGTTTTGCTCCATTTTATCATTTTCTTCACTTGATGGATCCAGAACATCTTCTAGTATCATTAAGTACTTTCCTACAACCTAACTTTTAATGGCTGAAAAGTATCTTCTACAGAGTAATATGACTTAAGGAAACTATTTTGAACCGGAAAATTAGAGACTTCTTTAATGTCATGGCCAGAGTTTTACTCACTTTTCAAATATTTAAAAGGAGTATGTTAAGTAAGGCAGTTTTTATTTTGAAGACTAAAGGCTGTCATTGTTAACAAGTGTAGTATGAGATATTTGAGAAGTAAAATATTTTAGACATTTTAAAAACATTTTGAGGTAAAGAGATCAAAGTGACTTGAACAAGGGCATGTGAGGAGTTAGAGGGGGAAAGGGGAAAGTCAAACTTCCATTTATGGCTATGAAATGTATTCTGAAATGAATAAATTGTTTAAATATGTTTAAGAAGGTAAATGTCTTTTAATTCTTCTCTTGGAAGCTTCTGTCATTTTCACAGAGGGCTGTTTTTGCTGGTCCTCAAAAGCAGATTCAGGTGGATATCTAAAAATATCTTTTTCTCTGTTGGATTTGGCAGTTGATAACAAATAATGTGCTCTCATAAAATGTCTTATATAAGAAATGTGCTTAAGGTCTGTATAGTAGTTGAACTTCTACAGTAAGGAAACAGAAAATGACTGTGATTGGGGCTGCATATGGCCCCCCATATTTTACCACAAATTATTCATTATTTAGATCAGTTTCTCAAGACAGCTGACTCACAAAAGTTTCATATTTCATAATGTATACTAATTCCACGTTTTCTTTTTGCATTGACACTAATAGCCATGAGTTGTTTATACCTTAGAAAAAAGAAATTTTGTATATAGACTTTTTGAGTTCTTTAGGTTATTTCTTTCTAGGAAACCTTTAGTTTTGTGTATCATAGATGGGAATTTAAAATATTTTATATTTTTTTATCATAAAACATTTTTTGAAAATATATACATTATAGAAAATTAAACACACACACACACACACACACACACACACAGAGCAGGAAATATTTACCCACCAGGCTATATCACCTTGTGATATCCCCTCTGTTAATATTTTTGTGCGTACGGTATGGTCTTCCTTGTACCACCCTTCATAAATACATTGTGTTCTCCATTCTTTTTGTGCAGTGTAAATTGTTCTGTATCTGCTGTTTAAGGTGGAAATTAAAAAAAAAAATCTCCCCCTCATTAATAAAGATATCTGGAGTGGGTGGGTTATGTAATTTACAGAAGATAAGCATATTCCTTTGCTGGGCTGGCAAAATTCTTATCTTTCTCTGGATTTCAAGGTAGAAAGGAACATATTAGAAGTATCCTTAGTGTTATTGTGCTTTATATATTGGGTCTCCTTTGAGTACTTATTTTTTATACAGGGACAGAGAGAGAGTCGGAGAGAGGGATAGATAGGGACAGACAGACAGGAGGAACAGAGAGAGATGAGAAGTATCAATCATCAGTTTTTCGTTGCCATTGCGACACCATAGTTGTTCATTGATTGCTTTCTCACATGTGCCTTGACCGCGGGCTGTGCGCATGCTGGCGACCTTGGGATCTTGAACCTGGGTCTTCCACATCCCAGTCTGACACTCTATCCACTGCGCCACCGCCTGGTCAGGCTCCTTTGAGTACTTTTGAAGGCTGTAGAGATGTTCTGAGGAGCTGGGACACTCTGCTTTGGTATTGTGGTTGGGAGCTGTTCTTATAGTATGACATGAGCTTTTTTGTCTGTGAAGTTGTAAATGGGATAGGTGAGGGACATGACAAGTTCCTAAAAACAGGAAGGAACCTCAGGTTGACTTAATTTCTTAAAATAAAATACAGATAGAAAAACTAATGCTGAGCAAGTAGAACTAAGTCAGGCTTTGTTTGTAGCTGTTACTACAAAAGGACCAGTTTTGACTACTTTCTGCACTATAGAGAATGGAATGAAAGAGGCTCCCTCATTCCTGTTTCAACACTACAAATTAAAAGCCAGTTTTTTCTCCATCCTTTAGGAAAATTGCTAGCTTGACTTTATGTCTAAAAATGAATAAACAGCTGGTGTATGAGCAATGACCACATTTTGAATAGATTTAAGAATTGAAGAAAGTAGATGGTAATATGGAAGCAGTATGGAAGTTTTCGTTGAGTTTTTATTACCTCATTTAATTTTCAGAACAACCTAGTGAGGTGAGAGATGATATTCTCATTTTATGGAAGAGAAAACAGGTAGAGATAAAGCAACCCAAAGTCACACAGCTGCTAAATATCCAAGTTGGGATTCAGACCCAGTTCCAGTAACTTATTTTATCTATATGAGACAGTGTTCTGGGAGAGTAATATACTGTTGACTCTTCAACAACATGGAGAACAGGGACACTGACCGCCCCCCTCATTCAAATCTGAGTCAAACATTTGACTACCCTAAAACTTAGTTGTCTCTTGTTATCTGTGGGTATTGTTTCCAAGACTCCCGTGCAGATAGCAAAATGCAAGGATGCTCAAATACCCTATATAAAATGGTATAGATCATTGCATACAATTTCCCCTCCTCATCAGTAGACTCCCAACCGCAGATTGGAACAGTACAGGTATTTATTGAAAAAAATTCTGCATTTACGTGGAGCTGTGCAAACCATTATTCAAGGGTCAACTGTATATTCATTAACATTACTTTGTAATATCCTTTTTTTTTTTTTTACAGAGAGAGACAGGGATAGATAGGTACAGACAGACAAATGGAGAGAGATGAGAAGCATCAATCATTAGTTTTTCGTTGCGACACCTTAGTTGTTCAATGATTGCTTTCTCATATATGCCTTGACTGCAGGCCTTCAGCAGACTGAGTAACCCCTTGCTGGAGCCAGCGACCTTGAGTCCAAGCTGGTGAGCTTTGCCCAAACCAGATGAGCCTGCGCTCAAGCTGGTGACCTCGGGGTCTCGAACCTGGATGCTCCGCATCTCAGTCCGACGCTCTATCCACTGTGCCACTGCCTGGTCAGGCTATTCTTTGTTTTTAAGGAGCAGCATAATAGAATATCTTATGTTTCCTAGGCTCATTTTAAAAAAGAAAAACCAAGCTTTTTGTTTTATTTATTTTTATTTTTACTTATACACTCCCACACAGTTTTCAGTCTTGTCCTTTTCTTATAACTTTATAAATGTTGGAATGCTTTGGCCTGACTAGGCGGTGGTGCAGTGGATAGAGCGTCAGACTGGGATGCAGAGGACAGAAGTTTGAAACCCC
Organism: Rhynchonycteris naso; assembly: GCA_037038555.1. Taxonomy (NCBI): domain Eukaryota; kingdom Metazoa; phylum Chordata; class Mammalia; order Chiroptera; family Emballonuridae; genus Rhynchonycteris; species Rhynchonycteris naso. Next base: position 100,368,172 of record CM073003.1, read on the forward strand.
GAGGTTGCTGGCTTGAGCACAGGGCCACTGGCTTGAGCATGGGGTACTTGGCTTGAGCATGGGATCATAGACATGACCCCATGGTCACTGGCTTAAGCAAGGGGTTACTCGCTCTACTGCATCCCCCACCCCTGTCAAGGCACATTTGAGAGAGCTGTCAATGAATAACTAAGGAGCCGCAACGAAGAAATGATAGTTCCCTTCCTGTCTGACTGTCCCTATCTGTCTCTGTCTCTGTCACAAAAAAGAAAAAAAAATTGAAGAGAATTTACTTAAGATATTTGATGCTTCTAAAAGGTCTTGATCTTGTCCTGTTCTAATGTAGAACTCTGCGTTTTTTGGTTTCTTCCTTTGTCCTTGTTTTAAGAAGAGCTTAACTTTTATCCCCAGCTTAGGGGAGAATGCCAGCAGATCAGCATATTGACAAATTTGATTTCATGACAGAACAATTTTAGTGGGGTCTCTTAGGTTTCATCTTCTTTATATCTTCATACATTAATACAAAATGTAGTATAGTTGATTGGAGACAATTGAGACAAGGCCAGAAGACCCAGTCATATTCTCAGCCTTTATTGATGATCATCTGACCTTGGACAGCTCACTTACACTGGGGAGCAAATTGTTTTTTAATCTTCAGTTGCATGAGGTTTTAGAACTGTTTCTATGTATTTCTGCATCACTGATTCAAATCTGAAATCCGTTTTTTGGTGCATGCTCTAGTTTTTATGCAATTTTAATTTTGTTAACAGTTAGTGGCATGCATTGGTTTCTAAATTGGAGTGAAAGGGCAATGACTCTTGAACATAACCACAGGCAATTAATGTTTTAAAAACATCACTTTTACATAATTACATGTTGTTTTTAAATGTAAAAAATTATTATCTGATAAAAACCTCTTATTTTGTTTTAAGATTGAATCATGGCTTCTTCGAGTAGGTGTAAATATAAGAATAGTCCTGACACCTTCTGTTATATATGTGGCTGTTGTACACTTCAACATCAAAGGCGCAATATTTCATCATTTGGGACATGTGCATATATTGCCTATTTTCAAGTTCCCCTTGGCGATCAAGACAAGAATTGGGCCCGACCAGTCGGTGGCGCAGTGGATAGAGCGTTGGACTGGGATGTGGGGGACCCAGGTTCAAGACCCCGAGGTTGTCAGTTTGAGCGCGGCTCATGTGGTTTGAGCAAAAGCTCACCAGCTTGGACCCAGGGTCGCTGGCTTGAGCAAGTAGTTACTTGGTCTGCTGAAGGCCCGCAGTTAAGGCACATATGAGAAAGCAATCAACGAACAACTAAGGTGTCGCAACGAAAAACTGATGATTGATGCTTCTCATCTCTTTCCGTTCCTGTCTCTCTGTCCATATCTATTCCTCTCTCTGGCTCTGTCTCTGTAAAAAAAAGAAAAAAACAAGAATTAGGCTCCTTATATTGTGTGTCCCAAATTGTGAAGAAATGCTTCATGACTGCACAAAAGGAAAACGCAAAGGAATGTCTTTTGGTATTCCCATGGTTTGGCATGAATCTAAGGACCACAGCGGTGACTGTTATTTCTGTCTGATCCATACAAAGGGCAAGGGCAAGAAAAAAACAGAATATGATTGCATATCTTAATATTTTTTCAGCAATATGACCTATCCCACACTCTGAGACACTCCTGGTTCCAGTTTTCCATGGTTTTATCTCTTCTAAAGACGAAGAAAGTGAACATGGTGATCAAGTATATTTTGATTAGATGCATGAGGAAATGGTTGTAGAATCTGAAGGGTCTTCTTCTGATGCCAAGCAGTCATTAACCCCTCAGCAGTTTAGCCAACCTGAATTGAATGACTTAGTAAGAGATTTGGGCCTATCAAAGAAAGCAGCTGAGTTATTAACCTCCAGGTTTCAAGAAAAGAATGTACTTTACTAGTCAGCTAAAGTATCCCATTTCAGGAAGCATGAACAAATTTTTGGGGATGTTTTTTTTCCGAAGACAAACACTTGGTTTACTGTCATGAAATCAGTAGTCTTCTCAGCCAACTAGGTGGTACCACTTACAGTCCAACAGAATGGCGGCTATTTCTTGACAGCTTTAAATGGAGTCTGAAATGTGTTCTCCTACACAATGGTAATGTTTATGCAGCGGTTCCAATTGGTTATTCAACTCATCTGTGAGAAGATTAGAGTGACATAAAAATTGCCCTCGACTTTCTGAAGTATGAGGAGCATAACTGGATCATTTACCTGTGTGGATCTTAAAATGGTAAATTTCCTGCTAGGACAACAGAGAGGTTTCACAAAGTATCCTTGCTTAGGAGAAACACCAGACACAGAAGGAGTGACCGAAACGTGAAGTTCTGGAAGTAGTAGGGATGTAAAATATTGTGAATGAACCTGTAGTTAATCAAGACAGAATCATTTTTCCCCCACTTCACATCAAACTTGGCTTAATGAAGCAGTTTGTTCAGGCTTTGAATAGAGAAAGTGAATGCTTCCAACATATTATTTCTGCTTTTCCTGCCTTGTCTTTTGAGAAGATAAAAGCAGGTGTATTTGATGGTCCTCAAATTTGAACCCTCCTGTGTGATGAAGAATTTGCCAGGAAGATGAATAAGGAGGAGAAAGCAGCATGGCAGTCTTTTGTGGCAGTTACAAAGATCTTCCTTGGCAATAAAACAGAAAACTATGAACTTCTGGTTCAAAGGATGCTGTTGGCTTTCCGCAGCATTGGATGTTACATGAGTGTTAAGATTCACTTCCTGAACAGTCACCTTGATAAGTTTCTCGAAAATCTTGGCGCTGTTAGTGATGAGCAGACTACTGCTGGAGCATCAAACGAGATTATCCTCAATGAGTACACAAACGCAAGAGCTACAAACGCAAAGTTTTGCCTGAATAGAATTTAAATAAGTTTTGCGCAAAATTTATGATTAAAATAAGTGTTTTAATCTGTTCTATTTCGAAATTGTAGACAAATTCTGTTGCAATCATATTTTTAGTGTATTAGTATATTTACTGCATTATACAAATTATTTTCACAAAGATGATGCCCAAGAAGACATTCTACTTCATTATGTTAAACTAAATGTTGAAAATTTCACAATAAGATGAAAACCTAAAATCTTGAATTGCAAAAAAACTGTAGCTTACAGAGAAAAACTAATGTCAGATTTGAGATCAGCACACTCGAACAAGTGTTTTTGTGGATGCAACAAAAATTTTGTTCCCCACTGTTACCTGTCTGCCTGATGAGTTTTGCCAGTTTGCCTTTTTGTATAAGAAAAAACTGCTTTGGATTATTCTTACAAGTATGCTTTGAACTAATTGATAATTATATTTTATTTTTATTTTTTTATTTTTTACAGGAACAGAAAGAGAGTCAGAGAGAGGGATAGATAGGGACAGATAGACAGGAACGGAGAGAGATGAGAAGCATCAATCATCAGTTTTTCGTTGCCTTCGCAACACCTTAGTTGTTCATTGATTGCTTTAGCGCACATGCCTTGACCGCGGGCCTTCAGCAGACCAAGCCACCCCTTTCTGGAGCCAGCGACCTTGGGTCCAAGCTGGCAAGCATTTTGCTCAAGCCAGATGGGCCCGCGCTCAAGCTGGCGAGCTCGGGGTCTCGAACCTGGGTCTTCCGCATCCCAGACCGACGCTCTATCCACTGCGCCACCGCCTGGTCAGGCTTATATTTTATTTTTAAAGAATTCTTGATTTTTTAAAGTGAATTCTTGATTTTTTTGTGTGTGTGTATATATATAATTTATTAAATATCTCAAGTCAATCTTGTTGTCTTTGTTTTTCTTTTCACAGAGCACTCCTCTTACTCCTAAATCCAGTGTCAAGGGCTCTAGCTTTTTTAAAAAAATTCTCCAATTTATGTGCACTCACCCAGTGTTTGGCCTCTTCTCTGTCTCGTCTCAGGACAACCCTTGGCTGAAACCTTTGATCTTTGATGCTTTCTTTTCTCTCACTCTTCATAATTAAAGGCTATCTTATTATTTGACCTGTGCTTTTGTAATTTACTATTTTTCTTTTCTGGGCTCTCATTATGGCTTTCTGACCTATCTTTCTGGTCAGGTTTATTGTATGTATTTTTGTTAGGTGAATCCTGTGTATCTATAACTTTGAATTTGCTCTTGCTTCAGGGATTATTTGTACTGTCTGTGGTCTTTCTATCCCTATCTTCCACTACTTGGAGAACTCAGCCCCCAGACATGCCTTCTCTTTGTATACCTCATCTTTATTAGCGGTTATAAGAACAGAAGCATTGGCATTACAAAAAAGAAGAGCTAAAGCTGCCTACCTTTCGGCGGTTGATAGGATTAAACAAAATGTTAGTGCCATGACATGGACATTTAATGAGTGTTCAGTATTACTGTGTTGCTTTTTTTTGTTCAGGTGCCTAAAGTTTCCTATCTTTGGAAGATAGAGTGCATTTCAGAATACCGTGTCTTCCATAAAACTTGCTTGTCCTTAATGCATCCTCCTTTGAAACGCTATGGTACTTGGTGCCTTTCTTATAGCTTGTATGTTAAAATGCCACATGATTTTTGTAAGATCACATTCCTCTTTTCTGGATTATAAACCACTTGAAAGCAGGGGTAGTCTTGTTCAGCTTTGTATCCTTGGTAGTGGATAGTATATAATAAGGTTTTAATAAATAGGTGAAATTTTGTGTATTTTAATATTATTTAATATTATTATTGCCTAAAGCAAAGAACTCTTTTTTCAAATCTTTTAAGACAACTTCTCTCATGAGTCAATAGCTTTTCCTACTATTTTCCCATAGCATCTTGTCCATAGGGCTATTGTAATTCTTTAATATATATATATATATATATATATTTTAAGCGAGAGAGAGACACAGAGAGGGACATATAGGGACAGACAGACAGACAGGAAGGGAGAGATGTTAAGCGTTAATTCTTTGTTGCAACACCTTAGTTGTTCATTGATTACTTTCTCATATGTGCCTTGACTGAGGGACTCCAGCCGAGCCAATGATCCCTTTCTCAAGCCAGGGACCTTTGCGCTCAAGCCAGCGACCATGGGGTCATGTCTATGATCCCACACTCAAGCCAGCGACATCACGCTCAAGCTAAATAAGCCTGTGCTCAAGGTGGATGAGGTCATGCTCAAGCTGGCGACTTTAGGGCTTCAAACCTGTGTCCTCAGCATCCCAGGCTGACTCTCTATCCACTGTTTCACTCCCTGGTCAGGCATGATTGCATTGTATAGGTCCTAATTTGTGAGCCCTTTGAGTACAGGTTTTTTATTTTTATTTTTTTTAAGGTGGAGTTTGGGGGAGACAGGGAGGAAGAGGGGGAGAAAGAAATGGGAAGAGTCAGGAAAGAAGGGAGAGAGATGAGAAGCATCAACGCATAGTTGTGGCACTTTTTTTGTTCATTGATTTCCTCTTATGTGTGCCTTGATGGGGGAAAGAGGGGGGCCTCCAGTTGAGCCAGTGATCTCTTGCTCCAGCCAGTAACCTTTGGGATCAAGCCAGTATTGGGATTTGTCCATGATCCCACACTCAAGCTGGTGAGCCTGCACTCAAGCTGGATGAGCTCGCATTCAAGCCGGTGACTTTGGAGCTTTGAACCTGGGACCTCAGCGTCACAGGTCAACACTATCCATTGGTCAGGCAGCCTTGTCGTAATTAGCTTTTGTTTACTTATCTGTCCTCTCCCCTCCATCGAGCTCCCTGATTACATGGGCTGTTTCTTGTGCCCTGTATTCCTGGCACGTCATACAGTCTTTGATGTATCATGGGTGCTCAAATATTTGTTGAATAAATACATTAACAAATGGACTATCTTTTTAATACCACAAGATAACATTTTTAATGTCCTGTATCCACATAATAATTGTGCCTTATGTCTGTATCTTCTATACAGAAAAAAATGTTTTAATTGTGAAATTTTTCACTGTAAGTTATTTCTTTTTTTCTTTCTTTTTTTTTTTTTACAGGGACAGAGAGAGAGTCAGAGAGAGGGATAGATAGGGACAGACAGACAGGAACGGAGAGAGATGAGAAGCATCAATCATCAGTTTTTCGTTGCAACATCTTAGTTGTTCATTGATTGCTTTTGACCGCGGGCCTTCAGCAGACCGAGCAACCTCTCGCTTGAGCCAGCAACCTTGGGTCCAAGCTGGCGAGCTTTTGTTCAAGCCAGATGGGCCTGTGCTCAAACTGGCGACCTCGGGGTCTTGAACCTGGGTCTTCCATATCCCAGTCCGATGCTCTATCCACTGCGCCACCCCCTTGTCAGGCTGTAATTATTTCTGACCTGACAAATAGGCAGAGGAGGAACTTGTCTTGATTCTTATAGCATATATGGTGCTTCTAAACCTAATTAATACATGAATCTGAGGGTGAATTTAACCTCCCCCCAGCTCATATTACGCAAGTATGTTTGATGGCCAGAAGAAATTTGGTAGTTGTTTTGGAAAGTAGCTCGAGTTCTTGAGAATGTAGTGTTTTCTTTTTTTTTACATTTGTGGAAGAGGTGAATGATTAAGCGACCTTTAAGCTTTAATCTGAAGTGGACACATTCAGCCAAGGGAGGGAAGATACACTTTTTCAGGTATTTAAAGATAGTCACCATACAGTACTATAAGTATAACTGGTGGAAGAGACATGGCCTTGGTCCTCTTTATGCTTCCAACTATAATAAAAGAGAGACATTATAGGTACCTTACAGGGTTCTTATTTTTATTTTTACTTTTTTGTATTTTTCCTAAGTGAGAAGCAGGGGAGAGGCAGACAGACAGACTCCCACATGTGCCCGACCAGGATCCACCTGGCATGCCCACTAGGGGGTGATGCTTGGCTCCTCTGGGCCGTTGCTCTGCTGCAGTCGGAGCCATTCTAGCGCCTGAGGCAGAGGCCATGGAGCCTTCCTCAATGCCTGGAGGCATTGCTCCAATAGAGCCTTGGCTGAGGGAGGGAAGAGAGAGAGAGAGAAAAAGGAGAGGAGGAATGGAGGAGAAGCAGATGAGTACCTCTCCTGTGTGCCCTGGCCAGGAATCAAACCCAGGACTTCTACACGCCAGGCTGATGCTCTACTGCTGAGCCACCAAGGTGGACGCACTCGAATCAATTGAACCTCAATTGAACCGTGGCTGTGGGAGAGGAAGAGAGATAAAGTGGGGGATGGAGAAGCAGATGGTTGCCTCTCGTGTGCTGTGCCCTGACTGGGAATTGATCTGGGAGTCCCACCTTCTGGTTGATGCCCCTACTGCTGAGCCAGCCAGCCAGGGCCCTTATATGATTATTAATAGAAATGAATGACAAAAAGTTTGTTATTTTACAAGTTTCTAGGAAATGTAATAAATAAATTCTTAGCATTGTTGAACTCAGGATTGTACAAGCTGGATATTCCTAATAACTATAGTAAAATGTATGTTTTTAGCTTAATTTTCTTTATTATAGATATAATATCTGTTATAGAAAATGTTTTTTTTAAGTATAGAATAATGTAAATGATCAGATTGTAACCTAGAAAAAGTATTTTTTGCCCCTAGACTTCAATCCTTTTTTTGTACAACAGATTATATGCATTTATCATTTTTTCATTTTTCTTTTTAAGGTCCCATCATATGTCTTAACATATTTTCATATATATTTTAATATTTGTAGAGTAGTTATAGGCTAGACCGTAGTTTATTTAACTAAATGCTTATTGTTGAGCATTTGAGCTGTTCACAGTGTTTTACTATGAGAAAAATGAGTGAGTCAGTGACTGAACTCTGTCTTCCACATATCAGGGAGTCTCTTACTGTTTGAGCTGTACACATTAGACAGTTAGTATGGTTAAAGAAGTGTGGTTTCACACGATGGTACTGTATTTCTCTATAATTTTGTGACTGTGAGGATGATTACACTAGATCCATTATTTTCTCATTCAGATCTTGGATTTAGTTTTATTAGGATACATATAAATGTTCCTTTTTTAAAAGTAATATTGTTAGGTCATTGGAAAGAAGTATTGTTTTTAAGACTCTTGATATTTAGTACCAAATTATTTTCTAGATATTGTGCTTTTACCAAGAACATACGAGGATGCTTTTCTTAGTAACAAGTTCTAAAACAAATAAAAGATAAAGACTAAAACCCCCCACAAAACCTTAAACTAAATTCCATGCATAAAATATACAAAGTTTGAACTAATTTTATTTTTTTAAATGTAGACCAGCTTTTAGGGTCATTTCTGCTGTTTTGTTTTCTCCGTGCTTCACCTTAGCTGCAGGGCTGAGAGTGATGTGCTGCTTGTTTTCTTCGTTCTGTAAAACAGGTGATTTGATGAAGAGTGCTGCGGGAGAGTTTGCAGATGATCCCTGCTCTTCTGTGAAGCGTGGCAACATGGTTCGGGCAGCTCGAGCTTTGCTCTCTGCTGTTACCCGGCTGCTTATTTTGGCTGACATGGCAGATGTCTACAAATTGCTTGTTCAGCTGAAAGTTGTAAGTACAGGCCCATGTCTGTATAATTTGTTTTCTCAATCACAGTGAGACTGCTGCTGGCCATACTTAGTTCAGCATTCCTTGGAATTTGGATTGGTTTTCAACTTGGTTTACCTAAGTGGACCAGGAATGTGGTTAATTTCCACTTCTTTATTTGAAGTGTACATAATGTGGCCCTTCTGTGTTGTTTTGGTTCTAATGAAGAGCCTGTAGCAAATGTATTGTTTTGACTCCTTCCGTTTTTGTGGTAGTGATTAAACATTTCTTTGTATCAGTAGTTCTAGAATTGAGAAACCAAGACATGTTAAATTTGTATTCTTTAACTAGAAGTCAGTAACACTGGCCTCTCCACCTCCCGTGAAGCTCCCATGGAGGAGCTGCTCAAATGTTTGAATAATCTCTAAACTAAAGGGGAAGTTTGGGTTGCTCTGAGTTGCTGTTAAAAGGCATAAATAATTCTTTATATACAGACTTACATTGCTTAAAGTTTTTCTTCTTTGTGGGTATATTTAATAGGTGGAAGACGGTATTTTGAAACTGAGGAATGCTGGCACTGAACAAGATTTAGGAATACAGTATAAAGCCCTGAAACCTGAAGTGGATAAACTGAACATTATGGCAGCTAAAAGGCAACAGGTATAGTCATGATTTGGGAATATATTAAAGTTGTTTATATTATTACCTAGTGGGAAAAATTTATTTTACCAGAGTTTTCTGAAGGTACCAATACCTCCCTCTGTCAGTATAATTTCATTAAAACATTTAATTTACAAGGTTTTTTTTCAGTATTTTAAAAAACTAAGCTGTATTTATGTTGTGTTCCTGCTCTCCATCATGTAAAAGTTTTGCTTTATGTAACTTGGCAATTTGCGATAGTGTAGGAGAGGCAATAGTTGTGTGTATTCAAGGACTACCTTGAGGTGGTAATAGAGTTTAAGTTTTTTTTTAAAAACCTTAAACCAGTGAAAGCATACTGGAATTACTTTGTTTCAGAAAATATCTCTCCTCACATTTTTTCACTTTTTAAGTATATTTTAGATCTATGGGTTTAGAATATGTGAAAGTGGAGGGCCAACTAGTTAATACGCAGAATTTTGGATGGGGAGACGGGTGGTCCACACTTCTAAATCCCTGCTTTGTTCAAGGGTCACTGTGTTTTTTATTAATCGCTATTAGTAGTGTCCACAGTGTTAGGACTTTGTGTTGTGTGGCATGTGGATCATGTTCTTATTTCCAAGTTCTTTGGCATTTTTTTGCTGTTGGGTGCTTTGCAGTCTTCCATGTGCCCTTCTTGTTGGATGCCGAGTGTTAGATGTGTGTTCTGTTGGGGAGATGCATATGCATGTCACTGTTCAGCTTCTTAAATTTCCATAGTCGTGATCAAGCTTTCAATTCTTATTTTTAAAGAAGCCCTGAAAATATGAATTATTATTGTTAGTCAATACCTATGTCAGGATAATTTATGCTGCAGTTCACAGAAAAACTAGCTCCAAAACGACTTATACAATGAGGGATTTATTTTCTCAGTAATTATTAAGTCCCACATTATGTTTTTGAATTTAGGGTTGTTAAATTTAAAGACTTTGCATTATCATGAAAGGAACAGGTTCTTGACACTTTCCAGCACTGCCATCCCCAGTGTGTCTGGCACTGGACGGCTGCTGAAGCTTTGGCACGGCAGTTACACACAGCAGTTCGGCCGAGGAAGACCACTGTTCTGCATCTTTATAAGCAGGTGGTCCAGAAGCCCCTAACACATTTGCTCTAAATCTGAACTGGGTCACATCGCCATTCCTCACTAATTATTGTTAAGAGTACAGCGATTACTATGTCTGACTCAGAGTAATGAAGATCTACCTTATGGTCTGAGATGGGCATGACCTTCTTGAGGACAGGAACACTCTTAAAAGCTCAGACAAGCGTGAGGAAAATGAGGTCGGTACTCCAAATGTCCAATATATAACAATCTCAGCTTTGAAGACTTCTTAGTAACTTTCACTTGGTTATATTTACATTAGTATAAAAACTGTACCCTACATGGTTGAGAGGATTTTTTAAATTTGGCAGTTTTTAAAAAATTTGTTTATTGATTTTTTTATTTTTAAGAGAGAGAGAAAAACAGAAACATCGCTCTGTTTCTGTATGTGCCCTGATCAGGGATCGAACCTGCAATCTTTGTTATTGGGACGCCGCTCTAACCAACAGAGCTATCCAACCAGGGCTAGGGTTGAGGATGACATTAAATAATATATGTCAAGTATTTAATATAGTGCCAGGCACTAAGTGGGCCCTCAGCAATGGGTAGTTGGTGAAGAGTATATAGTTATTACTCACTTTAAGCCGTAAGATTTGATCATACTTAATCTGCACATATGAGATCCTGGTTTTACATTTCCAGTACTTAATTTTACAGATAACTAGATTTGGTGTACTGTCTGAGTAATATAGTAGTTAGTGTGTGCTCAATGTACTTTTAGCATTTGTCCTACTATTATTAGCTTATGTCTCTATCACATAAATCTCAAGTAATTTTCCTTTAGCTGGGGCTGATTGGTCCTTAGAATTTATTGTATCTAATAGCATGCTAAGTCTATAAATATGGCAAGCTAGCCAAATTATGTCTATAGTTTATTTTACTTAATGTTCTTGATACAGATTCTTATTTGAATACCTGAAATAAATGTTAGTTATATTTATTGGCAAATAGTTGCACTCTTAAAACCTAGTCAGATCTTGGTTATGAAGACTTAATAGTATATGAGGAAAGTGAGAACGTTTAGACCGACATTATTGGATATTTTTGTAAAATGGTGGAATAAGTAAATTGATGATGATTTTGAGATAAAACATAATAATAGACCAGAATTTTGTATGCTACTTACTGGAAATGCTGCCCAGCTGTTTTTTGTTGTTGTTGTTTTCTTTTAAATTTTTCCATTGACTTAAGGGGGGGGGAGAGATCAATTCATTGTTGCACTTAGTCTTTTCATTTTAGTTGTGCACTCATTGATTGGTTCTTGTACGTGCCTGACTGGGGATTGAACCTGCAACCTCAGTGTGCTGGGATGACACTCTTGCACTGAGATACCCAGCCAGGATTACTGCCTGAGTTTTAAGTATGTGTGCCATGTATACATGAAGAGTTTTTTAAACATAATCTCTGATGTGTTAAAATAAAAAGTAAATTTCAAACATTTCCAAAATAAGATGTCATAAAAAATTTGAAGTTATTAGTTAACATGCCAGATGATCATCTGTTTGCCCCTCCCTATCTCTTTTCTGCCCTGGTTCACCCTACTTTCTGCCTCAGAAGCCTTATCTATCTGGACTGCATCCAGGGGCTCCTTTGCCCTCTGGCTCTTGGTTGCTTTGGCCAATGGGAGCACCAGTAGGAGATCAGAGGACATAGGAGAGTGAGGCTGGGATTTCATTCCCCTCCCTGCCAGTTGCTGTGGGTGGCTTAAAATAATATGTATCTTGTGTCTGGTGGTATTCTCTACCCCTTGCTCCCTGGATTCAGGTAACTGCTTCCTTCTCTTGTCTCTTCAAGACTAAGTGCTCTAACAACCTTGTGGTTTCTCTGTATTTGCCTATACCTTTGTAGCATAGTCCTTAAACCATCTTTGAATTACTGTACTTTGCTTTTACTCTCTGTTTACTGCTGGTATCTTAGTGATACATTTTCGATTTTAAAGCTTGTCTTGAGTTTGTAGTATGTCGTGCTCATTTATAGTTTTCCTTCGGCCTAATACTTTAGTCTTAGTCTCCTACAGTAAAATCCATTGAGTTCGCTGGCTATCGGCTCCCGTGTGCCTCCTGTTCATAAAATAGCCTTTTATAGGATCTGGGCCTTGGTGTATTTTCCTATAAAGTAGTGCTTCTCTTCGGAATTAGACTGCTATTCATTTTATCCTAAGGTCCCAGCCTGAAGGAAATGTCATTCTGCCTTTTGAATATTACCCACTGGCCTCCTTCAGTAACTTGTCCATTTTTCTACACTGTGTTTTCTGGCAGAATTCCTCTATTGCTGTATGCTTAACCTCCTGGTCTGTTGTCACCTTTGACTTTTTCTTCTGTGCCCAGGCATGGTATATAATAATTTACTTCCACATTGAGCTCCTTATCTTTGCAGGCAGCCCTAGTCCCGAAAAGGGTTATTTTCTCATGAGCAGTATTTGAGTTCACTGTGTGTATAGGCTCCCTTAACCTCCCTTGTGTCATTAAAACAGCAGCTACCTATTGAGGAAATAATAAACCTCATAAAGTCTACAAGCTTTCTGGAATTTACTTATTTGTTCTTAAGGTTTTTCTGAGCACAGATATATAAAAGAGGCTCTCCAAGGGCAGGAGATAATGATTCCTTCTATTTATCCATCCGTTGGTTTGTCTGGCCAGCTGGCCACCCACCGAACCATTTATTCATCCACTCATTCTGTCCTTCCTCCCATCCTCCCTTTCATCCTCCCTTCCTCCCTTCTATTCTCTCATTCTCCCTCCCATCCTCTCTCCCATCCTCCTTTACTCCCCCCATCCTCTTTTCCTCCCTCCCATCCTCCTTTCCTCCCTCCCGTCCTCCCTCTCTCTCGTCCCCCTCCCTCCCTCCCATCCTTCTTCCCTCCCATCCTTCTTCCCTCCCATCCTTCTTCCCTCCCATCCTTCTTCCCTCCCATCCTTCCTCCCTCTTATCCTCCCTCCCTCTCATCCTCCCTCCCTCTCATTCTCCCTCCCTCCTACCCTTCCTCCCTCCTGTCCTCCCTCATATCTTCCCATCTCCCTTCCTCCTATCCTTCCTCCCTCCTGACCTCCCTCTCTTCTATCCTCCCTCCCTCATATCCTCCCAAACTCCTCTCTCCCCTTCTATCCTCCCATCCTCCTAGCCCCTGTCCTCCTGTAAACCATCTTTAGTCATATGAAGTCTGGGTCCAAGGCAAGATGTCTTTTAAAAATAGGCAGGTAACCTGCTACAGCTTTTGTCAGTCTTCCATGTGCTGAAACATACATTGTTACACATCCTCTCTTTTCAGCATTTTTGGGGTTCCATGGGGGTTCACTCATAGGACCTGGCTGAACTACCATCTGGGTGAGGAATGTTTAGAGACCAGAGTCCACAAAACCCAGAGCTCCCTCCCAGTGAGGAATGTTGCTAAAAATTATGAATAACTCTAAAATGGTGTTTACTGTATACTAAACACTGTTACTAGCCCCCCCCCTTTTTTTACAGGGACAGAGTCAGAGGGACAGATAGATAGGGACAGACAGACAGGAACGGAGAGAGATGAGAAGCATCAATTATTAGTTTTTGGTTGCCATTGTGACACCGTAGTTGTTCATTGATTGCTCTCTCACATGTGCCTTGACCGCGGGCCTTCAGCAGACCGAGCCACCCCTTGCTGGAGCCAGCGACCTTGGGTCCAAGCTGACGAGCTTTTGCTCAAGCCAGATGGGCCCGCGCTCAAGCTGGTGAGCTCAGGGTCTCGAACCTGGGTCTTCCGCATCCCAGCCCGACACTCTATCCACTGTGCCACCTCCTGCCTGGTCAGGCCCTTTTTAAACATACACTCATTTAATCTTTGCAAAATAGTGTAAGGTAGATACTCCAGTTGGTCAGATACTAATTTCTATAGATGAACGAACTGTAACACGGAGAGGTTAAATAATTAGGCAAGGTCATTAATAAGTGGTTGAACTAGGTTTTGAATTGGGGCTCTCTGGCTTCAGAAGACAGATTTTTGTCTGTTTAAATTGCTACTATAAACCCTAGTGCTTAGAACATTGCCTGGATATAGTAGTGCTCAATAATATTTATTTAACGAACACGTGAATAAGCCACTTCACTGTCTAACACATCCGTTTCGGAGTGGAATTCTGAGTGTGGCTAGAATTATTTTCTTGGGCTAGAATATTATTGGCTCACTAGAAGTGTTGACTTTCTATTTGGCTGCAGGCTCTTCTTTAATGATAAGGGTAAAATATATAGGACAGAGGTTAGGATGGGCCAGCATCAGTTATGGTTCCTGTGAGGAGGACTGCCTCTGCCTCACGCTGTCAGTGCTATGGCTCATTGAGGTATTTGTAAAATTGTAATTTTTACCTAGACTGTGAACTCTGACTTGCATGATTATTTTTCTGCAAACCTTAACAGCATCTGTTGGTAATGGATAGTACTGCTAGTGTTGTATGTGTAAATTACCTGGGCTGGCTGGGCTTGACCATTTCATTAAACAGTCATTTGAGTCCAAGAGAAGACATCTGATCAAATATATTTATGGAAATGAGAGAAAATTTTCACTTGAATTTCCAGTTTTTGGTAAGGTTGAGTGTTATAGATTGCTTCAAAGTTAGTTTCTGTTTTTTGGTCACTGCATGTGACAGTTTAGATTACATTGAAAGCAGTAATTTCTTAAGTTTTCTGTTTGTTCCTGAATCTGCCTGAAACCTAATTGAATTGGTGAAGTTGAAGAATCATAAAGGTTAAAGTAGACCAAGGGACTTTAATTTCATAAGTAATGTATTATATTGCTTAATAGCTCACTTTTCTTCACTAATCTGGATTATTAATAAGCACTATATATCTTGAACACTTATGAGTGATCATCATTATTGTTATAGTAAATAATGCTCCCTTGTGATGGTGTCCATTTTCTTATCTGTACTTAACAAAATTTAGTTTCTTTGTGCTTCAGCACTAAGGAGAAAGTAGAACATTTTAGCATTTAGGACAAATGATGGTATTTAGCTGTCATTTTTATCATAGATTAAAATATATTTCCCAATACTTGATAAATAGAAATCTATCCAGAGATACATTGTGGTGAGAGCAAGATGTTTAGAAAATGCCATATAGAACACATACACCAGCTAGTTGAGCATAATGGTTAGCCCAAGCCACATGTCATAGCTTTAGTCTTGAGATAATCATAAATTCTTGAAATCCACAGGATTCTGATTTGAATATTTAATCTAACGTAGTCTTCGGAAAGGTAGAAGTTTATTAGACTAGGCCAGGTAGTGGCTTTAGGTAGGTCAAGTATTGAATAGTAATTCTGACACTTTTAACTTGAGGTGACCACAAGTTTCTCTGGTGATCTGTATAAGAGGCTGCACTGATCTAGATTATAGATACTTGGGGAGAATGCCAAAACCAATTGCAAAACTTTTACAAAACAGAGGGGAATACAAGTGGTTAAAGGCAAATGCCTCCCTAACAGACTTCACATCCTTGAGGTTGTGGTAAGGGCAGGACATTTTGAAAATGCTACACAGAATTTATGCACTAGCTGTTTAAGCATAAGGGTAAGTTTCAGCCCCCTTTATAGCTTGAGACTTGAAATGATCACTGATTCTCAAAATCCACAGCATCCAGTTTCTGAATTTTTAGCCTAAAGTGCTGTGCTATAGGACATTTGGAGTGCTGTGAGCTATTACTTGCAAATTTAGATTCCAAATGAGAAAAGAATTATAGGAGTAAAAGAAAGCTGTCATATTACACAACTTTTGAATAAAGATGCAAACAAAATATATAGTGAGTTGAAATTTCAGATAAGGAAGCCACTTTGATGTCTCTAATGCTTAATTAGGAACTCTTCTAGAAAGATGAGCCATTAAATAGAGCTGACTCTATTTAATTACTCTTTGAGTAATTAACTCTGGCCTTTGTAGGTTAGTCAGTTTTCTCGTACATGTTTACACATGTTAATACTCATTTTTAACACATTTAAATTTGTACTCTATGATTCATTTGGTGACATTAACATTGAAATTTTATAATCACATAATAAAATAGAGTTGAAACAGCTCTGGTGGTCACATATTTCTCTTCTGTGGTGATGATCCACATTTACTAAAGACTTAATTTTTTTTTCCTTTGAGTAATTTCAGTATCAATGGGATATCAGAAGTACCCCTTTTCATCTTGCTTATTGTTGGTATCATTTACTTGTCACCTACCATATCCACCCTGTCTACCAAGTCAATGCTAGTAGTGGAAATCATCCAGGAACCGCAAGTTCTTTTTAGCTGTGGGTTATAATTATGGGGTAGAGGAAATTAAAAGAGGACAGTTTCACTTAAAACCATGTACATAGAGTATTACAGTGAAATACAAAGCTTTTGATTTATTGTCAGGGAGCACATGACCCTAGCTCTGTGCCTAATGATTTGTGTCCTAAGGTAGCCTTTGGGGTTGGGGAATGGAGGGGAGGCAGGAGTTGTATTCTTGAGAGAACACCTGGCTGTTCTGCATAGTTTTGATACACCTGTGGTATACTATCCTAAATTTCACAAAATTTTTGTAATGAATTTTTAAAACTTAACTTAAAAATTCTCATAATAAATCTTACTTTGTTTAAGTATGTCTCTGAATGATTTTTCTATTTTGGTCGGAATAGGTACATCTTTATATAGTTGTAATCAAGATGCTAATCAGTTTCATGTGTTGCTTTTTATTTAGCACTATGGTAGGTGCCTCACATGCATTATCCCATTTAATCTTCAATACAAGAACGGTACTATTATTGTTCCTATTTTACAGAAGGTGAAACTGACCATGGAGCGTTAAAATAAGATCACAATAGCCAGGAAAAAGTAGAGCTGGAGATTGAAATTCAGGTGTATGTGGTTTGGAAAAGTTTGAATTCTACCTACTAAGCCATACTGCCTCCTTTTTGATGAACTTTCAAGCTACACTTAATGAAAATATTGTGTCTAATTAGTAGAATTTCTAACTTATTAGTATTTACTGACAAAGTTATATATGAATAGAACCCATATAGAGACTGCTCCAATTTCTTGTTTTACTCTTGTAGGAACTGAAAGATGTGGGCCATCGTGATCAGATGGCTGCAGCCAGAGGAATCCTGCAGAAGAACGTTCCAATTCTCTATACTGCATCCCAGGCTTGCCTACAGCACCCTGATGTTGCAGCCTATAAGGCCAACAGAGACCTGATCTACAAGCAGCTGCAGCAGGCAGTCACAGGCATTTCCAATGCAGCCCAGGCCACTGCATCAGATGATGCCTCCCAGCACCAGGGTGGAGGAGGAGGAGAACTGGCATATGCTCTCAATAACTTTGATGTAAGTTATGCTTGGGAGAAATTTCAGGCTCTTGACCATCTTGCAAAGTTAACAGATTTCTGGGAAAATGTGATCAAGGTTTCTAATGAAAGCTCAATTTTTACTTAGATTTGCAATCTAAGTTGAAAGAAATTTTATGACTCATCAGTCTACTTATCTTGACTTGGCCGAAAGCATTTATTTTTCACTTTCTTCCCTTTTTTTTTCTTGTGACAGAGACAGACAGGGTCAGAGAGAGGGACAGATAAGAAGGGAGAGAGACAAGAAACATCAATTCTTCGTTGTGGCTCTTTAGTTGTTCATTGATTGATTTCTCATATGTGCCTTGACTGGGGGGCTACAGCAGACCTAGTAACCCCTTGCTCAAGCCAGCGACCTTGGGCTCAAGTTGGTGAGCCTTGCTCAAACCAGATGAGCCCGTGCTCAGGCTGGCGACCTTGTGGTCTCGAACCTGGGTCCTCCACATCCCTGTCCGATGCTCTATACACTGCACCACCGCCTGGTCAGGCACTTTCTTCTTTTTTTGGTTTGAGTTAAACTTCTGAATTCTTTTATGCATCTTGTATTTTCTGTGAGGTTATTCTTTATTGAGATTATGAGTTAAGTTAATTTCAACCAAGATTTTAACCTTTTGTCAGATGGGAAGCTATGGGGGATACAAAGGCAAAATGTACAGTCTGGTGGGCTCAGTCTGCTGGGAGATAAACATCATAAATGACTAAAACAGAAGTGCCATAATAAGCTTACTTGTCTTCCTAGATACACTTTTCTTCTAAATGACTAAATTCTAATAATAGATAAAATTAAATTAAGTGGAAGCATATTTGGGGTTAAAATACTTTTGTAGCATAATCCTATGCAGTTACCTTTCATAGATGATGCCTGTATATTCTGTGTACACACTGTCTGATGTAGCTAATTCTAATTTTTTGAGG
Organism: Rhynchonycteris naso; assembly: GCA_037038555.1. NCBI lineage: Eukaryota > Metazoa > Chordata > Mammalia > Chiroptera > Emballonuridae > Rhynchonycteris > Rhynchonycteris naso. The sequence continues at coordinate 100,386,636 of CM073003.1, forward strand.
TAGGTTTTGTGTTTTTAAAATTTTTACCCACAATGCCTCTTGCCTTCCAGTAGATGGCAGCAGTTTAAGATTTTTTTAAGTGTTTCTTAATTTTTTTAAACCAACTGTTGGGTTAATTTTTAAAATTTTATTAATGTAAGGGAAAATTGCTTTCCAGGTCGGTAACATCTTTTCATATGTTAGAACGCTTTAAAGAATCAATACAGTAGTGTACATTTTATTTTTAACATTCTTTCCCTTTACCATTTCTTTCCTTTGTCTCAGCACTTTATTTTGGCTTGGGTAAAGAACCTTGCTGATATGAATGGCTGATTTTATGCTTTTCATAAATTATAAAAAAACATGGTGTTTTAGAACTGAAATTTTACTCTGGAACCTTAAGCATTAAATGACCTTATAGCAAACTCTTACACATCTTATAATTTACTGGCACTATTGTTTTTCCCATTCAAATTTGGCAGTATTGGGTATTGGTCTCTTTTAAAGCAGTGAGGGTTACATTTTGCCCCAAGTAGAGTAATATCAGAGGCCACTTAATTCATAAGTGAAGGATTTGGACTGAATGATCACAGGCTGTAGCTTATGACTCTGTTTAAGTTCTGTGACCATTCATTTCTTATTTCTGATGGTCAGAATGAATTTTGTGTTCAGTTTTGACCAGAGAAATCCTGCAGTAACTTAATCTGGTAAGAAAAATGACGAATTAACATGTAGGTTAATAATGAACTCAAGGTATTACATGTTAAATTTCAAAACAGGGTTCTTTGGAAGGAAAAGAAGAAATGTACACTTACTAGAAAAGAATGAGCTTTTTTTTTTTTTTTTTAAAGAAAATCTTTGGTATTTAAGTTGAAGTCAATAAGAACATAGTCCCTATAAAGGAAAATTAAAGGCAAATACTTGCATAGACATTTCCCAGTGTAAGGATAAATTGTAGCAAGTAGAAAAGTTGGAGGGAGACCAACCAGAAGCTGTTGTCCTGGGGGTGTTGATATTTGACTTTGTACCTACAGCTTGCTTGTGACCTATTCTCACTCATCACTGGTAAATCTGGATTTAAGTGGAGTCAAGGGAGTGAAGGGGACACAGAGGAAGGATTTATTCTTCTCAGGGCAGTTAAGTCACAGAGTGGCTTTGTTGAAACAGATTGCTACCATCTTTTACAGAATTCCTGGAGGTCTTTGAGAAAAAGTTTTGAATTTAGACATAATAGAATAAATTTTTAAAACTGAAATGTTCCTAACATTTGATGAGATGTGTAAGGTGGGGAAAATAATTGATATTGATTAAAAATGCATTATTGTCTGAAACATTGAGACAGATATCAGTATTATCTTTTTATGGTGAAACAGTTCTGCTAGTGTCATGTAGCAGTTTTATACTCTGTACATAGAAAAGAAAAAGAGAGCTAACTTTTATTTTCCCTGTAATTCTCATCTGGTAACTTCCTAATACTATATAGGCTGGTCTTTAGTTGTTCAGATTAAGTAGTTTGAAATGATTCTTTATTTTTTGAGAGACCGACAGAGAGGAAGGGAGAGAGATGAGAAGCATCAATTCTTTGTTGCAACTCCTTAGTTCATTGATTGCTTTCTCGTATATGCCTTGGCCACGGGGCTACAGCAGAGCGAGTGACCCCTTACTCAAGCCAGCGACCATGGGGTTGTGTCTGTGATCCCACACTCAAACCAGCAATCCTGCACTCAAGCCAGATGAGCCCATACTCAAGCAGGTGAATTTATAGTTTTGAACCTGGGTCCTCAGCATCCCAGGTCGATGCTCTATCCACTGTGCTACCGCCTGTTCAGGCTGAAATGATTTTTATGCTGACATACTTTTGTTTACCATTTGTGGTATGCCTTATCCAGGCACCATTCAGCTGGATAGTACTGCTTCTAGGACCCACCCACCCACCCCTTTTTTTTACAGGGGCAGAGAGAGAGTCAGAGAGAGGGATAGATAGGGACAGGCAGACAGACAGGAACGGAGAGAGATAACATCAATCATCAGGGTTTTTTTTTTTTTGCAACCCCTTTGTTGTTCATTGATTGCTTTCTCATATGTCCCTTGACCGCAGGTCTTCAGCAGGCCAAGTAACCCTTGCTCGAGCCAGTGACCTTGGGTCCAAGCTGGTGAGCTTTTTGGTCAAGCCAGATGAGCCTGCACTTAAGCCGGCAACCTTGGGGTCTCAAACCTGGGTCTTCTGCATCCCGGTTCGACGCTCTATCCACTGCGCCACCGCCTGGTCAGGCTCTAGTGCCTTTTTTGAGAAGTGATCCATAGGCCAACTTCTGTGGAATAGCCCCTCATCTGCCAGGGAGTATAACTTTCTTTCAGGCATTATAATTTTTGTGTTATATCTTGATGTTTCTAATTAGCACTTTCTCACCTTCTTGAGTAATGGAAGGAACAGATAGTAGCAGTAACATTCAATAATGGTTCCTTTGCAGAAACAAATCATTGTGGACCCCTTGAGCTTCAGTGAGGAGCGCTTTAGGCCTTCCCTGGAAGAGCGCCTGGAAAGCATTATTAGTGGGGCCGCCCTGATGGCCGACTCATCCTGCACTCGTGATGACCGACGTGAGAGAATCGTGGCTGAATGTAATGCTGTCCGCCAGGCCCTGCAGGACCTACTCTCGGAGTACATGGGCAATGTGAGTACCAGAACTTTTCTTTAAAATAAGAGCAGTTTCCATAACAAATTTTGGATCTGAGATAAATGGCAAATATGTACTTGGTTCCTTGACTCTTTGGCTGAGGCAGAATTTTCAAGGAATAAATGGCTTTCTATGTGTTCCTTTCCTCCCAACTTTTTATTTTGAAAAATTTTAAACTTATAAAAATAGTGCGAGGGCCCATTAATCCTTATCTAGATTTACTGCATAACACTTAAAAATGTGTGCATACTTATGTTTGTAAATGTATGTGTTTATATGTGTCTATATATACAACCTTTTTTTTTTAGCCAGAGAGGCAGAGAGAGGGACTGATAGGGACAGACAGGAAGGGAGAGAGATGAGAAACATCAATTCTTCATTGCATTACCTTAGTTATTTATTGATTACTTTCTCATACGTGCCATGATGGGGGGCTCCAGCTGAGCCAGTGACCCTTGCTCAAGCCAGTGACTTTGGGCTCAAGCCGGCGACCATAGGATTATGTCTACGATCCCACAGTCAAGCCCATGACTGCACACTCTAGCTGGTGAGCCTGAGCTCAAGCTGGTGACCTCGGGGTTTTGAACTTGGGTCCTCTGAGTTTCAGGTCGACACTACCCACCACGCCACCTCCTGGTCAGGCTTACACAACCTATTATTAACGAAACATTTGAAAGTGAGTTGTAGACATTGTGTTGTTTTAACTCTAAATATTTCAACATGCATCTCCTAAAGATAATGATCTTTGATACCCTTAAAATTCTATTATCACTTCTAGGTGGCCATTTAATATTCAGCAAAATATAATGCTGAAAATATAGTTGGTAAACTTCTTTTCATGAACCATATAGAATATCATAAGAACAGGTAATTGCCAAGTAGATCTGCATTAAGCAGGCTGAGTAGTGTCTTTGAAGTTATGAAGTTTGGGTTTATAAACCAGTGCTGTGAAAGTTGACAGATGATTTTTTTGCATAGAAAATACCATATTTATTGATTTTTTCCCCATTGTTAATGCCTTTCATTTTCATTCCCTAATCCTTCTTCCATTCCAGTTATCTAATGCTAATTTAGGGTTACTATAGTTTAGACCTTGTACCCACTATTTTATTGTGGCAAAGAAAGGAATAAATGAAATTTTAAAAGTACATTAAATTATTTTACAGGAAAGAAGGACAATAGAAATTATTCCTCACTAGTGATTTTTGCCTATTTCTTTCAAGAAGAGATTTTTGTATTTTTTCATTTATTTGCCATACATCTTCTTTGTTTACTTATATGCCTATATAAGGGAACAGATAATAGTGATGCATGACACAGTTCTTAGGGTGAAGACGAATACCTTCCTGTGTTTATCTTATTTCTACCATATTGTGAAATTAGTGAAGCATATTGATTTTTTTAAGCCATTGCCTGCCATGTCTTGATTTTATGCAGTCTACCTCAGAAAAATGAGATTAGAGGCTTAGTTAAATCAAATGGAAAAAGTGGTTGATAACTCACAGTGAAAATGTAGTACATTTATAAATCCATACCTAAGCTTGAAAATCAGAAAATACAAAAAATAGATAATTTGATGACTTTCTCACAGTGTTAGAGATTTATGTATGAAAACAAGGGACTTGTGGTCTGTATGTGGATCAGTTATTTGCTCTCACATGTAGGGCTGAAGTGCTAAAGTGTCCAGTGCAGTAATAATTAGGAAATTACTTTAAAAAACAGCCTTTTGGGGGGAGGTTATGTGGTAAATCTGTTCTCATTGCTCCATACTAGAGCTTCCTACTCTAACCAGTCTACAAGATATCCCTTGAGCCTTGTGGTTGGTAAGATTTCAGGCTAGTCATCCTGGTCATGAAAACTAGAAACCTCTGGTTCCTCCCTAGAGTGTTCGACAGATAGTACCTACTGTTTGTGCTATGGATGTAAATAAAGGTGGGAGTCACTCACTTATACTGAAGACATGGAGACCATAACAGCACACTTATTTAACATTTTATTGTGCAAGTAAAAACTAGAACAATGATTGACGTTTAGTTGAAATATTAGGATTATGGTGCGGATTTTAAAAGAAATTACCTTGATTCAGAAATATATTGTAGAAGATGGTGTCTGGGCATGTTTCTTCTAAAGATAAAAATATTTAATTTTCTTGTATTAACTCATATAACAGTGCGCAGGCTAGGTCCTGTTGAAAAGGGATGGAGTAAGGATAAAGAAGAGGGCAATGAAGCACACTTGAAAGCTTCGAACAGTAAAAGGGTCTGCAAGAGGCAGAAGCAACTGGGGATATATTTTTGCTTATTTATGAAGCATTCAAAAGCATTTAGAACCTCTAGTGACAATCAGAACTTAACTGGCAATGTCTGCCTGTTGAGTATGTGTCACGTGCAAAGTATTATGAGCGCTGTGTGAAAGGAGAAACGAGGCACTGATTCCTCCCTTCTGAAACAGATGGGGTCTCTACAGGGCGTTTATTGAGAATGCTATTCCAGGTACTGCTAAAATTGCAAAGAGGAGGAGATTATTTCTAGCTGGGAAACTCAAGAAGACTTTATCGAGGATTTATTTTATTTTCTTTAAATTGAGCTCTACCTTGATTTTTTTTTTGGAGGGGGTCAGAGACAGAGAGAGAGAGGGACAGATAGGGACAGACAGAAAGGAAGGGAGAGAGAATAGAAACATCAATTCTTCGTTGTGGCTCCTTAGTTGTTCATTGATTGATTTCTCATATGTACCTTGACCGGGGGGCTACAGCAGACCGAGTGACCTCTTGCTTGAGCCAGCCTCCTTGGGCTCAAGCTGGTGAACCTTGCTGAAACCAGATGATCTTGCGCTCAAGGTGGCGACCTCGGAGTCTCGAACTTGGGTCCTCCACATCCCAGTTTGACACTCTATCCACTGTACCATCGCCTGGTCGGTCTACCTTGATTTTTAAAATAAATGGTTCACTTTAAGTTGGATTATTTCTGTTGAAAAATATTATGCAAATAATTATGGTATGTGGAGAATTGAGGTAATATGGATTAATTAAAACTGGTTCACTGCGGGCCCTGGTAGGTTGGCTCAGCGGTTGAGCATCGACCCGGTGTGTGGAAGTCCCTGGTTCGATTCCTGGTCAGGGCACATAGGAGAAGTGCCCATCTGCTTCTCCACTCTTCCTCCTCTCCTTCCTCTCTTTCTTCCCCTCCTTCAGGCAAGGCTCCATTGGAGCAAAGTTGGCCTGGGCAATGAGGATGGCTCCATGGCCTCCACCTCAGGCGCTAGAATGGCTCTGGCAGCAATGTAGCAATGTCCCAGATGGTCAGAGCATCGCCCCCTGGTGGTCATACCGGATTGATCCTGGTTGGGCACATGCGGGAGTCTGTCTGACTGCCTCCCTGCTTCTAACTTCAGAAAAATACAAAACAAACAAAAAAACCAGAAAAACTGGTTCACTATGTGGAACTTGTAGACAGAGTATGGTAAAGTCCAGAAGAGCTCACATATTTTTACATTTTTATTTCTTGGATTATCTCAGTAATGTCATTTTTTTTATAGTTATGTACCCTCAAATTCTTTTCATAATCTCCTGAGTCTTTTTTTTCCTTATTCTCTGTTGCCACATAACAAGTTACATTGGTTTTTTCTCCTTTAAGGCAATGATTCTTAACTTTGGGTACACATTAAAACCCCAAGAACTTTCAAAAATCCTGATGTTTAGGTTATCCCACAATTAAGTCAAAATCATGGATTGTGGTCTTAGGTGTCAGTAATTTTTTTTTTTTTTTTTTTTTTACAGGGACGGAGAGTCAGAGAGAGGGATAGACAGGGACAGAGAGACAAGAACGGAGAGAGATGAGAAGCATCAATCATCAGTTTTTTGTTGCGACACCATAGTTGTTCATTGATTGCTTTCTCACATGTGCCTTGACCGTGGGCCTTCAGCAGACCGCGTAACCCCTTGCTTGAGCCAGAGACCTTGGGTTCAAGCCGGTGAGCGTTTTGCTCAAGCCAGATGAGTCTGTGCTCAAGCTGGCGACCTTGGAGTCTCGAACCTGGGTTCTCCGCATCCCAGATCGACGCTCTATCCACTGCGCCACCGCCTGGTCAGGCTAGGTGTCAGTATTTTTAAAGTTCTCTTAAGTGATTCCAGTGTACAAATAAGTTGGAAAAACTGCTCTGTCTCCACTGCCCATTGCCTTGTTCTAGGCTCTTCATTTTCTTTATTTTTCCAATCTGTACCAGCTGCTCAGGCTAGTCTGAGCTCAGGCCTTTGGTAAAACATTGTTCATTATGTTTTTGAAATTCCCTTCCCACCCGTTTAATCCTAATCTGTTCTTCCAAGGCTCACATTCCTCCCCCCCATCTTTCCTTCCTCATTTCTTTGCTGAAGGCCATTTCAAACCAGTGACCTTTGGGCTCAAGCTAGTGACCATGAGGTTATGTCTATGATCCCATGTTCAAGCCAGTAACCCCGCACTCAAGCTGGTGAGCCTGCGCTCAAGCCATCATGAGCTGGCGACCTTGGGGCTTCGAACCTGCGTCCTCTGGGTCCCAGTTTGGTGCTCTGTCCACTCTGCCACCACCTGGTCAGGCTATCTATATAACTTTTGCAATTAAGTTTTAAGCATTTGAAAGATGGGAACTATTTTTAAAATATTCTTTCAGGGTCTAGTAAAATGCTAGAAAGAGGCACTTAGTGCTTGTTTAATGAGCTCATACTGATTTGGGAAAATGCATGAAATGAACAATTTTGGTTATTCTTAGTGCTAAGGATATATTAACAAAGGTTCTTGCTCTTTTACCTTACATTTTAGAAGGTTATGGCAGAGGTGGCCATGGATGGTTTATCTCTACTTTTTGTAGATCTTTCAGTATACAGATGCCATTTGTAGAAAAACATTAAATCAAATATGCTGAAATAAGTATTGAGTGAAAGTGATATTTTAGATCATAGTGGATTTAAATTCAATTCTAACATCAGATGAGGGTCAAACTCCCTCTTAAAAGCTTCAAGGGCCACCTGGAGTCTAGCAGCCCTAATGGTCCTGCTTGAATTGCGGTTTGAAGAGTTGGAGGATATTCTTGGCTCTATTGCTAACTTGCTTTAGGATTCTCTAAAAGATATTGATGTTAAAACTAATGCATTTGACTCCTACTTACTTAACATGGAAATTCCTCAGAATATTCAGTGGATCTTTGTAGTTCCAAAAATGACTTTCAGGTTTCATTGAAATGAAATGTGGTTATTGTGGTTAAGTTTAATTTGTTCCTGCTCTATCAGCTGTAGGTTACTCTGCCTGTGAGAGGGTTCTGGAGAAGGAAAAATAACTTGGATGGGTGTCGTAATCTTAAAAGGTTTAAAAGTGAATGGATTGAATTAAAAGGAAATGTAATTGAATTTGAAAAAAGTTATTGCCACTTTGTTTATTTTTTCATAATTGAAAGTCATATATGTGTGAATTACTGACCCACCATTACTATTAACATTTAGGGATGTGTATTTCCAGTTCTTTTTCCTTTCTTCTGTGCAGGTATTTTTAAATTTTAAAATAGTTTGATCTTCTTAATGTTCTTGCATATAAACAAATATTCATCTAAGTAGGGTTCAAACTATTAGGTTAATGAGTTAAAACAGACTACCAGGTTAATGGGTTAAATTTGTTTCTTAAATATGTAGGGGAATTTGTACTACAGTTGTATGTTATAATGTTTGACGAAGTTATTTCAATGTGGGTGAAAAACCTTCTGAAGAGCTCTGTACTTCATACAGCTGAATTCTTAACACTTTTTATTCTGCTGTGGGATGTGCCAATTTTAAGTGAGAGGAGGGAGATTGTGAGACAGTCTCCTGCATGTGTCCCAACCGGGATCCACCTAGCAACAACACCCATCTGGGGCTGATGCTTCATCAACCCAGCTACCTTCAGTCGTGGGCGGACTCTCAAACTAATCGAACCTCTGGCTGCGGGAGGGAGAGATAGAGAGAGAGAAGGGGGAGAGGGAGGGGAAGAGAAGCAAATGGTTGCTTCTCATGTGTGCCCTGACCGGGAATCAAACCTGGGACATCCACATGCTGAGGCAATGCTCTATCCATTAAGCCAGCTGGCCAAGGCTGTGCTGATTCTTAATAACGTTCCTTTCTCTCTTTCTTAGGGCATTGGCTTTGAGTTATCTTTCCAGTAGTAGAATTTATTGGGACCAAATTTATTTTTTTTTCTTTTGTATTTTTCTGAAGTGAGAAGTGGGGAGGCAGAGAGACAGACTCCCTCATGTGCCTGACTGGGATTCACCCGGCATGCCCACCTGCGGGCGATGCTGTGCCCATCTAGGATGTTGCTCTATTGCAACTGGAGCCATTCTAGCATCTGAGGTGGAGGCCATGGAGCCATCCTCAGCACCCTGGGGCTAACTTTGCTCCAATGGAGCCTTGGTTGTGGGAGGAGAATAGAGAGATAGAAAGGAGAGGGGGAAAGGTGGAGAAGCAGGTGGGCGCTTCTCCTCTGTGCCCTGGCTGGGAATTGAACCTGAGACACCCACATGCCGGGCCAACGTTCCACTACTGAGCCAGCCGGCTAGGGCTTATTTGTTTTTTATCACATCCATCTTCAACTCCTTACTCCCCCATAAAAAAAAAAAACAAAAGAACAAAAAAAAACCAAACTGAAAACACTTAACACAGTGTCTGAAATGTAAAAGGTGCTCAGTCTTTAAATGAATTTCATTTGGTTTTGTCCTGAGCAGTTTTGCCCAGCAGTTCATGGTCATGTGTGGAATGATTGGAGTTAGGATTTAATAATTGGCAAGAAGCACATGTCTTGGGCTTGAGTAGCTCTAGCTCAGAGTCATCCACCATAGTAGCCAGTATCCATATGTGGCTACTCAGCACTTGTAATATGATTAGTCTAAATTAAGAGGTGCTATAAGTACTGACTACACAGCAGTCTTCAAAGATTTAGTACATAGAAAAGGATATAAAATGTCTCACTAATATCTCATTGATAATATTTTGGATATATTGGGTTAAATAATATTTGTCCTTAAATTTACCTTTTTTTTAACTTATGGCTACTAGAAATATAAATGGTATATGTAGTTTTACGTTTCTTGCTTGCATTATATGTCTCTTGGATAGAGTAGATAAGAGTTTAAGCTCAACTTCTTCATTGAATGTTCTGAATGGTGCAATAGTCTATACATACAGGTATTACAGCTTATATATTTTATATTTAGTCAGGAGCAAATCGGAACAGTTAAGGACCTGGTGGAGATGCTGCTCCTTAAGGATACATTTTTATCTTTGTTCTTGGCAAAACAATGGATACAGTGGCTGTAGAATCAGTCCTGTAAGAGGAGTGCAGTAACTTGACAGATTTTGTATTGGACTGGACGTGTATTGGGGGGGGAGTTCATTATGTTAATACTATATATCAAGTATAAAATTTTTATTTGATTTGGATAATAGCTTGATATGGAATATATGAATAAGGTGCAGTTAGTTAATGTTCAGTTTCAAAGGTATGTTTTTTCTGTAGTGAAGGAAGCACTTAATTTAGATGCTAATCTCTTCTCAGCTTTGCAAATGACTTCCTGGAATCACTTCAGCATAGCCAGAGTTTCCCAGCCTTTGAAGGACTCTATGAAGAGCCTGTTACTGCATTATGTTATGGCTGCATTTTTTTTTCTCTTCAGAATTAGAATAGCATTATATTTTTCTGATTACAGTTGTAATTCTACCACTTATCGTATTTCCCCATGTAGAAGACGATCCCATGCATATGACGCACCTTAATTTTGGGACCCAAAATTTGAAAATAAATGTATTACATAAAGTTATGTTTTATTTTTTTACAAGGACACAGAGAGGGATAGATAGGGACAGACAGGAACAGAGAGAGATGAGAAGCATCAATCATCAGTTTTTCATTGCAACACCTTAGTTGTTCATTGATTGATCTCTCAAATGTGCCTTGACTGCAGGCCTTCGGCAGACTGAGTAACCCCTTGCTTGAGCCAGCATCCTTGGGTCCAAGCTGGTGAGCTTTTGCTCAAGCCAGATGAGCCCGCGCTCAAGCTGGCGATCTCGGTGTCTCGAACCTGGGTCTTCCACATCCCAGTTCAATGCTCTATACACTGCGCCACCGCCTGGTGAGGCACACATAAAGTTATTGAACTCAAGTTTCAGCCATCATAAAATTCATACAACTCCTCATTTGTGCGAAAAAGTGGGAAATGCAAGTAAAAACAACAACCACTGTATATATAGGAGGCACCCAGTTTTTAGACCCCAAATATTTCGAAAAACGGTGCATCTTTTATACATGGGGAAATACGGTATTTTTGGTGTATAGCATTCCAGACTTTATTCTGGGCATGTGTATATGTATACACGTATGTGTTATTTTCTTACCGTTTCTTCTTTTTTTAACAATAAAAATTAGGATTATTTGTACTGTTATACTGCTTGCCATATGCTAGTCATTGTGATAAGAGATGTACATTACTGCCTATTTTACTCCAATAATAACCCTTGAGTTATTTGCTTAAAAACACACGTACATACAGCTGACATTTATTTTTAAAGATTTTATTTATTGATTTTACAGAGCAAAAAGAGAGGGTGTTGCCGAAAAGTAGTTGCTTCACTCTCATTGTTTATTAGTTGCTTATCGTATGTGCCTTGGCCAGGCAAACCCATGGTTTCAAACCAGCGACCTTAGTTCTCCAGGTCGGTGCTCTGTCCACTGCACCACCACAGGACAGGAAACTGACATTTGAACTTAGATTTCTGTGACCTGAAAGTCTGAGCTGTTAATACATACTTTTATGATTGTACATCTTTGAAAGTCAGCAATACAATTTTAATTTTATATCATCATCTTTATTGGTTGGTGGCATTTCCCATTGTAGGATTTTATAAGTGACTGTTTTGAAATGAAATACTCCACAGTAAATAAGATAGACCTGTGTCTGCTAGCTGCTTAACGTGAGCAGCACAAGAAGGATTCTTAGCATGTCCTCTCATTCTAGGCTCTGGCGTTAACTGGAGTGTCAGGTGTCTCCAGTGGCTCTGATGGGCAGCTCCAGAGGCTGAATTTTGTTACATAATACGCTATGATTTCTTTCTTTGTTTGAACCCTTGGGTTTACTGCAGCAGACCTCACCTGTATGCCATAGTTCTGTAGCTTTGTATGCCTGTGATTTTATTGATTGTAAGTGTAAGCTTTTCTGTGAGCTGCCCTAGCATATGTGGGAGAATTTAGATATAAATAGGGGTTGCATTGAATGTAGAATTTGAGCATATGTAGTACTTGCTTCTCTTGACAACAGCATTTAATTAACCTTATTTGTTAAAAATTAATGGACCTGTGGTGGTGGAGTGGATAAAGTGTCGACCTGGAATGCTGAGGTTACTGGTTCAAAACTCTGCACTTGTCTGGTCAAGGTACATGTAGGAGTTGATGCTTCCTGCTCCTCCCCCCTTTCTCTCTCTCTCTCTATCTCCCACCCTCTCTCATCTCTAAAATGAATAAATAAACTAAAAAAAATTAATGTGGGATTTTCTTATGGATGAGAAGTTTAAAAGACTTTAATTCTGAGGAAGACATCTCACCCAGTTATATTTTATATTCATTTTTAAGAGGTTTGAGGTACTTCCGATGTATGCTACTTTGCAATATGAATTGCAATATTTAACAGGCAAGTTCTTAACCTTTTACATACAAAAAGAAGCACGTTTACTTATTGGATGAAATAGTGCTTGCCTAATGGAGTAATAGTGTTCTCTTGAAATCAGAGTGATGGAACAGACATGGAAACCTACCCAGTTTGGGCTGCAGTTGGATAGAGTTTTAGCCTCCACAAGGTTGTTATTAGACTGTCCTTGGTAGTGCATTTTGCTCTTTAGATGCCAGGAGGCAAACTTGAGAAGATTTCACATATAAAAAATGTTTCTGGATTAAAAGGGAAACTGTAAACATATCAGAATACTAGTAATTGTCACTAGGTGGTAGGATGATAGGCAATATAAAAATTTTTAATCTATATTTCAGCCCACATTTTATTTATTATTTATTTCTGTTTTTAAGAGAGAGAGAGACAGAAAGACAGACCAAAAAGAGATAACTCATAGTTGCAGCTCCTTAGTTGTTCATTGATTGTTTTCTCTTATGTTCCTTACTGGGGGTAGCAGGGTGGGGGCAGTGGCTACAGCTGAGCCAATGACCCCTTGCTCAAGCCAGCGACTGTTGGGGGGGGTCATGTCTATGATACTGTGCTCAAGCCGGTGACCCTGGGGTCTTGAACCTGGGTCCTCAGCATCCCAGGCTGATGCTCTTTCTACTGCGCTACTACCTGGTCAGGCTTAGCCCATATTTTTGATAATTTCTTATGGCTATAATAACACAATATTAAGTTAGAGCCTTGGTTTTATGTGTCTTGGCTATTTAGGTTTTGTTTATGATCATATAGTATATTTTTAAAGCATGTTAATAGGGAAATTGAGGATTTTTCAACTTAAGAAGGTCCTGATTTATCTTTTTGAGGTAATGATTCATTTAAGACTAGGTTGACTGAATTTTGGTGATTTGTGTTTTTTGTTTTGTTTTGTTTGTTTACTGTAATATACATTTCTAACAAGTCTTGGTCAAAACAGTCAGTTGTCCCTGTATGATAGTATTTATTATCTTTTTCTTGAACTATATATCAGATCAGTCTTTTTGACTATGGAAGTATAGAATTGTAACGTTTAGGATCTGGAAGTGACATTAGTTATCTTCTAGTGCAGGGGTTGACAAATTATCGTGCTCAGGTCAAGTCTGGCTTGCCACCTATTCTTGTAAATAAAAATTTTATTGTAACACAGTCATGCCCATTTGTGGACTTGCCATCCATGACTGCTTTTCCACTACAACGGCATAGTTGAATAGTTGTGACGGGGAAGAATGGCTCCCAAAGCCTGAAATATTTGTTGTCTGGTCCTATTGAGAAATTTTCAGAGCTTCAATCTAGTCCAACCAACAAATTTTTTGGCTTTAAATTACAAATTGAATTTTTTTAATGGATTATAAGATTGTTTAGGTTATCTATTTTTTCTTAGATAAATTTTAGAAGTTTTTGCCATTTAAGGAAGTGTTCCATTTATCTAGTTAGTCAAATTTTAAATACATGTAGAGCTGTTTGTAACATTCTCTTACTATCTTTTCAGTGTTTATGGGGAATATGTCACCATATTCTCTTATTTATTCCTAATGTTAGTAATTTATACCAGCTCTCTTTTCTTTTCTTTGTCATTCTGGCTACAGAAGTATCACTTCTCTTTATTTATTTATTTTTATTTTTTTAAATGTGAGAGGAGGAAAGATAGGTAGACACCTGGCAACCTCATCTGGGGTCAGTGCTCAAGTACTGAGCTGTTTTTAATGCCTGAGGCTGACAGACCAACCAAGCTCTCCTCAGCTCCCAGGGCCATGCTAGAACCAATTGAGCCACTGGCTGCAGGAGGGGAAGAGGGGGAGAGAGGGCGAAAGAGGGGGAAAGAAGGGGAGGATGAATAGGAGAGATACAGATGGTTGCTTCTCCTCTGTGCCCTGACCAAGGACCAAACCTGAATGTCCACTTGTCAGGCTGATATTTTATCCACTGAATCACCATCCAGGGCCCTATTGATTTTTTTTTAAGAACCAGATTTTGGTTTCATCAACTTTCTCTACAATTTCACTGATTTCTGCCCTTTATCGCCCCTCCCTCTTTCCCTCCCTCCCTCTTTTCCTTCCTTCCCCCCTCCCGCCCTTCCTTCCCCCCTCCCTCCCTCCCTCCCTTACTTCCCCCCTCCCTCCCTCCCTCCCTTACCCCTTCTCTCCCTCCCTTCCTCCCTTCATCCCTCCTTCCCCCCCTTTTTTTTGAGAGAGAAAGGGGCAGAGAGAAAGAAAGAAGAATCAACTCTTTCTACTTAGTTGTGCCATTGATTGCTTCTCATATGTTTCCTGACCAGGTGTCCTCGGGTTGAGCCAGAGATCTGGGATCAGTGACCCTGGGGTCGAACTGGCTATCTCTGTGCTTGGGACAGCTCTCCATCCACTGCACCACCAGCCAGGGGGCCCTTTATTATTTCTTTTTTTTGTTTGTTTCCCTTGGGTTAATTTTGTTCTTTCTTTTCTAGTTTTTTGAGGTGGGAACCTAGGTTATTGGTTTGAGACCTTTCTTCTTACATGTGGAGATTTAGTGCCATTTCCATATAAGTTCTACTTGGTCTGCATCCATAAATTTTGATATACAGTGTTGTATTTTCATTAATATTTCTGAGTCTTCACCAGTGGATATTTTTAAAAGTATATTGTTTAATTTCCAAGTATTTGGAGATTTTTTTTTTATGTTTTCATTATTAATTTTCTAATTTAGCTCAAATTCAGTATGGTCAGAGAACATATTTTGCACGATTTTAATTTTTTAAATTGTTAATTGAGGTTTGCTTTACAACTCAGTGCTACCTTTGTGAATGTTCTGTCTGCACTTGAAAAGAATGTGTATTTTGCTGTTGATGGATGGGATGGAGTGTTTCTGGAATGTAGGTGTATATGTATGTATGTATTCTTGTTCTGAGAGGACTGTTGCAGTCTCCAAATATAATTGTGGAGTTGTCCCCTTCTGGTTTCCATTCTGCCCAGGGTTTTTAGTTGCATTCAGTGGTATAGAAAGGGAGGAGTGTGTTTACTTTATGTTAACCAGAACTGAAACCGAGTCACCCATTTTGTAAACTGCCTGTAACTAGAAAGTAACTTGACTATGATAGTACCCAGTTACAGCCAGAACTGAGGTTTTTCATTTATGTCCAGAGCTGCTCCAGGTGGTGCTCTCACACGTGATGCCATAGAAGGCGGACAGGAAGCTGATGCTTCCTAGGACTCATTAAAGCTTGACCAGTGCTTTCTCAGCTGCAAAATGGGGTCAATAATAACTGTCCCTCTACCTGACCTTGTTAGAAGGCACAGAGAACCACTCAAACAAGACCAAATAAAATGATGAGGTTGGGGTAATAGGTAGTGGTTTTGTAGAAATATCAAAGTGCCTTAAAACAAAAGAGCAGAAAATGTAGCCAAGAACACAGTGAAAAGAGATCTGGATAGGTGGAGATTGAGGCTGCTTTCCTGTCTCTTATGGCAGGTCCTTTTTGGCTTTGCATGACAGTTTTGTTCCTTGTTCTGTGCCTGTAGCAAAGAGCCAAAGAGGTGGTCCTCATCACCAGTGTGCATGATCCTGTAGTACAAGTGTCTGATCACAGATGACAGAAAGGGTCTTTTTTTAAAAAAATAAACAAACAATTTCTTGATTTTACAGAGAGAGGCGTGAGGGGTGGCAGTGAGAATCAACTCATAGTTGCTTCACTTTAGTTGTTCATTGATTGCTTGTCGTACGTACCTTGACCAGGCAAGACCAGAGTTTCTAACTGTCATCGCTCTCAGCATTCTAGGTAAACCCTTGATCCACTGCACCACCACAGGTCAGCAGGAGTGGCCTTTTTTTCTTTCCCATTTAAAGCAGAGGGGAGATACCATATTTGTGAATATAAGAGTCAAGTGCTATACATGTACAAGTTGGTATTATTTTAGGAAATTAAAATACAGTTCTTCCTCATTTATTCTTTTTAGCCCAAAAGGTAGGCCTTACCCTGGCACAGAGTTGTCTTGTGTTGATAAGAAATTCATTCATTTAAAATATTGTGATTGTTTAAATGTAGCAAAGTAGGTGATTTGGGAAGTTAACTGTTTATCTTAGACTGTGCATGTGAGACATGTAAAAGTTTACTAATCATAACATTTTGCCTTAATATTTTATGTTCCTTAATCCTAATTTTATTTTAATTAGGTGTTTTAAAGGGCTTAATGGTAGTTAATAACAGCACTCGTTTGGTTGCTGAGCTGTCTTTTCCAGAGACAGGTATATAAGCTCTGTCCGCCAGTAAATTTCCTTTTCTCTAACTTCAGTCCTGATCTTTTGAAAGTAACTTTGGTTTTCATATTTCTTAGTCATAATATAAAAATAGAAGGGTGAAAGTCTGTAGAATGTGATGTTTTTCTTCTCTGAGTGAATGTCCTTATTCTTTCTGTTTATTTTGGGGTTGAATCTGTGTTCACATCTGATGACTGCTAAGTAAGTATTTGACAGTCACCAAATAGCCCATTTATTTAAAGTGGAATATTGGATATTTAGAACCAAAGACTGCTGAGAACTGATTTTGTTTTGTTAGTTTCTACAAATGGCATTAGGGCCTTTTCAGAATGTCATACTTTGGAGACATACTATAGGGAAGGTACTTCCTTAGAATTGCTTTATGTTGAAACAACATCTGGCAGTAAATTGTCTTACATGTATTATTTTCAGATGTGTTGAAATGGTTGTCTTCCTTTCCTGGTTTTACTCTGGTTACAGATATTCTAATTTTTGGTTTTGTAATTTGCTGTTTGTAAAAGTGTGCCAGATAGAATGCATCTCATTTCAAGACTGCCTGGCTAATTGTCCTTTAAATTGAAATGCAGAGCATACTTCTCCCTGCTTTTAGGAAGAATTACTGGTTTTGTAGATTCAAATATAAAACTCATCTTCTAGAAATGAAAAGATGTATGTTTTAATTTGCCCTTGTTCTTGTGTCTGTATGAACATTGCTTTATTCCCTAATGTAAAATAACTTCAAGTATTGTATAGGAAAAATCATAAATATTTGACCAGTAATATCCAGCTATAACCTTTAAAGTTCATAATAATAAAATGCACTTATTGCTGGGAAGCAGAACATATTTGTTTATGTTGCATTTATGATTCTGTATTATTGGTGAAAAATAGATAAAAGCCACTATGTGTGTGGGAAAACTGGTTTTTAAAAGTTGATCATTCATATATATATATATACCCTTATTTAGTGATTTCTGTTGTGATCCCAGGATCCTCTCCCCCCCTCACCGTTTTTAGACTACTAAAATTTCTCAATTGTGGAAATAGACTCAAGGATTTAGGAAGACATTTGTTGGATGTTTTATTTTGCAAAACAGTATTAAATTTTGTACCATTCAGAAAAAAACCTTAGTTTTAAAACTGAAATTTCTAGTCACAGTATTTTTAAAAGCTGACTTCATTCACAAGCTCTTATTTGCTGTCGATAGCTCTTTCATTTTGGCAAACTCTAGATGCTAGAATCAAACTATTCTTTTTGACTAGGTTTTCCCAGCCAATGCAAAATTAACCATTTTCTTAAAACCACTCTGATTCAATAATTACATTAATTTTAGGGTTACAGTGATGACTCAATAACTATGTTTTTGATGTGAGGTTTTGGTTAAGTGGCATTTTTTTTTAACTCTCAAGATTTGGCAAGCTTTGAACATCCAGATATGAACATAAGTTTATGGGGAATGATACATAGAAGAGAATCCCTTATGAAATGAAACAGTCTTAGATTTGTTTTAAAATAGTCCGGCCAAAAAAGAAAAAAGTAAATGAAACAATAAAGCAGAAAGTTAGTTGATGGTTGTTAAAGCTTGGTGATATGGCATAAAGAAGTTTATTTACTATTCTTAATCATTTTGGGTATGTTTGGAAAATCCCATAATAAAAAATTTAAAAAGATAACCTTGTCATCATTATGGTTATTTGAATGTGTCGGTATATTAGATGTTTAAATTAAGGGCATAGTTCTTGCCATGTTTACCGCCCTTTGAAGGCTTTGTCTGTCTTGCAGCCTCAGGAAGACCTTATTTAATCTCATCACCTCCCTTCTTAATCCTGTGTCTCTTAGTTAGATTCTTTTGGGAACTTGTATGGAAAATGATGCAGTTAGTCAATGAGTACTATAGTAGGAAATTATGCTATTAAGTGGAATCAGAGTCATGAGGGGTCATGACAGAGTGAATTTGTTGCTGAGCAGCAGCTATGAATTAGATAGACAGCACGAGGGTGAGAATGGGCTAGGTATTTGAGATTGGAGAAGGGTGCAGCCAGCTAGGAGGAAGACCCTATGTTGCCCATTTGGCGGTTCTTAAGTCCCAGCTGTGCTTTCGGTTATTGCATACGTGTGCCCTCGAAGTAAACCCTTTGTCACTAGATTGGATTTAAGTTCCTCGTTTCTCCAAAAGGAATGTAATTAATATAATCATTGGTTGATGCAGTTTTCTTGGCTAAATTCTTAGTAATCATGTTTTTAGAAGGCCAAAATGGTCATTGTTTAATCATCTAGGCATTCCCATTTGATAGTCCAGTTCCTCAGTCATTACCAGAGCCATTGCCCTCCTGAGTCCTATTTTTAAAGCTCTGTCGTATATAAATAAGAAGTCCTTTGTTACCTGCTTAACTATGAATGTAATTTAGTACCGATGCTCACATTGTTCACTGGACCTGGATTAAATGGATAATGGTAGCATTCAGAGCTTTTTTGCTGGGGAAGGGCATGGCTTGTCGTTTATAGGTTTCCTGTTATTGAGAAGTTGACTCAACACAGTTTTAGGTTAAACACTATTTTGTCGGCCAACATGATTTCAGATTACTTGCTTTTGCTGTTGATTATTAAAAGACATGGCCTCTAACTAGAGAAAACCTGTTTGAATATAAACATCCTACCCACTATTGTCTTTCTCTGTTTTTCCTTTTTGGTGCTGTTTTTGTGGGCAAAAATAAGAATGAGGAGATCTGGCTTAGAAGAGATAATGTTGTTACAGTGGAGGTAGAAGAACAACAAATGAAATTGTTTTTTTTTATTATGAAGCACTGGAGCAAGGTTAAAACTATATATATTAAATAGGCTGTGCAAAACAGAAAGATAAGGTTGGCATTGATTGGCATTGAGGAGTGGGCTAAGGAGAAACAATAATAGATTTAGAATCAGGAATTAATGAGTTACAGGAGATGGCAAACCTCTTGGCTTGGTGGAAATGAAGACCTGTTAAAGAACTATTTTGTAAGCAAGACTGGCTAGAAGCAGTCCTCTTTTCCTCTATTGGTGGGTGGTTCACTGACATTGCCAGGTCTTGGGAAATGTTAGCTTTCTTCCCCTTTAATTTGCTCACGTGTATAAAGTTACTGCTCAGACTTTAGTGGTAAGAGGCTTATGGAGAGAGGTGTTTTGATCATGTTATTTTTATATTATAACTTCTTTGATAGGTGGCTTTCTTGTAGGATGGGTTTAGCCTTTGATACAGTTTTTAGGCCCAAGAAAATGATCTGTTAAAGTAGAAAAGGAGTGAAACTATTTCATTTAGCCTCTAGACAGTGACACATTAAGGACTAATGACTGCCAAAAGGAAATGTCAAACACTAAGCTAGTCTACTTTCTTTGGCAGTTGAGAATCCGGTGAATCAACAGTTTTAGGGTGTGTATATTTAATGTGGGTGGAGGAAGAGAGTGCCTAACATTCTTTAAGGTCCTGTTAAATAAATTGGGCACAGTTGGACGTTGGAGCCTGTTTCTCCTTTTCTAAACTCAAGAAAGCCATGTACCATAGAGTAAAGGTAGTTATTTGTCATGTATGCAGCATTTTAAAACACACTAAAAATGCCTGACCTGTGGTGGCGCAGTGGATAAAGCGTCGACCTGGGAACACTGAGGTCACCAGTTCAAAACCCTGCACTGGTCTGGTCAAGGCACATATGGGAGTTGATGCTTCTAGCTCCCCCCCCCCCCGCCCCTCTCTCTCTGTGTATCCTCTCTAAAATGAATAAATAAAAAGAAATTAAAAAATAAAAAAGCCCACTAAAAATGTATTTATGGACTTTGTTTTTATGTACATTTGTTTAATTTTTGGTAGGTGGTAAAAAGGTGGCAAATTCTTATGGTCAAAGGGGGTGTATTTATGAGTTTGATTGCCTTGGTACCCTTTTTCACAAACAGTTATCTAATGAGTCTTTTAAAAGAATAAGTAAATTTGTGACACTGGAGGTATAAGGAGAAAATTTAGACTGAATACTAAAAATTACTTTTTAGGAAAGGACAACAAATTTTGAGCTTTTAAACTTAAAATCAAGTGTGTTTAGTAGGTCCTATATATTTCAAATTTAGCACTTAAATATTCACATGCAACGATTTGATAGCTAAACGGTACAGGGTTTCTTTTTGAGGTGATGAAAATGTTCTAATGGTTATAAATATCTGCGAATATACTAAAAATTAGTACACTTTACTGTGTGAATTTTATATGAATTATATCTTAATACATTGCATATTTTAATAAAGCTGTTTAAAAATATTCACATCCTGCTCTGGCCAGATAGCTGTGTTGTTTGGAGTGTTGTCCTGATACACAAAGATTGTGGGTTTGATCCCCTGGTCAGGGCACATACAGGAACAGATTGATGCTTCTATCTCTCATTTTCTCCCTTCTTCTTTCTCTAAAAATCATTAAATAAAGTAAAAGGTTAAAGTGGTAAATTAAAAAATATATTTATATCCTTTTTCACATGTATGTATGCTGTGTATTGTATTTTAAATGATGTGATGTGTATCTTAAATTATATTTCCTGTAGGAGTCAAGGCAACTTGTTTATCCTGTATGAGTAGTGTTCTCCCCGTTTTGAAATGAGGCCTGTCTCTTATTGCCGCTAGAATTACATTGGTCACATTAAAAACCTACATTGTGCACACAGTTGGCCACTTTGATCCCTTGGCTCTGTATCAAATAGACTAATGGCCTGCAATTTTCTGTGACTATTTCGTTTAAATTATGAATATGTCATGTTAAGGGTTGTTAAATAAAAAATAATTCAAAAGCTGAAATCAGGTATAGAATATGTATTATTTCAAGCTATTTTTCATTTTTATTTTGTTTTTGTGAAAAGGTGGTGGGTCTATACAATATGCATATTGTTTCCCCTTAATTTATAACATTTTAAAATCACCTAATTTGATTATACAACTCCGTGAAAAGGAATCAGTTTCTATATTAATTATTTAGTCTTTCTAGATTTTTTTGTGGTTAGAGGCATGGAGTGGATTGCAATAATGATGTTAATAAATATGTAGTAGTATCTCCTGGCTGTATTCTAAGCCCACTTGAAGGAATTGCACAGAAGATATAGCAGAGGTTGTTTAAGTAGCTTGTTTTAAGCAACATTAATTGCGTTGTTTACCTGCAATAGATGTTTGCTCTTTTCACTTTGATGAGTAGTAACTTGCAATTCAACAACATGGATTTTCTTTTTCTTTTTTTAAAATATTTTTTAAATTCTTATTTACTGATTTTAGAGAGAGGGGGGGTGGAGAGAGAGAGAGCGCACACACATCAGGAACATCCATCTGTTTCTGTATGTGCTCCCACTGGCAATCAAATCAGCAACCTGTGCGCTTCTGGATGACACTGTAACCAAGTGAGCTGTCCAGCCAGGGCCAACGTGGACTTTCAGTTCATGTTACAACAGATTTTCCTGTGGTACACCTGCTAGACCAGTAGAACTAATATGTAAATCTACATATTCACCAATTTAGGTGAATCGAAGGAGCTGGCCTTTTCTATGATGAAGTGTAAGCCAAAGTTGGCAGCCTCCTCACAGCTTTCAGTGATTCTGAGGTTTATCACAGAAGTTTCTTCTATTCTATCAAAAAGCCAGCAACAACTTTCCAAGCAGAAAGCCTCACTCTCCTCTGTGTAGGTAACTGGCGACCTCAGTGTACCCAAGTCGACGCTTTATCCACTGCGCCACCACAGGTCAGGCTTTTTTTGTTATTTTCTTAAAGAAAATTCTGAAAGAGGCACCTGATGGTGGAGTTTCAGATACTAAAGTAAGAGAGATGTGTTTTGTTAGAGACAGTTGCCCACAGATCAGTGTGGGCAAGTGCTTGTGAAGCCTATTTGGGGGAGAGACTCTCTCTAAATCAATATTCTGAGAGATGGAGCATATCTTTGCTGTCTCAGGTAAATTTTAAATAAATTATAGAAATGAAATACTTGGGTAGCTCTATTGCTGCTCAGTTCTGTTGCTGTTGCTTGGAGCTTGGTACTAATGAAGTTGGTGCTTCTTTATCTGAGACTGAGGAATTGAACGTAGAAGCTGAAAATGACAGATTGTGCAGAATAGAATATCTCCCGTTAGTTGTGACATTATCAGGAATGGTTACTGTTGCCTGTATTTCTGGAGTTAAATCAAGTGGCTCCTCTATATCTTTAATTCTCTTTGCTTAGCTGGGATTTTGTTGTCCCATTTTTGAAGTGGTGATACGTAGTTTTTTTGTTTTTTGTTTTTAGATTTTATTTATTGAATTTTGGAGAGAGGAGACAGAGAGAGAAAGAGAGGGAGAGTGAAAAAGAGTGTGTGTGCGGGGAAGAAGCTGGAAGCATCTACTCGTAATAGTTGCTTCCTGTATGTGTCTTGGCTGGGCAAGCCCAGGGATTCTAACCAGCGACCTCTGTTCCAGGTTGACGCTTTGTTTACTGCGCCACCACAGGCCAGGCGATGTGTATCTCATTTGAAGCTTTGTTTTCGCTCCAGAGATGTTTGAATTACATGTTTTTCTAATACGTATAAATTGTTGGCATTAAGATAAATTTCTCCTCCAAGGGATTTCCTATGGAGTGACATTGTTTAGTTCTTAGCAGCTGCAATAAGCATGAAGCATTACCTAAATTTCCCCAAGTCTCAGTTGCGTCAACACTGAGTTGGGGACGACGATAGTGTGTGATTGTACACAACACAGTTGGGAAGGTGTAAAACAGTTCCTGTTGTTAAAATACTGCTGCTGCTATTACCATTACTATTGCTGATACATTTTAGTATTTTGAATGGTTTAAAACTTCAGGTTCTTTGTTTTTAAAAAGTTTTATTTTAACCTGATCTGCTTTCCATGATTTCTTAGAGTACGAGTAGTTGCATTTCTCATTCTGCTGAGTGAAATTTTCAAGTTTAATTCTCTCTCTCCCTTCCTTACCTCTCCCCTTCTCTTTCAGCAGTGATTAAATACGTATGGAGAATTTTACCTTTTCTGTATGCATTCTGGTAATACTGTCTAAAGACTATTGTCTTTAGCAAGTGTGTCCCTACTGCGGAGCTGCAGAGGTTATTCTCCTGCTCTCCATTCGTCGTAACCGTCTTTCCTGAAGTCGGTGGCCTTATTCCTAGATTGGTGATATGTTCTCTTTACTATTAAAATGTCCCTTTTCCTTGGGTCTGGCTTACTTTATAGTTAATTGTGGGATATCTGGCACTGGGTAGGGAGGCCCTGATGTCCTTGTAAAGTCTCTTCATTATTCTTTCCCACCCATTTTGGATTTATTTGGTGATTGCATTTGAAATAAGATTTTTTTTTTATTTGAACACTACAACTATTCATATAGTTTCTTTTGTTTATTTTCTACAAGTTATATTTGTATTATCTCTAGTTCATTAGAACATCTTTCTAGCACCAGAGGAAATTGCTGTTATGAGTAAGACTTTTTCTGGTCTTATTAATAAACCTACTAGCTCATTGTGTGAGAGAATTTACATTCCTCAAGCTGGTTAAACAATAAGTTTAGGCATTGCCTATGTAGTATAAAAAGACACTGGAATAGGTAATATGAGGTCTAGAAATTTTATTTCTCTTTCATGTTTTAATCTTTGTTTGTCTTTAGAGCTGTGAAATAGCTGAAGAGAAAAATCTTATTAGGAAAAATCTTTATATATAGTTAAGCCAGGCTGACTTGGAAGGAAGGTCTGGGGACGGACTGGAGGCATCGCTCTTCACCTAGGAGGTATGAACAGTTGCCTTCAGATGTTATCTCTGACTTGTTCATTGGATTAATGGTTAGTCGCTTTAGAAGTGATACTAAGCTAAGAGAATGGAGAAGCATTTCATTTGATGGCTTCATAGGTTTGTTCTGAAAAAGGTAGTTCTCTGTTGAGTTGAGATCCTTCCGGCTGCATTATATCTTATACACAATAAAAAATTTCTTTTAAAATTCTTAAAATAGGTAATATATTTATATGTTTCAAAATTAAGGGAATATAAAAAATATATAGTGAGTGTATATGAAGTTCTCTCTCATTCTTATTCTCTAGCCATCCATGCAGATTCTCTCCTTATAGTTTATTATATCTCGTTCCAGAAATATTTTATTTAGATACAGTAAAGCACACGCATGATAAAGATTACATAAGTGCCTGTATTGAGTTAAATTATTTGATTATAAAATAGGCTTTACTATGATAATTTGCTGATTTATTTTGTTTGTGTTTTTTTTTTGTAAAAAATGTTTTCCTAAATATTGTATATACTTTTCTCCTATGCCCATTGAATATAATTTCACACCATCGTCTTTAGCCAAACTTTCTGCACTTTTTTTACTCCTCAGAAAGCTGTTCCTGGCTGTCTTTGCTTTCCTGCTTCTTTCTTAGATATTTAATCTCAGAGGCCTCTGTTCCTGTTGTCTCTACTGTGGCATCAACTTATGGTTCCTTATTACAATGAAGCCCTCCCATGTCTGGGATATAATCATTGTGTCTTTTCAGGGTTTGAATTTTTTCTCAATCAAGTCAGATGTAATGACCTTATTATGTTAGGTGCTTTATTAGTGACTGTTCTGTATAACATGGAGGTTGCTTCTATTTAACAAATAATTATTGTTAATGATCGCACATCTTAGTGTGTTATCTACATAGCCAGTAGGCATTAACTATTTTCTTTGAAATATTTTTTCCTGAATGTCAAGTCTCTTTACACTTTATAATTTATTGCCTTTATTCATCACAGATAGTTTAAAGTAGTCTTTGTTCACCATAATAAGTTTGAAGGTTTTGTCATTTACTGTAGTCTCTTGCTTTTGCATATCTGACAGTTCCCATGGTCTTTAACTCCTAACCCTGGTTCTTGTCCAGAAAAGTTTCTTTTTTTCCTTAACTTTGATAGATGCTTTCTGGTTTTGGAGTCTCAAAGGCGATACCTTTACAGATTTAAAATTTCTACCCACTATAAAAAAGTTAAGACAGCCCCATCAAATCACATCTAATAGTCCTTTTTGGTGGCTTATAGTAGTTTTTGCTTTCTAATATTGGGCCTTTAACTTTAGCTGTTCACAAAGAGATTTTACCTTCAGTTTAGGGAATATTGAACATCACCTAAAGCCATGGTGAAAACTGGCATGCTAGGCTCTAGGAAAAAAGAAGACTGTTTAATAAAAAAAAAGTATTCTTGCCTTGTGCCAGTAGAAAACATGCAATGTAATGTTACCTATATTCCTTGGAAGTGCAGGTTCAGGATAATTATACAGACTACCCTTTCTAGAGTACGTCATAGATAATAAACAGGAGAGGAGAACCCACATTCCTTTCTTTGTTTTTCTTTATTGGGCTCCTATCCCATGGAACCTTTCTTCCTATTCTGCTGGTAACTGACCCCAGGGCTTCTGGGGCCCTTGGACTCACATCCTCTGGAGGTTGTCTAGTTGACCATGGGAGCTGGTCATTATGGGAGGACATGCTACATTGCCTATGAGTAAAGGTGGACTAGATGGTGTCATTGTGGGGACAGATGATTAGTGTGTATAATCAGGGGAGATCAGTCAGTACATGCACATCTGGCTAGTGTGGGTGCTCACCAGTTAGTAGGACTAGAGTTCTGGATCGGGTCTGGAGACCTCTAGCAGGCCTGGTATTACGTGTGCGTGTTATTTCAGTATTTTTAACAGTGTCTCAGTATGCACTGAGGCATGAATATAACCCTTGCCTGTGAGGTTGTGGGCCAATAGCCAGATTCCTACCACCCTTATTAACACTTCTGCTTCTAGGCTCAGCTCAGGGAGGTACTATTTTCACCTCTTTCTTGGGCATTGTCCAGGACAGTGATTTCAGCCTCTTTGCCACTGTACAACTTCTTTACTCTGACTTCATTCTTCTTCCATTTTCTGCCTGTTTTCCTCTTTTTACATGGTTGTCACTTCCTTTCTAGGATCCAGTGAAACTAATGACCACTATAGATCAATTATAGTTCCTTCCCACAGCCTAAATTGCCTTTTAAAATATTAAAATCTCAAGAAATTAGGTTTTACTTATAACAAGTGCAACTATACAATACAAAAATGTATAAAGGCAAAGATAATCCTCTTTTTAATTTCATACACTCTCCCACCCATACATAGCTTCTCCATAAATACTGTCTGTATACTATGCTGGGTCGTCTTATTTTCTCCTTTCCTAGCCCTTTCTTCTTCCAGTCAGATTTCTCCCCCTCCCACACCTTCCTCTCCCAGAGAAGCAGTGTTAGCAGCTTGGTAGGAATATCTCCATGCTTTTCTCTGCCTGTATGATAGATCACTAAGTCCCTCCCCCGCCTAGAGATTTTTGTTTGTTTGCATAGGTGTTTGCTTGATCCAAGTGGGATTATTGCTATCAAACCTGCATTTTGTTGTTCAGCAATATCTCATTAAAATTATTTCAAGTCTCCTGGTTTACCTCTAATTCATTCTTTTAATTGCTGAATAATACTTCTTGGTGTGTATATACTCTGAATTATTTGACAACTCCCCTCTTCTTGTAAGCTTTTGCTTAAAAAGAATACTTTTTGACAACCATGAACAATGTTACTGTACCTGGTGCTTGTGCTTTAGTTCTGTGAGATAGTTCTGGGTTTTATTTCTATGGAATTGCTGGGTTGAATGGTAATACATATTTTTATTTGAATGGATCTTGGTAGATTTTCCTAAAACCAAACTAGGTACAGTTCTACCAGCAATGTAAGAAAATAGCCTTTACTTCATATATTGTCTAACAACAGATGTTTTAATTTTTTTAATCTGATGAGTATGAAGTAATAGGTCATTATTACTTTAATTTGCATTTCCCTTACCACTTTTGAATTCAAATAATATTTATATGCTTGCCTGAGCAGGTGGTGGCACAGTGTATAGAGTGTTGGCCAGGGACTCTGAGGGCCCAGGTTTGAAATTCCGAGGTCGTCACGAGCCTGAGTGCGAGCTCATCTGGCTTAAGCACAGGTTTATCAGCTTGAGTGCGGGATCATAGATGTGACCCAGTGGCCTCTGTCTTGAACCCAAAGGTCACTGGCTTGAAACCCAAGGTTGCTGGCTCCAGCAAGGGATCACTGGCTCAGCTGGAGCCCCCTGGTCAAGGCATATATGAGAAAGCAATCAGTGAACAACTTAGGAGCCACAACTATGAGTTAATGCTTCTCATCTCTCTCCCTTACTATCCCTTGCTCTCTTTTTCTCTTGCTTAAAAGAAAATTATATACTTGTCTGTTCATTGGATTTACCTTTCTGCAAATTTTCTATTCATGCCTGTGCTATTTCTAATGACTTGTGTTTCTTTTCTTTTTTTCCTGAGCTCTTTGTATATATATTATAGCTGTTAACCTAATATTTGCCATCTGTGTGGCATGTACCATATTTCTCTCTATATGAGACACACCGTTTTTCATAAAATTTGGGGTCTATAAACTGTGTGTGTAATCTACAGTGGTTGTAGATTTTTTACTTGCATTTCCTGCTTTTCCACACTTGTTTTTTACTTATTGTTGAAGACAGTGATTTGTCATCAGACACAGATGAGGACAAACTGATGGATGGGAGTTTTGACAGTGATGAGGAGTTGAATGACTTTTATGATGAATAAAACTTGAGTTCAATAACTTATGTTTTGAAGTGTAATACCTTTTTTTTTTTATAATTTCAGGCCCCAAAATTAAGGGTGCATCTTATACATGGGAGTGTCTTATACATGGGGAAATATGGAAGTTTTTCTAATTCTGTCATTTGTCCTTTGATATTGCACACGGCTTCTTTTCACCATATCACGGTTTTGTTTTAAATTTCATAAATGTATGTTTTATCTTTTGTTTTATGGCTAGAGGATTTCCTCTTTGGGATAAAAATGCCTTGTCCACCTTATATTACACACACACACACACACACACACCTTTGTGCCACTCAGGGTTCAATTACAAAAGCAGAGCAATTATGAAAAAATATATAAGGAATTTATGCTAAGTGCTAAGCAGGGTTAACAGTGGTCAGCAAACTCATTAGTCAACAGAGCCAAATATCAACAGTACAACGATTGAAATTTCTTTTGAGAGCCAAATTGTTTAAACTTAAACTATATTGGTAGATACATTCCTTATCAAGGTAGTGCCCACACGTGGTATTTTGTGGAAGAGCCACACTCAAGGGGCCAGAGCCGCATGTGGCTCGTGAGCCACAGTTTGCCGACCAGGGCTTGGAACATGAACTGGATGGATCCCATGAGCACAGCCTGCAACTCATCTTGGTCTTTTAATATATCCAAGTCTCCAACTCTGATGATAGAGGTGTATTGTAGAAGACGATCACTTTATTACAGATTTAAATATGCACCTGACCCAGAAGTCAAAAAAGCTGCAGGAGAAAAATACTGTTGGAGTTTGGTCTTGGTTGCTGCCCCATGCTGTCAAAGTGATCTGGCATAAAAGCGGCAGTGTGTGTGACCTGCTGTAGTACCTTGAATCTATATCTGCCTTCCAGCACAAAAAAAATGGTTACTTCTTTATTTTCACCTCCCACATGTCAGACAAGGATGTCTCATGTGGTCCAGGCTAAGCTGGAATTGTGCAGACAAGGGAATTCTGGGAAATGTAGTTTCAGATTAGCTAAACTGACATAATACAAATCCATCACAATCTTTCATCTTGCTGGTGTGTGAGATAAGTTTTCCAACGCAATATTTTTTCCAGTTGGATAGTGACTTACGCCTGCACTGTTTATTAATAAACTTAATTGTTTTTTTCCCTACTGAATTGAAATAGTACTTTGTCACATACAAAGTTATACTAGCAGATACCTGCTTTGGATTAAAATTGAAAAATTGGTCTAACCTTATTTGCATTTCAACACTAATAGATTTTATTATTATTATTTTTATTCTTTGGCCTTAGAAATGCTTACGTAGAAGCCCTGGCTGGTTTTCTCAGTGAATAAAGCATTGGCCCGGTGTGCAGATGTCCCGAGTTCAATTCCTGGTGTGGGCATTTATGAGAAGCACCATCTGCTTCTCTTCCCCTTACTCTCTCCCTTCTCTCTTCTCTCGCAGCCAGTGGCTCAACTGGTTCGGGCGTCAGCCCGACGCTGAGGATGGCTTGGGTGGTATGAGTGTTGACCTTGGGTGTTGAGGATAGCGTGGTTGATTTGTGTGTCAGCCCCAGATGGGGGTTGCTGGGTTGATCCTGGTTCGGCACATGCGGGAGTCTGTCTTTCTCTCCTCCTCTTACTTAAGGGAAAGAAAAAAGGGAAGAAAAGGAAAGAAAAGAAATGCTTATGTAGAGAATCTTAGAATTGTAAAGAATAACATTTTCAGCATTCACTGTGTGCTCAGTTTTATTAATCAAGAATTACAGTAATATAAAAAAAGACAGTAACAGCAAGTATTTGGTGTTTTGTGTGTGTGTGTGTGTGTGTGAGAGAGAGAGAGAGATAGGAACAGACCAGACAGGAAGGGAGAGAGATGAGAAGCATCAATTCTTCGTTGTGGCACCTTTATTGTTTATTGATTGCTCTCTCTCATATATCCCTTGACCGGGGGCTCCAGCATAATGAGTGAACCTTTGCTCAAGCCAGTGACTATGGGCTCAAGCCAGCAACCTTGGGCTTCAAGCCAGTGACCTTTGGGCTCAAGCCAGCAACCATGGGGTCATGTCTATGATCCCTCGCTCAAGCTAGCGACCCTGCACTCAAGCTGGTGAGCCCTCGCTTAAGTCGAATGAGCCTGCACTCAAGCTGGTGACCTTGGGGTTTTGAACCTGGGTCCTCTGTGTCCCAGTCCAATGCTCTATCCACTCTGCCACTACCTGGTCAGGCAGCAAGTATTTGAGTCTTAAAAGCCTCCATCAGTTGGTTACTCTTTAGAAGGGAAATCTTAACTCTGCCATACTGCTATAACACACCTGTACAAGAAAAGCATACTTCCTAGATGTTGCTTAACAAAAAATATTCAAAAGGAACATGCTGTGGCTGTGTGGATGAAACACATGTAAAATTAGTACCCCCAAAAAAGAGAAAAGACTAGGTGGATGTAGGAAAGAAGTTTCACATTCCAAATGAGAGTTTTCTTATGAATTGGCATATTCCAAATACAAATTTCTTAGCAAAAATTCCGTGGTTGATTGAATACAAGGTACTGCTAATTAATTGCCTGACTTTGATATTTTAAGTTTTATAAAAATTCTGTTCAAGCAGGCTACTTTAATTGCTTCGGATCAAAATTTACTTGACCTAGATGGATAGAGGAAGGAGCCCAGTCACAGACTAGTTTTATGAAGGTTTCCAGAGCCTTTCATTCTGTAATATTCTATGACAAACTTTCTTTCACAATTCTCCTTGATATAACATTACAGAAATTTTATACTCATACATATTTTTAAGAATATTAAAAAAATTTATTCACATCTGCAAATTTCATGGATATTTGCAATTTACTTATGGCTGTATAAGTTCCTGAATGCAAGCATTGACTGTGAGTCTCTACATATTCAAGTGAGAAGTTTCTTTCTCTAATCATGTACAATGGCCAGTACAAACCAGCTTTTATAGAGTCTATATGAAAGTATTGTGGATGCAGTAAATTAATAGTTTTATCCATAGAAGCCCTTTAATAGTAGTGACAGAAAATCCAGTTTCCTAAAAATTTGTACCTTGTTGATCTTTTACCTTCTTTTTTTTTTTGGTGAAGCTTGGTATGCTGTTTTACTAGTGGTTCTGGGTTATGAACACTTGCCTAGAGGTGTGTGGGGGACGTACACTTCCATACCGTGTTTGGTGGATAAGACAAGGTCTCCTCTCCATCACTATCTTAGCAGAGAAGAAACCATGTCACTTTTCTTCTTGTAAAAAGAGCTGGAAAAAGCAACAAGAGTTGATTTCCAGTGGGTTCTCTTTATGTTTTCTCCCTACTTTGGTTAAATAAAAATTAATGTAGAATTCTTAGGTCTGTGAAAAAAGCCTGGACATCCGACAGTTTTGGTGGTTTGCCTAAGTGGATGAATTTATCAGCTAGTCTTGATTGTAATGAAACTGTGGAAAGAAGAAGTGTGTGTTTTTATTTGAGACATTGGAGAGCTCTTATAACTATGAGGATTTCTGAAAGAGTCTAAAGAAAAGATAGTATTTGATTATGGAGTGGGAACTAAAGATATGATAGAGTTACATTCAGGTAGAGAATGAAGGGATTCTAGAATTCTGAAACTTGTAAGTATAACCCTTAAGATGTCATTTTTCATCTTCAGTATCTGTTATTAAGACGAGAGGTAGATTACGGTTTAGGTCTTTTATTAAAATTGTATTAGCATCCTTGCCACGTATTTTTAACAAAACAATCAGGTCCACTGAGGTTTCTAACAGCGAAGCCATTAATGAACCTCTTATATATAAAAGTAACAAATTGAACCTTAAAGTAAGATTCTTTTGTAGTGTGTGAGGGAGTAAAATTAACAGGTAATTTATGTGCTCCTGAATTTCTGTTTAATATTTATGCCACATTAGGGACTCAGAAATTATTGTTTTAAAAGTTTAAAACTTTTAATAGTTTTAGACTGTCCTTCCTGGTCTTGCAAAATTTTTAAAAGTACAGGATTACAGCCTGACCAGGTGGTGGCTCAGTGGATAGAGTGTCGGACTGGGATGTGGAGGACCCAGGTTCAAGACCCCGAGCTTGCCAGCTTGAGCGCAGGCCCATCTGGCTTGAGCAAAAGCTCACCAGCTTGGACCCAAGGTCGCTGGCTCCAGCAAGGGGTGGCTCGGTCTGCTGAAGGCCCGTGGTCAAGGCACATGTGAGAAAGCAATCAATGAACAACTAAGGTGTCTCAGTGACAATGAAAAACTAATGACTGATGCTTCTCATCTCTCTTCGTTCCTGTCTGTCCCTATCTATCCCTCTCTCTGGCTCTCTCTCTCTGTCCCTGTAAAAAATAAATAAATAAATAAAGTACAGGATTACAATTGGAAAAAGGGATAAAATGTACTAGAGTAAATGTGACCCAAGCAAGAGCGTTGCCACATACTGTGTCCATAAAGTCATGGTGCACTTTTGACCTGTGACTGGTCAAAAGTGCACCATGACTTTACGGACACACTGTACTTTATAGAGTAGGAACTGGGTCTCTTTTTTGTGTCTGATTTATGAGGGGAAGTCCTTATTGACATTTGAAAAGAAAGCTCTAAATATGGAAG
Organism: Rhynchonycteris naso; assembly: GCA_037038555.1. NCBI lineage: Eukaryota > Metazoa > Chordata > Mammalia > Chiroptera > Emballonuridae > Rhynchonycteris > Rhynchonycteris naso. Next base: position 100,419,430 of record CM073003.1, read on the forward strand.
CATGGATATACTATATATATATATATTTCCCCCCTTCCCCAGAAAATAGTTTTAGATCAGAGATAAATCATGAAAACTTGAAATTTAAAACATGAGTACTTGGAGGCTTATTTTATTTAGTACATCTAGATCAGGGGTCCCCAAACTGCGGCCCCGCCGCACTTCCGGAAGGGTCACCTCTTTCATTGATGATCAGTGAGAGGAGCACAGGATGCATCCGCACCCATAGTTCCCATTGAAATACTGGTCAGTCAGTTTGTTGATTTAAATTTACTTGTTCTTTATTTTAAATATTGTATTTGTTCCCGTTTTGTTTTTTTACTTTAAAATAAGATATGTGCAGTGTGCATAGGGATTTGTTCATAGTTCTTTTTATAGTCCGGCCCTCCAACGGTCTGAGGGACAGTGAACTGGCCCCCTGTGTAAAAAGTGTGGGGACCCCTGATCTAGGAATGATTTTTTGTTGTTGCTTTTTTCCTTATGCCCCAGCCTGCTGCCCGTTTCTGTTGAGCAGAGCTATTGGAGAGAAGCATTTATTCTGTCTCAACTGACCGTTTGTTCTCACCCTTTGCCTGTTCTTTCGATAAACCTCTTCCCTTATCGGTCTTCCTTAGCAACACTTTTCTGATGGCTGAAGTGGTGGGTTTTGCTTTTCTAAGCAAAACAAGAAAAATTGCCAGAATACATTTTCCAGAAGCACTGTTTTGATCATCATATCCCAGCCATCTCCAGAAATCTGGAGTTGGCTGTTATTGTTGACCAATTTAAATCTTAAGTACCCTTCCTGGTCATAGAGGGCCCTTGGTATATGGTCCTACCTTGATCAAGCTGTGAATATCATCTGTCCGATTTGTGGCCCTACTTACCCCTGATCCCAGCCATATTGAAATCCTGCTGGTACTTTCATACTAAGCTTAAAGTTTATTTCTCCATTGTATACTTCATTTCCTTCTGTGTTCTCAGTATCAATAATCTAGATAGTATTATCCAATTCACATTTTTGGACGTATTCTTTTTTATTAGGTATTTATTAAATTTTGTATTTTTTATTTCCAGCTAACTTATAAACTCCTGAGGGCACCTTAGCATCTTTTATAGTTGAAGTTAAAGTAGTCCTTGTTGAATTATTTAAAAATTTTAATACTACTAAATAATAAAACAGCTCACAGTTTAGTCCTTAGTATGTGCCAGGAGATGTTCTAAGTGCTTTATACACATTTCCATTTTATCTTTAGAGCGTTAGCTTGATACTGTTAAGGCATACTTGTTCAAGATTTTACAGTCAATAGGTGGAATCACTCCACTTTGAACCCAGCCTGGTTCCACAGTCCAAACTCTTAACCACCATGCAACACTGCAGGGCTAGTTGAGAGGAATAGTGTGTTAGATCGTCAGTACCATAAATTACAATAGTAATTATATTTTTCTTTCCTCCCAATATTTTTATTATGAAAATTTTCATGCAGAGATGCTGAAAGAATTGTACAATGAGCACTCATATATATACCCATTTCCTAGACTCTGTGATTAACATTTTGTTATATTTGCTATATCACATATTTATTCATCCCTGTATCCATGTTGTTTAGATGGACTTCACAGTCAGTTGCAGATACTTGTATACCATACCTCTAAGCATTGCAGTATACGTGTCATTAACTACAGTGTAACTTTTTTAATGGGAAGTTTTATGTACAGGAACCCTTTGAGTAGCATGAATGTTCATGTATGTCCTCGTGCCTCCTGACCATCCAGAGTACAATTGTACAAAGGTTTTTATTTTAAAAATGTGTAAGGCAACATTAAAAAAAGGCAAATGTATATTATTCTTGTTTTCATAAATTGGGTATCAAACAAACATGATTTTAAGTTAATGGAACTGGAACTAATTTCATTTTTTGAAAAAAAAACTCACTCCCAGGGATTAGCGAGCATGAAAAAATCTCACTATTGGGTTAAATGTATAAATTTTAAGTGTAGTATTTGAGGAGTTTTGATATGTACACACTTTGTGGTTTTTTATTTTTTATTTTCATTTTAGAGAGAGGAGAGAGAGAGAGAAGTGGGGAGAGGAACAGGAAGCATCAACTCCTGTAAGTGCCTAGACCAGGCAAGTCTGGGGTTTTGAACCAATGACCCCCACATTCCAGGTTGATGCTTTATCCACTGCGCTACCACAGGTCAGGCGATGTATATACACTTTGTAACCCAAATCTCTATCAAGATAGAGAAAATTGGCCCTCGCTGATGGGCTCAGTGGATAGAGCATCAGCCTGGCATATGGATGTCCTGGGTTTGTTTCCCAGTCAAGGCACACAGAGAAGTGTGACCAACTGCTTCTCTCCCACTTCCCCTCCTGCAGCCAGTGGCTCAATTGGTTCAAGCATGGGCCCCAGGCACTGAGGATAGCTCAGTTGGTCAGAGTGTGTCAGCCTCAGTCACTGAGGATAGCTTGGTTGATTTGAGCATTGGCCCCAGACATTGGTTGCCAGGTGGATGCTGGTCAAGATGCATGTGGGAATCTGTCTCATCATCTCCCTTCCTCTCCTTTAAAAAAGAAAATTATTTGGTTATTGTTTTATTGAATATTTGGCTGTTTTGTAGTTTAAGTACGTGAGCTGTAGATATCCTCCTAAATAAAAACTTGCTTTTCTGATTGTCCTATGATCTCTCATTGGTTTTTTAGTTTATTTACCTCATTGAGGGTAAGGTTGTCTCTAGCACCTACTTGACATAGAAAAAATACTCAGAAATGTGATGAGTGACTCAAGTTATGTGTGCAGACCCTTAATTGGTAATAATTCCTCTGATATGTAATGTTTTAGGTTATTTTAGTGAATTAAGTTGGCCTACTCATTAGTTTTCTGATAGAACATGTTTTGCTTAAGTCCTCTTGATGTTGAGGGGGTGCTGGCCTTGAAAATCCATCCCTTTTTTTGTTGGCTGCCATTTAAGTGATTCCTCAAAGCTGGTGTAGGAGAGAGGTGTGGTTCCGGAGTTTCTTCTCCATCTACCCTCGTTTCCTCGGTGATCTCATTCAGTCTCATGACTTTAAATACTTGTATTCACTAATAATGACTTCAAAATTTCTATTTCCAGCCTAGACTTTTACCTTGAAATGGTCGTCTCTGCTTGAATGTCTAACAAACATTTCAACTTAAACATGGTAAAAACTGAATCTTAATCTTTTCCATCCTTCCCTCGCAATTTGTGCCAACTTTAGTGTGCTTAATCTCAGTTGATAGCAGGGTCTTGAAATTCAGTTTGTTTAAATGCTAATTAATAGCATCAGAATAAAGAGGATTTTTTCCCTGTTCCCCAGTTTAAACTAAGGAATTTAACATAAACTACTTCAGAGGTGAGATCTTTAGAATTCTGACTGTTGTTTTAGAGAGCCGGTAGATTTGTGTTTTTAACAGAAACACCTGTTTAGCCGGACTGATGGTGGCACAGTGAATAGTGTCGACTCAGCATTGATGTCACCTTTTTGAAATCCTGAGGTTGTTGGCTTGAGCATGGGGTTGTTGGCTTGAAGGAGGGATCGTTGACATGATCCCAGCCGTGTACAGCTTGATCCCAAAGGTTGCTGGCCCAAAGTCACTGGCTTGAACATCCTCTGTCACTCCCTTTCCTGTCTTGTTCTCAAAAAGAGAAGGGAGGGAAGAAATGGAGGCAGGGTGGGAGGGAGGAAGGAAAAAAGGGAAGGAAGGGAAGAAGGGAAAAACGAAGGAAGGAAGGGACCTGTTCAATAATTTTATAATAATCCGTGGTGATATATTTGGTGGGAATGTCAGCTGGATTAAGTAAACCCTTCTACACTTTGTCCAGTTCTTCATATTCTATCTGTAATTCATCTCACATCTAATTCTAAGTGAGCACAATTGGGGTGTCTAGATGATGATATCGTTTATGCACTGTAATGTTTCTGACATTTCAGGAATGCTGTATCAAAAGGAAGAAAATTCCCGAGCATCTGCTATTAGGTTGTCATATAGAGTAGTAGATAAATCTTAGACTGGCAGTTTTAACACAGTAATAAAATGTGTTAGAAGATGGTGCAAGCGTCAGAGAGGAATTTTGCACACACTGGCCTGAAGGGATTGTCAGGAGAAAAGAGGGAGATAGGGTAATGTGGCACTGTCCCAGATACCTGCAAGAATGTGCTGAGGGTAGTAGATTCTTTTTCCTTTCTTTCTCACTGCCATTATTTTCTCCTGGTGAATTTCAAGGGAAAGTTAGAGAGGTTGATCAGAAAGCAGTAGTACTGTCAGTGTCACTTCTGAACTCAATTCTTCGCGTGTGCCACATGCAGGTCTTGTAATGATGATAGTGTCTTTATTTGGAGCAAAAACTGTTGCAGAACATACTTTCACATGAAAGGTCGGTGTTTTTGTGGTCAGTTCTATGGAATCCTGACCAAACAGTATGAAATTGTAAATCAGTGATGAGAGAAATAAGGGTTACTGCTTGTCATTACCTCAAGACTTTGACTTTTTTATTAAAGAAAATTAAATGTAATTGGGTGACATTGATCAATGAGAATACATAGGTTTCAGGTAAACATTTCTGTAGCATTTGGACTGTTGATTGTGTTGACATTTCTGAGATTTTCACAATCATGTCTTCTATTCCCGTGTCCTCTATGCAACAAGGCACTTTTCTAACCCCCAAATAAAACCAGCAAAATAACTATTTATATTAAGGATGTGAAGGGTGTTAGGATTTTATTTGGTCAGATAGCTGGAATGAGTGCTAATTATTATTAAAAGTAAAAGGGTTTTATTTTAAAATTTTATTTATTGATTTTAGAGAAGAGAGACAGGGGTAAGAGCAGGAAGTACTGACTCACAGTAGTTGCTTCTCCTGTGTGCCTTGACCAGGCAAGCCCGGGGATTTTTTTTTTTTTTTTTTTTTTTTTTATTTTTATTTTATTCATTTTAGAGAGGAGACACAGAGTGAGAGAGACACACAGAGAGAGAAAGAGAGAAAGGGGGGAGGAGCTGGAAGCATCAACTCCCATATGTGCCTTGACCAGACCAGTGCAGGGTTTTGAACTGGCGACCTCAGTGTTCCCAGGTCGTCGCTTTATCCACTGCGCCACCACAGGTCAGGCAAGCCCGGGGATTTTAAGCAGCGACCTCAGCATTCCAGGTCAACAATATCACTGTGCCGCCACAGGTCAGGCAGGATATTATTTGTAAATGACTTGTATTTCTGGTCTTTTGAAAGTAAAAGCAAAGAGAATAAACATTATTTGATATTATAAGAATCTATTCAAAGGGAACGGTAGACTGAAAAGACAATGCAGATGAGCGATTGTGTTTCTAGTAGTATTTCCTAATTTGTATGATTCAGTTTGCAGCTTACAGACATTCAGTTTTGTGGAGTTGATTATTTTTTAAATTAGAGATATTTCATAGAAGTTAACTCAGCAGTGGGTAAACTGCAACTGAATGATTGAATGGTTTTTATTTAATAAGGTGATTATGTTTGCTGTTTGGGGAGCCATGAGAAGAAGCAGGTATGTGAAAAGCTTGTTCACGTGTTGGTAAATAAGGTAAGAGGACAAGCCCAGGATCAAAAGATAAAAGAAAGTGGGGAAAGATGTGGGTGAAGGAGGGAATAAAGTGATTTTCCTTGTTGAATAAACTGGATCATGATCTTGGAAAGACAATACCAAGAAAGGGTTCTTAATTTGAAAAGTCTGGGCCATATGATCTGCAACTTCTGATAAGGCTAAATGTGTGTATTCATTCAGATAGTTTAATTCTGAGCAAGGTTTGTATTTAATAGAGGTTTTGGTAATAATGGAGGATCACTATCCAGCAACCACAAAACATAGCCTCCTGTGAGCAGTGTACTGATGGCTTATCTTTGTGTTTTTAAATTCTCAATTTCCCCTACTCATACCCCTCAGTAATTGTGGCAAATTTGCTTGGGAATCAGATCTGTCACAATTGGACGGGCTGTTTTCTAAATTAGATGTGGTAGACTTGAAGTACATTTTTTTTCTAAGCAAAGAAAGAACATCATAGTGATCCTCTTTTTTAGACAGACAGAGGGACAGATAGGGACAGACAGGCAACAATGGAGAGAGATGAGAAGCATAATTCTTCATTGTGGCTCCTTTAGTTGTTCATTGACTGCTTTCTCATATGTGCCTTGACCAGGGCGCTCTTGCAGAGTGAGTGACCCCTTGCTCAAGCTGGTGACCTTTGAGCTCAAGCCAGTGACCATGGGGTCATGTCTTGATTCTACGCACAAGGTCAAGTGACCCTGTGCTCAAACTGGCAACTTCACAGTTTTGAACCTGGGTCCCTCACGTCCCAGTCTGATTCTCTATCCACTGCGCCACCACCTGGTCAGGCCATAATAGCTATCCTTAATTCTCAGTCATATTTTGTTCTAAAATAAAACTGTCAGAAGCTGTGATATCAATGAGTATTTTTTTTGAAAAATAAGTATTTATTTTTTTATAATAGATAGTATATGTTGTCCTGTATGCTTTTATTGAACAAGGAAAAGAGTCATTACTTGATTTTAAGGGACTACTTTACCCAGAAGGAATTTTGGAATTAGGAATTTTAAACTTTTGAAATTTAGCTTTGATTCATAAAGCCAAGTCAGAGAAATGTCATGCCTAATATTATAATACATTTTGTAAAGCATATTTTACTGTGAGATAATGTGGTCAGTTTTATATAATATTAAATATAAAAAGTGTTTCCAAGCCATTGGCTTATTAAAAGCTCTCAGTTGGTCTTTAGAGATTATACATTAACTTAGTGGGAAGTAAGACTAGAAAGCAGAGAGATTGGGGGAACAATACAGAGGTCTAACATGTCTTGAATGGGATTACATTCTCCACATGATGAATCTGTCGCATCTAGTTCTCCACACATTGCTATTAAAAGAATAGACATTTGGCCATGGCTGGTTGGCTCAGTGGTAGAGCGTCAGCCAGGTGTGTGGAAGTCCCAGTTTGATTTTCAGGCAGGGCACACAGGAGAGGCACCCATCTGCTTCTCCACCCCTTTCCCTCTCCTTTCTCTCTATCTCTCTCTTCCCTTTCCGCAGCCAAGGCTCATTGGAGCAAAGGTGCCTAGGCGCTGAGGATGGCTCCAGGGCCTCTGCCTCAGGCACCAGAATGGCTCCTGTTGCAGTGAAGCAACCAAATGGGCAGAGCATCGCCCCCTAGTGGACATGCTGGTTGGATCCCGGTTGGGCACATGCAGGAGTTTATCTGCCTCCTTGCTTCTCACTTCAGAAAAATACAAAAAATAAAAAGAACAAATATTTACTGAATGTTTATGCCAGCCTGTGTTCAGGACTGGACATGCATTAAATGCCTTTTTGGTTGTTACTGCTATTAATTTCCTGTTAGGAATGAGAGGCCCAAGGAACAGTGAAGTTGAAGGACTTTTCCAGCAACATAGGACCAGGTGTGGAGCAGGACTCTTAATCACTGTGCTATTTGTTCCTGTTGAAATATAGGTGATTTTTCTTTGTTTGTTTGTTTTCCACATTTTATTTATTGATTTTTTTAGAGAGAGGAGAGAGAGAAGTGGGGAGAAGCAGGATATATCAACTCATAGTAGTTGCTTCCTGTATGTGCCTTGACCCTGTAAGCCTGGGGTTTCGTACCCACAACCTCAGCATCCAGGTTGATGCGTTATCTACTGTGCCACCACAGATCAGGCAGCAGGTGGTTTTTCTATTACTGTGTGGAATGTGTTAAATTTTAAAGAGACAGTTAAAATTCTGACAGCTATTCAGATTAGTGAATGCTTTCTTTTTTAATGTGTTCATATTTAGGAAATTAGTTACCATCTTACAGAGTCTTTCCCACAGAGCACATTTAGATTATCACCAGCACTAGAGATGATGCATGAAATTTACTTCTCTGTGTTCATGACATTGTAGAACATTTTAAAGTTTTAAATTGTACTTCTATTCTAGTTTGGAAGATCTATAATGTAATAGAAGAGGCTTTTGCTGCATGTCCCTATGTGATGGAACACTGTAGTTTGGGCCCCAGGGATGTGATAAGGAGGAAATGTGAACTGCTCTAAGTAGGTGCATGTTCATTCTTGCTGACTTTATAGGTTGCAGCTTTGGATCATCACAAAGGTTAGATCACAACCACGCATGCAACATGGTGTGTTAGATTTCTTACACGTAGCTTTTTGAAGGGTTGACACGAAGCGCAAATCTGTCTGTTCTCTGAAACCTCCTAGGAGATCCTGACTGACATGTTTCCTTATTGTTCCTGTAGCTGGCTCTGTTTTATAAATAATTCATGGACTTCTGCACTTAAGTGTCTCTCCCCCCAAATGAACTAGTGTGTTTCCTTTAGTCTACAAAAGAAGTGTCATTCCCCTGCCCCCCAATAAGCCAGTTTGCTTCTTGGATCAGATGAAAGCTGTTGGTTTTGTTCTTTACCTTAGCCACCAGCAAGATCAAGGCCAAACTAGTGCATACTAGAAATAACTAGTTTATTGTTCTGCTAGGGTTCCAGGATGACATTCCAACCGACTGAGCTATCTGGCTAGAGCTTAATTTTTATTGATTTTTCTAGAAAGACAGAGACAAGGGAGAGAGAGGGGAGGTGGAATGGGCACATTCATTTTGTTGTTCTGCGCAGCCTTGCATTTTTGGTTACTGCTTGTGTGTGTTCTGACCTGCAGTCTTGTTGTTTGAGGACGATGCTCTTACGCTCTTAACTGAGCTAATTGGCCAGAGCTCTGCTAGGGCTTTTATTTGTGTTATCAAAACCCTTAGGATCTTGTGAAATCTCTAGACTCACACAGTGTTTGTATTATACTTTTTTTTTTTTTTTTTTTTTTGGTGACACAAAAAGGGAACAGACAGGAAGGAAAAGAGATGAGAAGCATCAATTCTATGTTGTGGCTTGTTAGTTGTTCATTGATTGCTTTCTCATATGTGCCTTGACCAGGGGGCTACAGCAAAGTGAGTGACCCCTTGGTCAAGCCAGTGACCTGTGGGCTCAAGCCAGTAACTATGGGTCACTTCTATGATCCCACACTCAAGTCAAGGACTGCGCACTCAAGCTGGTGAGCTCTCACTCAAGCTGGATGAGCCCATGCTCAAGCCGGCGACCTAGGGATTTTGAACCTGGGTCTTCTGCATCCCAGTCGACACTCCATCCGCTGTGCCACCACCTGGTCAGGCTGTATTATACTTTCTAGAGGTTCTTATATCCTGTGAATCATATCCTGGACCGTAGAGCTAAGAATCCCTGCTTTTGATCTTTTTACTTTCTTATTTTAACCATTGTGTACTTATGAATGTATTTGCTAAGTTTACATGGCTTTATAGAAAAATGTTAAATATAAATGATATGTTGTTTTCAGGGGCTTAGCAGTTGAGCAGTTGCCCTCTGTGTATTTGCCAGCTAGGCCTTGGGAAATGGTTTATTTATCACAAGAGAAACTTTTTCGGTGGGCTAATATAAATGGCTGTAGAGTATTTGTCTGGTGACTTTCCAGAACATGCAACCTGGAGGTTGTGTGTATTCTTATGCACTGGGCACAGATTTTGAATGGGTAGTCAGTAAAGTTATGACACTTTTACATCTCTGCTTTGTGGTTCTTGGTAAAGTCTCTTGACGAAAGTTACAAAAAGGCCTTGGGAATTATCTTGGGCTGCAGTTTTAAAGTTTAGCTCCATGTATAAGCGGATGCCACATTCAGTTTGTGGACTTTGGAAGATGGGATACCTCACAGTACTTGCCTGTGGAGATTTCTTGCTCATTAATATATTCTTTGGATAGGGGAAGGGAAGCTCAACATCTGTCTGTCAGGAATTTTCCCAAAACATTGGTTAATGAGGAAGAACTCATGCTAAGAAAAGATATTTGTATTAGCTATGCTTTTCACCTCTTTTTCCCTTCTTTCTTTGTGAAAGACAATTTGTAGTACTTTTTGTCTCTCTAAAGGAGACTTGAGTACCCAGCTGGCTAGATACATTTAAAGAAAGGAAAAAACTATCTCTTTAAACAGACCTTGAAGAAATCTATTATAAATTTGAGTGGGAACCTGAGAAGGCTGTGGCATACAGGCAAAACTAATTAAAACAACTGATAAAGAATCAGATGTAGCTCTACATAGGATTTTCAAGGTTAAAATGTACAAGAATTATGTTAATAAGCTCTGCTTTTAATTCTATAAAGTGTAGGAATTTGTTCCTTTGTACAATTTGAAAACACCATCATCTGTGCCCTCGGGTGAATACTGGATGAGTTTGACAGTAAAATTTTGTGCCGTGCTTCCTGCTTCTGGCCTATTTACTGCTGAGATTTTTGGTGCAAGGCCTCTCTTAGCTCTCTGATTCCCTTATCCCTGGGTGATGGGGAAGGGGGCTGCCTCGTTTCTTCCCACCTATCTGGTCCTTCTGCAGTGCTTTGGGCCTGGAGAAGCAGCAAGTGCATCCTGACAAGTATGGGAGACTCCTGACAGTCAACTCCTTAAGGCCAGGGCAGTTTCTGCCCACACTGTTGCCCAGGCATAGCGTCCTGTCCTGGGGATGTTTACCTTTGCCAGTTGATGGACACTAGTTAAAAATCTTGCCTTCCTTTCCCCTAATCATACTCAGTAGCCTGGCGTCTGGGTTAGAGTAGGTCGTGTTGGAATCCTTGAGATAACAGCATGTTTAGCATCTATGGGATTTTCTCTCAGGAGTGTTGTGCAGGTGCTGCTGAGATGTAACCCGTTGGACCCCCAAGGTAGAGGCCAACTTGCTTTTTGCTGGGGATAGGTATTGAATGCCTTTACGGAGCTCCAGGCTGTGGCAGTGTGTGCTGTTAATGTTAAGGAGGTTGGGGAACAGCGGCCAGCCCTAGGCCCTGTGGGCTCCATAGACAGCTTGTTTGTCCACTGCTAAGACTTGTGACAGAGCAACTTCTTACTGCATGACTCTTGTTTATTGGCATGGTGGCTTTTTAGTTAGCTCCCCTTTTGCCCCCTTACCTTTATTTTCTGCCTAGCCTCGTTTTGCCTTTCTCTGAATGAAGTCAAGTGATGGTTAACTACCCTTTTTTCAAGTGGTACATTTTTTTTTACAACTGGTACATTTGGCATTATAGAGTACATAGTGTGAAACAACTGATCATTTAAGGTTTCTTTATCTGTCACAAATGATTTTTTCAGGTTAAACATGTCAAAATTGATATGTTACCAAGGAAAACTAAAAAAAAAAAGACATTCACTTTTTCCAGTATACACAATTTTAATAACAAAATTTCCTGTACACTGCACTTTGTTAACCATCTCCCCCTAGACGCCAGTATAATAGTATTTTCTTCCCACCCCCAACCCATTTGCACCCTCCCCTCTTAAAATGGCTCTTAAGGTGAATGAATACAATGTGTTTGGACTGTACTTTTGGTTTCCAGTCTGTGTTGATAGAAAGGTTCAACAAACATTTCATAGATGAAACTTTTTTAAAAAATTGCCAAGAAACGATAGGTTTGTTGAAGGAGTAGCAGGTGTTTTTAAATGTTTGCAATCACAGTATGAAAGCTTAAACAAGAGGTCCCCAAACTACGGCCCACATGTGGCCTTCTAAGGCCGTTTATCCGGCCCCCACCGCACCTACTGAAGGGGCACCTCTTTCATTGGTGGTCAGTGTATGGAGTACTGTATGTGGCGGCCCTCCAATGGTCTGAGGAACAGTGAACTGGCCCCTGTGTAAAATGTTTGGGGACCCCTGGCTTAAACCATTATTTTCTATTTGTTTTTTTACTTAAATTATTCAAGTTTGCCCTAGCTAAGGAACAAATATTATTTATGGATGGCCTTATCACCTTTGCCTTTTTCTGGTTGAAGCACTTTAACCAGTAAGATATGAAAAGCATGTCTCAAAACAGACTTTTGTTACTGTATTGCTGTACTAGGAAAATGATCATATAAGTCAGCTTCCAATAATATTCTTTCAAATTTCATATTTATATTCACATTTTTCGGGGAGAATAGGGCATTTATAGTTTCTCCCACCAATAACTCTGTAGGAAGTGTGCCTTAAGAGAAGGATATGCCTTTCTTTTTTTTTTTTTTAATTTTAGGATTCAGACATAGAGCTACAATGGGCTCATTTTTATTGGAAAGATGGAGTTTAGCTCTTGCTGACTAGCATCAGAATAAGCAGATGGATTTTAATAATTAGTGGAGTTGGGAAGTTCAGTCAATTCCATTCATTAAATTGGTACAGAAATTAACTTAGGCATACTAAGAATTACATATGCAGATTTTTAGCTTAAAAAAGTAGTATCTTTGCTATTTAATGTTGGCAGTGGGTATTCTCTCTGAGTTTGAATGTGGATTTGCAAATTTACCAGCCCACTCTCATTTTAGAAAGGTGATGGAAATCCCTGGCAGGCTACAGGAATGAATAGAAATGATTCCAAACTACCTCTTGGTTACTAAGTGGGTACAGTATCATAACTTTCTTTAGCGTTCCTTTTTTCAGAGAGATTTAATTACTTTTCTGGTTCTTGATAAGTGGTCATTTTTCTCTAACTTTGCAAATGGGAAAACAAATAGACAGACTAAAAAACCGGTGTTGAGGGTTGGGGAAAGAGGAGACTGAGAAAGATAAAACTAAACTGAAAAACAAAAGCCCTAGCATTGCGTTAGCAGGGTCTGCAGTGTAGCCGGGATGCTTCTCTACCCTAGCCAGTGGTAAAGAAGACAGCATGTATGACCAACAGCCTCATCTTCAAACCTGTGTTGATACCGAAATACTTAACGACCAAAACTAAATGGAATCCTGCCTTCTATGGGCAATTCAAAGGGGAAGTTTGTGCTTTAATGGAAAAGGAACATGCTATTTATTTAGCATTGTTACTTACTTTTCTCAGCATTACCAAAAAATATGCAGGGCAAAAAAATTAGTTATTTTTCAACTTGACAGTATGCCATGGTGGCCTTGGCTTTGCTGTTCCCCTGATTTACTAAATGGCTTGCTTTTCCAATGTACTTTTCTACATATATTAAGGATTTTGCTGATTGATGGTCCATTTTGCTAACTATAATCTTTAGAATTAATGTGGGGATTCCCAGCCAATTCTTCTCACCCTTCTAGTCACAGTTTTAATTAATTCTGTTGCAGGTGAAATGATAGAGAAAATACTCCTTTGCCATCCTTCTGGGGCCAGTGGAATCTTGTGGGTTCAGGACACAGTTGTATTGTGACAAAGCTTTTCTTTGACAAATGGCCATGGTTTCCCTGATAAATGAGTTGGTAAATTTTACTTTGTGGAGCTCTCATTTGTAATGGGGGTTTCATACCCAGCCCTTCTGTAGGGAAGCAGTGAGCTGTGCTCCATGCCATAAAGTCAGCTTTTGTCCCTGCCCAGGCAGTTCCAGGGTCTGGTTTAACAAGAGATCAAATGCTCACTGCTCAAGATCAGCTGAACTCGACTGGGCTGAGACTTTGCCAAATTAATTTATCCACCTTAAGAAATAGAGAGTAAATTTTACCATAATATTTGATCTTGTTTGCTTTTTACTGAGACACATTTTCTTTGAAATGTAGATAGGCACCCCTCTCTTAGTATTAAAAAGTAAAAATTAGAATTAAACCTCATAGATTCAGCTGTAATCTTAACATGTTTTCAACTCAGTCCAGGGAAGAAAATGTGCCTTGAATGCTTTCATGTTAATGGCCATGTTAATGAAAAGATAACTTTTTTCTTTTAGGGTAGTAGTTTTCTCCAAGGATTTATGCCTTTTTCACATACAATGAATGTCAGTTGTATAAATTCTCATTCTTGTAAAATCAAATCAGTAGTCAAATGTCTTGGTTTTTGCTGCTACTACATGGAACTTTGTGTATGGAAAAATTCTGTGTGAATTGGTGACTTGCATCTGAATCCCAAATATGTTACAGATCCATAGAAATCATAATTGAAGAAATACAATACTTGTGGCTCTTTTCTACATGAAAAGTGTGGTATCATTATCACTTGTTAATTATGGAATGTTTGTATTAACACTAGAGAGCCTCTTCCTCTTCCCCTTTGCAGCTATGGGTCCTAGGGCCTTGCCCTGTAGGTAGTACACAGCTACCTATTTGCCTCACTCATGGCTGCCTCTAACTTTAGCTGCCCTGTTTCTGTGAGTCAGATTTCAAAATGCTGCCTTTCCTTTTCATCCCCTTCCTCCGTGCCACCTTTCAGTTACCACTGTGTGGCTGTATAAGCATGTGGAGTGTTCTACCACGAAGAGGTTTGCCTCAGTAATATGCTGTTCCCTTCATTTACAAGGAACTGTTCTTATGAATATGTATCTTTATTAAAAGGTCAAATTTTAGCTTATGATATTTAAAAAGTGATGTTTAAATGTATCCTTTATAGTATAATTCTAATAAGAATCATTGTTATGCCTGTTGCTAGCCAATTGTATTTTATTTGGCTTTGAGGTTTGAGGATGAGGAAAAGGCAGAAGAAAGAGGTTTAGTTTAAACCCCGTTTTCAAGGCAGCTTTGATCATCACAATTGAGAGAGAATTTTGTGTGTGCTTTCAAACTAGAGGAAGCAGGTCATAGCATTGTTGACTCAGTTTCTCTTCTGTCCAGAATAATTTCCAAATATTTTAAAATATGAATGTAAATATAGGACTTAGTAAACTAATTAGTAAAATTGTAATGTAATACTACTGTAAAATAATTGTCTAAATGCCACAAAAATCATCATTTTCCATTATACAAGTAGAGATGTATGATACAAAGTCAATGTAATTATTTAGTATCAATTTCATTGTAATGAGACCTTTTCCACAATCACCTGGATTCATTGTTTCAATATATTAAAGAGTCACTCAGCTTATTAGAATTACATAAAGGGTTCTGATTTCATGATGTAGACTTTGATAATATCTATTAACCCAGGCAAAAACTCTGGAAGAACAGTGTTTAATATTTACCAGTCTTCAGCATACATGAAATTCTACTTCCCATACTGGTGATAAATTGTAGATTTGAGTAAATACCAAATTATCATACAAGAGAACTTTGCTAAGTCTCCTTTAAAGCAGCAAGCCAGTAGTGGTATTTGGGATGGAAAGCAATGATTAAACAAGTATTGATCCGTATCTTTTTCTGCTCAATAGCTTCATACCAAACTGTTTTCAGTAGAAAAAAATAGCATTGGAGACCTTAGTGTAAATGTTTACACTCAATAATTTATAATCACACATATGAAATGTCTTATTTTGAAGTAAGCATTTTTAGACTTTCCAACAAGAGTGCAAATTAATATGAGCATTGCTTCATTTAACACTTAAAATATGGTTTCATTTAAAAAATTAAAAACACTTTAACACTTGAAAAACTTAAGTCTCCACTTGGTTTTGAAAATTAGGCTTAATGTCACTGTTAAAAATTAGATATTTATCCCCTACTATGTAAAATAGGTTACTTATCTGATGTAATTTTTGCTGATGAGTGGATACTATACTTCACATTCTTTGTATGGCAGCTGCTGACATTTGCACTGTCCGTAGCCGTTAATGATGATGAAGGGTCCTTCGTGGGTAGCTTCATATTCACTATACGGTCCTTGGTCTGACATGTTTGACATATGGAGTCGGGTTTGGGATCGGAGCTGCCTGTGGTTCTGAATCATTGAGCACTGCCTAATTCTTCTTAAAGTGGGAGGGCAGCATTTCCGGGAGATGAACACTATAAAAATAATAAAAAAGAAAGAAAACAATAAAGCCATTGTTCCTGTAATTACCCGCTGAGTGAAGATGGCATTGTCTGGTTCTGGAAAGTGTTCCTCAGTAGTAACTGCTATGCCTGCAGTAGTTGGGATTTCTTTGTCTCCCACATGGTAACTTGATGAGCTTATT
The DNA here is from genome assembly GCA_037038555.1 of Rhynchonycteris naso. Lineage (NCBI taxonomy): Eukaryota > Metazoa > Chordata > Mammalia > Chiroptera > Emballonuridae > Rhynchonycteris > Rhynchonycteris naso. The sequence continues at coordinate 100,435,299 of CM073003.1, forward strand.
CTTTTTGTATATTCAGTGGTTGGATCTCTATCAGTTGTCGCCATGGCTGTGACAGTGGTTGATAAATTCCAGCAGAGCTGAAATCCATGGACTGCATCCAGTATATCCTCTCCTTGGGTGTGGTCAGGACTGTGGCATAAGATGGAATGCTCCCACCGACCTTGGAAACTGCCCAGCCAGGTGGCCAAAGCACATATTCTAGGGCTGCATTCCCACAGATTGCCAGAGAGGCCAACAGTTGTAAGAGATCTCAGGGAATTTAAGATCTTGGAATCAAGGCTGTTTAACTTGTTGTTATCCATTAGGAGTATTTTCAGATTAGGCATTGTTTCAAATACTGCCAGGTCGATGGCTTTGATTTCATTTCCGGTCAGGTCCAGCTTCTCTAAAGTGCCCCAGGTCCACTCCATTCCACATGTCAAGTTGCTGATTTTGTTCCACTGTAAGAAGAGTGTGTGCAGACTGCTTAGTCGTAGGAAATGAGCAAAATTAATCTTCGTCAGCTGGTTGTGCTCTAGGTGAAGTTCTCTCAGTTTGATTAATCCCGCAAATCCATTGCGAGCCAAACTTCGTAAACGGTTTGTGCTCAAATCTAGAAACTCCAGACTACGACAGTCCCAGAACAGGCGTACTGGGATGGTCCGCAGGGAGTTGGACCGTAAATGCAAGGTCTGTAGCTTCCGAAGGCCATAGAAGAGCTCTGGGTGCAGAGATGACAGCTGATTAAAAGAGAGGTCCAAATTTTGTAGGTTAATCAGTTGGGTAAAAGTTGTGTTTGGCAAGTAAAATATTTTGTTGGAACTTAATATTAATTCCTTAAGTTTATATAGACCTTGAAAAGCATCTTCTTTTATTGTTGAAATTTGATTGTGGTCTAAGTGGAGCCAGGTAAGTTGACTGAAGCTGGTAAATTGATCCCTTTCGAGCTCTGTGATGTGATTGTGCCTCAGGGACAGGCCCAGAGAGCCCTTGTCTGTGGCGTTTGGCACTGAGTGGAAGCCCTGAGAGTCGCAGTAGAAGAGCAGCTTCTCGCAGCGGCATTTGGGCGGACACGCCATTCCCAGGGCAGGCAGCATTTTTAAAACCATGCTCATTGCATATATTGCTGCCAGCATAGGGGCCCCTAATGGCCACTTGAAATGTAAGCCTGCAGAATATAATTTAAGGAAAACAAGAAGATAGAATATTTTTCAGCAGAACATATGAGCTATTAAAGAATCATAACATCATGGTGAAAGATTTCACTGCATATATAACTTATTTTTTATTTGCTGCAGAAAAACTAACCTTGTTAGTATGACTGGAACAAAAACTTAAACCATTAAGAAGATAAAACATAATCCTGTCATCGTCAAAATATGCTTTTACCTAAACCTCAAGAACCAAAAATGTGACAGGGATTCACTTCATAAAATATGAACTCAGTAGTTTATTTAAAAAAAAATAAACATGATTCCTTACTGAATGTACAAGACACATAAATACATGGACTTACCCATTCTTCTGAGCACATTGGAGGCTGCATTCAGTCGCGGTTGTTAGACTCAACGCAGTGAGTCTGTAAAAGGCTCTAACATGCAGGAGCCTTTGACCAGTTTCCTGTTTTCTGTGTCCAGGCTTTCTGAGTAAAATTGAATCCACCACGGTGAATTGTTTTCCTTAGGATTTTCCTGTCAAAAGCATTCGTTTCATTTTCTGTGACCACTCTGATCCCTAAAATCACTTTTGAATATGTTATTAATTTCACCCATCTCCAACAGCTCAGCTGGTTAATCAAAGCATCAGTCTTTCCTTTCCGCAGCTGTTAGTTCTCTCGGTCTTAACTTGTTGATGGCAGATGGGTGGCTTGTTGCAGAGGAGAGCTCCTGAAACAGCATGAGTGCATTTACTGAAAAGCTTTTCCGAGAAACGGCACAAGAATGGATTTGCTTATGTGCTGCGACCACACAGAACTGTATATAGGCTGACGTCACCCGGTGACGTGTCTTTTGTTTGGGTTTTCCAGAAGCTTTTCTGTTATAAAGCACAGTGCTTTGTAACGGTATTGGGTCGTTGTAAGACCCCGATTGCAATAAAGCAAGAAAGAACTCCTGACTTAAAAACACGATATTCCATCAGTGTAGGAAGCAGCAGTGAGGTTGTAATAAAGGCTGCATTCAAGAAGACCCGTCTGAACAGTGAGTTGGGTTAGCAGAGTGATGATTTTTAGTGCCTGTGAGAGCCAGTGTTAGATTGCTGATTCCGCATAGAGAGATCATCTTAAATGGTCAGGAGCCTGCAGGATTTATGAAGTGCTGCTCTAATGTCAGTCTCTGCAAGTTAGTGCCCACTGCTTCTGGTAGTTTGGGAAGCTACTCAATCGCCTTGTTGTCATGCTTGGTTAAAATAGAAGTATGACTCGAATTTGCTTTCAATGTGTTGGTAAACCAGATAAGTGGGTTTAGCTTCTTTGTCACTAAGAGCTTAACATCACAAACCAAAAATAAAGTGGGGAGCGGGGAGCTTGCAAAGCATTTGGTTATTTTGTTCTTACAGAATTGTAGTCAAATTCTAATTTAAAAGATTTCTCCTTCCTGTCCTATTTTACAATTTTTTATCTCAGGAGAAAAAGATAGATTGATAGTCATTTAATACTGCATGCCCTAAGCCTTAATAGGGGGATAGAAATGATGTAGGGTAAGTGATACAGCATGGCTTGATTCTGACACAATCCCTTATATACTGCTCACAAAAATTAGGGGATATTTCAAAATGAATATGAAGCAATAAAATATCCCCTAATTTTTGTGAGCAGTATATTTACCTCAGAATCTCACCTCCTTCTTCAACTGTGAAAGCCTCAACTGATGCCGGGATTTGTGCATTATGCCACTCAACTAATAGAGTGTTATTTCGCGCACTTTATAGCGCCTACTTGCATACTTAAGAACTGACTTTGAGTCTCGTACTGTTGTTGAACGTTGTCTAGTGAATACAAAAGGTCTCTTAAACTTTGGAATATGATTTTTGCTTTAGCTGTTTTTACTTGGCCTAACTCCATCTTCTCCCTGTTGAGTAGTTTAATCACTTTTCAGAGTTTGGTTATAAATGTACACAGTTCCATGTTTACTGTTGTGTAAGCATGAAAGATATTGAGTCAGGATCATATTTTCAAGCGTGGCAAAGGTGAGGCCTCTTACACATCTTACCTTATTGATTTGGCCTTCCATGTCAATTTCTCTTATACCATTGGTACTTATCTTTAGTGGGTCTTGTCACACACTGAAGACAGAAATCTTAAAACTACCTGTGGTCTGTGAAACCTCATTGGCCTGTTGGCTTCCAGGGCCTTCATCCTACAGTGCAAGTCTAAGAAGTCATTGTCTTAAGGAGTGCAGTAGATGAGTAAGGACTGGAAAAATTTGAGGTCTGTCTTTTGGGGCCCAGTGTAAAGGTGCTGTGAAAACTGCAGCAGCTGCAGGTGTGTAGTTTGAGTCTTTCTGGAAGCAGACCCCAGGACAGGATTAGAAGTATGAGTTTTAGTGGTGAAAATGACTAGGAAGTATAAGGGAAGAGAGCAGACAACAGGGATACTCTGAGGGCTGGTAGAGTCTTCAGACCACAGGGCAGATCTGACTTTCTGAAAGAAGAGGGGAAGGAAAGGTTTGACAGGCAGGGTCTTAGACTATATAGCACAGTTCAAAGACAGTTTCCCCAGGCCAACGAGAATTCCTAAACCAAAGTTGCCCATGAGTGAAACCCCACATTTTCAGGAATGAGCCCTCATTAACAGTTTTATCATCTTTCTGCTTTTCTTGTTAAGAAAGGGAGGGAGAGATCCTTCTTAAACTTCTGCTGCTGATCTTGAGCCTTTCCATAGTCTCTCTATAGACCAGAAATTCTTAACCTGAGTGTGTAGACTGGCGTGTGGAATTTTGTTGACTGTTTTCTGTGAATAAGGTTTAATCAGATTCCTAGAGGGTCTGTGACCTTGTTCTGCAGGAACTTGCTCCCCAAAATTCCAAAGGGTAAATCTGATAAAGGTGGTCTCTGTAATTTGATTTAATTTTTTTTTAAAGGAAAAGTAGCCCTTGGGAGACTGTAAATGTTTTCATTGAAGTCTGCCACCCTTTTCATGAAAAAAACAAAAACAAAACACCTTTGCCAGGCAGAAGGAGCTGGATTAAATTCTTAACCACTTTAGCCTGACCAGGCGGTGACTCAGTGGTTAGAGTGTCGGACTGGGATGCAGAAGACCCAGGTTTGAGACCCCAAGGTCGCCAGCTTAAGCGTGAGCCCATCTGTCTTGAGCAAAGAGCTCGCCAACTTGGACCCAATTTCACTGGCTCCAGCAAGGGGTTGCTCTGTCTGCTGAAGGCCCGCGGTCAAGGCACATGTGAGAAAACAATCAATGAACAACTAAGGTGTCGCAATGGCAATGAAAAACTAATGATTGATGCTTCTCACCTCTCTCCGTTCCTGTCTGTCCCTATCTGTCCCTCTCTCTGACTCTCTCTCTGTCCCTGTAAAACAAAAACAAAACAAAACAAAAAACAATTCTTAACCACTTTAGTTCCATGTGGAGAAAAGCATTAGAGTCAGTTAGATTACTAGAGCAATCATGATTAGGAATGAGTTGTACGTTGGAAGGAAAAACCTCACCTTTTTTTTAGAGTCTTGGTTCCTTTCTGCTCACTAGGTCACTTGGCCTACCTCTCATATACTTAAAAATGGGAAATGCTTCAATTATCCCAGTACCATTATAAGAGATTTGGAGGCAAGAAAAATTGCCCAGAGAAGCACCAATGTAATCAAGAGTAATTATTTTTGATGCATCTGGAAAAGAAGGCAGTAATACAGTGTCACAATACCCAGACTGCACAGTTCCTTCTAGGTCACCAGTCGCCTTGCTCACTTCCCCGTCTTTGGGTTCAAAAGGTTCAGGTATTGGAACCAAAGAAGATATTGGTGTTTGTCTTAAAATGGTCAGAGCACACAGTTCCTGTTGATGGGATTTTGTATCATTTTTTTTATCTTTATTTTATTTAGCTAAGAAGACTGAATAGAAATCTATGTTCTTTCTGAATTCAGCTTTTTCTTGGTTTCATTTTAGAACAGCTTTATTCTGCATACATATATGCCTTTGATTTAAAGTGGCAGTATAACCTCTGGGAGGTACTCTCCATATTGTCTGTTTAAATTTTCGTTGCTGTAGTTGTTCATGACAAGGCAAAGGAGCAGTAAAATCTAACCCGACCATTTCTCCTCTCTGTAAATGGCTTTAAGCAGATTAAGTGAGTAAAGCAGCAGGGCTTAGATGCTGTAGTACCTGCCTTGCTCTACACGAAAGTTTGCGTGTAATGTGTGTTGCTAAATAGGGAAAATTATTTCTTCTCTTGGAGAGGCACATACACAGAAATATACATGAGTTTTCCTATTCTTTTGTGGTAGAGACGGAACTTAATTTTTGCTTTACACTAAAAGGCCAAGTGTTTCGTCAGTCTTGCCCAACTCTAAAAATTGTCATGCCCCAGCTCCAGAGGTGTTGCATAGAGGCACTCTGGGGAAGGATATTAAAGTAAACCTTGCTGCTGTCAGTCTTGATCACTACTTGGACAGTATCCTCACATTTATCATAAAGTGATAGTTTTTAGAGTGGCGGCCCTAGCTTCTATGGATCTCAGTACATCCCTTGTTAAAAACTTTTTGAGATTTTTAATTGGCAGCCTCTTACTTGGACCTAATATAGCATCAAGACCTGTATTAGAATAAGTGGGTTTTACTAGCCTTTTTTTGGAGGAGGAGGGAAAGAATGGGTGAAGATTATAGTAAATCCTGGAGTTGTTCACTGCTTTCAAATATGCATGCATTTGGAGGCAAACATAACTTATTTAAAATTTTTGATTTACTCTTTGAAAAATAGGAAAAATTACTGAGGTTTGGTGCTAAACATTAGCTTATTATCTTTGAAAGAAGTGGAACCTATATAACTGAGGGAGATAGACTATGCAAGGGTTGATGGCTTTGCCAATCTGTCATGTTGGAGGTGGCCTAACGAGTAGTTGGTAGTCACAGGTAGAGCCAGAGGATCTGAGAGCATTCAGAATTCTAGGCTCCTAGAATCTTGTTGCCATCATAGGGGATCACTGTTGAGTGTAAATAAGTGTGGTATACCTGTATTGCTGGGAATCTTTTCTTTCAAAAGCCTTTAGAAAACTGTTGAGTGTAAATAAGTGTGGTATACCTGTATTGCTGGGAATCTTTTCTTTCAAAAGCCTTTAGAAAGAAGACTTCCCACATTAACCTCCCAGAATCCTCTCTCTCTCTTTTTTTTTTTTAAGCGAGAGAGACTGAGAGAGGGACAGATAGGGACAGGCAGGAAGGGAGAGAGATGGGGAAGCATAAATTCTTCTTCGTGGCACCTTAGTTGTTCATTGATTGCTTTCTCATAAGTGCCTTGACCGGGGGGCTTCAGTAGACTGAATGACCCCTTGCTCAAGCCAGTGACCTTGGGCTCAAGCCAGCAACCTTGGGTTTTAAGCCAACAACCTTTGGGCTCAAGCCAGCGACCTTGGAATTTCTAATCTAGAACTTCAGCCTTCCAGGTTTATGCTCTATTCTCTGCACCACCACTAGTCAGGCAGGGGATTCCTTATTCTAGTTTTGGAGACATATGCTTCTGCTGTTTCTTGTTATTATGGGATGACAGGGCTAGGATCATGTGATGGCTTAATTCTGTTGTTGTAGCCTTGTATTCTGTGCCCATGGCTAGGTAATTTGTCATTTCATCTTATGGTGATGCACCTAAGTTGGACATTAGGTGAGCGAAAATCTTCCACAGACGTTTGGGCAGAGGTACATTTAAACCATGAAAATCTATTTTTTAATTTTTATTTATTGGTTTTAGAGAGAGGGAGAGAGAGAGAAACATTGATTTGTTGTTCTACTTATTTATGCATTCATTGGTTGATTGTTTTATGTACCCTAACTATGGGGATCAAACCTGCAACCTAGGCGTATCAGGATGACACTTGTACCAACTAAGCTACACGGCCAGGGCTACCATGAAAAATCTTTTCTTCCACTGTAGACATCAAACCAAACAGAACTATATCCTGAAGTCTTGATTAATGCACAGACTGATCGAAATTTACAGTGCAACCCTTTTCTTACTCTTACTGCCATTGGCTTCATCATTTTCATGTTTTTCTCTTCCTCTGTGTGAGGCAGGCTTCTTTTTTTAAATTCTGAAATACAGCCAAGTTTGGATTTGTCCTTTCTGCTTTTCCCTCTCTATATTTCTAGTAGCTTTCTCTTTAGATGTGTTTCTCCTGCCTACATAGATGGCCACAGGCTATATACAAAGCCATTTGCACAGGATAGAATTAAGAGTAAGATACACATTCATATTTTCTTGAAGCCCCCTTTTCAATTTTAGAGGGCTCTTTGACCCAATTGGCTAAATTTAAAAGGGTGAATTTGCATGTATATTGGCTAGATGCTAGCAAGTCTTGGTTGCTGAAGCTTGGAAATGTCATTTCCTCAGAACCCTCTTAATGCGCTATGGGGCAGAGGAACTGCAACATGTGCTAAGGTAAGCAGAAATATTGAACATGTGATGTCATCAATGCAGAGAAAGTCAGTAACAAAAATTTGGCCCAAAGAGAGAAAGATCATTTCTTATTATGAAAGGCTGTAGCAACATGTAACATTATAGCTGCAATTGAGATGTTTATCTTTTATATTGCTGAAATGTGGCTTGCTGAGGCCTGAGCTCCTGTGGGAGCTAATCCTGTCCTGCTGCTTGTTCTGTGTGGGGGAATGGGGAGGGAGCTCTCTAACGGCTTTATAGTTTTCCCCATGTGTGTTTGGGAATGTGAGTGCGTATCCAATAGCTGCATAGTTTCCCCTTATATGGCTGTAGTATAATTTATGGGCATGTAGTTTGTTTTGAGGCTTTTAGCTTTTGCAAGCAGTGTAAAATGAATATCTTTGCATTCTATTTTTCTTTCTTTTTTTTTTTTTTACAGGAACAGAGAGAGGGATAGATAGGGACAGACAGACAGGAACGGAGAGAGATGAGATGAGAAGCATCAATCATTAGTTTTTTATCGCCATTGCGACACCTTAGTTCATTGATTGCTTTCTCACATGTGCCTTGACCGCGGGCCTTCAGCAAACCAAGCAACCCTTTGCTGGAGCCAGCGACCTCGGGTCCAAGCTGACGAGCTTTTGCTCAAGCCAGATGGGCCAGTGCTCAAGCTGGCAACCTTGGGGTCTCGAACCTGGGTCTCCCGCATCCCAGTCCGATGCTCTATCCACTGCACCACCGCCTGGTCAGGCGATCACTATCTTTTTTAATAAGAAAAAACCTGGTGCCTCTAAAGAGATGGGGACATCTCAGCTACATACTTCAGTTTCTGCCAGGACCTCTTAGTATTGGCTACATTTTCTGCATCAGAGGTTTTTCATTTTTTTTTCCCCAGAAAGAGAAAGTAATAGTTCACGTGCTTATTCTGATCTAGGATGCAAAGGTGCCACAGATTCATTTGGTTCAGTTACTGGTAGTTCTGTGATATAGCAGCCATGGTGGAATACCTCAAAAGCCACATTCTGGCATGTGTCTATGGCCAGGGTTGAAATACCTGTATTGTAATTGGTAGGACATGTAGACGGATGCCTGGGCATATTTTCAGTTATAATGCAGCATTGAGCTGAGAAAAATCTAAAGGTGGTGTGCAAGGCTGTCTGTCTGAGAAAGTACCCAGGCAAACCAGTAAAGCTCATCTAAGCTTCTGCTCTCTATAAGGGGAAGAGAACGAAAGTGAGGTGATATGTCTGTAACAATAGAGTTCCCTACCAATTTCTTTTAAAACTTACAGGGTGAACTAGGTAACATTAGGCAAACTAGAAACTTTTGTTCTTTGCAACTGAAGGAGAGTATTCTTTGAAAGGAATTTGGGGAGGTAGGTATATATTAACCATTGTATTCTAATGCTGAGCTACCTAGTCTTTGCTCCCAATGTGACTTTTGTCACATATTCAGTGCCCATCAACCAGAGTCAGATCGCTTCTTATGTATTCACCAAAATGTTTATTGCATGATAGTGTGTTGCCCAGTCCACAGCAAACCTTTTATTTTTGTCGTACTCATGAAGACATGAATGAACTCTCTTATAGATGCTAGTCTCCATTGGTTTCAAACATTTTTCTTGCGTGTATCCTTAATATTATAGCTCCCCATTCTTCTCTGAAGCCTTCCAGCAGCACCTTTGATACCACTTCTTCACTCTCTGCTTTATAAGGCCTCTGCTCTGTGGATGACAGTCTTACTTTTCCCCTTTTGTACCTGAAGGTTATGATGCTGCTTCATTCCTTTTTCTAATTGTGGAGGGGGGGCGCTTCAGGTGCCCGCTCTAACTTGGGTGTTAGGGAATGCCATGGTTCTTAGTTTTTCCATTTTGTTAACTTTGTGGTGGCTGGAGACATAGTATGTAATTAGACTTTCCTGTAGAATTAATAACACCTTCTTGTTTTCTTTTAAATAGTCCTTAAATGTTTTATGGTTAATACATTGAGTTTTGCCCTTCTCTGGTACTTTTTCCAGACTTACTCTAGATTAAAATAAAGATAAAAAGCAATATTTGGGATTATTTGAAAAGCCTTATATTTGTACTAATAACATGAAAGAGACTGGTAATTTGCCACATAGATCACATGTTAAATCCTAAGACTTTTAACATGTCACTAATTGATCACTGGTTTCTCATTTCATTCATGTCCAGTGGGAGAGAGGCAGGTGTGATTTGGAAATGGCTGTGAGGGGAAGTTTCAGGTGCTGTGGGAGCAGTCCAGAGGGGCATCTAACCCGAACGCAGAGTTAAGAGTGGTTAGGGGAGGCGTGGTGTCTCATCTAAAGGGTGGGAGAAACGGGGAAGAATGTGAGAGAGAGCATGCATGTCTGAAGAATTAAAATGCAGGTGGGTGGATCTTAGCGTGTAAGATGGCAGAGTGAGCATAGTCACTGCAGTAATAGTAATGGCTGCGCTCTAACCGGAGAGTGCAGAATAAGAAGAGAGGGAGACCTCTGTCAGAGGGGCCCTCCCTGAAGAGGCCCTGTAGATCTTCATTCAGCCTATAGCATGGTTTTTCCTTGGAAGCACTGAGTTTATATTGTGCCATTACCTTTTAGGTTGACTAGGCTCACTTGGGAACCTTTGTCACATTGTTTCTAGAGACTGAAGTGCCCCTTGAGGTGCCACCAGTGATGTCAGGGACATATTTAATCCCTTCCTCACTGTTGCTCATTTTATCCATTCCCAAAGAGCAGGGTTGGTGTGGAGTCAGGAACTTCACAGGTGGATTGGGTTATAGTTGAGGAGTTGCTGGACATATGTCCCAGCCACAGCAGCGAGACGTGGTATCATCTGTGGCAAGGGAGGGGGGTTGGAGAAGTTGTAAATTTGTTATAGGAGCATGCTTACTCTTTCTGAGGTGGGAATCAGTTCTTTGGGGAAAAAAATGCTTGTTATTTCACAGTTCACTCCAAAATAAGTTAAGGTTTTCCATAAAATTTTAGTTCTTAATATTTTTTTTTAAATAAATGCCTAGCTTAAATATGACCTTTTGCATAACTTTTAACTACTTTGACCCATTATTATATCATGTGGAACTGCTATGAGGCCCACTACGATACAGGGTATTGTTGAATTAGGTGTTACTCTGAATAATTTTATCTGAGAAAAGGATTATGGCTGTTCCTGCCCAGTTCAACGGATGCAGAGTAGATGCTCAATAAAGAGTGTGTCCACGCAGGATAAAGGAAGATGCAGGAGCTTCTTCAGGCTTCTGTAAAGATGGGTTTTGAAAGTGCTTTACAATCTCAGCCAGAACTGGGTTGCTAGAGAGCGTCCCAGCTACTTGGCCTCTCTTCAGCTCAGCTGGTACTTACTCTTTGCTGAAGAGAAGCTTTATGTTAAAACCCGAACATGCCTTATCTCTTTCTTAGCAAACCCTTTTGTCACTGCTTAGCAGAGACACACATGTCAAAATTGAGTGAACCTCAGTGGTCTCTCAGCTCGATGGAACAGTCTTAATTTGGTAGAAGCTGAGAGTCATTTATTTTAAAGATTCATTAAGCAACTTGACTTTGGCCTACCTAAGATGAGAAATAAAAATCTTAACAGGTGTAATTTCAAAGCAAAGTAAAAATTTTATTTTATAGGTCAATAGGCTTTCTACTTTCATCAGGTTTATCAATAACATTGTAAGTGTGTGTGTGTGTGTGGGTAGTCGTCCTGATTGTATTTTAAATGATTGGAACTCTGAGCTTGCTATTTTGACTGTATATTTTAAAGGGATGCTGTGATTTAAAAGTTGGTGTGTCTAGTCTAACCTAAAAGTGTCAGTAAATAACTGCTCCTGAACTACCACCTCCTGAGCTCACGAGGAACAAACCTCTTACTTCCAAAGTAACAAGGAAGAAAGTGATCTTTACGGCAGTTTTGCAAAGAATTAACAGATTAATGGTGTGTGTTGCACTTAAAGTGAATTTTGTTGTGTGACTAAGGATTTGCTTTTAAATAACTTTGTGTGTGTGTGTGTGTGACATAGAGAAGGACAGACAGACAGGAAGGGAGAGAGATAAGAAGCATCAATTCCTTATTGTGGCTCCTTAGTTGTTCATTGATTGCTTTCTCATATGTGCCTTGACCAGGGGGGCTCCAGCAGAGCTAGTGACCCCTTGCTCAAGCCAGTGACCTTGGTGTCATGTCTATGATTCCACGCTCAAGCCAGCAACCCCATGCTCAAGCCAGATGAGCCTGCGCTCAAGCTGGTGACCTTGGGATTTCGAACCTGGGTCTTCTGCATCCCAGTCCGATGCTTTATCCACTGTTCCACTGCCTGGTCAGGCAATATAATTTTTGAAGTAAATTCTTCCACCCAAACTGAGGAAATTTCTGGACATTGGAGTTTTCAGGGAATTGTGCTCTCATGAAGTCATTGAATACACCCAGCCTTTGAATTTCTGATAATAGACGTCTAGAGTAAGTGATCTACTAGAAATACCAAAAAAATCATAGCTAGGAACAATGACAAACTTTACTGGGTTTATATAGAGAAATTTCTTTGGAATGCTTGTGTCTAAGGAATGTACTAAGACTTTATTAAAGCATTAATTATGAGGTCAATTTGATTTTTTAAATTTCAGGCACCTTTGCCTTAGATCTTGGTATTTTGATCTTTGAGATTGTCAGTAACTAATTATACTTGTGACATTCTCTTCTGACTAATGGCTATGAATAAATCACAGATTATTCCTGCAGGTAGAAAGTCTCATATCTGAATCAGTTTTGTTGAGACACTTTATTTTTTTACCCATTACTATTGGACTACTTAATTTTATTGGCAGTATTGGAGTATTGGGGGGAAAGGTAAGGAAAAATCCCTGACCAGATTTGATAGTGACCGTATCAATTTATCAGTTATATTTTAATTTTTACAATTTATAAGTCCTCCCTTGTCTTTTTTTTTTTTTTTTTTTTTTGTCCTCTGCTAACCTATATCCCTCATTCCTTCTTTTTTCTTCTATGTAACAGTTCATAGAAATGGGGGCAGAGGGAGTGTCATTGCCCCACTTAACAGATGGGTGGGGATAAGAGAGAAAGTGAGTAACAAACACACATAAAAAGGCACTTAGAAAACTTAACCATGTCCCCCCGTTCCCAGCCAGTCATCTACTGTGCTGGCTTATGTACTGAAGACATACCCACACCAGAATGTCTGGAGGACACCCAGGGGTAGCCAACCCTGGGTCAAACTCCTTTATCTATTTGTATCTCTCCTGTGATGTTTTACAAAAAGAGCCACATTTGTTGACTAGGCATTTTGTAGGTAAAAATGTATTTTTTTATGGTTTTTTTTTTTTTTCTTTTTGTGACACAGAGAGGGATAGACAGAAAAGAAGGGAGAGATGAGAAGCATCAATTCCTCGCTGGGGCACCTTGGTTGTTCAGATTGCTTTCTTGTATGTGTCTTGACTGGGGGGCTACAGCAGATCAAGCAACCCCTCATTTAAGCCAGTGACCTTGGGCTCAAGCTGGTGAGCCTTGCTCCAACTAGATGAGCCTGCGCTCAAGCCGGTGACCCCTGGGCTTTGAACTTGGGTTCTCCGCGTCCCAGTCCAACACTTCATCCACTGTTTTACCGCCTGGTCAGGTGGTAAAAACTTTTAATATACTTCATAGTTTAACTTAGCCTGTGTCTTACTAGTTATTTCCAAGCACATGCCTCTTCCTATCCAGGATAACTGCCTTTGTCTCCTTTCTTTCTACTTATCTATCTTGATTTTGCTTAGAATTTCTCTGGAGTAAATATCAACTCAACCCACTCTCTGACCCTATACCCACCTCCACCTCTGAAGAAAGGCTGATTTACATACCTCTCTTGAGTAGCTAAAATGTTCTTAATATAATTGCATTAAGCTTAGCCTAAGAATTTTTAAAAATAGGGCTGAAGTAATCTCACAGAGCATTCTTATTCAAGCTGAACTATATCCAGTATTAATTTAGCCCCATCATGGTACATCTTAGTTTTAAAATTCATTTTTCACGTTGTTTTAGTGCCAGGTGCCAACTTTCATATTTTGACATTCTTCAGATCTCGGAGTTTATCAAAATCAGATGTAACCTGTTCTAGCTTGCAGTTCAAGAAGAGTTAGTCTGTTAATGAAACTTGTATATGCTGAACCTTGAATTAAAATGAAAAATTAATTTTTTAAGTGGAACTTGAAGCGACAGTCTTATTCCTTGGCTTCTCTTACTTTGATAAAGCTCCCTCAGTTCCCATCATCAGATGATGTGGAGCCTAAGACCTGTAAGGTTATGTTTTATGAACAGAGCCACATGGTCCTGTTATTCCACTGTCCCCCCACCCCCACCCCCACCCCCAGTGTAATTTCCAACTTTGGGCTTAAAATAAAAAAGACTTGTTTTTTCAATGTTAATTTGAATATAAATAACTGTTGACTGTCATTACAATGTTTTGTGAGTCACTGAAAGGTGTCTCTACCCTTGTTTTCCAGGCTGGACGTAAGGAGAGAAGTGATGCGCTCAATTCTGCAATAGATAAAATGACCAAGAAGACCAGGGACTTGCGCAGACAGGTGAGCTCAAGACAGTGCTGACTGCTTTCCAGTGGTTTGCTTAAAATCTCAATAAATACTGGGCCCTCACACATTTTATTTGGGGTAAGGGTTGATTTTCACAGGAAACTATCTCTGTTTTGTTGCTATTAAGCTTCTGTATGGTAATATAATCTTTTGGGGGCCTGGACTAATATGGTCCCACCTGGAATGAACTGAATAAATTAACTCTAGTGTGAAAAGGATATACAAGTAAGAAAATCCATTTAAAATGATTTGGGGACCTGTGAAAATACCCTGAAGGATCTCATGATACTATTAGTAGAGACAGAGATTGCAGTGATTTATCTGACTTGTCCCATTCTGATGACACACTCAGTTTCCTTAGATCCTTGGTGAAAATGTATTTCCAGTACATAGACAGTGGGTATTAGAGATATTTGGAGTGCTCAGTTTTCCAAGTTAGTAAACATATAGAGTAAAGAAGCTCTTCATTTAATGTTAAATAATTTCCTTAACATTTTAGAATCAAATTGAGTTTCAGTCTTTAAAACAGGTAGGGTTGAATTTATAAAATAATGTATTAAGACTTAAAAAAGAAGGTGCAGTCATGCAAATCCACACTTAGTGGAGAAATGTTTTATTTCATGTCTATTGTAAAGCAAAATGGTCGTCTCCTTATTCTCCTTTTAGTGAAGTAGTATCAGAAATGGTTATAAAGATGTCCTTTCAGTTTGAAGGTTCATATGATGTACCAGTAAAACTCAGAGCTGCTTTCTGTTTAATTTTGTATTATTCCTTTAAGATTTAAGCTTTGTTATTCCCAAGAAAGTTTTGTAAATCCCAAGAAAAAAAGGCTATAATGTTGAAAACTGTGATTCTGTTGCTGCAGTGCTGTATCTGTAGTGTAAACAATTTGTCTCCACAATCATGCTTCTGACATTACAGATTATAACCGCATGGATTACACGGGAGGAGGGGGTGAGGTCCTCGTATAGTGCAGCCAAGCTATCATACGCTTCCATTAGCTTTAAAAGTACAAGTGAAAAAAGCAGTCTAGCTTTTTGTTAGAAATAAAATCAAATTTTTACAATTTAATTATTAGCTTCGCAAAGCTGTCATGGACCACGTGTCTGATTCATTCCTGGAAACCAACGTTCCACTTTTAGTATTGATTGAAGCTGCAAAGAATGGAAATGAGAAAGAAGTTAAAGAGTATGCCCAAGTTTTCCGTGAACACGCCAACAAATTGATTGAGGTAAGTGTATTAGCAGTTTTGTTAACTGTAGATAACTTGATGGAGTATGGTGATTTTTAGTCACATCATTTAATCAGCTAAAAGTTTTAGGGGGCTCACCTAATATATAATGTGTATAAGATGAAAGTCTTTCGTTATTACTTACCCTCTATTTAAAACTACCATTTTGGTAACTTTATATTAATTATGTACATGATTAAATTTAGATATAAATCTCTGTCCTGGAAATTTACCGTCTCTGTTTAATGTTAATGCTAATAAAAGATTATGACATGACTGAACTCAATAAGACACAACAGAAGGGCGTAGCGGCTAGAAGATGGAGCACAAGAGTCAACTGCTTGGACTTGCCTCCTGGCAAATTATTTAACCCCCCTGAGTTCCCATTTCTTATCTATAAACTGAGGGTGCTAATCATACCTATCTTGGGATTATTTTAAGTCTAAACGAGATGATATATGTCAGCTGCTTATTAGCACTGTGTCTGAGACACAGTCTCAGCCCAAACATTTTGTTTTAAAATCAAAAGCACTGAACCCTAACACGCTGTTAATTAGATATGTTTGAATACTAGAAATCTGTAAGTGGTTGGTTTGTAAGGTGATAAAAAAGAGGAGTGAATTGTTATTTAATTTCTAGGTAAGTTAGGCTTCTCCTTATCTTTTGATAACTGAAATTATGTTATTGTTTAATTTATTATTTATTTCCAAAATTTAACACATGGTAAACACATACTCAAGTTACTTGATTTTGAAACCCTTATGTAAAATGTCTAATATTTGGGAAAGGTATTTCAAAGACCATTTGGTACATTAGTCATTATGTTAAGAGAAAATGGAGCTTTTATGTAAAAATTTATGCCTTGTACATTTGCATTTATAGTGACATTAGGCCAGGTTAATACCATAAAAATATTCCAAGGAAAACATTAGTAAATCACATTAAATCCATTACTAATTTTACCTCTAGTTTTCTTTGAACATTATGAATTATGTACATAATACATAGGTCAGTCCGCTATTCATGTTAATGCTTCTGGCATTTGGAATTAAAATGGGAAAACTCTCATTTTCTGTCTCTATTAAGCATAATCTCTTTCTCAGTAGTTACATGACAGCACGAGGTGTAACCTCCAAATTTACAAAGATTGTCTACAGAAAGCTAACCTCTGTAAGTAACCTACATATTAGAAAGTGTGCCGGAGAGGCAGGAAGCAAGGACGCTACCAGCCCTAGGCCTTGAGTAACGGGCACCAGTACTGGCAGGGAAAAAAGGGCTCAGTGTGGCAGCTGAACCTCAGTGGGAAACCCTGGTCTGTACTGCAGCTTGAGTGCCCCTTGCGATTGCCCTGTCATCCTTAGCCTCTCCAGCCAACAAGCTGGCACTTGCTGAGTACCGCCTGGGTACCATGTAGATGCAGATGCAGTGTCCTTGCCCAGGAGCTTTGTCTCCGCTTACTTAATTTCTTATTTCATCCTGAGTATTAGTAACCAAGGTCCCTGAGAGTTTATAGTTTGGCATTCCCCCTCACAAGGTAGTTCTGACCCCTTTCTCCCCTCTCTCCCCTCTCAGTGCCCTCTGCCCCCCTCATCCTTCACACAGATGTATGTGTTCAATGGCTTTTCCTTGCTTGAATCATAATGAGAGGCTTTGTAGCACCACTCTGCAAACAGTTAATTACATTTATGGTAATAGAGCTACTGGGTTATATAATTACATATGTTCATGAAAAGGAAATGAATGTTTAAAGTTTGTAGAAGCTTCAAATTCTTGACTCAGGGCAGAACTTTATTCTTAGGTGACAAGGCTTCTCCTTCCTACACTACTTTTGTATTATAATGAAACGCCAAACTAGGGAGAGACTTGTTTTAAGCAAAGGTAAATACTTCGTTGTGATTGTTTTTATTAATCTCTTGGCTCCTTCCTTTCTTTTCATTAGTTTCCTCTTACATGGAGTAAATAAATGTCTTCAGCCAACTTGCCATTTTCCCTGGAGGTTCAAGAGTGCTATATGGAAATTGACTAGGGCTGATGGTTATAGGCCTCCAGCAAGCAAGAAAGGAAGGCTTCAGATTCTGCAGCCACTGAGAATTCTTTCAGAAATGCTTGTCCTACTAAAATACTGCAATACAATTCTGTTGCTAACCACCTGGAGTTACCACAGCTGCAAGTTTGGGGGTCCTCAGGCCACTCTTTTTTCTGACTAAGCGGCTACAAACTTTAAGGTTTCCCATGGCCCACTTCAGTTTCAGTAATTTGCTAGAACAACTCATAGAATTCAGAATAGTTCTGTATATTACTTATGATTACATTTTATTGTAAAGGATACAAATTAGGATCAGCCAAATGAAGAGACACACAGGGTGAAGTGTGAAAAGGCCTTGTTAAAAAAACAAAATTCAACCAAGTAATTTGAGAATCTAATGGCCTTATTATAAGCAATTCATGAGTCAGGCAGCATTCCATCTAATGACTAGAAGGGCACTCTAGGGGTTGTACACAGTGGAATTATTTTATAGATGATAGGGTGGAGCAAGGGAGCTATTAACAAAAGAAAAGAAAAGATTATTTTGGGGTGAAAGAGAATTCTAAAGCAGATCACCTCTTCTTTCTGTGTGTTGGGGAGGGGGGTGTATGGAGAAGGGCCAATATGACAGATTACCTCATTGGTGCTGACCATAAAACTTAGACTGATTATGATTATGTTTCTTGGAGAGATTGAAACTGCAATTAAATCTAGGTTTAGTATCATGGGCTTTAAGCGTGAGTGATGCCATTTTGTACCTGTGGTGTTTTTCTTTAACAGTCTCGAAGACAGAGTTTTCTGCCCTCTCCACATGGAGTCATTTGAGTTTTACCTCCTGACACATTCATGGTTTCCAACCAGGAAACGCTACTGAGTTTCAGTCTCCAGAGTTTTTATTGGGGTTTCATTATATAGGCATGATTGATAAAGCCATGATTCAATCGAACTCAGTCTTCAGTTTCCCTTGCTTCCCTAGGCTTGGGCTCTCCTGAATGTCCCAATCCTCTAATCACTTGGTTGGCATTGTGGCCTGCCTCAGTCCTCAGTCTACAGCTAGCCTAGCGTATCTGGCCATCCCTCCACCCCCAGCCCCGGAGTTGCTCATTAGCATAAACTACCAATGCCAGTGTTGAATAACAAAGACCCGCCTGCCTATTTCTACTGAAATCTCAAGGATTTAGAAGTTTCCTCCAAGGAATCCTGGCCTAAGAGTAAACATTTTTTATTATAGAATAAAAAATGAAAAACCAATCCTGAAGGTACATATGTGGAATGCCTGGCTGTCAGGTAGCTTGCTATGCAACCATAAACCCTACATGGAAGAAATGAGACGGAGCAGGCTTGCTTATTGCAGCTTTATATAGATCCTGTTAGTGACCATTTACCCAATAACTTACCACTTTTCTTTTCTGGTACTCCTTGCATAGTTTGAGTTTTACCTTTCCTTGGAGATTCTCCCTGTTGGAAGTCAGGTTTTCTGTCCTTTCTAAGGAATTGGATCCATCTCTTGACACTGCAGTGAGTGATCCTTTCATAGAACCTATGATTCACACTGGTGTGTAAATCCCCTTCTGTAGGACATCTCTGAATTATCCCTTATCTTTTCTTGAACTCTTTTGGTAGTGAGAAACTCTCTCTAGATATTGTGGATGTGGTATGGAAAAAGAATATAAAGCTTTCATTAACTTTCTATAACTGATTACATGTTGAAATGTAGTATCTCGAGATTAAATATATTATTTTTGCTAATCTTCACCTTTTATAAAAAATGTGGCTACTGAAAAATTTAAAAATTCTTTTGTGGCTCACATTGTATTTCTATTGGACAGTGCTGGCCTAGATGATTTCCTCAGGCCTTGCACAGGCTCTCTTCGTGCTGCCTCTTCTCGAATGCTGACCACTCAGCCAGCCCTTATTGCATCCCTGCTCAGGGGCTGGCAGACGGGTAGAGCACCAGGGCCTCCATCATTCTGGAAGGGGGCTCTGACCAGTGTGTATTCAGGATGGCTCTAGCATTTAGGGCAATGACCTTAGTTTGTGATTCCACTGAGCTCACAGTCAGGCAGCCTAGGTTTTCCTTCCTGAGGTGCTGCTGCTCAGTCCCATCTGCTCCATTCATGTCTGTGTGGGTGCATGTGGCTCTCTGTGGTTTTGACGGTTACCCGGCATAAACTCCTTAATTCAGTGTAATGTTCTGTCCTGTCAGGATTGTTGCTGTCATTGCTCTTAATATTATTGATGGCCCCTTCCTAACTATGTCATTTCTTTCTTTCTTTTTTCTAAAAAAAGTCTCTTTTCTCCTTTATTCAGTCTGCTGTTTATAAAATTGTCTAAGACAAAGCATAGGATAGAGCCTTTCAGCTTGTTACTAGAAATCATTCTCTTGATTGAACAATTCTTTGTATGTAGTGGGCCATTCAGGCAGTTAAGAAGCCCTTTATTTTTGTCTTGCTCTCGTTTAAGTTATATAAATAAAGCACCTTTACACTACTACCCAATGTCCTTTGCAGTTCTTCCATGATCAGGCCATTAAAATTGGGGTGACTATAGGAAGCATAATTTCTATATGCTATTCTATGCTATATTCTAGCCGATTCTTTATGGATTCCAGCTGCCTATCTGCTTTCCCAGAGCAGGTTCTGTTTATGTGCTGTCCAGTAATTTCTTCTCCTTTCTATTCCCCCTCAGTTTTCTCCATGAATACTTGCATGCTGCTGTCTATCAGATAGCTGCTCCTTGGGGTTAGATGAATTCCTCTCACAGCTGATTCCTAAAGGAGATAGCCTGATTTATTAGGTGTTAGAAAATGTGCTCTTCAACGCTGAAGTGAAGCCAGGCTTCTTCCTAGAACCATTTGGGGATGCTGTGTGATGACTGCAGTGGGGAATCTGACACACAAAACTTTTACCAGCCAGTTTGCCCAGGTTGCTCTGTGGCAGCACTGCTAGACTCATTTAGCCAACTTCTTTATTAGAGATAAGCATCCCTGTGCCACAAGGTGCCTGGGGAGAAAAGATGAAAGTGCCCATTTACATCAGGTGCGGTTTTGAGACACTGCCATTTAAAAATATAGCTTAAAATAACAACAAAAGAAATATAAGCTCATTTTAGACAATTTGGAAAATAAAGAAAAATCACAAAGAAAAGGGAGTAGTAACATCTTAGAATAGATTCACAGTGATTTTATCTATATGTGGGTTGGTTCTTTTGTTTTTTAAACAATATACAAAATTGATACCATACTGATTTGGTTTTTGAGGCAAATGGTATCATAATATGTTATGATGGTAATGTGTCTTTGCCCTGCTTGTCATATGGTGTCCATTTCATTGTGTATGATGTACTCATTTGTAGCACTTAAGGTTATATAGGTTGTTTTCGTCTTTTACTACTACATGTAACAGTCTGGTAAACATTCTTATACTTTTTTATGTGCCATTGTTCCACCTACTTGTTCAAGCCAACTGTCTAAGAGTCATCCTTCATTTTTCTTTTTCACTGTTTATTCTTCATGTTCCATATTTAATTCAAAAGTTGCCATATCATTCTTCTCTTTATTTCCATGGCCACCTTCCTAGTCCGAGCCATCATCTCCCACTGGACTTCTGCAGTAGTCTCCTGATTGTTTTGTTTGCTCTCCTGTCTCTTCCTAGTCTCTGTTTTAAAGCATAATCTGATACCTTTAAATTACATCCTTTCATTCCTTTGCTTTAGGACCCATCAGTATTACCCTTGCCATCACCACTCTCTGTGGTTTATAGTCACAGTTGGGATAAAAGCCTAAAATCCAGATTCTTAACCATGGTTATTAAGGTGTCCTGCTTGCCTCTTCAACTACTTATTGTCCTGTGTCTCCCTTACCTTCTAGCTTCTCCCATGCTAGATTACTTCTTTCTCTTCGACCACACTATAACCAAATATGTTACTGCCTCATGTCCTCTGCACTCCCTGGACTGCTTTGCCCACACTCATCATACAGGCCTCTGTCCAGATGTTTTGTCTACAGAGAGGCTTTCCTGTATTCCTCATCCCCTCCATTCCACCCTCTACCATTTTCTATCTTGTCACTTGATTTATATCTCTCATAATACTTGTCTGAAATTATTGGGTTTATTTCATTATTTTCTCTCTGTTCCCATACCATATTCCAATAGAAAGTAGGTTCTTTGAACGTGGGCCTAGAACAGTGCCTGGAACATCGTAGGTGCTCAATAGCTGTTACGGGAATGAACCTATTGGTTCTCAAAGGTAATAACATCATTAGTGTTACCTAGGTGTTCAGCATTCAGGTTCCTGGGCCACTCTGCCTAAAGATTCCTTTTTTCTTTTTTTCTTTTTGGTGAGAGGGACAGACAGAAAGGGAGAAAGATGAGAAGCATTGATTCTTTGTTGCAGCACCTTAGTTCATTGAGTGCTTTCTCATATGTGCCTTGACTGGGGGGCTCCAACAGAGCGAGTGACCCCCTTACTCAAGCCAGCGACGGTGGGGTAATGCCAGTTATCACCCGCCTAAGCCAGCCACCCTGCGTGCAAGCTGGTGAGTCCGAGCTCAAGCCGGTGACCTTGAGGTTTCGAACCTGGATCCTGCACATCCCAGTCTAATGCTCTATCCACTGTACTACTGCCTGATCAGGCTCCTTAAAGATTCTTGATTCAGTGATCTGAGGACTGTACTTTGAGAAATGTAGAGCTCTACCTTATGACTGAACGTCATTGTTACTGAGCCTTGGCTTCTTCTGAAGTATTTGTAATGTTTATTCAAAAGAACATCATTAGTCTGACCTGTGGTGGTGCAGTGGATCAAATGTTGACTTGGAACGCTGAGGTTGCTGGTTCAAAACCCTGGGCTTGCCCAGTCAAGGCACATATGGGAGTTGATGCTTCCTGCTCCTTCCCCCTTCTCTCTCTCTCTCTCTCTCCTCTAAAATGAATAAATAAATAAAAATAATTTTTAAAAAAGAGCATCATTTTTTATAATGTGTACATGAGGGTTTGAATTATAAGATCTTTTGGGATGTAGAGATGGGAAAATTTTGGAAAAATTTTAAAGGTTAGGTGACATTGATTTGAGCAAATTTTTGTTTTTTAGGTTTCTGTTGTTTTTGTTTGTTTGTTTGTTTTTCCAGATAGTGCTTTCAAATTTTGAACCTATAGCAGCCTGACTGGTGATGGGACAGTATATAGAGTGTTGACCTGGGACACTGAGGACCCAGGCTTGAAATCCGAAGAGGGTCACTGGTTTAGCTGGAGCCCCCTGGTCAAGGCACATATGAGAAACAGTTTCTCTCCCAGCCTGCCCGCCCCCCGCAAAACACACACACACACACACACACCCACACACACACACACACACCCCTATAGCAAACTTTCTGTGGTTGAGGGAGAAAAATTATAATAGATTTTAATAGTGTTCCTAATATGTCCAGTCACTGTTCTGGGCACTAACTATTTAGCAGTGAATGAAACAAAAATTACTACCATATGAAGATTACCTTATACTAGAGAATGAGAGACAATCAAAATGAATTCTTACAGCATATATATTTTATATAATGTGGCGTAAATGGTGCTGGGATTATATGTGAAGAAAGTTATCCATTTTATCAGTGCTTGAAAGGGAAGCTGAGCAAAAGCTGTTATTTAAGCAGCATTTTAATACGTGACCAAAATAAAATTGGAGCAGATGTGTTGGCAGTGCTAACTTGGTTTTTTAAAATCTTATTTATTGCTTTAATAGACTTTCCCCTCAGACCAGATAATATCGTATAAAAAGGTTATGCTTAATTTGGGGTATCCTAAAGTTGCTTCAAATGTATTAATAGTTTTTGAGTAGCGTTAGGGATAACACCCACTTAGAAATGGAAACCTTTTGTGGTGTCTTCTTTGTATTATAGAAACAGAGGATTAGTTTAAGAATAAAAACCACATACTTACTCTTGCTGTTTTATGAGCAGAGTGAATTTCTCCAGTCCCTCTATGGGTACACAGTGTTTGGAAGGCTATATTGTGCTGGCTGCCTATTGGATCCTTATTAAAAGACTTTTGTGATTTTACTTGAAAAAGCAAGTAACAGTGTTTGCTGTGAGGTTGCTCTTAACTCATTTTTTTCTGAGTCTGGCTAAGCCCTCTACCTACCTCACACGTCAGCTGTCAGTGAAATCCAGTACCTCCCTATGTGTGGAAGGTTATTGAAACCCCTTTTCATATGTGAAGAGTGTGTGGAGGCTCTGTTGTCCAGGGCCAGTAAGTAGGGGAGCAGGAGCTGAGGGTAATTTTTGGCGATCTGGGTGACACTTCCCTTCACCATCTTCTTTGATTCTGGAGTGTAGAGCACTGAGGGCTTTGCTTTTACTGTATCTGTTTATAGAAGGGAATGGCTGTGCTTCAGGAAACAATACTTTTATACTTGATTTTTTTTTAATATATCAAGTTAATTACTTCTTTATGTTGCTTTTCACTTTAAAGTATTGAGGTGAAATTTTATTTTCTGTCAGAAATATTGTCAATATTTGTTTTTTTGTCAATAATGCAGCACCCACGTATTCTTAATTACTTCATTTTTTGCCCACCTCCTTTGCCTGTGAGCAGCTCAGTAGCTAAACAGCCACCAGTTTTCCCTTTTAATTTTGCTTTCTTCTAAGTCCTTTTTCAGTTTCATCAGTTGAGAGTGAAATAGGAAAAATGCCACTCAATAACTCTTGCCTGTAGAAACGATATATCATATCGCATCCCTTTCCCTTTAGTCCAGACATTGTATGAAAATGGGCCTCTTGTTATAATGAACTTGCTACAGTAAGACGGTATTTTGCTCATTGACTTGTGAGTTAACCAAAATGGAAATGTAACCAGTATACTGTTGAGCTGCATTATCATTACTTGTGGGGCTCCCCCCACCCCAGTATTCCATTACCCAGGACTTCATAGCGTATGGCTTTATTGGCTTGAAATGTGTTTTAACTGCAAATTGAATGATCTGCATTTTAACTTTTATCCTGTGGTGTGCTGATAATGTGTAGTAAAGTGGCCTTGAAGAAGGCTCTATAAGGAGCATTTGAATTAAACACTGACCTTACACAGTCTACCTAATACATCTTGGGTGTTTTCCCAGAGCCTCTGCATAATACTGTAGGATGAAATTCTTGCAAATAGCAAATTAAATGAAGCTTCAGCTTTTTAGGACTGTAGGGACATTTGCATGAAACCCATCAGGTGTTCTTGGGAGGAAATGATGACCTTGGATTCCAAAGCTTGGTCTTCTCACCTTTTCAAAGGTCTCTAAGTTCAGATTAATGGGGCCCTGTGAGACAAAAGTATCTGGCATTTTAACGCCTTACCCCCTAACAAGCAGTTTGGGCTGAAATTACCCACCTAGTCAAATTTTGGGATGGCCAAGTGAAGGCAGTGAATGAATCTTTTTTAAAAAAATACTATTTATTATTGCCTGACCTGTGGTGGCGCAGTGGATAAAGCTTTGACCTGGGAACACTGAGGTCACCAGTTCAAAACCCTGCACTGGTCTGGTCAAGGCACATATGGGAGTTGATGCTTCCAGCTCCTCCCCCCTTTCTCTCTTTCTCACTCTGTGTCTCCTCTCTAAAATGAATAAAAAAAAATACTATTTATTGATTTTTAGAGAGAGGGGGGAGAGAGAGAAAGAGAAAGAAAGAAGAAAGGGAGAGAAGGGGGCAGAGGAGCGGGAAACGTCAACTCGTAGTAGTTGCTTCTCGTGTGTGCCTTGACCTGGCAAGCCTGGGGTTTCAAACTGGTGACCCCAGCATTCCAGGTCAATGCTCTGTCCACTGCGCCACCCCAGGTCAGGCAAGTGAATGAATCTTGTTCTCAAGGACAATGAACATTCTTTTCTCTTGGAATAATTAAGGAAGCACTCTGCCTAGCATTGGCCCGGCTTCAGAAAAGAGTGTAGATCTATCTTCTCATCAGTAGAGCTGATGGACTAATGTTTAGACAGGTACCTGTTCTAGCTTTACTGATAGATTATTCAGGTTGTTAAATAGAAATAGGGAACTTTTAAAATGGTATATATGATACCACATAAATGTAAATGATTAATTTATGGTATAATCTGGGTGGTGATTTACAAATGAAAGCTTTTAAAAATATATCAAATAGCCAAATTGTTTAAAATAGTTTATGATGTTTTAGTAAGTTCATTATTTCTAATCTTGTTGCTAGAGATCCTTACATCTTGCTTCTCCCTAAAATTAGATTTAACATAGTTTTTTAGAACAAAACATATAAAATAAGGTAGGTTTAGAAAATTAGAACCTAGGAAAAGAGTACTAGACAATTATGAAT
Organism: Rhynchonycteris naso; assembly: GCA_037038555.1. Taxonomy (NCBI): domain Eukaryota; kingdom Metazoa; phylum Chordata; class Mammalia; order Chiroptera; family Emballonuridae; genus Rhynchonycteris; species Rhynchonycteris naso. Next base: position 100,461,021 of record CM073003.1, read on the forward strand.
TATAATTGCCATGCCTGAGTTTGGATTTCGACTGCACTTCCTATTTTCAAGAGGAAAAGACAGAACACAATTAGTTGTGTAGTTCTGGTCTTGAGAAGGGAGGATGGATTCCCCCCTTTTTTCATGGAAAATAAGCCTATCCTGAAAAGAAATTGTAAAAAGAATCCTTACATGGATTACTTTTCTTTGAGACAGTGAATGATTAAATATACGGGATCCTCAACATATTAACATAATGACGGATTCCACATGATTTCCTTTTCTCTTATAAGTTCTTTCTAAAAAGTCAAGGTCATAACATTTCAGTGCTATTGAGTTGAGATCCCAGACAGTTACAGTCTGCTGAGGGGCTAACCCAGCATGTGGCCTTCGCTTCCTAGCACATTGGGAGAACAGAGGGCAGTGAGTCTGAGTCACCTGCTTTCCCCTGAACATCCTAGTGTAACTTTCTCCTTTCTTTTTTAAAACAAAGTTCAACCTTTGTTTTTTATGTTTCAAATGTATCTTGTAAAGAGCATATTTAGTTATTAACTCAGTTTAGCAGGATTTTTTTTTCTTAGAGTTTAGTACATACACATTATCATTATGACATGTGGATTCATTTTTATCATTACATTTTGTTCTTTCTCTCTCAACTCTGTTTCTATCCTTCCTTCTCCTTTTTTTGGATTGATTGAGCATTCCCACCTCCTTTTTTTATCTTCTCTTGTTTGGAAATCATACACTGTTTTATTAGTAGTAACTCTGTATATTTTAGAGGTTAGAGTTAATCAGTATTTTTTCTCCTGAAACATAAAAAATCTTAGAATGCTTTAACTTCATTCACCAATTTAAATGTCCAGTATTTTGGGTCTCTTAATATATAGTCCTGAGTTAGACACTGTTGGTTGGTATTGCTTTATTTTTTCAACTTTGCATAAATTTTATCTGATACCATATTTTCATTGCTTCCCACTTCTTTTTGGGAAATTAAATCTTCGTTCTGGGATTACTTCCCTTCCTGAAGCAAATTCATTAGAAGTTCCTTTAGTGTGAGGGGGGAGATTTATTTGGAGTAAATGCTCTCAGGTTGTGTTTGTTTTGTTTTGTTTTTTGTATTTTTCCAAAGTGAGAAGCAGGGAGGCAGAGAGACAGACTCCCGCATGTCCCTACCAGGGTCCACCAGGCATGCCCACCAGGGGGCGATGCTCTGCCCATCTGGGCCTTTGCTCCTCTCCAGTCGGAGCCATTCTAGTGCCTGAGGCAGAGGCCGTGGAGCTGTCCTCAACGCCTGCGTCAACTTTGCTCCAGTGGAGCCTTGGCTGCAGGAGGGAAAGAGAGAGAAAGGAGGGGGGAAAAAGTGGAGAAGCAGATGGGCACGTCTCCTGTGTGCCCTGCCTGGGAATCAAACCCAGGACTTCCACACACCAGGCTGACGCTCTACCACTGAGCCAACCGGCCAGGGCCTGTTTTAGTTTTAGATTTGACCTAATGTCTTTTTTTTGCAAAAAATTTCATTGTATTTATAGTCCTAGTATGGATGATCCTCCCCCAAACTCCCTGCTGTGATTTGAAGATATTATTTCCCTATCTCTGGTTTCCATGGTTGCTGTTGAAAAGTCAGCACTTGGCCCTGGCTGGTTGGCTCAGCGGTAGAGCATCGGCCGGGTGTGTGGAAGTCCCAGGTTTGATTTCCAGTCAGGGCACACAGAAGCACCCATCTGCTTCTTTACCCTTCCCCGTTTACTTTCTCCGTCTCTCTTTCCCTCTCCCACAGCCAAGGCTCCATTGGAGAAAAGTTGGCCCTGGGCAATTTTACTTTTTATTTTATTTTTTTAACAGGGACAGAGAGAGAGTCAGAGAGAGGGATAGATAGGGACAGACAGACAGGAACGGAGAGAGGTGAGAAGCATCAATCATTAGTTTTCGTTGCCATCTCAACACCTTAGTTGTTCATTGATTGCTCCCTCACATGTGCCTTGACCGTAGGCCTTCAGCAGACCGAGCAACCCCTTGCTGGAGCCAGAGCTGACGAGCTTTTGCTCAAGCCAGATGGGCCCACGCTCAAGCTGGCGACCTCGGGGTCTCTAACCTGGGTCTTCAGCATCCCAGTCCGAGGCTCTATCCACTGTACCACCACCTGGTCAGGCAACATTTTTTTAAGTGAGAGGAGGGGAGATAGTGAGACAGACACCCTGCCCTGACCAGGATCCACCCGGCAACCCCCCTCCCTCCAATCTTGGGCTGATGTTTCAATCAACCGAGCTATTGTTAGTGCCTGAGGGTGAAGTACCCAAACCAACTGAGCTATCCTGAGTGCCTGGGGCCCATGCCTGAACCATTCTAGCCACTGGCTGCAAGAAGGGAAGGGAGAAAGGAGGAGGAGAGGGAGGTGAAGAGAAGCAGATGGTCACTTCTCTTGTGTGCCCTGACTGGGGATCTAACCTAGGTCATCTATATGTCAGGCCAACGCTTTATCCACTGAACAAACAGCCAGAGCCTTACAGTGCTTTCGTTATAGATAATTTGTATTTACTTTCTGGCTGTTTAAAATTCCTGTCTTTGTTGTTCTAAAGTTTCACTGCAGTGTGTTGGGGTATGGATTTCTTTTTATTTACCCTGCTTAGAATTTGTCTTTCCAAATCTAAAATTTAAATTTCATTCACCTTGAAATTGTTTTTAGCCATTATTTCTTTCAGTATTGCCTCTATTCCATTCTCTCTCTTTCTTCTGATATTCCTCATAGTTGAATAGTTGGCCTTCTTAATTTATCTTGCATGTCCCTTAATTTTTTTATGACTTGCATATTATGAAAATTTCTTAGTTTTTAAAAAATAATTCTTGCCTGACCGGCGGTAGCGCAATGGATGGAGCGTTGGACTGGGATGCGGGGGACCCAGGTTCGAGACCCCGAAGTCGCCAGCTTGGGCGCAGGCTCATCTGGTTTGAGCAAAAGCTCACCAGCTTGAGTTCAAGCTCGCTGCCTCGTACAAGGAGTTGCTAGGTCTGCTGAAAGCCCGTGGTCAGGGCACATATGAGAAAGCAATCAATGAACAACTAAGATGTCAAAAATGAAAAATTGATGATTGATGCTTCTCTCTCTGTTTCTGTCTGTCTATCCCTATCTATTCCTCTCTCTGACTCTTGCTCTGTCTCTGTAAAAAATAATAATGATAATGATAATAATAATTTTTAAGTTTTACTTTACAGATTAGTGATTCTCTTTTCAGCAGTGTTCAGTCAAGATTATATTAAATTTCCAGGAGTGCCAGAGTTACTAATTTTTTCTCAAAGTGCTATTTGATCCTTCTCAAGTTTGGATGGGTTTTTTGTTTGTTTTTAAGTGAGAGGAGGGGAGATAGACTTCTGCATGCACCCCAACCAGGATCCACACAGCAACCCCCATCTTGGGCTGATGCTCAAATCAGCCAAGCTAGCCTCAGTTCCTGTCCGACACGCAAGCTAGTTGAGCCACTGGCTGTGAGAGGGGAGAATAAAGAGAAGGGGGAGAGAAGCAGATGGTCGCTTCTGATGTGTGCTCTGACCAGGGATCGAACTTGGGATGTCTGCACACTGGGCTGACACTCTATCCACTAGCCAACCGGCAAGGGATGCCTGGTCACTTATGAGTGTGTTTTTTCCTTGTCTCTACTTTGTATACTTTTAAAATTTCTGTTAACATAAACAGTTTTTAATATTCCATTTTTGGTTGAGTATCTACAGATATTGTAGGTCTGATTACTCAGTTCTTTTGCTTGTTCTTGCCCAAGATGGCTATTTCCTTGTATACTTTTCACATTTTTTATTGTGAGTTCATATCCTAGTATTTTGCATATGGGAATTCTTTGAGGCCTGGGATTCAATTATCTTTCATCAAAGGAAATTTCCATTTATATCTACTCTGCCAGTTGTTTAGGGATACCACTAACACATGACTTCCTAAGCCTAAAAGTTTTTCAGGTCAACTAATGTAATTTCTGTACCTACACTCCTGTGGAGGGCCAGCTTTTTGTTAGAATTCAGGGAACAGGAGACCTTTCCTCTTCTTCTCCTCAAGTGAGTGCTTAGAGCTTACACAGCAAGTATTTCTTCTTCCTGGTGACTTCTTTCCTAATGCACACTATCACTAAGGATGTTGACTTTCGGCTGTCCCAGCTCTCTGCAGAGCCTCTGATCTGAAGTGAAGGTCGTGGCATTGGCCTATTAAAAACCCAAGTTCTGATCACAGAATGGTATGTACCTCACTTCCCCCTACCACTACCCCAAGTAAACACTGTTTTTTTATTTTTATTTTTTAAAGAATAATATATTTTTTAAATTTTTATTTTATTCATTTTAGAGAGGAGACACACACACACACACACAGAGAGGGGCGGGGGAGGAGCTGGAAGCATCAACTCCCATATGTGCCTTGACCAGACCAGTGCAGGGTTTGAACTGGTGACCTCGTGTTCCCAGGTCGATGTTTTATCCACTGCGCCACCACAGGTCAGGCTAAACACTATTTTAAGACTTGCTTACCTCTCTGAATTTCCGCTTTCTCGTTTCTAGTTTATGATAATTTCTCTTACTCATTTGCTTAAGCCTTGCCTTAAAAAAGCCCCACTAAACCATTGAGATACAATTTTATGTAACATAAAATTTACCCATTTTAAGTATACAATTCAGTGATATTTACTAAATTTATAGAACTGTGCAATCATCACCAGAATCCATTGTGAAATGTTTCTATCACCCATGCATACTTCATTTTTTGATAAGATACTTGTTCTTCCCAATAAGATAGTCAGCATCCTTCCCAGGAAATTGGGAAGATGGAGGCTTAGCCTGTGTTCCGTCATCATTTCTCCTAAGGGTTTGGCAGTAACTGTTAGACATTTCTTGAGTGGTTTTGAAATTTATATGACATGTAGTTTTGACTTCTCAAATATATGACACATTTGAAAAAGCTGAGTTACTATTATTTTGGAGCTTTTGAGAGTTTAGACTTACTCATTTTAAAGAAGAAAACTCGGGTGGTAGCTTGATCCAAGGCCACCTGGCAAGTGGTGTATGTTTTGAGTTTCAACTTTACGGCTTATTACTTAGGTTGTGATGTCACCACTTAGACTTAAAAGCTTCCTTTTCCACAGTTCTGCTTGTTTTACTCCACAGAATGGGTATGAGTTGTTATGAAAGTATGTCGCTAATTTATCACCAAGAACAAAAGGAAATTTTCTTTGTCTTCCTGCTGAGGTTCTCGAAGAAGGGGCATGTCATACTTCTGCCAAGCGTAAAACCACGAGCAGTTTCTGAGGGCACTGGGAACAACTTGTGTGTGACTTAAACACACCTGCGCTTTATTTAAAGTCAGCAGCACATATATAATAGAGGAAAAGAGTCATAATGGGATATTATTCTACTATAGAACTTTGTTTTATAAATTTTATTTAAGTAAAGAAAATCTAGTGAAAAGGTAGAGCTTTTCTAAATGTCTGAAAAGCTGTCTTTCTGTCATGTACAGATGTCATATTTGTTGATCTGACACTTCCTGGTGCGACAGCCTCCTTCACAGCAGATTGTTATCGGACTACTCCTGAAACCAGCAAAAATCCAGGGTTGTTTTTTTTTTATCAGGGAGTTGCAAGTTTTCTGAAAGGTTCTGCTCACTAACAAGGTCCAGATTGACATGGGTAAGGCAGCAGCAGTACAAAAGAGGCCTTCTTGATTTCAGAGCATTGTGTCAGTCTTAGCCTACCTCTTGGATTAGTGGGAATCAAAGATGTTAAATTGTTAATACCATAAGTTACTGTGATAGCAAAGATAAAATAATTCATTCCCAGAACAAATGTGGAGATGCTGCACATTGCACTACAAAGTTTCAGACCTGCTAGGTTCTCTGGAATTTGGCTTCTCTGAGTGTATGTATGTATTTATTTATTTTTAATGTTTAGTGTGCACGTCCCACGCGCGAGAGAGGGAGAGAATAGAAGAATTAACTCATAGTTGTGTCATGTTGTTCATTGATTGCTTTTCATGAGTGCCTTGGCTGGGGAGGGGAGTTTGGTAGTTCAAGCAGAGCCAGTGATCCCTTGCTCAAGCCAGCGATCTTGGGATCATATCTATGAGCCCGTGTTCAAGCTGACAACCTTGGGGTTTTAACCTGGGTCCTCAGCATCCCAGGTCAACACTATCCACTGTACCACCACCTGTCAGGGTTTTTTTTCCTTCAGATTTTATTGATTGATTTTAGAGAGGAGAGAGAGAGAAAGAAATGGGGGTTGGGTAGAGGAGCAGGAAGCATCAACTTAACAGTAGTTGCTTCTTTATGTGTACCTTGAACCGGGAAAGCCAGAGTTTCCAGCTGGTGACCTTGGCTTTCCAGGTCGACGCTTTATCCATTGTGTCACTGCAGGTTAGGCCATGTATTTTTAGATCAAACTTCAGAATATTCTTCAGTCTCAGCAGTAACTGCCATCCCAGATTCCTAGAGCCTCAGAAGGAGGCGTTCAGGAAGCCCTTCCCTTCTGCCCAGCTTTCACTCTAGCCTGGCACTCGTATATGAGGTTAGTCTCTTGGAGAACTCTGGCTGAGACGATGCATTTGCATGTTTGTCATTGTTAGAAGTGAGTAGCCTTGTCCCTGGAGGGTGAATTGAGCATTCATCTGGAGAAGACTGTCAGTGACAGGTACTCGCTGCTTCCTCCTGGGCCAGGCAGGGTGGCTTCCTGAGACAGGCAGTGTGGTCTTGTTGAGCATTACTGCTTCAACAGTATATTAGAAATGTTTTTAAGTAATGTTTTCAAATAAAGAACAAGTCTTCTATGAGCTTTGTTTTGTTAGGATTTGTATCAGGAAACAGGAAAGGTCTCACAGAAGCAACCATTACAGCCTCAGCCACATGCCCTTCTCATGTGTCTGATCTATAGTAGATAATACTTTATACAATTTTCTGCTTCTTAATTTAAATATTTTTTCTGGGTTATTCAGATCCATAGAGTTGGGAGACTATAAATTGATAAGAAATTGTGTGGGTAGTGCCTTAAAGTGTAGAAAGCAGAAGCACAGTGACAGACCAGCCTCAGTGCGGGAGTCGGTCGGAGGGGCTGGGTATTGGTGCACTCACCTCACCAGGGGCATCTGTTAGTCCTAGACTGCTAGTTCAGTGGTCAGCCTCGCATACTTGTTTTTCAAACTTCCTTCTTAAAACAGTGAAGCAATAGGAGTCGTAGATTCATGAAAACATCTAATTTAAACTTTCTCCTTGATTAAGGTACCATAAATGTGCAATTGATAATTAGTGTTTATAAAAAGTTTTATGTCCTCTAAAAAACTTAGCTTAGGTCATATTTTGTAGTAATTTTTAAACGAATAGGAGTCTACAGCCAGCTCTATAGATTGTCATCATGAAAAGTGCCTCTTGGCTCGGGTTCAGTTGACACCAGAAAGTAGAATTGTAGTCTTCAGGGGGTATAAATGTTACTTTTCTATGCGATTTTGAAAGCCACTAAACAAACATCAAAGACCTGACTTAATTTTCAATTTCCTTACATTTTATTTTTAAATTGCATGTTCATTCTTTAGTTTCTCCGTGTGATTAGGCATTACAGGATTCTGACAGCACTCTTTCAGAAAGCTGGAAAGCTGATAATCCCTAACTGTAATACAAACAGCAGCCATAATATTATGTATATAATTTTTCTTGTGCCTTTATGTGCCTAAGTTAGGTGGAGGAGTGAAAATCAAAGGTTATTGCCATTGCCCTCATTTACTCTGGCATTTTAATTCCCAGAAAGTGTCTCTGATGTTCAGTTGCCTACACCTCTGTCATTCATAACTCAATTTGCTGTTTGCAGCTGGGGAAAGAGGTGTCTCAGCACCATGTAGTCAGTTGGTCTGTGGCATTCTTACTGGAGTTGTCAAGCTTATTCATTTAGAAACACAGATTGGTGCTCACAATCCTGACAGTCACTACAGAGCAACGTTCTCAGCATAGCCAGAGCTTCAGCAGAGGAAGCATGACCCGATTTGGGAAGATTGTTTCTGGCTATGTGAGCAATGCCATTGAGACATTTGGATGAGAAAGGAAAGCTTTTAGTTCAAAGAAAGCAGCATCATTCCAGAAAGTGCCACCTTCGGTGCTTTTGAGAACCCTGTTGGAGATAGTTTTGCTCTAACAGTGGGACATCATCCCTGATTTGTCCATGAGGATGGCTTTGTGTCCATCCTGATGTTGTGTGTTCTTTTTGTTGTTTGTTTTTTTTTTTTGGACAGAGTCAGAGAGAGGGACAGATAGAGACAGACAGACAGGAAGGGAGAGAGATGAGAAGCATCAATTCTTTGTTGTAGCTCCTTAGTTCATTGATTGCTTTCTCATGTGTGCCTTGACCAGGGGGCTTCAGAGCAAGTGACCCCTTGCTCAAGCGAGCAACCTTGGGTCAATCAAGCCAGTGACCTTTGGGCTCAAGCCAGTGAGCTCGGAGTTTTGAACCTGGGTCCTCCATGTCCCAGTCCAAAGCTCTATCCACTGCGCCACCGCCTTGTCAAGCTTGATGTTGTCTTAATGATGTATTTTTTATTTTAAAAATAGCCCTTGTGTTCAAATAAAGTTTGTATTGGCTTAAAGTAAGCATCTATTCACCCCTCAGATGAGAACGGTAACTTAGAATTTCTATTTTCTTTAAGAAGAGCTGCAGAGTACATTTTTATTTGAGGATACCAACAGTTCTTTCCTAATGCCCTTGGTTCCTTAGCTTTTCTCATGTTATTGCCCTCACTTGGAGAACCTCTTTCTGAAGTTATTGTTCAGGCATGTCAGATCCCATATAAAGTCTGTGAGTTACAGGCTGTGGGATCTTTCAAGCTTCTGCCACCAACTTAGAGTGTGACCAGTGTCAGTGAATCTGTGTAATTTTCCTGGCACAGAGCTAAAAAAAAAAAAAAAGTGTTCTTATAAGCTGTAAGGTCGGGGGTAGGGGGAAGTATGTGTCTTCCTTTGCAGTCTGAGAGAAAAGTCTTCAAAGATCTTATGGTGTTCCTTCTTCTAGGTTGCCAACTTGGCCTGTTCCATTTCAAACAACGAAGAAGGTGTAAAGCTTGTTCGAATGTCTGCAAGCCAGCTGGAAGCCCTCTGTCCTCAGGTAAAGTATGACCAGCAATGTGTAAGGTACCGCCAAATTGGATTTTGGTTAGAATGAAGGTGAGGTTTATTTTGTTAGTGTGTTTTTAGGATCTTAGAAGTCTTGGAGACAAAACACTGATTCAGAGTCAGCAAAGCTTGGAGAAATTTATGTTTAACTTCAAGTGAAATTTCCTCAGGGCCTCATATGTTACAATCCCCTTGCCCTTCATTAAAAATGCATAGTGTCCTCCAATGCTGGCACCTGAAGGGTGGGCAGTAACCACACTGTTCATTCTACACCCTTCTTGAGCCAGGGCTATCTGCAACATCTGGCAGTCCTGGAATCACAGTGGTTACCTCCAAACCTAAACTTTTAACAGCTACCCACTGGCTCTCCATCTTTTCTTTTTTTTTTTTTAAGATTTTATTTATTGAATTTTGGAGAGAGGAGAGAGAGAGAAGGGGACAGAGGAGCAGGACGCATCAACTCAAAGTAGGTGCTTGTTGTATGTGCCTTAATCAGGCAAGCCTGGGATTTCAGCCTGGAGATCTCGGCATTCCTGGTTGACGCTTTATCCACTGCGCCACCACAGGTCCAGGTCTACCTGCCCTCCATCTTTTTTTTTTTTTTAAGCAAGAGAGAGACAGACTGGGACAGACAGGCAGGAACGGAGAGAGATGAGAAGCACCAGTTCTTCGTTGTGGCACCTTAGTTCATTGATTGCTTTCTCATATGTGTCTTGACCTGGAGACTACAGCAGAGTGAGTGACCCCTTGCTCAAGTCAGCGACATTGAACTTCAAGCCAGTGACCTTTGGGCTCAAGCCAGCAACCATGGGGTCATGTCTGTGATCCCACGCTCATGCCGATGAGCCTGTGTGCTCAAGTTGGCAATCTCGGGGCTTCGAACCTGGGTCCTCAGAATCCCTGCTGGTGTTTTTTTCACTGCACCACCACCTGATCAGGCCCTGCTCTCCATCTTAATGCCTGGTATTTGGGTTTCTGTGTTGGGGAGGGTGAGAAAATTAAAAAACTGGAGGAACCCTTACTGTTTAATGACACAGATACTGACAAGTAATTCAGCCAGTCGCTAAAGTAAAATCTTGAGAACTTTTCTCCATTTCTGATGGCATATTGGAAACACTGGGATGAGGCTAGGCTAAGCCTCGGGGACACTAGAAGGAAGAACGGTGCTCTGTTAAGTGCCCAGTGTACTTACTGCATGCATCCCATGAGGGGACTGATCCTGTTTGTGTGGCCTGCTGGGCCTCGCCACTCAAGGGTTTCTGAGCAGTGTAAATGCTGTTTCAGTGGCAGAGGCTGCCTCTCCAGGTTCCCAAGTAGAAAAGGCTCATGGGCGTACTTTGAGGGTTTACATTTACCTCTGTCTGAATGGCCTGCCAGATGGCAGTGGGCACAAGTAAAGGGGAAATAAGCAAGGGAACCAGAATAAGAAAATAGAGGTCACAGAAATGAAGTCTCTGTGTTTTGCCTGCAACCAGCGTTAAAATATACTGTGACCAGTACTCGGGCTCTTTCATATAAATAATTCCTGACACTCAAGACAGGCGGTTAAATTAAGTAAAGCTGGTTACTAATATGAGATCCTAACTGGAATATACAGATTAGTGAGGACATTTGTTCTCATTCTCAACCATGTGGATAGTTTCCCGGTGAGAGCTGCTTTGTCAGAATATTAGTGTGATGGGGCAACTGTGAATACTTGTTACAGATGGACATTTCATCAGCTTTAATACAGTCATGAGATCTGCTAGTGATTGCTCCCTGTACAGGTGATAAGCACAATGGATTGAATCACTTCTGGAAAGTTAGTGTATGACCAGGTTGTATGAAATAAATTGAGAGCATATTTCTAAAGGTTTGGCATTCTTTCCTCAAGTTGGCCATTTTACCCTTATCAGTATTTGTTTTTAATGTTTTTGGTTCTCTATTTGGTTTCTAAATGCTTGAAAAGCAACAGTGCTGTCACATATCGATGGAAACAGATGGTAACATACGCTGATCACACCTACCAGGAGTATTTATATAAATGATCTTAAAGCCTAGGGGGAAAAATCTAGTAGATAGATCCTAATGAAAATGACGGTGTGCATAAATCATGTGTGGTTGAGCCATGTTGCACAGGTTTGAGTTTGCCATCTGAAAACATTCTTTCTCGTCCTTTGTAATATAATTTTTCCTACTAGAACAGACCTCAAGGTTTAGACAGACCATACCCAGACCACACCCGGTACTGGGTGTATGTCCTGAATGAAAAAGTGTGTCTCCAGGTGTGAGTAGAATATACAACCTTTTCAAGCGCTCATGGTACATTTTCTAGGATAGACCACATGTTAGGAAACAAAAATGGTCTCAATAAATTTAAGAAGATTGAAATCATATCAAGCATTTTCTCTGACCACAATGCCATGAAACTAGAAATTAACCACAAAAGTAAAACTGAAAAATACTCAAAACACTTGGAAACTAAATAGCATGTTATTAAATAATGAATGGATTAATAATGAGATCAAAGAAGAAATAAAAGTTTCTAGAAACGAATGAAAATGAGCATACATCAACTCAAAATTTATGGGACACAGCAAAAGCAGTACTGAGAGGGAAGTTCATTGCACTACAGACATACCTTAAGAAGCTAGAAAAAGCTCAAATAAGCAACCTGACCCTACATCTAAAAGAACTAGAAAAACAACAGCAAATAAAGCCCAGGACCAGTAGAAGGAAGGAAATAATAAAGATCAGAGCAGAAAGAAATGACATAGAGGCATTTTTATATACCAACAATGAACTGTCAGCAAAAGAAATTAAGGAAACAATCCCCTTCACTATTGCAACCAAAAAAAATAAAGTACCTAGGAGTAAATTTAACCAAGGAGGTAAGGACTTGTACTCGGAAAATTATAAAACATTGATAAAAGAAATCAAGGAAGTTACAAACAAGTGGAAGCATATACTGTGCTCATGGCTAGGAAGAATAAACATCATTAAAATGTCTATATTACCCAAAGCAATTTATAAATTCAATGCAATACCGATTAAAATACCAATGACATACTTCAAAGATATAGAACACATATTCCAAAAATTTATATGGAACCAAAAAAGAACACGAATAGCCTTAGAAATCTTAAAAAGAAAAAATAAAGCAGGAGATATCACTCTTCCAGATATCAAGGTTTACTACAAGGCCATTGGACTCAAGACAGCCTGGTACTGGCATAAGAACAGGCACATAGATCAATGGAACAGAACAGAGGACCCAGAAATAAACCCACAGCTTTATGGACAACTGATATTTGACAAAGGAGGAAAGAACATACAATGGAGTAAAGACAGCCTCTTCAACAAATGGTGTTGGGAAAATTGGACATCTACCTGCAAAAAAATGAAACTAGACCATCAACTTACACCATTCACAAAAACAAACTCAAAATAGATAAAAGACTTAAATGTAAGCCATGAAACCATAAGCATTTTAGAAGAAAACATAGGCAGCAAGCTCTCCGACATCTGTGGCAGCAATATATTTGCTGCTTTATCTCCACGGGCAAATGAAATAAAAGGCAGGATAAACAAATGGGACTATATCAAACTAAAAAGTTTTTGCACAGCTAAAGACAATAAGAACAGAATAAAAAGACAAACCACACAATGGGAGAACATATTCGACAGCACATCTGATAAGGGGTTAATAACCAAAATTTATAAAGAACTTATAAAACTCAACACCAGGAAGACAAACAATTCAATCAAAAAATGGGCAAAAGAAATGAATAGAGCCTGACCTGTGGTGGCGCAGTAGATAAAGCGTCGACTTGGAACGCTGAGGTTGCTGGTTTGAAACACTGAGATTACCCGGTCAAGGCACATATGGGAGTTGATGCTTCCTGCTCCTCCCCCCTTCTCTCTCTACTCCTTCTCTCCTCTCTAAAATGAATAAAGTCCTTTAAAAAAAAAAAAAAGAAATGAATAGAAATTTCTCCAAAGAGGACATACAGATTGCCAATAGGCATATGAAAAAATGCTCAACATCACTAATCATTAGAGAAATGCAAATTAAAACCACAATGAGATATCACCTCACACCAGTTAGAATGGTGCTCATCAGCAAAACAACACAGAATAAGTGCTGGCGAGGATGTGGAGAAAAGGGAACCCTCCTGCACTGCTGGTGGGAATGCAGACTGGTGCAGCCACTGTGGAAAACAGTATGGAGATTCCTCAAAAAATTAAAAATTGAACTGCCTTTTGACCCAGCTATCCCACTTATAAGAATATACCCTAAGAACACCATAGCACTGTTCGAAAAGAAGAAATGCGCCCCCATGTTCATGGCAGCATTGTTCACAATAGCGAAGATCTGAAAACAGCCCAAGTGTCTGTCAGAGGACGAGTGGATTAAAAAGCTTTGGTACATATATACTATGGAATACTACTCAGCCATAAGAAACGATGACATCGGATCATTTATAACAAAATGGATGGACCTTGATAACATTATACGGAGTGAAATAAGTAAAACAAAAAAACTGAGAACAGCATGATTTCATACATAGGTGGCACATAAAAGTGAGACTATGAGACATGGACAAGAGTGTGGTGGTTACGGGGGGAGGGGAGGAAGGAGAGGAGGGAGGGGAGGGGCACAAAGAAAACCAGATAGAAGGTGACAGAGGACAATTTGACTTTGGGCAATGAGTATGCAGCATAATTGAATGATAAGATAACCTGGAGATGTTTTCTTTGAACATATGTACCCTGATTTATTAATGTCACTCCATTAAAATTAATTTTAAAATATTATGTAATATTATGTAGAGGAGAAAAAAAAGGACAAAAATATATTTAAGAAAACAATATCATAAATAAAAGAAACATTTTATTCATTGCAACAGTAATATACTATAATATAAATGCATAATAAAAACATTTGTAATTTATATTTTAATTATGCTTATATGCCTATTAATTTTTAATACTTGTAAGAAAAAAGTACTCATTTAGATTTAGATATTATCTAAATGACTACTTTTCCATTGGATGAATATTTTTTGTCAGTGTGTCATCTTGTAACAATATATTGGAAGTATCTGAACAAGAAATATCCTTCATATTGAATTTTACAGCAAGTGCTACAGCTAGAGTATCAACATTCAATCTCAATTTCTCACTTGTCTAAAAATCATTAGCAATTGAAAAAACTCTGTCAACTGCTGCATTAGTTCCAGGGTAGCACAACCTAAATTGAGCAAGAATAAATAAATTTTCACATGGAATATGTTCATTTTTGAAATGGCTGAATATTTCCACTCATCTTTTTTTTTTTTTTTTGTAACAGAGACAGAGTCAGAGATAGAGACAGACAAACAGGAAGGGAGAGAGACAAGAAGCATCAGTTCTTCATTGCGGCACCTTAGTTGTTCATTGATTGCTTTCTCCTATGTGCCTTGACCAGGAGGCTACAGCAGAATGAGTGACCCCTTGCTTGAGCCAGCGACGTTGGGCTCAAGCTAGTGAGCTTTGCTCAAATCATATGAGCCCGTGCTCAAGCTGGCGACCTTGGGATCTCGAACCTGTGTCTTCTGCATCCCAGTCTGACTCTTTATCCACTGCACCACCCCCTGGTCAGGCTCCACCATCTTTTATCAATTTTGATGTGTTCATTTTCTCATTGTATTAATTTTTCAGAATTTAAATATACATTCAGTGTTCTAATTTCTTCAAAAAGACAATTGTCATCTATTTTGATGTCTGGCATTTCTTTAGATAAGAACTCAAGACAGCCTGCCAGGGCTGTAGTGCAGAGGATAGAGCGTGGGACTGGGATGCGGAAGGACCCAGGTTCGAGACACCGAGGTCGCCAGCTTGAGCTTGGGCTCATCTGGTTTGAGCAAAAGCTCACCAGCTTGAGTCCAAGGTCGCTGCCTCAAGCAAGGGGTTGCTCGGTCTGCTGAAGGCCCGCGGTCAAGGCACATATGAGAAAGCAATCAATGAACAACTAAGGTGCCAAAATGAAAAACTGATGATTGATGCTTCTCATCTCTCTGTTCCTGTCTGTCTGTCCCTGTCTATCCCTCTCTGACTCTCTGTCTCTAAAAAACAACAAGAAAAACAAAAACCTGGGCTTGCCTGGTCCAGGCAGTTGATGCTTCCTGTTCCTCCCCCCTTCTCTTTCTCTCTCCTCTAATAATGAATAAATAAAATCTTAAAAAAAAAAAAAACCTCAAGACAATTCAATATCTATCCAATATACTTGCGATGAAGTCAAAAAACACCATTGAAAACTGTTATTTCCCATGATGTTTGTTTCAGACCATTCTTCGATATATTGAAAACATGCCTGGTAAAAATCCTGCACTTCTTTGATAAAGTTTTCTGTTATGCCCAGATTTGATTCCTCTAAATCTGACAATTTTTTTTATAATTAAAGGAAGAAATTTTTCTTCAAAACAACATTTATATTGAAGGATAAAGTCATTCAAAATAAGACTAACTTTCATAGCTGAAATGTGTTCACCTTCACTCTTTTGAATCATGTGGTGAATAATAGATGCTTGATTATGTACAAAATACATTAATATCTCAGATATTTTATTATTGAAAAACGATTTCAGGATTTTAGGACATTTGTCTAAACTTAAAAAATATGAACGGAGAAGCTCAAATAATTGTAGAACACGCTGTATAGCAGGTGGTAGAGCAAGCCATCTAACTTTTGAATATCTTAAAAGTTTTTTGTATTCAACACTTGCTTCACAAAACTATTTTAAAGTAGCAACAAGAACGGTAAAATGACTAAAATGTAAATAAATTGTAATTATTATTACTTCTACATCAATTGGCATGGCACATGACGCTGTGCTGATTGCATTTGACAAAATGTATGCATTAGAACCTATTCCTAGTATTTTCTTTTGGAGAAACTCTTGTCATTTTACATACACATTATTCACCCCTTTGCGTCTTCACCAACCAAAATTTGTATTTGTATTATCAGCCATTAGTGCAACAACTTTGGATTTCAAATTGTTTTCATTTATTACTCTGTATAGGTGGTTTGCCAAAATTTCAGAAGTTTCGCCCTCAATGATTCTAAATTTAAAATTTTTACTTGAATGCCCTTGGTAACATTAAAATATCTTTACTATTATGGGTACAACTTAATTTCATTATGATTTGGTGCATCAGATAAAATCATTACAAATGCTGCAGTTTCCAAGTCCTCTGTAAGTATATGTTCAAAGAAAACATCTCCAGGTTATCTTATCATTCAATTATTTTGCACACCCATCACCCAAAGTCAAATTGTCCTCTGTCACCTTCTGTCTGGTTTTCTTTGTGCCCCTCCCCTACCCTCCCCCCTCTCCCACCCTCTCCTCCCTCCCCCCACCCCGTAACTACCACACTCTTGTCCATGTCTCATAGTCTCACTTTTATATGCCACCTATATATGAAATCATGCTGTTCTCAGTTTTTTTCTGTTAGAATAATTTGAAGTTTTAAAAAAACTTGTTACTTTACAACTGGAAGCTGATACATCTAATGATTGCTTATGTTTGTTCGTGATCAAGTGTTTCGTTATCACTGCTCTGCCCCCAACTGCAATACAGAATTCTCTGCTGCAAATATTGCAGAAAACAATGGTATCTTTCTTTGATCTGAGGAATGGAAATTCCTTTTTCAGTTTATTGTTGAAATGGCATTTTCTGTTTTTTGATTTTACCATCCCTTAAATGAAATGAAAAATTAAGCCTGACCAGTTGGTGGCTCAGTTGATAGAGCATCGGACTGGGATGCGGAAGACCCAGGTTTGAGACACCGAGCTCGCCAGCTTGGACCCAAGGTCGCTGGCTCGAGCAAGGGGTTGCTTGGTCTGCTGAAGGCCCGCAGTCAAGGCACATGTGAGAAAGCAATCAATGAATAACTATGGTGTCGCAACAGCAACAAAAAACTAATGATTGATGCTTCTCACCTCTCTCTGTTCCTGTCTGTCTGTCCCTATCTATCCCTCTCTCTGACTCTCTCTCTGTCCCTGGGGGGAAAAAAATTAAAAATTAAATATAGAGTTACATGAACGATGCAAACATATTAGGAACTGAAAACATTACATCATGGTAGGTGAATTTTCTGAAAGCTAAATTAACAAAACTGCCAAACAAAACCACTAATTTGGAGTGATATTCGGGTGTATTTATCATTGTCTAATTAAAAATTGTCTGTTTAATGCAACTATTTAATCAAAATGCGTTATTAAAAATATTTTTAAATGCGTTATTAATAGATATAGTTTGAGATTTCCACTTTAAAACTCAAATTTCGAGAAAATACTGTAAATAAAATTATACGTATTTGGAAATTATTAAACAGATAATGAATTAATAAAACATGAATTGTGCTTACCTGTCTGATTGAATATTCACTGTGAAAGAAATAATCGTGAGTCTAGCGTGCTCAGTATATCGCGCTCTCTCCTGGTCTCCCGTGCGGAGCGCATGCCTCTCATAATCGTGTCTTGCTGCACTGTACTCATCCCTGACTAATCGACATGTCAAATACAAATTTGTCACATCACACACAATGGATCGACTCTGCATTGATCAAATACAGACACTTACAGATTAGTCTTCCAATATAGAAAAGGAGGACATGGAGGAGGACACTTTTTCTTTCTTTTTTTTCTTTCTTTCCTTCTTTCTTTCACAGGGACAGAGAGAGAGAGAGAGAGAGAGGGATAAATAGGGACAGACAGACAGGAATGGAGAGAGATGAGAAGCATCAATCATTAGTTTTTCGTTGCTGTTGCAACACCTTAGTTGTTCATTGATTGCTTTCTCACATGTGCCTTGACCGCGGGCCTTCAGCAGACCGAGCAGCCCCTTGCTGGAGCCAGCGACCTTGGGTCCAAGCTGGCGAGTTTTTGCTCAAGCTTGCCACCTCGTGTTCTCGAACCTGGGTCCGCATCCCAGTCCGATGCTCTATCCACTGCGCCACCACCTGATCAGGCTGTAGGAGGACACTTTTCGAGGGAGGATGGAACTTATAAAAGAAGGACTATCCTCCCTAAAGGAGGATGATTGGTCACCTTTTTTATATCCCATTTAGTCTTTATTATTTTCTTGTAACTCTGGACTTTGTTTGTTCTTTTTCTATTTCTTCTAGGTGTAGAGGTAAGTTGTTTATTTGAGAATTTTCTTGCTTCTTGAGGTAGGACTATAATGCTATGAATTTCTCTCTTAGTACTGCTTTCATTGTGTCCCATAGATTTTTGGGTTGTTTTATCTTCATTTTTATTTGTCTCAAGGCACCTTTTGATATCTTCCTTGATCTCATTGTTAACCCATTCATAGTTTAATAACATGTTATTTAGCCTCCATGTGTTTGTGTGTTTTTCAGTTTTATTGTAATTGATTTCCAATTTTCTGACATTGTGGTCAGTGAAGATGCTTGATACAGTTTCAGTCTTCTTTAGAGATGATCCCATTTAATACAGTGTGTCCGTAAAGTCATGGTGAACTTTTGACCGGTCACAGGAAAGCAACAAAAGAAAAATGATAGAAGTGTGAAATCTGCACCAAATAAAAGGAAAACCCTCCCAGTTTCTGTAGGATTATGTGGCAGCATGTGCACATGCGCAGATGATGACATAATACCGTGTATACAGCAGAGCAGCCCACGGCTGTGCCATTTGAGATGTGGATGGTACAGAGGAAGGTTCCATGTGTTCTGTGGCTCGCGAAATTTGAATCCGTGACCAAAGTGCAACGTGAATATCGGCCCCTTTATAACGAAACGCTACTACGTAGGAATAACATTACTCGGTGGGATAAGCAGTTGAAGGAAACTGGCAGTTTGGTGGAGAAACCCCGTTCTGGTAGGCCATCAGTCAGTGACAAGTCTGTAGAGCAGGGGTGCCCACACTTTTTCAGCTTGCGAGCTACTTATAAGATGACCAAGTCAAAATGATCTACCTACAATAAAAATGCAAAACATAAATTTATTTCTTCTATATTATCATTATTTAAGTTACTATTATTACTATTTAATATTGTGTCTTCTTCTTTCACCTTTTTCCTCCTCAGCTCTCTTTTCGGAGGAAAGTCAATGTCATAGTTTTTATGAACAGTCCGAAAAAGCCGCTCCACATTTCCCTTCTTTGGAATAGCAATGGCACACAGACAGATGAGGCAAACGCTCTTAGAATATGACATAGTGAAAAAAATCCCCTCCCATTCTGTATGAAAGTGGTAGGTTTTAGGCTTCTTACTCAGACCAGCTACGGCACTCATTTTTATACCCTTTGTTGTATTTAGTTTAAATAAATTGAAGGCTAACTATGCAGCAATGTAACTGAACAAGTTAGCGTGGTTTAAGGCGCATGCGTAGAGTGTCAAAAGTTCAGACGTCAGATTGGCTACCCTGTATGCCAATCAAAAGACAAATGTCTTGAATGTCATGTGATCTACCCACACTTCCTTAGCGATCGACCAGTAGATCGCAATCGACGTATTGAGCACCCCTGCTCTAGAGGCTATACGGGATAGCTACCTAAGGAGCCCTAAAAAATCTCCATACTACGCCACCATTGTTCATGAGTTTCTGGATAGAACATTCCCCCAGCGGTTGATAGGCAGGGGTTCTGTCAAGCCATAGCCACCACGATCCCCGGATCTGATGCCCTTAGACTTTTACTTTTGGGGTTATGTGAAGCAACATGTGTACATTGAACGTATCAACGACATTAATCACTTAAAACAGAGAATCACAGGCGTTATTCACTCTGTTACACCAGATGTCCTTAACTGTGTGTGGCAAGAACTTCACTATCGTTTGGATGTGTATAGGGCAACAAATGGAGCCCACATCGAACTGCACTGAATAGGTATGAAACTGGGAGAGTTTTCCTTTTATTTGGCACAGATTTCACATTTCTATTGTCTTTTGTTGCTTTCCTGTGACCGGTCAAAAGTGCACCATGACTTTACGGACACACTACATTTTATTTTTCTTAGTTCATTGTGTGAGGATGAGCATTATACATTTATGTTAATACAAATCTGGCACTTTAATAATTCATATAGCTTGATTTAAATCATGGCCTTTTTTGGAAATCTGCCCAAGGGTGAATTATGTATTTGAAGTCACTGCTTATCTACATTTTTGTGTGCTTTTCACTAAATTGAGAAATAACTTATGAAAGTTTTATCTTCTAACTCCTTATACTCATCTTCTGTATTGCTTCTCCCATCGTGCTTGTGAGAATGCTGATCATTTTCGTGGCTGATAGGCTTGACAAGCATCAAATAAGTACAAACCAGACAGGCCTGACCTATAGGTAGTGAGAAAATATACAGATCTTCAAAGACCATCCGATGCACGGAGCCCAGGGCATCTGGGGCCTCAGCTATCACACCTCTGATTTCACAGTTATAGGGCTATCTACCTTTGAATCATCTCACTTTTCCACTTCGGATATTCTCAAATCTTCTCTTACAGAGTAATTTCACAGAAGAGCTTGAAGGAGATGCTTCTGCCCCAAAGTTTCTCTCAGCATTTTCTGTATCTCCCCTGCCGCTGTGTGCGCACACAGATACACACACACACACACACACACACACACACACACACACACACACACACACACACACCTCTGTAGGTAACAGTTCTCAAGAGACAATGCAGTCTTTTTATAAGGTTTGCTTATTTGTATTGGTTTTGTATTGGTCTTGTTTTCTTCTTTTGTAATGTTGGGTTTTAATATCATAAAAGTTGTGAGGTGTGTTTCTTTTTGTTTTTTCTTGAAAAGTCCTTTTTTAAATGGGAGAATTTACCAATGAAGCCATCTGGCCTGCAGTTTTCTCATTTTCTTCCTTCTGCTTGCTTTGGATCACTAATTTGAGACCTTTTCTTTTAATGTTTACTTTATTGATTTTACAAGAAGGGAGGAGGGGAGAGAGAGAGAGACCGAGACAGACAGGAACATTGATCTGTTTCTGTGTGTGCCCTGACCAGGGATGGAACTGGCAACCTCTGCGGCTGAGGATGATGCTCTAACCATCTTAGTTATCCGGCCAGGGCTGAGACCTTTTCTAATGAGTACTTAATGCTATAAATCTTTCTCAAAGCACCACTTTAACTACATCCCACAAATGATGCGGGATGGTCAAGGAAGATCTCACTGAGAAAGTGCTGTAGATGTAGTCCTCGTGAGGTAGGAGTGAGTGGTATTATCTGTATTTTACAAGTGAGTAGAGGAAGTTCTAGAGCGGAGGTCATTTCAGAGTTGGTCTCAGAACTTACTAGGTTCATAGAGCCCTCTGTTCGCATTTCTTTGTGAGACTCCATTTTTTGCCTTTGTTGTTTCCTAGTCATTTGGTTCATAAGCTGTCCAAGATTTTTCCTTATTTTCTACTGCTATTTTGGTGTTCTTACTGATCTACCTAAAACAATATATATATGCTGTTAAATACAGAGGTAATATAGTCAAATTTATAAATTGACTTCTGCCTGACCTGTGGTGGCAGAGTGGATAAAGCATTGACCTGGAATGCTGAAGTTGCTGGTTTGAAACCCTGGGCTTGACCAGTCAAGGCACATATGAGAAACAACTACTTGTTTCTTACCCCCTTTCTCTCTCTGTCTCTTTCTCCCTCTCTCCTGTTCTTCTCTCCCTAAAATCACTGTCTTTAAAAAAAAAAAAAAGTCTGACCAGTGGTGGTACAGTGGATAGAACGTCAACCTGGGATACTGAGGCCCTAGGTTTGAAACCTTGAGCTCACCAGCTTGAGTCCAAGGTCACTGGCTTGAGCAAGGGGTCACTGGCTCAGCTGGAGCCCCCTGTTCAAGGCATGTATGAGAAGCAATCAGTGAACAACTAAAGTCATGCAACTCTGACTTGAGCTTCTCATCTCCCTCCCTTCCTATCTTTTTCTCTCTTGCTAAAAAAAAATTTTTTAATTTAAAAATATTTTACTTCTCCCATTGTTATTTGGAAATAGAGGAGGATTTTTGTTTTCTAAGACGTAAGAAATAGTGACATGGATACACAGAACAGACTGACAGCTGTCAGAGGGGAGGGGTGTTGGGGGACTGGATGACAGACAGTAGAGGGATTAAGCAAAAAGAAAAACATATAACACATAGACACAGGCAACAGTGTGGAAATAGCTGGAGGGGAAGCGGGCTGGTGGAGGTGGAGGTGAGCAAAGGGAAGATGGGACAGAAGGAGACTTTGCTTGGGGCAGTGGGCACATGATACAGAGTGCAAATGATGTTTTGAGTTGCACACCTGAAACCTGTGCTCTGATCAGTTCAATGAATAAAAAAGACATTCTATTTAAGTTTTTGTTTAGTAAATCATAAATAAATGCCACAAACCAGCACAGCTAGTAATTCCAGGTCCCTGAGGGAAAAATGATGCGGAATTAAGAAAATAACCTTAAAGAGAAAAAGGATGGGATCGGGAAATCTCTGCAAACTGATGGCAAGTCAGAGCAAAATAGTCCCCGGTTTGCTTTATTATATAGTCATATGCAAATAAGGAAGTCTCCCATAAAAGTCACACATCTGAGGCAAAAACAGGAATTCTCTTAAGGCATAAACAGGAATACATTTAAGGTGTAGACAGTAATCCCTCCACCATGCATAAGTGAAATCAATCAACATCTTAACAAACAAAAGGTGAGAAGAAGGGCATGTAAATTGCTTCTAGCAACTTAAGCAAGTGAAGTTGGGGGAGGATGGGATGAGTGCA
This sequence comes from Rhynchonycteris naso, assembly GCA_037038555.1. Taxonomy (NCBI): domain Eukaryota; kingdom Metazoa; phylum Chordata; class Mammalia; order Chiroptera; family Emballonuridae; genus Rhynchonycteris; species Rhynchonycteris naso. Next base: position 100,483,871 of record CM073003.1, read on the forward strand.
GATACTCAGCTTCTTAGCCAATATGGAGGAGTGGAGGGTAGAACTTAGCCTTTTGCTAAGCCTTGAACTTACAAAGGCTTTGCCACTTGCAGTCTCCCACAAATAAATATAAATTTAATTTACCTATTTGGACACAGTCTTAGCACATAAATAGTGAGGCTATAACTTTTTCTCAAAATAGCCCATCAAATGTAAAACTAATGTGCCTGCCCTGGCCTGGTAGCTCAGTTGGTTAGAGAATTGTCCTCATACGCCAAGGTGTGGGATTGGTCCCAGTCAGGAAACATACAAGAATCAACCAGTGAATGCATAAATAAGTGGAACACCAAATCTCTCTTGCTCTTTCTCTCTCTCTCTCTCTGCCTCTCTCCCTTCCTCCTTCCTTTACTCACTTTAAAAATTAATTTTTTTAAATCCTTAAAAATAATGTGCCTTTCATCATTGATATGTTATGTAATGGATCATACACTGAATCTTATATTGTGATAAGGTCTGGTTTTAGACTATTATGTTTTAATTATAGTACATTAGCTTTATATTATAACTGTCTCTCTTCCTTACTTTTACTCTCCAGCCCCAAGGGTTTTTGGCTGTTCTCAACTATTTATTGTTTCAGGTTAATTTATGATTATGTGAGTCTTCCTACCCCTAAATGTGAAATGTAGTTTTATTAACTCAGTTTTTTCTTTTTTAATATGCCTAAGAAAAGTTCAGTCACTTTTTGCTACTTCGTCCTATGGGTTTCTTTACCAATTTAAACCCACATATTTCCTATTAATTGCTTTCATGAAAACCTGTCACTTCCCTCATTTTAAATTAACTTTTTCTGGCATTTATAAAAATAAGTAATTTTTATATATTTATATTGTCTCTAGCTACCCTAATGAACTCTTATTAATTCTAAGAGTTCTTTCAGTTGACTCTCTTAAGTTCCGTAGATAAACAAAGATATCGTGCATTGAAAAGTAATTTTGTTCTCTCCTTTCTGACAGCTTTTCTATTTCAGTTTCCCATTTTACTTCATTAACTAGAAAAAGACCATTATATTATTATTTAGCTAGTGGTGACAGTAGGTATTCCAACCAGTAACATCTTTTTTCTTTTTAATTCATTGAGAGGAGGGGGAGGCAGAGACAGACTCACACATGCTCTCCGACCAGGATCCACCTGACAAGCCCACTGTAGGGTGATGCTCTACCTATCTGGGGTATCGCTCCGTTGCTTGGCAACTGAGCTCTTCTTAGCACCTGGGGTGGAGGCCATGGAGCCATCCTCAGCACCAAGGGCTAACTTGCTCCAATTGAGCCGTGGCTGCCGGAGAAGAAGAGAGAAAAGCGAGAGGGGGAGAAGGTAGTGAAGCGGACGGTTGCTTCTGCTGTGTGCCCTAACCAGGAATTGAACCCAGGACATCCACACACTGGGCCGATGTTCTACCACTGAGCCAGCTTGCCTGATCCCCAAACAATAACATCTTGATTTTTTAAGAGAAATAATTCTGGATTTTCTCTACAAAGTGTTATCTTGAATGACTATTTAAAGTAGTATGTTAACCTGACCAGGCAATGGTACAGTGGATAGAGCGTTGGACTGGGACGCGAAAGACCCAGGTTTGAAACCCCACACAGGCTTGAGTGCGGGCTCATCCAGCTTGAGCATAAGCTCACCAGCTTGAGCGTGGGGTCGCTGGCTTGAGCATGGGATCATAGACGTGACCTATGGTCGCTAGCTTGAGCCTAAGGTCGCTGACTTGAGCAAGGAGTTACTTGCTCTGCTGTAGACTCCCCCCCACCCCGTCAAGGCACATATGAGAAAGCAATCATTGAACAACTAAGGTGCCACAACGAAGAATCGATGCTTCTCATCTCTCTCCCTTCCTGTCTGTTTATCCCTATCTGTCCCTCTCTCTGACTCTATTTCTGTCAAAAAAATTTTTAAAGTAGTATGTTAAGTTTCTATTTTTAATGTGCTAAGTCTTCAACAATGAGTATCAGGTGTCCTTTCTAAGCAATTTTATATTCAAAATGAGAACAGTGACCTTAAGCAAGGCACTGTTCCTCCATTATACTGTATGAAATAAGATGTATTATAGAGTAAAAGCAAGCAATTTTCTCCTTGTAATAGAAAATTATCTTAGGATTTAAAACATATAATTAAGTCCCTGCCCATGTTTGCTTGGCTCTCTTTGGAAACATTTTCATTCTTTCAGCCAAATATTCACTCTGATTCATTGATGCATAAATCAATGAATTAAGATACAGAAATTAATCAATGAATTAATTAATGAAGTGAGTTGTCCACAGTGGTGAAGCACCCATTTGGAAAGAAGGAAGAAAGTCAAAGAATAAGCTTGAAGTGATGAAACTATAGGAGACCACAGCATAACACAAGAAAGAAAGGATGTCTCTTCTTTCAGATAATTTATTGTCCAAACCTGTACACTTTTGTGCTTATTTATTTTGAGAGAGGGAGAGAGAAGCAGGGGGAGAGAAACATCAACTCTGCTCCATTTAGTTGTGTATTGATTGCTTCTCTTATGTGCCTTGAGCGGGAATCAGACTGGCAACCTTGGGCTCAAGCTGAGCCAGCAACTTCAGGGTCCTGCTGATGATCCTGTGCTCAAGCTGGTGACCTCAGGTCTTGAATCAGGAGCCTCAGTGTTCCTGATTGCTGCTGTATCCACTGTGCCACTGCCAGTCAGGCTAAACCAGAGGCGATTTAACGGTGGGTACACCAGGCACATGCCCTGGGCCCCAACTTCTGAAGGGCCTCACAAAACCCCACCCTTACACTTTTTTCTAATGACAAGGGGCCCAATATTTTCTTCTGTGCCCAGGGCCTCAGCCGACCTTAATCTGCCTCTGGGCCAAACCTGTATACTTTTGAAAGTGGCGAGCTATTAGTAATTAATAACTGGGATGGTGTAGTCCCCTTAAGCCTAGGCATCTTTCATTCTTTTTTTTTTTTTAACAGGGACAGAGAGTCAGAGAGAGGGATAGATAGGGACATACAGGAACGGAGAGAGGTGAGAAGCATCAATCATTAGTTTTTCATTGCCATTACGACTCCTTAGTTGTTCATTGATTGCTTTCTCACATGTGCCCTGACCGCGGGCCTTCAGACCGAGCAATCACTTGCTGGAGCCAGCGACCTTGGGTCCAAGCTGGCGAGCTTTTGCTCAAGCCAGATGGGCCTGCACTCAAGCTGGCGAGCTTGGGGTCTCGAACCTGGGTCTTCCGCATCCCAGTTGAATACTCTATCCACTGTGCCACCGCCTGGTCAGTTTGTTAAAACCACAGTCTTTGGGGGCTCTGATATATCTCTCTAGTCTGTTGGTAGTTATACACATGACCTGAAGGCATGTGTATTATTTCACCTAAAAAAATATCATCACCAACTCTTCCCATCAAGTTTGTATGCCCAAATGCCTCTATGTACCTATTTTTCTGCCTCATCCAGATCACCAGTTTCCTCATCTTTGCTTCCCTTCCAAGTTGCATTATTAGAAACACATTTATTTTTAATAACTCATAAGCATCATGTACTCAGAAATTTTAATTCTCTTAGCTCATTTTCATGCTACTTTCATTACTCATTCAATAATTTATACTACACCCTGGCTGATTGGTTAAGTGGATAGAGTGTCAGCCCGGCCTGCGGACGGACATCCTGGGTTCAATCCCTGGTCAGGGCACACACAAGAAGCGACCATCTGCTTCTCTTCCCCTGCCTCTCTCTCTTCTTTCCCCTTCTCGCAGCTAATTGCTCAATTGGTTCGAGCATTGACCCCCCCCTCCTAAGAATTTATACAAATGGGCGGTAAGTACATAAAAAGAAGTGTACCTCTAGTTATCAGGAAAATGAAAATCAAAATCATAATGAGATGCCACTCCTCAGCCACTAGGATGGCAATAATTTTATTTTTATAAAAAAAGGAAAAATAGGTAGTTTCCAAAATATTAAACATAAAGTTAATCATATAAACACTCCTAGTTATATGCCCAGAAATAATGAAAACACAGAAACATGTATATGTGTATTTATAGCAGCATTTTATTGTTCATAATAGCCAAAAAGTGAAAACAATTCAAATATCTGTCAACTGATGAATGGATCCATAAAATATGGTACAGCCATATGATGGCATATTACTCATTAATACAAAGGAAGGAAATACTGATATATTTCACAGCATGGGGATGAACCTCAAAAACATTATGCTAAGTGAAAGAAGCTAGTTACAAAATCCACATATTAATGTGATTCCATATATAGTAAATGTCCAGAATAGGCAAATCCATAGAGACAAAGTTGAGTGAGTGGTTGCAGGAGATAGGGTTAAGGGATATTGAGGGAGATGGGAAATGACTACTAACAGGTACAGAGTTTCTTTTGGGGGTGATGAAATGATCATGCAGGTGGTTGTACAGCTGTGAATATACTAAAATCTATTGAATTGTACAATTTAAATGGGTGAATTGTTTGGAATGTGAATTATATTTTAGCAAAGCTATTTTTTGAAAGAAATTACTTCAAATGTAACCAATTTTATATATGTATGTGTGTGTGTGCTTTTTTTTTTTAAGCAAGAGAGGCAGAGAAAAATACAGATAGGGACACAGACAGGCAGGAAGGGAGAGAGAGAAATAAGAAGCATCAACTCTTTGTTGTGGCTCCTTAGTTCATTGATAGCTTTCTCATATGTGCCTTGATGGGGGGAGGGGGTTACAGCAGAGCGAGTGACCTCTCACTCAAGCCAGCTACTATGGCATCATGTCTATGATCCCATGCTCAACCAGTGACCCTGCGCTCAAGCTGGTGACCTCGGGGACTTGAACCTGGGTCCTTTATGTCCCAATCTAATGCTCTGTCCACTGTGCCACCGCCTGATCAGGCTATACTTTTAGTTATATGTCAAATATGCCTATTAGAAAAATGTTTGAAATTGGAATACAGTGTATATTATTCACAAATGTAAGAAGAAACAAGATAGTTTTATATAGCACATAATTCTAATTGTGAATTTTTTGGCATGCATGCATGCATACATACATACATACATACATACATACATATTATGAGGAGAAAAAACCTGAAACATGATGTCAAAAATTATAGAGTTGCTGTTACAGAGTGGAAAGATTAGATATTTTTGCTTGTAATTGTTTCAATGTATTAGTGTATGTTTCTATTTCAAATGTGTCGCTCCTACACTCCCATATAAAAACCTTTTGTTTAACACACTTCTCTGCTCCATTTTTGAGTTATGGTGAAATGTGGTATCACGTGTCCTGTGAAGTAAGTGCACATTAAAGCCACGGCCACTATCCTCATCATACCCTACCTGTTGTATTCCTATAACTCAGAAAGGTAAACTGGGAACTTGATTGTCTTTGCAGGTTATCAATGCTGCGTTGGCTTTAGCAGCAAAACCACAGAGTAAGCTGGCCCAGGAGAACATGGATCTTTTTAAAGAACAGTGGGAAAAACAAGTCCGTGTTCTCACAGATGCTGTCGATGACATAACTTCCATTGATGACTTCTTGGCTGTCTCAGGTAATAAGCTGGTTCCCCAGAGAAGTGTGTGAGGGTGTTCCTAATTACTTTTGCCTAAGTTACAATAATGGACAATCAAAACGCCCCCAAGTCTGAGCAGGTAAATTATTCAAGCAATAATATTGTGCTGGTTTTCATTTTCATTAAAAACAAAAAACATGAACAGCTACCACAGACTCGTGAGCAATGGGAGGTGGCATTGGCGTCGTTTCCCTGGTGCTGGGGCTGCTCTCAATCTCAGAAGCATGAATTAGAAAGCTGGCTGGCAGATGTGTTTCCCTCACTGTGTAGGATTGGATCTTGCAAATGTAACTTGTACGGCACCATGACTATCCCCCCTCTTACTGCTGTCGTGTTTAGAAGAAAGCCCTAGGTCCTAGTAGAGGCTCTGGTTATTTTTTATGAGCTAGTGAAACTTAGAAGGGAATCCCAACATCATCACCTTTAGCTCCTTTGTGGAATACATTTTTCACTGCTTTAAAATCTCCTCTCTTCCTCACAAATGATCCTAGTTGAACTGCCTACTTTTCAGAAGACTGTCTGCATGACGCTCAGACAGAAAACAGAGAGGAAATATTTAAGTGCCATTTAATTATGAAATTGCAAAAAATAAATCTGGGTAATTCACCTCACAAAAACAGTTGATTTCATTATAGAAACATAAACTGGTAATGACATAGTAAATTGCATTCATATAGAAAATGTCTGTCAGTTGCAATTCACTGTTTATCGCACAGATAAATTTCAATCCATCTCCTTAGAGTTGAGCAAGTATAAATGTATTCTCCATTTAACAGGGCCTCTGCTGCCCTTGGCTGCACTGCTTGCTGTCTGGAGGCCAGACTTCCTGAGAACGGGCTGTGGGCAGAGTCAGTGGCTGGGTACTTGTAGGGCTGAAACTACCTGTCACCCCAGGGAACCACAGGTTGGAGCGTGGGAGATGCAAGTGCCAGCGGGGCTTGAAACAGGAGTGGGCTTAAGTGCGTGCACCGCACAGTCCTCCAGCAATGACCTACATAAGGTGACAGTGTGTTCCGCATACCAGTGTTCCCGTCTCTGCCCGCTTTCCTCGGCTTGGTGGCTCCTCGTAGTAGAATGTGGAGCAGGCAACTGGTAACTGCAGAGGAAGAGGGGCTAAGCCCAGTGCTGCAAGACCGCCGTGCTACAGGTGCTGGTACTTTAGAACAAAACCATTTGCAAGCACATTTTCCAGGTGTCAAAAATGTAGCGGTGGCTTTTTTGGGAAATCTTGGCTTTCCGTTTTTTTTCCCAATAAAGTACTGAATTATTCTTTTTCATAGGTTAGAGAAAAACATTCCACATCACAGCACACAGTTGCAAGCAAATGACAGATTCTGAACCGTCAGTGCAAAGCGCCCCTCTGGAGACAGCTGTGCCGTTCCTAAGCGTTCTTCTTGCGGTTAGGGTGGGGATAGCTCAGGCTGGGTCTCCAGGGATTTTTAGCTTACAGCAAAGTGTAAGAGAATCAAATGTCCCTCATGCATTGTTCTTCAAATGAGAGAACAGAAGGGATTCTGCAGTCACAGTTAGTGGGATCCAGGCAGTGTCTTTAGGGTATGTGACATAAAACAGAAGAATGGTAAAGAGAAATCAAATTCTTTAACAGGTACATTTTTGTCTGGTATGTTCAGTTTTTATGCAAATGTGAAAAGTATGAAAGGGGGGTGACATAATGGAAAGGAGTTTAGACAGCTTCTATGTAGCATATAAAACACAGAACAATTTTTTTTAAAACGAGAGGAGGGGTGATAGACTCCCGCATGTGCCCCGACTGGGAGAAACCCAGCAACCCCCATCTGGGGCTGATGATTGAATCAACCGGGCCACTTGCTGCGGGAGGTGAAGAGGGAAAGAAGGAGTAGAGGGAAGGGGAGAGAAGCAGATGGTCACTTCTTATCTGTGCCCCGACTGGGACTTGAACCTGTGATGTCTGCATACCAGTCTGATGCTCTACCCACTGAGCAAACCAGCCAGGGCCCACAGAACAATTCTTTTAGTCAGAAACTGGTGATTTCAGAGCATCTGACTTTTAGAGGTCTATCCTGGTGTGTTCCTCTAATGTTTTGTCACAGACTTAACAATTCCTCTGATTTTTATGATGTGCTTTTTAGGTGCCTGGGATGAAGGGAGGAGACAAGCAAATACCTGTGCAAAATTCTCCATTAACCAGTTAATTTTTAGCATTCAGATTCCTTTATACCTTCATGTACTTACCTCACCATGGAAGCTGTAGCACTTTTTATGGGGGGGGGGGCTAGAGATGTCTCTACATCTCATGGGACACACAGTCTCAGAGCCTCAGTAGGGAAGTCTTGGCTGGCTCTCAAGAGGAACCTCACTTTTAACTGGGCAGGCCCCCACTGGTCCCCAGTTCTTGGTCCTTGTGCAACTTGGCATCGGCATCTCTAGGTGTGTACTGGAGAGAGCAGGTGTCACCTGCCGCCGTCATGAGCAGTCTGTAGATAAGATGTCGTGTGTTGGCCTCACCCTCATCTGCCCCCGGCCAGTGTCCTCTTGTTCTTACATACCCTGGTGCCTCCGTAGTCCCATCAGGGAGGTGTGTTTCTTCGAGGTGCCACCAAGCAGTGCCCAGCACGAGGTCTGGCTTCAGGTTGGCGGGCTTCAGAAATGTTGCCAAATAAGAAGTGAGCCAGCATGCTGCCTGACCCCTTGGGGTGGCTGTTCTCTACTGTGGCCCTTTGGCGGCATGAGTTTTTGTGGACTTTTTCAATATGATTTTTTTTTTTTTGAGGGAGAGAAACCGGAAGGGAGAAAGGGGGTGAGAGAAGGTGAGAATCAATTTATAGTCACTTTCACATTAGTTGTACATTGAGCTTCTCATACATGCCTTGACTGGGGTCATGCAGTGTCCCCTTGTTCAAGCCAGAGACCTTCTGGGCTCAAGCTGACAGACCTTGGGATCATGTGGACCATTCCCCTGCTCAGGCCAGTGAGCCCGTACTCAGAGCCAGTGACCTCGGGGTTTTGTTTTGTTTTTACAGGGACAGAGAGAGAGTCAGAGAGAGGGATAGACAGGGACAGACAGACAGAAACGGAGAGAGATGAGAAGCATCAATCATTATTTTTTTGTTGCCGTCGCAACACCTTAGTTGTTCATTGATTGCTTTCTCACGTGCTTTGACCGCGGGCCTTCAACAGACCAAGCAACCGCTTGCTGGAGCCAGCGACCTTGGGTCCAAGCTGGCGAGCTTTTGCTCAAGCCAGATGGGCCCGTGCTCAAAGCTGGAGAGCTCAGGGTCTGGAACCTGGGTCTTCCGCATCCCAGTCCGACACTCTATCCACTGCGCCACCGCCTGGTCAGGCGACCTCGGGGTTTTGAACCAGCCACCTCAGTGTTCCATCCAGGTCAACACTATCTATCGACTGTGCTACCACAAGCCAGGCTCCACTAGCGACTTTCCAATACTGGAATCTATGGGGCCTAGATGTTTGCTGTAGCCTGTCCAAAGGGAAGTTACTTAGAGAACAAGATTGAGAGGACCCTGTGCTGTTTTTCTGTTCCTGAATATTTTATTGCATTGGTTACAAAAGTTCCCTCATGCTTATTACAAGGCATATCCTAAATTTGTGGCTCAGAAAGTAGTGGTCATCTTGTATATAATCTGGTGAAGCTACCAAGACCCTGTTGAATCCTCAGGGCAAGGGGAAATTGGGTCACTGCATAGCACATATGAGACAGTGGCACTAGAACATAGAGGTACATGCATGCCACCCCAAGAAGAGGGAGTGGAGACTTCTTTTCCCCAAGCTGTTCTGCAAATATTGGTGACGGACTAGAAGGCTAGAAAGCATTCAGCAAACCATGGATATATTTACATTGACTGACCCCTTAAGGATGGTGGAAGTTTTGGTTCCTTATTTTTTTATTTTTAAAGATGCGAGTAGTTCTAATTGGTATATTGCATTTCTTCACCACGTGTTCTTAGAAACATAATAATGCACTAGATGCTTTGGGGCAACACACAACAGTGGTCATGTGACTCTTCATTAGGTATCATGTGCCCATAGAAGTTGGTGATTTGGAGGACATTAAATGATTATTGTACCTAACTTTTGTTTTTTTGTTTAATAGCAAAAATGCAAAACTGAAGCGTTTGTCTTTTGAAGAAGTAGTCTAGGTGGTGGGTGGCGAAGTGGTTTTTGACTCCCACGCCCCCTAGTTGTGTGACCGCAGGCAAGTCACTCAGTACTTCTCTGCCCTAGTTTCCTCATTAGTTAATAGTGATTTTTTTTTAATTCATTTTAGAGAGGAGACACAGAGTGAGAGAGAGAAAGAGAGAAAAGGGGGAGGAGCTGGAAGCATCAACTCCCATATGTGCCTTGACCGGACCAGTGCAGGGTTTTGAACTGGCGACCTCAGTGTTCCCATAATAGTGATTTTTTAAAAAAGAAAAGGCTACCATTTAATTAATTGAAATTGTTAAGCACTTAGAATATTTCCTGTTCTATGTTAAGCCCTTTATATAACCTATGAATGTTTTTTCCTCTGTGTGCATAAGATTGCAGCAATAAAGATCCAGAGCAAAGGGCATGCAGAATGGTCCCATCATACATTGTGGCTGAAGTATAAGTTTATGCGTCCTTTTTGGAGAATGCCAGTTGGCTTGGTTCCTGGATGGCAATTAGGCACCAAACATCTACTTCAAACATAAATGCCTTTGATTTAGTAAGCCCGTTGCTAGAAACTTTCCCCGGGGACATGCACACAAATGTTTACCAAAATACCTGTACAGTGAGTTTCACTTCAACCAGAATGTGTAAGAGAAGGCTGGATAAGTGAATTATGGCCCTTCCATCAATTCACTAGGGTACTACTACAGAGCCATTAAAATAGATGAGGTAGATCTGTAGAGACAGACCTAGAAAAGTTTCCAAATGAAAAACAGACATAATAGTGTCCATAATATGATCCCTTTGTAGACAGACTATTGTATGATATTTTTTCCATGTTAGAAGCTCCTACAAGGAAAGACTGTATTGAACAGAGTCTTGAATGGAGAAGATTAATGGTGTCTATTCATAATGCACCCATGCTGAGTTTCCTGTAAATTTCAGTTAAAGCTTAAGTAGTTTATGGTTTAAGCTCCTGCGGGGACCTCCAACCCTCCCACGTTTGCACATGTCCAGCCGAAACTCACTTCTCCCCTAGGGCCCCAGTGTAGAGAGCAGAGCCAATGCTGTGGCCGGGGGGGTGGGGGTGGGGGGGTGGGGGGGTGAGGGGCGTGGACTTTCCTAGACACAGCTAGCTGTTCAGTGAGGGCAGAGGACACTGCTTGAGTTAGCTTCCTGAACTGACAGCTTCCTTTGTCGCTGCAGAATAACAAACCTTACCCGGGTTTGGGTTGATCTGGAAGAAAGGCAGTATGAATTCAAGGTCTAAATTGACTTTTAAAAACATTGGGTATTTAGATGAAGGCTAACAAATCCTTGGTGGGAATTTAGGCCACTTTGTTTTGTGAACAAAAAGAGTGCATTCTTCACTGATTCTAAGATGTGCTTCCCTCATTACACCCCCATATTAATAATCCTGAAACAGGGATGAATCTTAAAAACCAGTGATATGAGAAAATATCAGTTCATTAGTTATATTTTATTTCCTTTTTATTCCTTTCCTTAGTGACGTACAAGTGTAAAATGTTAGATTTGGTAAAATAAAAACGCAGTTTTTAACTCAAGGCCTAGTATGGTGGGCAGGCACAGTACCCTTATGTTTAGTTAAAATTAATATGCAGAGTGTTGCATTTATTATGATTGGTTTAAATATCCCCCCTAAAATTTGTTTATGTGAGAATTTTAATAAGTTTTGTTTTGATACCTCAACAGTTTAAACCCTAATAAATCTTTGATTTAATAGATGGAAAATTATGGTCTTCTTAGCTCTATTGTGGTTATTCATTTTTCCCTTTTGTAATAGGAATTCTTAACTATATTCTGACTTTCCTAGGAGATATATTTTATTATGTTAATATTTAAAGACTTAGAGCAATTTTAGGTTCATGGCAAAATTAAAATGAAGGTAGAGATTTCCCATCTAAACCTGCTTCCACACATACACAGCCTTCCTATTTTCAACATTCCCCCCACAGTGGCACATTTGTTAAAACTGAATAACCCAAAACCCGTAAGGTACATTGTTTTTCACTCTTGGTGGTTTACATTGTATGGTTTTGAACAAATGGACCCGTCCTGTAGTATCATAGAGAGTATCACTGCCCTAAAAAATGTGCTCTGCCTATTCATCCCTCCTCCCTCCAACCTCTTATCTTTTTTTACTATCTCCATAGTTTCGCCTCTTTTAGAAGGTCATATACTGTAGTAGGAATTGCGTAATCTGTAGCCTTTTCAGACTGGCTTCTTTCACTTAGCAATATGCATTTGAGGTTCCTCCGTTGTCTTTTCATGGCCCGGTAACTCATTTCTTTTGAGTGCTAAATAATATTCCATTGTCTAGCTGTACCGCAGTTTATCTGTTCACCCACTCAAAGGATTTCTTGGTTGCTTTTGAGTTTGGAGAATTATTAATAAAGCTGCTATAAACACTATGTACAGGTTTTTATGTGGACATAAGTTTTCATCTTCTTTGGATAAATACCAAGGAGTATGATTGCTGGATCATATGGTAAGAATATGATTAGATTTGTAGCAGAGATGTTTTTTTACCAAATCTCACATTATTTTTCTCATGATTTTTTTTTCATCTTATTCCATTATACTCATGGTTTTAGAACAAAGTGATCCTTGTAGAGTCCCTACCTGCAGTCTCTTGGGAACTCCAAAAAGGAGCCTTGGTTCTTGAGGCCAACAGGGGATCCTGAGCCCAGAGGCAGAGCATCATGGAGACTGTTCTTTGCTAGGTCTACTAAGTATTTGAGATAAAAGAAAATATTGTAGTATCTCTCGACCACTTTCTCAAGAGTTCTGGGTATTTAAAAGGTGAAGCTTATTATCTCCCTTTCAGGCACTGTCATATATAATGTGACTGTGTTAGCAGGGGCTGAGGAGGAAGAGGATTCAATCAGGAACTAGTTCTGGATGACATGTCAGAGCATAAGGCAGGCAGAGCTGGCAGAGAAATGACCAGATGTGTTTCTTAAACAGATTACATTTGTACTAACTGCTCTGGCTCTTCCAGAACTGGGAGCAGTAGTGTTTCACCTGTTCACCAGGTGTTCTCTTGGTAAGGGGGTGAGCATGTGTTTGACACTGTTTCTAAGCGTTCTTACATGTCTTAAAGAAAGCTGCTTTCCCAGAAGAAAGGAAATGGCCAGGTGATAACTGGGGAAGCCCCTTTGTGTTCCTTGCCCACCAACACCCCGTGGAGTCGGGGAACCTATCGTTCCGGCTCTCTGCTCGTGGTCTCTAGGAGAGGGAGGACAGTCCCATTCCCATCCTGAGTCTGCCCCTACAGATCGAGCATATACATTTTAACAGATGCATAGTGCCCATAATTTATTACCCATTCTGCTCTTAAACATTTGGATTGTCTCCACTTTGCTATTATCGATGAGGTTGGAGTGAACTCCGTACTCTGAGGTTCTCAAGATCCAGTGTCAAGCTTTTTGCTTTGAGGAAAAAAGTTTTGGGGGTTCTTCCAATTCCAGCTCTATGAGTGCTAAGAGCCACTTGTCAGCTTAACAGAATTCAAGGATTTCCACAAATATCACAACAGCCCACAAGAGGGTCACAGAATGTTGCCCCTCAGGTATGCTCCCTGGCGCCCTCTCCTGTCCCGGGGCAGTGTGGCTTCCTGGGACGTTGTCTGACTGCTGTCTGCATCTACTGGAGCGAGGCCTGAGGGATGGGGAATAGTCTTGCAGTGAACCTTTTCTTCTAGTTTAGATTTTTTTGGGACACAAGGTCAGTGAAATTATTTAAGGGTAATAGAAGTTCTTAAAGTTTCTGTTACGTGAATTGTCCACTTGCCTTATAGAACAACTGTTCCTTAAAGATGGGCCTTCTGTTTTTTTTTAAACCTGGAATGAAGACTGTTACTCTTGGAGATAATTACAGGTTGAGTTTCTGTGGGACAGTTAATCCCACAGTTAATCTGTTCTCTCTGTGAAATGACACCGGTAAAGCTCTTGGCTCTGTAGTGGCACAGAGCGAGCACTCAGTGAATGATGCCAGCCCACACTGACTGTCCTCCTCTCAGCGGAGGGGTAGTCAGTGTTGTCATATTGGGGTGGTACCAGATGGGTACGAGACTTCTTTGGGATCATCACTTTGTGAGTTACATAAATATCTAATCACTACGTTGTACACCTGAAACTAATATTTATTGTATATTCACTATAATTGGAAAAAAATTTTTTTTAGGCAAAACATTGTCTCCTCCTGTGGAAAGCCTCCTCCCTCATTCAGCCTCTTGCTTGTTCCTCAGAGAATCACATCCTGGAAGACGTGAACAAATGTGTCATTGCTCTCCAAGAGAAAGACGTGGACGGGCTGGACCGCACAGCTGGTGCAATCCGAGGCCGGGCAGCCCGGGTCATTCATGTGGTCACCTCGGAGATGGACAACTATGAGCCCGGGGTCTACACAGAGAAGGTGCTGGAAGCGACCAAGCTTCTCTCCAACACAGGTATGGGAGCTCCCTGCCTTCCTGGTGTCCCCACACAGAGACAACCCAGCTGGGCTAGACCTGTGGTCAGCAGGGACTGTTAGTCCAGGCCCTGTGGTTGGGAAGTGGCCATCAGGAATTGGGTCTCTTAAGAATTCTTGGTGGGCCTGACCAGGCGGTGGTGCAGTGGATAGAGCGTCGGACTGGGATGCAGAAGACCCAGGTTTGAGACCCCGAGCTCGCCAGCTTGAGCGCGGGCCCATCTGGCTTGAGCAAAAGCTCGCCAGCTTGGACCCAAGGTCGCTGGCTCCAGCAAGGGGTTGCTCGGTCTGCTGAAGGCCCGCGGTCAAGGCACATGTGAGAAAGCAATCAATGAACAACTAAGGTGTTGCAACGGCAACGAAAAGCTAATGATTGATGCTTCTCACCTCTCCGTTCCTGTCTGTCTGTCCCTATCTATCCCTCTCTCTGACTCTCTCTCTGTCCCCGTAAAGAAAAAAAAATTCTTGGTGGTCTATCCAGCTTGTGAGAAGTAGGTCAGCCAGATTAAGACCCCACAAACATCTCCTTCGTGAGGGTTCCATGATTAATGATGGGAATAATTCTGAACACACTGTTTAATATGAGCTTTTTAAGTCTTCTGTTAGTGATTAAATACAAAATTAATGAGGGTCCCATTCATGGCCTCAAGTTAATCTCACATTAGATTCTCAACCATTCAAATCCTATATTGTAGAATCTGGTCAGAGACAAAGATGATAATTCAAGTCTTTGTAAAATATGGCATTTAATTTTTTTCAACCATAAGTACTTCTCACAAAGGTAGAAGAGGAGGCTGTTCGTCACACACCTTGGCTCTGTCTGAGGGAGGGGCCCGGGAGGGCTGATGGCGCGATGACGTCGGCTGGGCCAGCAGGGTCTGCCTTGCGTGCTCTTCCCCTGCAGTTATGCCGCGTTTTACTGAGCAAGTAGAAGCGGCCGTGGAGGCCCTCAGCTCGGACCCCGCCCAGCCCATGGATGAGAATGAGTTTATCGACGCCTCTCGCCTGGTGTACGATGGCATCCGGGACATCAGGAAAGCGGTGTTGATGATAAGGGTGAGTAACTGCATTTCAGATGTTTCAGCAGCTCTTTCTTATCGTTTGCTAAACTTGAGCAATGCATCATTCTGGAACTCAGCAGATGCGTCGGCAGTATATTAAAACCATGAATCTAAAAGCTGTTAGAATGAGATATAGTTAATTACATTGTCTAAAATGACTTTTAGTATCAAGGTAAAGCCCAGCCTCAGGCTGAGAACAGTAGCTAATATGAGTTGGCCTGGATGATTTAATTTAGGGCAGTCACCACAAACATGAAATTTCCATTTGAGTTAGAGGAAAACTACAGAAAATAAAGGCTTTTCTGTTAATTTCAGAGGAGAATTTCCTTAATGCAGATAGAAGTTATTCTTCATTCTTCATGGAGTGCCCCACTCTTTGGCAGGGCAGCGGGCAGGATGCTAGAACCCCAGTGTGTTCCGGGTACGGATGAGGGACTGTGTCAGCCCCTGGTCATGTTCCCTGGGTCATGACCCTCTGTGACCCAGCTTCTCTCAGACAGCAGCAGTTCCCACCATCGGAGAGAAAGTCCAGGTTCCCCTCTGAGTTGGTGTAAACAGGTTTTGAAAAGCTACCAACCCTGTACAGTGCACCCCAGGGCGCTCGGTCTGGGTCTCCCAGGGCCTTTTGGGAGCTATCTCCCTTCCACGCAGTCCGAGCACAGCACAAATGGTTGCAAACTCCTTGGGGCTCTGGCTGAGCCACAGGGGGCCTGTGCGGCCACGCCCGGGACCCTGGGACCGGGCCCTGCCTGCAACACAGGTGGCTGCTTTGTTATGCTGTGCATCTAGTCGGGACAGAGGAATTTCATTAATACCTACATGGTTGGCTAGACAGCCCTCCCAAGGTAGATGGGGACTCTGTCCCTCATTTTACTCCCTCAGCCTGCACAATCTAGTTGGATTGTCAGCTGGAAACAAGAGGCCATTTCTAAGGCAGTCGCATTAAGCTAGATCTGTTTTCTGTGCAGCATAGAAACTCCTGGGCAAGACTGTACTGCTCTGGGGCGAGGAGGAACGGAACTGCTTGGGGGACTGCCTGGCTGGCTGCAGGTCACCTGGACGGGTTGGGGTTGGGCTAGGGAACTGGCGGAGCCTTTTGCTTCTGTCCTGCTGCGGCTAAAGAAGAACCGAGTTCTGCAGAGGCCTGGTCGGATGCAGAGTTAAACATCGTGGCCACATCCCCGGGTCACGTGTACCATTGTTGTGAGCACAGCCCTGTTCTTCGGGGTTCTCCCCATGCTGACACACACCTAGAAATAGGGTAAAAGAAGCCTTAATGATAAAGATGGGGATAATGCCTTGGGGGGGGGGGTTGAAGTGGCTGAAACCGCATCCTCTTCAGGAGACGGTAGCAAACTGCAGAGCCTCATCTGGGGAAGCACGTAGGGCTGTGGGAAACCACCCCTTGGGGGCAGGTGGGCAGCTTGGATTCTCTTCCAGCTCTGGAAGGATTCAAGTGGGCAAGGAGTGTTTTACACTCCCTAGTCAGACTCCAGGATCTTGCATTGACATGCTCTCTGTGGCTCGCTGGTGTCTCGTGTGACCCCTGCTGTCCTCACCTCATCTCACCGAGGGACAGGCCTGGCCGCTGCACGAGTACAGACTCACGCGGCCTCAGATGCTTTCTCCCACGTCCTCTCATTTGAGCCTCACAGCGAGTCCTGGGGCACATGGGGCTTGCTTCCTGCCCTCCCTTCACAGGCTGGCCGGGCCCAGAGCCAGCCCCAGCTGTTCTGCCTGCTGCTATTACTGATAAATTCCAGAAAACGACATTATGTTTCAAGTCAGGAGCTAATCATGTGAAGCTAGAGGTTGTGCAAAATAAGAATTTTATTTCATAATTAAAGCCAAGAGCTAGGACCACTAATCAGTTCCTTTGGTATTTATTCAGACCTTACCTGCCACATTCTCATTCTCTATTTTCCTTTTATCAAGGGGGTGGGGGCTCCCATTAAAATAATTATCTATTTTTACTCCTTTATAGCAGCCTTTGGTACCTTAAGAGAGGGCCCAGTATCTTTTTTTTTTTTTTGCCATAAAGTGGGAAAGTTATAAGAATAAGAATCTGCTTAATGTTGTATAAAATGTCTCTATTTTTAATACAGTAGCTTTTCTACCTAGGACACTTCTCACCTTTGTCTTTAGATGCAGCTGTTGGAAAAGTACAGTTTTTTTTGTGTGTGACAGAGACAGCGAGAAAGAGAGAGGGACAGACAGGAAGGGAGAGAGATAAGCATCAACTCTTCGTTGTAGCACCTTAGTTGCTTTTTCATATGTGCCTTGATCAGGGGGCTATAGCAGAGCAAGTGACCCTTGCTCAAGCTAGCAACCATGGGATGGGGTCATGTCTATGATCCCGTGCTCAAGCTGGGGACCTCGGGGTTTCAAACCTGGGTCAGCCACATCCCAATCCAGTACTCTATAAACTGTGCCAGCGCCTGGTCAGGCTGGAAAAGTTAAAAAGTAAAAATCTTATGTCAAAAAGCATCTTGACTCTGGTGAAAGTGGAAGTCCTAACCCCCAGAAAGAACCCCTAGGCTCTTTGGGAAGTGTGGAGCCATTCCCTGTGTTTGTTGGACAAGCTGTCCACATGTGCACCAGTGAGGCTGGGGCTCAGATGGATAATGAGTGATTTTAGCTTATTACCTACCTACTCCTGTTTGCAATACTGCACATGAAAATCCAGAATTGTGGGTGTTCACACATCAGGCCTCCTGGGCCAAGAGGCGTGGGACAGCTGAAGGCCCAGGTTGTGTCTGACTCATGGTCTGTCTTGGTGGCAGACTCCTGAGGAGCTGGATGATTCTGACTTCGAGACAGAAGACTTCGATGTCCGAAGTAGGACAAGTGTCCAGACAGAAGATGATCAGCTGATAGCTGGCCAGAGTGCCCGGGTAAGGAATCAGTTAAATTGGTTCTTTTTTCATGTCTCAGAAATCACTGAACAGCGAGCACATCCCTGCTGTAGGCCCACCTAGGAGCACTTCGGGAAGCCGAGTGGGGAGGAACCGGGGTGGCGGTGGGCAACAGGCCTCCAGATGTTGCTCTGATAAGATTTAAATGTCATTGAAATATACAAAATGTGTATTCCTCAGCAGGTTCTCTGCCTGCCTTTCAAATTTACATTCTAAACCACTTCCAATTCACCTTGAAAAGTTGGAGGTACAACGCGACCATAGGAAATGCCTGTTCAGGGCCAGCCAGGCAGAGGGCTGCGAGCATTAGCCCTTTCTCACCTCACTCTCCACAGCAGGAGACAGACGGCAGGACTTTGTAGGTCCTGTTCTCGTGCAAGTGGGATCATGAAGCTTCCACATGAGCTTCTACCCCTCACACTCTTGTTTCCCTCCACATTAAAACTTGTTCTTGAAAGTGGGTCGGGGACTCAGGTCGCCGTAACTTCCAGGCAGATGAGAAGAAATGGTCCTTCAAGCAAAATGAAAGCATTACCCTACCCCTGCCTTAGATTGCTCGGTGGAAGTGTTTCTGGCTAATGCACTAGGAGAATGTCAGTCTCTTTGTGTCAGAGCTCTCTGTGCTTCTGATTTTAGGCCATCATGGCTCAGCTTCCCCAAGAGCAGAAAGCAAAGATTGCAGAACAGGTGGCCAGCTTCCAGGAAGAAAAGAGCAAGCTGGATGCTGAAGTGTCCAAGTGGGACGACAGTGGTAACGACATCATCGTGCTGGCCAAGCAGATGTGCATGATCATGATGGAGATGACCGACTTCACCCGGTGAGCAGTGCCCAGCCCACCCACTGCACGGGGCCGGGGGTGCCAGGCTGCTCGGTCGCTGCTTTTTCCACCCACCGCCAGCTGTGAGGGCTTCACATACAATGATCTTTGTTCTTTTTTCAGAGGCAAAGGCCCACTCAAAAATACATCGGATGTGATCAGTGCTGCCAAGAAAATTGCTGAGGCAGGATCCAGGATGGACAAGCTGGGCCGTACCATCGCAGACCATGTAAGTGACAGGCTGGCCCCGTGAGTCCACGTTGGTCTTCAGGTTCATCCTGGGACTGCCTGGTCCATTTCTGAGGCAGCAGTAACAATCATTTTCATGGGACACAACACTCCTCATCTCAAAAAGTGTTTTTTGGTTTTTTTTTAGTTCTTTTTTTATTTATTCATTTTAGAGAGGAGACACAGAGTGAGAGAGAGAGATAGAGAAAGGGGGGAGGAGCTGGAAGCATCAACTCCCATATGTGCTTTGACCAGACCAGTGCAGGGTTTTGAACTGGCGACCTCAGTGTTCCCAGGTTGACGCTTTATCCACTGCGCCACCACAGGTCAGGCTCAAAAAGTGTTCTTAACTTGCTCTAACCAATAGAGACTTTTAAGGATTTCTGAATTCCTGCTTCTTTTTTGGTAAGTCTAAAGGGGCAGGCCCACTTTGCATTAGAGGACATCTCTGGAGCAGGTGTGTCTGTCCTGAAATCTTAAGAGCTAAAAACCAGCCTTTCCTGGAGACCTGTGTATTCTCTCTCAGTTCTCTTCTGCCAGCCTAATGCTGACACACCACGTGTGTGAGTCCCTCTTGTGGATTTTCTTCATCGAAGAATCAGGCTGATGTACCCAGTCGAGTAGACATGTGTCCTCAGCACTGCAGGTTCTCAGCCACCCAGCTCATACACCCTCATCCCCTGTATTGATATGTCAGAAAATGTGGTTCCTGCCTCTTGGAAGGTCTAAATTTTTTTTCTTGATGCTCCAAGACTTACTTTATTGGAGACAGTTTCTCAGTCCTGCTTCTCTGCAGTGGTAAGCCCTTCTCTCCCCCACACCCCCTGTCCTGCATCCAGGCTGAGTGACAGCAGTGACTCACCACTCAAGCCAAAGGTTCAGAAGTCATCCTCCCGCCCCATCTTTCACAGAACTCAGTACTGAGCCCCTGCTCTGTTTGCTTTGCTATTATCCTCCATTTTTGCTGTAAGTGAGCCTCTCCTTTCATCAGGTATTTACAGCAGTGTGTATCATACTTGAGCAGAAGAGCTATTGCTAAGAGCACTCTTGTCCAAGCTCTTGCTTGCTGAGGCTTTTCCTCACCTCCAGGGGCCTGGGCCCAAGAAGAGCGTGGCCTAGGGCTCTGACTGCCCCAGGTAACTGGGTAACTCATCTGTGCTGCCTTTCGCTCCAGCACGGAGAGCAAGCCTCTTGGTGGAGCACTGAGAGAGAGGATCAGAGACAGCCCGTGGGGCGGTGTGCTGGGTCAGGTCTGGGATGCTCTGTGCTGACCCTGCTCTCCCCTCAGTGTCCAGACTCGGCCTGCAAGCAGGACCTGCTGGCCTACCTGCAGCGCATCGCCCTCTACTGCCACCAGCTCAACATCTGTAGCAAAGTCAAGGCTGAGGTGCAGAACCTTGGTGGGGAGCTCGTGGTCTCCGGGGTAAGTTTCATCTGTGTAAAGAAGTGGTTGGCAAGAACGTGCTGGCCCTGGTCCACATCCACGCCTTGCCTGCCCTGAATTGAGAATGGGCGCTGTGGAAATCCCGAAATGCCTTTTGAACCCTCAGAGGCCGAGGCCGCCCCAGGCGCTCCATGCTGAATGAGCTGCAGCTGTTTAGCAGGGGCCACTGCAGGGCTGGCCTCCACTCTCTTGCTGGCCACCTGCTGGGAAAAGGGACTTCATCTTCCTGGTTTCTTCCCCCACAGAAGAATTCAGCCTGTCTGAAAATTGCCAAGAGGCCATAGCAAGGCCTTCTCAGATCTGCCCTACGTCTCCGAGGGCCTGGGCAGTGTATCCCCGCCTCCCGTATCTCCTTCCCCGTCTCAGTTCTGGGCCGCTTGTCACCTGGGGCAGGGCAGAGAGGCGGTCTCACTGTGCTGGGCGCTGATTCCCTGTGGCCTCTGCTAATCCCGTAGCACTTCCTTCCAGAGGCTGCAGGTTGTACGCTCTGATACCCGTTCTCACCTGCTCCCTGAAAGCGGGGCATGTCCCTCGTGGATGGCAGGCGCAGGCCTCCTCCTCCAGCCTGTTTGTAGGGGTGGGGGGCAGGTAAGGCGATGATGCCTTACATTTTTGTTACTACCCCTTTTCCTTCAAAAGACCTGAAACAGGCAGTGTCAGGGTATTTGGACAAGAGCAACCAGCCGTTGGGAGAGCGCTTGTTAGTAACGGGGCTGTCATTTGGCCCCTGGAGTGCGGGCTCCCCCGTGCCCAGCTAGGGGGCTGGCGGTGAGACCTATGCTCCTCACTGCCTGTGTTTGTGTCTTTTAGGTGGACAGTGCCATGTCCCTGATCCAGGCCGCCAAGAACTTGATGAACGCTGTGGTGCAGACGGTGAAGGCATCCTATGTGGCCTCTACCAAATATCAGAAGTCTCAGGGTATGGCTTCCCTCAACCTGCCAGCTGTGTCCTGGAAGATGAAGGCACCCGAGAAAAAGCCCTTGGTGAAGAGAGAGAAGCAGGACGAGACACAGACCAAGATTAAACGCGCATCTCAGAAGAAGCACGTGAACCCTGTGCAGGCCCTCAGCGAGTTCAGAGCCATGGACAGCATCTAGGGCTGTCCTAGCCAGCTGCCCTCCCCTCGGGGCTCTTAAGATCAGTCACTATTTACTCAAATGTTTTTGCTAAACAGAACACTGATGTTAGATTCCACAGGCAAATAGGCAGATTTTAAACTGGCCAGATGGTGAATTTTGCAAAGACATACTTGCGTTTAAGTCGGTCACAAATACTTTTAGAATTCAGGAACATATTTCTAGCTATATTTTTTATGAGCTCAAATAAAAATAAAAAACCTCCATAACCAAAGAGAAGCCCACATTAACTTCTTAGTGATACTGTTGACCAAGTTGTGACGCCATTCTCAACGTGGCGTTAGGGCTCGAGGAAAGGGAAGATCCCACTCACCCTCTGTCCAGGGCGGGCCCTTCCCCCAGCCTCGGGTCCGGCAGGTTGGTTGGGATTAAATGACCAAAGATGACCCAGGGTAAGCAAACTGGGTGTCTTAGGAGGCTGCACCGGGAGGAGGATTGTCCCTAGAAGGGACCTGAGGGAGAAACCACATGAATCTCATTAAAACAATTACTCTCTGTATGGCATAAGATGAGTTTGAGGCATGGTTACAGTTACTAATGTACTCTACCGCAGGACATACTAATAAAGTTGCTTTCTTTCAGGTTAGATATTGTGATACCATAATCAGAACATGCTTTTTTCTGCCTTTCTTCATCTTCAAATGCAAATACATCATTGGGCTCACTTCTAGTAATTGCAGTGTTTCCTGCCTTGGGCTTGCAACAGAAGCCTAACAAAATAGTGTTTGCTTAGGCAATAATTTAGACTTTACCTTATTTGTGATTAATGTAGCGGCTATTATAGCTACAAGGTATAATTTTACTGTCTTATTTAAATTTTATGAATTCAATGTTTTTCACTAACTTTTCCCAATAATAAAGTCCACCATGAAACCAAGTCCAAGAAGCCAGAGTTGTTTTTCTTTGCTTTCCCGCAGTGTCAAGTTTCAATGAAACATCTCCTGGATTTTCCCACAGCATCTGCAGTGCTCTGAGCCTTCCTAGTACCCAGCAGGGAGACTGTAGCTCTAGGCCAAGGGCCTGGTCTTGTGGCTTCCATGCCAGCCCACCAGGGAGGACCCTGCCCACATCACATTCATGTGTCCACCCTTCAAGAGGAAGGTCACAGCCTTGGAGGTGCCATGGATATCACTCCCTCTCTTCTGAGTTCCCATCAGCATGTAACCATACCAGTATAACAGCTGCCCCCAAGTACAAACCCTCCCTTCATGTCCCTTCCCAGCAGAAATCCCCACCTGACGCGATACTCCCCAGGGGGTGTAGTCCCTCACATCCATCCTGCCACCCCAGTCAGTTCTCCCCACCACTCTACCCCACCCCCACTGAGGGGGCTGTCCACTCCATCAGACTGATGGACTCCGTCTCACCATCCTCACTGTCCAAGTGCCCAGGTGAACTCCCTCCTGGAAGTGCCTCACTTGACTTCCTGAACACCCCACTCTGGTTTCCTGTCTTCCTTACTGGGTGCTCCTTCACCTCTTCCCAGTCTCTGAAGGCTGTACTGCCCAGGGCTCACTACCTGGGCCTCTGCTCTAGTTGAACTCCCTCTTCCGGTCTTAACCTGGCTTTACAAATACAGTCCAAATGCCGACTTCTGGAATTGGACTTTTATAACTGCCTGCCCCCTAAACTCTCTCTTCATGGATATCTTAAACATTTCTAACTTCACCTGTCCAAATTCTTACCTTTAAAACATATGCTGGGTCCAACTACTTCTCGTCACTTCTATTTACTGTCACCTGGTTGTCATATTAGTTACCTATTGTGTAATGAATTACTCTAAAACTTAGCAGCTAAAACAACAAATATTCATTACCTCAGTTTCTGAAGGTCAGGAATCCAGGAACAGGTTAGTGAGAGGTTCTGACTTGCTCTCTCGTAAGGCTGCTGTCTCAAGGCTGGACGAGTTCGAGGATCTGCTTCCAGGCTCCGTCACATGGCTCTTGGCAGAAGGCCTCAGTTCCATACACATGGGCCTTCCCACAACATGGCTCACAACACGGTCACTGGCTTCCCTCAGAGTGAGTGAGCCAGGAGAACAGTAACCAGATGGGAGCCAGAGGGATTTTTTAAAACCTGACCTTGCAAGTACTATACCATCACTGCCACCATATTCTGTTGGTCACAGAGCCACCACTGGTACACTGGGAGGGGAGCGGGCTCCCAATCAGCCTTCCCTGATCATCCTGTTCCCCACACCCCACGGCAGCCAATAATCCCTATAAAACAAGTCGGACTGTGTCATTCTCTGAGCTCAAACCTTGCAGTGGCTTCCATCTCCTACCAAAAGCCAAAGTCCTGAAGGAGGGTTTGGTCTCTTGGCCCTCTGGCCTCTCCCCTCACCATTTCGTTCCTCATCCTTTGCACCTGGGGTTCCACTGCCTGGAATGCACTTTCCCCAGGGATAGCCCTAACTTTCCTAAGATCTTCAAGTTGTCTCTCTTTTCTGAGAGAGAGAGGACAGGAGAGAGTTGAGAAGCATCAACTCCTACTTGCAGTACTTTAGTTGTTCAGTGATTACTTTCTCCTATGTGCCTTGACTGGGGGTCTCCAGCCAAGCCAGTGAGCCCTTGATCAAGCCAGCGACTACAGGATCATGTCGATGAGCCCATGCTCAAGCAGGTGACCTTGGGGTTTCAAACCTGGGACCTCAGCATCCCAAGTCGATGCTCTCTCCACTGCGCCACCGCCAGTCAGGCACCTTCAGTTGTCTTGAGGTTCATTGCTGACTCTCCAAAGTCTCAGGACACTGAACCCTGGGAAACTTCAGTGGGGCTCGGCCCAGAAAGCTCTGCTAGCCCCCCAACCCCTGATTCAGGATCCATGCTGACTCTGGCATATCCTCACGGCTTTTGTTGCCACCAGTTTGTCACATTCCAAAACTGTCCTCCAGCCTGACCTGTGGTGGCGCAGTGGATAAAGCGTCGACCTGGGAACACTGAGGTCGCCAGTTCAAAACCCTGCACTTGTCTGGCCAAGGCACATATGGGAGTTGATGCTTCCAGCTCCTCCCCCCCCCTCACTCTGTGTCTCCTCTCTAAAATGAATAAAATAAAAAATAAAACAACACCAAAACTGTCCTCCAGGCTTGAGCTACAGATCCGTGTCTGTCTGCAGCTGCTTCGGCTGGTCTGCTGGGTGTGCCAGGGCCCAGCTCCCATGCTCTGCTTCCTCTCAGCCCACCCACTTCCGCCCCGCAAAGGCCAAGGCCCCAGTCTCATCTCAACTGCTGCAAAGGTTCCTAAACCAGCCTGTATCAGTCTCCAGCATCCACTGTCCACTCTCTACTAGTACCAAAGGAATCTTCCAGAAACAACTCCTGAAGAGTCGAGCCTCTGCATGAAGCCCTCTGGGCTGCCCACCGCCCATGTGACATGCTGGCAGCCCTGTGCCTCCTTGCAGTGGGTCTGGCATTTGACCCTGCCCTCTGCATCCACACTGCCCCCTGGAGGTGGTTTCTGGGACCCTGTGCTCTCCCTGTAAGCCCACCCTCATTTGATTATCATAGACATCACCTCTGCCATATCATTATCCCAAACTTAATCCCATTATAGACTTAAAATGACTAACTTTTATTTAACTGCACCTCCTCCTAAGCAATATCTGTAAAATCATGTGAAATCCAAGTACCAGTGCTGGAAACACTGGCCTGCAGATGTCATTGCTGGCCTGGCCTGGCCCTTGGCCAGGTGGTATCACAGTGCCAGCCCTCACAGGACCGACCCGCATTCTTCCCGGGAACAGACAGCATTGGTCTTGCTCACGCCGTCATCCAGCAAAGGGCCTGGTACGTGCTTAATAGTTGTTCAATCATTCAAACCACTCATTGATTTAAACCAATCTATCAAAAGATACTGGAAGGCAGAAAGCAGGCAACTTAGGAGGCTCCAGAGGCCCTGCCCAGAAATCCTGAAGTCCTCCAGCCTCAGAGACAACAATCCAAAGCAGCGCGCCCAGGCTGAGCAGCAGGACTAGCCTCGCCCTGACCTTGGGACATTCAGCCCTGCTCCTTTGCTACCAAGAAAATGGTCTCCCCTTGGCATCCCAAGGGTTCCCGCTTCCCAGCAGGACATACACGAGTCAGCAACACCTCCATCTGCCATAGCGCCTCTTGTCACACCTGCTCTGGCCACCACCTGCACACAGGACAGCAGAGCACAGCCCTCCTCTCCTCCCTGGCAGCAGCCGCCTCCTTGCCCTGCTAACCACACAGCACCGCCTCCACGGCCCTGGGCAGATACTTCAAATGCCCCACCTCCTCTCTGCAGCCTTTATTCTCACAGCTCCAACCTCTACCCAGGTCAGGGTCACCTCTCCACAACCACCAACTCATCTGTATAACCTGTGAGGTGTTAGCACTAACCCTCCCCCCCCCCCAGTCACACAGCTGGCAAGCAGCCAACATCCTCTCCCAGCTTCAAGATTCAGTCCCTTCAAAGCCTCCAGGGTCTGATCATCTTTTCTGGACCCCTTCACCCACCCCAACCTTCCTCCCAAAAGGCTGACTACTAGCTGGGACCCCCTCACGCTCCCACCCACCACAACTGCCAGTCCCTGTACCCAGTTCTCAGGACTATGCCTGTTAAGATGTAAGAACTGGGGAAGGGGAGGGTGGGAGGAAGGGTGTGAAGAGGGACAAATACAAGGTGACCGGAAAATGATCTGACTTTGGGTGATAGGTACACAACATAATCAACAGTTCAACTGCTATAGAAATGTTTACCTGAAACCTATGTACTCAATGTCATTGTGTTAAGTAAATAAATAAATGCCAGTTTTAAATACTTTTTTTTTTACAGAGACAGAGAGTCAGAAAGAGGGATAGATAGGGACAGACAGACAGGAACGAAGAGAGGTGAGAAGCATCAATCATTAATTTTTTGTTTTGACACCTTAGTTGTTCATTGATTGCTCTCTCACATGTGCCTTGACCGCGGGCCTTCAGCAGACCTAGCAACCCCTTGCTGGAGCCAGCGACCTTGGGTCCAAGCTGGCGAGCTTTTGCTCAAGCCAGATGGGCCCGCACTCAAGCTGGTTACTGACCTCGGGGTCTCGAACCTGGGTCTTCCACATCCCAGTCCGACGCTCTAATCCACTACGCCACCTCCTGGTCAGACTTAAATATCTAAAATTAAATAATTTCTCACACTCATCTTGTTTTATTTTTATAATAAATTAATATTTAAAACAAAAATAAAAAGATGCAAGAACTTCCCAGGACCCTAAGGCCACACTGGCTTGTCAGTGGATCTCGGCCACTCAAATTTTGTCCCACAGTTCTCCCCCCTTTCCCACTTAGCCAAAGGTTCCTTACTCCTGAATCCTACTCATTAGCACACCAAGCATGTTCTGCTGGGTCCCACAGTTAACAACATAAAGGAAAACACAAAAAGCTTCCCGAGTCGGTGCCGCCCCGCCCTCCTCTCACACAGAATGGCGGCCTAGATGACTGTTCAAAGCTAATACCTCCTGTCTCTCCTCCTAAGTAGCATGTGAAGTCAGGGCCACCCCTTCTCTCCCTGTTGCACCTTTTGTCTGGTCCCACATTCCCCTCCCCTCCCTCTCCTCCAAACCTCTAGCAGGGAGGGAGGTGGGCCCGGCCTCAGCCTTGTCCTCTTCTCCTCTGCTCCATGAGTCTGCAGCCTAGGCGGTGGGAGGGTGGGAAACCTCTGATGACCAGTTCTCTGGGGCACAGTGGGGGGGATGCTCATATGCACACGTGCATGCACGCGCACGCGCACACACACACACACACACACACACACACACCCCTTTCTATACACTCAACTCTTACAAAGGAACTGTAACACAATTCCCAAATAATAACAAAATACACAATACTCCTTACTGTAAATTACACATAGCCAACTAATCTCCCAATCTCATAGGCTTTCACTGATTTTTGTTGAAGTCCTGTATCCACAGCCAAGGGAGAGTTGTAATTGACAAATGGGTCTGGTTCCGACAGAATGCTGGTTGAACTGTTTACCTTAAGGAGTAAGAGGAAAGTGAGACAAAAATGTCTGGAGGAGTTGCATTTGCTCACCAGCGAATGACTTCTCTGCTAAATCAGATCATTCAAATACAATGCCTCCAGTTTTTTGTGCTATTGATAGTTACCTTTAAGTTTAATCAGTATTAACATTTTAAAAACCATTTTCATCACTTTCTTAAGTCTAGACAATCAATAAAACAGTAAATTAAGCCTTGATTGGTAGCATCTGCCAGTGGCCATGGTGTAAACGCTGCTACCACATCAGACTTCCAGCCCAAACCTGGTGTCTTAAAGGCAGCTGGGAAGCACAGTGTTTCCACCACCCAGAAACACAGACAGAAGTAATCTCAAGTATAGACAATGGCCAACTGTAAAGTAATTAGGAAGACTGAGTATTTATTACCTTTAAAATTTTTAGTTGTAAATTTACACAGTAAAACTCATTCTTTCGGTGTAAAATTCTGTGAGTTTTGACAAACGCACAGAGTTCGGTAATCACCCCCACATTCTAGAGCAGTGGTTCTCAACCTGGGTTCTATCGAACCCTAGGGGTTCAATGAGTTGGTCTCAGGGGTTCAGAGAAGCCTCTGCTGCGGAGGCCAGAATAAAGTAATACCATAATTTGTTGTGAGTTCATGCACTTTGTTGGTTTTGTTCTTTGAGCAAGGTGATGTTCATGCACGGCTCATTTTGTGCACCAGTAAAAAAAACATATACCTATGTCTTGAATTTTGAAAAAGAAATCCTACTTTATTTATCACTAAAGAAGGGTTCGGTGAATGCGCATATGAAACTGGTGGGTTCGGTACCTCAAAAAAGGTTAAGAACCACTGCTCTAGACACAGAACAGTTCCACCCCACTCCCCATTGCCAACCCGCAGTGGAATGGGACCCTCCCCCTATAATTGTGCCTTTTCCGGAATATCACATGATGGAACGCGACAATGCACAGCCTTTTGAACCTGCCCTCTTCCCATCAGCAGAACGCCTTGAGATGGGCGCTGCACCAGTTCGTTCCCGCCATGGAGCAGGGCTGCACTACGGACAGACGGGCTGCACTTTGTCCACTCCCCAGGGGAGGGATTGTTTCCAGTTTACTTTTAAAAATAAAATGGATAACAAGCAGCTGAACACAGATTTTCGTTTCTCTTGGGTAAACACCTCGGAGTGAGATTGGTTATGTTGTTAGGACGCATGTTGAACTTCATAGAAGCCTACCAGACTGTTTCCAACAGTGGCTGCATACGGACTTCCCAGCAATACTGCTGTGCACCCTCATCTGCTCGATCTTGTCGGGTTTCTTGACTGGTTAGTTTTCATTCTTCTCAGTGACTTTAGCAGGTGTGGAGTAGTGTCCTGTGCTGGTAATTTGTTTTTGCCTAACGATGCTGAGCATTTTTCCTTGTGCTTATCTGTCTACATTTCTTTGGTGAAATGTCTTCAAATCTTTTGTCTTTTTAAAAATTGAATTGACTATTTTCTTATGATGAGTTTTGAGTATTCTTTATATATTCTGAATATAAGTCCTTCATCAGAATAAGTTGCTAATTTAAATGTAGGCAACTTTACCGTTTATTTTATGAATTGTTCTTTTAGTTGTGTCTAAGAACCCTTTGCCTAACTCAAGGTCACAAAGATTTCTCTCTCGTTTCTTCTAAAAGTTTTATAATTTTTCATTTAGGTCTATGACTGCTTTAGAGTTAACTTTTGTATAACATGACAGATATGGGTCACAGTTTGTTTTTTAAAATATGGCTGTCCAGTTATTGTACCACCGCTTCCTGAAAAGGTGATCCTTTCTCCACTGAAGTGTTTTTGTACCTTTGTCAATTTTATTTGTATGGGTCTATATCTGAACTCTGTATTGTGATTCATTGATCTGTGCATCAACTCTTGACAATGACAAATATCTTGATTACTATAGTCTTTGTAATAAGTCTTAAAATCAGGTAGTGTGAGTTCTCCAACGTTTTTCAAGATTGTTTTAGCTATTCCAATTCTTTTGCATTTCCATATAAGTTTTCTTTTTTTAAGTGAGAGGAGGGGAAATAGTGAGACAGAATCCCGCATGCATCCCAACTGAGATCCACCTGGCAACCCAATCTAGAGCCAATGCTTTAATCAACCGAGCTATTTTTAGCACCTGAGGCTGATGCTCCAACTAAGCTATCCTTAGTGCCTGGGGTTGATGCTCAAACCTATTGAGCCACTGGCTGTGGGAGGGGAAGAAGGTGAGAAGGAAGAGTTGAAAATCTGTGTTCAACTGCTTATATGGGGGGAGAGGCAGATCCTGTGTGCCCTGACTGGGAATTGGAGGACATCCATAAGCTGGTCATCCATCCACTGAGCAAGCTGACCACGGCCCATATAAGTTTCAGATCAAACTTGTGATATCTAAAAGTTCCTGCTGGGATTGCATTGACTCGACAGGTCAATTCTGGGGGGACTGACATCTTAACAGTATTGAGTCTTCTGACCTTGAACTCGATGTGTCTTTCTATTTATTTAAATTTATTTGTTCCATCAGTGTTTTTTACTTTTCAGCATTAAAATCCTGCACATGTTGCCAGATTTATACATATTGCATATGTGTCTATTATAAATGGTATTAATTTCATTTTCAATATTTGATTGGTAGTATATAGAAATACAATTGATTTTTGTATATTGACCTTATATTTTGTAACCTTGATAAACTCATTGTTAGAAATTTTTGAACATTTCATGGGATTTGTCACATTGACAATCATGTCATCTGTCAACAGAGACGATTTTGTTTCTTCTTTTTCGATCTGTATGCCTTTTAATTCATTTTCTTGCCTTATTGCACTGCCCAGGACTTCTGGAACAATACTGAGGAGGAGAGATGAGTGGGCATTCTTGCCTTATTCCCAATCTTAGGGAAAAAGCAGTCAGTCTGTGACTGTTAAGTTTGATGTTTGTTGTTGGTTTTATGTGGTTTGCCTTCATCAGGTTAAGGAGTTTCCTTCTATTCCTAATTTGCTGAGACGTTTTATTATAAATGAATATCGAATTCTGTCAAATTGTTTTCTGCATCTATTGAGATGATCAAGAGGCTTTTTCTTCTGTAGCCCAGTGATTTTCAACCTTTTCACCTCATGGCACACATAAACTAATTACTAAAATTCTGCAGCACACCAAAAAATATGTATTTTGCTGATCTGACAAAAAAAGGTTTAATTTTGATACACTGACACCAAATGTTGTGTTGGCTGTTGTCATTTTTTTATTTGACAATCTAAGGGAAAAGAGGTCAGTGCCCCTGGCTAAAAAGGTATTTCATGATTAAAAATTTAACTGGTGGGGCACACCAGTTAAAAATCACTGCTGTAGTCTGTTAATATGGGAATTGAGTGGAACTAGCCTTCCATTTCTAGAATAAACCCCATTTGGAGATGATGTAGCTTCCTTTTGTATGTAGGGATGGCAAAAGTAGGTCTATACTTGCACTGGGACTGATTTTTGAGTTAATAAAGTTATTGTAATAATCATAACCTGCATGTCTTTTCCAAATGAGTACCTATACACCTACTTTTGTCCACCGCTGTATTGCTAAATTTGACTTGCTATTATTCTGTGGAGCATCAAGGATTTTGATAGGAACCTTAGAAAAATCTGAAGTCCTTACTACAGCCTCCAAGCTCTCCCCTCCCCACCCCGTCCTGTGCTCGTTGCTTATAAGGGGTATTGTTCTGTAGAGTTTTGTGTTTTTTTCTTTTTAATTTTTTCCATTGACTTGAGAAAGGGGGAGGGGGGCAGCATCAACTCGTTGTTCCACTTAGTTGTTCATTTAGCTGTGCGTCATTGGTTGCTTCTTGTATCTTCCCTGATAGGGATCAAACCCACAGACTTGGTGTGCAAGGATGATGCTCTATGCACTGAGCAAACCAGCGAGGGCCTAGAGTCTTTTTCTTTTAATATCTTTGTCTGGTATTGGTGTCAGAGTAATGCTGGCCTCATTAAATGAGTTTGGAATTCTTTTCTTCTATTTTCAGAAAGAGATTGTATAGAATTGGTATTTGGGGAAACCTGCCAATGAAATTTTCAGTTTAGAGTTTTCTTTGTGAGAATATTTTAAACTAAGAATTCAATTTCTTTCATAGATACAGGATTACAAAGGATATCTATTTGTTCTTGAGTGAGCTCTGGTATCCTGTCTGTGGGAGGCAGAAAAATGGCTCCCCAAAGATGTCCACATTGCACTCCCTGGAATCTGTGAATATGTTATGCTACATGGCAAAGGGGAATTAAGGTTGTACATCAGATGATTTTAAAATAAATACATTAGGCCATGGCCTGTTGGCTTGGCAGTAGAACATCAGCCCGGCATGTGGACATCCCAGGTTCAATTCCCAGCCAGGGCACACAGAAGAAGTGCCCATCTGCTTCTCCACTCTTCCTCCTCTCCTTTCTCTCTATTTCTCTCTTCCCCTCTTGCAGCCAAGGCTCCACTGGAGCAAAGTAGGCCTGGGCGCTGAGGACACAGTTCCATGGCCTCTGCCTCAGGCACTAGAATGGCACAGATTGCAGAGGAGCAATGCCCCAGGGGGCCGAGCATCACCCCCTGGTGGGCATGCCGGGTGGATCCTGGTCAGGTGCATGTGGGAGTCTGTGTGACACCCCCGACCCTTTTCACCTCAGAAAAGAATACAGTAAATAAAAAAGTAAATAAAAAATAAAAATAAGTAAGTAAATAAAAAAAACAGATTATTCTACATTATTCCAGTGGGCCCAATGTTATCATAAGGGGTCTTAAACAAGATAGGCAGGCAGAAGAGTCAATGAGAGTGATGTCATATGAGAATTAAACTTGCTTTTGCTGGCTTTGAAGAATGAGGAAGGGTTCACAAGCCAAGGAATGCAGGCAGCTTGTAGGAAAAGGCAAGCTGACAGAAAGGAATGCAGTCCTGCTGATGGCTTTTTTTACACTGTGAAAACTGTCAGATTCTTGACCTATGAAACTTTAAGATAATAAATTTGAGTTGTTTTATGGCACTTAGCTCATGCTAGTTTGTTATAGAAGCAACAGAAAACTAATACAATGAAAGACTGTTTTTCAAGGAATCAGTCCTTGGTCCATCATTTCTTTTTTTTGTGTGTATTTTTCCAAAGTGAGAAGTGGGGGGTGGCAGACAGACTCCCGCATGCGCTCAACCAGGATCCACCTGGCATGCCCACCAGGGGGTGATGCTCTGCCCATCTTGGGGTTGCTGCGTTGTAGCTGGAGCCATTCTAGCATGGAGCCGTCCTCAGTACCTGGGCCAACTTTGCTCCAATGGAGCCTTGGCTGCGGGAGGGAAAGAGAGAGATAGAGAGGAAGGAGAAGGGGAAGGGTGGAGAAGCAGATGGCGCTTCTCCTGTGCACCTTTGCCAAGAATCAAACCCAGGACTTCCACACGCCGGGCTGACGCTCTACCACTGAGCCAACTGAAGGATGGAGAAGTAGATGGACGCTTCTCCTTTGTACCCTGACTGGGAATCGAACCCAGGATATCTACACGTCGGGCTGACTGCTCTACCACTGAGCCAACTGCCCCCCCCCCAAAAAAAACAACTCTCGTTCTTACTTCAGCTACCCAGGTCTGCCCTCCGCTTGTTGCAATCTTTTGCCCTCTACTCTCTTCTTTTCCCATTTCTGGAAACACCACCTCCAGGGGCCGAATTGCTCAAGCCCGAAGTGAGGCTTCATCACTGACCCTTCCCTTCCTCACACGCCACACGCAGCGAGTCCACACATCCTCTCAGCTCCACCTTTGAAATACACCTGCATTCCCAGCACGTCACACTGCCTCTATGACCATCGCTCTGGCTCAAACCTCATCAGCCCTCACCTCGGTTCTGCAGCAGACCTTGCACTGGGTTTCTGATTCCATCCCTGCCACTTTGTCATCTCTTCTCAGCACAGCAACAATACCGATCTGTTCAGATGTCAGTCCTATCAAGTCTCTTTTCTGTTCTCAACTCTCCATGACTCCCATAAAAAGAAAAAACTCGCATTCCCGGCCTGGCCAGTTGGCTCAGTGGTAGAGCAGTCAGCCCGACGTATACATATCCTGGGTTCGATTCCCAGTCAGGGTACAAAGGAGAAGCGCCCATCTACTTCTCCATCCTTCACCCTCTTGCTTATCTTTCTTTCTCTCCTCCGCCCTTCCTGCAGCCAAGGCTCCATTGGAGTAAGTTGGCCCCAGGCACTGAGGATGGCTCCATGGCCTCCATCTCAGGCGCTAAAAAATGGCTCCAGTTGCAATGGAGCAAGGGCCCCAGATGGGCAGAGCATCGCCCCCTAGTGGGTTTCCCGGGAGTATCCTAGTCAGGGTACATGCAGGAGTCTGTCTCTGCCTCCCCTCCTCTCACTAAATAAAAAACAACTCACGTTCTTACTTCAGCTACCCAGGTCTGCCCTCCGCTTGTTGCTTACTCTTCTCCCTGCCACTGACTCTTGCTTTTCTTCTAACCCCCAGCCATGTTCCTGCATGAAGACTTTGCATCTACATTCCCTTGGTCTATAAGGCACTTCCTCTGGTCTTCACAACTAATGGCCTTGCTTCCTTCTATTGACACCGCTCTCCTTAGGGGGCCTTCCCTAGCACCCTGACACTCTGCCCCTTCTTATGTTTCATTTCTCCTCCTTGCTTTTAGCACTCCTTGCCTGGCATCGTATTATATACCTTTTCTTGTGTGTGTGACAGAGACAGCGAGAGACAGATAGAGGGACAGACAAGAAGGGAGAGAGATGAGAAGCATCAGTTCTTCATCGTGGCTCCTTAGTTGTTCATTGATTGCTTTCTCATATGTGCCTTGGCAGGGAAGGGGGGTCGGGGGCCTCCAGCAGAGCGAGTGAGCCCTTGCTCAAGCAAGCGACTTTGGGCTCAAGCCAGTGACCACAGAGCCATGTCTATGGTCCCACACTCAAGCCAGCAACCCCGTACTCAAGCTGGTGAGCTCGCTCTCAATCCTGCAACCTCGGGGTTTCAAACCTGGGTCCTCTAAGTCTCAGTTCAATGCTCTATCCACTGCACCACCACCTGGTCAAGCTCATATTACATACTTATCTGTTATGGTCTGCCCCTCCCTGGTACTTATCACTTCATGCCCTGGAACAGTACCTGGCTCCTAGTTAGTCCTAAATCAGATTTGTTTTGTGAATAAATTCATGAATGAGTAAGAAGGCAGGAGAATGCATAAAACCCTCCCCTTGGCTCCTGGCTCCATCAGGATCAGGGCATGCTCCTTGGCAAGGCTAACAAGGCACTGGAAAATGTGGTTCCCTTGAGCCCATGGCTCCAACCTTGGGCCACTGGACCGCTCACCCCCATCGCTTCTTCCAGCTACAGAACTTGTGGGTTCCTCAAATGGACCACTCCCTGACCTCAGGCCTTCCTGTTCTTCCTATGGCTGAAATCCTTTCCCATTTCATCTGGCTTTTTTCCCAAACATCTGTCACGTCTCAGTTTGGCTAGTACCAGTTCTGAGAGGCCTTCCCTGACCTCCTCAAATAGGTCTGGGGCCTCCTTGGCTGCAACAGACCAAGGCTTCCCTCCATCATATACACATTACACTGTAACTGCCTTGCCCACCAGACTGTGAACTGCCTGACAGCAGAGCCTGTGACTCACTAATCTCAGAACCCTGGGGCCTAACACTGAGTAAGTGCTCAATAAACACAATTTGAGCCTGCCCAGGCGGTGGCACAGTGGATAGAGCATCGGTCTGGGATGTGGAGGACCCAGGTTCAAGACCCTGAGGTCACCAGCTTGAGTGCAGGCTCATCTGGTTGGAGCAAGGCTCACCAGCTTGATCCCAAGGTTGCTGGCTTGAGCAAGGGGTTACTAGGTCTGTTGTAGCTCCCGGTCAAGGCACATATGAGAAAGCAATCAATGAACTAAGGTGCCCCAACAAAGAATTGATGTTTTTTATCTCTCTCCCTTCCTGTCTGTCCCTATCTGACCCTCTCTCAAAAAATCCTACAATTTGAGTGAAAAAATGAATGAAAAAGTTAATTATTAAAAACCAAGCCTGTTCAGTGATAGGATGGGGACTTAGAGCCACCAACCCACTCCCACGTGTCATCTTTCCACATAGAAGGCCTGGCTCAGCCCCGTCCAGGAGCAGGGACCCGACAATCAGCCAGAGCCTGTGAGGTTGCAGCAAGTCACAGCTCTCAGCTGGTCTCTGCCATACCGCCAAGAGCCCTGCAGCCCCACAATGGGAGAGGGCTGGGAAGAGGAAGGCAGCCTGTGCTTGGCAGCAAGAAGTCGCATCACCCCAAGTACTGGGATCTGTGACTCCCCCATTCCAAGTTCCTCCTTAACATTAAACCCAGATCACATTCCTTGGCCACAGTTCCCAGGATGGCACTCAAGGGGAAGCAAAGAAGGACTCCTAGACCTGCAGACAAGAGTCAGGGATGAGCTGGTGCAATCAGAACCCACTCCCAAAGTAACGTGAGCCCAAGCCCTGGCTCACGCTGCAGCCTGTCTCCTGGGGGGGGGGGGGGGGAGGTCTGCTACATGGCTCAGGACCAGGCAGTCAGAGGCCCAGCACGAACCCAGATGAGGCCAGAGAGAATACCCTACAAACCAACTCCACCATCCCTGACACCTTGTCTGCAGTGCCAGGAGGAAGGCAGCAGCAGTCCCAATGCCCACAGGGCCCGTGGGCTCAGCACCCTGGTGCTGACCTGTTTCCCTCACCACAGACCCGGATGCTCTTTCCTTGTCCCCAGGGACCACCCCCCATCTAAGAGCTCATGGCCCAATGTCCCCTTTCCGTAGCATCCCTGAGGGTAGAAGAGGTCCACAACTGACCTTTACTAGTGTAAGTCCTTCTAAGGAGACCGCTTCCATATCCCAGATCAGACCCTGGTA
Organism: Rhynchonycteris naso; assembly: GCA_037038555.1. Classification (NCBI taxonomy): domain Eukaryota; kingdom Metazoa; phylum Chordata; class Mammalia; order Chiroptera; family Emballonuridae; genus Rhynchonycteris; species Rhynchonycteris naso. The sequence goes on from CM073003.1 coordinate 100,520,553, forward strand.
GTTACAGAGGACTCAAGTGCCCTGGGGACTCCCAGCCCCAGCCGGAGTACCCCCGGGTCTCACAGGGTCACCCTCCCCAGCTCCCCATGTTCCTGCTGGCCCTGCTCAAAGCATACCTGCTTCTGCAGCCTCGGGGCTCACCTCTGCCAGGATGAGGCCCAGCCCAGACTCGGCCCCAAACACAAGCTCTCTGTGTCTCCACACACCTCACCTTCCCCCTTTCTTCAAATCCACCTGCAGAGTCTCTGCTGACCCCATCTTTTTTTTTTTTTTTACAGGGACAGAGAGAGGGATAGATAGGGACAGACAGACAGGAACGGGAACGGAGAGAGATGTGAAGCATCAATCATTAGTTTTTCGTTGCCATTGCGACACCATAGTTTTCAATTAATTGTTTTCTCACATGTGCCGTGACCGTGGGCCTTCAGGAGACCAAGCAACCCCTTGCTGGAGCCAGCGACCTTGGGTCCAAGCTGGCGAGCTTTTGCTCAAGCCAGATGAGCCTGTGCTCAAGCTGGCCACCTCGGGTTCCGAACCTGGGTCTTCCTCATCCCAGTCTGATGCTCTATCCACCATGCCACCGCCTGGTCAGGCATCTGCTGACCCCATCTTTAAAGTGACTCTTGACTTTGGCCTCAGCCAGGCCCCAGCACCTCCGCTCAGAAGCCTGCCCTGCCCTCCCGCCCCTGCCTGTCACAGTACAAACCCCTCCCTTCTGAGCTGCACATGCAGGCCTTCCGCAGCACGGTCAGCTCGGCCACTCATAAGCTGTGTGACCTTAGATCACCTAGTCTCTCTGAGCCATGATTTTCTCATCTATAAAGTGTACTTTTACAACTTTTGAGAGATTTTAAAGGCAGTGAGGCAGTATCCAATACTTGACAGATCTCGGATCTGATCCCCGCTCTGCCAGACACCGGAGGTTCCCGGCCCTGGGGAAACAGGCCCCTGCTTCCTCCCGGCCTCCAGGGAGGGCTCTGTGCAGGCAGTAGCCCCCTCCCACCCTCCTGTGTGCTGAGGCATGGGCTGAGCAGAAGGTCTGAGGCTGAGCAAAGGGACTGCAGGGAAGTAAGCCACCCTCTACCCTATGTTTCTTTGGGCCTCAGTTTCCCCTTAGTTCAGTGACACTGAGATTTCTACATGCAAGGCCAGGATGAGGAGTTTACTACAGGCAGGCTGGGAGGGGCTGCCTGAACAGCAGGAGTGAGTCTCTGGTGCATTGGGAAAGGCTGATAAACAAATGTACCAGAATCCAAATCAGGAAGGCCCAGAGCCGGGGTTGTCATGGCAACCTGCAGCAGGCTCCCAGCCTCTCTAGGGTGGGAGCCGGGACTTGTCAGACTCAGCTGCCCTCCATACCCCGCTTCACAGGGCGCCTCCTTGGGCTCTGCCTAGCTCAGCATGGACAAAGGAGAGGAGTAAGGGCACTGTGAGGCCTCTGCCCAAGGCCCTCCAGAGTGCAGCCAGCCACCCACAGCGTCGCCCACCACCCAGGCCCAGCACCAGTCACTTTAGCCCAGCCATCAGCTGCCCGGGCTGACACAGCATCACTGCATGTAGTGATGCCCTCAGGGTCCCTCTGCCAGGGCCAGCACCTTGAAGTTATTACCCGTGTACAGGGCCAAGGGGGCAGGGAGATAATCCAGTCCTCCTGTCACAGCAGGGTCAGGAAGGGACAGCACAGGTGCCAGGCACTGGGGTCATTTTTTTTGCACATTTTTTCTAACAGTTCACCCTTTGACATATGAGGAATCAGGCTGGGTTTTCCAGTTCCTGAGCCCAGGTCCTTCCCGATGGGGCCTGTTATTAGATGCCCTCGGCTAACTGTGAAGATTGTCACCGGGGGCCCTGAGGGACTTCTCACACTGACCCACCTAACCCCATAGAGCTGTGCCCAGACACACAGTAGACACACAGAGCATGGCCTTCATGTCTCCATTTAATGGCCAACCCAGCACAGCCCAGCTGATGCCCAGACCCCAGTAGGGAAGTCCTCCATCCTGCCTGCTGTTTCCTGAAGAAGCCACCCAAGCTGGGACCTCTCAGCCTTCCCAGTAGCACTCTAGTACAGTCCCAGCGTTCAGGGCTACTCATCTCAGCTCCATCAGCAAGCTGTCAATAGAGCCCAGCAGTTCCCGGAAGTAGCCCTCATCCTCACCCTCTCGGAGCTCCTGGGCGGCTAGCACCTGGTATTCAGCCTGCAGACTGACCAGCCTCCTGCTGAGCTCAGGGTCCTGATGGTAGTAGTCCCGGCAGGTGACCAGGAGGGCACCCAGTGTCTGCAGTACCTTTTCCCGGGCATCATGTTCAGGCAGTGCCAGCAGGTGGGCAGTGATCTCGCACCAGCCTTGTTCTCGTAGACTTGGCAAGAGTTGCACCTGGCGATACTGCTGCAGCTTCTCTGGGGACGTCTCCCGGGTCAGCTCGGCCTCCTCCTCGGCAAACATCTGCCATCCGCGTGGCCAGGTACCAGGGTGACGCAGGGAGGAGAGAACACACACAGCAGTCAGCTTTGCCCTTCAGATGTGAAAGCATGTGGCTGACCTTTGAGCGTGAGCTCTCTTCCTTCGTTCCCTTGGGCCTCAAAGGCCCTTCATGGAAGAAGGCCAGCAGGATTCACACTTCACACATATTCCCCATCCACCTATCTGTCCATCCATTCACTCATCAAAACAACTGTACAATGTGCCAGATACTGGAGAAACTCTCTCCGTCTCTGCCCTTTAGGAGCTCTGGGTCTAGCAGGAGAATAAAATATAACTGAATAATTCCTAAAGAGCATGATAAAGTTAGTCCAGCAGTATAGTGTGGAGGCAGAAAGTCTGGGTTCAAATTTCTGCTCCACCACTGATAGCTGATGATCCTGGACCAGCACTTAGCCTCCCTTAGACCCAATGTCGTCATCTCTTACATGGAGACAAAAGAACCCCTCAGGACTGCTGGGAGGACAAAGCAATAGGGAACATGCAGCCAGTGGCCAGCACACAGAGCACACCCAACAGTGCAAGCTCCAATCCCATGTATTATTACTACACCATCTATAGCTCGTCAAGTGTAGATGGAGCAGTAACACGGTCCTAGATCAGCAACACGGTCATCATTACCACCACTAGAGAACCACACCCTCAGAGGAGTTAGGGACAGGGACAGAGGAGTTTGGCAAGACTCACTGGAGTCTTGAGGGTTAAGTGTGAATTGTCCAAGTGCATTAGGATGGAGTGGAGGGTCCACACAGGGGGGTTGCAACAATAGGCCTGGGCCCAACTCATTTTGAAGAATGGCAGCTTATGCTGGACAATGGGACAAAGAACACACAGAGCCCTGGGCACTCCTCCAAGGAGGCTGGCCTGTATGCTGAGGGTCTGGGGAGTTGAGGAAAGTTTGGGTAGTAACAGTAAGTCATACGCTCGGTTTGTTCCAGAAACCCAACCCATCAGCAGAATACTGTGGGAACCACTCCTGCTAGGCTGCTGGAGATGGGAAAGGAAACAAACACCTGAACCCTGACATGCCCCATAGGGGCTCTACTCTATGTACCTGCAAGAAGAAAGGAGTCTCTGCCCTAACTTCAGTGGAGATTGAGGCACAGGGGACAGAGAAGACAAAAGGGAAGCCCAAGAAAGATCAAGGGTCACAGTAGACCACTTGATGGCCTTAGGGCCCATTAGGGCTGGGGAAGAAGCTAGGGAGGAGCAGGGGTCACCATGCTGGGACAAAAAGGGCTGAGAGGAGTATGGTAGTCCTTTCCTACCCTAACCCCGATTCTTGCCACCCCCACCTCCAAAACACCCCCCGACTGTGCACCGTGCACCCTGCTCCTCACCGCACTTGTGAGCCCACTGCCTCCGACTCCCAGCCTGCCTCCTCCAGTCCTCTGCTGGCCGATGGTGCTGCCCGGCCCCAAGCCCCTTGCAGCATGGCATTTCTGATTATAAATACTAGATCCCTGCCTGACCTGTGCTGGCGCAGTGGATAAAGCATTGAGCTGGAATGCTGAGGTCACCGGTTCAAAACCCCAAGGTTGCCTGGTCAAGTCACATACAAGAAGCAACTACTATGAATTGATGCTTCCTGCTCCTCCTGACTTTCTCTCTCTCTATCCCCTCTCTAAAGTCAATAAGTAAAATTTAAAAAATAAAGAAATAAAGGCTAAGTCTCTTCCCAGGGACTTTGAGGTTCGTCCCACAGGATCCACCTCTGCCTGCACTTGGCCTCATGCCCACACATGCCCTCACTCTGGCACCTGTCACACTGCCTCTCCCCAGGGCCTTTGTGGGTGCAAGCTCCCCCTCCGAGGCGTCCTCTCACCCAACCCGACTCCCTAGTTAACTTAACTCACCCCTCAAATCTCAGCCCTCTCAACTCCCCAGAAGAGGTCGAGGAGCTGGTCATAAGCCATCACAGCCCACGTGCTTTGGTGAGTCTCTGGTAAGTGTCTGCCTGGAAGAGCCAGGATGGCAGGGGCCAAGGACGGGCCAGGGACAGCGCCAGACAGGGCCCCCAGTCAACATCTGCAGAAGGAGCCAGCAGGTGGGTCATCCTGTGGCCCTTCAGCTCCATGAGGCACGTGGGCTGCTGACCACAGGCAGGCACCCATCCTTGCAAGCGCCACGGTCAGAGGGCTAATACTTCCCAGGGCAATCCTGCAGTTCAGCTGCTGCCCCCCACAGCGAATCTGTACCCCCAATGACAACCTGACACACTTGCACCTTCACGGGCTCACAACCCATCCCCTACTTTGGCTAGTTCTTCGCTCCTTCTGAGGAAGCTAGCAGAGAGAGGCCCTGACTGCCCCCAGCATACAGCTAACAGCTGTCCCAATGCTCTCTGCTGCAGGGGTGTGGCTGGCTCTACACTGTTTGTGAGACCTCTTCCTCGTCTTCACAGCACCCCAAGGACTCAAAGGCAGGCTCCCAGGCCGGCTGACTCGGGGCAGCCTTGGTGACACAGCCTGGTGTCACTCTCCAGGGATGAGCCAATGTCAGTGCTCATCATGCCAGGGCTGGGAGCAGTGAAAAGTCACCCAAGACAACACAGGAAGATGAGTTTCTCTAGCCAATGTGCACGTCCTTGTCCAGGCTCGCTGGCCTACTCCCAGGGTGTCGGCTATGCCTGGCCTTATTAATTGGATGTGAGCTCTGCATGGCTGCCTGATGTTCCGGGAAACCAGGATTCTGCAGCTTAAAGGGGGGGGGGGCAGTGAGAGAGAAAGGCTGAGAGGCTGAGGCCGAGAGGCACAGAGAGAGGGCGAGCACACACAAAAGCAATAGCTGACAGAGAAGCAGCAACGGACAGCCCAGTCAGCACAGCACGGATGGGGGCGGGGGGCAGCCCTTGGCCTCTGACACTAGGCAGCGGTTCCAGAGTCTGCCCGCTCAGCTCCACCAGCCGGCAGCCGGCTGTTCTGGGGAGAGCGCAGCCTGAGATGGCTGCTGAGAAAGTCTTGCCACTGCTCTCTACAGCCACTGAACTAAGAATCCAGGCCTGGCTGGCTTTCTCTCTCCCTAATTAAGACACTTTTTAGGCTCACAAAGATAAAAGGGGGCTGAATACCAAGTCTCCTCCAGGTGGCAAGCACCTGGGGTGCCCAGGGCCTTCCAGAGCGGCCATTCTGAGCCCCTGCCCAGAACCTAAGCTCCCACAGGAAGCAACTTCGGGTTTCCAGAATCCTGAGATTCAGCATCATTCTAGCCCTTGGCTCCTTGGTCTCCCGGCTGCTGTGATGGCTTCTGGACACAGATGCTGCATATCACCTGCTCCTCATCACCCTGCCCTATGCTTCAGCCAGATAACCTTCATTCCACGAAGGGCTGATCCTGGCTATTTCCGGCCTTGGTCACACTGATCCTGGGCCCACACACTTTGTTCTGGCCACTGCCTGCACCCTCCCTGTCCCCTCCTCTCCAGACCTCAAATTTCAGCTCAAAAGTCATTTTGCACAAGACATCCTCTCTGACATCTCAGAAATCCTAGGTTCGGAGCCCTGAAGCCAGGACCCCACAGCCTCCCTGTCTACCCAGCTCAGGACTGGCATGTTTTGCTTCAGAGCACTTTCCAGTGAGGATAAAGGGATGGAGGGATGGAGGGATGGATGGAGGGATGGATGGAGGGAGGGATGGATGGATGGATGGATGGATGGATGGATGGAAGACATGGGAGGGAGCTGGATCAAAAGGCCAGAAGCGAACACAAAGCAAAGTGAGAAGGAGGCAGGGCAGGCCCGGCACTCACCTTCTCAGTAACCAGATCGTAGAGCAAGGTGACCACACGCACGGCCAGCACCTCTGTGCCTTTCTCCTGCACCAAGCTCCTAAGGACCTGCAGGCCCCCCAGCTTCAGGAACTGCTGCTGGGCATAGGGAAAGTGTCGCAGTAGGGAGCACAGTGCAAACAGGACCTGGGGAGGCGCAGTTCCAGACAGGTGAGAAGCCATGCAGAGTTAGCCTGGCCCCAAGGCCCAGAAAAGGCAGCTGGAGGTACACCAGCTACCCCAGCCCAGCTCCCATTCACCCGCCCTCCACCCATTACCCTCAGGTGCAGCTACACCCCAGAACCTGGGTCTGGGAGAGCCTGCAGAGATGTCAGACACCTTCACCATCACCCAGGGGACAAATGAAGGCCCACTGCAGAAAGCCAGGGTGTGGGACCCAAAACCACAACGTGGGAGCTACACCCAGGCCTCTATATGCCTCGGCAGGAGTCTGTGCTGCTTTTCATGAATGGGACCGCTCCCCTATGCAACCCAGCAGGTGGCCACTCAGGCCCCCAGGGTGACATGCACAGTCTGGAAAGGGACCTGTGCCTTCCAAGCTCCACAGGGGCTGGGGCTGGGCAGGAACAGGGAGCAGAAACCCACCTTCTTCTTTGCAGTGAGAGGCTGCTCCGTAGCCAGGATGACTAGCAGCTTCTGCAGGGCTCCCCCCTCGATGGCCTCCACTTGGACCTTTGGGTTGCTGTGAGGGGTAACGCAAGAAAGCATGACTTTGCACCTATTCACCAACTTGGGGCAACACCACTGTGCCCAGCCCGGGAACTGGGTGGTTAGGGGTGATGATACCACACCAGCCATCCCTGCAGAGAAACAAATCATACAAGGTGGGGGGAGGGTTCCCCACCCTGGACAAGCTAGAACAGTGGTTCTTAACCTGGGTTCTATCGAACCCTAGGGGTTCAATGAGTCGGTCTCAGGGGTTTGGAGAAGCCTCTGCCGCGGAGGCCAGAATAAAGTAATAGCGTAATTTGTTGTGAGTTCATGCACTTTGTTGGTTTTATTCTTTGAGCAAGGTGATGTTCATGCACGGCTCATTTTGTGCACCAGTAAAAAAATATATACCTATGTCTTGAATTTGGGGGAAAAAAATCATATTTTATTTATCACTAAAGAAGGGTTTGGTGAATGCGCATATGAAACTGGTGGGTTCGGTACCTCAAAAAAGGTTAAGAACCACTGAGCTAGAACTTAGATGGGAAAACAGAGACTTACTAGTGTGGATCCACCTGGGTACAATGACCTATGGCACAGACGACAGGGCCAAGTGCTCCCATGCCAGTCTCCCACTCCCCAGTAGCCAGTGGACTGGGTGACCTGAGAAGGAAAATTACTTCTACCATTTTAAGATCATTCTGATGCTAAAAGTGCTTCAGTGCCCTTCCCATGGAAAGCGTTCTTCCATGTTCCCATGCCAGTGTTGGCTGCTTCTCCTTCCGTGACCGTGACCACAGGCAGGCACATCACACACTGGGAGCAATTACTAATGGGCCCTAGGGGCAGGAAACCATTCTTCTCTCCTGGGTGGAGTACACACTTGTGGGAGGAAAGCAAGAAAAAAGCACAAGATCCAGGGAGCCTCTGAATCCCTTCACAGATCCTAAATCAGAACCAACCCGGTGCCTCCCACCAGCCCCTCCCCTCTATGAGAGCAGATACTGCGATTTTCTCTAGTCCTGTTTCTCAGTGTTCAGCACAGAGCCTCCCATGTCATAGGACCTTGGACACTAGGGAATGAATGAATTAACCCACATACACAACCACGACTGTGCCGAGCAACAAGCAGGCAATGCTAAAACACTCAGAAGCCAGAGCTGCCTCTGAAACTCCTCTCCCCATTCTAGGCAGGAGAAGAAGTAATGAGTTTCAAACAAACATTGCAGGCACAGCCCTCCTGGATGAAAGGATGCTGGGGCCTGGAAGGTGAGTCCTCCATTAGGGCAGGGTGCCAGGCAGGTTCCTATGGCTGGGAAGCCCAGCAAGCACCCTTTTTCAGACTCCTTGCTTTCTTGCATCAAATCAGTGATCAATTAAAAAGCTAGTGCCATATACAGGGACCTATGTCGTTAGGCCCTTGAGGCAGGTCAAAGCTCCCTCACCCCACTTTTGAAGCTGCAGAGAAAAACAGCAGGCACATAAAAAGCCTGAGACTAGCAGCAAAGGCAGAGATCAGATAGCCCAAAAAGGGTACCAAGTCTACACCAAGCTCTGGCTGCCTTGCCATAGCATGGCCACCAGATCCCTGGAGACCAGCAAAACACCTGTTGCTCCCAACCCCCAACCTTGGCAGGGGTCCTCATGGCATAGTGGAGAATGAGGCAGGATGTAGACAAATCTGAGGGAGTTGGCTCTTGGTGCGCACAGCTGCTTGTAGGGGAGGCCGTGGCACACAGTAGGCACTCCATAAATGCTGCCAGAATGGCACAGTAATGGGGCCCAAGTGAGTCCTAGATAGCCCACCCTTCTGTTCCTACCAGAGGCACCAGCTTCAAGGTTCAGAGCCGACTTAGCCCACCGAGCCAGTTTTCCTGTTGTAAAACGGGAAGTGCCTGCAGTCCCCTGCATCACTCCGAGCCAGAAAGGACATGCAGGGTGGGGGCCAGCCTGGCCCCCTGCAGCTCCACTCGTGTCTGAGGAGCAGCCTGGAAACGGGCTGCAGTCTCTGGGGAAGAGAGGCTGACAGATCCTCTCCAGACAGGCAGGTGAGTGCTGATGCGTGGGGCACTAGGAGCTGAGTCTCTCCCTGGCCCCTGCTCCCCCAACCTGAGAAAAGCAGCTGCTTCATCAAACCGTGAGCTAATTAGGGCTGTTTCTGCCATCGTGTGCCTGAGGAATGCTCACCCGCAACAGGCAGAGTCTAGGAAAAGACAACGGCCACACAAACATCAAATGCTGCCTCCCAAAGAAGGGGGGCTGCAAGGCCCAACATGGCATCAGCCTCAGGGGTCTCCACTGATGAGCCCCATCCTCATGGGATTGCAGCGTGGCAAAGACAATTTCCTCCAAAAACATCCTGAAGCTTCCTTGTCTACAGATCCACTAAGAACAAGACCCAGTCACCCAGTCAGTCTGAGAAGACAAGATCAGAGCTCAGGAACAGAGCGCGCACACACGGAGACTTGGCCTGAGCACACTGGGTCCAAGGACCAGCCTGGGCACCTCCTAGCACAGCAGCCCCATAACCAACAGAACGTAGTGCTGGGAGAGGGGAGAAACGACATGCAGAAGACGTGGACTCTGCCTGCCCAGACCTCGCCTGGTAGAAGGGGAGAGAAGACTTAAACCCCTAAAGGGAACCAAAGCACAAACAATGAGACGCAAACTACTGGGGACAAAGGGGGCGGGCATGTACAGTGTAGCCAAATCTTTAGGATCCTCCAGAGAAAGAATAAGCTGACTGGCAGTGAAAAAGAAAAAAAGATGCCAACAGCCAGTAAGAGATACGGGTTTCCTGGTATTTCTTGTCCATGAGAGCCCCAACGTAGGTTCGAGAGGGCCCGGCTCTGACTAGGAAAGATGGAGAGGCAAGCCCCTGCCAGGCAATTGCTCAGATAGATCCTTGGGGAAGCTCAGCCTACTGCTCTCTGCCACTCAACCCTGAACAAGCCAGGATTCACTCATCTGGGAGGCCCGGCATCCGATTCTACTTACAGGTTTCAGAGTGAATGAATAAATGAATGGTTACATAACCTGAGGCTAGACCAGGTGGCTCGGACCTAAGGTCTGTGGAGATTCCACAAAAGCCAGGAGTGCTACGTGGGAGAGTAAGACTGCGGGAAGCCAGAGTACAGGTGAGGACAACCTGTGGAGAGGAGAAAAGGCAGGTGCTCAGGGAACAGTATGATTTTATGTGTAGAGACAAGGAAACCACCTTGGAAGACTTCCCTGGAGCATTGTGAAAAATGGGACTGAGAGGTGCAGCTTACCCTAAACACCAGGCTGGTCGCGGTGCCAAGGAGCTCTGCTGGCTGGGACCAACAAGGGGCAACAAAGGACCCAGACATTTCCCAGTAAATGTTCCTTCTTCTTCAGCCCACACCCAGGGCAAAATGGGGAGTTGGAAACAAGTGCTTTCAGGGCACACAGGCACCAGGGGCAGCCCCCAAACTGAACCAGTCTCAGGACAGTGACACCAGGGACAGGAGATGAGCTAGGGGGCCCTTGGAAGCAGGCACTGACCACCACTCCCAGGTCAGGTCATCTCTAGCCATGTGCCTGCATCTGCCCAGTGCCCTTCCTCCCCACCGCCTGGCACTGCCGCTCTTCTCTTCCTTCAACACTGTTGCCTCTCCCACTCCTTCTTATCCTGATGGAGTGGGTCCCAACTCCCCAGACTACAGGAGAGGGCTTGTGCTGGCCCATCAGAGCCCATCACCAGAGTTTCAGTGGGTCGCTGAGGACTAGCAGTCAGAGCCCTCAGTCTTTTACAGTGAAGTCAGGAAAGAGACAAGTTCTCTCCTCCACAAGCATGGTGGCTGTAAGCCAAGAACACCTACAACTGCCGGCAGCAGCCAGATCCACTTCTACGGGACCCATTTAGAGTATGAGACAATACAGATTAATACACAGGAGAGGGAAACCAGAGAGAAAAAGAGAAAGCCTGATACCTTCTGTCACTTGATGCAGTCCCTTTCATAAGGCAATAAATCTACTCTTTCACCTGCAGCAATCCTCAAGGACCTGGCTGTTGGTCAAACAAGTTTGAAAAGTATGTTTAGGTTTGCTCACTTGTACTTTGCGATGGCCTGGGCAGCGCCAGGTGTATGTGGTCTGTGAAAGGCTGTGGTGCTTGCCCTCAGGGCAGCAGGCTGCCAATTGCGGACTGCCGACCTCCATGGGAAGGGGCCATTGTTTGCCAAAGAACGGGTATTTCCACCTAGTGTGGTTTGCTTGTGGGGCCTGTGAGTTCAGCTGAGTCTGGAGTGCTGAGGGGCTTGGGAGCCCTGAGAGAAAGGGAAGTGGTCTTCCCTGCCTGCTTCTCCACCGGTAGGAGACTTTAATAAATGGAATGGCCCACTGTTTTCTGGCTCCACTGTTCCTTTACCGTCTGCCGAAATCCAGTGAGAACCTGCATGGCCATGGCAGGGGCCCCTGGCCTTACACTGGGTAAATAGAGCAGGACCATGGGCCAAATGTGGGCCTGTAGCCAAGTGGCCTCAGCAGCTTTGCGTCCACGCCTGCCTGGCCTTTCCTATAGCCCAGCTTAAATGAGGGCCCCCATATAAACCTGGGCTCCACCACAGGCTTCTGGGTTTCAGTGGCTCCACAAAACTTTGTGGGGTTCCATATAATATCCTCTGAAAATAGCCTTTTAGTGCAGCCCAGGCAAGGGGCTGAGGGAGCAGCAGAGGGAGGCAGGGCAGGACGAGACTTGCATTTCCAATGGCACTCAGCCCATGCCAACAGGGAAAGCAGAACTAGCCATTTCTTGAGCAATGAGGCCCAGAAGGTCAGATATCAACAGGCTCTCAGAGCCGCTCTCCTCAGGCAGCTCTGCACTGGGCTCCGAATACTCATTGCTGTGTGCCTTTGGAGAAGAAATGCCCAAAATAGCTCAGAGTGAGGCTGCTAGGGCCAGGGTCGGGAGAGCCTTGGTGAGAATTCTGTGCACCATGGCTGATAACCTTGGGCAGGTCGCTTCACTTCAGTGCCCTATATGTAAGGCAGAGCTAAAACCACCCTGTGTTAAAGAGATAATATCTAATAATGCCAAAATGCTAGCCAATGCTTTGTGAGTGAAAGATTATAATTACAGTGGGTTTGCTACACAAAGAGGCCAGACAATTACAGTGAGAACAGAGCTCTATTCAACCCAGATGCCTCGGGCACATATTACTGGCCTCATCCTGCTCCCAGTCTCCCGAATCCGGACTAGAGCTACACCCCTTGCCTGCGATGGGGGTTGGGGTCCTTGCTGGCTGGAAGATGGGGTCCTGACAGTGGGGCATTTGAGAGAGTTAAAAGGGCAGGGGCCTGGAAAGCCTCCTAGTGACATCAGTGTGTGCTGGTGTGCTCAAAGTCAACAGAAAGATATTAAGGACGCAGCTCGTCTCCGAAGAGATAAATGAGAATAAACCTTGTTCAGGGCTAAGCAAGCTGGACTGAATAAATACCATTAGCACTTGGATTACTGGGATGTTCACAATCAGCAGGCAAGTCAGCTGCCTGCTGCCTGAGTGCAGAGGGGCAGCAGCAGCTGCTACTCTGTAAATCTTGGGGTGTGTGTGTGCAGAAATGGAAGTGATTGCATTTGCAGAAACCAAAGCATTTGGGTCAGGGTGACCGATGTGAGCAATCTGCCTAGGGTCAGAGGTCATATTTTAGCTAACCAAAGCTGAGCCAAGTGTTGGAGGGGTGGGGTGGATGAGCAGATCTCAGGCTGCACAACCAAGTCTGGCCAGGGGCCCGTAAGAATGCTGCCCACTCAGGTCCAGGAGCTGCCCTTCTCCATCCCTGGCTCTCAGCACCGGCTTCATAATGTTCAAGTCCAGTGAAAAGTGCAAATGTGGGATCCTTGCTCAAAAACGAGACAGAATTTCAAGATGGCAAGGACAGAACATTAAACCCAGCCAGGTCCTTTCCAGTGTGGGGTCTTGTGCAGCTGTGCAGGTCACAAGGCCACAGAGCAGGAGCTGCTGGCACCAGGGCTGTGTGCACAGAAACAGAAAACACACAGAAATCCTGCTGGGGTGGACTGGAACAACAAGGGTTAAAAAAAAGGAGAAAAACTGGAAAAGGCAGAGCTCCGGGGTGAGAAATAAGGATCAGGCTGATGGGTTGGATGGGGGCTGAGCAAACACTAGGGTAGAACCCCCGAAGCAGAGCACTTGTCATCGAGAGTCCCAGTCCAAGCTGTGGGACACGGGGGACACCCTGGGGTAGGTGCTCTTTTATGAGTCCTCAATATTTCTAAGTAGAACAATACTATTGCTTTTCAACCTCTTGGTAACAGAGGGGAAAACTGCCATTGTTCTGAAATGCTCCCAGAGAAGAAGCTGTGCAGTAGGGCAAGGGGCACATCTCGGGGGATATGTGGTCAGGTGTCACGTCCTTTGTGATCCTACATGATGAAGTTGTACATGTTCACCTCTTGCCCAGAGAGAAAGAGTCCTCTGGTAACCTCACCTTGTCTGTGCCCTAGTGTGTGACCTGGATCATCTGTGAAACACAAAACCTTTACAGGATGGATAATCCTGAAATAGGTAGGTTCATTAGGGATCTACACTAGCCTGCCACCTAGGATTAATGGGTTTAAGCAATCAATTAATCAATCAAGATATGGACAATCACCAACTTGAATAAAAACAGAGTATGTTCACACAAAAATAAATAAATAAATGCCACATACAACACTTGCACATAAAAGTGAAGCCCCCAGGAGAAAGAACACACCCAGCAGGAAACAAGCCTATACCACACCTAAGTGTGGAGGGAACCACACTGGGCTCCTCAGAAGTTCCATCTGGTACCGGACAAGGGGAGGACCATCACTGGATCTGTTCACATACAGTTTCCAACCAGAAGCCAAGTCATGTAAGCAAATGTATATGCCCACAATTCACCCCAATGATAGCCCTCACCAGAGTATGTCTGGGATCTCCTTCCACACACTTACCACACACACACACACACAATCTCCCCACCTCTCGAGAGATAAGGGGGCCTCAAAGGAAAGGCACCAATGAATTTTCCTAACAGACATCTGGTAGCTCTCAAACATAGCTCTGCATCACAATCACCTGGGCACAATTTTCCCTTAAATAATTTTAGACACAGCACTTAAGAAATTACAGAAAATGCCCTGGCCAGATAGCTCAGGTGGTTAGTGTGATCCTGATACGCAAAGGTTGCAGGTTTGATCCCTGGTCAGGGCACGTACAGAAACAGATCAATGTTTCTGCCTCTGTCTCTCTCTCTCCCCTCTTCTTCTTTCTCTAAAACCAATAAACATTAAAAAAAATTTACAGGAAAAATAACTTAAAGAAAGGTTGCAAAATAGTAAAAGAACTCACATTATAATTTCACCGTTAACTTTTTACCGCATTTGCTTTTTAATTTTCTCTCTATATACATATTCACACATATTTTTTGCTTTTCTGAAACATTTGAGAGTAAGGTGCACATATGACGACCCTTTACTCCTAAATGCATGAAGCACGAATTTCCCAAGAACATAACCATAGGACAATGATCAAAATCAGGAAATTTAACATTGATACATGATTTATATTCACATTTTGTCAACTTTTTAGAATATCCTTTTAAAAAGATAAATTTGGCCCAAGGTCCAATTCAGAATTACATGATACATTTTACTAAATATCTTATAAGTTTCCTTGACATTTCTTTCCTTAGGCTTTGTCTTTCATGACATTGACAGTTTTGAAGAGCACAGGTCAACTGTAGAATGTCCCTCAGTCTGGATTCATCTGAATTTTTTGTCAAAATGAGATGAAGGTTATGCATGTTGGCAGGAATACCACAAAGGCAACATAACATCTTTCTTAGTGCATCCTATCAGGAGGCACGTGATGTCAGGCCCACAACTGGTGGTGTTCACTTTGATTTCTTGGTCAGGGTGGCATCTGCCCGATATCTCCACTATGAAGATATTATTTGTCTCTCTAAAATTAATAAAGATTTTGTAGGGAGACACTTTGAGATATAAAGACAGCCTGTTCATCATCAAACTAGGTCTGGCATTCGTCAATAATTCTTGCTTAAAATAATTACTACGATGCTTGTCACATGATGATATTCAAACTCCATTGTTTCTTCTCTCTGTAAGCATTCTACTTCAAAGAAGAGGTTTTCCTTCTTCCTCATTCATTCATTCATTCATTTATATCAGTATGGATTCTTATTTACTCTATGGGTTATAATCCATTTCTGCCATTATTTATTTTGATGTTCAAATTATCCCTGATTTAGTCACCAGAGCCTTTTTAGGCTGGCATCTGTGTCTTTTTCCATCATTCTTTGAGCACTTTATTACTCTCTAGTGCAAGACGTTCTTATACAAGATACAGATACTATTATCTTTCCTGCACTTGTCATGAAATCAGCCATTTCTCCAAGGAGCATGTGGGAAAGTTTTTGAAAATCCTGATTCTGGCCGTGGCTAGTTGGCTTAATGGTAGAGAGTCAACCAGGTGTGTGAAAGTCCCAGGTTTAATTTCCAGTCAGGGCACACAGGAAAAGTAACCATATGCTTTTCCACCCCTTCCTCTTCACTCTCTCTCTTCCTATTCTGCAGCCATGGCTTGGTTTGAGCAAGTTGGCCTCAAGCTCTGAGGATGGCTCCATAGCCTCTGCCTCAGGTGCTAAAGTGGCTCGATTGCCAAGCAACAGAGCAGCGGCCCCGGATGGGCAGGACATTTCCCGGTAGGAGGCTTACTGGGTGGATCCCAGTCAGGTACATGCGGGAGTCTATTTCTGCCTCCCTCCCTCTCACTTAATAAAAATAAAATAAAATAAATTATGACTCTAAACCTTATCCTACCCATACTGAATCAACATCTCAGAAGATGAAGCTTAAAAATCTGATTTTTCTTAAATGCTCCACATGATTATCAGTAGGCCTTGTACTGGTTTGAGGACCAGCATTTGGGGTAACTAGACCCAATGCCCAACCTTTTATCTGGTATAGCATCTGTAATAACCGGCTGCCTAGTACTTGCAGAGCAGTAGGGAGCCAACCATTGAACAAGGCAGCTTTAATGCTAGTTTTAAACTCTCCTAACTGCTAGAGAAATGTCTTCTGATGCCTAGCGGAAATCTGGTTTTATGAAACATACCAACTGGTCCCAAGTCTATCCTCTGAACATAGAGAGGGTTGCCTGATTCTGCTCTGAGAGGTCTCTTCTGAAGCTTACAAACAACTGACTGTCCAGAGAAAGTTCCCCTTTCACCATCTGACATCCTGGGAACCTGCAGTCATTCTTAGTGTGACTTTGAAAATCCTTTGCCACCACCTCCCTTTTTTTTTTTTAACAGAATTTTAAAATATTTATTGATTTAGCAAGAAAAAGGAATGGGGGGGGAGAGGGAGAGAGAGAGAGAGAGATCAATTTGTTGTTCCACCCATTTACGCGTTCACTGGGGGATCAAACCCTAAACCTTGGTGCATTGGGTAGATGTTCTAACTAACGGAGCTGCCTTCCTGACAATGCTCTGTGAGATACGCTCCACATAGCAACAAATTCCTGCAGAGGTGGTGCCCATCCCTCCCTGCAGGCCTCCAGCCTGGCCAGCCCCTCCAGAGTCCAGTGGGCCCAAGTGCCTCAGCCCTACGGGCACTTTACACTGCCTCAGGCCATATCCAGATGTTTGGTAGTAGTGTCACAGAACCGACTCACACTGGGCTTGCCCACATCAAATCCCTGGAGGCTGTTCACACAATCTGCTGAAGAGCCAAGGGTTCTCCAACATAGCTCTGAACACAACCCAGCAGACAAAAAGCAAGTTACAAACAGTATGGGTGATATAATGCCATATATGTGCTTCTGGGTGTTAAGATTTTTAAGACATGAATATGGTTATTTATAAAATTAAACATTTCATTAAAATATTTTAAACGTCACTTTGCTAACTGAGCTTTTCTTCCTAGCCTGACACTGTTCTTCTGGGTTCTCATTCTGTAATGTATCCAACACGTTGGTTATCCCTCGCTATCTGTGTCATCTGCCCCCATGTACTCACAAGAATCTGAATGCGCAAGTTGGACAGGTCAGGATCTGCACAAGCTCTTTGGCACATTGCTACAGTGAAGGCTCTGCCGACACTGAGCCATTTATACACAAACATTTATTAGGTCTGAGTGTTCAAACAGCTACAAATCCACATGTCGTTGTCAACATTTCTCTACCTGACCTATTAGATTATTGTGAAATTCTGTCAAATGCTTTCGTGAATTGCAAGTTCCCTCTGCGTCTATAACGTTGGTCTACTCTCCCTGGCTGACAAATCCGGACTCTTCTAGGGTGCTGATAAAGCTCTACTCCCTGACTCGGGTGATAATTATACAGGTACATTAAGTTATTATGTGGTATGTGAAAGATTTATGTACTTTTCTGTGGAAAGGGAGGGAGGGAAGGAGGAAAAAAAGAGAGAAAGAAGGAGGGAAGAAAAGGACAGAGGGAGGGAGGATGAGGAGGGAAGATGAGGAGAGAGGGAAGACGAGGAGGGAGGGGAAAGAAGAAGGCAAAGAAAGATATACTGCTCACAAAAATTAGGCGGTATTTCAAAATAAATATGAAGCTATAAGAAATCCCCTAATTTTTGTGAGCAGTATACTAGATTAAACTAATCTGGCAAGACCCATGTTGGGCAGATAAAATATATTATGCTCACTTTGTTAAAGATGGCGCTGCCCACATGGAAGTTCGTTGATATTAATGTGTGTTCTGGGACAGGCTGTGGGCAGGCCGGGTCGTTATAGCCTAAGGCTTAGTTTTAAGAGTAAGCTTTTCCCCACACCCTTGACTGATTGGATGATGTAGGGTGGTGCACTCTCCTGAGGAATCCCATTACGCCTCAGGTGGGTGACTTTGTATCAGAGACTTTCTTGTTTGTATAATTGGATTAAAGGTTTTGAATCTATGCTATAAAGTGGGCAGACCAGTAGCTAGTTCTCTCTCTCGGTTCCTGAAGTATTAGAAAGGAGAGCAGAGTAAGGCCACGTGGAGGAGAGGAGGCAGCCAAGATGGCAGAGTGCTGAGGAAGAAGCCAGTTTGTGCAGAGTTTATGTAGAGAGAAGGAGATGGGAAACAGAGGTGAATAAGTCTGGTGAGCTAGAAACCTTTGATTCTAGGAAACTCGGATAAGTCAGTAGCTTTGTGAGTACTGAATGTGTGGGTTTTGGAGCCCAGTGTGTGTTTTTGCTGCCCGCTGGGTGCAAGCTAGAATTAAAGCTGATGGCTCACCAGTTTGTGGCTCCTGTGTTTCATTACCAACTGTTTGAATCTAATGTGAACCTGCACGGGTCAGGCGGCTGTGATAGTGGCTGCGACTACTGGCTTTACAACCCGTTTTTACCAAACTCATACTAGCTCTGAGAGGTCACCTCTT
This sequence comes from Rhynchonycteris naso, assembly GCA_037038555.1. Taxonomy (NCBI): domain Eukaryota; kingdom Metazoa; phylum Chordata; class Mammalia; order Chiroptera; family Emballonuridae; genus Rhynchonycteris; species Rhynchonycteris naso. Next base: position 100,538,889 of record CM073003.1, read on the forward strand.
CTCTTTAGAAATGCTCATAAATCACGTTGCAAACCAAAACAGTTACCCCATCTGTTCGGCAGATAAAATATATTATGCTCACTTTGTTAAAGATGGCGCTGCCCACATGGAAGTTCGTTGATATTAATGTGTGTTCTGGAACAGGCTGTGGGCAGGCCGGGTCGTTATAGCCTAAGGCTTAGTTTTAAGACTAAGCTCTTCTCCACACCCTTGACTGATTGGATGATGTAGGGTGGTGCACTCTCTTGAGGAATCCCATTATGCCTCAGATGGGTGGCTTTGTATCAGAGACTTTCTTGTATGTATAACTGGATTAAAGGTTTGGATTATCTATGCTATAAAGTGGGCGGACCGGTAGCTAGATCTCTCTCGCTTGGTTCCTGAAGTATTAGAGAGGAGAGCAGATTAAGGCCATGTGGAGAAGAAGTAGCCAAGATGGCTGAATGCTGAGGAAGAAGCCAGTTTGTTAAGAGTTTGTGCAGGAGGAGATGGGAAACAGAGGTGAATAAGTCTGGTGAGCTAGAAACCTTTGATTCTAGGAAATTCGGATAAGTCAGTAGCTTTGTGAGCACTGAATGTGTGGGTTTTGGAGCCCAGTGTGTGTTTTTGCTTGCCCGCCGGGTGCAAGCTAGAATTAAAGCTGATGGCTCACCAGTTCTTGGCTCCTGTGTTTCATTACCGACTGTTCGAATCCAATGCGAACCTGCATGGATCAGGCAGCTGTGATCCTGACCTTGACTACTGGCTTTACACCATCCTGTCTCCTTGCTTCTCTCCCAACCCCCGCGATGCCATAAAGATTTACATACACGCATCTCATGATGATGGCCATAATTTTCACTTGATTTTTCAGACCCCAACTAATTTGGAGAAACAAGTGTTCCTTCTTCCTCACATTCTCGGGCTCAGGTTCTTAACTATGTGTTTTATTCCTTTTAGCAGGAAGTCCATTCTCCTTAAAAGAGAAGTCAAAGGCAAAACAGAAATAGAACAGAAGATGGAGATGCCCTCTCTTTATCTGCTACATTGAATCATCTCACTGAAGCAGGTGGCTGAATGCCTTCCTTGCCATTGCTCTCACTCTGAACACTAACTGCTCAGGCAGGTTCTTTATTATTAGCACCCCAGATCTCACCCACCTGGTATTCCTGACAGTGTTCTCAGAGGTTTACACCCTACCCTTCTTCTCTATCTATTCTTGGTTATAGGCCCCTTTTTCATCTCAGACAAAAGCTCAACTCTAAGTGCTCCCCATGCAGCCATGTTGGTTTCTTTAGGTGTCTCCTCTCTTGTTCATTGCAGTAATTGCTTGACTGTGTTAAACACATTTCATTTATCAGACTATGAGTCATCCTTCCTTTCCAAGCTCTTACTCAGACATTGTATCAACTTTTCCCCAGACCTTCTAAAATTTGCTCTCTCCCCAAACTCAGAGAGTTTTGTATTTTCCTCGGAGTCTACAAACACAGCCAATTTCTGCTTAGGGTCCCAACACTTTTACCTCACCAAACAACCTTCTGAGACATAACACTATCAGAAAGGTGAATTAAAGTAAGTCAAGAATTGATCACCATATTATTTGTTGCAGAAGGAGATTTCCAGTTGCTAAGGTATGTAATGACACATATTTGTAGCAGTTTTAGAATCTCAAATTAGAAAGCCTCTTCTACACTGAGTGTAAACACCTAGCATCTTATCCTAGGGTTAGTGGGTTTGTTTTCTGATGGGCTAAGAGCCAGTTGTATGGCCAGGGGCCGTCATTGTGGCCATGCACATGCAGGTTCTCATTGAAATTGGGCAGATGGTAAAGAAACGGCAGAGCCGGAGGATGGTGGGCCATTTTGTTTATTGGTGTCTTACCAAGACAGGCAAGCCACAAGAGAAGCCAAGGGAAAAGCAGAAAACCTGCTCTTCCCATGGAGGGCAAGGGATCAGGGAGGCCTCTGAAATGCTGATAGCAGGAACCAAGAGAGAAAGCCCCCTGGTATGTCTCCTTTTATAGTGTAGACAATTAAAGCCTTTAAGCCAATATACAAATAAGGAAGTCTCTGATACAAAGCCACTTATCTGAGGCATAAATGGGATTCTTCATAAGAGTGCACCACCCCCTATCCTGCAACAGTCAAGGGTGTGGGGAAAAGCTTAGTTTTGAGAAGACCTTAGTATTAGAAGGGAGGGAAAGGCTTAGTCTTAAAACTAAGCCTTAGGTTATAATGACTTTGCCAGCTTACAGCCTGTCTCCCACACCCAAAGCGAGCAAACATATATATCATATTTACAAACTTATTTGACCAACACCAGTGGTCTGGAGTTTTTTTAACCAAAAATCCCAAACTTAGTAAGCAAACTAGTGAATAAGTCGCTCTGAAGTCAACTTTTTTTTATCACAATATCTATTTAATGAACATTATTACTTTTACTTTTCTGCTAAGAAAGACAAAACGCCTGGGTTTTAGGGCTTCTCAGAAGTGGGAGGGGCTCCCCGTGATGAGGAACAAAGAAGAATGTACCACCTCCCACTGAGTGGCTCTACATCCTCATTCTCAGCTTCTCTAGCTAGAGAGACAAAGCCAGTACAGAAAACATTCATGGAGGAGCATTGTAATTAATAAGCTAGAGGGAGCGACTGGAAGGAAAGATCAAAGAAGCTAATTAGAACTGGCTAAAGGGAGACCACAGGGTGGGCAACATGGAAGAGGGCTAAAGAGGAATTATCTGTGGCCTATCACTATTCAAAGATCATCTCTCCATAATTGTCTCAGGCAATCTGAGGGAGATAAGGTTGGAGTAACAGGGTTAAGCAGAAAAAATTTAGGCTAAAATATAAAGGAGATTTTTCACACAGTGAGATTTATCAAGTTTATTAGAGAACACAGAGAGGGTGTTACTTTAGGTTATCTACTCCACTAGAGGTATGCTTAGGTGCTGGGGGCTGAGGAAGAGCAGAGCTGGCCAGATCCCACGGGTGAGAGAGCTTCACAGAAAGTCACCTGGCCAATTCTTGCTGCAGGCAATACACCTTTCTACACAGGCCCTTTATGGCTCAGGAAGAATTTCCTTACCCTCAAGAGTTCTAAGATGTATACTGGGAGGTCTATCCTTCCAACCTCATATCCTCAATCAGAACAAATGGAATCAAGTGGGGCCTGTTTTGCTTTTGCTACACAACTGCAGAAGTGTTTATGAATAAGCCATCTCTTGACAGCAAAAGAAAAGGCAATGATCGCAGGATGGTCTATAGCTGAAAGTGACAACACTGAAATGTTTCGATTACAGGATTTGGAAGTCACATAGACTACAAATCTCTCTGCTGTGCAACATACATAACAAGTCCCCAAAATATCCTTTGTCTGACGAGGCTTTGCTCAGATATTTAAGGTTTCTGACAGCTTAAATATGGTGAACAATATGGTGAACCAACCAAATACACTGTACCGTTGGTATTTGGAAAGCTCTCCGTGAACAATCAGTTCTAGTTCTGAGAGAGACAAGTGCAGCACCCAGGCTCCTGGCTTTCCATGGGGGTGGATCAACACGGCCTCCCCAGCCAGCACGGGTCTCCTGCCCCTACCTACGTCTCTCACAAAAATGCATCTTCTGACTCTCTGGCCTGGCTCTGGGCTCACAAGGTCTCCTCCAGGTTAAGAAGGACACAGAACTTCCCCTGGTATAGGAACAAAACTGGGAGCCCTGACCTTGCCTGAGGCCCTTAAGCCTAAAAGAAAAGTGAAGACTTCTCACTCTGTGGAGAACTTTAAGAACTAGAGCAAACTCCCGATTACCCACAGCTCCCTCAGACAGAATGATGGGTGTTTTTGTCTGTGAGAATGCTAGTTGTCTGAGGTTCTTTTCCCAGTTAGCTGGTCAACAAATCTTGACTGGGCCAAGAAGTGCACAGGGTCCTTGGAGCCAGAGCAAAGAATGAAAATAGTTCCTGCCCCTAGTAGACAAAATTAACAGCCAACAAAGGCATGCAGAGAGGCACTCTGTGTGACTAGTCACTGGCACGAGGAATGACTTCAATACTAGGTGTACTCTGAAAAATGGAGGGATTGACTAGAAAGGTGTCCTGGAAAATGACCTTGGCGAGATCAAAACTCATTAAGATACAAGGAAAAAGGATAAATATCTGTACTATCCAACTGAAGTTAGATAAAGTTCTTTTTTTTTTTCAAAGAAAATATTATGAATCACCTTCCACAAACCCTTTTAACTCTTTTTCTAATAAATCATTAAAAGGCCTTCTGCTGGAATCATTCTAATGCCAAGGAAAAAGTTACCCTCATAAAATAGTTAATGTCAAATGTAAATGGTTTGTTTAAGATTCAGCAGTTGTTGCTGAATCAAACACAAAATCTCTATGGCTTGAATATCAAGGGAAACAAAAGGCTTGACTATTTAGTGCTTGTTAAAGCCTGTCTGGCTGAATTTTAGATTACAACCGAAAAGAAAAAACATTACATGAGTTCAAATGTAAACTGACATATGCACAGCAGTTTTCAACTGCCTGAAAATGGGGCAAGGGCACAGTATGGGATGTATGGTTCCATGTCCAGGGTATGAGAAGAGAGCCTGAGGTGAACAGAACCCCAGACAGGAAGGCACTTGGGTCCAACCAGGGCTTGAATTCAGCACTGTGGAGAGCACACAGCCCCTCCCCCGCCCCAGTTAGCTCTTTGCTATGGGAAGGCGAGGGAATTAAGGACAGTCAATTGCTAGGCAGGGCTGGCCTCTGGGAGAAGTGGGAAAGCCAAAGTTTTTTGAACTCCCGTCCCTTTTTCTGGCCTTGCCTATCAGACACTTTCATGAAGCCGCATCGGGACTCCTGTCCCACTGAATCTGAGATGAGCCTACAAACCCTCGCAGGTCTCAAGTCTGGTTTTATAAATAGTCCTGCATGGTAGGTTTGCTTAAAATTTCACCATCTGGGATTTATTTCTTTGAGTCTTCAACATAATTCTGTCTTTCAGGGTCCTCTATTAAAATGCTACTGCTCCTGGGTTGGAAGAACCAGTCAAATGTAAGTGGGGTGACCACATAATTCACTGTCTAAATTGGGACACTTTTAAGAGTGACAGGGGACACTGGGACAAGAGGCATAAACAACATATGGTCAGCCTCTATGCAAGGCTTTGGTTAGGTTCTATGGAAGATACAAAGGTGAATAAAACTCACATCACAGTCCTGGACCCTTGACACTAAGCTGAGGGGCAAAGGATCCTGGGATCAGGACAAAGCAAGGCACCCAATTTGGGGTGGTGGGTGGGGGTTAGGGGAAGACAGCAACCCAGAGAAAAACATCATGATGGTAGAGTTTTGGACAAAGAAAGAGTTTAAAAGTGGTAAAGACCATGGGCTCTGGAGCCAGACTGACGAAAATTTGTATCTTGGACTTCCTTTCTACATGACTTAACTAACCTGTCTTTGCACAAACTTCCTCATCTGTGAAATGAGGGTTATTTCATAAGGTTGGTGCAAGGATGAAATGAGACACTGAATATAACAGTGTTGAGCACATAAGGTTCAATATTAGTAGCATTCTCAGGGTCAGCCTTCTACCTAAAACCCCAGCAATTTCTATAAATGCCTGAGTCAGATGGTGGAAGAGAGGCAGGAGGAGGGGGAAAACCCCACCTTCTGCCTCTCTTAGTTTGGAGGGAGGAGACTTAGCTTCTCCTCCCTCCAAATTAGCCCTCCACCATCCCTTTCGGGCCTCTGGAGACACCCCAAGCTGAGCGCTAAATAGGCCGTGATCACAGTTGCTCCTGAAAAGCTGCCCCATGGCCTTGCTCTCCTGGTGGCTCTTCTCCTGGTCTTATACTTCACACCCTGACCCTACTCATCAGCTACAGTTCCATCTTCAACTCCAGGTCTATTTTGTGACAATAGAAAAGCACAGATAAGGGCAGCAGTGAAAGTCATTAGGAGAAGAAATTCTAGAGTGCCAACATTTAATAGTTCTTAAGTGTTTTTCAAATGTTAAATGATGTAATCCTCATGACAACTCTATAAGGCAGATTCTATAATCACTCCCATTTTACTAATCAATAAACTGAGTCACAGAAAGTAATTTTTCCGAGAGTCACCCAGTTAGCAAGTGGTAATGTTCTGCAAGCTTTGGAACAGAAGCTAAGAGACCTGGACTCCTCTGGGACTCCACCATACACAGCTACCTGACTGGCCAGGACAGAATCCTGAACTTCTACAGACTTGATGTCTATCATTTGTTAAGAAGCTATGCTACTGACCATATTTCCCCATGTATAAGATGCTTCCATGTATAAGACACACCTTAATTTTAGGGCCCAAAATTTGAAAAAGAAATGTATTACATAAAGTTATTGAACTCATTTTATTCATCATAAAATTCATATAATTCCTCATCACTGTCAAAACTCCCATCCATTAGCTTGTCCTTATCTGTGTCTCATGACAAATCACTGTCTTCATATATTGCCCCATCCTCAGTTCCATCTATAGCATTTGAAATGCCACACATCTTAAATGACTTGACAACAATCTCAATCTTGATATTATCATCCCAGGATCTTTTCACCCAGGTACAAACTTCTCCTGTAGTTGGTTTCTTCACTCCTCCTGCTAGTGTCAAATTGTGCCCAGAAGACTTCATCCATTGGTTCCATTCATCCCTCATGGCAGCTTTGAAGTTTGTTAATGCTAACATCAAGTGATTGGAGCTGGGGTGTCAAGCCTCCAGATATGACGGCAAGTTTTGTTTTTTGCTCTGCAGCAATCTTCTTTGTGTTTTTTTTTTTGTTGTTGTTGTTTGTTTTGTTTTTTTACAGGGACAGAGAGGATAGATAGGAACAGACAGACAGGAACAGAGAGAGGTGAGAAGCATCAATCATTAGTTTTTTGTTGCCGTTGCAACACCTTAGTTGTTCATTGATTGCTTTCTCACATGTGCCTTGACTGCGGGCCTTCAGCAGACCGAGCAACCCCTTGCTTGAGCCAGCGACCCTGGGTCCAAGCTGGCGAGCTTTTGCTCAAGCCAGATGGGCCTGTGCTCAAGCTGGCAAGCTCAGGGTCTCGAACCTGGGTCTTCCGCATCCCAGTCCGACTCTCTATTCACTGCGCCACCGCCTAGTCAGGCTTCTGTTTTTTGTTATGTGTGCCCTGAACTGATCAAGCACCAATAGGGCAGGTTTGTGTAAGAGTCCACATGGTCTCCTTCTCCAAATGTTCTCAAACCATATCTTCATCCCATCCTGATCCATCCAACCCTTCTCATGGACATGGACAATCACTCCTCGAGGAATGTCTTCTTTTGGTATTGTTTTGCATTTGAAAATCAGCATAGGAGGTATCTTGGTTCCATTGGCACAACAGCTAGGGACAACAAATAGGGACTTCATCCATATTTGCAATCTGTTCCAACTCAAGCTGATGTGTCTTCTGACATTGAATGACAAAACGATGAAATTCAAGGACCTGCTCATAGCTTTCAGGCATCTTTTGGGCAAGCCTGGTGCGTGTATGCATGCTTAGTGCATTCTGTTTCATGAACCTGAAGCACCAATTGTGTCCTCCTTTGAAATCAGTAACTTAATTTTCTTTTTCTTTGTGTTTTTCTGTTGTTGTTGTTGTTGTTGTTTTTTACAGGGACAGAGAGAGAGATAGATAGGGACAGACAGAACAGAGAGAGGTGAGAAGTATCAATCATCAGTTTTTCATTGCCGTTACAACACCACAGTTGTTCATTGATTGCTTTCTCACATGTGCCTTGACCGCGGGCCTTCAGCAGACTGAGCAACCCCTTGCTGGAGCCAGTGACCTTGGGTCCAAGCTGATGAGCTTTTGCTCAAGCCGGATGGGCCCGCGCTCAAGCTGGCGAACTTGGGGTCTTGAACATGGGTCTTCCACATCCCAGTCCGATGCTCTATCCACTGCGCCACTGCCTGGTCAGGCAGTAACTTAATTTTCATTAGCAATTCTTCTTGCCTCATGCTGAATCATCTTTGTGGACACAGGAATTCCAATTGCCCTTTGCTCACCAATCCATATCTTCAATTGTCTCTCTAAATCAAGCCATTTTGCTGACTTGCCTCTAGTGGCCTTCTTCTGCTGTGGCATTTTCACTACGGTTTCTTCTTCCCGTAGCCAGTCTCAGATTGATTTCTCAGTTGGAGGAGGACCAAACTTATGTTCAGTAGCATGATTTTCATTCACTTTTGCAAACTGGATCACTTTTAACTTGAATTCAGCACTGTACGAAAATCTTTTCTGAGCCATTTCTGGGCAGAACGTGGCAAAACATAACCTAACATAATAAACCAGTAACAAGTGCGAAACAATGAGCACAAAAACAAGCACAAAAGAGTGGGAAATGCAAGTAAAACAATCTACAACCACTGTATAAGATGCACCCAGTTTTGAGACCCCAAATTTTCTGGAAAAGGGTGTATCTTATACATGAGAAAATATGGTAACTGAAGGATTACTCGCATTAGCATGAGCATCAAATGATACAGGGCAAGGGAAATCACTGTAAAAGTGTTTTGTTTTTTCTATTTTTCTGAAGTGAAAGCAGGGAGGCAGGGAGGCAGACTCCTGCATGTGCCCGACCGGGATTCCCCCCCTGCCCCGCACATGCCCACTAGGAGTCGATGCTCTGCCTATCTGGGGTATTGCTCCTTTGCAAGTGGAGCCATTCTAGTGCCTGAGGCAGAGGTCATGGAGCCATCCTAAGCACCAAGGGCCAACTGCTCCAATGGAGCCTTGGCTATGGGAGGGGATGAGAGATATAGAGAGATAGGAGAGGGGGAAGGGTGGAGAAGCAAATGGACACTTCTCCTGTGTGCCCTGGCCAGGAATTAAACCTGGGACTTCCACACACCAGGCAGACACTCTACCACTGAGCCAAATGGCTGGGGCCTTAAAAGTGTTTTTAAATATTGTGGCACCACTGCCAACATCTGCCATCATTTTGTTTTGTAGAACTGGACCCATATGAAGAAGAGGGAGCTTGGTCCTCTGCTAGTCTCTGCTCTATAGGGCCCTCGGCCCCTGGCTCAAGGTAGAAGAGAAATTACATTAGAATAGTGTTTTTCAAAGTTTGACCTCTGGACCAGCAGTACCCGCCATCACTTGGGAAATAGTGTGAAATAAAAATCCTCAGGCTCAAACCTAGACTTACTGAATCAGAAACTTTAGGAGAGGGCAATCTGTATTTTAAAAAGCTTTCCAGGTACTTCTAATGTGTGCTTAAGTTTGAGAACTGTGAGGCTAGAGGGACCCTGGTCAGGTGACAGGCTGGACTTTCTCCATCCCTGACTAGGGAAGGCCAGTTTCAGAGGCCTCAGGCAGAGCCCAGATTTTGCTGGAAGACGCAGGCCCTGAGGCCCCCTGCCAAGAAGATGAAAAGCTCCCAATAAAACCCAGACCTATATAGCCACATTGATCAAAATACAATAAAGAAGAAAGTGAGAAATCTGACAAAAGGATAATGCAGCTTCGATGGGGACAAAATACAACAATCTTCTGTGGGAGATGAGAAGCATAAAAGGGATGTTAGATGTTCAAAGAACCAAATGTCAAAATGACAGAAAAAATATAAGAATAAAGTGTGGACATCAATGCCACACAAGCATTATGATGGCAGTAGCAGGAAACAGCAGCCCCCGCCGCAACGTGACAGCCTATATAAATAGAGTCGTGAGGAAAAAAATACCAGCAATTAGTCACTGAATTCTGCTTATTGGAAGTAGGGAAGGCTCGTAAAAAGTCACCAGAGGCTCTGGTGAGAAAAGCTCGGCTAAAGAGACCATGCAGACTGAGGGCGGGAACGAGATCATTAAGGCAGAAGGCCTGTGGGGTATTCCTGGCAGTCTTTGATGCCTGCCAAGTCTTAACCTGGAAGGGGAAACGGAAGGCCTGGCCACAGGGCTATAATGAGCTCCAGCCTGGGCCCACATCCAAGTTGGAAGGCTTTTAATTGTGGGCTACAGACAGAGGCAGGGTAGTGGGTGGGGAGAGAGAGGGAGGGAGGAGTCTAGAGCAATGTGGTAGACCCTGCCTGGGGCTGTGGACACCTTGGAGGATGAGGCACTGAGCCTCTGATCAAAGTGCCTCCATCACAGAAAGCCTATCAGCCACATATAGATCCTCCCCTGGCCCTCGGATTACATGATTTGGAAGCAGTAACAGTAGTATCCTCAGTGCTTCCATTCAGGGATCTGCTGAAAATGACCCTATGGCACAACTCAAATGTGCAGTGTTATCTCCTGCCTCTGCCTGGCATGTCCTTCCCCAACGTTCTCCAGTCCTACCCCATCTCCATCTGGGTAGTTCCTACTCCTCCAAGTCTCACTCCAAATATTTTCTCAGAGAAGCCTCTGTTGACCATCTGGCCCTTCCTGTGAATTCCTGGCCCCCGCTTTCACCTTCACTACACTCAACAGACTTAAGTCTTTCCCTTGCTAAACATCGACTCCCTTAAGAACATGGGCTGTGCCTTGTTACCTGTTCACGTGTAACCTCACTCTAGATGGTCTAATCCAATGCCTGCTATTCAATAAGTAGGAGCTGCCTCAAGGGACAAGGCTGGCTCAGTGCTGTTCACCGGCTGGGACACCAAGGCCTGGACTGCCCAGCCCCATAACTAGGTATGTGAATGGATTGGGTACAATACCCCCTGGTTCCCTTCTGAGCACCTTACCATCTCTAGTAACTCACATAGGGTAGACTCCAGCCAGTGTTTTAAATTTTGCCTTCTCTTCCCTTTCCTCTCTGTTTTGATTTTCCTTAATCAACTCCCTCATGTGTCCCCATCACTACACACCCCTGCCTGCTTGAGAAAATAAAGTGGAAGTATTCAATGACCACCCCCTCAGGAGTATCTGCATTTTATTTTTAATTTTTTTACAGGGACAGAGAGAGAGAGTCAGAGAGAGGGATAGATAGGGACAGACAGACAGGAACAGAGAGAAATGAAAAACATCAATCATTAGTTTTTCATTGCCGTTGCAACACCATAGTTGTTCATTGATTGCTTTCTCACACGTGCCTTGACCGCGGGCCTTCAGTGGACCGAGCCACCCCTTGCTGGAGCCAGCGACCTTGGGTCCAAGCTGGCGAGTTTTTACTCAAGCCAGATGGGCCCGCACTCAAGCTGGCGACCTCCAGGTCTCGAACCTGGGTCTTCCGCATCCCAGTCCGACACTCTATCCACTGCGCCACTGCCTGGTCAGACACAAATGTATTTTTAAAAAGAATAAATTAATTACCAATAGTATTAATAGAACTTGATGCAGTAGCAGGAGAAATAAAAAAGATTTTGGGGCCGGGGTCTTCCACATGGTTCCTGAAATCGACCTCTGCGTGTCTAAGATCAGTCCTGACTCAATTCTAATATTAGACACCACTTGCCAGTCAGAGCAAGGCAGTCACAGACATGTCCACAGGTAGACATGTCATCTCCTTTCAGCCTGACCTCACCAGGATGGCCTTGACACCAATCCTCTGGCTAAAGACCAGAAACGCTAGGCTAGAACTTCTGCTCTCTTTTCTGGAACTCTAATACCAATACCAATCCAACTCTCCAGACCTATGTCAGGTCAGCACTGCATCAATGATGGCTCCTTGGCCGCTTTTGTCCTTCTGCAATACTCCAAATTCTGCTCCATTACTCACAGTTAACCCCTCCTTGGGCCTCTGGATAGACTGACACACTGCGGAGGTGGCACAGAACCATGAAAAGGAGCCCAAACACTGGAAAGGGCAAGGTCAAGTTGAGAAATATCATACAATGAGATAGAACTGCAAGAAGTGCAGTGCCATAATGTAGCATAACAGATGGATAATTAGATTTATTCAAAGAGCTGTAAAAGTAAGTAATTAAATAAAAATATAGAACAATGAATCTGCTACAGAGAGACTCCTAACAGCCTCATGAGGGCCCTTTAGCTGGCACAAGAAAGAAGCAGTGGGCAAGGAACCTCTAAAATTGACCTGATGTTTTAGGCACAATAAATATAGTATTAGCTCTAGCCGGGCACCAGGAGACATTCATATTTCAGAGGGAGATAATCAGACTCTTGACTGCAAAGTGTTATCATGGGAGTACAGTCCCCTGTCTACATCTGAAAGATGGCAGCCTGAGGTAGACCGATAAACTTTCCACCACTGGCACATTTGGCAAGGTCCCTGTAAAGTGAAACTGACAGATTGTATAATCTCTGCGAAACAGGGGGAGATGAAAAATGCATGCGTGAATGACAAGAATCACTGACACGGAGAGGCAGGATGGGAGACCCGGGCTCAGGCCTCCACTCCCCTCTCAAAGGCTAATGGCAGATGGTGAAGGTGCAGTTTCCCACATAAGAAACACAAAGTGAGTACAGTGTATGTGAAATACAGTGTTGGGCTCAGGGTTCCACCAAGGAAGCAGTTTACTAGACATGAATTAGCAATTTGGAAGCAAATAGTTAAATCAACTGGAAGCCGTTTTGTATCAGTCAGGGCTTTTTTTAAAGGATAAAAAAATTCAGATTAAAAAAAAATAAAAAGGTTTGTTGGGTCCCATTATGAGGAAGAATGACAAAAGTAAAAGCATAACTAGGCCCAGAGACTTAAGCAATGTGCCAGGCCCTCTCAGGCTTTGCTTCCCTCTTTAGATAAGGCTGCTTTCTCCAGGCAGGGGTGAGTTTGATAGCCACTGGCAGCTCCTTAACACACGATACCAGCATAAAGAGTTCTCCCTCTCAAATGGTATAGAATTCCAGGGCAGGACTTTGATTGGACCTGCTTGTGTCACATGCCCACCCATGGACCAATCACTCTAGATACGAAAGAACAACTATGAATGGCTAGTCTATGTCGTATGACCAGGGGATGTGTCTGTTTTTTGGGGGGTTTTTTTTTTTTACAGGGACAGAGAGATGGTAAGAGAGAGGAATAGATAGGGACAGACCGACAGGAACAGAGAGAGGTGAGAAGCATCAATCATTAGTTTTTCGTTGCCGTCTCAACACCTTAGTTGTTCATTGATTGCTTTCTCACATGTGCCTTGACCACGGGCCTTCAGCAGACCGAGCAACCCCTTGCTGGAGCCAGCGACCTTGGGTCCAAGCTGGCGAGCTTTTGCTCAAGCCAGATGGACCTGCGCTCAAGCTGGAGAGCTTGGGATCTCAAACCTGGGCCTTCCACATCCCAGTCCGACGCTCTATCCACTGCGCGACCGCCTGGTCAGGCGTGTGTCTGTTTTTATACCACTGTTTTTTCTATACCACACAGTTTTTATATCATTTCCAGCCATGAACTGGATAATAATTGGTTGTCTGGGGCCAGGCTGGGAGTCAGTCCAGGTATAAACAGTCTGGCTGGGTCTCTGCTTGCAGAGATCCAGTTTGATGCTACCAACTTTGAGTGCTCCAGAGGCCCTGATGTTTGTCCCTTTAACAGCAGCCCATCCTTGTAGCCCTGTCCTCAAGGCCCAAGCATGGGACCATGCAGACACCAAACAGCTGCATACTTAGGAAACCCACATAGTACTAAAGCACAGAGCCCCCAGGAAGCCAACTTCTTGGAGGCTTTCTGCACCCACTAACTTGAATCTCCTCCCACAGCACCCACCATAGAGAACAGACTTTCCCCACTCTGGAAACAGCAGCTCCGCACCTCTGATAAGGAACTGAGGATCAGGATGAGGCTCAGCCCAGAACCACTCCGATTCACACCGATGGTTCCACAGAGTTGCTCTCTATTCCAAGACACTGCCTCCTCGAGAGGAGAAGCAGGTATTTTAGGTATAGAAATAGAAAATCTATCACATCCCAACAGTCAGAAAAGCCACCGCTTGCTCAGTGCCTAGAACAAAGGGCTCACAGTGGGCTCTTCCCCTAATCTGGCCTGAAAGAAAAGAGGTCCCTGATCTCACCCCTCCAGGGTCCACTGTACAATCTCCAAACTCCATCATCAGTCTACAGCCACCAGCCTCAGTTGTGTCTCTGGCTAATCATTAAAGCAGCTTCCCTTCTCAAGGGTTCTAGGAACTCAGACCTCCTTCACACCACACAGACCATACCTTTCCTCCTAAAACCCAGCAGAAGCTCCCTGGGGAGACCTGAGACATATTCAGGAGGCCATTTTGTTCCAAGGCCAGCTGGGGACAGGAGATCTAGGGAATCCTCAGGAGCCAGACTCAGCAGAGGCATCTCTGAGCTTCAGCTCCCAAGTTCTGCACATTCTTTGTGACTCCATAACTTTACCATTGATCAGGGACCTGCACTAAGCAGTGATACTGGCCAACATGTGACTACCAAATTCTTTCTGCCTCTGAGGCCTTCTCTAAAGATGCAGGAAAATGAGGTTTGGTTACCACGTGAAACAGCTAAAAGCTCTGGCTACGCCTGGTACTCCAGTGTCACATTTGAAGGTCTGGTTCAGTGCAGCCATGCTGGGCCCAGATGTAAGAAGCTCCAGTTGGTTGGAGCATAATACTGGTATGTCAAGGCTGCGGGTTTGATTCCTGGTCAGGGCACATATAAGAATCTACCCATGGATGCATAAATAAGTGGAACAGCAAATCGATGTTTCTCTCTCTAAAATCAATCAATCAATCAATGAAATGAGTCCAAGAATATCTAACATTTTAGAGTGAAACTGAAATCCGGAGAATTCCTCAGAGAAGCATAACCCTTAGCTCCAACAGGGCCTCTCCCTGTGGCCCAAGAAAGAGAGGTCGCCTTTGTAAACCATTCCTCCTGGGCTCTCCAGCTCTGCAGTTGGCGGCTCTGCCTCCCCCAGCATGTCATTCCAGGGCTCTCGCTCTTCACCCCCACTCCTGTCAGCACCTCATCTCTCTTCCCTTGGGCTTTGCTCTACAGCCTCCATGCTCCTCTGAAATATCACTCCTGACAGGGCTGAGCAACTGAGAACAACAGGGGATGGCCTCACGGCGTTCACATTCTAATGCCAGCTCCCAATTACTTGTACTATTGAATAATTGAAAGAGGAGAATAATCCACTCAGCTGATGTGGGAAGCTAGCCAGGTACACAGATTATCTCAGAGTGAATTATTCACACAGGGGATAATTGGGAGTTGCCCAAACTTCTATTTGTGATTCAGGCACCACATGGAAGAACCTTCAACATGAAAAATATGAATGCTAGAAGAGGGAAGGAGACCTGGTTCCCAGGCCCAGATTCCCTTTGTGTTGCTTTGCATGCCCCTGCAACCTTCCTTAGGGTCAATGAACATGATGAAGAAGATAAAGATGAAGATGATAAAGATGACGATACTGACATTAATATTATTAGTGACAGCTCTTACTACATTGCTTTACCCTGTGCAATGCTCTGTACTAGGAGCTTTACTTATACTACACACACATTATCTCCTTTAATCCTCATAGTGAGTCTCTGAAGCACCACTGTCCTCTCCATTTCCTAGTTGAGGAAGCTGAGGCTTAGACTGATCAATCAACTTGCCCATGATACTTAGTGTCAAACCGTCTATGCAGAACCAAGGCTCTTACCCAAGAAGCTCTTACCTCTCCCACTCTGTAAGGGAAAGTCTTCCTGACAGAACATGTGGAACTATAGGGGTAAAAAAGAAAAAAAAAGCCCCCTTTTAATACAATACCATTCTCCCTCATCTTGAAATGACTGGATTTCAAGTTACCAAAAACGGACCCTCCTCTGAAGCAAGAACCTGAACGAAAATGATAGTCAGCTGGGCAGTCCAGTTCAACAAATCTAGCCTGGATGAGCAAGCCGTTGACAAGACAGCACAGTCTTCTAGTCATTCATTTCATCTATCATCATATGATGACCAAAGACTCAGAAATAAAACGACTGTCCTCCCTGTGACATGCCACCACTTCCGCCAGGACACAGTAGGTAAGTTAGGCAGATCAGCATCATGGGGGAAGGTGTAGGCTCTGCAAGACACACTGAACACTGCCCACCTCAAAGACAAGTATCTAGAAGGTGACTGGGTCGTGACCTAGATGCCTGGGGTCTTCTCCCATAGTGCCTAGGACAGGGTCTTTGGATAACAAAGTGTGTGGTAGCCAGTCTCCCAAATGGTCACCAATGATTCTTGCTTTCTAATATTTATGCCTTTGCATAGTTCTCTTCCACACCAAATCATGGCTGATCTGTGTGATCAAAAGGATAGAGAAGAGGTGAAGATGTTAACTTCTGAGGCTAGGTCATAAGAAGCATTGATGTCTCTGCCTTGTTCTCAAATGCTACTCACCCCGGAGAGAGCACAGAGATATCTGAACAGCCCTAGAGGCTCATATGGAGAGGAACTGAGACACCCCCCACCAACAGCCAGCGCCAACTTGCCAGGCATGTGAGTTGGAAACAGATTCTTCAAGCCCAGTCCCAGCCAGTATCTTGACTACCCTTCCAAATCCTGACCCATAGAAACTGTGAGAAATAATAATTACTGTTGTTTTAACCCATTAAGTTTAGAATTGGTTATAGAGCAATAAAAAGCTAATAAATGCCAAGAAGGAAAGAGATGTTTTCACAGTGTTGTTCCCTGCAAGCGATGCAGAAATAGAAGGATAAGGGTCTGGTGTGAGTACTAAATAAAGGCCACCCTAAGGTCTAGAACACTATACCAGAGAGAACAATGACCTTCATGTCCCGGATGTCCCAGCTCTCCAGTCAAGAAAACACTTGCATAAATACAATGTCCACACATCTGCCTTCAGTTGGAATGACAATGACAACAATAAGAGAAGCTACCATTATTGAGCGCTTACTGCATGATCTGCATGTGTTAGGTACTGTTTGTATATTACTTCCCTTACTCTTTACAATAACCCTCAGAGGGTGCACATAGCAGGCACCCAATAAATATTTGTTGCATGAGTGAATAAACTACCATTGGGACAGTTCTCTGCAACATTCTTTTGCTATAATTTCAACTTTCTACATTATATATTACTTTAATGTTTGGAAAGCTTACAGTGAGCATGTATTACTTTTAGAGTCAGAGGAAACAATACATATAAAATTTAAAAAATATGTAATTGAAGATCAAGCATAGCTCTAATGACTATGCTATCTATCCACTGCTTTCCTCAGCAAAGTACCCTCCGACCTGAGCTTACTCTCTGACAACTCTGGGTGAACAAAAAGAAGACAGTCACAGCAGTTAACACTCTGACCATCACTTGTCAGGCACACTTCTAAATGCTTTATATGTATTGCCTTGGCCAGATAGCTCAGTTGGTGAGAGCACTACGACAATATGCAAGGACTGTCAGTTTGATCCCCAGTCAGGGCACATTCACAAACTGATTGATATTTCTGTCTTCTCCCCCCAAATCAATGAAAAAAAATTTTAATCTTTACATATATGTATTAACACATTTAATCTTCTACAACAACCAACATTAGGCAGGTACTATTATCCCTATTTTAAACGAGGAAACTTGCCCAAGGTTAGATAGCTAGAGTAGTGGCGAACAAATTCAAATCCAAGCCATACAATTCCAGTTACAGCACACACACACACACACACACACACACACACACACACACACACTTTACCAAGAGACAGACAGACAGAAAGGGAGAGAGAAATATCAACTTATAGTTGCAAAAATTTAGTTGTTCATTAATTGTTTCTCATACATGCCTTCACCGAAGGGCTCTAGCAGAGCCAGTGAAGCCTTGCTCAAGCCAGCAACCTTGAGCTCAAGCCAGTGACCTTGGGCATCAAGCCAGAAACCATAGGATCATGTCTAGGACCCCATGCTCATGCCAGTGACCCGATGCTCAAGCTGGGGAGACTGTGCTCAAGCTGGTGACCTCGGGGTTTTGAACCTGGGTCCTCAGTATCCCAGGTCAGTGATCTATCTATCTACTGCGCCACCACTGGTCAGGCACTAGTTTTATATTCTTTTTTTTTTTTTTTTACAGGGACAGAGAGAGAGAGAGTCAGAGAGAGAGGGATAGGGACAGACAGACAGGAACGGAGAGAGATGAGAAGCATCAATCATTAGTTTTCATTGCCATTGTGACAGCATAGTTGTTCATTGATTGCTTTCTCACATGTGCCTTGACCACGGGCCTTCAGCAGACCGAGCCACCCCTTGCTGGAGCCAGCGACCTTGGGTCTAAGCTGATGAGCTTTTGCTCAAGCCAGATGGGCCCATGCTGAAGCTGGTGACCTCGGGGTCTCGAACACGGGTCTTCCCCATCCCAGTCCGACGCTCTATCCACTGCGCCACTGCCTGGTCAGGCTAGTTTTATATTCTAATTCACCATATCACATGGCCTCTCAGGAGGTAACTAGAGCCATAAAAAAGTTCATTCCAACTTTCACTGGGTTGTGGGACTTCTATACACTACCCTACACTGCTTACACTCCAGAACGCCTTGATCTCAAAAGAAGGAAGTGGGTATGCTGCTATCCAATGGAGGTGGTAGGACTGCCTTCTTTGTCTTGGGATCAGGGTACCATGGCCAGAGCCAGCCCCAGCACTGTAAAATCAAGTAGACACCATGGTCCTGAGCCTGGAAAGCCACAACTTCATGATAAAGTTATGAAGGGGTATCGTGGCCTTTAGATCTACCACCCAGGACCTGAAGAGGAGGGGTGATACCAATAACTTCCTACCATGAGAGGTGTCAAATAAAAAGACAAGGAGCTCCACATTCTGAAAACAAAATAGTTCCTTCCCACATAGAAACCAGAGGAATCTTTCAAAAATGTAAATCAGATCTTGTAACTTTCATGATTAAATGCCACCAGTGGCTTCCCATTAGTCTTAGAATAAAATCCAAATATATCTTACCTTGTCTCTAGGTCCACTGCCAACCCCACATCTTAGTCTCTCTCTGGCTCACGCTACTCTGGCAACACTGGCCCTCTGGCCACCTCATCAACTCGCCACACTTGTCCCTGCCTCACAGCTCTTGCACTAGCTATTTCCTCAGCATGGAAAACTACTAGCCTAACGTATGCATGTCTGACTCCATCTTGACATTTGAGTTGATGTCAGAATGGCATCTCTTTAGAAAGGCCTTTCTAACCTATCTAAAAATCCCTACATAATCCCATTTTATTTCCTTCATAACACTTATCACTGACTTTAAAAATAGCTTTGTCAAGATATAATTCACATACCCTATAACTCTCTCATTTAAAGTGTACAATCCAGTAGCTTTTATATTGTATATTCACAGAGCTGTGCTACCATCACTACAACCAAATTTAAAACATTTGCACCTCCCAACCTCCCCTAAAAGCCATACCTATTAGCAGTCACTCCCCATTTCTCCCCAGACCTTCCCTCTCAATATTAAACAAGCACTAATCTACTTCCTGGCTCTGTAAATTTGCCCAGTCTGGACATTTTATATAAATAAAATTATACAATATGTAGTCCTTTGTGACTTGCTCTTTTCACTTAGCATGTTTTAAAGTTTTATCCAGCCCTGGATGGATAGCTCAGTTGGTTAGAGCTTTGAACTAAAGCACAGAGGTTGCCGGTTTGATCCCTGGTCAGGGCACATACAGGAACAGATCTTTCTGTCTCTTCTTCCCTCTCCCTCCCTAGCTAAAATCAATAAATTAAAAGAAAAAAGTTTTATCCATGTGTAACATGTATCAGTACTTCATTTCTTTTTATTCTCAAATAATATTTCATTGTATGGATAAACCACATGTATTTATCCCATTTATCAACTGATGAACATTTGAGATGATTCTGCCTTTAGGTATTATAAATATTTCTATGCACAATCATGTATAAATTGTTATGTGGATGTAAGTTTTCATTTGTCACAGGTATACCTGCAAGTGAAATGCTGGGTCGTGTCAGAACTCTATGTTTAACCATTTCAGGAACGGACACGGTTTTGCAAAGTGGCTATGTCATTTTATATTCTCATAGCAGTCCGAATTTCTCTATTCTCACCAACACTTGCTATTATCTGTCTTTTTGATAATAATTATTCTTGTGAGTGTAAAATAGTATCTCATTGTGGTTTTGATTTGCATTTCCCTGGTGGATAATAATTTTGAACATCTTTTCATGTGCTTATTGGCCAGAGTATATCTTTATTGAACAGCTGCCTATTCAGATTCTTTGCCTATTTTAATTGGGTTGTCGTTTTATTACTGAATTATAAGAATTATTTATATGCCTGACCAGGCGGTGGCACAGTGTATAGAGCATCAGACTGGGATGCAGAGGACCCAGATTCGAGACCCCGAGGTTGCCAGCTTAAGCGTGGGCTCATCTGGCTTGAGAAAAAAAAAAAGCTCACCAGCTTGGACCCAAGGTCGCTGGCTGGAGTTACTCGGTTTGCTGAAGGCCCATGGTCAAGGCACATATGAGAAAGCATCAATGAACGACTAAGGTATCACAACAAAAAACTGATGATTGATGCTTCTCATCTCTCTCCGTTCCTGTCTGTCTGTACCTATCTATCCCACTGACTCTCTCTCTGTCCCAGTAAAAAAAAAAAAAAAATTTATTTACATACTCTAGAGT
Source organism: Rhynchonycteris naso (assembly GCA_037038555.1). Classification (NCBI taxonomy): domain Eukaryota; kingdom Metazoa; phylum Chordata; class Mammalia; order Chiroptera; family Emballonuridae; genus Rhynchonycteris; species Rhynchonycteris naso. The sequence goes on from CM073003.1 coordinate 100,559,376, forward strand.
ACTTTATCAGATACATGATTTGTAAAATTTTTCTCTGATTCTGTGGTTTGTCATAATTTTTTTTTTTTTCAGGGACAGAGAGAGAGAGTCAGTGAGGGGGATAGATAGGGACAGACAGACAGGAACGGAGGGAGGTGAGAAGCATCAATCATTAGTTTCTCATTGCCACTGTGACACCATAGTTGTTCATTAATTGCTTTCTCACATATGCCCTGACCGCGGGCCTTCAGCAGACCCAGCAACCCCTTGCTGGAGCCAGCGACCTCCCAGCTGGCGAGCTTTTTAGCTCAAGCCAGATGGGCCCGCGCTCAAGCTGGCGAGCTCGTGGTCTCGAACCTGGGTCTTCCTCATCCGCGTCCAACGCTCTATCCATTGCGCCACTGCCTGGTCAGGCATGCCATAAATATTTTTAAATGGGTTAGTTTCTTTTTATTTAATTTTTAAACTGATTTGTTTACTTAAAAATGTTTTTTTGTCAAACTGTATTGATGGTAACCACAAGTTCTTCATTTTAATGATGTAGTAATTGACTTTTCAAAATTAATTTCTAACTGAAAGGTAAACTATTTAAGAATTGAGACCAATATGTCTTATTCTACCATATCCCCAATACAGCAGAGTTCCTAGCATATAGTAGGTATACAAAACATTTTTTTGAATGAATGAATATGTTTTTAAGGCCAGAAAAGTGTTGTGTTGTTGTATGGACTAAGAGAGAGGGCTTCCTTGCTAGAAGACAGAGGTGAAAATAAGATGACATCTGGAATCATTTCTTCTAGAAAAGCTATTAAAATGGAAAAAATGTAGCCTTCCACAGGAGCATGGGGAAAAAGCATTCCAGGTTACTAGATAAAACATAGCTGAGAAGTACACATCAACAACAATAAACTCCCTCACTTGAATGCTCCGGCAGTCATCCTGTCTTTTCAGCTACACTAAAGAGCCAAAAAATCAAAAAAGAAAGAAAGAAAAACCCAGACCAATGGCTCAGGAATGGGGCCATCCTAGACAGAGGTGCCCAGCAATAAGGAGAGATTTTTTCCAGCGTCCTCAGCTCATAGGAACATCCCTGGGGCAGGCTCCAGTTTCCTTTGTTGTTCAGAACTGCTAAGGCTTATGTGTCAGTATGGCTGACAAGTAGAACTTTACTAAGAAAACAGGAGGCGACAGCTGGCTTCCTACTCCTCTCACCTATCCTTTGCCAAGAACAGAAACAACAGGGCAGGGTGTGTGTGAACACACAATACAGTGTACAGAAGACGTGCACCTCAAACCTGTATAATTTTGTTAACCAGTGTCATCTCAATAAATTCAATCAAAAACAACAACAAAACCCTGAAGAGCTGAACGTCCAAGAGAGTGTATCTCATCAAAGCACCACAGGGATCCTGGATTTGACTCTTGAGGGGGGAGGCATTTCACCAGCCAAGTAAAGAAGGTAGAAGTATGGTGTGGGACTTCAAAGTTGTCTGAGTTCTGAAAAAGTCAGACAATCCGGACAATCAGGGTAGGGGGAGCGGCAACCTCACACATAAATAGGAGTAAGGAAAAAAGGTACAAGAACTCAGCAATTATAGCACCAATGAAAAGGGTTCAAAAAGTCAAGGGCCCTGCCTGACCTGTGGTGGCGCAGTGGATAAAGCGTCGACCTGGGAACACTGAAGTCACCAGTTCAAAACCCTGCACTGGTCTGGTCAAGGCACATATGGGAGTTGATGCTTCCTGCTTCTTCCCCCTTTCTCTCTTTTTCTCTCTGTCTCCTCTCTAAGATAAATAAAATAAGAAATTAAAAAAAAAAAGTCAAGGGCCCCTGCTTTGCACTATGTCACCTTTTATGATAGGAAAGGAAGGAGGAGCTGAATGAGTTTGAGGCACACGCACCTGTGTACACAAGCGCTTGCACACACAGACTTGCCTCTAGGGGAGTAAATAAATATTCATGAACTGTTCAGTGTGTGAAAAGCAAGGACAGAGGATGACAAATGGTAGCAATTAGAAAGAAAGGGTGGTATCTATTTTTAAAACGGCTGAAGAACCGATAAAGGATTGCTTGCTAAAAATACTGTGCTTGACCCTCTCCCCAATGGCAGGGTCTCTCTCCTGTTTTTAGTGACAATAGGCAAACTCTTCTCCCAGTGTAAAAGGTCCAATGCTGCCCTTGAAGCCTCACATATGCATCAGAAGTTCTTCTTGGGTGCCTGTCCTGAGAAATAAGGAGATGATGTCTTCTGAGAAGGATTCTGGGTCCAGGACCACCAGTTGAGACCAAGGACCTCATGCTCTCAATCATTCCTTCTCCTTGGGAGGAGGAGCAAGTGAATGGAGGACCTCATCAGAGAATTCAGCTACGGAACCTAATTTATCACCAAAGGAGGAAAGAAACCCCAAACTACCTTCTCCAGGGAACAATCAAAGTCCACATCATGATGGCAGTGTTTGACAAGAGTCATTTCAGAGGACTGGTAAGCTACCAAAATCAAGATTCTTATTTACTGCCCACTCCTGAAACACATCCTGATTTTCCTTCTGGGCTTGGATCTAATCTATGGCACAAGGAAATAAAGATGAAGAATATGGCGATTATCACTCATGGCAGAGAAAATAATACGAACCCAGATATATATATATATATATATATCTCAACCTCTCTTCCCCCTTCAACCTCTCTCCATCTCATTACTTCCTTCCTCCCATCCTCTCTGTCTCTCAGTGTCTCTATCTCTCACTCTGCATTTCTCATCACTTGGCATGGCACAGTTGGCTTTTTATCACACTGCCTTAGCTCTAACCACAGTCTGGCTATGTGACCCTAAGGAAGTACTTGACCTCCATAGGCCCATTTCCACATGTGTAAAATATAAATGATAATTGTACTTATTCATAACAGCACTTACTTGGACAGAGTCAATGAGAATATGTATGTAAACCTCTTACTTCAGTGTCTGGAATATTGCAGGTACTCTGGTTATTTCTTTTTTTTTTTTTTAATTTTGTTTTTATTTTATTCATTTTAGAGAGGAGACACAGAGTGAGAGAGAGAGAGAGAGAGAGAGAGAGAGAGAGAAAGGGGGGAGGAGCTGGAAGCATCAACTCCCATGTGTGCCTTGACCAGACCAGTGCAGGGATTTGAACTGGCGACCTCAGTGTTCTCAGGTCGACGCTTTATCCACTGCGCCACCACAAGTCAGGCCTACTCTGGTTATTTCTAAACATTCTTCATGCCTTTCCCTAGACCAGTGGTTCTTAACCTGGGTTCTATCGAACCCTAGGGGTTCGATGAGTCGGTCTCAAGGGTTCGGAGAAGCCTCAGCCACGGGGGCCAGAATAAAGTAATACTGTAATTTGTTGTGAGCTCGTGCACTTTGTTGGTTTTGTTCTTTGAGCAAGGTGATGTTCATGCACGGCTCATTTTGTGCACCAGTAAAAAAACATATACCTATGTCTTGAATTTGGAAAAAAAATCATATTTTATTTATCACTAAAGAAGGGTTCGGTGAATGCGCATATGAAACTGGTGGGTTCGGTACCTCAAAAAAGGTTAAGAACCACTGCTCTAGACTCTAAACATATTGAGGGCAATAAATATGACAAATAAATCTTCCTATCTCCTTAGAATATAACAGAGTTGAAATTCAGTAAACACGTGCCATAGGAGCTGGCCCCTCTGAATCTGCCCGCCATGGGCAATAAGCACAGCTGGCAAATGCCTCTGCCCAGGTCACAGTCTGGCTATGCTCATCATTTGGTTAGTCTTCTTAACCATCAGTGAGGTGTGCAGGGCAGGATGCACCTGCCCCTCCTTTCATTAGGAAAAGGTGAGAATAAATTAGAAAATGAACAGTAGTGGGCAGTATTTGCGGCTTCTCAGAGTGATGCCCTATCAATTTTCAATGTCACTATTTATAATAACTGGCAGAGATACAGCATTTTCTTACCAAGACCAGAGCATTTTATAGGTATAATCTCGTTTCTCTCCATGGGCCCAGGAGGGGTAGGAGAATACTCCCCTCTTCCAGGTAAGAGTACAGAGAGGTCAAGAGCTTTGGCCAAAGTCACTGTACAAGTCAGTGGGACCGAGGTGCTCCTGGCCTCTGAGTCTCTTTGCATCTCTCGATGGCACCTCTGCTTCCTGTAGGGCTTCCCCAGCATGGTTTTGTGAGATGTTTAGCAGACAATTTTTTTTAACATCACCCGACCGGGGATGGGGGGGTGGGGGAAGAGGGTGGGAAACAGCATTCAGCACTACTCCAAACAACAGCCCTCCTGGCAGGAAGCCCACAACCACGTCTGCTACCTGGCTTAGCTCCCCTGCTTCCAGCTCATCATCAATAACCACATCTGCTGCCCTGCTGGCTAGCTCAGTTGTTTAGAGCACTGTTCTGAAGTGCAGAGGTTGCTGGTTTGGTCCTTGGTCAGGGCAAATACAGAAACAGATCGATGTTTCTGTCTCTTGCTCTCTCAAATCAATAAAGAAAAAAATTAGGCCTTGGCTGGTTGGTTCAGTGGTAGAGCATCGGCTCAGCGTGTATATGTCCCAGGTTCGATTTCTGGTCAAAACACACAGGAGAAGTGCCCATCTGCTTCTCCACTCCTCCCCCTTTCACTTCTCTCTCTCTCTCTCTTCCCCTCCTGAAGCCATGGCTCAATTAGAGCGATTTGGCCCCAGGCACTGCGGATGGCTTCCATAGCCTCTGCCTCAGACGCTAAAAAGAGCTTGGCTGCTGAGTGACAGAGCAATGCCCCAGATGGGCAGAGCATTACTCCCTAGTGGGTTTGCCAGGTGGGTCCTGGTCAGGGTGCATGCAGGAGTCTGTATCTGTCTCCCCTCCTTTCACTGATTAAGAAAAAAAAAAAGAATCACATTTGCCTAGTAGTTCAGAGGCTGAGATGCCACACACAGAAGGGAGGGGGCAGGGCAAGGGAAGGTCCCTTCATTCTGTGGAGACTTACAGGAGATATGTGTCCAAGTATATGTCTATCCTACCATCACCTATTCCATCCTCATATGTATCCCATGTCCCACCAACCTTCCCCAATAGAGCTTGTCCACCCACCTAGTCACAATACAGAATGCTGCACCCAAGAAAAAAAGAGAAGACAGGCAAGGCAGAAACTGTGAATGTGAACAATGCTAATGCCCAGGCAGAGAGTCCCTGTGAGACACAAGCCTAGTTGGCATACCTGTTCCTAAAGAACCTATCCACTCCTGGACAAGGTCTTCCACAGCTGGGAACAGCTCATTCAGCCATCTCTCTGATAGATACCATGCCAAAGTACTGGGCATTGGACAGACAGATGGAACTAAAGAGCCACAAGTTGTAGGTGTCACCCTAGAGGCTAAAGAAAGAGCTTCCTATCACTTTGGGCTTTACTGGGGGATTAGTATCAGTGGCTAGAATTTCCCCCCATCCCAGAGAACAAGTTCCAACAAAAGTCTGGAGAATCAAAAGCTAAGGCACAAGCCAAGTTTCCCTTCTACCTTACATAACCAGCCTGCTTACAAGTGTAGCCTGTCCTCTAGCCACTGAATAAAACAGCAGCACTTCCCAGAGTCCGGAAGTACTGCTTTAGGCATATGGCAGATAAGATTCAGGCTCAAACACAAAAGAGCAACGAGCTCTTTATAGACACTGGACTACTTGGTTGCAGGCAAGACTGACAATATACCTCCAATTCCTCTCCTATACATGCTTGAGGCCTTTCAGGTCCAGGGAATCAGGCCTGGTCCCCTAAAGCAGGATTGCCACTCCCCCTCCCATCCCCACACCCCCACACAAAAGCAAGAAGGAAAAGCTGCTGAGCACTGCTTGCTCTTGTGGCCCAGAGTGGGGGCGGCAGGTGAGGAGGTGGGGAGGGCAAAGGGTCCAGCTGAGGCTGAGCTGGAAAGAGAGGAGATGCCTTTGACAAGAACAAAGGCTGTACTGGACTCAGGGGAATTTGATATTTCTCAGCAGCTATTCTTCACAAAGGGGACTCCAATAAAAATGGCAAATTAAACTCTTTTGTGCCTTACACAAGGGCAGAAGTGAAAGCTACAACCCAAGAGCTAGCAGGGCCAAGCTAACCACAGGACATGGCAGTGGGAAGTGGAGAGGAGAGAGGCAGGGCTCAGTGTGTAGCTCTACAGTGGCCGAGTGTGTAGCATGGGTCTGGGTTCCACCTTCTCAGATTTGGGACCACCCCTTCCCTTGAGGACAGTGCCTTCTTAGGTATGCCAGATTGAGAAATGTCATCAAGATTTTTTTCACCCCCTTCTGAGATATTTTGCTAATACTCACTTCCATCTAAGGATGAGTGAGATCCCTTCTGATTTCCTCTGACCTGCCTGGTTAGCAATTCAACAGGAAAACACCTCCCACGGCAAAATGAAGTAGACTGCAAGCAGCTTTCCTCCTGGCCGACTCCCCAGTAAACAAGCTGCCTGCAGTCTGACTCACAAGAGCTCAAAACAGAAAAATGAAAAGGAAAAAAACAAAACTGAGAAGGTAAGGATGAGGCTTGCCTATCCGATGGGACTTCTATGAGCCTAAACCCAGTATGCTGCCAGGGGCTCGGCACAAGCACCAGCACCTGGAAGAAGACTCAGGAGGACAGGGACAACACACACTCCTTCAGTCGGAAAGAACCTCAGGTTATCCAGTCCTCTTGTTTTTATAAATAAGATGATGACTCAAGTGTCAGCTAGCAACAGACCTGAGACTATGACCCATGTGTTCAGACTCCCGAGTTCAGGACTAGATCAGAGTTACCCTCAGAATCAGGACCCTCTAGCCCACATCACACCGCATATCCACGGCTAGAGCTGGTGGTGGGAAAGGATTGGGAAGGAACGTGGGCTTCCTCCCTCAGCTGCTGGCCTGGGAAGTGTAGCCTGTTCATGAAGGCAAATCCCAGCTCTCTAGCTCCACAATGTTCTGTGCTAAGAGGCCCCTGGCAAGACACCAGGGCACCCATCATCCTAATGGACTTGGTGATTAATGTGGCTTCGGTCCCCATAGCACCAGACCTTCTCCCTTCCCACTCCCTGGATTGCAGGGTCTCCAAAGTCAGCAGCTGTTCTAGATGACTATTTGATCCAAACATTAAAAAAGAACACATCCATTTACTCACTGTGGAGAAGAAGTAGTCATTTCATTTCTAACCTATACATTATGCATCCCTGATGGAAAGAAAAAGGACAGAAAACCACTCTAGTTGCACCTAGTTCCCAACCCTAAGCAGCTCTCTGCTCCCCTCCTTCCTGTACGCCTTCTGGCTGGACAGCTCCAGATGTGTTGCTAAGTTTCAATGATTCACTCTAATGATAATGCATGCTCAGAACAAATCACCGACTCTGATTTAGAAGACAACTTGCACAAATATCTGTAATCTAGTTCTAATCTTGTTTGTTTCCATTCCAATTATCCTGCATCAATGGTTTAAAAATGTGGACCGTCTGGTGCATACATCCAATCCATTTTAATACAGGATAAATCTGAGTGGAACCCTTTCCTCTTTCAGACTCGAATTTCACCCACCATCTCAAGGTGCTGATTGGGCCAAATCAGCTCTAACTCTGTTCAACTCTTCAAGGATTCAATTAATCATAAAGCCAATTCCATTCTGGGCTCCATCTGTCTTGTCTCCTTCGGGAACTAATAATCACTCGCTGTGTGTTTTTACACACTAGCTGAACTGAAATTAAGACTGATTTCATCATGGAGCACTCAAGAAGAAAATGCATTTATTTCTTTTTTTTTTTTTTTTTTTTACAGAGACACAGAGAGTCAGAGAGAGGGACAGACAGACAGGGACAGAGAGAGGGATAGATAGAGACAGACAGACAAGAACAGAGAGAGATGAGAAGCATCAAACATTAGTTTTTTGTAGCGATACCTTAGTTGTTCATTGATTGATCTCTCATATGTGCCTTGACTGTGGGGCTACAGCAGACCGAGTAACCCCTTGCTCAAGCCAGCGACCTTGGGTCCAAGCTGGTTAGCTTCTTCTTTTGCTCAAGCCAGATGAGCCCGCGCTAAAGTTGGCAACCTCGGGGTCTCGAACCTGGGTCCTCTGCATCCCAGTTTGATGCTCTATCCACTGCGCCACCACCTGGTCAGGCAAAAATGCATTTCTTTTTTCTTTTTTTTTAGTGTAAAATCTTTATATTTAGAATTAGCCAGCTGGACTCAGTTTAGATGATCCCAATTTTGTTGGCAACATCCAAAGCATTGTAGTCAGAAGCCAGTCGAACATATGCCTTCTTCTCTCCATTAGGTCTGATCGGGGTGTTGACCTTGGCCACGTCAATGTCATAGAGCTTCTTCACAGCCTGTTTGATCTGGTGTTTGTTGACTTTGACATCCACAATGAACACAAGTGTACCGTTGTCTTCTATCTTCTTCATGGCTGACTTGGTCGTCAGGGGGAACTTGATGATGGCATAGTGGTCAAGCTTAGCTTGTTTCTCCTGGGTGCACTCTTCCGAGGGTATTTTAGGCTATCTTCAGAGCCGCAGTGTCTTCGGCCGTCAGAAGGTGGGTGACGTGTGGATCTTCCTTTTTTTGTGGCTCTGGACTACTTTCAGCACTGCTTTCTTTGCCTTCAAAGCCTTTGCTTTGGTTTCAGCTTGGGAGGGGCTGGGCTTCCTTCTTCGCTTTCGGCACCATCTTCATGAAGAGAAAATGCATTTCTTAGAGGAAAACTTCAAAGCTATTTTAATGTTCAGTTTGGATAAAGATATTATTAAATAAACAAAAGAAAATTTTAAAAACTTCAAAATTCTTGACATTTTGAAATAATGCCTGTCACCCAAATCCTAGGAAGAAGGCAGCTCCTTTGGAGAACCAGAATCTCTCAATGTTGGATCATACAACAGAGACACTCAATTTGTCCTTTGGCATCAGCAAAGCATGGGGACACAAACACATAAGAAAAAACAAGGGGTCTGACCAGGCGGTGGCGCAGTGGATAGAGCATCGGACTGGAATGCGGAAGATCCAGGTTCGAGACCCCGAGCTCGCCAGCTTGAGCGTGGGCCCATCTGGCTTGAGCAAAAGCTCGGCATCTTGGACCCAAGGTCGCTGGCTCCAGCAAGGGGTTGCTTGGTCTGCCGAAGGCCTGCGGTCAAGGCACATGTGAGAAAGCAATCAATGAACAACTATGGTGTCACAACGGCAACGAAAAACTAATGATTGATGCTTCTCACCTCTCTCCATTCCTGTCTGTCTGCCCCTATCTATCCCTCTCTCTGACTCTCTCTCTGTCCCTGTAAAAAAGAAAAGAAAAAAAAAGGAAAGTAAGGGAAAAATATTCAGTCAACTTGATATTTGATACATCCTTGAGACTTATGAATTTTAGAGAGAGAGGAGAGTGAGGGAGAAAAGTGAGAGAGAAAGAAAGGCAGGGCATGGGGGGTGGAGCAGGAAAATCGACCCATACTTGCTTTTGTATGTGCCTCAACCAGGCCAGCCAGCAGTTTCGAACCAGTGACCTCAGCATTCCAGATCGATGCTCTATCCACTGCACCATCACAGGTCAGGCAATATATTTGATATGTTCTTTTTAAAAATCAAACTAGTTGCTCATCCTTGGTATAATGGACAATTTAAAATTTGGAATTTTTTTATTTTGAATTATCTAATAGCGGGGAAAAGGAGATGGGGGATAACGGGCACCAAATTCTGTTGAGTGTTCAGGATCTATAAATATAAATGTCTTAATCTGTCCCTGAGGATTTAAAGTCCTCACAACCCCATGAAGAGCAAAAAGCGTGGCCTTTGTCTTCTGTAAACAGCTAGGCTCTCCCAGAAGCATTAAGTGGCTATCCTGGCAAACACTCAAGATGGAGCCCTATCATCTACCCCCTACTTATCCCTCTGGGGATCAGTTCTTTATCAACCAAGAGTATGAGCATGAAAGGGCCACAGAGCCCAATCAGTCAGCCACCTGGGTTTGGAAGCATTGCCGAGTTAGCAGGTTTCAGTATTTCACCAAACTTTTTAAAATTTATTTATTTACTTATCTAGTTATTTATTTGAGGGAGTGGGGAACAGACAGGAACAGATAGACAGAAAGGGAGAGAGATAAGAATCAACTTATAGTTGTAGTACCTTAGTTGTTCACTGATTGCTTTCTCAAGGGGGGCTCCAGCCAAGTCAGTGACCCCTTGCTCAAGCCAGAGACCATGGGATCAATGTCTGTGATTCCACACTCAAGCCGGTGACCCCACATTTCAAGTGGTGAGCCCGTGCTCAGGAAACTGACCTTGGGGTCTCAAACCTGGGTCTCCCCAGCATCCCAGCCCAATACTCTATTCACTGCGCCACCGCCTAGTCAGGCTAACTAAGCTTTTTATTTTTACTTTTCACAGTTGCAAAGACAAAGCATCTGGTCATCGTCAGAGTCCAAAGTACCTAGTGGCCACAGTATATCCAGCACAACCCCCTATACTTGATTGTTACAAATGGTCCCTACACAGTGCAGGGGAGACACTGCAGTCAGAAGACCCAGCATGTGGCTGCTTTAATGCCTTAACAGGTTTTAAACTAAAATTCTAAATTGCACAAACTGACAAAACTAATGACAGTCATTCCAAACTTATCATCAAAGATGCTTTGGGAGTCACACTGGCTCTAAAAAGCTATCAGTAATCACTTCTTAGACCCAACAATAAAATATATTTTTCATTTAAACAATAAATTTTTCCTAAAGTCTAATTACTTGGAGCACTGTCATTTTTTAAACATTGGTCAATGCACACATTATCCCAAAAGCTTCCACCTGAGTCATTCTACATTTATTAAAAAATAAAAGTCACCTAAGAAGTTCTTTATGTACTGATAATGACATCTACGACATATTATTAAATGGAAAGAGCAAATTTTGAATAATATATACCTAGTAACCTACCTTTTGTGTAAAAATAGGGGAACACATTCTATAGGTGCTTAATTAAATATGTATAAATCTCTAGAAGACACTGGCAATACTGGTGGCCCTGAGGAAGGGAAGCAGGAGGAAACAGGGATGGAGTGGGAGGAAGTGTTGTTTACCACGTACCTTTTGTGCCCTTTGAATTCTGAACCATGTGAATATATTATCAAGTCAGACTTGAAGACATAAAATTTAAATGTAAGTAAATCACCTCATAAACACTAATCTGAAAACTTACCAAAATATTAGAAGTATGGCCACATTTCATGGGGAAAACAAGAATTTTACACTCTTAGCAACATAATTTTAGTGAACCTTTGGGTTCAGACTTCAAGAGCACAAGGCCAAGATTAGCCATGGCAAGAGAGATGATCATTATGAATATCTGAAGACAGGCTGTAAGAACAAAGAAGGGAGAAGGGGAAAGTAAAGGGAGGGAGGGCAGGCAGGCGGGCAGGCTTTGTATAAGAAACCCACTGATCAATCTAACACCAAGGTACCATCTAGTTTGATAAGCCCCCAAACAGTTTCTCACCTTGCAAAAGTTAAAACTGTATTTCATTTAAGACAAAGTTCATTTTGTGTTATAGGGCTAGAGCGGGAAGCTTTATCCGAATTTTTCAGAAATACTTTGTTCCAGATCCCAGGTTCTCTTGACTGGGTAGGAAATGCTACCTAAAGGCCATTATCTTAGCCCAGTGGTTCTTAACCTGAGTTCTATCGAACCCTAGGGGTTCAATGAGTCGGTCTCAGGGGTTCGGAGAAGCCTCTGCTGCGGAGGTAAAGACACACTTGTGTAAAGTCGTGATGACACGCCCCGCTTGGCCATCACTTGTTGCAGAGGATCACATTACATTGCTTGGCCAAGCAGTACTGTGGGGAATTTAGTGTGCGCAGTAGCAACGGCTGTTGTAGTTGTATGTCGTGTGGTTTCTTTAATATTTTAATCCATACTAAATATGTTGAGCAAAAAAAGAAAGTGGTCGGACAAATATGTACAACATGGATTCACATGTATCATGGAACAGGATGGGAGTCAGCATCCTATCTGCATGATATGCAATGCCAAGTTGAGCAACTCTAGTCTCGCACCAGCAAAACTAAAGGAACACTTCTTGAAGCTGCATGGAGATGGTGAATACAAGAACACAACGCCTGCTGAATTCAAGGTGAAACGAGCCAGATTCGATGAAAGGGCCACTCTGCCTGCTCTTGGATTTGTACCCGTTAACAAACCGATCCTCACAGCATTGTATGAAGTTGCTTACTTGGTCGCAAAGCAGGGTAAGCCACACACCATCAGTGAAACACTCATAAAACCAGCTGTGTTAAAGATGGCAAATCTGATACTTGGAACAGCGGCCGAAGGTAAATTACCCCAAATTCCTCTTTCAAATGACACCATCAGTGACAGAATAGAGAACATGAGTAAAAACATCTAGGCTCAAATAGTTGCAGATCTAATTTCAAGTCCGGCAAAATTCAGTCTTCAACTGACGAGACCACAGACATTTCTAATCTAAGCCAGCTTGCTGTTTTTGTGCGCTATGTGAAAGAAGACATAATAAAAGAAGATTTTTTATTTTGTAAGCCTCTTACAACAACTAAGGCAGCCGATGTGAAGAAGCTTGTGGAAGACTTCTTCAGAGACAACAATCTTTCATGGGATATGGTTTCTACAGTTTGTACGGACGGAGCTCCAGTCATGCTGGAAAGAAAGTCTGGTTTTGGTGTGCTAGTAAAAGCCGATGCACCACACATCATTGTTACACACTGTATTCTGCACAGGCATGCGTTGGCAACTAAAACCTTGCCTCCAAAAATGGCAGATGTATTAAAAACTGTGGTGGATTGTGTGAAATACTGCTCTGAGGCACCGCATCTTCAGTGAGCTGTGTAAAGAAATGGGCTCTGAATTCGAGGTACTCCTCCTGTACCATTCTAATGTTCGGTGGTTATCCTGGGGGACAGGTGCTGAATCGTGTTTTTGCCATGCGTGTGGAATTAGCCATGTTTTTTCAAGAGCAGCAACACTGTCATGCAAATTGCTTCAAAAATCCTGAATTCACTGTGATTTTAGCGTACATGGCTGATATATTCGCAGCTCTCAATCATCTCAATCAGCAGATGCAGGGTGGTGGAGTCAACATCATGGAAGCGGAAGAAAACCTGAAGGCTTTTCAAAAAAAAACTACCATTATGGAAACGACGAATAGAGAACAATAACTTCGCAAACTTTCCCCTTCTGGACGACTGTGTAAGTAAGATCGAAGATGTGTCTGGAATCGGAGATGGTTCTGTACCCATGAAACTGAAGCAAACAGTTGCCACGCACTTAGATGAGCTTGCAAAGTCTCTTGATGGATATTTCTCTACAAGAGAGTCATATCCAGCATGGGTGAGACAGCCATTTACGTTTACTGTTGAGACAGCGGATGTCAATGATGAATACCTTGACGAAATCATTGAAATTCAGCAGAGCGAGGTTCAACTGCAGCTCTTCAGAACAACAACACTCTCAACTTTTTGGTGTCGACAAATGGAAAAGTACCCAGTTATTGCTAAGAAAGCCCTGGAATTTTTATACCATTTGTTACAACAAATCTTTGCGAGCAATCCTTTTCGAGGATGCTGGACATAAAAACAAAGAAAAGGAGCGGACTTTGCTATGAAGATGACATGAGAGTAGCACTTGCCAAGGTGAAACCACGCATAACTGAACTGGTCACCCAAAAACAACAGCCGAAGTCACACTGATTTGCAGGTATGTAATTTGGGCAGTGCTTTATTCTGGCCCCAAAAAAGTATTTTGTGGATTCAAAATGACAAAAAACAAATTAGATTTAAAATTTAAAAACTTAGATTAAAAAAATGTTAAATTCTTTAAAAAATCCAAATTTATTTTTAATTGGTAAAATAGTAAAAAAAATATTTTGGGGGGCTGAAATTCTTTTATGGGGCCGAAATATTTTTGGGGGCCAGAATAAAGTAATACTGTAATTTGTCGTGAGTTCATGCGCTTAGTTGGTTTTTTTCTTTGAGCAAGGTGATGTTCATGCACGGCTCATTTTGTGCACCAGTAAAAAAACATATACCTATGTCTTGAATTTGGGAAAAAAATCATATTTTATTTATCACTAAAGAAGGGTTCGGTGAATATGCATATGAAACTGGTGGGTTCAGTACCTCAAAAAAGGTTAAGAACCACTGTCTTAGCCTGAAAAATTAGAGCTTCTGACTCATCCTCTGATTATGGCTTCCAGCTAGCCGGCTCTGTGGTCTTGAACAAATCACTTCAACAGAGAGGCTGAGGGGGATTTGAGACTCCTCTCCATTCAGCCACTGACCACTGTCCATAGCTCTTTGGCAAAAGTTGGGCAACAGGGATTTCATGTTAAATGACACAGGTATGCACGCACCAGGGTTTACTTCTTCCTGTCCTCTCTTTGTGGCTAAGAACTGCCCAATAAGTTTACTACTGAGCCTACTTTCTGCTTGGCCTTTGCTTCTCTTTGAACCTTAGTACCCATTCCAATGTGGACACTAAGAGTTTTCCTCCAAGATAATGACTGTGGAAAAACACTCACTCAGAATGACGATACCAGAGCAACCACCATGATGTAAATTTTCTCAAGATGTCCCCAGAACTTCCAGTTTAATGTTAACCAGAAATCCTATGGGGCACTCTTTATCCTAACTCTTTCCCATGAGAACTTAAATGACCTAACCACAAAAAGACTCCTGGGATTTGGGCTGGTGGCCTGCATTTTATTTTTCATACACTTTCCAGGTGGCTTTCAAAAAGAGCCTTCAACCCCTTTTACCCTTCCCATTTTCTCGGTGTTCTGCAAAGGGAAGGCTCCATTATAGCCTAAACTACCCTTCGCTTGCCAGTCAAAGACAGCAGGAAGCCTCTGAGACATTCTGCACTCGGGCATGTTGGCCAGATGCTCTGGATGAGGCTGGGGCATCAGGACCCAGCGATAATCCTTTCCCGGCAAGCCTACCTGAAGTTAACAGTGGGACCAAAGCAACTGATTAAGTACAATATAAAAGCTGAAATGAGATAGAAATAAATTAGCTTTAAACCTCTAGGTTGTATACGCAAATGAAATGCAGTGGGGGCTGGGAGACAGCCTGGGAAGTCAGTCTTAAGAGATTTCTCTAAAACAAAGGGATTATGAATTGTACAATACAAAAAAATCCTCCTGTTCCATAGCCACATAACAGCCTTTTGCTCAGTGCTATTTGTTAAACACTTCACACATATTCTGAGATAATGGGATGCAGCCAACTTCCTGTGAAAGCCTCGAGACTCCCCCATCAGACTCTACCCAGCCCAGGCAGCATGGCTGTCATCACAGGGTGTCAGGGCTAATATTTCCTGCCATCTCTCAATTACTGTCCTCCTCCTCCCCTTTATAAATTCTCTTTATTACAAGCAGAGGAAAGGCTGGGAGAGAAAACTTCTAACTGATCAGAATCAATAAACAAAATACTCAGAAGTACTTGATGAGAGGGAGAGAAGAAGAGGAAGTATGACAGGAGAATGTTCCCATTTATGAACCTGTGACAGTCCTGGCAGGTTGGTTCAGTGGTAGAGCATAGGCCCAGCATATAGAAGTCCTGGGTTCGATTCCCAGTCAGGGCACACAGGCAAAGCAACTATCTGCTTCTTCACCACTCTCCCTTCCCCCTCTCTCTCTTTCTTCCCCTCCTACAGCCATGGCTCAAATGGTTTGAGCAAGTTGGTCCTGGGCACTGAGGATGGCTCCATGGCTTTGCTTAGGCACTAAAATAACTTGGTTGCCAAGCAACAGAGCAGTGGCCACAGATGGGCAGAGCATCGCCGGGTAGAGGGCTTGCCGGGTAGATCTCAGTCGGAGCACATTCAGAAGTCTGTCTCTCTGCCTACCCACCCCGCACTTTTATAATAATAATAATAATAATAATAATAATAATATGACCCTGTGACTTAAATATCACAGAGAAACTATTCAGAAGGGATTTAAGTGTTCTGAAAAAACGAACCAGAGCAGCAAAATTAAAAATGAGCTTGTCCAGTCTGGCCAATCCTATTTCTGGAAAGGCTGGTGAGAGTTGTTTTCAGGGTTCATCACCAATGGGCTGAATCCTGTGGGCATGAAATTCCTAATGAGACTCAATTCAGTCGGTGCTTACTGGAAACCTCCTAATGCATAAGTGGACCATGGAAGGAAAGGAAGGTACAGAACAGAGTTTTAGCATATTACATCTTGACTACTACTCAGACTATTGTCAATGGGAACTAGCCTGAATAAGAAGACTTTCTCAGCCTAAGCAGGTGGTGGTGCAGTGGAGAGAGCCTTGTACTAGGACACAGAGGACCCAGGTTTGAAATCCTGAAGTCGCAGGCTTGACCGCGGGCTCACCAGATTGAGTTGCGGGGTCACTGGCTTGAGCGTGGGATCAGAGACATGACCCCATGGTCGCTGGCTTGAGCCCAAGATCGCTGGCTTGACTAAGGGTTCATTTGTTCTGCTGGAGCCCCCTCCCCCATCAAGACACATATAAGAAAACAATCAATGAACAACTAAGGTGCCCCAACAAAGAACTGATGCTTCTCATCTCCCTTCCTGTCTGTCTGTCCCTATCTGTCCCTCTCAGTCTCTCTCTCTGTCTCTGACACAAAAAATAAAGACTTTTCCATAGAGCCCACCTCTTCCCTCCCTAACAACATTAGCTCAAAATAAAGCAAAGATTGAGCAATTATATGAATAAACAGAAGTATATAATCACAGTAAGAGATTTCATTACAAGTTTCTCAGAAAAGAAAAGGTTGGCCACAAATAAATAAGAAAATAGGAGACATAAACAACCGATATACAAAATTGAACTCATATACACAAATATATAAAACAAAAAATTACATGTATCCAACAAATAAAAACCACTCATTCTTTAGAAGCACTCACAGGACATTTATAAAAACTAACCACCTGACAAGAAAAAAAGGAAAGTTCAACAACTACTAAAGAATCGTTATCATACAGACTATTCGCTCACAATGCAAAATATACCGCTCACAAAAAGTAGGGGATATTTTATAGCTTCATATTCATTTTAAAATATTCCCTAATTTTTGTAAGCAGTACACATACATCTATACACATACATACATGGAAAAAAAGACATTGTATTTGGGAAACTAAAACCACATTACTAAATTCATGGATCCAAAAAACAAAATAACTATGATATATAGTAAGTTATAGAACACTTAGCTAAAATGGTATTAAAGGTAAAACCTGCCTTACATTTATTTTCAAATACAAAGTGACTGAATATTAATAAGCTATGCATTCAACTTGAACAGTTAGACAAAATACCAAAAGAATGAACCCAAAGAGAATGTATAGTTGAAAATAATAGTTAATTGCACAAGTAAGTTAATTCGGAGGGGGAGAAAAGGATTAACAAAACCAAAAGACTACTAGAAGATAAATCTCTGGCAAGCCTGGCCAAGTAAAAAAAGAGATGAGAACAGATAAATAATATTAGGAATGAAAAGGGAGATATAACTATAGATGCAGTATAGGCCTGACCTGTGGTGGTGCAGTGGATAAAGTGTAGGCCTCGAATGCTGAGGTCAACGGTTCAAAATCATGGGCCTGCCTGGTCCAGGCACATTTGGGAGTTGATGCTTCCTGCTCCTACCCACACTTCTTTCTCTCTCTCTCTTCTCACTCCCTAAAATGAATAAAGTCTTTAAAAATATATATGCAGTACAGACAAAAATAAAAAATACTAATATTTTTAAAACTTCATCAATAAATTTGAAAAATTAAATTAAATAAACAACTTTATAGATGAAAAAATGACCAAAATTGACTCAATATGAGATAGAAATCTAAAGAAAAGTTATAATATTAATAAAATTAAGGAAAAAATTTTAAACCTATACTCCAAAAAATAACAAGCCCAGATGGCTTTACTGGTGAGTTTCATCAAGCCTTTAAGGAACTGACAATCCCATCTTGTATAGACATTAAAAAGAGAAGGAAAGTATTCCAAATCCCATAAACCTCTGCAACTCTTCTACAAAAACCATACAATAATATTATGACAAAGGAAAACCACATGGCCAATATAATTTACTATCACAAATATATAAATTCTAAGTTAAAAATTAGCAAGCTGGATCCAACAAAATATTAAAGATAATATCACTGCTAAGTAGAATGTTAGACAATCTTCTAATGCATTTCATCACATCAGTATATTAACAGAACCAAAATCATATAATCACCTCTACAGACACAAAAAATTATCAATAAACTCTAATACCAATTCCTAATTTTAAAAAAATCTTAGCCTGACCTGCAGTGGTGCAGTGGATAAAGGGTCAACCTGGAACGCTGAGGCGCCAGTTTGAAACCCTGGGCTTGCCTGGTCAAGGCACATATGAGAACTGATGCTTCCTGCTCCTCCCCCCGCTTCTCCCTATCTCTCTTTCTCTCTCTCCTCTCTAAAATTAATTAATTAATTTATTTTTTACAGGGACAGAGAGAGAGTCAGAGAGAGGGATAGATAGGGACAGACAGACAGAAACAGAGAGAGGTGAGAAGCATCAATCATTAGTTTTTCATTGCTGTTGCAACACCTTAGTTGTTCAATGATTGCTTTCTCACATGTGCCTTGCTAAGGGCCGTCAGCAGACCGAGCAATCCCTTGCTGGAGCCAGCGACCTTGGGTCCAAGCTGGTGAGCTTTTGCTCAAGCCAGATGAGCCCACGCTCAAGCTGGCAACCTTGGGTTCTCAAACCTGAGTCCTCGGCATCCCAGTCCAATGCTCTATCCACTCTAAAATAAATTTTTAAAAAACCTAAGAAAAAATCATAGCAAGCTAAAAATAAAATATTTGTAGTCTATTAAAAACCTAAAATAAATATCCTATTTAATGGTAAAATATTTGAATCATTCCCTCTAAACACAAGAACAGGACAGGAATGTCTACTGCTAGTATTTCAATAAACATATTTTACAAAATTATTTCCATCCATGAACAAGGCATATCTTATAAACACTGTAGTTAAGGTGTTAATGAAATTTAAAAAGGATAAATGAGAGATCAAGATCGAAAAAAAAAAGTTATTTTCATATGACTTGACTGTTTACAAAGAACATTCAAGAAAAAAAGATAAATTATTAAGAATAATAAGTTTGGCCTGACCTGGGGTGGCGCAGTGGATAAAGCGTCGACCTGGGAACACTGAGGTCGCCAGTTCAAAACCCTGCACTGGTCTGGTCAAGGCACATATGGGAATTGATGCTTCCAGCTCCTCCCCCCTTTCTCTCTCTCTCTCTCTCTCTCTCTCTCTCTCTCTCTGTGTCTCCTCTCTAAAAAAAAAAAATAAAGAAAAAAAATCCCAAAAAACTAAAGATTTATTTAAAAAAAAAAAGAATAATAAGTTTGTTAGATATAAAATCATACAGCAGCAACAAATTAGAAAATAAAAACTTGAAAATGATCCTATTTGAAATAACAAATAGTTAAAGATAACAAAAAAATACTTAAAAACAAAAGAAATTCAATAGCTATATGAAAAAAATGAGGCTTTACTGAAAGTTTTTAAAATATTTAACTTAAAAGATATGCCATTTTCATGGATGGGAATAATTTTATAAATATGTTAATTCTTACAAATTAACTTATAAATTTATTGCAACTCTTATTGAAATACCCAGAGTTTTTATGTACCCTGACAAAGTGTGCTTAAAATCTATATGGAGGATGAAAGGGCCAAAAATATCCAAGGCAATTTTAAAGAAGAATAAGAAAAAGGATTTGTTTCACCTGATATCAAAACTTATAAGCCCTGGCCAGGTAGCTCAATCTGTTAGAGTGTCGTCTTGAAACACCAAGGCTGTGGGCATGATCCCCAGTTAGTGCACATATGGGAAATGACTAATGAACGCACAACTAAGTGGAACAACAGATGAATGCTTCCCTTTTTCTCCCTCCGTCTCTCTAAAATTAATCAATTCAAAAAAACTTATAAAAACTATAGTACTTGAAATAATGAGGCTGGTGAAAGGATTAAAACAGATCAGTGAGCCCTGGCCAGCTTGCTCAGCAGTAGAGCATCAGCTGGCGTGTAGAAGTCCTGGTTTCAATTCTTGGTCAGGGCACACAAGAGAAATAACCATCTGTTTCTCGCCCCTCCCCATCTCTCTTTCTCTTCTCCTCCCACAGCCATGGCTTGAATGGTTCAAGCAAGTTGGCCCTGGGTGCTGAGCGTGGCTCCATGGCCTTGCCTCAGGCACTAAAATAGCTCAGTTGCCAAACAATGGAGCAGCAGCCTCTGGCGGGCAGAGCATTGCCCTGTGGGGGGGGGCCTGCTGGGTAGACCTGGTCTAGGCACATGTGGGAGTCTGTCTCA
Organism: Rhynchonycteris naso; assembly: GCA_037038555.1. Classification (NCBI taxonomy): domain Eukaryota; kingdom Metazoa; phylum Chordata; class Mammalia; order Chiroptera; family Emballonuridae; genus Rhynchonycteris; species Rhynchonycteris naso. The sequence continues at coordinate 100,579,711 of CM073003.1, forward strand.
CTGCCTCCCTGACTCTCACTTTAAAAAAAAAGGAGATCAACGGATCAGAATACAAACATACAAATAAGGGAACTCAGTATATTATAAAAGAACCACTATAATTCACTGAAAAAAAGATAAGACTACTTACTACATGATACCAGAAAAACTTGTGTGCTGTATGGTAAAACCTAAAATTCAATTTAGATCTCAAAACACAGAAAAAGAAATTTCTTTTTCATTATTTTTCAGAAAAAGAAATCTTAGAATAAAATTCTAAGTGTCAAAACTTTATACTCTTAGAATATCTTATAACCTCAAGGTAAGGAAGAGCTTCTTAAAACATAAAGAGACCAAACTATAAACAAAAAGATTGATAATTTTAACTCTATAAAACTACTTTTAAGCATGTATAACAAAAGGCAACTTGGGCAATGTTAGATGACCAGCCACAAACTCAAAGATATTTGCTATGTATGTTAACTGACAAAAGAAAAGTATCCAGTTTATATATACTAATAACCTGCAATTAGTATATTAAATATGTATACTACAGATAAGTACCCATATGACATATAAAAATGCCTACTAAACAAATAAACTAAAGACAATAGAAAAATGGACAAAACATATAAAGAAGTAATTTTTTGAAGTGGCAGGCCTGATGGCACAAAAACATAAAAATGTACTCCACCAAAGAAAGAAAGGAGAAGGAAGAAGAAGGGGGAGAAAGGGAGGAAGAAAACTTTGAGCAGTACATACAGTATGATTCCAATTATGAGGGAGAGGGGATACTAGACCTCAATAATAGAGAGGAGTAAATTAAAAAGAAGAATGAGCCCTGGATGGATGTTCAGCTGGTTAGAGCATCGTCCTGAAGCACAGAGGTTGCTGGTTCAACCCCAGTGAGGGCACATACAGGAGGAGATCCATATTCCCCCTCCCCCCACTCTCTCTCCCTCCCTCCCTCCCTTTCTCTCTCGCTAAATTCAATAAATGAAAATTAAAAAGAAAAGAAAAAGAAGAATGAGATACCATTTCACACCCATCAAATTGCCAGAAACTAAAATACACACACACACACACATTCACTCTTACTATGAAGACAGATATAAATGGTAAATTATTAAAAATAGATTATGACACAGGATTGAGAACAGTGTATTTTCTTCTCCTCTGGGGGTGAAGAAAGGAAATCAAATTAGAAAGGATTATGTAAGAGTCTTCAATTGTATCTAATACTTTATTTCTTTAAAAGAGCTGAAGCAAATAGAGCAAATTTTAGTTTATTAAATGTGGGTGGGAAAGGAGTACAAAATTGTCTAAATTCCTTTTTATGTTTGAAATATTCCATATTTTTGAAATAGTATGAAGACAAAACATTTATATACTCTTGATGTAGAAAAGACGTTAGTAAGTATATCATAAAAAGACCGAAACCATGAAATAATAGATTAGTAATTTTGGCTACGTAAACATTTTAAACATCCATATAGGAAGATACCATATAGAAGGTTGAAAAAAAACAAACCACCAATAAACCTGGAAAAAATATTTGCAACACTAAAAGTTAATCCTTAAAATATAAGGAGCTCTATTTTTTTTTCAGACAAGGCCCTGCGGCTTTAACTGTTCTACAAACTAATCCAGTTAACTCACAGCTCTTTTGAAGGACTAGTTTCCGAGGGTCCCTGTTTATTTATTTTTTTATAGGGACAGAGAGAGAGTCAGAGAGAGGGATAGACAGACAGGAACAGCGAGAGGTAAGAAGCATCAATCATTAGTTTCTCATTGCCATTGTGACACCATAGTTGTTCACTGATTGCTTTCCCACATGTGCCTTGACCACGGGCCTTCAGCAGACCGAGCAACCCCTCGCTGGAGCCAGCGACCTTGGGTCCAAGCTGGCGAGCTTTTGCTCAAGCCAGATGGGCCCGCGCTCAAGCTGGCGAGCTCGGGGTCTCGAACCTGGGTCTTCCGCATCCCAGTCCTACGCTTTATCCACTGTGCCACCGCCTGGTCAGGCCTGAGGGTCCCCGTTTAATGTTTGTTTTGACCCTAGGAGGGCTTCTCTCAACTGTCTTACTCCCTAGATCCCTCCTGCAAACCAGCTGGCACACTGTTTAGGCTATATCTTTTTTAAATCCATCAATCTCCTTCCAGTTGCCTTTCACCATAACCAACACTATTCTTGAGTGTGTGCCTAATTTTGAACTTCTGCACACTCTGTTGCCCATAAAATCAGTTCCATTGGGAAGAGAATAGGAGCTATGTTTTATGGCCTTGCATTTATCCTAGGCAAAATCTCTTGAGTCAGGGAGTTCTGGAGCTGGGAGTGAGGACAATGAAAAACTTCTCTGTGAGTGACATCCGGACTCCAGGAGTTGAGTGCTCAGTGGGTTTGGGTGACAGCAGCCATAGGTCCTCTCAGCATGCAACCATGTTGCTAGAAATATATTTCTTCTTGCCTGACCAGGCGGTGGCGCAGTGAATAGAGTGTTGAACTGGGAAGCAGAGGACCAAGGTTTGAAACCTTGAGGTTGCTGATTCGACTTGACTGTGCACCAGCTCACCAGCTTGAGCATGGGGTCACTGGCTTGAGTGTGAGATCATAGATGTGACCCCATGGTCACTGGCTTGAGCCCAAAGGTCGCTGGCTTGAAGCCCAAGGTTGCTGACTTAAGTAAGGGGTCACTCACTCTGTGTAGCCCTCCTCCCCCATCAAGGCACATATGAGAAAACAATCAATGAAGAACTAAAGTGCCACAACCAAGAATTGATGCTTCTCATCTCTCTCCCTTCCTGTCTGTCACTCTCTCTGTCTCTCTCCATCACACACACACACACACACACACACACACACATATATATATACACACATACACACACACACATATACATACACACACATATATACACACACACACATATTCTTGATCATTGTGCCTGGGATTCAGTGGGATTCCTAAATCAGAATTCACATCCTTCATCAATTTTAGAAAAGTATCAGCCAAACCTATTTATATATAGCCTCTCCCACATTCTCTTTATCCTTCTGGAATTCATTTAGACTATTCATTCTATTCTCTATGTCTCTTAAACTCTTTTTTTCTTTTTTCATTATTGTATCTCTATGTTGTACTTTATAATTTCTTCAATTCTATATTCCAGTTCACTTAATTACTCTTCATTTATGTCTGACCAGTTGTTTACCTTATCTACTGAATTGCTAACCTGCAATTATATTATCCACTTCTAGAAATTCTATTTGTATCTTTTACAAGTCTTCCAATACACTGTCATTTTTTATCAACTTTTTATTCTTTGCTCATACTTTTGATAAAATCTTTTATTTCTTTAAACATATTGAAAGAATTATTTTATATTCTGTACCCTCAGAATTTTATTATCTGTAGTTCTGCAGGTCTGATTATGTTGTTTCTGCTGTCTTTCACTCATGATGCCTTATTTCTGTGTGTGCTTTGTGATATTTTGATTGAGAGCTCATGATCACTGGAAATATTTTCTTTGTGGAGATATTTTCAGGCCTGGATTTAAGAGTATTTATATATCGTTTCACCAGTAACTTGAAAGTTCTGCCAATTTGGAACTATGTTAAAAACAACAAAACAAAACCAACTTTTTCTTTTATAAATTTATTTTTTACAGAAACAGAGAGAGAGAGAGTAAGACAGAGGGATAGATAGGGACAGACAGACAGGAATGGAGAGAGATGAGAAGCATCAATCATCAGTTTTTCATTGCGACACCTTAGTTGTTCATTGATGCTTTCTCATATGTGCCTTGACTGTGGGGCTACAGCAGGCCAAGTAACCCCTTGCTCAAGCTAGTAACCTTGGGTCCAAGCTGGTGAGCTTTGCTCAAACCAGATGAGCCTGCGCTCAAGCTGGCAACCTCGGGGTCTCAAACCTGGGTCCTCCGCATCCCAGTCCGACTCTCTATCCACTGCGCCACCACCTGGGCAGGCCCAACTTTTTCTTATGTAAAGTTTTATCTATAGAATAAGTTAGATAGAGTGGTATAATAATCCTCCATGGGTTTGTCACTCATCTCTAAAAATTATGAAGTCAAGGCCAGTCAGTCCTGTTTTACATATACCCCAACCTACCCATCTACCTACCTCCTCTAGATAAGTACAATGCAAAACTCAGAGGCCCTAGCATTTTATCCATTAATTTTCCAGTATGTTTCTCTAAAAGGACCCTTTTTAAAAAAAACATAATCACAACACCATTTCACATTAAAAACTTTTAACAATAATTCCTTAATATTATCAAAGACCAAATAATTGTTTAAATGGCCCAATTATCTTATAATTTTTTAACAGATTTCTGATTTTGTCAAGATCTAAAAACAGTGTAACTGGTTAATGTTTAAGTATCTTTTAATTCATGGGGTTCATTCCCTCCGTTTTTTTTTTTTCTTGCAACTTATTTGTTGAAAAATCCAATAGTTTTAGTTTCCAACAGTCTGATCTTGACTTTGCTGATTCCATGTCCATTATATTGCTTAACATATCTCCTGTCTCCAGTGTTTCCACTAAATTGGAAGTTGAATCTTGATCAGATTCAGATTTGATTTTCTATCGAGACAACTTCATAGGCTGTGGTGTGTTCTTTTAGCAGGAGGCATGTCAGAACCAGATTCCCAAGGAAACATACTCTAAGATTGGTGGGCATCAGAATGGCTTTCATCAAATCAATAAACAAGTGTTGGCAAGGATGTGGAGAAAAGGGAACCCTCCTGCAGCATTGCTGGAACTGAAAATTGGTACAGTCACTATGGAAAACAGTATGCAGGGTCCCCAAAAGAGTAAAAAATAGAGCTACCATATGACTAAGGAATTTTACTTCTGGGTATTTATCCAAAGAAATTCAAATCATGAATTCAAAAGGATACATGAACCCCTATATTCACCGCAGCATTATTTACATTAGCCAAGATATGGAAGCAACCAAACTGTCCATCAAAAGATAAATGGCTCAAGATGTGGTACACATATACAATGGAGTATTATTCAGTCATAAAAAGAATAAAATCCTGCCATTTGTGACAATATGGATGAACCTAGAGGGTATTATGCTAAGTGAAATAAGTCAGAAAAAGAAATTCCATATGATTTCATTTATATGTAGAATATTTAAAAAAAAACACAAAAATCAGAAACAAATTCACAGATACAGAGAACAAATTGATTGCCAGGTGGGAGAGAGGTTGGAGGAATAGGTGAAAAAGGTAAAGGTATTAAGAAATATGAATTGCCAGTTATAAAAACAGTCAAGGAGATATCAAATACAGCATAGAAAATATAGTCAATAGTATTGTATTAACTACATATGGTGCCAGATGAGTACTAGACTTACCAGGGTGATTACCTCATTAAGTTATAGAAATGTCTAATCACTATGTTGTACACCTGAAACTAATATAATATTGTATGTCAACTATAATTGAAAAATAAAATTTTTTAATTAGAAATAAAATTGTGATAAAATATATATAACATAAGAAAAGAAATATTCTATATTACACAAATATTCTCTAATCTTTTCTATAACCATATAGTGTTCCATGGAATAAATTACACAATTCATTCAATTTCCTACTTTTGGATGTATGAGCTGATTTGTCTTGCTAATAATAATAGTGCTATAATGAATACCTTGAACATACATGTCTTTTTGTATTTTTGAAAAAGATTTTATTTATTGATTTTACAGAGAAAGGAGGGGGAAGGGAATGAGAAGTACCAGTAGTTGCTTCACTCTAGCTGTTCATTGATTGCTTGTTTGTATTGATGTGCCTTGACCAGGCAAGCCCAGGGTTTTGAACTGGTGACTTCAGCGTTCTAGGTCAGCATTCTACCCACTGTGCCACCACTGGCCAGGCTCTTTTTGTATTTTACCAGTATATTTTAAAGACAGAACTCTGGAAGTAGGAATACTATTTCAAAGAGTAAACATACTTGCAATTTTGCTAGATACTGCCAAATTTCTTTCCAGAAGGGCTACATTTTTAAAGATTGATTCGAGAGAGAGAGATAGGAGAGACAGAAATGAGGGGAGGAGCAGTAAGCATCAACATGTAGTGGATGCTTCTTGTATGTGCTTTGACCAGGCAAGCCCAGGGTTTCAAACCACCAACCTCACCATTCCAGGTTGATGCTTTATCCATTGCACAATCACAGGTAAGGCAGAAATGCTGCATTTTTAAAAATTCATTTTTATTTTTATTTATTGTTTTAGAGAGAGAAGAAGTGTGAGACAGAAACATGGGTTTGTTGCTCCACCCATTCATGCATTCATTGGTTGATTCTTACACATGACCTGACCAGGGATTGAACCTCCAACCCTGGAACATCAGGACAATGCTCTTCTTACCAACTGAGCCACCCTGCCAGGGCAGGGTTTTAGCATTTTATAGTTCCCTCAGCAATATATGAGAGCCTATTTACCCACAGCTTTACAAACAAAATATGCTATCAACTTTTGGACTTTTGCCAATATGATAGGTGAGAAACAGTATTTTCATGTAGTTTTAATTGGTCTTTACCTTATGAATGAGGTCAAGTAATTTTTCACATTGGTTAAACCATTTACATTTCTTTTATTCTATAAACTGTGTGTGTCTGGCCCATTTTTCCACAGAGTTATTAATATCTTTTTTCTCTATTTTTAGGTGCTGTTAATATACATTAGGAATATCAATGCTATGTCTGTAATATAAGCTGCAAACACTTTTTCCAGTTTATTATTTATCAAGACCATTTTAGACTAAATTCTCAGACTGGAGATTTTCAGGCCACAAATGGAATATTATTTTCCAGCCCAACTGCACTCTCGGGCTGTACCGGGTAAAGAACTTTCTGGGGAATTTTTCTCCCTTCCATTCAAAGTGAAATTGCTTTAATATCTTCTTTTGAGTGGAGAATTTTCATTTTCCTAATTCTCCCTTACATAGGCTGTAGGCTTTGTCTCCTGCTCCCCCAGTTACAAAGCCTGTTGAAACCAAAAGCTCTTGGCCACTAGGGAATGGCAACTGTCCCCAAGACAGCTGTAAGTTTCAGTGTTACATCTCTCTTAGGATTTGTGCTTTCCATTATATTTTTCTCTAGGATTTGTCTTATCTCTTGTAGAACCACAACATGAAAATAGTGATGTTATTAATTTCCCCTTTAGCTATGCAAAGCAGTGGCCCTATAGTTCGGCAGCTGAATTGAACATTTAAGGAAATATTTAAATATTTAATCCAGCATCTTCAGATATTCTGAACCAAGAATGCTTCCTCTTCTTCTATTTTTAAGAGAGAGAGAGAGAGCCTGACCAGGTGGTGGCGCAGTGGATAGAGCATCTGACTGGGATACAGAGGACTCAGGTCCGAAACCCCAAGGTCACCAGCTTGAGTGTGGGCTCATCCGGCTTGAGCGCGGGCTCACCAGCTTGAGTGAGGGGTTGCTGGCTTGAGCGTGGGATCATAGACATGACCCCATGGTCACTGACTTGAGCTCCAAGGTCACTGGCTTGAGCCCAAGGTTGCTGGCTTGAGCAAGGGGTCCCTCACTCTGCCATAGCCCCCCAGTCAAGGCACATATGAGAAAGCATTCAATGAACAACTAAGATGCCACAACAAAGAATCGATGCTTCTTGCTTCTCATCCCTCTCCCTTCCTGTCTGTCTGTCCCTATCTGTTCCTCTCTGACTCTCTGCCAAAAAAAAAAAAGGAGAGAGATGGAAGCTTCTCATCTCTTTCCCTTTCTGTCTGTCTGTCTCTATCTGTTCCTCTATCTGACTCTCTGACTCTGTCAAAAGAGAGAGAGAGAGAGAGAGATGGAGGAATAAACAGGGACAAACAGGAAGAGAGATGAGAAACATCAACTCATAGTTGCGGCACCTTAGTTGTTCATTGATTACTTTCTCATATGGGTCCAACCAGGGGGCTGCAGCTGGGTCAGTGACCCCTTACTCAAGCCAGCAACCTTTGGGCTTCAAGCCAGCAACCTTTGGGCTTAAGCCAGTGACTGTGGGGTCGTGTCTATGATCCCACGCTCAAGCTGGAGATCCACACACAAGCCAGCAACCTCGGGGTTTTGAATCTGGGTCCTTAATATCCCAGGCTGACACTGTGCCACTGCCTGGTCAGGCCCAAGAAGGCTTCTTAGGAAAAGTAGGCTAGATACAGAAGTCTTCCAGTTTGGTTTTATATTTGTATTTAAAACTTAAGCAATAATATATACTCATTATAAGAAGAATCCAACAAAGTAGAAGAGAAAAATATAAAGCTTCCCTGGTCTTAGTAGCTTATTCCTCCCACCGATTTTTGGTGATTTCAGCTTTTGTGTTAGGCCATTTAGTTTGTACCTTAAAATGCTCTAAGCAGCAACATGAAACTATCCTCTATAAGGTGCTGTGGGTACTATAAATTGGTACTCAGATACCAATTTCCATTTTCAAGAAGCTTTCATTCTTTTTGTGGGAGGTGGGGCAGAGGAAAGAACTGGCATACACAGAGAATTAAATGTACTAAAGAGTCAGTTTAGGAGTCCAGACAACAATAGCTAATGAGGTTGAAAGAAAAAAACTTTGTGGGCTGGAGTTTTACAGGGAAGAAATTAAGAAGGAGTCAGTCAATAACAACCACACTACAAAATCTGAAGGCAGCCACATAGAGGATGTGGAGGAGTCAGGAGCACATCTCAGAGATAGATTTCTTTTTAATGCTGAACGGACAAGTACATTAAGCAAAGTGGCGCCTTCTTCCCCAAAATGAAGTCTTGTTTTCTATAGAACTCAGGGTGGCTGGTCAGGCTTAAAACTAATTTTCCATGTGCCATTAATTGCCTTTTGAAAAAAGAAGACTTTAAATGCAGCTTTAAGAGCTACAGCTATGGCCAATCTTGGTTAATATTCTGTTAATTTATTAGATACAAAATAGTTTGAGCATCTCCCGTGTTACTGAAAGAGTGTGAAATTTAGCTCCTGGAGCCAAGAGGTCAGAACTAGTCTTAGGGGTCACATTTGAACTTTTATTCAAATATTGGCATCTGCAGTCTGACCTCATCCCAATATCTTACCTATTTTCTGGGGGTTGGGGAATGGCTACACATTCATTTCCATAGCCTTAGATTGTAAAGGGTCAAGGAGCGGTATCATTAATAATAAAGACAGCACTCTACACTCAGCTCCCATATGCTATTTGGAAAAGCATTTAATTTCCTAGGTATCAGTTCTTTCTTTTGTTTCTTCATTTACTCAATCAGTAATTACTGCCTAGTGCTCAATGCTAGGTCCTATGCTATATTCTAGGGAGTCAGCAAGATTGAGAAAAAGAATCCCACCCTCCTCCTACTGTCTAACAGCAAATACATAATCACACATATATATACTTGCAAATTGAAATGAATGCTAAGGAAGAAGAAGAATTTAAAAAGAATTTTAAATATCTGGAGAGAAATTTTATTAACACGACTATGTTCAGTTGCAAGTAACAGAGTAACGACAAACACTGTTTTTAAAACGCATTTAATTCTCTCTCACAACAAAGGTCAAGAAGTAGATGGTTCCAAAATCAGGACAGTGGCTAACCTCGATCATAAAGGACCTAATCTCTTCCTATCCTTCTACTCTGGCATGCTCCTCAGCATGAAAGTTTTTTGTCCTTGTGCTTTTCACCTCTCTGAGCTAAACTAACAGATATAGCTCCAAGACAACTGAAATAAAGGCAGGAAGAATAGGCAGGGGCTCCTTACCTTTTTATTACAAGAGAGCAAAATCCTTCCCAGAAGCCTTCCCAGCAAACATCTCTTTATGTCTCATTGGTCAGGACTGGGTCACATGCCCATCTCTAAATCAATCCATGTCCACAAAGAATGGGATTACTATGCTTGCTTTAGACTACTGATCGCTCATTCCCTAGCAGTGGGAGAAGGAATCCCCTCCCTGAACATGTTGCTGCCCTCACAATATCAAGGCTCCTTAAAATAGATTTAACAAAAAAAATAGCTGTTTAGTAGACAACAATAGATAAAATAAAAATCCACATGACTCATTCACCAACTAAACAGGGAAAAAGAAGACTCAAATATCACTCAAAAGTTTCAAGCTTGGGTAACTACAACAATCATACTGCCAAGAACAGATCAAAAGAGAATGTGGGAAGAAAAATCTAGTTTGTGAGAGAGACAAAAATGAATTCCGCTTTCTTCTCCTTCACTTTGAGATACAATCAGACAGTCTGGTACTAATAATGGAGGATGGGACCTGAGGAGAAAGGCTGGACTTCAATATAGACATTGGAGTCACCCACAATGAGGCAGGATTTGAAACCACAGGAGAAGGTAGGACCCCTGATAGAGAAAATAGAAAAAGAGAACAAGGCCAGAAAAATCTTGGTGAATAGCTCTATTAGAATATAGTAAGATGTGGCCATAAAAGGAAAAGAGAGTACAGTGTGTCCGTAAAGTCATGGTGCACTTTTGACTTTTGACCGGTCAAAAGCGCACCATGACTTTATAGACACACTGTAATTAATTACTGATTAAAAAACCAAGGGACTGCTTTCAGCCAAGAAGTTTCCAAAGGAAAATAGTGATTGACATTATAGACTGCTTGCTAAAGAGATATCCATGATTCCAAAATACTCTTGAGAATCTTCAGGGACAGTAGGAATGTAACACAAATGTGCACTTACTTATTTGTATCCGCTTTGTCTACTCTGTCAAGAAGTTTGGAAGGGACAGGAAATGTAGGATGGCATGTGGGAGGAGATGAACAAGTTATTGGTTGAAGAGGGGTCTGTGGACAGGTAATTGAGAACATTTACAGGCTAAGACAAAGAAGCCTAAAGAGAGGGAAGAGCGTGAGCAGTACTGACGGTGAAGGGAAAAACAGGAAAATGTGCAGAGGCTGAAGGTCACAATAAGGACAAAAACCATGTTCAGCAGGAAAAATGAAAATGTGAAGAGATAGTGGAGGTAGTCAGAGAACATGAGATGTTGGAAAAAATGGGAAGTGAATGACAGAAGTAAAGGTAAAGGTCAATGCTGAGACTGCTGACTCCAGGAAATTCACAAAAGCCACCAGGAAAGACAGAGAGAAGATGTAGATGAGCACTGAAATTCACTGAATATGGCAAGAAAGAAATCTAGACTGGAGGCCAATAGGTGAAGATGGGACACTGCCAAATGGTTAAAATGAATTGGTAAAGCTTCTGTGGGAAGAGTACAATTGAGAAAACTAGAAGCCAACAAAGCCTGGGTGAGAGGGCACAGAATCGAGAGTAGGGGAGACATTCATTTTATAGAGATTCATGTAACCCCAAATCTAAGGAGTTTCCAAAAAAGATGTCAAAAGAGAGTGGGTAGAACAAAATCCCATTCCAGGGACCCATCATAACAGAACATAACCGAATTATGACTGATACCACCTGTATATTACATGTCCTTTTATACCAGGCCCAGGTTCATGACACCCTACTAACTGCAGACAGTTCAAACAAAAGTGCCGTATATAATGAGTATTTAAAAGCCCATGCAATTGCACAATTCATACATATGCAGATTAGAATGACAGTTATTAAAGATGGATATAGGATACCAATAGTGACTGAGGCAAAGTCATGAGAACAGCAAAAGCCAGTTGCCCCCTATGGTGAGCACAACAATTTCTTGATAATTTAACTCTTTATAGTTAAAAGGTAATGGTTACAGATACGGAAATAAGAAGAAAACAAAGGGAGGCAGCCAGTTTGCTAAGAAGTAAAAGAAAAACCAGATTACAGAAGGCTGCAGGGCTTCTGAAATTCATAAGGCCTTCCTGAAACTTTCTATACACAGAAACACAAATGACCTGTCTGCAACTTCACAGACTTCTGGTAAGTCAGACTGTAGACAGACACTTTCAGGTGCCATCGTGAAATGAAATCCAGTCATAGAAAGGCCACTGAAAATAACTGACTTGAAGAAGAAAGGAGATTTAAAAAGAAAGAAAAAGAAACTATAAAAAGATAAAGCTGCCAAAATCATAGGACTCCTACCTCCACATATCTCCTTATGCAAGAGCTTGACCTGGCTTATACATGGGCAACCAACAGAATAATAATATTTAAATAAGGAAAAAACTACTTCAGTAGCCATTAACATTCAGTGGCCACATCAATTACATTTATGTTAACTCTTACTTCTTGATCTAGGAATAATCACTTCATATTTAACAGCCGGGAAGTGATCTCTTCATTCCATAGAAATGTGTGCAGAGGCCTTATTAAAGCAGCAAGATTATTTGCCTACCCTCATGAAGCAGCAAGATTAGCACCAAGACATATGCTATGTGGTAGAATATAAGCACTTAACAGAACAGAAAATGAGGAAGGCTTGTACTGTAAAAACAAAAAAAATAATGACTGCCTCATAGTGAAAACTCATAGTAAAAATGACACACGATGAGCATGGTGATGTCATATATCCCTTTATTAGTTACAGAAAATAAACATTTTCACAGGACTTACTGTATAGTATGTTCCTTCATATTCACTTAACCTTTTGAAATGTAGAGAATACCTATTATTGTTCCTAGTTAATAAATGAAAAAGGTGAAGCTTAGAAAGGTGATATCACTTGCCAATACGCAAACAGCCAGAAAATGGTAGAGAATGAACTTGAACTAGATTTTCTGACTTAGGTACAGTGATGTGTCTAGTCCTCCCAAATGCTCAAACATCTTAACTGACAAAGCAGTATTATTGCTCATGAGCAGAAAACTAGAAGGAATGATGTCTAAATAACACCCCCAAACCATGGGAATCCATGATTTCAATGTCCTCCCTATCTCTAGAATACTCTCTTGACATGACAGAGGAGCAAGCTCATCCAATCAGTGTGTGTGCGCACGCACACACACCTGTATACTGTGGTCAGGGAAGGAGTTGCAGAACCAATACTTAAGACATGAAGAGGAAATAATGAATACTGATGACTAGAGCACTGAAACCTGCCTCTCTGCACAGATTCTTACCTTGTATCAAGTTCCTCTTTGCATTAAACATTGACATTTCATGATGTTCAAAAAAGCCTGCTGCTGGCTTCCGAAAGCTCTGGCACCATCTCTAATGCTGTCACTGTTAACAGCCCTCCAGTGAGCCATTAAAAGCCCAGCTAGAACATTTTGAATACAGCACTATGCTTGTCACCAAAACAATAAACTGCAATAGTTTATATTTATCTCTATTTAAATTTTAATGGTACTGCATAAATGTTAACATGGTCTTACCCTAATACAATCACAGAAATGTCTTAATAATACCACATATTGGCACAACCACAGGTGGGTTAGGGTCTACTAGGCAGACTCAATGCATATTTCTCAAGTCACTTAGTCCCCTTTAACTAAGAAAAGACATCAAGATGCTATACAGTTTCTCCCAAAAAAACTGTTTCCATGAGCAATGGCAAGGAAACAAGCAGGACCATTTATTCACAAAAGTGGGAAGAAAGCACTTGGGATTATGAAAAAGATTTCCAAAAGGGTCTGGGAGAAGGGTTAATAATGTTTGATTTAGTTCTTCTATGGCTTGAAAAACCAAAAGCAGGTCTCAGTAAGTTCTCAAGCCCCTAAAGCCTTTTGAGGATAAGACCTGAAACTTCTTCAGGGCTGCAATCACAGTTACCAATGACAAACTCAGATTCCCCACCTTTCCAGCGGATGCACAAGCACCCTGGGAGACTATTTGGCCCTGGTAGGTGAGACCAAGAGAAACGGAGTGCCTCAGAGGCCACAGCCTTGATTGTCAACAATACAACCACAGGACAACCAGGGCTTCAAGATCAAGGCAGGTTACTGAAAAGGGAAGCAAAGTCCTACAGTGCTCTCAGCCTCAGGTCATGGAACAATTCGTCTGGTCTTCCCTGCTTTGTCCATTAATTTATTAAGAAAGCTTTTCAGAACAAGAGGACATCAGACTGAGATTCTAATTAAATAAAGATATACATGGATGAAAGGCAAAGAAATTTTTTTTGAGAAAGAGAGAAAGGAAAAGAGGTTGACCTGGAATGCTGAGGTTGCCCATTCGAAACCCTGAGCTTGCCTGACCAGGCGGTGGCGCAGTGGATAGAGAGTCAGACTGGGATGCGGAAGACCCAGGTTTGAGACCCTGAGGTCTCCAGCTTGAGCGTAGGCCCATCTGGCTTGAGCTAAAGCTCACCAGCTTGGACCCAAGGTCGCTGGCTCGAGCCAGGGGTTGCTTGGTCTGCTGAAGGTCTGCGGTCAAGGCACATATGAGAAAGCAATCAATGAACAAATAAGATGTCGCAACAGCAATGAAAAACTGATGATTGATGCTTCTCATCTCTCTTCATTCCTGTCTGTCTGTCTGTCCCTATCTATCCTCCTCTCTCTCTCTATCTCTCTCTCCCCCTGTAAAAAATAAAAATAAAAAAAGTCCTGAGCCTGCCTGGTCAAACAACGTATGAGAAGCAACTACCATGAGTTGATACTTTCAGCTCCACCTCCCTCCCCTTTCTCTCTCTCTCAATCTCTCTCTCTCTCTCTCTCTCAAATAAACTTTTTAAAAATCTTAATATGAGAAGCAACTACTACAAGAACTATCAACTCACAGTTGTGTCATTTTAGTTGTTCATTGATTGCTTCTCATATGTGCCTTGACCAGGGGGCTCCAGGAGAGCAAGTGACCCCTTGCACAAGCCAGCAACCTTGGGCTCAAGCCAGGGGCCTTGGGGTAATGTTGATGATCCCATGCTCAAGCAGGCAACCTTGGGTTTCAAACCTTGGGACCTCAATGTCCCAGGTCTACACTCTATCCACTGTGCCACCACCGGTAAGGACAAAGGCAATCCTTTCAAAACAAAGGCTCCAATGGTAGAGATGTTCAGAATAGCCTTTCTTCTACAACATAACAATCTCTGAATCCAAGCAAGACAACCCCTACATTACCTTGTAGCAAGAATTAGAGTATTAACTCCTGTTTTAGGGAAACAAATGGTTTTAGGAGATTTTCAAAAATGGAAGGAATTATACTTCCAATAGACCAACTTCAGCTTGAAGACATCTTGACTTTTTTAGTATGGGTACAATAAAGTAGTGCCCACATACCCTGATGTATATACACTCTTTGGAGAGACCAGTCTTCTAGCACAAGCTAAATAACTAAAATTTAAACAACTCCCTATCCAGGGAGTCCAATAACCTGACTTCATGTTGATTGATTCCTGACAACTAAGAAAAAGATACATTCCCCCCAAAGCCCTCCTTTGTCAGGTTCATAATTTATTTATCAGCACACGTATGTAGCTTTATTTCCAAAAGGATCAGCTCTTGGGAGTTCACCTTCCTTCTTCTCAACTATCAATGGTTGATACAACTTTTATTAACTTTGAATAAAAAAAAAAATGTGGTCTAAAATGTGTTACTATATGTCCACATATGATAAGGGGAAACAGAGGGTCCTAAATAGTGAAAATATGGGTGAAAATTCTTACCTACTTGGAATAATATCAGAATCAAATTCTTACTCTAGTTTCATTGAGATTACAGTAAAAAAGGAATAGGAATGGGTATGAGTTCAAGTGTAAGCTTTTTCTGGGCCATTCAATCCAAGGGTAAAGCTAGAATTCACCTGAAGGGACCAAATAACCCTGGCAGATAAGAAGTTCATTCTTGTTGCTCACCTGGAAAAGGCAGCCCCCAGCACAAATGCAGCATATTCCTTCACCAGAGGCTCTGTGCTATTTAGACCATTGATCACCACTTGAAGGCCACCAAAGGAAAGCAGGTCCTGTGCATTATCCATCTGCAAAAAAAGGGCACTGCTTAATACAGTACCACCATCAAGGAAAGAAGAGCTCTTCTTGTCACCTTTCTGTTAATAACTATTGAAAAGCAAAATAAAAAGTCAAGTAAAAAGCAATGGTTGACTTCCCAACTAAGTAGGAAAGGGTTTGTAAAAACAAACTAAATTTTTAAATAATCCTAAATTTATGAACTTCTAACTAAACATGATTTATAAGTACCTGTGCGGGAACTGGTGAAAATGGCACTCATTAATTGCTTACGCTAAACATATCCTGGAAAATTCTAATACTATGATGAGTCACAAAGCTTACTCCTCATGTACAAGCTGTTAACACAAAGATATGACATCCTCAACACTATTAAATGGCACCATGCTTCTTCTTGAGGTCTAGTAGGGGCAGTGGAAGCAGCAGACAGGAAAAAATAAAAGTGATTTTTAGAAATCCGGGATAGCCTGACCAGGAGGTGGGGCAGTGGATACAGCGTTGGGCTGGGATGCGGAAGACCCAATTTTGAGACTCCGAGTTTACCAGCTTGAGTGCGGGCTCATCTAGTTTAAGCAAGGCTCACCAGCTTGGACCCAATGTCGCTGGCTTGAGCAAGGGGTCACTCAGTCTGCTGTAGCCCCCGGTCAAGGCACATGTGAGAAAGCAATCAATGAACAACTAAGGAGCCGCAACGAAGAATTATTGTTTCTCATCTCTCTCCATTCCTGTCTGTCTGTCCCTCTCTCTGACTCTGTCTCTGCCACAAAAAAAAAAAAAAAGAAAAAAAGAAATCCATGATAATAAAAGGAATCCCATTGCAGGGGATAGGGGACCTGGAAGAGTGATAGGAAAGAAGTAATAAACCCTTCTCTTCCCTCTTCCTCACCTCATCCAGTCCAAGATCGACTGATATGAAGGTATTTGTGACAAAATCTGCACAAAAGCCTCTCTAGCAAAGGCTTTAGTCTAGACTTGTATTACTGGCTAGTGGCTATTATTGGATGGTGGAGGACATTTCCATCATCACAAAATTCTACTAGACAGCACTGGTCTACCCTATAATTTAAAGTCTAAAGCCTCAAGTCCAGACCAACTATCTTTTATTTCAGGAAAGAGGGAATCTTTCATTCTCCAAGCTTCATTACTATCCTGGAACAAGAACTTCCTTAGAAAGGTCACTGGATCCTGTTTTCCTTATGCAGTAGATACAAGTCTCCCTTGAAAATATCTTTGTTGCTACGAAAGCTGCCTCTAGCCCACATGCTGATCCCACTCTACAAATCATCAGGAGAACCCAGGAAGGTAGAGCCCAACAACAATGTGACTGCTACCCACCTTTTTCCTTCGGACACTACAGCTCCCCTTCCTGTGTTCTTCTGAACTGAAAGAGGGCTCTAACAAAGAAATCAGTTTGGAGAACTGTATTTCACTGTTTTGGGGTGGGTCCAGTGACTTAAAAGATGATTCCTATGCATTCTGATATAATCTCCACAAGAGAAGTCTTTTTCTGTCTTTCCACTGTTGTAGGCCTACTGACTAGAAAAGTGCAAAGTAGCCTGACCAGGCGCTGGCGCAGTGGATAGAGCATTGGACTGGGATGCGGAGGACGCAGGTTCAAGACCCCGAGGTCGCCACCTTGAGCACGGGCTCATCTGGCTTGAGCAAAATAAGCTCATCAGCTTGAACCCAAGGTCGCTGGCTCCAGCAAGGGGTTGCTCGGTCTGCTGAAGGCTCGCGGTCAAGGCACATGTGAGAAAGCAATCAATGAACAACTATGGTGTCGCAATTAAAAATTGATAATTGATGCTTCTTATCTCTCTCCATTCTTGTCTGTCTGTCCCTATCTATCCCTCTCTCTGACTCTCTCTGTCCCTGTAAAAGAAAAAGAAAAGCGCAAAGAATATAGCTAAGTACTCAATAAATAATCATTAAACCAATGAATTAATCTGGTCAGAAAAATAATGTTATTGCAATAAACTCCACTATGAGTGAAAAAAAGGCAATCTGGGGTATATGTGCCCCCCAAATGGATGGGTCCCTGGTACCACACACCTGAAAATGACCAATCCAGGGACCTGAAATATGGAGTCTGCTTTGATTGATATAAAGGCCCCAAGCCAGGGCTGTGATTTTTCTGCCCTAATCTGCCCTTAAAAAGAGGAATGATTATTGGGTTATAACACAACTAACTAGGGAGACTTAGAACTGAGTGCTTTACTGACATAAGCACAAGTACTGAGACTTCCTTCCTCACATACTGATTTTAAAATCTAAGAATTCACTGCCTCTTCTTTGATCCTCCTTCCACCAGGTTTTCTGGATACAAAACCATGACTCAGACACATAGCTACATATCAAAGCTTGTGTGAGTTCCTATCAGAAAAGCTGCCACTCTGAATGCCTCAAAACAACACAGCCCAGAATCACAAAGATTCTAATCTAGGTTGTTTATTACTACAAAGATAATTCAGGGTGTTATAAATGCTGACATTTCTATAAGCACTTTGGCCTTCTCAAGATGTTTTCTCATTTGTTTCACTGGAGCGGAGGGAGAAAGGAGTCTTTCTGCCTACTGCACACTCAGAGATCAAGCTCCAAAAGCTGGGTCTGGGCCAGTTTCTCCCGGTGTGCCATTAGAATGGGGTGGGACAGGTGGAAAGGAGCTCAAGGTAGAGGAAGGAAATACACAAAGAAGGGGCAGAAGGTCAGCCTGCCAATACTCCAGAGAAGAAAAGGAACCAGAACACTGACAAGGTAATGAGAGAAAAGGAGAAATGATGGTCGATAATTAAGAAGTCACACATAGCGAAGGTCTGGAACCAGCCCAAGTGTCCGTCAGAAGACGAGTGGATTAAAAAGCTATGGTACATATATACTATGGAATATTACTCAGCCATAAGAAATGATGACATCGGATCATTTATAACAAAATGGATGTACCTTGATAACATTATACGGAGTGAAATAAGTAAATAAGAAAAAAAGAAAAACTGAGAACAGCATGATTTCATACATAGGTGGGACATAAAAGTGAGACTATGAGACATGGACAAGAGAGTGGTAGTTACGGGATGGGGGGAGGAAGGGAAGGGTGGGATAGGGAGGAGGGGAGGGACACAGGGAAAACCAGATAGAAGGTGACAGAGGACAATTTGACTTTTGGTGACGGGTATGCAACACAATTGAATGATAAGGTAACCTGGAGATGATTTCATTGTACATATGTACCCTGATTTATTGGTCACCCCATTAGAATTAATAATAATAAAATATATTAAAAAAAAAGTCATGTGAGGGAAGGCAAACACATTGCCTCAGGGTGAATGGGCAGACAGGGGCTACTCCTTGTATATCACTCACAAACTGTTTTCCACACACGTGGTTTTGCTTCTCACAAATACTGTTTAATAATTCAGATATGGCTATGAGGAATCCTTGGGCGGATTCAGTGTGGGTTCTTGAAGATCATGGCTTTCAAAACCTCCAATCAGTGAGTCTAGAATAGGAGCGGACTGGTGAAGTTCCTGGCAAGAAAAGTGCTGTCTTCCTCAAAGGCAAGAAAAGACCTATCTCCCTCAAAGCTAGCACTACATCACCCCAATCCCCACTCCAACTGGAACTCGAGGCCACGCTATGTCTTCTTAAATTCCCCTGTGAAATCATAACAACACTGTTACATGGAAACCCGACATACCAGCCCAAACTAAGGACCTTTATATTTCTGATCAAAAGGCTATCAACCCAAAACATTTATGACTCTTCTGTGAACAGGGCAAGTTTGGCCTCTACCAGGGGACTGGATACCAGGCTGACCTCAGGCTGAGTTTGGTGATGCCCAAGAAACTGTTTAAGCCAGCCAGCTACCTATGAAAGCAAAAGAGGATTATTCTGCCAGGTGACCACCCAGCTTGCAGGAAGAAAGAAATTTGTTGGGGCTCTGCTACCCTCTGGTGTACTCCCCTCTGGGTATGATAAGCTTTCTAGCTATTTTGGCCTTTTATGCTGCAACTAAAGGAAGAGCTTACAGAAACCTGGTAACTAAAGATCTATCCAAGTATGTTAAGATAAAATAAAATAAAATAAAAGCTGCCGACATCAGAGCAGGATTGACTTAGCCAATAAGCCGTAGGTTCCTTAGTCCTTTAAATATCTATAATGGAAAAGCCATTGGAATTTTTGTTTTTTACCCTGGAGAGAAAGACTGAAGAGAAAAAAGAACCCAGGTCCATCTTTTTCTCTAGGAAGATCACAGACCTGCTATTTGAGGCCTGAGAAAGAGTTATGAACACAGAAAGAAGATGAAATGGCCGTCCCATAATTCCTGCAGATACAGTACACACTTATCCTCTCTTACCACAAAGACTGGCAAATACTAAAGAAAGAAAGAATGTCTTTGAGCCTAGTTTATAGGGAACAGGACGCTGTCATGTGTGGGAGGATGATGAAGATCTATGTCTTGGTGAGGATCTCAAAAAGCCTTTGATTATGATTGCACAGCTTTCCAAGTCCAGTATCACCCCTAGCGTGGATTACTGCAAGAGCCTCCTATCTGGTTTCCCTGCTTCTACGCTTGCTCCTACCTCCGGTCTAATTTTCAACACAGCAGCCAGAGGGATCCTTTCAAAATAAGTCACAACATGTTATTCTGCTCAACATCCTTTAATAATGTTCAATTTCATTCTTTTCCTTGACCTTCAAGGAGTTTCAGGAGCTTCCTCCCATCATCTCTTGGAGTTTCACCTACTTCTCTCCCTCTTCTCTCAGCTCCAGCCACACTGACTTCCTTATAGTTCCTCAAACACATTAAACATGCTCTCACCTTAGGGCTAAGGGCACTTGCTGTTTCTCCTGCCTGAGAGGCTCCTTCCCTTCCCTGCTCTTTTTATTTTTCCATAGTATTTATCACCCTCAAACATTTTTAAAATTTTTTAGATTTTATTTATTCAATTTTTAGAGAGAAAGAGAGGGGAGAGGGAGAGAGGGAGGGTGGGGGAGGGAGAGAGAGAGAGAGAGAGAGAGAGAGAGAGAGAGAGAAAAGGGGGAGGAGCAGGAAGCATCAACTCCCACATGTGCCTTGACCAGGCAAGCCTGGGGGTTTCAAACGGTGACCTCAGTGTTCCAGGTCGATGCATTATCCACTGCGCCACCACAGGTCAGGCCAAATACATTATTTATAATGTACTTAGTAGTTACGTTTATTGTCTATCTGCCTCTGCTTGAAGATGAGCTCCAATTTTGTTCACAGATATTATATCCAAAGTGCCTGGAACAGTGCCTGGACTTAACAGGCACCCAATAAATTAATTTACTGAATAAATAAATGGCTTCTCTTGGCTCCTTTTCCTTAGATTCACTTATTCCCTTTCACGCTTCAATCAAACAGTACCAGTATCCTGTGAGAAGCAGAGTGGCCAAAATATTATTAAGAGCACAGAGTTTAGGGTCAGACAGGCTTTGATACAAATTCCAGCCACACCACTCACAAAGTGGGTAACCTTAGGCAATCACAAATGCAATCTTATTTGCCTCAGTTATAAAATGGGATTAATAGCAGTGCAGTGTCTACTCATAGGCAGCTGTGGAAACCAATAAATGAATGTGTACAGCCTGACCAGGCGGTGGCCCAGTAGACAGAGCGTCAACTAGGATGCTGAGGACCCAGGTTTGAAACTCCAAGGTCACCGGCTTGAGTGCAGGCTCATCTAGCTTGAGTGCACTCACCAGCTTCAGTGTGGGATCGATGGCTTGAGCATGGGACCCCATGGTTGCTGCCTTGACCCCGAAGGTCTCTGGCTTGAAGCCCAAGGTTGCTGGCTTGAGCAAGGGGGTCACTTGCTCTGCTGGCACCACACCACCCCATCAAGGCGCATATGAGAAAGCAATCAATGAACAACTAAGGCACTGCAATGAAGAATATATGCTTCTCATCTCTCTCCCTTCCAGCCTGTCTGTCTGTCTATCCCTCCCTCACCCTCACTCTCACTTAAAAAAAAAAATTAATGTGTATGAAGCACTTGAATATGACCCCATTATAGGATAATACTGACTAAGTATTAAGTATTATAATTATGGCACAAATCTGATTGATCATTTCCCTGCTTCAAACTCTTCAGTGGTTCTTAGGATCAAGAATAAAACCATAAAGAGTATGGTGTTCCCAACTCAGTCTCTCTGGCTCCCTAAGCTTTCCACTTCATCTCTGCAACCACATCCCCTGATCACTATGCTCTAGTCACTCTAATTTTTTCTAGGTCCTCGGTCTCACCAAGCTCTTCTCTGACTCAGAACCTTTGCACATGCTGCTTCCTCTGCCTGGACTGCTCTAGTCCAAGGGTTGGCAAACATTTTCTAAAGAGTCTGATATTTTTGGCTTTGTGAGCCATGTGGTTTCTGTCACAGCTACTCGACTCTGCAACTGCAGCTTGAAAACAGCCAAAACCAATAAAACAATACATAAACAAATAGGTGTAGCTGTGTTCCAACAAAACTTTATTTATAAAAACCAGCTGTGGGCTAGATTTGGCCCATTGGCCATCATTTGCATTCCCCTGCTCTAATCTCCTCTCTTCGCATAGCCAACTCTTACTCATCTTTTAATGCTCAAACTAAATGTCACATACTCACAGAAGTCCTCCCCAATGTCCCTGACTAGGGTAAGTTCCCCTGTTATATATATTCCTTCATTATCCACTGGAACCCTGAATACAATCTTAAATTATCTTATTATTAAATTGCTAATTTGACACCTGACCAATGGTGGTGCAGTGCAGTGGATCCAGTATCGACCCTGAGGTACCAGGTTTGAAATCCCAAGGTCTCCAGCTTGAGCAGGGGCTCATCCGGCTTGAGCACAGGCTCAACAGCTTGAGGTCAGGCTTGACAGCTTGAATGTGGGATAATCTACATGATCCCATGGTCACTGGCTTAAGCCCAAAGGTTGCTGGCTTGAAAGCTAAGGTCACTGGCTTGAGCAAGGAATCATTGGTTCAGCTTGAGCTCTCCAGTCAAGGCAGGTATGACAAGCAATCAATGAACAACTAAAGTGCCACAACTACAAGTTGATGCTTCTCCTCTTTCTCTTTTCCTGTCTGTCTCTCGCTCACTTAAAAATAAAAGTTAATTTGAGCATTGAATAGGGACCACATCTATTTTTTTATTTTATTTTTTTATTTTTTATTTTATTTTATTCATTTTAGAGAGGAGACACAGAGTGAGAGAGAGAGAGAGAGAGAGAGAGAGAGAGA
This sequence comes from Rhynchonycteris naso, assembly GCA_037038555.1. Taxonomy (NCBI): domain Eukaryota; kingdom Metazoa; phylum Chordata; class Mammalia; order Chiroptera; family Emballonuridae; genus Rhynchonycteris; species Rhynchonycteris naso. The sequence continues at coordinate 100,602,742 of CM073003.1, forward strand.
GAGAGAGAGAAAGGGGGGAGGAGCTGGAAGCATCAACTCCCATATGTGCCTTGACCAGACCAGTGCAGGGTTTTGAACTGGCGACCTCAGTGTTCCCAGGTCGACACTTTATCCACTGCGCCACCACAGGTCAGGCGAATTTTTTTAATGTTTATTTTATTGATTTTAGAGAAAAAGGAAAGGAGAAAGAGAGACAGGAACATCAATCTGTTCCTGTATGTATCCTGACCAGGGATTGAACCGGCAGCCTCTGTGCTTTGGGATGATGCTCTAACCACTTGAGCTATCCAGCCAGGCAGGACCACTACTGCATCATTAGTGTTGAAAAATAAAGAAGGCAATATTCCAAATGAAAAAGTAGTTGGCTCTGGTCTCTAAGAATGCACCTTACTACAACAGATATCGGTCTAGATAAAAAATACTAGACATACAGGGAGAGCAGTAAAAATGCTGATAACTATTCCAAGAGCTTAGGGCAGGGGGTTTCATTTTGAAGCTGTCAGTTAAAAAAATCAGACTTATAGACTGAAATATCATACCTGATGGACATAATATTCAAGATCAAAGAGTGCAGCAATCTTCTCTTCCAGGCTGGAGCTGGAACTATTGAACTTGTTGATCAACCGTACCATGATCTGCATGTCAGTCTCAATGACAACATTCAGCTCCTCAAATTCCTTCTTCAGCTTCTCAATGGGGCGGAAGAGCCTTTTAACCTCAGCCTGCCTTGCCTATGGAGCAAAGAGATTATTAAATACATCAACTGGAGACATCTTCACAAGATTCTCATGGTCTACCATGGATGCCTAGCCTCAAAAAACTACTTCTCAAGGATTCAAAAGTTTTGGTCATGTATCCTGATACCTTCTAACATGCCCTCAGAGTCTACCCATATAGCACTCTGCCCTAAAGATACACTCAAAGTTTTCCAAGGTTCTCTTATCCCAGTCTGACTTCCCATGTACAGAAGTCTTATTGCAATCACAGGTCAGGGAAAGGAATACAAGCCCACCTCAACCACTAATCACACACATGGAAAAACTGAGGTCCAGGACAGAGTAAGTCACACCCTGGTTCTCTATATTTTGCAATCATTAGAATATCTTGGCTTTGCCCTGTCCAACCCAGCAACATTTTAGGAAAACCCAGATGTAGAAAACTGGCGTAAAGAGATATCAAAGTGGAGCAATTTGCTGATGAAAACTTAATCACTGTCATTACTGTCAATCTAACTACAGGTGTACGATTGTTCAACTGTTTAAAGTGGCTAAATTACTCTATGTACTATACTCACATCTCAAACAATTTTGTCTCAATCCCTACCCACCCCGCACTAACATAAATTAAAGATTTAAAAAATGAAGTCATGTTGGAGGTGAATAAAAGATTTTAATTAGATATTTTATACTTGTGACACTCCTTGTTTTCTTCCCAATTTTAGAGGATAGTGCTTATAAAGAATCTGAAATGTCACAGTGGTTTGTGTCTCTATCTTTCAAGAAAAACTAAAAGGCACGCATGTTTATAAAAAGCAGGATGATGAGCAGCTGTCAGTTCCAAATTGTTCATCTATTACCTTTGGGTTTTCTCTCCAGTTATAAGCACTCCACAGAGACACCAACCAAAGAAATGAATCAATCTCTCTTTTAAAACAACCGAGCTCCTAGCAGAGTAATCTCATCTCTAGGATGCCATATCCTGGCTTACCACAGTGCAATGCTCTCCCCACACACTGCTAGAGGGCTCTGGCCAGGCGAAGAGCTGTGGAATGACAGGCAACTGAGCAGGGTAAGAAACTAGTCACCTTTGCCTCACAAAAATGACATATAACTGGCCCTCAGGAAGGCTTTTTATTTTACTTTTCTAAGAAAAAAGAATGTGTTTATTTTGCAGTAATTATGAACCCACAGAAAGTTACAAAAAGAGTACCATGTATCCTTCATTCAGCTTCCCCCAATGGTAGCATCTTACATTACAACAGCACAATATCGAAACCAAGAAAATGACATAGGTACAATACTTTTACAACTAAACTACAAGACTTACTCAGGTTTCACTGCTTTTACATATATACATTTACATGCACATGTTTCATTCTAAATAATTTTATCCAATATATAGATTCATGTAACCACCAGAACAGGGAAGTTAAAAAACTATTCCATCACCACCAAACAGTTCCATTGTGCTCCTTCGTGGGTGCACCTCATTCTCCCACCCACTCCCTCCTGTCCCTGTGCCCAGGCAATCACTAATTTCTTCTCTACCTCTATAATTCTGGCATTTGGAGAATGTCATATGGATGGAGTCACACAGTCTGTAACCTTTTGAGATTGATGCATTTTTTAGTAAACATAATGCATTTGAGATCTATCCAAGTTACTTCATATATCAATGGTTCATTTCTTTTTGATGCTGAGTAATACTCTATTATAGATGTACAATTCATTTAACCATTCACCTGCTGAAGAACATTTGAGTTGTTTCAGGATTTTGGCTATTATAAACAAAACTATATGAACATTTGTATAAAGACTTTTTGTTGGTTTGTTTTTGTATTTTTATGAAGTGAGAAGCAGGGAGGCAGAGAAGACAGACTCCCACATGCGCCCAACCGGGATCCACCCAGTATGCCCTCTAGGAGGCGATGCACTGCCCCATCTGAAGCTTTGCTCTGTTGCAACCAGAACCAGTCTAGAACCTGAATCCGAGGATATGGAGCTGTCCTCAGCACCCAGGCCAACTCTACTCCAGTGGAGCCTTGGCTGCAGGAGGGAAAGAGACAGAAAGGAGAGGGGGAAGGATGGAGAAGCAGATGGGTGCTTCTCCTGTGTGCCCTGCCTGGGAATAGAACCTGGGACTTTCACACACCGGGCCGACCCTCTACCACTGAGCCAACCGGCCAGGCTGTATAAAGATTTCTTTATAAATTCAGGTTCTGATTTTTCTGGGGTAAATGCCCAAAAGTACAATTGCTGGGTTGGATGATAAGTTTACGTTTTGTTTTATAAGAAACTGCTAAACTGTTTTCATAGTGCTGTTCCATTTTATAGTTCCGCCAACAATGTATGAAAGGTCCAGTTTCTCCACATTCTATTATTTAATATAATCACCATTTTTATTTTGGGTATTCTAATAGATATACAGTGATATTTCACTGTGAATTTAATTTGCATTTCTCTAATGGCTATTAACATTATGTATCTTTTCATGTGCTTATTTGTTACCCACATACCCTTTCTGGTGAAATGTCTGTTTGTGTCCTTTGCTCATTTTCCAAATAGGTTGTTGGTTTTTACTGCTGAGTTTTGAAAATTATTTATATATTCTAGATCAGTGGTTCTTAACCGGGGTTTTATCGAACCCTAGGGGTTCGATGAGTCAGTCTCAGGGGTTTGGAGAAGCCTCTGATGCAGAGGCCGGAATAAAGTAATACCGTAATTTGTTGTGAGCTCATGCACTTTGTTGGTTTTGTTCTTTGAGCAAGGTGATGTTCATGCATGGCTCATTTTGTGCACCAGTAAAAAAACTTATACCTATGGCTTGAATTTGGAAAAAAAAATCATATTTTATTTATCACTAAAGAAGGGTTCGGTGAATGCGCATATGAAACTGGTGGGTTCGGTACCACCAAAAAGGTTAAGAACCACTGTTCTAGATACAAGTCTTTTATCAGACAGACAATCCTTGCTTTACAAAAATCTGATATACACCAATGTCAAATATACACAGTTTAAGTAACACCAGTCTTCCAACATGACACAAATTTCAGTTGCCAAAGTACATGATCTGTAATTGCATAAAACACCAACTTTGCTGCTAACTCTTCAGACCACAAGTAATTACACAGATGCCCATCATGATCAGTGGATGACCACGTCACTTCTTTCAAAGTCTGTTGGTGACCGAGCACTGTGCATCCATTATTCAGTTCATACACAGATGTCAAGTGTGTAGTTGTATGGCTTCCTCCTCCCCAAATGTAAAACAGTAAAAATGGCTAATCAAAAGAGAGAACTGGCCAACAAAGATGAAAATGTAGCAAGAAAACAAAACTGGTAACTCTGGTAATGGAATTCATATTGAAGTATATGGAATTACATTACGTTATTGTTATTTCTGCAATAACCATCAAACACAATTTTTAAAACTCAAGAGAACAGTCTATTATATTTTCCTTTATTTTTACTCATTTCATTGTTCCTTCTTTCTTCCTAATACTCCAAGTTTCCTTCTGTTATTATTTGTTTTCTACTTGGAGAATATTCTTTAGTCATTCTTTTAGGTAGGTCTGCTGGTGACAAATTCTTTTAATTTTCTTTTGTGTAAGAATATCCTGATTTCCCTTTCAGTCCTGAAGGATATTTTCATTGGCTGTAGAATTCTAAGTGGACAGTTTGTTTAGTTTTCTTTAGCACTTGAAGAAATGTTGTTCCATGTACTTCTGGCCCCTGTGTTTTCAGGTAAAAAATCTGTTGCCACTCAATCATTGTTCCCTATAGATAATGTGTTGTTTCTGTATCGCTGCTGTTAAGAGCTTTTCTTTCTTCTTTTTTTCAAGTGAGAAGAGGGGAGATAAAGAGACAAGACTCCTGCATGTGCCCCCATTGGTATCCATCCAGCAAGCCTCCCCATCTATGGTCCATTGCTCAGCAACTAAGTTATTTTTAGCACCTGAGGCAGAGGCTCCACAACCCATCCTCAGTGCTTGGGCCAACTCATTTGAACCAATAGAGCCATGGCTGTGGGAGGAAAAGAGTGTGTGTGTGTGTGTGTGTGTGAGAGAGAGAGAGAGAGAGAGAGAGAAGGGGGAGGGGGAGGGGAGGGGTGGAGAAATAGATGTTCGCTTCTATGTGCCCTGACCAGCAATCGAACCAGGGACATTCACATGCCAGTGATGCTCTACCACTGAGCCAAACAGCCAGGGCCTCATGAGTGTTTCTGTCTTTAGTTTTCAGAAGGTTGACTGTTACATCTCAGAGTATTGAGTTCTTTGCATTTATCCTATTTAAAATTCACTTAGTTTCATGAATCTATGGGTTTATACCTTTCTCCATCTCTGGAAATTTTTCCATCTCTATTCCTTTGATTATTTTTTCAGCCACATATTCTTTCTCCTCTCCTTCTGAAACTTCAGTGACACAAATGTTAGATTTTTTGTTATACAGCCATACCAAGGAAATAGCGCAGGTTTGGTTTCAGATCACAAAACAAAGCCAATATCACAAAAAAGTCATATAAATTTTTTGGTTTCCCAACGCATATAAAAGTTATGTTTACACTATACTGTAATCTTTTTTTTCCATTGATATGAGAGAAGGAGGGGGAAGAGGTGAAGGGGGAGAGAGAGAGAGGATGAAGAAGGAGAGGGAGAGAAAGCATTAACTCATTGCTCCACCTAGTTTTGTACCCACTGATTGCATCTCAGATGTGCCCTGACCAGGGCTCAAACAGGCACCCTTGGTGTTGAGCTGGTGCCCTTGGGATCAAACTGGCAACTCTGGAATCAACTTGGCGAACTTGGTGCTCTGAGACAATGTTCCATTCACTGTACCACCAGCCAGGGCCTACTGCAGTCTATTAAGTGTATAAGAACATTATCTCTAAGAAACAATGTACATACCTTAGTGAAAAAAATATTGCTAAAAATGCTAAACATCATCTGAGCCTTCAGCAAGTTGCAATCTTTATACTGGTGGAGACTCTTACATTGATGTTGATGAAAATGCAACATCTGCAAAGTGCAATATAGAGAGGTATACCTGTAGTCCTGTAAGTCCCTAAGTCTCTGTTCATTTATTTAAATCTATTTTCTCTATTATTTAGATTAAGAAATTTTCATCTGTCTTCCAGTTCACTGATGTTTTTTTTCTCTCATTTCTATTAAGCCTCATTCTGCTATTAAGCCTACCCAGTAATTTAAAATTTTTTGCTGTATTTTTAGTTCTAATATTCAATTTGGTTCATTTTTATTTCTTCTATTTCTTTGTAAAGTTGTCATATGTTTCAAGAATGCTCATAATTCCTTTTTTTATGAGAGCTGCTTTAAAATCCTTCTTAGATAATTCTAACTTCTGAGTCATCTCACTGTTGGCATGTCAACTGTCCTTCCTAATTTAAATTTTGATTTTCCTGGTTCTCGGTATGATGACTGATTTTTAAATTGTATCCTGGATGTTTTGGTACTAAGACTGAATTCTACTGAATCTTCCTTTTCAGTAGGCAGTCACATTGTTGAGGTATAATCTGCTGTTTCTGGCCTTCTTGTGTAGTAGCTATGACTACAAAACAATTAAGTTTTCACAGTCTTTAAACTGTTATTTTGGTGCTTCTTTTGTGTGCTGCCCAGAAGCTAATCTAAATATCCGGACAGTATTCCCCACTATAGTTCAATTCTTAAATCTGCTGTGTTAACTCTGGTCAGTTTCTAATGTGAGTCAGTAGTAAGTATGCCTAGGACTTCATTTGTAAAATCCATTTCTCTAGCTCCCTTCATTCCAAAATCCTACTACCACTCACTCTCTAGTTAGGAGAAAAATAAAAACACCTGCCTCCACTGGATACTGGACATTAGGAGTAGAAGTCCTTCCTTAGCCTCTGTTGACAGCACCCTGGTGGGGGATTGAAGCACTGCCTCAACGCTGCTGGTCTAGGCATGGAAATTTGGTTTCCTTACTTACTCCAACTGACACTGCCTCAGCGTGGGGAGCAGATTGCTGCCACTGCCTCACTGCCACCAGGTGAAGGGTAAAAGTATAGACCCTCTCCCCATAACCCCAGCCACTGGCATCACCTCAGCTAGGAGAAGTGAGAAACCTCCTTGGTGCTGCTAGGTAGGAGACAGACATTCAGGTTCTCTTCTTGACCTCTGCAGATCACACCCTAATAGATCGTGTTACCTCATGTGGAGAGTGAAAAACACTTGGTCTCTACTAGTAGGACACCAGTGGGGGAAGGAAAGAATAGTCTCCTATCACTGGGAAGAGGCTAGAAATTCCCCCTTAACTTTCTGTTCAACTCTCACTGATATCACCTTGGTGGAGGTAACACAGTATAGCTTCACACCATCTCACTGCCACCAGGACAGAGTGGAAGTTCAGGCTCCCATTCAGCTTCTGCTGACACTACTCTGGTAGAGGAATGAGAGTGCAGTTTGTTACCATGAAGTGGGCAGTGGAAATCCCATTCAACTGCCACTGGCACTAAGGGTGTAGATGGAAAGATTTCCATGGTCTTCGGCTAAAGTAGGACAGATATTTTTTGTACTGTTAGGCTGCCCTTTGGCTTCTCTCAATAGAGTAGGCCTTTTTTAAGGCTGTTTTCTATCTGTTCCTGATGGCATTTCTAGGATGTGAGCTTCTTCAGTGCCCATTCTAGAATATATAAAGGTTAAAAAGAAATCCCAAGGAACTCACTGCCATGTCATTCATGAAGGTCTCTAGCCAGTCTGCCTTCTTCTTTCCACCTTTTAGAGTCTTCTTATATTTACTTTTAGTCTAGGGTTTTTAGATGTTCTTAGCAGGAAGAAGGAAAAGAAATGAATCTACTTCATTTTGTGCAGAATCAAAAAGTTTAAAAGGCCATATTTTAAAATGCAGCAATTTATAGGTACAGGTAAACAACAGCTGACATGATAAAACACAAAGCATCAAGCAATTTATACGATAATAGAGAGATAAAGGGATCGGTTTCAATAATAACAGCCCAAATATATTGGGCGAAACAGAGCTTTTCCATGAAGCATGTCACTCTGAGAAGGACTGATTCACTTGAATCTACTAAGGTATCAATGGATACAACAGAATTGATACCCTTCCCCAAAAAAAGTCAAGCCCAAAAAATATCCCTTCAATATGACACAGTATCTCATAGTACTAGATAGACTCATTAAGGAAAAAAGAGGAAGGACTCACATAAACAAAATTTGAAATGAAAGGAGAAATTACCACAGACACCGTGAATATACAAAAGATCAAAGTATAATACCATGAAAGACTATATGCCACCAAATTCAACAACCTAGAGGAAATGGATAAATTCCCAGAACTATAAAATCTTCCTAGATTGAGTTACAAAAAACTGGAAAACCTAAATAGACCAATAAGCAGGGAGGAAATAGAAAAAACTATCAAAAGTCTTCCCAAAAACAAAAGTCCAGGACCAGATAACTACACTAGTGAACTAGTGAATTCTACCAAACATTCAAAGAATATTTTGTACCTATCCTTCTCAAAGTCTTCCAAAAAATAGAAGAAGCAGCAACACTTCCTAACACATTTTATGAGGCCAACATAACTCTGATACCAAAACCTGGCAAGGACAACACACAAAAAAAGAAAGCTACAGACCAATATATCTAATGAATACAAATGCAAATTTCCTAAACAAAATACTAGCAAATAGAATACAACAACACATTAAAAAAATAATATATCACGATCAAGTGGGATTCATTACAAGAGCACAGAGATGGTTCAACATATGGAAGTTGATCAACATAATACACCATATCAACAAAACAAAGAACAAAAATCATATGATCCACCGGACCAGGTGGTGGCTCAGTGGATAGAGCATTGGACTGGGATGAGGAGGACCCAGGTTCAAGACCCCAAGGTCACCAGCTTGAGTGCGGGCTCATCTGGTTTGAACAAAGCTCACCAGCTTGAGCCCAAGGTCACTGGCTTGAGCAAGGGGTCACTTAGTCTGCTGTAGCCCCCGGTCAAGGCACATATGAGAAAGTAATCAATAAACAAGTAAGGTGCTGCAATGAAGAATTGATGTTTCTCATCTCTCTCCCTTCCTGTCTGCCTGTCCCTCTCTCTGTCACAAAAAGAAAAAAAAAAATCATGATCCTATTAATAGATGCATAAAAGGCATTTGATAAGATACAACATCCCATTATGTTTAAAATACTGAATAAAATCAGAATCAAAGGAAAGTGCCTCAACCTAATAAAGGTTATACATGACAAATCATCAGTTAATATCATACTAAATGGTGAAAAATGGAGGCTTCTCTTCTAAAATCAGGAACAAGACAATGTTGCCCACTCTCTCCACTTTTATTCAACATAGTTCTAAAAGTTTTAGCCAGAGCAATCAGGCAAGAAAAAGAAGTAAGAGGCATCTATATTGGGAAAGAAGAAGTAAAGGTATCACTTTTTGTAGATGACATGATCCTGTATATAGAAAACCCCAAAGACTCCACCAAGAAAACTATTAGAAACAATAAACCAATATAGTAAAGTCACAGGATACAAAATCAATACACAAAAGTCCATTGCTTTCCTATACGCCAACAATGAAACTTCGGAAAATGAACTCAAAATAACAATTCCTTTTACAATTGCAACAAAAAAGTAAAATACCGGCCTGACCTGTGGTGGCGCAGTGGATAAAGCGTCGACCTGGGAACACTGAGGTCGCCAGTTCAAATCCCTGCACTGGTCTGGTCAAGGCACATATGGGAGTTGATGCTTCCCCCTTTCTCTCTTTCTCTCTCTCTCTCACTCTATGTCTCCTCTCTAAAATAAATAAATAAAAAGAATTTTTTTTTAAAAAAAAAGAAGACAACATAGGTACTAAACTCACGGACGTTGGCCATAAACAACATTTTATGAATTTGACTCCAAAGGCAAGGGGAGTAAAGGCAAAGATAAATGAATGGGACTGTATCAAACTAAGCAGTTTCTGCACAGCAAAAGAAACTGACAATAAAACAAATATACTCTGTTGGCCTTACCTTCACCAGGTAGGGGATTTGCTTTTTCTCACCCCCTTAGTTAATACACCTGTGGTAGGATGAAATTTTATGTATCATCTTCCTTCAATCATTGCTATTACTGCTGCCCTCGTGTTAACTCATTCTCATACCATGTACACTCTCCATGCTGGAAGATGTGACTTTGGTGAGATGAGTAAAGACATGGAGAATGGCCTGCATATTAACACATCCCGCTTAGGTCCTCCCCAGTGTTGACCCCCAAAAAGCTCATTTGTCTCAGAAATACTTGGCTCCAAAGGATATGTGGGACCTAAGTCTTCCTCCACTAAAATACAAGCTATCAAGAACCTGACGTTGCTCCTCAAAAATACTGCCAAGATTCTGAGGCACGGGCAGACAAGTAGACAAAGCAGAGCAAGAGGTAGACAAAGTAGAGAAGAGGGAGGGAGAACTTAAAAAGGTCTCCAAGGCAGCCACTTAAGGAGGTTCTCTCAAAAACACGACTCAACTGGAAATGTAAAAAATAATTGTGGCATTCTCTGGCTATTGTGTGAGCTCATGAGACCTATCTTGGAGTACAATTCCTTTCTGGTATGGTATAGGTCTGCACCTACAAACCCAACCAGACATTAGGGGCCTAGCCAAGGAGCTGCAATTCTGCCTCTGGTTCCTTCTCATTTCCTTAGCTTGTAGAGTTTCATACTGGTGGAAACCTCAGCCATCCTCTTGTTACAGCCCTGTGTTGTATACAAGAAAACTTGAGGCCCTAAAATAGGAAATATATTTGCTACAAAGAACAAAGACAAGGACCCAGGCTTCTTTCTTCCTGGCCCAGCACCTTTGTCCTTTAAATTCGTAGTAATCCAAGTATAAGTAAAATCTGAGTTTTACTCTATACTTTTCACTCATGGCTATGATAATGTATTGTCATCTCCATTTTGTGCCTCAGTTTCCCCAAATATGTAATTGGAGGTTGGAGTCTAATGAACCAATGACAGAAATGCTCCCATTATTTTCTCAATAGTCTATAAAGGGTTATTTATTTGACACTAACTGTTCTTTAAATTATTTTACAATATTATTGTTATTATCATCCCATGTTTACTGCAAAAGGGAAAAAGTGATTCCCTTCAAGGCCATTCTGCAGACTTATACTAACTCCCTGAAAAGAACGTCACATACCTTGTCTTCCTTTGAGCTCTCCATTTCTGCCCCTTCCTTGAATTTTGCCAGTGCATTCTTGAGGTCCTGCGATGTATAGGCGTTGGTGTTGATATCCAGCCTGTCAAAAGGGAAACTGAGAGTCAGGAGGGGGGCCCCATCTTTCCCAAGAAAGAAATCCCCTGAGGGTGGGTGGTGCTCCCAGGCAAGCTAAGCAGGCTAGCTCTAACTCAGAGTGCACTAGTCTACCTTTACCTCCAGCCAGCCAGAAGATCATCTTTAAGGTGATATTACCTTAAAGGTAGAGAAGGAAAGAAACAGCTGAAGATGGGGTCATTTCATGAAAGATGCGGAAATGGCATGGGACAGGACAGAAGCTCACCATGGACAGTGAGAGAGCTCTCAGCCAGCTATTCAGGCAATGCTACTCTCCCAGTATGTGCTAGGCCAGGACTTCCTGAAGGGCGCCGAATACAGACAGAGGGAATAACACAGACCTATTTATAATCTTTTAGAAGAGAAATCAACAGAGATCCCCAAGCACGTGCTTGACCTGATTTTACAACACAACCTGTCTTTAGAAAAAACAGGCTGGACAGCCCTGGCTGGATGGCTCAGCTGATTAGGGGTCATCTCAATATGCCAAGGTTGTGGGTTTGATCCCTGGTCAGGACATATATAAGAACCAACCAATGAACACATAAATAAGTGGAGTAACACAACATTGTTTCTCTCTCTCCCCCTTCCTCTCTCTCTCTCTAAAATCAATCAATCAATCAAAATAAACAGGCTGGATAAATTCATACCTTTAAGACCAATCCCTGAGCACAGAGTAGATGCAAAAGGTATGTATCAACCCGACAAAGAAGCAGATTTACAATACCAAAGATCAGAATCAAGGTCAGCCACCTTCAATAGCTAGCCTCCAAAAAGAGGGAGGAAAGGAACCAACATGGATGTAACCTCAGGAACCTGGCAAAGAATACAGAATGATATCCTCACAAACACCCCTGGAGCTGAGCCAAGCCACAACCATTCATCTTGACTGAAGAGAAGACATTCATGGGGTGGGCCTTCATGGGGTGGGAAGGGTCATAGTGGTTTTACCACCAGCAGTCATTTCAGTTCAGTAAACAGAGGTAGAAACAAGAGTAATATGGACAGCCTGACCTGTGGGGGAGCAGTGGATAAAGGTGCAAGCTGGAACGCTGAGGTCACTGGTTTGAAACCTCAGGCTTGTCCAGTCAAGGCACTTACGAGAAGCAACTTCTAGGAGTTGATGTTTCCCACTCCTCCACCCCTCTCTCTCTCTCCTCTCTCTAAAGTCAATAAATAAGGTCTTTAAATAAAAATATGGACAAAGGGAAGTATGGAATGTGGGCTGTGCTTGACTAGTCTGTCCAGCTGTGTGTGGAGAGGGGAGGATTAGGATAGCCCAGGAGATCTATCAAGGTGGGGGAGGAAGGAACCATTGAACTGCTCAGCTTCAGGAAAGATGGGCACATCAGCTCTGAGAAGGGCATGCTCTCGGGGCTTTGCTCGCTCAGTCTTTGATTAACACTAAACACGATTTAGGACTCTAAGAAAAAACACTTGACTTCTTAAACTTCGGTCTTCCCAAACTAACTAATAATAATAGTTAATCACATATTTATTGAGCACTTAACCATGTGTCTGGCACTGTGTTAATCCTTTAGAAGTAGTATTTCATTCAAATCATTACCACAATCCTATAAGATAGGGAAGAAATTCCCTCTCCTGGCAGAGTATCACCACGGCCAGCTGCTTGAGGATGCCACTCCCCTGCCCCTTACCCCTAAGAGGGAGCTGGAAGATATGTGTTTAGAACCATTGCTTGAACTTATCTCTTACCTCCTCCAAGATTTGGTCAGGACGAATCCCATCGTGTCTCTTATCTCTGTTTACTGCTCTTCCAGGCCACCAGGGTACATGTGTGTGTCTGCACTCATGCACATACACAACCATTCTTAGCTATTATTCTCACTGCATTCTTCACTAAGAAAATAATCAAGAACTCCCTCATCTTCCCAACATCAGCTCATACACAAACTTGCACTGAAAGCTATATTCTCTATTTTCCCTTCTATGTAGTACAATGGGTGATAGTGTTCCTGCTCCTATTAAACTTAAACTCCACATCCCACTTGCCTCTTCAAAAGCTTCACCTTCCATAATTACACTGCCAGCTCCTGCCTGCATCATATTTCTCCCTTTCATTGAATTATTCCCCTCAGCATACCAACACTCCTTTGACCCCAGTCTCCAATAATCATGCCATTCCCCTGCTCCCATTAAGAGTAAAACCGTGAACACATTGTCTTCACTCACTATCCTCACCTTCTTGACTGCCATTTACATTGCCATTTGCTCTAATCTGGATTCTGTCCCTACACCTCCACTAAAACTGCTCAGGAAAATTACCATGATTTATGGCCAGATCCTACAGACTCTTCACTCATGTCACGTTTCTCAACCACTCAGCAGCATTTACACAGTTTCCCCCCGCCCTCCCTCCGTGAAACACTCTCTTTTCCTGGCTTCTTGTTACTGTGCTCTCCTGGTTCTTCCCCTTCCTCATTTCCTGCCTGAATCCTACACATGCTGGACTGCCTCAGACTTCAGTCCTAGAAAATATTATCTTCTCTATCTCTATACTCTCCCCAAGTTCTTTTCAAATATCCGTTAGGCAATGATGCCCAAATTTACATCTCTGTTTCAAAGCTCTGCCCTGAATACCAGCCAGATTCCTTGTACAGCTACCTAACTGATATATCTTGGATCTCAGATGTTAAACTGGCACCTCAAATTTATTATATTTAGAACATAGGTCTTGATAGACTAGTTCTTCCCAGTAATCCATCTCTCTCCCAATCTTTCTATTTCAACAAATGATAACACCAAGAACTGAGTTGGACAAATTCCAAAAAGAGGCTTTATAATGAATCCCTCCTCACAACCTTACTTCAACCCCTACATCTAAATCATAAGCAAGTCCTATTGACCCTCCCTCCAAATTAAATCTCCAAATTCATCCATTCTCCATTATGACATCCTACACTAAACGACCATTATATCATGCCTGACCCACTAAAATCGTCTCTGCTTCTTCTTTTGTCCCCTTCAATCTACTTTCCATACACGTATCAACTAAAGTGATCTTGCTAAACTACATTATATTAAATCACTTTCCCACCCCAAATCCTCCGATGGCTTTCCATTGCAATTCTAGCTAAGTGATGAACACTCAACGTGTTCCTCAAAACTCCACATGATCTGGCCTCTTGTCCCTCTTTAATCTCATCTCCTAGTAGCCTTCTTCCTTCTCCCTCTAGTCTGTTTCTTGAACTTGACAAAGCCAGGGACTCTTCTTGTTCTCTCTGCCTGAAATACTCTAAGCCTAGACATATGAAAGTAGCCCTCTGCACTGACTAAATCCCCTTCATTCTTCAGGTCTCAATTCAAATATCATCTTCATAAGGACTTCCCAAACCATCATATTTAAAATTACTTTCTCTAGGGACTTACCACTTCATTTCTTCCCAAGTATTTATTATAATATGCAGTTACCCTACTTGCATGTTTATTTACTTGCTTTTTGCCTGCCAGCTTCCATAGGGCTGGCATCTTGTCTGTTTTGTTTACTACTGTATCCCCAATGCCTGGCACATAGGCACTGAATAGGTTTTTGTGAAATGAATGAATAGAGAAAGTAAATGGCTCTGTTCTTGGTCCACACGCTTAACTACTGTACCGTATTGCACCATGGTAAATGCTCAATCCAAGATGGGGCAACTTGGATGTAATTTGTCCCTCCTCCCTGCAAACATGGAAAGGTAATTCAAAGAAGCCAGTTGTCCCAGGTCAAAAAGAGAGATGTGCTATAGGGATACTGATAGGAATATGGGCTAAAACCAGCGAAGACGGCAATACCTAACACAAAGCAAGAGGAAAACTTGCTGCTAGGAACCAACAGGCAATTAGGCAGTGCCAGGAGAACCCTCTGGGACTAGTCAGAATTAGGGAACCTGTCCCAGGCTTTAGGGCCCACAGATGTTGTAGCTCTAGGCAGCTGTGTAGCCAGTCACACACCCAACAGTTTTACTGGACAGGCTGCCAGAGACTGGGCTGAATGAACTACGCCCACCTCTCTCTAGCTAGTGGTTAACTTTGTGGGATCACCAATTTCTTTGCTAATCTGATGGAAAGGGATGGGTCTTGTCCCCCAAAACAGAACATGCAGATATGCAAAATATTATAACAATTGTGGAAACCAGCTCTGCCCTTTAGACTCTGTTCCCACTCCAGTGCTAAAGAGCCAGAAAGACACCGTGAAGTGAAATTGGAGGAGCACAGGATGAGGTTGAATTCAGAAGAAAGTCACCACCAAAAAAGCCAGAGAGTGAACACCAACACCACTTTGTCAATTCCTTTGGGCTCCTGTTCAGACAGGTTCACCAATGGCAATCAATGCTGAGAAGAAAGAGGACATGTCCAGCTTATCCTGGAGGCCATTCCAGGGCAGAGCCTTCAGAAACATTCCAAAGGAGAAAAGTAAAGTGTCAGGAATGAAGACAAATATTTCTCTTATGGCGTGTCTACTACAGATCATTTGGATGGCTCTGCTTTCTATTCTAAAAAGATGTGAACAACAAAGCAGTAATGCTCCTACTGATGGTCTACTGTCAGATATTGGAGAAATAACTCTCCATGGTATTAAAACCAACAAATAAGACTCCAGATTAATACAGTTCCTAAGTATTCCTAAACCAGAAAAATACCGGCTTTTTATTTAGAAAATAAGACTTAGCTTAGATGTGAGAAAAGAAGTCCTTAAGTCCTTTAGATACCGACATGTGAGTATACGTGTACTTGGGGAAGGAGGGAGGTCGATGGTTACAACAATAAGATGTGATTCTTTCTTAGATGGTTGTGAGAGAGGAATCATCTCACAACTGGAGTCATCCCAGGTATGGGCTTATCTGGAGAGATGTAGGAAGATACAGATCTTTCCTAGTTCAGGGTGCCTGTAAGGACTAATATCTCCTTATTTTATCTATCATAATATAAAGCCGATTTTTCCAACTGTACAGACTACACATATATGAACAGGCTGCCTTGTGGGGTTGTGACTGCCACATGACTGAAGGCCCACATGGACAGGCTGAGTGGCTTTATTGTCAGGTATATCAAGGAAAAGACTCAGGTAAGAACTGGATCTCTAAGGCCCCTTTCTTCCTCATATCTAACTGCAAAATATACAAGGACTCAGTAACACTAACCCCACTCAATCCATGATTGATAACCAATACTTAACATATATTAGGACAGGGGCAGCAAACTATCTTGAGGCTTTGTGTACCTTATGGTGATTGCCTCAAATGCACAACTCTGCCAGTGTGGTAAGAAAGCAGCTGTAGACAATACATAAATGAATATGGCTATGTTCCAATAAAACTTTTAATAAACTTTAAAATTTGAATTTCACACAATTTTCATGAGTCATGAAATATTTTTTTTCTTTTTTTTTCCCCACCCATTAAAATGTTAAAAACGACTTAGCATGTAGGCCATACAAAAACATGCAGCAGTCCCAATATGGCCCACAGGCCACAATTTGCTGGTCCCTGTATTAGAAACTGGTATTAATGCCAACCTTTCAAACTGCGTAAGTCTAGCAGCCCCTGCAATCCCATGCCTCAACCTCCTTCTCCCTCATACAGAAATAGAGAGCAGAGAAAATTGGGTAATTCAAGGCAAATAATAGAAAAAGAGATGATGACTTGCCCCAAGCTGAATAATCTAAACTGATTATTTAAAAACTAGGTGCCTGACCTGTGGTGGCACAGTGGATAAAGCACTGACAACGGAATGCTGAGGTTGCCAGTTTGAACCCCATGTTTGCCTGGTCAAGGGATCTACGAGAAGCATCTATGAGTTGCTGCTTCCCACTCCCCCCCCTTCTCTCTCTCCTCTCTCTAAAATCAATAAATAAAATCTAAAAATTAGTAACAATAAGGTAATCTCTTACTATTAGAAAACTGTTATACTGTAAGAGAGTCTGTTTTAATTTAATACGGACTAACAAGAGAAAAAGTTAATCTGAATTAAAGACTTTAAAATGCAATTTTATTGTTCACCAAGGAAGTATTACTGCAAAGCAGAAGGCCTTAACAGGCCTGTTTTAATGAATAGATGACTCATCTGTAATCAGCACATTAATTGTTGGGATTCAAATGGATGCTTTTAAAGTACTGGGAAAAATAGCTTCAATAGGTTAATCATTCCCCCTACAGTCTTTTTTAAAGCATCAATTTGTTTTTGCACACTCTTTCTTTCTAAAGACCATAGAAGTAAACTTCCATAAAACCCTGGGAGATTTATCACTAATTCTAGGCTATTAAATTTCAAATTGTTTTAAAAGTCACATGAATTTGCATGAGAAACACTGCACTGTCATTACTTTCAGTATTACAAAATTAATGCTGGCTCCCAGTCCCCAGAGTTGACATACTACCTTTTGCCCTTTTTCGATCCTTTCAAAGTATTTCGAAAGTTGTCTTCATCTGTGAGTTTCACTTCTCTTGCCCCAGTCTGGAGATTCAGTCGCACATGGGATCCTGCAGGAACAGCCTGACCTAAAAGCCAAAAAGAGAGAAGGCTCATGAGGTATACAGTCCTCAGAGGGACACTGATGGAATGGCTGGCTGACAAGTCAATAGAACTTACTAGCTCATGAATACCAGACTCTGTAGTATCCAGTTACCTGGATCCATCCATCTCTCCTCCCTTCCTCCCTCTCTCTCTCCACATCTCTCTCTCTCTCTCTCTCTCTCTCTCTCTCACACACACACACACACACACACACACACACACACACACCACCACCAACAACAACAATCACAATTCTCCTTTTGCAAATCCACCTAGGTAAGGAACGAGGCAAGGTGGGAAAGAACATCTGCACTTTAACCCAGACACTGATGTCCCCAGTTAGAACCTGCATATTTAAGTCATTCGGTTATCTTTAAATTGAGCTATAATAAGCTTTCTTGTCACGTACAGTAAGTGGATGGTGAATATCTACTTACCCTTCAGGACAGGACTATGTTACTGCCTCCTCCACTACATCCTTTGTGCCCTTCCCCTGACAAAACTGACAGCTTGCTCTTCCAGCAAGCTTACACCTCACCACCCTCATCAATTTAATCAGGTTTCCTCTATGAGCCTCTCTCCTTCCTGAGCACAGGCACTATATCTCCTCTTTTTTATTTCCCTAGCCTCTAGGCCAGAGCTCGACACGCAGAATTTGTGGCACTTAATGTTTATGAGAAGAAAGAAGCAAGAGACTGAAAAGACAGGAGGACACAGCAAGCCAAGGAGGCAAGGATTGGAACCAAGAAAGCAAAAACCTATGCCCATCTACATCAGAAGAGTTGATCCACTAGCTGGATAAACAAGTGTTATGACAGACATTTGTAGCTACCCCAGGTTAGCTAAAAAGCAACTTGCAAGATGAAATGCTACAAATAGAACAGTGGTTCTTAACGTTTTTTGAGGTACCGAACCCACCAGTTTCATATGCGCATTCACCGAACCCTTCTTTAGTGATAAATAAAATATGATTATTTTTCCAAATTCAAGACATAGGTATATGTTTTTTTTACTGGTGCACAAAATGAGCCGTACATGAACATCACCTTGCTCAAAGAACAAAACTAACAAAGTGCATGAACTCACAACAAATTACGGTATTACTTTATTCTGGCCTCCGCGACAGAGGCTTCTCCGAACCCCTGAGACCGACTCATCAAACCCCTAGGGTTTGATAGAACCCAGGTTAAGAACCACTGAAATAGAATGTTACTCTTATTCATTCATGCAACTGATATTCACCAAGCAACTACTATACACCAGACCACTGTGGTAGATAGGTTCTAGGAACACAATGGACTAACACTGATGGCTGCAGAAGCACATAGCACAAGTTCTCTCGGTATGGTCACGTAAACCCTGACTATAAAAGGGTAACTACGTAGCATGAATCCAAGTTGTCTCAATTCTGGCAGGAACATAGTAAACTCCAAGTTCTATCGACCACCTTGCTTCCATCACAGAACCAAGGAGCCAAAGAAACACCAAGCCAACACATGATGTTCTGTTCGTGCCATCTCACTTCAGCAAGGAGTACTTGTACCTTTGGCTAAAAAATAAATGGGAACTTAAGTACCTGAGCATATGTGCATAATAACCTCCTTCTAAATTCAAACATGTCCCAAATGCTTCAAGGATAAAAAAATGTGTTCAGGTAGAGTTGGGAAACCTTTCTCGGGGGATGCTTCCAGAATAAGGTTAAGTTTGGGGATTAAATGAAGCAAAAAGTGAGAGCCAGAATGGGAAACAACGGATCCCAAATAGATGGAGCCCTACATGCAAACGCTCAGACACAGAAACTGGTGGGCAGCATGCAGGAGCACAGAGCAGAGGAAGCTGAAAGAACAGCAAGGACTATGGAAGCTGCTGACGCGGTGAGCCATCAGAAAGCCAAGGTTAAGGTAGAAAAATAGAGCCAACGTCTAAGGAAGTTTATTGTGGGAGAAGATGAAGTCACATACTAACAAAAACAACATCTTTCTCATTCCTACAACCATGGGGAAAGAGTATCTTCTTCAACCTTAATGTCTTCTCTGAACATGTAAAGAGGAAAGGTTATTTCACCTGGAGAGATCCCAAACTGATAAAACAGCTGGCTGAATGCTCAACAGGTCATCATTCATATTTATTTAATTTGCCACCCCCTACTCCATACCCAATCTATCTCCAAAACCTGGTGATTTCTTCCGGCTATACGTCTCTAGAATTCATACCCTTTCTCTGTCCTCCCCATCGTGCTCTTGTCCAAACCATCATCATCTCCCTTGTGGACACTGCAAGAGCCTTCCAACTGACCTCCTCTCTCTCTCACCTCCAATCCACGTGTTCTTTACAAAAAATTATTTTCTTTTCCAAAATACAAATCTGACTATGTCATTCCCTTGATTCAAAACTTTTAATGGCCTCCTACTGTTCTTAGAATAAACATGAAAGTCATCATGCTGGTCAATGAGCCCCTTTATTATCTAGCCCTTGCGTAGCCCTTCAGACTTCTGTATTACTCCCCATGCTCTAGGACATACTGACCTTTTCCCATTCCATGAAAGAACCATACTCCCTCCTACCAGGGGCCATTCCACTCCTACTCCCTTTACCCAGAATGCTCTTTCCAACCCCAGCATCCATCTTCTTTTCCTTTCAATCCCAATTAAGAGTTGCTTCCTCTGAGAGCATCCTCTGTCTTCAGACCAGATCCAGCTGCCCCTTAAAGGCTTTAACAGCACCATGGCTCTTGTTTTCTTATATAGCACTTTACCTCATTTTAGTTTATTTATCTACTCATTATAAATGCTCACCATTTAATCCTCAGAGCCTATAACAAAGCATATAATTATTTGTCGAGTGAAAAATTAAACGTGAAGGAGAGAAAATCCTAACTGATACAAAGGTATGTGGAAAGGCCAACAAAGAATTTTCACTAGGACAAGTGGATTCATAATGATTAGTAGTCATATTAATAGCTATTTTTAAGCCCCAGCTGGTTGGTTCAGTGGATAGAGTGTCAGCCTGGTGTATGGAAATGCCAGGTTCGATTCCTGGTCAGTGCACACAAGAGAAGTGACCATCTGTTTCTGTCCCCTTCCCTCTCCCTGTTCTCTCTCCCCCTTTCCCTCTTCATCTCCCACAGCCAGTGGCTCAACTGGTTCAAGCATCAGCCCCAGGTGCTGAGGATAGCTCAGTTGGATTCAAGCATCAGCCCCAGACAGAGGTTGCCAGGTGGATCCCGGACAGGAACATGCAGGATTCTGTCTAATTATCTCCTTTCTTCTCAAAAAAAATATTTAATAGTTATTTTTAGTAGTCATAGTACTTATACTACTGCTATTAATAATAAATTATTAATCATGAGTAAATCTTGAATTTTCAGACTTTTGGTCTAAATTAAAAAGGAAAAAAAGAAAAAAGTACATGACTTTATAAGTTTCAAAACATAACACATTATACCAAGCTAAGCTGGCCAAGAAAGAGACTAGGATATTATGTTAATCAATTTATTTCATTTGGGGAAACTCCAAAATTACTCCCTTCACATAAGCCACCACAGGGGGCAAGAGCAATCACAATAGCATTAACTGAAAATACAGGTTACGCAAATTTAAAATACACGAAACCAGCCACAGCAGCAACAGTGGCAGAGGCAGCAGAAAATACAGTATTTCAAATGTTTCCACCCCACTGGGAAAAAGGCCAAGTTAGAGAGAAAGAGTGTGTGATCTGACCTGCATCTTAGGGCCTCTGTGAAGGAACCACAACAATAGGGAAGAGCTATGCAGAGGCTAAAAGCCACAAAATACATTCAAGTAAAGAGTTAGGCATTGAGGGGGGTGGGGGACAGAGAGAAAGGGAAAAGGCAGAAAATAAGATGGGGATCCAAAGCCAACACTGTTTCCCCCACTGGCTGGCTGGGGACAGACACCAGACTGAAGAAACTCTGACTATAATAAGTAGAAGCCTTGTCCACATTAAGTAAGGCTACACCATACTTGAGTTTTGACTCCCACTGGGACTTTCTGTCACCGATTTCAATCACAGGCCAAGACCCAGGCAGCACTCCTGCTCTCCCCAGGTGGGGCACAGGGAGAATATGTGGTAGACTGTATTACGTACCATCATCAATTTTTGTTCTCCTGCCTGTATTCACACCCTTTGCCATGCAGCCCATCTTATACAGTAAGAGTAAGGTTTAAGTGAAGAGTGGACTTTTCTATCTCTTAACTTTGGACTTGGCCTGTGATATGCCTTAGCCAGTGCAATGGTAGCAAATGTGCCACCAAGATTTGAAATATGCCTGTGTTTTTGGCTCATCTCTTGGAATTCTGTCATCACCATGAGATGACCATGCTCCACTAGTATTTCAGTCCAAGAAGAATGAGAAAGACCCATGGAGCTGACCTAGATCCTAACTGCAGCTTGGAGCTAAGCCAAGCTATGGTCAGCCAAGTATCGTTTATATACATGTATATAATTATATGTATACAAATATAGCAAATACGGGTATAGAAATATAAGCAACAGTAAAAGCATGGAATTCTTTTAACTTTTTATTTGGAAACACCTTTAACTTTACATAAAAGTTGCAAAAATAGTACAAAGTTTCCATATACTATTAGCATAGCCTTTCCAAATATTAATATTTTACATAGTCATAGATAAGTATTAGAACTGGGAAATTAACAGTACCATTTACCAAACTATAAAGATCCTTTTCAAGTCATACCAGTGTTTTCATTAATGTCCTTTATGGTTCCCGGATCCCATAGGGTCTTTAGTTATTTCTCTCTAGTATTCTGTAGTCTGCAACAATTCCTCAGCCTTCCCCTGTCTTTTATGACTATGACACCCGGAGGAATATTGATCAGTTATTCAGGACTACCTGGTATCTTCTTATGATTAAACTAAGGTCACACATCCTTGACAAAAGCACCACAGAAATGATGCAATGGTGTTTTCAGTGCATGATGTCACAAGGTTTGTGTTGTCAATGTGTCTTCTTACTAGTGATACTGGCCTTGATCAACTAAGAAAAGTAATCTCTACTGAGTTTTTCCACTGTAGCAAACCAAAATAATTGCAAACTACCAAACTGTGGGAAATAGTTTGGCAGGTCTCAAAAAGTTAAACATTGAATTACCATGTGAACCCAGCAATTCGACACCTAGATGTATACCCAAGAAAATTAAAAACATATATTCACACATAAACTTGTAATTTTCATTATAGCATTATTTATAATAGCCAAAATGTGAAAACAGCCCAACTGTCCATTAACTGATAAAAAATAAATAAAATGTGGTATGGCCATAAGGTAAAATAATATTTGGCCATTAAAAGGAATGAAATATTGATATATACTACAACATAGACAAACCTTGACTATATTATGCCAAATGAAAAAAGCCAGATATAAAATGCCACATGTCATATGATTCCGTTTAAATAAAATGTCCTAGGAATAGACAAATCGAGACACACAATAAATACATTAGTGGGTGTCAGGGGTTGGGGGAAGGAGAAATGGGGAATCATCACTAATGGGCATGAGGTTTATTTTTGTGGGTGATGAAAATGTTCTAGAATTAGATAGCATTGATGGTTGTATAATATTGTGCATATACTAAAAACTACTGAATTATTACCCAAAAAATCATGGGAAATATTTTGAGATTATACTAATTTCTTTTTTTCTCCTCAAACCACACAATTATGGGAATCCTTCTGCAACAATTACCACTGTGGTGATGATCTAATGACAATTTTCAGCTTCCATCCTTCCCCACACATTAATTGAAATTTCACTGGAAGGAAAAACTATCACTCCTCCATCCATTTATTTATTTACTTACACTAGTATGGACTCACAGATATTTTATTCTATAAATTATAGTCCAATACTATCATTATTCTGTTGCTCAAATTGTTTCATCTTTGGCAATTAGGAGTTCTTCAGGTTGGCTCTCACGTTCCATTAACAAGTCCCTTGCCCCCATCATTTTCATTTTCTTTTTTTTTTTCTTTTTACAGGGACAGAGAGAGAGTCAGCAGAGAGAGGGATAGATAGGGACAGACAGACAGGAACGAAGAGAGGTGAGAAGCATCAATCATTAGTTTTTCGTTGCCGTTGCGATACCTTAGTTGCTCATTGATTGCTTTCTCACATGTGCCTTGACCGCGGGCCTTCAGCAGACCGAGCAATCCCTTGCTGGAGCCAGCGACCTTGGGTCCAAGCTGGCGGGCTTTTGCTCAAGCCAGATGGGCCCGCGCTCAAGCTGGCGAGCTCGGGGTCTCGAACCTGGGTCTTCCGCATCCCAGTCCGACGCTCTATCCACTGCGCCACCACCTGTTCAGGCCCCCATCATTTTCTTTTTACAGCTATTTCCTTACTTTGTTTTCATATGATTTCTGAGTTCATCTTGAACTTTCCTTACCTCAGCCCTGGTATCAACTATTTCTCAAAGAACCAAAGTTCACTGGCTTGAGCAAGGGGTCACTGGCTCCGCTGGAGTCCCCTGGTCAAGGCATGTATGAGAAAGCTCTTAATGAACAACTAAAGTGCCACAACTATGAGTTGATACTTCTCATCTCTCTCTTCCTGTCTGTCCCTGTCTCTGTCTCACTGAAAAAAAAAAAAATTGTAACATACTTATACATACATGCATTTATATACATATATACTTCTATATTTGTCTGTATATCTATTAACAACTAAGTTTATACTTCCATCTCATATTCAAATATAATACCAGAGTTCATTTGTCTTTTCCTTTTCCTTATTTGTAACTTCTTTCTCCAACAGTGAGAAACCTGGCTCTTATGATCTGCAATGTATTTGTTGTTCAATTCTAGTATACATATAAGCTAGTTTCAAAATTGCTAACCCATACCCCTATGACAAACACATCTGCCAACCGAGATTACAGCATTTATGTGGGGTTTTTTGGTCTTTGGTTTTATAGCACCTGTCTTTAGTTTTATAGTATCTAGTCAAGATATCATTTCACAAAGTCACTTAGGCTAGTTCTTTTCTTCCCTACCTCCTTCAGTATGATTGTTATTAATTTGTAATAGTTGGTTCATTTGCTAGTGTCTGTATTCATTTTGTGGTTCCCACTCCTGTACATCTTGGTTGACTTAATTGCTTATTTAGGGGTTATCTGAAGGGTATGTGAACTATTACTACAGTTCTAAGAGTTAGCAATACAAAAAGAAATTACTATTATTTTAAGCCAAGTTTTCTTTTTTTACTTTTTTTATTTATTCATTTTAGAGGGGGAGGGAAAAGGGGGGGAGAAGGGAGAGAGTAGGAAGCATCAACTCCCAAATGTGCCTTGACCAGGCAAGCCCAGGGTTTCGAACCAGTGACCTCAGTGCTCCAAGTTGATGCCTTATACACTGTGCTACCACAGATCAGGCTTTAAGCCAACTTTTGAGGTTGTTTGTTTATTACGGCAATTCAATCTAATGGTCCTAAAACAAGGAGGCTCAAAGTGTCCCTTTTTCTGAAAGTATATAGTTTCTGTATCTTTTTAGTGTTAAATTTTCCTTTTATAAAATGAGATAATGATGTTGATGGATGATAGTGAGCTGTTTCTGTGTTAAGTGAAATAAAAAATGTTGGCCTCAGGTCCTCAAAATTTTCTTTTAAAGTCCTGGTCCATGAAACACCATAGTCTGAACTACCCATCTAGGGACGTTTAAAAATTATTCCCATTGTATGCTTTACATGAGTGATTTTATGACATATAAATTTTATCTCAATAAAGTTGTTTTAAAATATCGTTTCTGGGCCCTTGCTGGTTGGCTCAGTGGTAGAGCATCAGGCCAGTGTGTGGAAATTCTGGGTTCGATTCCCAGTGAGGGCACTCAGGAAAAGTGGCCGTCTGCTTCTCCAACCTTTGCCCTTCCCCTTCTTTCTTTCTCTCTCTTTTTCTTTCTCTCTCTCTCTTTCCCCCCGCCTCCCTACTGCAGCAATGGCTCATTCGAGCAAATTGGCCCTGGAAGCTAAGGATGGCACCATGGGCTTGTCTCAGGCACTAAAATAGCTCAGTTGCCAAGCAATGGAGCAACGGTCCCAAATGGGCAGAGCATCACCCCATAGTGGGCTTGCTGAGTGGATCCCAGTCGGGGCACATGTGGGAGTCTCTGCCTCCCACCTCACACTTAATAGTAATAATTAAAAAAATCATTTCTGGCCTGACCTGTGGTGGCTCAGTGGATAAAGCGTCGACATGGGAACACTGAAGTCGCCAGTTCAAAACCCTGCACTGGTCTGGTCAAGGCACATATGGGAGTTGATGCTTCCAGCTCCTCCCCCCTTTCTCTCTCTCTCTCTCTGTCTCCTCTCTAAAATGAATAAAATAAAAAAAAAATTAAAAAAAAAAAAATCATTTCTGCCCTGGCCTGTCTCTCTGCCTCCCACCTCTCACTTAATAATAATAATAATAATAATAATAATAAATCATTTCTGTCCTGGCCGGTTGCTCAGTGGATAGAGCATCAGCCCAGAGTATAGACGTCCTGGGTTCAATTCCTGGCCAGGGCACTCAAGAGGAGCGACCATCTACTTCTTTCCCACTCCTTCTCCCCCTTCTCTCATTCTTCCCCTCCCGCAGCCAGTGGCTTAATTGGTTCAAGCATCAACCGCGGGCACTGGGGAGAGCTCAGTTGGTCCGAGTGTCAGTACTAAGGTGCTAAAAATAGCTTGGTTTTGAGCATGGCCCCCTATGGGGGTTGCCAGGTGAATTCCAGTCGGGATACTTGCAGGAGTTTGTCTCACTTTAAAATTATACGTACGTGTGTGTGTGTGTGTGTGTGTGTGCGCGCGCGCATATAAAATTTCTTTGGATAAAGATCCTTTTGGATCCTGAAACAGCAATTACCAGATGCAGTCCAAGGTAACAGCAAGTATTTCTGGGGCCAGAATAGAAAGCTAAGCTCAAAGCCTAAACACAGTCGCAGAAGGACAGTTCTGGGCAGGCAGAGTAGGAAGAAAATGGGCCTAGAAAGGCTGAAGCCATGAAGCACCTGTGCAAGAGGAAGCCTGGTAGAAGGGCAGGTAAGAAATAGTGATCCAAGAGGTGAAGAGCACATACAAATGCTCATTAGAGGCAGGCAAGTATGAGACAAGTGAGGAGGGCCATCTATAAGACAACAGAGTGATAAGGACTAAGAAAAATGACCCCCCTAAAGCACTCAAATTTTAAAATACTGTATAAAAGCCAAACAAAACATATCCATAAGTGAAATTCAGCCCACAGCCAATTTGTGACTGCTGGTCAAGTTTTACCTACTGGCAAATTTTGCCTAAATTTTTGTCCCAATTCATCCCAATCCCCGCTGATTAAAAACTAGCTTCTCTGGACTCACAGTGGCAGTATCCTCCTCAGTTAGCCCCCACAGTGAGACTGCCCTGCTTCAGTGGAGACAGGGCCAACTGAGATGAATGCCAGTGTTCTCGTTTTTGCCTTGGCATCAGATGCCTCAGTAGTTACATGGCTTTGGGAGGGAGAGATGTATGGGGCGTCCTCTGTAGGTTCCTGCCTGGAAAGCTCCGCCCCTCCAGGGACATCCAGGCTCTTTCAAGACATACCTGGACACAATGACAGAAAATCAAAGGCTGATCTGGCCAAGCAACCATGAACCCTGAAACTCTGCTACATTCAGCTCTGTCTTCGAGTGCTGGGTGAACTTAGCCACATTTCTTTTTCTGTCTGAATCTTTAAACCTTTCTGTGTCAAATGAAAAGACTATCGTGTCTGCTTTCCCTAATGTGTTAGACTGTTGTGAAGAAAATAAGAAAACAGCTGTGTCAGTGCTTAGAAGACATTAAAAGTGCTTCAGAAAAAACAGCCCCAGAAAGGTAAATGTCAACCAGAATGAAATAAAGACATTTTATTTATCAAGTACTGTAGGTATGTGTTAGCAAGAATAAAAATTCCCAATTATGCCTGACCAGGCGGTGGTGCAGTGGATGGGGCATCGTACTGGGACATGGAGGACCTCAGAATCACCAGCTTGAGCCCAAGGTCACTGGCTTGAGCAAGGAGTCACTCGGTCGGCTATAAACCCCCGGTCAGGGCACATGTGGGAGAGCAATCAATGAACAACTTGGGTGCTGCAACGAGGAATTGATGCTTCTCGTCTTTCTCCCTTCCTGTCAATATCACACGCACACAAAAAAATTCCCAATTATGCTAAGTTTGTGAATGGCAGGGACCAATTCCTTGTGATCACAGCTCAGGCTCAATATCCAGCACACAGTAGGCCTCCAGAAACGTCAGCTTGAATGCCAGGCCCCTGCCCCCACTCCCCAGACCAGAAGAAATAGATGGAATATGGAATAAGAACCAATGCCATCACCTCACCAGGGGCCTCTATGTTCCTAACCAGGGCTGGTCAGAGCTGAGACTTTACAAGCCTAGTTGCCATGACTACCACAGCCCTTTCTGCCTTCATTTTTATTCAATACCCCAAAACAAGTTCTGGCAAGATCCCTACTTCACACAAATGAGCATCTATACTGTCTCCAAGGAACTGAACCAGTGATTTTTAAAAAAAAAGAAAAAGTGCAAAAACCTCTCTAGGGTCCTGAACTCTGAACTAATGCTTACTATTATCATTTTGTTGAAGAAAAACACAAATGGAGATCTTTTTTAAAACAGCAAAAACAGTCTACTAGATTACAGTTGTATTTATGCATTTTCTAAAAGGACTAAACAATGACAAAATAAGAAAAAATTATTAAAATGTTCTCCATACTGACTATTCACTCTTAAGTCACAGAATCTATAATCTGGGCAAGCCCTTAGCAGAGTTCTCCTTAATGGCTGCCAAGCCAGAAAGGAAATCTCTCACCTGCGTTAAAGCCCCTCAGAACAAGAGACTCCACAGTCTTACTTAGGTAACAGCTAGCCTGACAGCGCCCACCACCCTCCAGAACAACCCTCCAAAATCTGATCCGTTGTGACCTAGCCAATGTCTCCTTCCCAGGCTTCAAGGACAGCTGATCACCAACCTCTATATACCCAATTCACAAGAGCAGTGCTCTTCAAGAACAAGAACTAGCAATGCTACTTACTTAGCACATTTCCTGTGTTACAAACAAAGAGATACTCCATGAACAACCATCAAGATCAACGCTCAAAGTAATCATATGCAGGACACACAATGAGGCTCTTTCCATAACTGGCTGGTCAACAAGCATCCACTGGGGATTAGGGAAGAGTACGCTCTTTTCTAGGCATTCCTTCTAACACCCACAGCTGACGGCACTCCCACTGAGGGAGGGCCGCTTGCTGCACTGAACACTGGGAAGAATACCACATGAACAAGACCAGCTGCTGCCACAGAGGAGTACAAAGTAAAGGAGGAAAAGGGGTAACAACACTTAGAGTTATGAATGCAGAGAACATCTTTCAGGCAAGCAAAGAGGTAAGAATAGTCAGGGGATAGTAAGTAACTCCATTTGAACCATTTGAAGTTCAGCATATAAAACAGATGGACAAGCAGCAGGAAGGCCAGCTGGAAAGCTATTATACTTGACTTAGTCAGACATAATAAAGCCTGAACCAGGGGAAATGGGTCAGGAATGAGAAGAATGAGATAGTTGTAAGGGTTCAAAAAAACTAGAAATCCTATCATGTTCCTGTCAGTAAAGCACCAGACCTTTAAGCATGTGCAGTGACTCCTCCCATTAGCCCAGGAGACCTACCGGAGCCCCAAATTTTAATAAAATCAGAGATGGAGTAAAAGAGAAGAGGCAGAAGGGGTACTTCCACCCAGAGATTTAAAATGGGCATCCCACATCTGTTTCCTAGCCCACTGATTGTCTATTTCCTTTCTATCTCCACCCTCAAAGTACTCCGTGTCCGTCTTCAGCGTAGAACACCCAGTGAGGATAATAGGTACAGCACAGCCCCTTAGTTAGAGCACTTGGGCCTTTCTATCCCTGCTGAGGATCTGGTTTTCTATAACCCTGTTATCTGCTGTGGTCTACTAATTCCTACCATTTCTTTATTATTATTTTACTTATTTTAGAAGATATATTCCCTACTTACCACATACTCCTTCATCCATACAAAATCTTGACTATATTCAGACTTCAATCTATTTTCAATGTGTATGTGTACGTGTACATGTATGTGTCAGGGGTGAGGAGACTGAGAAATGGCTCAAGAAAATTAGAAGAGAAAGGGAGTCACCAAGACCAAGGGCCAGAAAGCTGGAAAGAAACCAGAGCACAGCTACAGTACTTCCAGCGTCTAAACCCACTTAGGAACGGAGTCAAACAGAACTGCATTTAAAAATTTTCAGTATAGCCTGACTAGGCAGTAGTACAGTGGATAGTGCATCGGAATGGGATGCGGAAGACCCAGGTTCGAGACCCCGAGGTTGCCAGCTTGAATGCGGGCTCATCTGACTTGAGCAAAAGCTCACCAGCTTGGACCCAAGGTCGCTGGCTCCAGCAAGGGGTTGCTCAGTCTGCTGAAGGCCTGTGGTCAAGGCACATGTGAGAAAGCAATCAATGAACAACTATGGTGTCACAACGGCAACGAAAAACTAACGATAGATGCTTCTCACCTCTCTCCGTTCCTGTCTGTCTATCCCTATCTATCCCTCTCTCTGACTCTCGCTCTGTCCCTGTAAAAGAAAAAAAAAATTTTTTTTTTTTTTTTCAGTATAACCAGTATTAACCATGAGATACTGGCAGTGAACTTCATTTAATAACGAGGTGGGAGAAAAATGGCAAATTGAAACTGCAAGAGTTATATGTGCCTATTTCCCAGGGGTCAGGGGCCTCAGCTCCACTACTGTTCATTTTCTGGAGAAGGCTAGGGAATTCCAGAATGCCTGCATTTCTACCAAGGCTCAATTTCATTAGCAGCTCATTTGCAGGAGTGGCAACCATTCTGATTCTTGTTTTTCATAATATTAATTGGTTAATTGATACTTTGAACACAGGTTGACTGAGAACCAAATGAAAGTGCTAAAACCACTCATTAATCAAATTTAAAACCCAAAGATTATATTCTAAACAAATTCTTTGTTCTAATTTACTTTCCTCAAACAGAAGTCATAATATAATAAGGGGTTTTAAAAACACAAAGTGCCAAGATATTGCGCTTTAATTTTTAATTCTTTTTCCCCATCCAATCAATCCCCAGGGACACTGCCACCATAATTGGCTCTATTTGTTCTCTTACAGTACCTGTTACGGCCACAGCCAAACATGGTTCTATGAATTACTTCCAAACAGTATAAGCTACTGCTGATCTCTACAATTTCCCCAGTACCTGCTGCAAAAGCCCCTCAGCTTGGAGGCTACCTGCAGGGGAAAGAGAAGAAAATCTATAGGTATGAGTGGAGCCAAATTCCTAAGACAGAATTTCTCTACAGATCAGCTCTGAAGTATGGGACTCTTAAGTCTCTTTGGAGGCGACTGGGGACAGAATGCAAAACAGAGTGGTAAAAGAGGAACATTCAGCAACAGAGAAGGCAGTAAAAGAAACAACGGAGCCTGACCTGTGGTGGTGCAGTGGATAAAGCGTCGACCTGGGAACACTGAGGTCGCCAGTTCAAAACCCTGCACTGGTCTGGTCAAGGCACATATGGAAGTTGATGCATCCAGCTCCTCCCCCCCTTCTCTCTCTCTCTCTCTCTCTCTCTCTCTCTCTCTCTCTGTCTCCTCTCTAAAAATAAAAAATGAAACAACGGGTCCTAAGTCCACCCCCCAACCCCATTCAGGAGGACCTCCCTTAAACATAGGCAAGTTGAACAACAAAATGAGGTCAGTCACCCGAGCCTCTTTACCTATCAAATGTAATGACGATCCCAATTTGTTGCCTCTCAGCTAAAGTTTTGGATCATCAACAGTAAGAGACCTACTAAGTAGTGCTATGCTTTGCTTTCTTTATCTGCAAAGCAGTTATAGCCTTTAACATTTAAGTGACCTGGGCAGTTGTCCAGTTTAGTGGTGGAGGGCACAGGCTAAGGAAGACCCAGGTTCCAGGTCCAGTTCCACCACTTAAAATACCTGAGACCCTGGGAAAACAACCTCTATGGCCCATATACGAAAGGGGCTCAGAGTACCCACTTCATAGAGCTCACAGAATTCACTGTGAGGAGTAAAAGATAATGTGTGTGGGATGCTTGGGTTTGGCTCCAGAGAGCTGTCAACGATGTTTGCCTGGTTCTTGCCTCTCTCTGACTTGTTGAGTTTTCCCAACTATAAGACCATGATAGATGGTCAGAATGAGTCTTAATAGGCTCTTGGTACATTCCTGATTGAGCTCTGTAGAGAAGTGAGTACATTTTCATATCAGACTGCCTTGTTAAGGCTGCAAAAAGTTTAGTAACAGTGAAGGCCTCAGGGCATCCAAATTGAGAGGGCAGCAAATGAGCTGGTTAAACCAGGCCCATCCCACACTGAAAACACCTAGTACAGCTTTCCTTTGCCAAGGCCACCAGGCAAGTCAACCAAACCCATTTAAGATGGGATGATCTCTTTCCCACTCCCCAAGACATCAGAACAGAAATCAAAGAGGCTATATCCAGCAGCATAGGCCAATATGGGGAGGATTAAAATGAGAACTGTCATCCAGCAACAAGGAAGGATTTCATGTTTCCTGATAAACTTCATGACAGATTTAATCCAGTTTTGCAACAATGAACCATAAGGCTTCCTAAAAGCAGCTGCCCTACCCTGGCTTCCTGTTTCTCAGGGGACTGTGCCGGCACGTATCTACCTAAGCATGGGCAAGGAGGACTGGATGTTTCAGGCAACTGAACACAAGGCTGGATAGAGATCCAGTAAACCTGCTGCTCTGCATATACTCCCGGCAAGCAGCCTGTTCCACACCCCTTCCTCTGAATTACTTCAAAACTCTACCCCACGTCACAACAACTGATGCTGCCCCCACCTGCTTCTCTCCTAGTGCTCCCAATCCTGAGCACTAATGTAACTCTGCAACTCCCACTTGATTACATAGGCTCTGGCTGCTAGTCACCCTCAAGTGCCCTACAGGGCCTCAGGCAGTGCTTAGAAGTTCTGACCTTTGTGTTCCCTCCCACTCAGGAATGAATTCACTCCCTATTGAGTACTTCTGGTCTGGATCCCTTTTGATAGAAATCACCTCCGCAGATGCCTCCTTCAGGTCACATTCTTTCCACTTCTCATTTCAAATTTACAAAAGAGATAGCAAATGCCACAGAACTGCAGGGAAACCAGCATCATGAGCTAGAAGGGACCACAGGAGATTATGAGACTAATCTCCACTGAAAAGATAAACCATCCCTCCCTATGCTAGGCCTCCTGCCATTGCAGCCAGGCAAAGCATCCCCAAGGACAACTCTGTTGGCACTCCCCTTCTTAAAAATCTTCATTGTTTCTATGTCACCTTCCAAAGTATCAATACGCCTGCTGGTATTCAAAGTTTACCTAATCCAATAAGGTCCCTGCCTGATATTCTCTGCCTCATCTCCCTTCATTCACAAGTACCCATGATCTGGCCAAATGCCCCCCTATGCTTTCCTTGGTCCTTGACACTGCCTCTTTGCTTGTCTTTAGCCTGTCAAATTCAAATCCATTTTTAATGGCATAGCTTGAACAATTCCATGCAGTCTTCTTATACATTGCCCTTACTTTCCAATCTCCCGCGTGTCTTGCTTTTTTCCTCTCTAATGACACTTCCTCCATTCATTTTCTCTTAGTCATCTGGATTCTTGTTATTCATTAAACAGACATTTAATGACCACCTATGATATGTCAGGTTATAGGAAAAGCAAGGATGAGACATGGCCTCTGTACTCTTAAGAAAATCACTAGAAACAAACCCATAAAAATATACTTGTCAAAATTTTCCCAGTAGGTTATAGTCATTTTGAAGTCAGGATATCTTTATATTCTTTATGTTTCTAAACAGAGTGCCTGGTTCATAGTAAATGTCCATTGTCTCTACGTCCCTACACAAAGATGAGTGACTTTATGGAAAGAAAAGCAAACAATTTTCTCTTTCTGAAACGTGGAGCAGAGGAATAGATTACTGCAAAGACAGTCTTTGGTTTGGAACCAATGGAAAATAAAACTTAATAAATATAACACATATTTCAAATGTTTTAAATCTACAGTGTCACTCCTCAACCCACAAAGAAAATTAAAGAGGTAAAATGACTAAGAACTGCACAGACAGAAACAGCAAGAGATGGAAACAGGATGGAAGAGAAACATGGTTTTGTTCTTAACTGTTAGCAAACCACATACATCAGACTTCATTGTGGACCTCAGAGTGCTGTCACCTCTGATTACAGGCTTTGGTGGATGAACTGTTGGTCATAGCTCTACAACTACTCTTTATCATTAAATTTTCAAGTGTCCCCAAGTCCACCAGGCAGAAGCAATAGATGGCTGGTGATTAGGAAGGAAACAATAAAACAATGTCAACTGTGACCAGTTGGTGAAGATGCTGAAATTGTACGTGAAATATTTAAGTATAAAATTACTTTTCTGAGAAGGTCCATATCTTTTGCCAGTTTCTTAAAAAGGTCTGTCAATCACTCTCCAAACACACATATGAACATACATATCTTGGAGAGCCTTTGAGCCAGTAACTGGCAAGACTACACAGCAACAGGCATTCTAATATACTGTAGGTAAGGATATAAATTAGTGCAAAGCCTTGGGCATCTGGCAGCAGCTACCAAAACTGTAACTGTTCACCCTGGCCAGATAGCTCAGTTGGTTAGAGCATCATCCCAAAGCACAGAGGTTGCTGGTTCGACCCCTGGTCAGGGCATATACAGGAAGAGATCGGTGTTCCTATCTTTCTCTCCCTTCCTCTCCCTAAAATCAATAAAAGTATATATATATATAGCTTACAAAAATGAGGAGATATTTCCCTTCCTCTCTCTAAAAATCAATAAAATAAGCCTGACCAGGCGGTGGCGCAGTGGATAGAGCATTGGACTGGGATGCAGGAGACCCCGAGCTCGCCAGCTTGAGCACAGGCCCATCTGGCTGGAACAAAAGCTCGTCAGCTTGAACCCAAGGTCGCTGGCTCTAGCAAGGGGTTGCTCGGTCTGCTGAAGGCCCGCAGTCAAGGCACATGTGAGAAATCAATCAATGAACAACTAAGGTGTTGTGACGGCAACAAAAAACTATTAACTGATGCTTCTCACCTCTCTCCATTCCTGTCTGTCTGTCCCTATCTATCCCTCTCTCTGACTCTTTCTCTGTCCCTGTAAAAAAATAAAATAAAATAAAAATAAAAATCAATAAAATAAAATTTTTTTAATAAAAGATATATACTGCTCACAAAAATGAGGGGATATTTCAAAATGAATATGAAGCTATAAAAGTATCCCCTAATTTTTGTGAGCAGTGTATTAAAACTGTAACCATTCTTTCCATTTGACCCAGCAGATTCCACTTCTAGAAATTCATCCAATAGAGCTATTTGCAGAAGTACACAATGATATATGAATAGAATGTTCACTATGGCATTTTAATAATTATCAACAATGGGAAAACTGCACAATGTCTATCGGTAGGGGACTTGTCACACAATACAGCACACCCCCTCCTAGTCTTCAACAGAGAGGAGGAAGACTGACATAAAAAGATGACTAAGACTAAGCAAAAAGAACAAGTTGCAAATATATTATTTTATATTTCTTTTTAAAGTACATATATGCCTGACCTGTGGTGGCGCAGTGGATAAAGCGTTGACCTGGGAACACTGAGGTTGCCAGTTCAAAACCCTGCACTGGTCTGGTCAAGGCACATATGGGAGTTGATGCTTCCAGCTCCTCCCCCCTTTCTCTTTCTCTCTCTCTCTCTCTCTCTCTCTCTCTCTCTCTCTCTCTCTCACTCTGTGTCTCTCTAAAATGAATAAATTAAAAAAAATTAAAGTACATATATGTTAATGTGGCAGCAGCTAGTTTTTCAATCTATCTAAATCCCCACATAAAAACAGGCTCAGATGACAAAGCGAAACCCATAAGCAACATTAATGTAAAAACTAAATGAAAAGATCCCTACAAATGCTAAGACACAAGGAGATGAGGACAAATCACCAAATGACATCAGATCTGCATCGTATTAGTCTCTGAATGGGAAGACACAGGAAGCAAGGAGGTATCTGAAAGACCTGAGAAAGGAAAAGGAAGTACTCACTAAAAGAACACAGTGAGCCAATGGGAGAAGAGCAGTTGAACCTAGGAGGGATTTTTTCCAGTCCAATAGTGGGCAAGTGCAGGAAGCCTGTGGTAGGTTCTCAAGTCTAGCCCCACTGAACTCTAAAATGTAATCAACCAGTGCTCCCTATCAGGGCTGGCCCCACACTGAGAAGACACTTCTAGAAGTATAATATAAATTAAACAGAAATGGAACAATAACAAGGGAAAGAGAAGGTCCAAGTACAAGTTGGGGAAGAAAACAGAGCCAGGAAAACTCATAGAGCAAGCTCCCAGGTTTTAAACTATTAAAAACAACAGGAGAGGGAGCACTACAAATTTAGAAAAGGTAATTAAAGCTGTGCTTCTTTCTAAAAGTTAAAAAAAATGCTTTTACATAAAAATGAGCAACAAAAGAGTACAGAGGTCAAACCCTATACAGTAAAAGTATATAAGAAAGGATAATGAAAACAACATCCCTAGAGATAATGAAAGCAAGCCAAAAAGACAAAGCCATTCAAAATGAGCTAAATATATTTTATAAATAAGATATTCAAGAACAAAAATAAGAAATGAAATACCAGAACTCAAGGAAAAATTAGAAATAGAAGAATAAATAATCACAACAGAAAATGCCTTAAGATACATAGAGGTAAAAGGGAAATTTGAAAAATCAAAAAGAAATAAAGAAAAAAAGTAAAATTTGTCAGAAACCTATAAACAAGAGAAAATCCAATATTAAATAAAGTCCAAACAAGAGAAAAGAACAAATGCCCAAAACCATAATTTAAGAAAAGTTTCCTATAAAAGAAACTATGTCTTAAAAAAGCAAATCGTGTACCTGTGAATAATGACCAGGAATGTCCAATGTCAAGGACATGTTCTAGTAAAATTATTGGATTTTAAGGGAAAAGAAAAGATATTTAGGGCCTCTAAGCAAAAACAGCAAATTACGTAGAAAATAAAAAAAATTAGGCTGTCATCAGTGAAAGTAGAGTCCTCATGAATGGGAATAGTGGCCTTATAAAAGAAATCTCAGAGAATTCCCTTGTCCCTTCCACAAGTGATGCCACAGCGAGAAGACAACCAGAGTGAGCTTTCCCCAGACACTAAGTCTGCTGGTGCCTTGATCTTGAATTTCCCAGCTTCCAGAACTACGAAAAATAAATTTGTGTTGCTTATAAGCAACCCAGTCTATGGTATTTTGTTATAATACCCAAAGAGACAGAGACAATGCTAATGCCCGTAATGACTACCACAGTTCGTGAGCATTACCCACTTACACCTCTGAAAGAAGGGTGTCCTAACCAACCTTGACAGGATTCACTGCAGTTGTGCCTGGAGGCAGATGTATGAAAGCATGACTTTTAAAATTTTCCATCCCCTGGAACTTTATTTTTCCTCTGCCACATGCACAAAAACAAGGACATCAGTATTGCTCTGCAGACTACATGCAATACTCCAAGGACTTTTCTGAGTGTGTGGCAGCCACTAAGAGTTATGAAAATCATATGTGTGCTTAGGTCTTATGTCCAGTCCTACCAACTATACAAAACTAAAACTAGTTCCCTAAAAACCAATTACTCCTGGATGCCTGAAGCTCTCCCAGCACTTCCCCTGGCTCTGCAGACATCAATAACAGAGCACACACATTACAGGGACTAAAAGATGATCATAAGATAATGCTACATAAATGCTTGTGCATTTATGGGGAATAAATGTTGAGGTAAACCAATGTCTCATTATGCTGAACTGATTTTAGTTTTTACAAATCACTAAAGTATCTCACATCATTTTGGACAGCTATGGCTGGCACAGTGACAGAACCTATAATAACCTCCATAAGGTCCAGGTTCTAGACATCTGGACTTTACAATCTCCTTTATTTTAAGGTTCCACTGCCCCGGGACAAAGGCAGAGTGGGGCATGGAGAACTGGCAAGTTGTGATTCCCAACAGAACTTGCCACAGGCAGGCCCATCTATTCTCTTGGCCTCTTGACACCCCTAGGTCTTTCCAAGGACCCTAATGTTCCCTCATTTAGTCCCTTCTGAAAGTTGCTTAAAAATGACACAAAGGAAGCAATGAATTTACAGCCCTATTCTTTTAATCTTGGTCAGCCAGATTTTCACAGACATCAGTTTATTTCATTTTATAATATATTAGACAAAACAACAATACCAGAGTCAGCTCCAAGGCAGCAACTCTCTCTCAGGGGTTCTGCTGACATTTATAAACTGATCCTATTTCTCTCTTGTATTTTATGTTATCAGCTAAAACTGTCAACTTAAATTATTGCCTTGTAACCAAATCAGTTATCTATTACTCTGGTATGTGTACATTTCTGAAGCTTTGTACCTATATCAAGTTTTGCAAGGGTAGAGAACAAATCATAAGTAAACAAACGGAAAACAGAATATGTTACCATTATTTTAGCAACAGAAGCTAAGTCAAATGCATTACATGGAAAACTACTAAAATGGCTGAATATATAGACCTGGGGGGGAAGCAAAAGCTTGATACTTATATAGTCATTTGCACACTGCCCCATTTTGCAATCAATCTGAGCAGTGGTAGCTCAGAACATCTCCATTTAGAAGAATAAAGGATTATTCCAGGGCCTGTGACAGGTGGGTGGACATCTGAAAAACTGAGGCCATGATGTTAAAAAGGTCAGATTTATAGCCATCCCATTTTTCACCAGCATAATGACTAAGAAACCAATTTCCCTTCTATTGGTATGGTTAACGGTTACTCTTATTCAAAGATCACTGTGACCCAAATTGAGCAATAAAAGAGTCTCCAGAAAGAAATTAAAAAAGCAATTCCTTTCTTGGGGCTAATTCTGATTCTTTAACCATCCTCTCCTTTACAATCTAAAAACAATTTTTTTCTGAGATTTCATCTTGCTAAATACATGATACTTTTATCAACAAAACCTATAATTCCTTCTTTGTTTCCAAATTAAACAAATAAATTACTTCAAAACTACAAAAAGTATAAAATGATTATGTAAATTTCATTTTTTCCCTAAATTTCCATTATCCAGTACCCAAGATTTCCTCATTATTTGACACTTTTATATATTTTACATATCTGGTCATAGATATCAGTTAAATGTTCTCCATGACTTTCAATTATAAGCTCACAATGGCCAGGGACAGTGATTTTTTAACTTGAATATACAGTTCCCAGCATGTCTCCAGAAAACACAGAGGCTGACTGCAGGCTCAGTGAAATAAAGGGGGTATTCTATGATCCACAAAGAGATGCTAAGGCTTAAAAGAAAAATGATCACCTAAAAAACCACTCATCAAATGGGACTGGTGTTTCTCTAAACTCTCATTACTTTTCCTTTTTTTTTTTTTTTTTTTTTTGTATTTTTCCAAAGTTAGAAGCGGGGAGGCAGACAGACAGACTCCCGCATGCGCCCGACCAGGATCTGCCCAGCATGCCCACCAGGGAGTGATGCTCTGCCCATCTGGGGCGTTGCTCCATTGCGGCTGGAGCCATTCCAGCGCCTGAGGCAGAGGCCATGGGGCTCTTCTCAGTTGCCGGGGCCAACGTTGCTCCTCTGGAGCCTTGGCTGCAGGAAGGGAAGAGAGAGACAGAGAGGAAGGAGAGAGGGAAGGGTAGAGAAGCAGATGGGCACTTCTCCTGGGTGCCCTGATAGGGAATCGAACCCGGGACCTCCATACACTGGGCTGACGCTCTACTGCTGAGCCAACGGGCCATGGCCTCATTACCCTTTATAAGTGATATCCTAACAGGCTCAAAATCAGGAAAAGGAGGCCAGAGTCCCAACCTACAATAAAACTCCATCTCCCCAAATTGTTCTTGTCTGGATTGTGATTCCAATCTAACAATTTTTTTAATTCTCTCTGGGAACTTCTTGTTTAATTTCCCTTAAATTTTCCTAACAGTTACCATCATACCTCCTGAGCTCCAAACTAAGACTTCACCACATATCACAAGAACTTTCCCAAAAGCCTCCTCTCTAAATAACCTGCATTCAACCTGAAAGGGCAGAGCAGAGGGCAAAACCCTATGTAGAGGCACCAAAACAAGTCATGGATGTGTTGGGATTTGCTTTTTAGTGTTTATTTTATTGATTTGAGAGAGAGAAATAGAAACATCAATCTATTCCTGTATGTGCCCTGACCAGGGATTGAACCAGCAACCTCTGTGCTTTGGGACAATGCTCTAACCAACAGAGTTATCCAGCCCGGAGATGTGCTGGGATTTGAAACTTATCATGGAGACACTGCGATCCCAGTAACCTCCAAAATCTTGTTAATCATATCCCACTGTTAGAGAATCATCTCTTTGGATCAAACCTTCAGAAGCTTATCCTATGACAAATCAGATGCTTTAGTGCTTCTTAAAATA
This sequence comes from Rhynchonycteris naso, assembly GCA_037038555.1. Taxonomy (NCBI): domain Eukaryota; kingdom Metazoa; phylum Chordata; class Mammalia; order Chiroptera; family Emballonuridae; genus Rhynchonycteris; species Rhynchonycteris naso. Next base: position 100,642,854 of record CM073003.1, read on the forward strand.
ACAGGATTACAGGATAGGAGGAGTGGTGTACATTAAGTGTGCCTTCTATTGTCCTCATTCCCTTTAACAACCCAAACAAACTAAAATACAGAGCAAGGAGGCACATATCTAGATCTGAAATTTGGAAAGATTTTGTATGGGCCCAGTGATCTTCAGTACAGCAAAGATGTCTATCCACAGTCATTTATGCAATGTGGCTCTATTTTGCCATATCACATTCACAATCATATTTCTAGGTGCACAACAAACAATATTTGTTTACTATTTACTCTTGTATCTTTAATATTTGGCTAATCTCACCTTGCCCCCTCCCCCCAAATTACAAAGAATTATAGTAGATAAAATCATAATTAACCAAAAACCTTCCCAATCTCTCACTGAGGTTTCTAGGGAATAAAAAAAAGTCTTCATTTCTGAAAACATCTTAACTCTTCTAAAGCCCTCTGGACTTGATTTTCACACTATAAATCCTAGAAGCCAAAGCGTCTTCCTACCTGAGCCTCCCGATCTCACCATGCTTCCCTGCTGGCAATAGTCAGAGCAGCCGGAGGCAAGACCCAGCCTGCAGAAGCCACCCAGATGATCAGGCACAGCTTCTCTGCTGAGAAGTTTAGCTTCACAACCTGCATGTCAACTCCTCACCATTTCCAGTGGGTGGAGAACTGCCACCACATGGCACACATATAAAATTCCAGGCAACAAGAGGCAGAGAAGCCAGCATTGTTGCCAATAACGTTAGCTAGCAATATCTAGTGCTGTTCATTTGATGACTTTAAATTAATAAAGCAGCAAAATAATGATTGTCAAGCAGTTATTTGATAGTGTAGAAGAGATTCTGTTCCAAAATCAGTAATCAATTAAAAGAACTAAACTTTAAATTTTAATTTTAATTAGTTTAAAATTTAAATTGTCACAAATGCCTAATGACTACCATATCAACAGTGCAGACTTCCTTCATTTCACAAATGGCACATCTCTGAAGTCAAACATCAGATGGAAAAGGGCTTTGAGAGGCATGACGGGCAGCACAACATAAGCTGTAATCCTGAGGCCTTGCAGCAGAGGCTCCCTACCCAGGGGTCTGAAGTCTGGTTTACAACACAGAACACCTCCTGCAAGTTCCAATTCAGGACACTCTGAGCCACAGAGTAAACAAGAGCGTGGCTCTCTAGAGGACTCAGATTGGAGCACAGGGATCCATTAGAGGGATCCATTATTACTATGTCTCTTCTGAGGACAAAAATTATAGGTAATTCCCCTTTCTTCAGAGCTAATTGTTATAAGAGATACCTACTCCCAGAAACAAAAATGCTCAAGGGCCATCTCCATAAGTGAGTATAATTGAATGTAAACATAAATAATGGATAAAAATAAGTACAGAGTACCCTGCTCTCCCAAACAATTCAGACATTCCTTTCAGAGATGGAAGGGAATAGAAAATAATTTACTAACAAGGGACAAAGTAATAATGGACTGCCCTGAATTTCTTCAGTTCAGGTAGTGTCAAAAAGAACTAAATAGAAATTAAACTCTATTGAATAGCTTCTTATGAAACTAATTGAAACCAAAAGATTCAATCAAGTAGGAAAATCACTTCATAATCACTTTATTCATATTCAGCTTTGTGGTTTTCCTCCACTCTAAGGTCTGAAGGAATCATCTCCATTAGCAAATGTGTATTGATTACACCAACATTTTCCAATGATTTTTTTTATTCCCCACACCAACTTCAAAGTCCCAGCAAAAGAAACACAAAAAAGGACAGGAAAACCTGGGATACTTACCTTCTCTCACGTAGTCACAACTAACATCTCTGAGCAAGTTTCCTAGGCCTACATTTATACTTCTGATCTCAAACAAAAGAATCTGTTATATAACCGAAAGCTCTCATTTTCCATGGGGGATCGACGCATAAGCAGAATGAACTACGAATGATGTATTTGTCTCCAAATAAAGCTATACACAAACAAAAAATACTTGCTGGGTGTACATTTTACCACCCCATTGCACACACTAATGAAAACAGTTAAGGCTCTGGCCAGTTGGATCAGTGGTAGAGCGTCGTCCCAGCCTATGGATGTCCTGGGTTCGATTCCCAAACAGAACACACAGAAGAAGTGACCATCTGCTTCTCTACTCCTCTCTCTCTCTCTCTCTCTCTCTCTCTTCCCCTCTCACAGCAGCCTTGGCTTGTATTGCAGTAATATAAAGTTATAGTAATTAAATATAGAAAAATATGGAAGATATATAAAAATAAGATATAATATTAAAAGCAATTAAGAAAATTAAATTAAGTTATGCTATCCGGATGGGAATTAATATAGTGTGTACAGATAGAATAAACAGACTATGCCTTTCGTGCAGGGCCCAGTTATATATAGATAAGAAGTGGCTTGATGTCATAACTCTGTAGGTTAACGTCGCTAAAATAGCTCAGTTGCCAAGCAACAAAGCAACGGCCCCAAAAGGGCAGAGCATTACCCCATAGGGGACTTGTGGAGTGTATCCTGGTCCAGGCACATGCGGGAGTTTGTCTCTCTGCCTCCCTGCCTCTCACTTAAATAAATATAGTAAAACAATGCATTATGTTTTTCATTAAGAAGTCAACATGTGTCCATTCCTTTTCACATTGCCACAATGCATGCAGTATGAACACAAATCATGCAGTATGAACACAAATGGATCATTGTAGATAAAGAGCTGTGGGCTAAGGTTGTCTTGAGAGATGAAACACTGACTAGTTATAATGTGCCAAGTTCTGACCAAAGTCTTCCATTCTTCTCTTTTTTAAGATTTTATTTATTCATTTTTAGAGAGGGGAGAGACACAGAGAGAGAGTCAGAGAGAAAGAGAGAGAAGAGGGGGAGGAGCAGGAAGCATCACCTCCCATATGTGCCTTGACCAGGCAAGTACAGGTTTCGAACTGGTGACCTCAGTGTTCCAAGTCAATGCTTTATCCACTGTGCCACCACAGGTCAGGCCCAGAGTTTTCATTCTTAATCTGACCACCATTCAAGTCCCTGCCAAAATCAACCTGACAGAGCAGATACCTGAGGAAGGCAATATAAAGGACAGGCTCTTTCTCCATTCTACTCAGTGGAAACAAAAGAATGTTCTCTGGATTTGTCCCTACAAAACAAAACAAATTCATTCAACCCTGCTTCATTCAACCTCATTCCCTCAACCTCAGATTTTGTTCAGAGTCTATATAAGGAACAAACTGAAAAATTTTTCCATATTTTCTGGAAAAAAATCTTGTCAAAAGACATCCAGCACATGGTTTAGTGTCTATTACAAAAATGCTTTTAGATCTGTTCTTACTAGTAGCAGAGAAAAGTTGTTTTCTCAGCAGACAACCAATATAAGTACTGGCTATTTTATTAGATGATAGTTATGTGATTCATTAAACTTCCCTTTTCTCTTAACTGCCAGGACATTCAAAATTACATTTAATGTTTAGGTCCTTTAATCAAAGTAGCCAGGGGGATTATTAAATTGGTTTTCCCCAAACCCACGCCCAAAGAGCTTAAATTAATTATAAAGTATGTTAAAAAAAACACAAAAGCCTTCTATACACATATATCTTTTACTAAAAGCTATTTAAAGTACTTTTAATTAGTAAGCAGCCTCATAAAAGAGTTGTACTACCACCCTATGAGCACAGCACAGACCACTGTTATCACAATATGGTATCAATGACAGTTCACTTGGTAAATTCCTGTCCTAAGACAGACATCAAGAGATAAAGTGAGTACAGGAAGGGCAATAGGAAGAATGGCATGCAACAGATTGCAGCATCGCTCAGAAAAAAATGGATGTAAGGCAAAGTCCTCTCAGAAAAAAGTAATTTAGACTATAATATAAATTCTAGACAAGACAAATATTACTTTTTTACAGATAAGGAAATAGACAACAAAGAGCTTGAGTAATTTGCCCTAGCCCTTGGCTCTTTCCCCTGTACCATTCCGTTGTGCCATGAGCCGCTGCTGTGAACATAACCTCCATAGACCATGTAGGTGGCTACAAGGACCACAAAAGACAACCCTAGAGGACAGGGGCTACACTTGCTAAAAAAATGAGATCGGCTCAAGCCATTCTCACTGTAGCCTAGTAAGTATGTACGTAATAAATCATTAGGTTTCTAATATGTAAGGGGATGAGGGGGAAGGGGACAGAAAGGAGAAAAACAGCAGTCCCCGATTACCAGTGGATGGTAGGCAGTGAAATAGCTACAATACATCTTTTTATTATTATTATTTTTCCATTGGTTGAGGGTGGGGAAGGGTGGGAGGGAGGGCAAGAGGGGCAGAGAGCGGGATGGAGAGAGAAAGAAAGACTATGGATGAGGATCATTATTTAAAATGTTTTAGCCTGACCAGGTGGTGGCGCAGTGAATAGAGCATCGGACTGGGACGCGGAGGACCCAGGTTGGAAACCCCAAGGTCACCAGCTTAAGTTTGAGCTGATCTGGTTTGAGCAGGGCTCACCAGCTTGAGCCCGGGGTTGCTGGCTTGAGCAAGGGGTCACTGGGTGTGCTGTGCCAGACACCCGTCAAGGCACATATGAGAAAGTAATTAATGAATAACTAAGGTGCTGCAACAAAGAGTTGATGCTTCTCATCTCTCTCCCTTTCAGTCTGTCTGTCCCTCTGTATTTGTATGTCACCAAAAAACAAAAATAAAAAAGTTTTAATGGGACTATTTCAAGGACAATTGGCATAAAGCTGTGATTAGATCTGCAGATTTCGGAGCATTGTCCATAATACCGGCTGGGTTGTGTGGATAATAGGGTCATCTGATTTAGGTGGCCTGAATATTATATGTTTTTAATCCTAAAGATGGGACAGCTCATGAATGTAGTACATCTCCAAATGAAGGCCAGACTGAGGACACACTGGGCTTCACAGCACTTCAGGAACAACCAAATCCTAACTGTCAACACCTCTACTGCCTACTCCCAAGAAAGCAGATTAGGCCAAATAGAAAAGTCTCTATTTGTAACAAATGTCCCTTGATGCAAAGACCAGAATCTATGCTCACTTGGGGTGTGGAAATACCTGCAAAGCCGACAACTTAAAGTTCATGAGAAGAATTGGTGGGCTGGTAGAGTAATGGATTCCCTAGGGGCTGGTTCACCAAAAACCCTTCCATCATTTCCTCCTGCCATTCTTAGCAGGCATTACTCCATACTTCAATGACTTTGTGTCTTGACAGATTGTCGAACTGAAGTTATCTAATGCTAGGATAGGGCCTAGGTTGCTATGTGGGAATGGATTCCTCTAGGGATCAGTAAGAACACAGATGAGATTTCCAATCATATCCTTATCAATTATAATCATTGGGATCCTAGTCAGGAAGCTGGTAATGAATTAAAAGCCAATTGAGGCCCTGGCCGGGTGGCTCAATGATAGAGCGTTGGCCCGGAGTGTGGAAGTCCCGGGTTTGATTCCCAGCCAGGGCACACAGGAGAAGCGCCCATCTGCTTCTCCACCCTTCCCCCTCTCCTTTCTATCTCTATCTTCCCCTCCCGCAGCCAAGGCTCCATGGGAGCAAAGTTGGCCTGAGGATGGCTCCATAGCCTCTGCCTGAGGTGCTAGAATAGCCCCGGCAGCAGCAGAGCATCGCCCCCTGGTGGGCATGCCAGGTGAATCCTGGTCGGGCACATGCAGGAGTCTGTCTGCTACCCCCTGCCTCTCACTTCGGTGCTGGTGGGCTAGGGTTGGGGGGAAGCAATCAATCCTCCTCATAGCAGGCAGGCATATAGCTCCTGCTGTGGAAAAAGGAGGGCCTTCAGTCCCCTCGCACACCCCACAAACCACAGGAGCGCTAAAGCCCCTGGATATTATATGATGGTAGATATTCCTGGGCACGTCAGCCAAGCTCAGCACTGATGGAGCAGCCATTGAACATCAGCACTTGGTAAGGCCTTAAAGATTCAAAAGATACCAACTAATTCTGATTCAGGAACAAGAAGAGGAGAATTAAACAAATCTATATATTACTACAAAATAAGGCTTGATGTGAGGAAGGATGATATGTATACGAGCACCTGCCACTAGGAGAAACTTTACACTTTATATTTTCTGATTACTACAGAAATAACAATCATTATATTTTACTCTAAATCACTTTTTGACATAAATGTTATATTAGTTTCACCTAGTGATTAGACATTAGTAATCAACCCAGGGATTAGACATTATATAACTAAGTTACCACCCTGATAAAATCTATTACCCATCTGACACCATACATAGTTATTACAATATTATTAACTATATCCTCTATATTGAACTTGATATCCCGTGACTATTCTGAAATTACCAATTTGTATTTCTTAATCCCCTCACCTTTTACACCCATTCCACCAATACCCCTCCCATCGTAAAGAAGACCCTTGAACATTTCTTGTAACACTGGTTTGGTGGTGATAAACTCCTTTAGCTTTTTTGTGTCTGGGAAAATCTTTATCTATCCTTCAATTCTAAATGATAACTTTGCTGGATAGAGTAATCTTGGCTGTAGGGCCTTTCTTTCCATCACTTTAAATATTTCTTGCCAATCCCTTCTGGCCTGCCAATTTGCTGTTGAGAAATCAGCTGACAGTCTTATGGGTTGAGAAGTTGAAATTTGAATTCTCTGGGCAATGAGGAAGCATTTCAGTTTCTCCCTGGTAGATAACTGTGCTGCTTTTAAGATTTTGCTCTTTAACTAGGCGGGCGGTGGCGCAATGGATAGAGCATCGGACTGGGATGTGGAAGATTTTGCTCTCTGTCTTTAACCTCTGGCTTTTTAATTACGATGTGTCTTGGTGTAGGCCTTTTTGGATTCATCTTGTTTGGAATACTTTACAATTCCTGGACTTGTATGTCTACTTCCTTTACCAGGTTAGGAAAGTTATCTATGATTTCTTTCACATAGGTTTCCAATTCTTTGCTCTCTCTCTTCCTTTTCTGTACCACCATGATGCGAATGTTGGTACGCTTGAAGTTGTCCCGGAGATTCCTTATACTAGCCTTATTTTTTTGGATTCTTTTTTCTTTTTGCTGTTCTGATTGGATGGTTTTGCTTCCTTACCTTTCAAATCTCTGATTTGATCCTCTCCACCTACTCCACTGTTAATTCCCTGTAATGTAGTCTTCATTTCAGTGAATGTATTCTTATCTCCTCATTTTGACAGCCTCCCTGAATTGGTTTCTGTGTATTAGGTAGAGCTGCTATGTCTCTCAGTAGAGTGGCCTTATGTAGTAGGTGTTCTGTCCAATCCAGTGACACAGCCTACTCAGTCATCTGAGCTGGGCACTCCGGATGCACCCACTGTGGACTGTGTACACTCTTCTGCTACAGTTGAGCTTTGATTGCTGTTGGCACACCAATGGAAGGGATTTGATCCTAAGCTAGTTGGCTGCAAGGACTAGCCGCTACCACTGTGGACAATCAGCTGTGAAAGGGCCCACTCCACAGAGCAGGACTTACTTCAGTGGGATTGTAGTGCCCACTGAGTTCACCCCTTGAGTGTACTGCTGGTGAACATGGCTCTGGGGCCTTCTGGGATATGCAAGTCATGGTCAGCCACCACTTGTGTCCTACTCAGGGGCCACCCAGCATGTGCTACAAAGAGATCTGCAGATGGCTGCTACTTGTACTGGACTTGGAGGTCCCCAGGAAAAGCCAAGATATGAGCCAAAGTTGCCTGCTGCTACTGCTGGGCCTGGGACCATTAAGAGATACAGGGCATGCAAAAGTCAGATGGTGCTTTTAAAGAAATTTTTTAAAAGTACGAAGCATGGCCCTGGCCAGTTAGCTCAGCGGTAGAACGTCAGCCCGGTGTGTGAAAGTCCTGGGTTTGATCCCCAGTCAGGGCACATAGGAGAAACGCCCATCTGCTTCTCTACCTTTCCCCCTCTCTTTTATCTCTATCTCTCTCTTGCCCTCCTGCAGCCAAGGCTCCATTGGAGCAAAGTTGGCCAGGGTGCTGAGGATGGCTCCACAGATTCCGCCTCAGGCGCTGAAAATGGCTCCAGTTGAAGCAGAGCAACACCCCAGATGGGCAGAGCATCACCCCCTGGTGGGCATGCCAGGTGGATCCTGGTCGGGCACAGGTGGAAGTCTGTCTGTCTGCCTCCCCACTTCTTACTTCAGAAAAATACAAAAAAAAAGTATGAAGCATGAACTAAGAATGGGCCATCTGTATAAGAAAGCCACTGAAAATGGCTTCGGTGAGTCCATGAGTTGCATGGCACAGAGTCTCAGGGAATCACCAGGGAGGGGTAAACAGTGTTAGCCAAGTTAACAGAGACTCAGATATGGCACCCACCTGCAGGCTGTGTGGGGAGAGGGCTCAGCAAAGGACCAACAGCCTCTGCAAGCCCTTCCATCTTAGAGATAGCTGCCCCTCCAGCTCTTATCCTGATGCCAGACAATTCAGTTCCTCCCAGTATGGCCCTGGGGCATTTCCAGGGGGTGACCCAGTGCTGGAGCTTAAAGCAAATGCATCCAAGTAAGTTCATGCACAGGCCCTGTAAAAGGAACGCCTGGGACTCCAGTAGCCTGCCATCTCACTCAGCCACAATCCCAACTGGTTTTACAGCCAGAAGTCATGGGGACTTCTCTTCCTAGCACTGGAACCCTGCACTGAGGGGCCTGGTGTGGGACTGGGACCCTTCGCTTCTCAGGAAGTATCTCCACAGCTAAGGCCTCCCTCCCAAATTTTAACCACCACAAGTGGATTTGGAACCAGCTTTTTTTGCATCTCTGGCCCTCTTACCAGTCTTGATGTGGCTTCTTCTTTATATCCTTGATTGTATTACTTCTGTTCTATTTGAGTAGGGGGTTCAGAATGATGGTTGTCCTGCAGTTTAGTTGTAATTTTCATGTGGTGTGGGAAGACTCCCATACGGTGTCTACCTACGCTGCCATCTGACCAGACTGACAACCATTATATTTTAAAAATCAAACACTACAGAAATATAATTATCCTATAATACCTATAATCATCACTTTCCTTAAAAAATAATTAACAGAAGAGTTTTCCAAATTTTTCTCTACATACTTATCTATTTATTACTGATTTTTTCAAGACTAGAACCCTCTACCATATAAATTGCCGTACAGTATATTATCACCTAGCAGTGTGCCTTCAATATCACTCTATGTCAACACATGCACATATATCTTATTTCTCAGTAATGTCACAGTACTCTACTGCAGTGGATATAAATCAATATGACTTTAACAGGCAGAAATTATGTAGGCCAGGGGCAAAAGAGTGGAGAAATAGTGAAAAAGAAGCTTCAGAACAAAAAGTAACATGAACAAAAGTCAGGAAAGCAAGAAAGTCCAGGGCACATCAGGGTGGTGTAGTACCATGGCTAGAAAACAAGGTGAGTTTATAGGATGATCATGGGAGATAAGGGGGAAAGGTAGAGGTTGTGGGGCTTTACAATCCAGGTTGAGAAGTTGGAACTTAACTCTCTCAGCAATGAGCAAGCATTTCAGTTTCTTCAGGGAAAAATCGTGTTATAATAAGAACAGTGGCTTAGACAGACTGATTCAGGGGCCAATATGTATAGGAGGCAACTGGAGATAGACTCACCTGGATTTGGGGGAACTAGGAAAGGAGCCATAACTCAGTAAGAAGTCATGTGGTGGGATGAGATGGAGCAGTGGGAATGAATGAATAAATAACGGGATGTGGCAAAGCAAGGTGACTGATGAGACTGCGCTGGGGGAAAAGTGGGGGAGGGAGAAGCCGAAGTTTCAAGGCCAGGCAACCTGAAGAATGATAATGACATGATTAAATGAAAAGAGGAGCCTGTCCAGTGGTGGCGCAGTGGATAACACGTCGGCCTGAGATGCTGAGGTCCCAGGTTCAAAACCCTGAGTTTATACTTGACCTGTGGTGGCACAGTAGAAAAAGTGTAGAGTTGGAATGCTGAGGTCACCGGTTCAAAACCCCAATACACATATGAGAAGCAACTACTATGAGCTGCTGCTTCCTGCTCCCAACCTCCCTTCTCTCTCTCTCTCTCAAATCAATAAAAAAAATCTTTAAAATAAAATAAAGTTTATAAAACCAAGGTTGCTGGTTTGAGCGCAGGCTCTTCTAGCTTGAGCACAGGCTTGCCAGTTTGAGTGTGGAATTATCAGCATGATACCAAGGTGGCTAGCTTGAGCCCAAAGGTCACCAGCTTCAGTAAGGGGTCACTGGCTCGGCTTGAGCCTCCCCCCACTTGTCAAGGCACATATGAGAAAGCAATCAATGAACTAAAGTGACACAACTATTAGTTGATGCTTCTCTCTTCCTTCTTGTCTCTCTCAAAAAATACTGTGGATAGATAGATAGATAGATAGATAGATAGATAGATAAATTAAGAATGGGTTTTGGAGAAAATTATGATGAGTTTGGTTTAAAAGAGGGACCAGTGGGACAAGAGTATAATTATCAGGCTGGTGAAAATATAAGATGGGTACTCAAGGTGAGGGTGAAGCTGGAAACACAGGCTTGGGAGGCATTTACATAGTGAGGAGGCTGGAGCCAGAAATCTCTGAGGCAGAAAGCTGACAGAGAAAAAAACAATTTTTATGACATAATTTACAACATAAATCTGAAAGGTAAGAGGGAGAAAAGGAGTCAGGAAAAAGGTAAGAATGGATTCCAATGAAATAACAAATGAAGAAGCAATATGCCAAGTTTAACTTCTACATAAATGAAAGGTATTTAAATAATAATACAGGATTATACTTAAAGGCTTTCGTACTTCTCCCCTCTCCCAGCTCCGGCTCTACTCCTAGGGCTAGCACCAGACATGAACACCAGCCCAGACCCTAGACCCCTATCTCCACCCACAGGCTTTCTTCATGCCTAATCCAACATCATGCTACAACCCCACCTCCCTCCCCATATGACAACAAGGTGAGGGAGTCACGGGGGGCTGGAAATAGTGTCTAGGAAATGGTAGCTGCCAAGAGGTCCACGTTGTGTTGGAGAGTGAGACCACAAGGACACTGAGAGACTTTAAGAACCAAGATGGAACTAATGGGCCACAGGCCTGAGGTGAAATAACCGCTTATGAGAATTCAGGAGCAATCGATGGACCAGAGCGTGTGACATGCTCTTTAAAGTTCTTGCAGGAGCGCCCATGAGGCTATGGAAGGGAGCTGCCAGGAGTAGGGAAAGGCCACACAGTTCTCAAACAATGGGGGGAGGAAAAGCCTCTTCAGGGAAAAGGTCACCACATCCAAAATGGCTACAGGTGGCAAGTATCCAGCCACCCATCCTCTTTCAGGTACCCACCCTCTGTTCCTAACAAGGCAGCTGAGACACTTGGCACCCATGTCTACTGTAACTGGGGAACTTCTTACCTTGCCCTGGTCCAGCACACCTCTGCTCCAGGCTCTGTCCCTTTACCCTCTCTTTCCATTTCGAGCTGTGATGAAGCCTGTCACGCTGCTACCTCTGGAGCACAGACTCCTCTGAAAAGATGACACAGAATTCTGACCCTCTGCTTCCTGCTGCTGCTCTGCCCACAATGGTTCTTTCATTCACTCATTCAGCAAATATTTGCTGACTACTAAGTGTCCTTTCCTTTTTGTCACTTCTCTGACAAAGAACAGTAAAGTAAAAAACATCCATGAGGCCTGACCTGTGGTGGCGCAGTGGATAAAAGAGTCGACCTGGGAACACTGAGGTCGCCAGTTCAAAACCCTGCACTGGTCTGGTCAAGGCACATATGGGAGTTGATGCTTCCAGCTCCTCCCCTCTTTCTCTCTTTCTCTCTCTCTCTCTCTCTCTCTCACTCTGTGTCTCCTCTCTAAAATGAATAAAATAAAAAGAAATTTAAAAAAAAAACCATCCATGAAACATCTTGAAAATCCAAACTACTCGCGTTCAGTTGATTGAAAATAAAGCCTTCCTAATAAATGAGGTTTCACTCCCTATGGGAACACAGGCCCACCTCCTCAAATGCGAGGCTCAGCTCATTATACTTGAGCAGTAGAGTAACTTCCTGTGCCAGCTCCACCAGTCCACCCAGCTGCTGTCATCAACTCAGCTTCTAAGAACAACTTCCAGGACAATAACGGAAAAAGTAGTCCTGAAGAAGTCTGCTATCTACATGCCTCAACTTCAAACTTCTCCAGCTGGGCTCCTATACTGTGGCAAATAAGCTCAGATCCCCCCTTCAAGGAAAGATTTGCTCCAATCAACAGGCAACGTACACTGTCAAGTCCTTCAGGGTCTGTCTCACTAGCAGAGAGCTACTTTGGTCAAGATCATGACTTTTGGGGGCAGCCTGTAACAGTGACTGAACCAGGCACTGATATAAAAACCTAACCATTTTGGCCTAATCTAGGACAATACTCAATTTCCATAGCTTCGCCGGGCTTGCATCACAGTTTGATTTCTTCCTCTGTCCAATCCTGCTTCCTCCTTCCTTTCACAGGAGTTGATGCCTGATAAATATAGTAGAGTCTAGCCCAGTGGTTCTTAACCTGGGTTCTATGGAACCCTAGGGGTTCGATGAGTCGGTCTCAGGGGTTCGGAGAAGCCTCTGCCGTGGAGGCCAGAATAAAGTAATACCGTAATTTGTTGTGAGTTCATGCACTTTGTTGGTTTTGTTCTTTGAGCAAGGTGATGTTCATGCACGGCTCATTTTGTGCACCAGTAAAAAAACATATACCTATGTCTTGAATTTGGAAAAAAAAATCATATTTTATTTATCACTAAAGAAGGGTTCGGTGAATGCGCATATGAAACTGGTGGGTTCGGTACCTCAAAAAAGGTTAAGAACCACTGGTCTAGCCTCTATCTCAGTGTCTTCTTCAGGAAACCAACCATAAACTTTTCAGACTCGGGAAGCAGCTACACTTGTGGGTCCTATTTGTGGCAGGACCCGACACTCGGTATGGCTAGAACACTGTCTTGGAGGAAGGAAGCAGGAACAAGAAAAATTCCTTCTGTGACTATGAAACATTTGGAGGACTTCCCCTAAAAAATCTTTTGTGAACTGAAATAAATAGCAGGCACAGATTAAAAGTATCTAGTACCACCCACTGATCATAACCACATTTCTCTAGTTAGCACGCTCTACCTCTCTACTCAATTGCTAGTTCAGACAATATACCTTCCAGAGACACGACTCCCCATTCATAGTGGAAGCGTCTTCTACACCACACACCACACTGAAGCTAACAGAGGGGTTCTCCCCAGCTTTCAACTTCCAAATGGATGGTATTCTGAATCTTCCTGAATCCTCCCTCTCTCCTGAATCTCCCACCTGTCCCTGCATACTAAACCATCAGCATTTACACAGTCTCATTTCTTCAACATGAACTTTCAAAACATTACGCTAAGTAAAAGAAACCAGAAACAAAAAGTCCCATGTTGTATGACTCCATTTGTAAGAAATACCCAGAATAGGTAAATCCATAAGACAGAAAAAGGGTTTGGCGGTTGCCAAGGGGCAAGAAAAGAAACTAATGGGGAATAACTCCTTAATGAATATGATATTCCCCTTTGCGGTGATGAAGGTGCTTTAGAAGTGGTTGGTGATCACAAATGTACTAAATGCCATGGAAGTGCTCACTTTAAAATGATTAACTTTAGGCCCTGGCCGGTTGGCTCAGTGGCAGAGCAACAACCCAACGTGTGGAAGTCCCTGGTTTGATTCCTGGCCAGGACATACAGGAGAAGCGCCCATCTGCTTTTCCACCCTTCTCCTTCTCCTTCCTCTCTATCTCTCTCTTCCCCTCCTGCAGCCAAAGCTCCATTGGAGCAAAGTTGGCCTAGGCGCTGAGGACGGCTCCATGGCCTCTGCCTCAGGCGCTGGAATGGCTCTGGTTGCAACAAAACAATGACCCGGATGGGCAGAGCATCGCCCCCTAGTGGGCATGCCAGGTGGATCCCGGTCTGGCACATGCAGGAGTCTTTCTGCCTCCACGCTTCTCATTTCAGAAAAATACAAAAAAAAAAAAAAAGATTAACTTTATATTACATGAATTTCATCTCAATTTTTTAAAAAACAAGGAAAAACTACCCTACATCCCTTTTCGGTACTACCTTTTCTCATTTCCTTTCCTTTCTCTTCTACTGAAACTTTCAAAGGTTGTCCACACTTGAATGTACCTATTTCCATCCCACTCACTCCACAGCCCACTCCACTCTACTCTCACCCAGTGACAACCACTGGTGCCACTTGCTCCACATCTCAAGTGATTACATGGCAGCACCTGACACAAGAGATCAATATCTAAGTCCTCAAGTGCTCTGCCCTGAGCTCCTGGAAACTGCACAACTCTGATTAACCTCCTACCTCTAGAGCAGTGGTTTTTAACCTGGGTTCTATGGAACCCTAGGGGTTCGATGAGTCGGTCTCAGGGGTTCGGAGAAGCCTCTGCCGCAGAGGCCAGAATAAAGTAATACCGTAATTTGATGTGAGTTCATGCACTTTGTTGGTTTTGTTCTTTGAGCAAGGTGAAGTTCATGCACGGTTCATTTTGTGCACCAGTAAAAAAACATATACCTATGTCTTGAATTTTGGGAAAAAAATCTTATTTTATTTATCACTAAAGAAGGGTTCGGTGAATGCGCATATGAAACTGGTGGATTCGGTACCTCAAAAAATGTTAAGAACCACTGCTCTAGAGTCTTTCCCTCTACAGATTCCTTTGCCAGCTTATCCTCTTCAAACCACCTGTAAGAGCTGAAATTTTTCAGAAGTCAATCCTTGGCTCTCCTCTGGGGCTCATCACATGTACACACACACAGAAGAATGCACAGAAATAAAACTAGAAAGATCTACTAGATAATAAAATACATTATAACGTTCTGGTAACTGGTACATGAATGATAGAATGAAACAGGAAAATATTCAAAAACAGACCCAACTGCATATGGAAATTTTGTACACAATAAGGTAGCATCTCAAATCTGTGAAGAAAGGACTTTTTATTTTTTTGAGAAAGAGGGAGAGATGGACTGACAGGGACAGACAGACAGGAAGGGAAAGAAATGAGAAGCATCAACTTGTAG
Organism: Rhynchonycteris naso; assembly: GCA_037038555.1. NCBI lineage: Eukaryota > Metazoa > Chordata > Mammalia > Chiroptera > Emballonuridae > Rhynchonycteris > Rhynchonycteris naso. The sequence continues at coordinate 100,657,884 of CM073003.1, forward strand.
TTGCTTCACTTCAGTTGCTCATCAACTGCTTCTCAAAAATGCTTTAACAAGGAGGGACTCAAACCATCCAGTGACCCCTTGCTCAAGCCAGTGACCTTTGGGTTCAAGCCAGTGACCATGAGATAATATTGATGATCCCACACTCAAGTCAGTGACCCCGTGCTCAAGCTGGTGATCCTGCACTCAAGCAGGCAACCTTGGAGTTTCAATCTGGGACCTCAGCATCCTAGGTTGACGTTCTATCCACTGCACCACTACTAGTCAGGCAGAACGGACTTCTTTTTTAATGTTTATTTTTATTATTTTAGAGGGAGGAAGTGAAAGAGCGAGAGAGACAGGAGCATCAGTCCTGTATGTGTCTGATTTGGAATTGAACCACACGACCTCTGCGCTTCGTGACAATGCTCTAACCAACCAAACTATCCAGCCAGGGCAGGACAAACTTTTTAGTAAGCACTCTTGGAATAATTTAACAGACATATGGAAAAAAGATAAAATTAACTCCCTATCTTGTGCCCGTATGTCAGGAACATTTACAAACCATATTTAATGTAAAAAATGAAACTATACAAATATCAGGTGAAAACAGAGGTGAATTCCTCTGTAACCTGAGAGTAGTGAATGATTCATAATCCAAAAGTAATAAAAAATGATTCATAATCCAAAAGTAATAAAATATTAATAAATTTGGTTATGACAAGCTCATAAAAATTTTAAATGCATGGAAAATATCATAAGCAAATTAAAAACACAAATGACTTCATTGCTTATGATTTAAACACTTCACATAAATTCCCAAACTGGAATATGTAACTGTAAGTATAATGCAAGCCTGGAGGTACAGGGCCCACTGCCTAGAGAAAGATTTCAGCAGAACAAAGCCAATGCGAGGAAAGCTGAGCCGAGAGATGAAGAGAGACAGACCCTAGTGACATCATTTGAAGCCTATGGAGTCAACCATGCCTGAGCTTCTTAGTTCTCTGAGCCAATAAGTTTCTCTTTATGGCTTATGCCTGTTGAAGCTGAATTTCTGTCATTTAAAAATTGAGAAAATCCTGACTAATAAAGGACTGTGGTCAAAAGTTTTGGGGAAACGCTTCAAACTGTATCTGTTTCTTCCAGATTCACAACATGTACTAACTTATTAAAATATCTAAGAAAACCTGCAAAAAGAAAAAAAAAGACAAACTGGTAAAGAATTTGCAATTTAATGTTATAGACAAAGTACAAATATTCCTAATATATAAAGAGCTTTTAAAGATAAAGAAGAAAGGTCCCAGCTGAGTAGCCCCATGGATCAATTGTCATCCTGGGGCACCAAGGTTGCAGGTATGATCCCAGGTCAGGGCACATACAAGAAACAACCAATGAGTACAGTACACAACTAAATAAAACAACTAAGTGGAACAACAAGTTGATGCTTCTCTCTCTCTCTCTCTCTTCCCCTTCCTCTCTTTCTCTCAAATCAATGGGGAAAAATTTTTAAATAAAATAATAAAGAAAAAGACCAGCAACCCTATAGAAAAAAAGAAGTGAAGGCCTGACCTGTGGTGGCGCAGAGGATAAAGCGTCGACCTGGAACACTAAGGTTGCTGGTTCGAAATCCTGGGCCTGCGTGGTCAAGGCACATATGGGAGTTGATGCTTCCGGCTCTTCCCCCAACCCTTCTCTCTCTCTCTCACTCTCCCCTCCACCTCTCTAAAATGAATAAAAAAATTAAAATAAAATAAAAAAAACTGAAGATATGTAGTCAGTTCACAGAAAAATATACACAATGCCCCTCAATCATATAAAAAGAAGTTCAACTTTGCTCAGAATATGAGAAAGTAAAACAAATCTGAAGTAGAAAACCATTTCTCATTACGTTCAGGTGAGACTTTAGGGAAACAGGCAGTTGCATACAAAGCTGGTGGAAATGCAAAATGGTAAAACCCCTAAGGAAAATAATTTGGCAACTTTTAATACACTTACAACTACATTTACCTTTGACCCAAAAATCTGGGATTTAATTCCTAGGAATTAATTCCAAAGACATATTAACAACAACTGTAATGATCTTGAAAGTAGATGCTTCCCCAGAACCTCCAGAAAGGAATACAGCCTGTTGACACTCTGATTTCAGCCTATGAGACCTTCAGCAGAAGACCCAGCTAACCAGTATCTGGACTTCTAGCCTATATATGCTGTGAGACTACATCTGTGGTAATTTGTTACATGGCTTTAATTTGTAATATGACCCTGCAGATGGGAAAAGGGGTTCACACCATGACCCAGAGATGGTAATAAGTCATCTGTGTGAGAACTCAGGCCATCTAGTTTAGCTGGAGCTGCAGGCAAAGAGAGCTCAGGACTTAGAACACCTTAGGTTTTTGAGGCCAGCTTTCTCACCTGACCATCTAATGAAGGTAGAAGAGTAGAGGTTAGGAAGAAGGTCAAGGAGGGGAAAGCCCCTGGCAGGATGCATTGCTGGTGAAGAGCATGCGATTAATGAGATTTCAGATTTACGCTCAAGAATCTGTAAGTACTTTGGTTTATTTTTCTTTGATGGACACTCAGACTTTAAACTGAATGTCCTTGAAAAGAAAAAAAAAATTTTAACAAAAATGTAGCCCGTTCTTTGGTACAAATTTCTCCTTTGTAAGTTTTCCTTTTATATGTCTATTTCTGCAGATAACTGAACCCAACTGTGATCTGAATAGTTTTAAGAAAGTACATTCTGCTCTACTTGCAAAGGAAGGGAACCCTTGGCCTCTTCCTTAAGACAGGTAAAATGGAAGGGAATGCATGGTGCTCTGCTTATTTGTCTCCAAAAACAAATCTAACCCCAGGCCCAATTCCTGTGCCCAGCAGGGAGTGAGCCTTTGTTCAGAGAGTACCACAGGGGTGATGGGCACAACATCAAAACAGAAAGCAAATTCGATGCATCTTTGGGCTCAAGACAAAAGGAATCTGAAAACAACAGGGCATGCAGAGTATCAGGCACAATATCTTTTATATTACAGTGTGGTTGTTCCTGATACTTGTTCAGGTCTCAAAGCAGTGTGACTCCATTTTTTGGGAAGTATGTTATGGAAATATATTATGAAATAAATCAAGTTTCAATGCAGGAAAAAGAACAGGTGCCCACAGTCCTCCAGAGCTCAGTCAGACCCATCTCTCTTCCTATATTCCCCCACTTCTTGCACCTGAAGAAGTGCTAAAATACAATGCTCCACCCAAAACCACCTCCGTAAAGTATCAGAGGAACCCACAGGACTTCCTGGAATAGGCACTGAGTGTGGGAGAGGTTGGTCCCTCTCCATGATGTCCAATGGAATTCCTCAAATCTCTCCACCTCTTGCTCATTTGTAAGGCCAGTAGTCACCGCTGTCGAAGTCGTGGCCATTCACATGCAGGTCCCATTAGATTCAGACTGATGGTAAACAAACAGTGGAGCCAAAATGGTGGGCCATTCCTCTATTAAAGTCGCACACCAGCGGAAGAGCAAACAAACACACAGGGCTCACAAAGCCACTGACACATTCTCCAGTTCCACAACCAGGAGAATCTTCTCCAGTTTCTCCTAGAATCAAAGACCTCAGCAGTCCCAAAGCCCCTGACCTCTGGTTCCCAACTTCTCCTTCAGCACTCTGCTTTCTCTCTTCTCATTATGTAAAAATGGCTTCCTCTCCTCCAGCACACATTAGCAAGACAATGGCCCTTCCCAAGCAGGAAGATAATTTGCAATTTCACAGACAACATACCTGGTGCTGCCCAGCGCCATTTTTAACAATGAAAGTGAGCAAACTCAAAAAATACAAATATTACAAATTCATTTGCCCAACACCATTACACTATTATCATTCACACATTTTCCTAAAACATTTCTGAATTCAGACTTTTAACCATGCATTTACTACTCATTGTGTGAAGCAGGTTTTCTTTAGTTTATCCTAAATTTAGTCCCCTTGAGGTCAAGTAGTGTTGTCAGGTTCTACTGACCAGAATTTGTTGAACCAATCCACATTCCCAATATCTTCAACCTTCAAGTTTTTAGTGTTTAATACATATTCATGATTAAATGAATTTTCCTTCACTGGCTTTATTTTTCCAGGTCAAAGAGTCCCAGGCTTCCCTCCTTGTTCTCATATCATCACACTCCATGTCTGTCATGCCTGGATCGCCAGTTTAAACTGGGGGGGAGAGGATGAAAAAAGGAAAGTGTCTTTCATTAACCACCCCACCATCAGCAGGAACGATCTCTATGGGGAAAGTAGTAAATGATGCCTGTAAAGCCTGTGGCCAAGGCTACTATCACAGCCGCCTGGCCAGTGAAGGTTCGCATTGGATTCGAACAGTCGGTAATGAAACACAGGAACCACAAACTGGTGAACCATCAGCTTTAATTCTAGCTTGCACCCGGCGGGCAAGCAAAAACACACACTGGGCTCCAAAACCCACACATTCAGTGCTCACAAAGCTACTGACTTATCCGAGTTTCCTAGCATCAAAGCTTTCCAGCTCACCAGACTTATTCACCTCTGTTTCCCATCTCCTCCTGCACAAACTCTTAACAAACTGGCTTCTTCCTCAGCACTCTGCCATCTCGGCTGCTTCTCCTGGCCTTCACGTGGCCTTACTCTGCTCTCCTCTCTAATACTAATCTCAGGAACCCAGGAACCAAGAGAGAGAGAGAGAGCAAGCTCCCGAACTGCCCCAGTTTATAGCATAGAAAATCCAAACCCTTAATCCAATCTACAGACAAGAAAGTCTCTGATACAAAGCCACCCATCTGAGGCATAATGGGATTCCTCAGGAGAGTGCACCACCCTACATCATCCAATCAGTCAAGGGTGTGGAGAAGAGCTTACTCTTAAAGCCAAGCCTTAGGCCATAACAACCTGGCCTGCTTACATTACAGCCTTTTCCCCACACCCATCCCAAGCATAAGGGCAAATAATATCACCTGGGTGACGGGTTTCCTTGTGGGCAGCGCCATCTTTAACAAAGTGAGCATACCATATTTTATCTGCTCAACAATGCCATTTACTTGTTCTTTCCAGCTGGTGGATGAACACATTAGAAGTGCACACCCACCTCTGACATGACTCTCATCTTTATGTGAGCTAAAGCAGAAAAGAAACAAGTCTCAGTTCCCCTAGCAAATCACTAGAAATCTCAAGAGAAAGGAAGGCCGAAACATAAAATCCTCACGCCGCTTTAAGGACAAAAAGGTGAAATAAAGGAATTCATTCTTCCATTCATTAACAATTATTTATTGAATACCAGCTATGAACTAAGCCCAGTTTTGGGCCTTGAAGATCGAGATGTGAGCAAGACAGAACAAAATACCCTATTCTCTCAACACTTACATTGTAGTATAGAAACAGATAATAAACAACATTAGTAAAATATATACTATTAAACAAGTAAGTGCTAAGGAGAAAAATAATGCAAGGAAAGAGATATGAGATGTCAAGGACTGAAAAAAATTTTCAGATGGTAGCCAGGGAAGGCTTTGTTTAAGAAGATCACATTTTCCCTATTTGAATTCTTTTTTAAGCAAGAGAGACAGACAGAGAGAGAGAGAGAGAGAGAGAGAGAGAGAGAGGGACGGACAGACAGACAGGAAGGGAGAGAGATGAGAAGCATCAATTCTTCATTGTGGCATCTTAGTTATTCATTTATTGCTTTCTCATATGTGCCATCTCATATGTGCTATGACTGGGCGGGAGTGGGGTGGGGGGCGGCAGCTACAGCGGAGCCAATGACCCCTTGCTCAAGCCAGCAACCACGGGGTCATGTCTGTGATCCCACGCTCAAGCTGGCAACCCCACACTCAAGGTGGTGAGCCCAACTCAAGTCGAATGAGTCCCCACTCAAGCTAGCGACTTTGGGGTTTCGATCCTGGATCCTCTCTATCGCAGACTGTTGGGCAGATAAAATATATTATGCTCACTTTGTTGAATATGGTGCTGCCCACATGGAAGTTTGTTGATATTAATGTGTGTTCTGGAACAGGCTATGGGCAGGCTGGGTCGTTGTAGCCTAAGGCTTAGTTTAAGAGTGGGTTCTTCCCCACACCCTTGACTGATTGGATGATGTAGGGTGGTGATGTAAGGAGGAATCCCATTATGCCTCAGATGGGTGACTTTGTATCAGAGACTTTCTTGTCTGTAGATTGGATTAAAGGTTTTGAGTCTGCTATAAAGTGGGAGAGAACAGTAGCTTGCTCTCTCTTGGTTCTTGGTTCCTGAGGTATTAGAGAGGAGAGCAGATTAAGGCCATGTGGAGGAGAAGTAGCCAAGATGGCAGAGTGCTGAGGAAGAAGCCAGTTTGTTAAGAGTTTGTGCAGGAGGAGATGGGAAACAGAGGTGAATAAGTCTGGTGAGCTAGAAACCTTTGATTCTAGGAAACTCGGAAAAGTCAGTAGCTTTGTGAGCACTGAATGTGTGGGCTTTGGAGCCCAGTGTGTGTTTTTGCTTGCCCGCCGGGTGCAAGCTAGAATTAAAACTGATGGCTTACCAGTTCTTGGCTCCCGTGTTTCATTGCCATCTGTCCGAATCCAATGCGAACCAGCATGGGCCAGGCGGCTGTGCTAGTAGCCTTGACTACTGGCTTTACACAGACCAACACTCTATCTACTGCGCCACCACCTGGTCAGGCTGGAATAATTTTTTGGTTTATGGAAAACTTACAATGATAGTACTGAAAGTTCCAAGAATTCCTGTACACCTCGCACCCAGTTTCAACACCATTAATGTTATCATCTTACATTACTGTGGTAAATTTGTCAATATAAAAAAACGAACACTAGTACATGGCTAGCAATTAAACTCCAGATTCTTCGTGTTTCACCAGTTTTTCCATTAATGTTCTCTTTCTGTTCCAGAATGCAATTCAGAATACCACACTGTATTTGGATGTCATCTTCTCCAGGCTATGATAAGTTCTTGGCCTTTCCTTATTTATCATAGACATGATAATTTGAGAAGTACTGGGAAGGTATTTTGTAAAATATCCTTCAGTATGGCTTTGTCTAATGTTTTTCTCATGATGACATTGGAGTTACTGGTTTTTTAAGAAGAATACCACTCAGGGTGGTTATGGGATGAGGGGAGGGAGGGAAGAGTGGGATAGGGAGGAGGGGAGGGACACAGGGAAAACCAGATTGAAGGTGACAGAGGACAATTTGACTTTTGGTGATGGGTATGCAACACAACTGAATGATAAGATAACCTGGAGATGTTTTCATTGTACATATGTACCCTGATTTATTGGTGTCACCCCATTAGAATTAATAATAATAAAATATATATATATAAAAAATAAAAAATAAAAAAAAGAAGAATACCACTCAGGGAAGGGCCCTTGTTCTCACTTCCTTAGCTTACTGGGTTTCTTCATTGTGAAGTTACTATTTTTCCTTTTCCGTAACCTAGTCTTTAGAAGTGAGTCACTAAATTCAGACTACACTCAAAACATTTAAGCCCCACATCCTGGGAGGGGAGGCGGGGAAAGTATATATACATATATTTATATATAATTGGAATTCTTCTGTAAGAGATATTTATGTTTCCTCTGTTCATTCATTCAATTACTTGTTTATATGAGTTCAGGCTCATGTATATTTATTTTGTACTTTGGGTTATAATCCAATACTCCACTACTTATTTTACTGCTTTTTTCAAAATTTTATTTATTGATTTATTTTAGAGACAGGGAGGGCAGGAAGGAGGGAGACAGGAACAAAGAAACATCCATTTGTTGTTCCACTCATTTATGTATTTATTCTTTGGTCAATCCTTGTATGTGCCCCGACCAAGGATGAAACCCACATGATGCTCCAACTGAGCTACCTGGCCAGGCTATTTTGTTACTTAAATCATTCAAGCCTGACCAGGCGGTGGTGCAGTGGATAGAGTGTCAGACTGGGACGCGGAGGACCCAGGTTCGAGACCCCGAGGTCGCCAGCTTGAGTGCAGGCCCATCTGGCTTGAGCAAAAGCTCGCCAGCTTGGACCCAAGGTTGCTGGCTCAAGCAAGGGGTTGCTCAGTCTGCTGAAGGCCCGTGGTCAAGGCACATATGAGAAAGCAATCAATGAACAACTAAGGTGTCACAACAAAAAACTGATGATTGATGCTTCTCATCTCTCTTCGTTCCTGTCTGTCTGTCCCTGTCTATCCCTCTCTCTGACCCTCTCTGTCCCTGTAAAAAAGAAAAAAAAAATCATTCAAGCTTTGGCCACTGGAAGAGAAGGTCACTTCTGTGTAAAGACCTAAGAGAAATGAGGAAGCTAGACACAAACGTATCTAGGAGAACATCCTAGGTCCCAAGGTATGAGGGGTCCGGTACATTCAGGGAGCATGATGGAAGCCGAGATGGCTAGAGGAAAGAGAATGTGAGAAAGAATAGTAGGAGATGAAGTGACAAAGGTAATGGTGAGCCAAATCATAGGGCTGTGTGGGCCTGGAAAGCACTTTGACTATTACTTTATACAAGAAGGAAAGCCAAAGGACATGCTGGACACACGACAAAAGGAACACTCTAACTGTTGTGTTGATAACTGACTGTGGGCAATAAGGGCAGAAGGAGGATGACCAGTTAGGAGCCTACTACGATAATCTAGGTGAAAGATAATGGTGGTCACAGGGGTAATGAGAAGTGGTCAGATTACGAATATATTCTGAAGACAGACCTGTAAGATTTACTGTCAGACAGAATGTGGGTATGAGAAAGAAAAAAGAAATAAACAATGACCACGAGAATTTTGACTTGAGCAATTGAAAGGACAGAGTTGCCATTAGGCAAGGTTACAGGAGCTAAGTTTTAGACATGTTAAGTTTGAGATGCCCATTAACCTGTTAACCGGGCAGGACGTATAAATACATCCAATGTAAACAGTAGCGTGTACGGGCAAGACGTATGAATACGTCCTCGAAATATATGTTGCGCCCTGGGATAGGTGGGGCGTATAACTGCGTACAACAGAGGAATTAGTCATCGATGCGTGTCTCGACATGAGTTTAAGACGCAGGGAAGGTCAGTATCATTTCGTTATTGAGAGTGGTGGACGTATTCTGGGTGAGCAGTGACGAGTACGTACTTACACTTACCTACATATTTTCATATTATACTTTATTTACTTATATTTTTTATTTTTGCATTACTGTTTATATTTTTTAGATTTTCAACCTTTTTATTGTACACTACATTTTTATAAGTATCCATAAAATGAATGAAAGCGATATTAGCGAAGATGAAATCAATGTACCGGCAAGTACAAAAAGGAGACGTATTATGAGTTCGTCATTTGAGTCATCTGACAGTAATTTTGACGACAACACGGAATTGAGCGATACTGAGAATGAAGATGGTGCAGAAGTTGATGAAGTTGGTCCTAGCAGCAGCATTGTTTCTGAAGCATGGCTACCTCAAAATGCAGAAAGACCACCATTTCCCTTTACTGCACAGCCTGGAAAAACTTTCGCTACTCCTCAAAGAAAAGTTCCTTTGTTTTATTTGGAGAAGTTTCTAGATGAGGAACTTATCAAATTAATTACTGAGCAAACAAATTTGTACGCCGCCCAATTTTTTGATAATAATCCTAAATTGAAACCACGTTCGAGAATTCGACAATGGAAGGATACAGATGAAGCTGAAATGAAGATTTTTCTAGGGCTCCTAATTTTACAAGGAATAATTGGAAAACTGTCTTTGGAAACTTATTTTTCAAGAAAAAGAATAATTGAAACACCATGTTTTTATGAAACTATGAACGAAAGCAGGTTTGGATTATTATGTAAGTTTTTGCATTTTGCAGACAATCTAAGTTTTGATCCTAACACATCTAATAAAAAAACATGTAAAATTGATCCAACCATGAATAATTTGTCCAAAAAGTTTAAAAGTTGTTATGTATGTGAACGAGAAATATGCATGGATGTATCTTTTATTATGGAAAGGGAATTTATCTTGGAAACAATATATACCTACAAAAAGAGCTAGATTTGGAATGAAGTTGTTTATTTTGAGTGAAAGCCAATCTGGATACGTACAAAATATAATTTTATACACCAGCAAGGGCACAAATTATGGTTCGAACTACCCACAAGAAAAACAATCAACAAGAATTGTTTTGGAGTTAACACATGACTTACTGAATAAAGGGTATAGGATTTACTTAGATAATTTCTATACGGCAATTCGTTTGGCTGAACTCTTGTGTCAAAACAATACAGACATTGTTGGAACAATGAGGATAAATAGAGTCAGGATCCCCAGTGAAATAAAAACAAAAAAACTACAGAAAAATGAACATATAGTAAGATACAAAGACAAACTTATGGTTTTCAAATGGAGAGATAAAAAAGACATATTGATGCTCAGTTCGATTGATAATGATTGAAAAGAGAGGAAGAAGGCAGGACAAACCGAATGTTGTCCTGGATTATAACAAGAATATGGCGGCGTAGATTTGGGAGATGGAGTTATGGTGGCCTACATGGCTGCCCGTAATAGGCTAAAAAAATTTTATTAAAAATTTTTTCTTCGATTGATTGATATGTTCTGCTTCAATGCGTATATTATATACAAAAAAGATAAGGGTCAGTTGGATCGCTTACACTTTTTGCTGGAGTGTGTACAGAAATTGGTAGATCACAATATAACGAAAACCCAGCCAACAACATCAACAAGCAGCTCTACACCTAAACCACCACGCTTAATTGAAAGGCATTTTCCGGAGCAAATGAAAAGCGATACAGGAAAAACTAAATCGAGAAAATGCCGAGTTTGCTACAAAAAGGGTGTTAGGAAAGAATCTACATACTGGTGTCCAGATTGTAAGGCACCACTATGTATCAACAATTGTTTCAAAATATATCACATGGAAATTGAGTTTTGAATTTTCACATATATTTATTTTAATTTTTTAAACTCAATATTTCTATTTTATTTGTGTACTTTTGTTTATTGTTCTGTAATTGTTAACTTTTTAATATTTTATATTATTTTTATAATATTTGTTATATTTTTTGTACTCTTTATAAGTGTTGGTAAACTGTAAACTTTATAATTTCCTATTTTGATATTTCCATATTTTTGTTGGTATTCTTTTCTATTTGTTTGTAATTTTGTATTTTCCTTTGTGCTATATGTTGGGTTCTGATGATCAGAACCCTTAAGTGGCAACCAATGAGATCAAGATGGTTCTCATTGGTCATTGAAGTATCAATAATGGAGCCTGGTTATTGATATGCCACTTATTGGTCCGTTTAAGGTATTTAAACTGGATCGTTCTTAAATAAATGTCTTTTTCTTTAAACCATGTTTATTTTTCTGAAGAAAGCAAAATGGGTAAGAGCCGCAAATCCAACACTATATATATAAATAAACAAAAACATATATATCTCATAGCCTTTTCATTTATTTTAAGCATAAATAAAAAAAGAATAATATGAAGCCAAGTACTCCAGGCGTGACGTACTGACACGTCCTAGTGTAAAGAGTTCGCACCCGTTGTATGCTGCGTACTTAAAAAGGGAACTCCCCGGTTAACAGGTTAAATATCCACAGAGAAGTATCTTATAGGCAGATAGATGATAGATAGATAGATAGATAGATAGATAGATAGATAGATAGATAGATAGATAGATAGATGATAAATGGGTCTGGAGTTCAGAGAAGTATGGGCTGGAGATTATTAAAAAATCTGGCTGTCATCAGCATGCAGATGAAATATAATGCCATTAGGCTAGATGAGATCACCAAGGACACAAGTGTAGCTAGAGAAGAGTAGAGGTCCAGAAACTGAGCTAGGAGAATCTCTGTCACTAAGAGAAATCAAGACCTTCTTACCTGCCTTTTAATCATAGACAAATTAACAAGATTTTTCTCATCCACTAGTACCTAGTAATGTTCTGCAGTGCATAACTCTCAGGTCTCTCAGCATGCAACCTTAACGCTCAGTCACCTCTCTGAAATTCCCACGCACAATCTGCTCCTATGCTGCTGTGCAACTGGTCTTCACCATAAGACAGTCATTACTGCCACCATTCCTTTGCAAGCTGTTCCTCCCACCTGGAAAACCCTTTCTACTGCACCTCATCAAAAATGCCAGCTCTTTTACAAGCACCAACTAATGTCTTCTGTGTTTTAGTTAACAACTCTGACTCATAATGAATAACCTTCCTCTCCAAAGCAGCCAATCTCTGAATCTCTGTAACACTTGCTATCTGTACAACTAGATATTTATCACTTTCTGACCTGTGTAGCTAGTTAACTTTACCTCTATTTAGCTCTTACTTATATGTACTGCATCTTCTTTTAAGAACAAAAGCATCTCAGCCTTTTCTATTCCCCTAACTGCCTGGCCCAAGTACCCACCATATAACAAGTGCTCAGTAAATATGTGTGAATTATTTTATGTCGGTCCCATTATCCAATCAGTAAGTTCCCTGAGGGTAGGGACCTGTTTTTTCGTTGTCCTTTATCTGGCACTGAGCTGGACACAGGTGGGAAGGCACGCAATATCTGCTAAAGGCTGGTGACAATGTCCCTCTCCCTGAGAAGCCTATAGTCTTGGCACAAAACAATGAGAACATGTGTTCTGTGCTTGATACCCAGTCTCCTGTGAAGCCAGCTATTTCCTGGTCAAGAGAGAAGTAGACAAGAATCACCGAGGGAGGAAATACCAGCGCATCTGACACATGATGCAGAACAGGGATGAGAGATACTCAAAACCATGATGTTATCTTAACAGCCCAGACAAGAGGCTGTCCCAGCTGAGACCCTGGGCAAAAGAATCATAAAAGATGACCATTTCTTTGGTGAATCTCTTCTAAGAACTGGAGGCTTGAACTTTCAAACGGCAAAATTTGCTCCCACCTTCTAAATGGAAAATATCGGCCTCAAAATACTATATACAGAATAACAGCTCTTTTGTAAATACAACTGGAAGAAGGTAATCCATAATGTTATCTTTACATCTGGATAGTGGACTTTGGGTGGTTATGCTGTTGTTTCCCTTTGTGCTTTTGTGTGTTTTCCAAGTTTTATGCTTTGAAAATATTACTTTGTCAGCAGGCAAAATGAAACAATTTTTTTAAAATGAGCCAAATTCTCAACTCTCTAAGCATCTGACTCTCTAAGCAAGGCTCCAAAAATTATGATGCAAAATGACAAAATCATAAGCTGAAACCCTCCGTCAGTCTCCTTACCCATGCACCCGACACAGAGAAAACCAGTGAAACTATAAGACTAACTGCTTTCTGGTTTGTTTGTTTATTTTTTATTTTTTTATAGGGACAGATAGAGAGAGTCAGAGAGAGGGATAGATAGGGACAGACAGACAGGAACGAAGAGAGATGAGAAGCATCAATCATTAGTTTTTCATTGCCGTCGCAACACCTTAGTTGTTCATTGATTGCTTTCTCACATGTGCCTTGACTACAGACCTTCAGCAGACTGAGCCACCCCTTGCTAGAGCCAGCGACCTTGTGTTCAAGCTGTCGAGCTTTTGCTCAAACCAGATGGCCCCGCACTCAAGGTGGCGAGCTCAGGGTCTCGAACCTAGGTCCTCCGCATCCCAGTCTGATGCTCCATCCACTGCGCCACCGCCTGGTCAGGCAACTGCTTCTTGAAAGAAAGATTCTATCTTGTTGATCTTTAGTTCCCCACCCTGGAGTTCTCAGCGCAATATAAGGCATATATTTAAGTGCTCAGTAAACATGAAAGGACAAGAGGAAATGTGGTAAACTTATTAAACACAGATGCCACTAATGCAGTGACATCACTCTACCCCCATGCTACCCAGTCCACCTGATCCCAAGTCTGGTCCTTTCCTCTCTTATCTCTAGAAATTGCACAGGCTTGCCAAGTAGCTCTTAGAACAGACATACAGCAGCCTCCTTGCACCACAGCATTCATCTTTTGCTTCCCGCCCTTTCCTATCTCCTTCCTCTTAAAAGGTGATCTTGCCTTTCAGCTAGTAAAATGCACTGCACTGGGCCTGCGTGCCAGTCAGTCTGCAGAGAATCACTGAGAGAATGAATTTGAATAATAAAAGCCAGAACAAGGTTAGCCTTGGAGAGAGACTTGGTGTTGTACCTTCAATTTAGAACCTCATTTCAGTGGCTAATGCAGTCGTTGGAGACATTAGCCTAATTTTTGCCAGGAGAGTCCAGCAACAGAACAGTACTAAACATGGGCACAGAGGACACTGCTCATCTCAGAGACAGAGTGTGGAGAATGAAATTAGCAGCCCTGCGCTTAACAGTGCAGAGAAAAGCAAACCCACACTCCCTTCCCCCAATTCATCAACCACCATATTTAAAATGAAAAAAACAAACAAACACAGGAATAAATGTGTGAATCAGCACAAGCATGAAGTTCAAGAAAGCCAAGACCCTTGAAGAGGCCCCCCACAGGGCACTTATGAACTACAGGAAAGTTAATTCAAAGGACATTCAATAAATGCAGCCCTACAACAGATCTTGTCATTGCTAAGCCCTTCTATTCTGCAGGCCTAGGAGCGCTCCAGCATCTGCCAGCAGGTCAGTTTGCTGAGGCTCGAGATGGGAGAAAAACCCATAAAGGTAAGACTGAAAGGGAAAGGCTCAACTACAGACACACCTACACAGACTCAGGGGATGGGGAGGCTATTCCTAAAACAAAAGCTTCCCACTGGCTAGGCTAAAAAGAAGCCACCCCTAGTCTGGTCCAGACTTGCCATAGCTCTCTGACCGTGTGGCCATTATTCTTGCTGCAGGAGCCAAGCAGCTCAGGACCCTTTGCCTTCCTGTGGCTGTGTAGCTATGTGAAGAGGGAGACAGGAGCCTCAGAGGCAGCAACAACATCCCTAGGGAGCAGTGTCTCAGGGGCTCACACCTGTGCCAACAACGGGCCTGCCATGGATCTCCCTGCATGGCCATGCTGAGGAAGGGACTCCTTTCTCTCATTCTAACAGACTGGTGAGCCAGCAGCTCCTCCCTCTGCCCCTATAGATTTCTTATTTTTTCTGGTCCCCCGAAGTCCCATTCTGCCCTCCACTCTGTTACCTTAGGTTCTTTTGACTTATCTAGGGATCCGTGAGAAGACAGTTTAACCAAGTCTTCAATAGTCAAGGATTTTCTAGAACCCAAAGCTCCTTTTTCCTTTCCCCTCCCCCAGCTGAAGATAAATGAGAGCCCAACACCACCAGTAATTCACTCTCGGCAGCATTATGGCCTCACCAGCACTAGCTTGGAAACCTCAATGACTTAGGTCAACCCTCTAATGACAGACACAAAGGCACTTGTGTATCCAGACATATGAGTGGAGGAGTGAGATGGCCTACCTTCTTACTAAAATAGATTACTATATGGATTCTAGTTCTTAAGGCTGAGGCACTCTGCTATGTCTCGCTGTACTCAACACAGTGACAGGCACATAGTAAGGACTCAAATACTACAGTACTTCACTTCTTCCATAAGTCTATGTATGAGGCCCCTGGAGTGTAACTGTCCCCTCACAGTTCTAAAGGATAGCCCTATAGGAGAAGCAGGGGCTGTTTGGAAGGAAGAGTAAAAGAGATGAGAAGCTGGACACCCAGACTCCACCCAAGAGGCATACACAATGAAGGGAACAGCGCAGGAACAGGGAGACATGAGATGCTCTTCATACACAGAGCCTGACTGCCAAAATTTACCGGATGGCAGGAATCCTAGATCTGTGGGTGAGGACTGAGTCACATTATGAATCTCCTTTTTCTAAGCAGCACGTGCAAAAGCTCCCCATCTCAGGAAGAAAAGGTGGGGGCGGAGGGAGAAATATGCAGGAAAGGTGGTGGTCTGCAACTGGAAGCACAGATTTCATTCTAATACTAGAGCAGCCTCCTAAATTATAAAGAAGCTAGGAGAGCTAGACTATGACTTTGGATAGAGTCAAAATACCACTGCCGCCTGACCAGGCAGTGGCACAGTGGATAGAGCATCGAACTGGGATGCGGAGGATCCAGGTTCAAGACCCCGAGGTCACCAGCTTGAGCACGGGCTCATCTGGCTTGAGCAAAAAGCTCACCAGCTTAGACCCAAGGTCGCTGGCTCGAGCAAGGGGTCACTCAGTCTGCTGTAGGCCCACGGTCAAGGCACATATGAGAAAGCAATCAATGAACAATTAAGTTGCCACAACGAAAAAATGATTGATGCTTTTCATCTCTCTCTTTTCCTGTCTGTCCCTATCTATCCCTTTCTCTGACTCTCTCTCTGTAAAAAAAAAAAAAAATACCACTGCCATGAAACTGTACTATCTCAGTGTTGATAATTTCCCTAGAAGAAACAAATCTTCCCACAAGCATAAATCAATCCCTCACTGCAATTTTAGAAATTTCTCAAAAAAAAAAAAAAATCAGCTATTACCAGACACTCTAAATGCTAGACACTAGAAGCTGAGCTCCAACATAATTAGGGGACATTCTGAATGGTGCCCTGAGGCAGACCATACAAGAACAGGGTAGAAAAGAGTTATACACACTTAGAAAGCTCATTTAGGGACTAGCCTGTGCATAATGCATGTAGGCCCAGGAGTGCAGACACTCACGACGGCCAGCTCGGAGGCAGGCTGTGAGCTGAGAAACTGGCAGATGGCTGCCCCAGTGGCAACTGCATGCTCCAATGGCCACCTCCTCCAGTCCACCCTTAAGCAGAGGCTTATGCTTGCAAAAGGGGTGGGGAGGAACAGCAGATATTACCCCCATAGAACAGTGCCGTTCCCTAGGGAAGGTAAATATTGCCATCAGAAGGCAGAAGCAATTTCTCTCTGTGCAGGAAACGGAGCCGTAAACATAAAGTTGCTCATTCAAAAGAAACAGATGATCTCCACAAGCCGAGCAGTGCCAAACCATCTGTAAAGGGTTTGCACATCCAATCCATCAGCACAAGTGGCTGGTGGAGGAGGGGGAGCAGGAGTGTGGAAGGCCCACTTAGGGTACAGGACTCTCTGGCCTCAGGCCACTGATTATTTGACTGAACAGAAGCCCCAGCAGAGTAAAAGCCATCTTTCCACTGGGGCTCTAGCCTGAGCAAAGATGCAGCAAAGGTGCGATTTGAAGCAGTTTCTCTCCTCAAGCCCCAGTGCTCCCAATCCTCCCAATCCATACCCAAGGTCTATCCACTTCAAGCCTTTGCATTCACAAGCCTTCTAAGGTAGTTTGCTGTTCAATCTTGAGCCAAACACTTCTACCTCACACACTGTTCTCCTCCTCTTCCTTTTTAGTCACATGTGACTAAAAGAGAAATGACAGTTCTCCAGTCTTATGCCTAAAATAATCTGTAGAGAAATATGGTTTATGAACTCTCCATAATACAATACAATACATAATTCATAGCCCAGCCATTTGCCACACTATTGAGTAATCCACGCACATCCCAAGGATCTAACAATAAAATTTGTAAATTAATACCAAAAAGTAATATAGCTTAGTCACTGAATTAGAATACAAAGAACAATTTTTTAGCACTGATTGTTTTTTTAACTTAGAAAGTATGGGCTTCTGGCCCTGGCTGGTGGTTCAGCGGACAGAGTCAGCTCAGAATGTGGATATTCGAGGTTCAATTCCCAGTCAGGGCACACGGGAGAAGTGGCCAGAAGGAAGAAGTAGCTTCTCTCTCTTCCCTCCCCTCTTTCACTCCTTCTTTCCCTCCCACAGCTGGTGGCTCAAATGGTTCAAATGTGGCCCCGGGTGCTGAGGATAGCTCAGCTGGTCCAAGCGCATCAGCCTCAGGTGCTAAAAATAGCTCAGTACTCAAGCATCAGCCATAGATGGGGTAGCTGGGTGGATCCTGGTCAGGGCACATGTGGGAGTCTGCCTCACTATCTCCCCTCCTCTCACCTACTCACCTAAAAAAGAATAAAGAAAAAAGAAAATATGGACTTTCAAGGGTAAATACTTGTCAGGGAGTTGTGTGCTGGAATGAAAGACTTTATACTTCCTAGATGCCCCTGACAGCTGACTTCAATGCAAAAATAAAAACTCCAAAATACACATTCTCCCAATGATAATAATGGCTTTCTTCTACAAACCCTGCTATTAACATGACAGAGATAGCCACACCAGTCATAAGAAAAGCACATGTATGTCCCTTCTGCACCCAAGAAGAACAAGTAAAATACCTGCTTTGTGCAAGAGCAAGGCACTTAGACAGGAAAGAATATGATAAATTATTGCAGAGCTGAGTTTGAACTTATTTTTCTTCTGGATGATCAAACAGTGAGCATGAGCGTAGGGGTAGGCATCACAATCCGCAAACATATTGCCATAGTGATTGGTGCTTAGATAAAACAGACAGGATTCATTTATATTCCAAGGAACAGCGACAAGTGCCCTGATCATTCAGCCCTGCAGAGTTCTAATTCCAAATGAGTGGCCTCCTCCCCAGTCCCTCTATGGTACCACTGCAGGCTCAGACCCTGGGTATGTGTCTGCACAGTTATCTGACCTCTACTCAGAATGCAGCAGGTGTGCAGGGGTTCAAGAGGCGAAGATTAGGGTCCCTTAGCTGGAACTCTCCCTCCAACACAGGAGGTGAGAAAGGCAGGTATGATTTGCTATTCATAGCTCCATCCTGGTCAGTTTCTCTTTTACCTAACAGGTCAGTTGGACACTCTCGTTTTGTTTTACCTTCTTATTTTAAAATAATTTTGGACTTAAAGATGAAAATAGACCACAGAATTACCATAAACCCTTCACTAAGTTTCACCTGATAGTAACATCTTATGTAACCATAAAACAATTATTAAAAACTAAGATATTATTAGCCTGACCTGTGGTGGCACAGTGGATAAAGCATCAACCTGGAATACTGAGGTCGCAGGTTTGAAACCCCAGGCTTGCACATATGAGAAGCAAATATGAGTTGATGCTTCCTGATCCCCCCCCCACACACACCTTTCTCTCTCTCTCTCTCTCAAAGCAATAAATAAAACCTTTTAAATTATTAAGAAATTAACAGCATTGGCTAGATAGCTCGGTTGGTTAGAACATCATCCCGAAGTGCAGAGGTTACCAGTTCATTTCCTGGTCAGGGCACATACAGGAACAGATCGATGTTCCTGTCTCTCTCTCTCACCTTTCCTCTCTTTCTAAAATCAATAAAATAAACATAAAAAGAAATTAACATCGGTACAATAGTGGTAACTAAGTATTTAGTATTCTTTTTTCTGTCCCAGATCTAACCTAGGATACCACACTGCATTTAATTGTCACATCTCTTGAGTCTCCTCCAATCTGTAATGGCTCCTCAGTCTCTATCTTTCTTGAACATACTTAAAGAGTACTGGTCAGCTATTTTTTAGCACCTTGATTTAGGTTTGTCTGATACCCACTACTTCTTACTACAACAGAATTCTTACTACAACAGAATCAACAGAAGCTGATATTTATTAAGCTATAACTATGCACCTGACATTAGGGTAAACACTTTATATGTTTACCTTATTTACTACTTAAAATAACCCTCTAAGGTAAGAATTATTACTATCCCTATTCTACATATGTTATAATATTATATCCATTAAACCTTAGTAAAATTAGGTTGGTGGCAAGGTTACCAGCTTTTTTTTTTTTTTAAGAGAGTCAGAGAGAGGGATAGATAGGGACAGACAGACAGGAATGGAGAGAGATGAGAAGCATCAATCATCAGTTTTCTGTTTTGACACCTTAGTTGTTCATTGATTGCTCTCTCATATGTGCCTTGACTGCAGGCCTTCAACGGACCGAGTAACCCCTTGCTTGAGGCAGTGACCTTGAATTCAAGCTGGTGAGCTTTGGCTCAAACCAGATGAGCCCACACTCAAACTGGCGACCTCAGGGTTTCAAACCAGGGTCCTCTGCATCCAAGTCCAACGCTCCATCCACTGCGCCACTGCCTGGTCAGGCGCAAGGTTACTCAACTTTAAAAGGCAGAGCTGAGGTGTAACCTGGGCAGAATGACTTTACAACACTCTATTGTCTATAGTGACGAGGCACTATGTCAACAACCAAATGTCAAAATACAGCCTGGCCTCTGCCCTCCACCAATCCCCTCTCGGAAGGACATGTCTCTGTGAAGAAAGAGTGTTCTAGGACTTTGTCTTTTCCTCAAAGGAGACAAACTAATCCATTTTAATTCTAAGTTCTACCTATACAACCATAAATTTCTTTCTCTTGACAAGAAACACCTTGCTGGCCTAAGGACAAAGAAGAAGCCGTGTTCTCCTGAGACCTTACAACGGACTAGTATCAGGCAGATGGGAGATATATGAGTGTGCAAGTGTGCTCAACTCAGAGAACTCTCTCCCAAGGGAGTTGCAAATATATTGAGGTATTGTGGTCACAGGACAAAAAAGAAAAAGAGAAAAGGAGAGACAGAAAATAAACACATGTACCCCTATTTGGTTGCTTTTTTTCCATGTCATGCCCAGAAATGTCCAATATAGGCAACACAAGCTGCCACCTCCTCCGCAGCATTAGGCTCTTTGGCAAAGTTGAGACACACCCATTCATGTAGCACAGGGGTGTGTGTCAAGGGACAGGGCTGTGAGAAACAGTCCAGGAAGAACTCCAGGACTTGTTTTTAATGTTTATGACTTTAGATCACTCAGTTCCACACACAAACTTTTCCCAAATCCCTTCTCTGGCAATGCTAATTTATTTTTCCTCTTGTTCTAACTGGTCAGCAAAATACACAGCTGAAAGGACTGTCTTGGAAATAATTTCTTTGATGCTGGTGGAATTGAAAAAATATTCTCCCAGCCAACACCTCCACGTCTATTTATCCCCTGCCAACTGCCACTCAGCTGCAGGTACAGGCCGTTACAGCAAGGGAGAAAAGAAGGCAAGAGGGCAGGCAGCAAGGGAGAAGAATGAGAGCACTGAAATGAAAAAGAGCAAGAGAAAGAGAACATTTTGTTCAAACTGAGTCACAACAGAAGCAAGACTTTCACTGTCACACATAAGTAGTGTGTGTTAGATGATGCCAGCAAATAGGTGAAAAGACTCAGACTTCCTCCGATTTGTCTTTCTCTTACTTTCCCCCATTCAGTGGGACGCTCGAATGCACGTTAACACAATAAATTAAAATTAATTTAAAAAAAAAGAAATATACCACTGTTCACCTAACTCCAAGCTATCCTCAGCTAGCCATTTTGATCAAATACTGGAGGTTAAAATGCTAATGGCATTTAGAAAACAATTCCTCCAGCCTCTCCATCTGCAGTCTAACCCAGTGGGAATCTAAAGCCAGTTTACAGCCCTCAAATTATACTGTACACAGGACTACTTACTTCACTGTATATGGGGATATCTGGATCTATCCCCAAGACCCCTAAGACCTAACCCGGGAGAAATGAAGATGGGGCAGCTTGAATAATTCTACATCCTCTGGAATAATTTCCCCCCAAAATTCACATTATTTTGTTCCCTCAAATAATACTGCTTTCAATCAATGATCCTTCAGTTTCTATCTTCAGAAGAAAGGAAATCCTAAGAAAAGCAATGGGGTCTGAGGCCCCTTCACTGACCAGCCACAGACTCCAAAAGAGACCATGAGAAGGAGTAACTATTCCTTTATGGAGCACCTTGAAACCCTCTTAAATAATGTACATAAAGCACCAAGCACCAGGGGCTTTCCCAAAAATACTAGTTTTCCTCCCTTCTCCAACAGCTAGGCTAGAGTTCCCGGGCCCTATTCTGCCTCAGTCATTCTTTTCTTGGGGTGTGTGTGTGTGTGTTTGTATATGTGGCAGAGACAGGGAGAGTCAGAGAGAGCAACAGATAGGGACAGAGAGACAGGAAGAGAGAGAGATGAGAAACATCAATTCTTTGTTGCGGTTCCTTAGTTGTTCATTGATTGCTTTCTCACATGTGCCTTGACTGGGGGCTACAGCAGATCGAGTGACACCCTGCTGGAGCCAGTGACCTTGGGCCCAAGTTGGTGAGCCTTGCTCAAACCAGATGAGCCCGCGCTCAAGCTGGCGACCTCGGGGTCTCGAACCTGGATCCTCCACATCCCAGTCCGACGCTCTATCCACTGCGCCACCGCCTGGTCAGGCTGCTTCAGTCATTCTTGACCGTGAGATACTAGACAACCTCTTCACCCTCTGTCCAAGAGCCTGACTTGGCAAAACAAGGATGAAGACCAGATACTAACAAGATGATGTTTATGCAACTTTTAGGGGGCTGCTGGGGTGGGAGACAGAAAGAATTTTCCTTTTTTCCTAGGTTAAAAAAAACACCTTTACAATTAAACTATATTACTATTCCACAAAAACTTACCTCTGCCCAGATAAACTAATTATGGCCACAGATAATCAAATCTGAAAACTTTAATCCAAGGAAATGGCTCTCTCCTTTCAAACAACTGTATTACACAAACAGAAACAAAGTATTCTGGAAGTAAAGAAATTAAAATACAACTCAATCTTTGTTTGCCCAAATCAACATATTATGGAAAATAAAGCAAGATTAACAACCTATTAGTTTATGAACAATAATAAAACAAAACCTTAACACGAACAGATATACAATCAGCCTGATTACAGCACAAGCAACAAAAGACTTACGAAAGAGCCCCCGATACATTAGGCATATTTTAGATCTGCCTAGAAGACCAGTGGTCTGTGGGTGCCACCCCCTCTGTGACCTTGGATGTTGCCAAAGGCCTCTAAGAAACTGGATGTTGCCTGTTTCAGAAGAAGGTTGGAGCAGGTTCAGAGGAGTTTCCTATAAAGCTCCCCAGCTTTCCCCACAGGCCAGACAGAAAAAGGCCTCCCTCACCAACTCCAAAGACAATCCCTTAATGATCTGTCAATCGTACTGCACACTCCGGCTATCCACTACCTAGGGCTCAGATTGTTTTAGAAAGTCACCAAACCAACTGATCCTGGCCCACCACCAAGTCAAATATCAGATGTCAACTGGGCCCTTCCTGATGTTGGGTAACACTAAATTCTAATCTCTAGATTGTCTAAGCACTTCCTCACAGGGGTTCTTCCTAGACTCTCCATTCTGCAAGTACCCAATCAAATCATTCTCTTTCAACAACCAAGGTAAAAGCCCCATCCTTGGCTTGGCTCAAAAAAACTGAAGACATCTAATGGAATCTTCCTTAATTTCCCTCTATATCTATCCCACTTTACCTTGCTTTCTTCTAGCCTCTGCTTCTAATTTCCAAAGCTCATCATACTCACAAGACCAAGACTTTACACCTGCCACCTAAACAACTTTGCCTCATCAATGATCTCTTCTCTGAGATTGCAAATCTGCAAACACTGGTTCCTTTCCCCTCTGCCTTCTAACATGCACAAAAGCTCTCTCTACTCTGTTCGAATGGCCCTGCCTCTGCAAAATCTTTCCTTCAGGACCCCTTCTCTGTTCTCACAGAGCTCTATTTCTGTATTTCTGTCTAGGGCTCCCCTTACCCCATAAGCCCACACAGGCAAGCCTCTGTCAATTCCCACCATGGTCTCTCTTGCATCAAGCACTACAGCTGAAACATTATAGGAATTCAACAAATGTAATATAAAATAAACACATTTTTCGATGTGGCTATCTCTAAAATTATTTTAGTTCTCCTTTCCACTATTCTCAAACCCAAGAGTTAATATCACCTTCATTTCATAGCTGGACTGAACCCACTACTCACTCAGAGTGTACACTTACTTTCACATCTTTGGATCTACTGCCTTGTCAGCTCTCCTCCTTATCTCCCCTCCCTCCCTCGCATTGCTCCCCTATGTTCCCACCACCACTATCCCATTATTCCCCTACAAATCCCTGCTTCTCCAGCCAGGCAGACACACTCTCACTTTTCTGTCTATATTCATGTCAACTCTTCCTACCACTCTTGCTTTCTGCCCGTTTTCTTATCTACCTAGTCAAATATTATCTCCTCTTAAGTTACTGGTTAGTTCCTACCTCCAGTGCTGTGAAAAAATGAAGAACAGAACAGGTTCCAGAAAAGGTCCTCTCATTCCAGCTCCAGGCCAGCTCCTGAGAGCTATTCTAAGCCCTGGTTGGTCCCAGCCTTGGAGACGGCTTTGCAGTCTCAGCTAGCACGGTGAGGCCAATATTAGAGAAAGAAGGGAAATCAGGACTACACAGACCGTCTGAACTAAAGCCAAGCCCTGGGCATAAGGAGTGGAACTGGTTTGGGCACTAGTTTTTCATTATCTCTAGTCCAGTCTAAGTTTTTCATTTCAGCCAGTTTGGGCATCAGATCTTTGAGAGCTGAGGCTGTGCCATTCTGCTAAGCACTCTTCACTAAACCTCAGAGAGAACGGGTGGATAGAGGAAGCAGAGGAAGAAGAGAATGGGGGCCCAGGGTGAGTATTAAGCATACAAATGCTTGTTAGAAAGCGGATGGCCAACAGCTGTTCTCCTTTACCACCCAAGTCCACAGATTGCAAACTAGACCCTGACCTGCCCCATTCATGTAATGAAGGCCAAAGCCCAGGCTGAGATGGTCTGGTGCCAGCGTGGAGCTCAGCCAGCTAGTCTCAAAGTGGCCTCAGCCTTGGAAGTGGCTGCCATGAGGTCACAGGCCTTCCTGCCCTGGCCTCCACCTGTTCCCTCAGGGGGTATGGGATTTGGCTGCTACAGGGCAGTGGTTAGCTATCCTGGGAGAACTCCATGTTTGGGAAATAAGATCTCTCTGGAATGAAGATATCTAAACTGTCCTTATAAAGCCTTCTGGTACCTTCATGAATTCCACCCTTTTGTCTGCCTGTACAAGATAATTTGGAGCCTCAGAAATTGTTCCTATAGGCCTCAAGAGGCTTGACATACTGCTATTCCCCAAGCAATTCCCCTGACTAACTCATTACCAAGGAGCAAAGAAAATGCTCAAAGTGGAGAATGCTGAACAAAGGCTGGGGAGGTGGTAATAATGGGGAAACGGGGCCAGAAGTATAAGAGGAAAGGAACAAATAAAGTTCTTGGGGAATCCCCAGGAGATTTGAAAGGCTTCAAAGTTACGGAAGAAAACATTGTCCAGAAGGAGGTAGCACCAAAGATAAGCTCTGTTGAATACCTCATCCTAAAAAGTTGCTGGATACAGCAACTTGTATTCAAGAGAGGAGAAAGACTCCTCCACAGCACACAAGAACCACATTGTTTCCTCTATCCAGCTCCTGCTCCCCTTTTCCAGCACTGCACTTGAGCCAGGGTGAAAGATCATGCAACAGAGGCCCCATCCTATAGCCTCCCCTCTGGCCATTATTTCCTGGTGGCAGCCAATGAGTCCCACTGCACCACTCTGAGGACACAGGAACTTAGGTGTAAATAAACACCCACTTCTCATGGGCCTACAGGGATGGGTACGTGTGCGTGCCTATATGGGAAGGATGAGACAGAAGCAGGTCATGCTCTTGTGGACCATACTGGAGAATAAGATGACCCATAAGTAAGATCCCTCCAGACTAGAGGAGAAAAGGGAGGTCATCTGGCTCCCAACCACAGAGCTGGGGATGTGGCAGGAAGCACTGGGAGCTTTGCTCCTTAGTACTACCTCAGTTGTAGTCTACGGCCATACCACCCTGAACGCGCCCGATCTCGCCTGATCTCGGAAGCTAAGCAGGGTCGGGCCTGGTTAGTACTTGGATGGGAGTACTACCTCAGTTGTAGCCTGATCTTCATCCCGGGTTCCTGGCACAGAGTTCCTAAAATCCTTGAAATTTCCTAGTATCGTTTTTCTCCTGAGTTTATGCCAATGAGATGACTCAGTGAGAGGCCTTTAGAAAACTTTAAGATGGAGGCTGATCACCAGAAAGACCAAGCTCTGGTTAGAGGGTTGAAACTTTTAATACCATCCCCCTACCTCCAGGAAGGGGAGAGAGAGCTGAAGATTAAGTTCAATCACCAATGGCCAATGCTTTAATCAATCATGCCTATGTAGTTAAACCTCCATAAAAGCCCCTAAACAACAAGGTCCAGAGTGCTTCCAGGCTAGTGAACACACAAGTGCTGGGCAGGTGGTGTGCCCAGACGGAAACGGAAACTAGGAACCCCTACCCCATATCTCATCCTACGCATGTCTGCCACTGGGCTGCTCCTGAGCTGTATCCTTTACAATAAATACATCAGCAAACTTAAGTCAAGTGTTTCCCTGAGTTCTGCAAGCTATTCTAGCGAATTATCGAACCTGAGAATGGGGTCATGGGAACTCCTAATTTATATCTGGTCAGTCAAAAAAAAATAAGAGTGGCCTGGAATCTGCAACACATCTGAAACAGAGGCAGGGCACTGAGCTATTAAACTGTGGGATCTAACACTAAGTCCAGGTAGACAGTATCAGAATTGAATTGTTGGACACCCAGTTGGTGCTGGAGGATGGGCGAATCACACAGCGCCATCCAAGCCACATGGGGCCAGACTGCTCCTTTAGACAGATGTCCAGGGCCTGCAGGAAATCAGACTCCTCACTTAACTATTTGAAACAGAGTAGTTGGTTTACTATAAATGAGGTTTTTAAAATTCAATTCCCTTCCATTGCTCATGCAGATATGAAATGATCTGACCAGATGGCTGGTGCTCTAAAATTCTTGGATTGCTCTCATCAGTTGATGATTTGGATTTTTTTTCCCTTTTTTAACACCCTCACATGAATGTGTTCCTGCACAAACTTCCTGTGTGCTCCCATCCAATGGGCTCTTTGTATTAATGCAAATATTTCAGAGGCTCTCAGAGCCTCCTGAAAGTCAGCTCAGGTCAATAAGGAGCCCCAGGTTTGAGCTTCCCTGAGCTCACATGGGGCCAACACGCATCACATGTTAATGGGCAGGACAAGGGAGTCCTTTGCCCAGGGTGCCCTATTGTCTCCACTTCTCCTTTAGGTCTCCAAGAAAAGGGAGGCTGCAAAGGTATATTTTTTCAAATGACATCTATAGTCACTTATTGCGTATTTCCTACATGCCAGACCCCATGTGAAACAACTTACACAGGTTAATCTTGTTGTATTCTCATGTCATACTTATGAGATAGACAGTTTCATTGCTATTTTCAGATGAGGAAACTAAGATTCTAATCAACCTGACCAAGACCGCACAGCTCAAGAAAAGAACTAAAGGTGGGGTTTAGCATTATAAAATTTGAGTCACTGCTACACCAAGATCTCAGAACTAGAGAGAGGTCTTTGCCTCCCCAGTTCCCTCCCTTGTGCCCTTACTGAGCACAAGACACTTCTTTTTCTTTTTTTTTTTTTTAAATGTTTTTTTTAATTTATTTTTTACAGGGACAGAGAGAGAGTCAGAGAGAGGGATAGATAGGGACGGACAGACAGGAACAGAGAGAAATGAGAAGCATCAATCATTAGTTTTCGTTGCCGTTGCAACACCCTAGTTGTTCATTGATTGCTTTCTCACATGTGCCTTGACCGCGGGCCTTCAGCAGACCGAGCCACCACTTGCTGGAGCCAGCGACCTTGGGACCAAGCTGGTGAGCTTTTGCTCAAGCCAGATGGGCCCGTGCTCAAGCTGGTGAGCTCGGGGTCTCGAACCTGGGTCTTCCACATCCCAGTCCAGCGCTCTATCCATTATGCCACCGCTTGGTCAGTAAGACACTTCTAATAGAACATTCAAAAACACTTTGGTGCCCTTTTTCTGTCTCCGTATCCTTTGTGAGACAATGAGCCACTGGAAGTCAGGGATCATATCCCATTTGCTACCCAAAGAGACAGTCTGGCACAGTGGCTAGGAACTCAAGCTTAGAGCTAGACAAAGCTAGGTTTAAATTCTGATCACTTACTGGTCATTTGGCTAAGTTAGTTCTCCTCTCTGAGACTGTTTTGTCTATATAAATGAGGGTAGTTATAGCACCTTCCCTCAAAGAATGCCTAACACAGTTGATGCTCAGTAAATGTGATTTATTATCTGCATCTCCAACTACAAGTATAGTGCCTGGCATAAAACAGGAACTCAAAAAGTGCCCAGGGAGGACAAGCTCCACTATATATTGCTGCTACCAGCTTTTATAATAACAACTGCACAGGCACAAAGTCTAAGGTTTCAGGGGTCCTCAGCCCAGAACAAATTTCTGAGTTCCTTGCCCAGAACCAAGAGGACCTGCCAGCAAACAGCTTTCCTCTGCTTGCCTGTGAACAGCTGATGCTGAATCCACACTCAAATGCTTGCTGTGCTTCCATAAGGTGAGACAGATCCCAAAATAAACCAGGAGAGAGAGAGAGAGAGACAAGAAAATCACTTCCAGGAACAAGCGGCTCACAGTGAGGATGCTGACAGTAATCACAGAGGCAGGCATACTTGAGTGACCTGCTGCTGCTCCAGGACTCGGTGGCTGGGCCCAATTCCCACCTGGCCGGCTAGGAAGACCCATGAAGTGACGGGTTGATCCCCTGGTATTCTAACACATGACTGTAAATCTGCCTTCTAATGAGCCCAGACCCTGGAACCCAGTATCTCCTCCATGGAAGCCTGAGGACAACAGAGCTGAGATCCTCCCTTCAGAGACCTGATGGGTACCGAAGGTACTAAACTAGCTAGGGTCAACATAAACTAGCCACTTTTCCATTTTCTTAAAGGTCCCCAAAAGATATACCACCATCTGCCGTGCCATGTCCCTGACTCTGGTAGAAGAAATGTTGTGCTAACCCCTTCTGTTTCTTCACCAAAAATCTCTGTGGAGGGAGAAAGGGAAAAGTCCTTCATAACCATGGAAGTCTCTCTTCTGACCAGAAGTTTCCTTCCCCATCTAAGGCCAGAAAGGACAGGAAGACTACACACTCAAGCACTCTCATTGGCATCCAGTTCCACGATCGAGCTGAAGGGGTGGCACAAATGGAGAAATTACCATTTAAAGCTGCTACAGACTGAGTGATGTCTTCATGTCAAGAACGCTCACAACAGCCTCTGCAGCAGGTAGGGCAGAACATTTCCTCCATATCACTGAAGGGCAGAAGGATTCAGTAACCTGCCTGACATCTCCTAAGTAGCAAAGCTAGAATTTGAACCCAGAACCAGCTGAGACTAAAGTCAGTCCTCTTAATCACTAAATTATACTACCTCCCCATTTATCCATTCATCATACAAGTTCCCAGGACTGGCTACATTCCTTTAACCTTTAGGTAGCTGTGTTGGAAGCTCCAAGGCAGAAATTAGAATGCGGTGAGTTAAATATACTCTGATTGAAGGCAAGTGTCAGCTATTCACACGGATCACTGAGAGGTCAATTTCCTACCAACAGACATACGTACAAAACCTTCTCAATATAACACACAGAATATACCTCAATCCTATATCAGGACCTAAGAAAATCTTGTCCGCCTCCAATGGTCAGACTCCCCAGCACCAGACTCAGAATAGCTATCTTAAGACGGAGCATGCACAAATGAAACCGGAGTTGCTTTGACCCCTTAGCTGTGGGGCCTGATTACCTGTGTTCAACCCCAACACACCAACCTTTGGGACAGCAGCTAGGGTATTTATTTATTTTTTATTATTTTATTTTATTTTATTTTATTTTTTTACAGGGACAGAGAGAGAGAGAGAGGGATAGACAGGGACAGACAGAAACGGAGAGAGATGAGAAGCATCAATCATTAGTTTTTTGTTGCTGTTGCGACACCTTAGTTGTTCATTGATTGCTTTCTCACAGGTGCCTTGACCACAGGCCTTCAGCAGACTGAGTCACCCCCTTGCTGGAGCCAGCAACCTTGGGTCCAAGCTGGTGAGCTTTTGCTCAAGCCAGATAGGCCCGCGCTCAAGCTGGCAACCTCAAGGTCTCGAACCTGGGTCTTCTGCATCCCAGTCCGACGCTCTATCCACTGCGCCACCGCCTGGTCAGGCTAGGGTATTTGGGTAAGAACAATTTACAAGGGGCTCATGAGAAACTAGAAGATGGAAGGAGATGACAATGGAGCATCAAGTTAAATGTAAAAATCAATGCTCCACTCTAATTCTCTAGGAGGCACTCAGAGCCCTCAGCCTGCCATTGTCAAACGTGTTTTGGCTCTCCTTGCCCAAAGTTACAGAGGGTGCTCTTTGCTTAGCCATTAATAGAAGCCCCACTGCCAGAAGGTTGGGCAAGGGCCCTGGGTCAGAACTTTCAGGCTTATTCTGTAATGTGGACCAGGGCCTGGAAAGGTGCCAGAAAAACAGAAGTTAGGAGTGGGGGCCACAGGACACTGATCTCTAATTGCTCCAGGCATTTACCTGGTTTAAAGTGGTACAAGCACTTTTAACCACATAAAACCAGTCTATACAACCCACATCTTCTACTCCCCACCCCTGAGAACTCCTCCAGTGTTAGCCTTCAAGGACCTGGGAGCTCAGTTCTCAGGGAAGCGAGGAGAAGGCAGGCAGGAGTTGGGTCTGCTGAACCCAGTAGCTCTATTCCTAAAACCTCCCTCTCCCTAACACCATTCATTCCGACTTGGCTTCCTTGGTGCTTTATCACTCTTCTGTGGCAGCAACTACCCCTGTGCAAGCCCAGCAAGAGTGATATTACTACCAGAAAGTTGGCTGGCACAGCCAAGTGCTGTCCTTGCCAGCACAGCAGCAATGGAGGCAGGGAGGGTGTGGTGATGAATATGGGCAAGGAGCTGATGAAACTAACTGTGGAAACTCCCAGGGCTTGCCATCCACCTTGCCATAGTGCAGAATGCAAGCAACCTACTCAGAACAGGCCCAAGTGTCACCATAGTGGGACAAGGACAGCTTGGACTAAAAGGGGAGGAAAGTAGATCCAGATTCTGGGATCAATGACATAGAACAAGTTAACTGAATGACATAGTTCAAGTTATATAATCTCTTTAATCCTCAATGTTTTCATAGGAAAATGGGTCCTATCATGTGAAGATCGAACAAGATTACGCACATGAAGCACCTGACGCAGAACCTCAATATGATAAACACTCCACAATTGCTGGCTACTTTCAATATTATTTTAAGCCCTGGGCCAGGCTCATAAAAAGGTTAGAAAGCTGTTCTTTCTGAGGATGCTCCCATTTGAAAACCAGGCCAGGACCAGCCCCAATTTCTTGGCACAGGTTCCTTTAGCAAAAGAACATTCCTGCCCTGCACCGGTGCTCAGGACTCTCCTGTGAACAATATTTCAGCAGTACTGAGCTGAGCAGAAGAGCCCAAAATAGCATTTGCAGAGCAAGGCACATGTCACTGCCTCTCCTGTGCTTCAGAAGTGCAAGGAAAGAAAGTTTTCAATCACTTGCTCAGAAAGCTTGGCCACCCACCACCTGCCTTCCTTCCAGGGCACTCAGAGGTTGAAATCTCTGTTCTGCTGGAAAATGAAGGTCCCTGAGACCTGCAGCAGTAGCCACCCTCTGATAGACCACACTGTTCCCCTCCAGTGGACCAAAGAGTGGCTGCTGCTTTAAAGGAGCCCTGTGGGGACCAAGGACATGTGCAATTTGAATCAAAGTGTGATTCATGGGGACAGGGGTAAGCTTGGTACCTGGCCGAAGGGCCTGCCACTCATGGCTTGGGTGAAACACCTCCAGGATCTCGGGGTCCAGCTCCTCTTCTGTGGTCTCCATTCTCTCTGTTTCTTTGGTGGTGCTCTTGTCTGGGTTGGTCAGCGCAAACTCCTTCAGAGAAGAAAAAACACAGAGCATGACCAAGCACAACTAAGCACGAGGCAAGCAGAAAGAAAATGGCCTGGGGTGGTACCCTCTGCCCTGTATGCTCCTCCCCAGCCATATTTGGACCTTGTACCAGATAGCCTCAGAACCAATGTAGGTGAGGCAATGTGGTTAAATGAACACAGCAAGTATCATGTATATATAGCACTTCTGTATAAGGAAAAGGTCCAGAAAGTTCTATAATCTCTCCAGGGGGTTAAGGAAACAAAAAAAGATAGTAATAACCTTGCTGTTACTATACACTGTTTAATGTTTAAAACTCGTATCTATTACTCTTATAATTAAAAAATATTTTTTTAATTTATTTATTGATTTTAGCAAGAAAAGAAAGGAAGAGAGACAGAAATATCCATCTGTTCTAGTGTGTGCCCTGACTGGGGATCAAACCTGCAACCTTGGTGTATCAAGACAATCTGGACAGGACTAAATGTATATTTATAAAAGGAAAATCACACATATGAATGGGAGATAACACCTCAAATGACCACCCAGACGTACAAATGCTGGCAGCTAAGGCCCAATTGATTCCTAAGCAGCCTAGCAGGCACAGTAAGGATCTGACAATTTTTCAGGGTGCCTATGGGGCATAAATGATCACTTGGGACATTCCAACCCATGTGTAAGGGGTACAAGTGGGAATCAGGGAGTCCAGCTTGGCTAGGAAGAAAGAAGCCCAAGTTGGAAACCCCTTCCTAAAACCTTTCACCCGTGGAGAGCATTGAGGATTAATGAGATGGTGTCACTAGAGCACTCTGAGCTCAGAAGACAGAAATGCAAGATAAATACAAAGTATTATTCATTTTGCTCCTTCCCAGCCTTCCTGTCCCATTTTTAAACCTGTACTTGCATAAAAGCAGTAAGGCCTCAAAAAAGTGGAACTAGAGTTCCACAGCTCTGGGAAATTACATTTGGGAGGGCAAGGAGAAACCCACAGTAGCACACAAGGCTGTTATTTCAGCCCCCCTCTTTCCCCAAAATCACTTTCCTTCCACTCCCAATTCTTCCACTAACAATAGTAAGTGTATTTCATGGATTCCTTCTATGAGCCCAAAGCTGTGCTAGGGACTTTACACAGATCTGATTTGGTTCCCAACAATGCTACCCCTGCATGGGAAGTAACAACTAGTCTCTTTCAAGCAGTGCCCCAGCTCCAGATACGTGTCCCGCCTACCTGGGTCCCTCAGGTCTGATCTTTAATTAGCTGTCAGAGGAAAGGTTAAGATGTTAAAGTGTTAGTGATAACAATGTAAAACCCCTCCAAGGATTTTACATTTTAACAAGAAATAAAGGCATGAAATTCAGATGGCAGGATTTCAGATCTTGTTAAGAACCAGTAAGGAAACTATGTTGGCCAAGAAGAGGCTCTCAAATCACATCATAAGTAATGAAAGGCGCTGACTATGGCACAATAGTTAAGACCTCAGGCTCTGCATCAGATAATCTTTTTCTTTTTAATTTTATTTGTTTTTAGAGAGAGCAGAGAGAAGGGAGAGAGAGTAAAGAGAGGGGAGAATGGAGAGAGGGGAGAATGGAGAGAGGGAAAAGAGTAGAAAGAAAAGAGAGGAAAGGAGAGAGAGTAGAGAGAGGGGAAAGAGAGTAGAGAGAAGAGAGAGAGTGGAGAGAGAAGAGCTAGCGGAGAGAGGAGAGAGAGTGAGGATAATCAACATGTACTTGCTTCACTTTAGTTATGCATTGACTGCTTCTTGTATGTGCCTTAACAGAGCCCAGAGTTTCGAACCAGCAACCTCAGTGTTCTGGGTTGACACTCCATCCACTGCACCACCACAGGTCAGGCTCTGTATCAGATAACCTAAAATTCAAATCCCAGTGTCTTGTGACTCCAGGAAAGTTACTTAACTTTCTAAGCATCAGTTTCCATGTTTGTAAAGTGGAGATAATAACATCTAGCTTATACATCAGATAAAGTACTGCTTGTAAACGATTAGCCCTGCGTACGCAGTAGCCATTACTCTTATTACTATTAAAGGCAGTCACAGGTTCCAGGTTGGACAAGTCATGCTAAGATATTCAAGAGAGACTACACAGTATGTCATCGTTTAGGCAGATCAGGTTTGGGTTGTGGTCACCTGGGCAGCCACAAACCCCTCCTACCCCTTCAACTTGAAATCTGCACAAATCTGAGCTCAAAAGAAAACTAGGAACAGAAGTGTGCTTGTGAGACCTAAGAGCAGACAGACTGGCAGGAGGCACCCTCCATTCTGAAGGCATGGACATCATACTTCCAAGAGCCAAGTTTCTGAGGGCAGGATCTGTGTCACTCTCTTTCACCACTGTATCCCCATGCCTTTGATGTCTTGGACTGAGGCAAGCCCACATTAGCTGAGTCTGCTGGAAGCTAGGTATTATTCACACATTCCAGAACAAAGACTACCTTGTCCATTAAGTACCCAGAGCCTGGGTACTCAGGGCCCAGCCATGCTGGCTAGCCTCTGCCTGAAGCACCATACACTAGACTGTGGGACTAGGAGAACGTTAATAACATTTACCTTAGCGATGTGTGGGTCAGATGCCTCCTAGGATCAGGCTGGGATGGATACAAATAAGTGTGGTGGGCCAGGTGTAGAGCAACAGGGAGTAGTGGGACTGTCAAACCCGGAGGCCTCCTGCCTTGACTGAAGAATGCAGCTGCTACTCAGCTGGCCCACCACTGCCATGAAGGCATTCAGCTTGAAAACAGGAAACCAGATGTGTATGTAAAATTTTCTTATTTTTAGAATACTAAGTGAGCCAAACTAAACATCTATAAGCTTTAAATTACAACTTTTGCTTTAGCGTATCTACTAGCCAGGTAACTCCTGGTAGTTGTGGCTATAAGCAAGCAACCAAATTCTCATCATCAAGAGAACAGAAAAGGCAAGGGGAATGGGGATGACGAGAATATCGCAAAAAGCCCTTCAAAGTCTAGGCAGGGCTAGTGTTCATTCTGATGAGTAAGGGCTGGGAAAGCCTTTTTCCTAGATGGCATTAATAAGGTTATCAGACCAGGTTTAAGAAGGATTAAAAGGAGAAAGATGAACTGCTGAGCCACATATTTCAAGCCCTAGAAAGGCCAAACACTTTTGCCACAATCCTGTCACTGTCAAAATGTTTTTTGAGCATCCTCTTGCTA
This sequence comes from Rhynchonycteris naso, assembly GCA_037038555.1. Lineage (NCBI taxonomy): Eukaryota > Metazoa > Chordata > Mammalia > Chiroptera > Emballonuridae > Rhynchonycteris > Rhynchonycteris naso. Next base: position 100,692,618 of record CM073003.1, read on the forward strand.
TCTTTTGAACCAGATTTTAAGCCACAGCTACACACACACACACAATCTATCATTATTGCACAGCACACCTCAGCTTTTAGTGGGGGGGTGATACAAAACTGGGGTTCCCATCTGATCAGCTCATCCTGTTCACCAAATGTGGCTTACAGTGACCTTAGACTGTCTGCCAGGATCACATCTAGCAAGCACTGAAGGAGGTTCAGTCATATGAACATAACATTAAACAGTCAATTCAAAAGAGAAATTCCTTCAGAGGTTTTGAGGAAAAGCAACATCATAAGGTTGAGGTTGTAATGATAATAGCAGCTACCATTTACTGAGCCCTTATCATATGCCCAGCACTGAGCTGAAGTGCCCTCCATGCCTCACAACACATCCAAGTTTCATCTGGGAAGCACATACTTTCATACACATTTTACAGATAAGGATGAATATGAGGCCTGTGCAAAATCACACTGCAGGGTAAAGCAGAACAAAGATTTCAGTCTAGTCATGCCTGGCTCCAAAGTCCATGCATGATTTCTGACTCACTTCTGTGTTTCTTTCTTAGTTATGTGTCCTAATGGTTGTGCTCTGGATACGGAGGAAATGAAGCAGGGGCAATGTGATTACCATAACAAATCTATCAGCACAGCCCCCTTCCCAAAGGAAGGTTCTCATGGACCAGGTGAGAAACTCCAGTCCCAAAGAAAGAACAAGGAAGACTACCCTCTTTCTGCCAGGGCAGTGTCCTAAACAGGAAAGAAAGACCAAGGGGTGAGAGAAGCCAGACAGCCCTTGGTCAGCTCCAAAGTAAATCCCATGCTCTGGTGCCTCTCAGCTGACTTCTCAGGGTTTCCTTTGATGCTGAATCCTCAGCCCTCACTTCTCCCTGCCACCATCACTCCAAATACCAATTTCCTCTCAACTAACTGGCACGAAATCCCAGCTAAGGTGCTAGCTGACAACAGCTTACCATGTCACGCTTCCTTGCGCTTGTATCTGAATAAGAGATTCTTAAAGATCAAAGACTTCAAGATCCAAGAGAATAAATGAATCTCTAATGATAGGCTGATAGACGCTGTGACAGAGACAGACTGCCAGGGCAACATTTTGTGTAAGGAATGTGTCTGACTGAGCCCTAAATTAAACCCTAGAAGCAGCCACCCCCTTGCTAAAAATAACAGATGGCATTTATTGGCCATACATTGACCTTATTATAACAGTTTCAATGCTAGGTGCTTTAGACATATAATCACATTTGATCTACACTAAAATCTTAAGAGGGAAGTACCGACCCTGTTTTATAAATAAGGAAACAAAGCTTAGAAATGGTCAAAGAGCCAAAGTAGGTGGCAAAAGGGAGTTTACCAAGGGTCTGTGCTCCTTCCACTGGGTTCCACCCCCTCCCTCATTACCCACCATCTTTTTGAAGGGACCAGTACACCACACAACTGTATCACTTTAACATCCACACTGCTCCTAAGATGTGGTACCCCACGGAGATTCAACAGCAAGAGCCAGGAAAGGAGGCTGGCTCCAGATTATACTCTGATATACACGGCCAACCTTTCCTGCATGGTTATTAACCTTCACAAGTGCCCTGGAAAGGACAATTCGAGGTCTCCAGGGGCACCTGCCGGGACTTCAGGCTCTGAAGAAATGATCATGACCACCCCCACACCCCCCACCAGCCATTTTCACTGTTGTGAAGATGGCTGGCTGCATAATTAGGATTTAAATGCCATCAGGGCAGCAATTTTTCTGGTATGAGAGAAAAGATGCTTTAACTCCTACTTGTACTTAGCACATGATGAAAGATTATGACAAATGGATACAGCTAGGAACAGACATAAGGACAAAAGCAGCTTCTGTCAATGAAAGTCAGTATTAACATTTTTCCGAGACTAGACTCAATAGAGCTAATATAAATGGGCCAGAATAATTATGGCTCTGAAAGCTCATCTATTTGGTTAGAATACTATCCAAAAGGGACTTACTAACTCATGGTCCTTAAGTAAATTCATCAGCATGCTTTTGTTAATTGTGCATCTGCTAAAGCCCATGAAAGGGAGCACCCAGATCCTCATGAGCTGCAGGTTGGGGACAGGGAGGGCAGCCCCGGTCCCCTGAGACACTTGGGTGCTTTTCTGGGTCAGGCTATGCCAAAGACAGCCCCAACTGTCATGCTGTGGCCAGTCCCACCCTCTGGAGCCAATGGGATCTCATTCTCATTGTCCTTGAAGAGGAAGACAAAAAAACAGTACCAAAAAGATCTTAAAACCTCAAAAGGATTCATGACTCCTAACTGTTAGTTCCCTCCTCCTCCACAAAGTGGGGAGAAATGCGGAGACAAAACAAATGAGTTCAGAGAGAAGATGGAAGCTTGCCATGAGCCAGAGGTGAACCTCAGCTGCATTGGATTGTTACTAAATTCATCTCAATCGTCATTTGCACTTCAAGGCCCTCATGCTCCAAAGCCTCCAGCACTTTACCCAACATTTAGTGGGAGCCCCAGGGTTGGGAAAGGTGACTAGGGGAGGATGAAACTGTCAGAAATGACAGTCAAGGTCTCTCAAGGGAGGGGAAAGAGAGGGCACTGAGAGCTGAGGCTGGCCAGGGGAAACCAGGAGACTTATAATATGCTCCAGCCAGGCCAAGCTCAGAGCCTTCTTGAGGCATTTTGGTCCTGCCCATGGCAACGACAGAACCCTAGCAATGACATCTAGGTTAATAAAGAGGAGCCTGGAAAAAACAAGAAGAGAAGGACAGAGAGAAAGAGGACACAGAGACAGACAGACTTAAGAAAAAGCACAAGGAAGAGAGGAGTAGAGGAAGAAACAGTCATACTGGGTGCTCACCACACAGGCACCCAGCTCTTAAGGAGAATCCTGACCTCCCAGCTTTGCCACAAACTGGCTGTAAGATTTTGGCCAAGTTACTTCAAGTCCCTTAGCCTTAGACTCCTCCTTCTCAAAATGAGAATAATTGTAGTTGTTAGGGGGATTAAATGAGAATAGATATAAAGCACTTAATCACAGTGTTTAGTACATGATAAGCTTCTTCTTATTAAAATTTTTATATTGCCAGACCACATGGTGGCACAATGGATAGAGCGTCGGTCTGGGACACAGAGGACCCAGGTTTGAAGCCCCGAGGTTACTGGCTTGAGCACAGGTTCATCTGGCTTGAGCGCAGGCTCACCAGCTTGAGTGAGGGGTCACTGACTTGAGCGTGGGATCATAGACATGACCCCATGGTCCCTGGCATGAACCCAAAGGTCGCTGGCTTGAAGCCCAAGGTCACTGGCTTGAACAAGGGGTTGCTGGCTCAGCTGTAGCCCTCAGGTAAAGTAACATATGAGAAAGCAATCAATGAACAACTAAGGTGATGCTATGAAGAACTGATGCTTCTCATCTATCTCCCTTCTTATCTGTCTGTCCCTATCTGTCCCTCTGTCTCACTGTCTCTCTCTTGCACACTAAAATATATGTGTGTGTGTGTGTGTGTGTATATATATATATATATATATATATATATATATATATATATATTATTATTATTATATCATTATCATCATCATACTTTCCCAAAAAAGAAACACTATCATGAACTTTAAACAGAGGTCAGAGGACTCAGGGATAGAGGGGAAGAAATACAGACTTAGTGACCCAGTGCTAGCCAAGTTCCTGCAAGAAAAGTAAAACCTCACCCCACTCCCAAAGCAACCTTAGTGGCTTGGAAGCTTTTTTGGACCCAACAGGGATCCCTCTATTTGTGACAAGATACTTACTGTGTTCTGATGACTGAAGCAAAAGGTGAAGCAGGATGCTATTAGCAACCCAAGCAGCATGCCCAGAGGAGCCATCCTACATATAGGCAGGCCCTTGGGAAGCATAGGGAGACCTGAGGAAAGTAAACACAGGAAACAGAAGGTCAACAGGAAACTTGTGCCTGATCCGCCAGCATTATGATTCCCATGATATCACTTGTTCAATGAATGTCAGATATTTTCCACATTAGAGGTAGGTCTTCTCCCACAAGGGTAGATCAATGCAAATGAAGCCTTCATCTCCCATAAGGAGTCCAGCCACCCAAGAAAGACATGCCTTTATTGGAACTGAGCCAACCAGGAGTCTTGCAATAAGTACCCTGTCCCTTTCTTCCTCATTATCAACTTATCTGGTTGTACAAGGGGTGGTATTGGCTATGGTAAGGAGAAAAGGAAACTAATCAATTGATTTGTATATGGAGAGACATGAGCCCAGATCTGTATAAGCTTTATAACCAGGGGTCCCCAAACTTTTTACACAGGGGGCTAGTTCACTGTCCCTCAGACCATTGGAGGGCTGGACTATAAAAAAAACTATGAACAAATCCCTATGCACACTGCACATATCTTATTTTAAAGTAAAAAAAAAAAAAAAAAAAAAACCAGGAACAAATACAATATTTAAAATAAAGAACAAGTAAATTTAAATCAACAAACTGACCAGTATTTCAGTGGGAACTATGGGTACGGATGCATCCTGTGCTCCTCTCATAGACCACCAATGAAAGAGGTGCCCCTTCCAGAAGTGCGGCGGGGGCCGGATAAATGGCGTCAGGGGGCCGCAGTTTGGGGACCCCTAGTATAGAGCATTGGACTGGGACACAGAGGGCCCGAGTTCGAGACCCTGCGATCACCAGCTTGAGTGCGGGCTCATCAGGTTTGAGCAAGGCTCACCAGCTTGAGCCCAAGGTCTCTGGCTCGAGCAAGGAGTCAATCGGTCTGCTGTAGCCCCCCGTCAAGGCACATATGAGAAATCAATCAATGGACAACTAAGGAACCGCAATGAAGAATTGATGTTTCTTATCTCTCCCCCTTCCTGTCTGTCCCTACTGTTTCTATCTGTCCCTCTCTCTGACACTCTCTATCTCTGCCACAAAAAAAGATACACAGATGCCAACAGGAATATAAAAATATTATCGCCTCATTAATCAATAAGGAAATGCAAATCAAAGCCACACAATGAGATAACACTTTATATCTACTACAATTAAACAACAACAACAACAAAAAACCCAGAAATTAACAAATGTAAACAAGGATATAGAGGAACTGGAACCCTCATACATTGCTGGTAGGATTATAAAATGGTGCAGATGTTACAGGACACAATTTGGTGGTTCCTCGAAAAGCTAAACACTGAATTACCATATGATCCAGCAATTTCACTTGCAGATATATATTCCACCCAAAAGATACGAAAACAGTGACTCAAACAGATAATTCCATGTGAATGTTAGCAGCATTATTCACAATAGCTAAAAGGTAGAAATAACCCAAATATCCATCAACATATGAATATATTTTAATGTGGTGTACACATACAATGAAATATTATTCAGCCATAAAAGAATAAAATTCTGACCCGTTTCAAAATGCAAGAACCTTGAAAACACTATGCCAAGTGAAATAAGCTAGACATAAAATGATATTCTATATGATTCTACATAAATATCTAGAATAGGCAAATTCTGGGATACAGAAAGTAGATTACACATTATTAGGGGAGTTATTGGGTACAGAGTTTGTTTAAAGTGGTGAAAAAACTTTAGTCAATAAACCAGACAAGAGAATTTAATCCAAATTGGCGAATAATCTAGGAAAGGCAGAAAGAAAAACTAAAGACCAAAAAAAAAACCTTAGAAAAATTCAGCACATGTCAGTATTAGACCAGACCCTTATAAAAGGTTTTTGTGTTGATCACTCAGCCCTAATATACCTCATTAGGCAATTTACTCAATAGAGGCTTAACTGAGTTAATTATGGGAACATCTCTTAAGAGTGTGGTGTTTACCCTTTTCTCTTTCCTGTTTCTGCTACCTCAAGAAATTCCTCCTGTGATGTGACCGCAGTGGGACCAAAAGCCCTGCCTGCACCCACACGCAGAAGTTATTACACCTTATCCAGCCCACCCCTTCTCAGGGGCAGACAGGAACTTTCCCTAAGGACATCTGGAGCCATAAAAGAAAACAGCCCTGCTGGACCGGCACTGTGCTAAAAAAGTACAGCCAACTGGAAAAGCAAAGGCTCGGGTGCTATAAATAGCTGCTACACTTACCCAGAAGCAAAAGTCTTTGCTTTCTGCCAGCTTCTCCCATCTTTTTTGTCGACAAAATGGACCAGCTGAGTGCCACATGAGCTTCCCTTAGCAACCTGGCTTCCTAGGGCACCAATCACTGAAAGACAGGGAGTGAGTTCACAGCATGGAACTAGGTTCTGGACGGGTGCCTGGACGTGCCTGGCCATGCCTGAGTGTGAGGGGGGTAGAGGAGCAGGCTGGATGAGAATGAATGAAGGGCAGAGGCTGCCACATCAGGAGTGGGAAGGCTGGAAAGGGAGATGGGTCCCAAGATACCTTTCCCACCCCTGCAGCCTTAGCTGTGGGGAAAAAGAGAATAAAAACTGGAAGTGGGGGACTCACAGCATTATGTACAATAAGAGAGACAAAGATTACTCCAAAAGCTACAGACTCCCTTTCCCCTACAGGAGACTGTTCATGAGTATATGCATGTACAAAGTTAGATGCTCCCTCCTGACAGTCAGGGATAAACACAGGAATCGGCGCTAGGGAAAATAAGGAGGAGGAAGAGAAATGAGAATAAAGTCAAGGGCAAAGAAGACAAATGAGGCCCTGGCTGGTTTGTTCAGTGGTAGAGTGTTGGCCAGGCATGTGGATGTCCCAGGTTCAATTCCTGGTCAAGATACACAGGAGAATTGCCCATCAGTTTATCCACCCCTCCCTCTCTCACTTCTCTCTTTCTCTCTCCTCCCCTCCTGCAGCCAAGGCTCTATCGGAGCGGGTTGGCCCCAGGTGCTGAGGATGGCTCCATGGCCTCTGCCTCAGGTGTTAAAATATGGTTCCAGCTGCAATGGAGCAAGAGCCCCAGGTGGGCAGAGCATCGCCCTCTAGTGGGCTTGCTGGGTGTATCCTGACTGGGGTGCATGCGGGAGTCTGTCTCTGCCTTCCCATCCTCTCACTAAATTAAAAAAAAAAAAAAAAGAAGAAGCCGAATGAACAGGAGAAGGCCCAGAATGGAGGAAGAAGAGAGCAGAGGCAGCTGATGCACAAACAGCAGCTTCCCCACTCCTGGCGTGGAAAGGGAACTGTAGGAAGAGAGCAACAGCAGTTCCCACAGGGTTCCCAGCACCTCAGTCTCCCGCACACACATTAACACCTTCAGAACCATTTCTTCCAAAACTAAGAATGAGATCAATCGCAAATGAATGCTTCTCCCCCCAGTAATTCTACATGGATTGCACACTTGACCAATTTATTGCCTTCATTATTTTTTTTTTCATGAAACAGGGAGAGAGAGAACATGGAGAGTGGGAACCTAGGAGACATGAGGCTGGGAGAAGGATGTGAGACAGTTTCCCAGGCTTTGCGGGTGCACCCAGGGGGCAAGTGCAAACTCTGCAGCAAGCAGGCATGGATAAAGGTGTCCTCTGTCCTTTTAAAGCCTGGCCTGAAGCCATGTCACCTGGTCTCATCCTTATTCAGGATGTGGCAGGTGGAGAGCAAGCAGGCACTGCTTTCCCTGGGCTCTATGCTGAAGATGGGGGACAAGTGGAAAGAGGGAAAGGGGAAGTAGCACACAGCTATGTTCTGCCAAGATGGCCCACTCCCTTAAGCAGGGACCCAGGCAGCAGCAGCAAAAGAAAACCTCAGACCCTTATATAAATAAAGCCAGACTTAGTATACCACTGAGGCAAAGGTTGACATACTCAGCTGGAACTTAGTGCCCTCCCAAAACCATTTGCCATGCACTAACCCTGCATTCACCTGATCATGTGCCCCTCCCTGCACAGCTACAGAACAAACCCTCCTATTATCCTTGGCTCTTTTTCTTTCTAAAGTGAAAAGTGGGAAGGCAGTGAGACAGACTCCCACATGCACCCAACCAGGATCCACCCGGCAAGCCAATAAAAAGTCCTTTAAAAAATTCAATGAGGAGAGGCAGAGACAGACTCCCACTTGTGCCCAACCGAGATCCACCTGGCATGCCCACCAGAGAGCGATGCTCAGCCCATCTGGGGTGTTGCTCTATTGCAACCGGAGCCATTCTAGTACCGGAGGCAGAGGCCATGGAGCCGTCCTCAGTGCCTAGGCCAACTTTGCTCCAATGGAGCCTTGGCTGCTGGAGAAGAGAGAGATAGAGAGAAAGGAGAGGGGGAAGGGTGGATGGGCGCTTCTCCTGTGTGCACTGGCTGGAAATCAAACCCGGGACTTCCACATGCTGGGCCGACACTCTACCACTGACCCAACCAACCAGGGCCTATTCTTAGCTCTCAATGGAGGACAGAACTACACCTTTACATTTACATCCTTCTTCCCACTTAAAACACTATTATTCTGTCCAAGAAAGGGGAACATATTTCAATGTTCAACCAGTAACTCCTTCCTTAAGAATCCTTGGGCTTTGGGACAAATGAGATAATAAGGTATTTGAGATGCCTATTTTTCTATTAAAACTGGCCATTTGTAGGCTGTACCTCTGCTTAAATTGAGGTTGGATGATCTATCAGACGTCTTCAAACTTTTTTATAAAAACGGCCCACTTTTGCAGTGCTGGTCTACCTGGACCCTACCGTCCACTAGTGGGCGTTTCAGCTTTCATGGTGGGCCAATCGCAGTGCCGTTTGGTTGCTCCACTACTGCCCATCATCAGGTGCTATACCAAGCACTTTCCATGCATTGTTTTATTTAATCCTCCCTAACACTCTTTGAAATAAGAGCTCTCATTAAACCCATGCTACCCATGAAAAAACTGAGGCCAATTGAAGAGGTGTCCGTCCAAGACGACATAGCTAGGAATTGGCAGAGCCAAGAATTTGCCTTAAGTTTTTCTGACAGTAAATTCAGGTACTCAACATAGTGAATGTTTTTATCTCTTTGCTTCAATTTCCTTCTTATAAGATGAAGGTGGGAATTCTTGCTCTTTCATTTTTTCCTAGTTTTCACACCATCATTAGAGCAGGGATGATGACCTTCTCCATGGACCCAAAGGCATTCAGGACCTGGCGAGGCACCCTGGAACCACTCTCTAGAGCAGGGGTCCCCAAACTATGGCCCGTGGGCCACATGCGGCCCCCTGAGGTCACTTATCGGCCCCGCCACACTTCCGGAAGGGGCACCTCTTTCATTGGTGGTCAGTGAAAGGAGCACAGGATGCGGACGCAAAGTGCAGCGTAGCTCATGTACAGTAATACTTCCGGTGACGCAGGACACAGGCGTCAGGGCTCCGGAAGCATGTCTTATGACGCGTGTGCATATGTGCAGTGTGCATAGGGATTTGTTCATAGTTTTTTTTTATATTCCGGCCCTCCAATGGTCTGAGGGACAGTGAACTGGTCCCCTGTGTAAAAAGTTTGGGGACCCCTGCTCTAGAGCTCTTACCTCCTACAAAATCTACACACCCTCTAGCTGTCCTCATACCTAAAACTTTAGAACCAACGCCTTTTGTTGGTTTCTACTCCCAGGAGGCAAAGGAAACAAGTGGGAGAAAAGGAACTCCACAAACAGCTGAAAACAGAGAGACCCAAGCCAGTTTCCAGCTGAGCCCCAAGGCTGATCCAGCCCACTCAGGGCTTTTCCCAGCATACCAGTGTCCAGAGATCCAGGTCACAATCATGTAGTAATGCCAGCTGCAGGAACAGCTGTAAAACAATGTTATGCTTTACAAAGTGAAGGTTATAGGATGAGTTCTGCCCATAGACACACATTCATTACTACTTATGGACTGCACAAACTCATACAAACACAAACACACAGTCACTCACCTCCACATAAACAGAAGCTCACTGTCTAATTTGAGCAAATATGAAGCTGAAGAAACAATGCAAAGAGGACACTGAATGGACAGCCTGACAAGAGAAAACAATGTGCAAAGGTTTAGGAAAAGAAATAAATTTTTAAAGAATAATTTAAGGACAAGAGAAATAACTTTGGAGTGGTCAGGCAAACAGGCTTTTCCCTTCTAAGATATAAACAAAACTAAAAGTAAGGAAGCAGACAGCAATTAAGTGAAAAAAGCCTTTGAACAGAAAAAAATAAAGATACTGGTTTCATGGCTTCTAACCCATTCAGCACCTAACCAGTTGGAAAGGTGGACTCAGACCATTCTTAAGCCACTGACCATTTATTTAACAGGAACAGTACCTGCCCAAATATTAAAGTCATGACTTGGGCCAAGCAAATAGAGACTGCTCTCAACAAACCCAAGGCACCCAAAAAGGAAAGTAATTCAAGGTTGCTACTGGATGATAGAAGGTTCACAACAAGCCTGACCAGTGATGGTGCAGTGGATAGAACGTCAACCCGGGACACTGAGGTCCCAGGTTCAAAACCCCAAGGTCACTGGCTTGAATGCGGGCTCATTCGGCTTGAGCATAGGCTCACCAACTTGAGCATGGGATCATTGACATGATCCCATGGTTACTGGCTTGAAGCCCAAGGTCGCTGGCTTGAAGCCCAAGGTCGCTGACTTGACCTGACTTGAGCAAGGGGTCAGTGAGTCAGGTGGAGTCCCCTTCCCCAGTCAAGGCATGTACAAGAAACAATAAACAACTTAAGTGCCACAACTACAAGTTGATGCTTCTCATCTCCCTACTGACCCCACTAAAAAAAAAAAAAAAAAAAAGGTTCACAACAAAACCAAGCCTCTGCCTGTCCAGAAAGCTACAAAGCCAAAATTCACTTGTGCAGCCTACAAGGGAGAGCCCAAGAGTGTTCTTTCCAGTGGCAACAAAAGGACAAGTGCTGGCCCTGCCAGAGAGTACTTGGAACCAAAAAGGGCTCCACAGGCCCAGTTAGGACTGTAGCCCTAGAAGGCAAGCAACATAGGATGGAATGAAATAGCAACATGGCATTCCTGATCTCTTCTCAGTACTCTGTACTGCAAAAGGTAGGGAGGAGACAGGAATCAATCTTATCCTACCCCTGAAGGGAAGAGAATAGATCTCAATAACATAGCTAAGCTTGACTGTAAGGGATTCAAGGAAAAAACTGGGCTATGGCTAGGTATCTCAGTGGGTTAGAGCATCGCCCCAATACATCAAGGTTATGGGTCCAATCCTGGGTCAGGGCACAATAAGAAACAACCAAGTAATACACAAATAAGTGGGACAACAAATTGACATTTCTTTCTCTCTTTCTCTCTCTCTGTTTTCTCTAAAATCAATTTTTTTTTAAATAAAAAAAATGTAGCTCAACATACATATTAGCAAAAACCACAATCTCAGAGACAAAGACAGTGACTCTATTTAAAAGAAAACAAGTGGCATGCAAAGTGATTGAATAAAAGTGAACCTAGACTCTGGCCAGTTGGCTCAGAGGCAGAGCATCGGCCCAGCATGTGGAAATTCCAGGTTCGATTCCTGGCCAGGGCACACAGGAGAAGCGCCCATCTGCTTCTCCACCCTTCCCCTTCTCCTTTCTCTCTATCTTTCGCTTCCCCTCCGGCAGCCAAGGCTCCACTACAGCAAAGCTAGCAGGGCGCTAAGGACGGTTCCTTGGCCTCTGCCTCAGGCACTAGAATAGCTCCAGATTGCAGCGGAGCAAGGCCCCAGACAGGCCAAGCATCGCCCCATGATGGGCATGCCGATGGATCCCAGTTGAGCACATGCAGGAGTCTGTCTGTATGACCTCCCCCAACCCCAGCTTCTCACTTCGGAAAAATACCGAAAAAAAAAACCAACAACAAACCTAGCCTGGCCCTCTCCAGACCTATCCTACTCTGACACAGCACACAAAGAATCTGAATGCTGGAACAAAGCTTAAAAGTCAATCTCAATTTAGACTCCTAAAGATCCAGAAGACACAACCATGGGCACTCGATATCCATCTACATATAGAATAACCAGAGTTCAATGCCTTTAGGCACAGAACTTATCAATGGATCCAGGAAGGTCCTAGTAACTTCATACCTATAGTAGACAAAGAGATAGGGCTAATGCAGAACAGAAATTCTGGTGCCATCAGCACAGAAGTAATAACCAAGCAAACAAGAATAAATCCCTGTCTTAGGAAGAAAACTTAGAAAGTAGCAATGGGCCAAGAATAGTCTTCAAAGTCAGGCTGAAGGTTAGGAAAAGAAAGAAAAGCAAGGGAACCAGACAAGGAACAGCAAGAATAGGGAAGAATTACACAGGTCAAAAGGGGGGAGAATCCTGAGAAAATCAAGTTATGGGCAACAATGTCAAGAAGATGAGAAAATCCACTGGATTTGGCAATGAGGCTGCCAAAGGACCTTAAAAAGAGGGAACACATGTAAAGAAACAGAGGCACACAGCCTGACAAGGCGGTGGCACAGTAGATAGAGCGTCGGACTGGGATGCGGAGGACCCAGGTTTGAGACCCCGAGGTCACCAGCTTGAACACGGTTTGAGCAAAAGCTCACCAGCTTGGATCCAAGGTCGCTGGCTCGAGCAAGAGGTTACTCGGTCTGCTGAAGGCTCACGGTCAAGGCACATATGAGAAAGCAATCAATTCACAACTAAGATGTCACAACGAAAAATTGATTGATGCTTCTCATCTTTCTCTGTTCCTGTCTGTCTGTCCCTATCTATCCCTCTCTCTGACTCTCTCTCTGTTCCTGTAATAAAAAAATAAATAAAAGAATTGCTTAAAGAAATAGAGGCACACAAGCAGAACACTGAAAAGCTGTGTGGGTCCACTGAAGTTTGGAGATTTAAAGCCAATTCTTTAAATCTAGTTTTTTCAATATTTTCACTGGTCTTAATAATAACAGAGAGTCTGACCAGGTGGTAGAACAGTAGATAGAGCATCAGACTGGGACGCAGAGGACCCAGGTTCAAAACCCTGAGGTTGCCAGCTTGAGCACGGGCTCATCCTGTTTGAGCAAGGCTCACCAGCTTGAGCACGGGGTCGCTGGCTTGAGCAAGGGGTCACTCACTCTGCTGTAGCACCTGTCCCCCTCCCCCACTCCACCCTCCCCCCCCCCCCCCCGGTCAAGGCGCATATGAGAAAGCAGTCAATGAACAACTAAGGTGCCACAATGAGAACTGATGCTTCTCATCTCTCTCCCTTCCCGTCTGTCCCTATCTGTCCCTCTCTCTCTTTGTCACACAAACATAATAATAACAGAGAAAAATGACTCCAGTGGTCCTATAGAGAGATTTTTTAATGCTATACAACAGGTTCATATGATAGTATAGAGCTACCCCTCAGCACACATACCCTCGGGAAATGGTGGGCAGAGTCATATCAGCAGACAGAGTGGGCAAGGAACAAACTCCCATCAGACACAATTCTACCTTCTCTGAGCCATGCCTCAAACTGCTTAGAAGCTTTAGTCCTTAAGAGTTTGTAGAGTTGTACTAATCATAATTGTAGCACTTGGAGTGAAGGATGGAGAGAAGTACCCCAGTGACATCCAATCTTCTAGTATTCAAATGCATTATCTGGGCAACCCAAAGGAAAATAAATTCTGTTATATACACTGCTCACAAAAATTAGGGGATCAGGAAATGTGCAGATACTCCAGTACATTCAGCCTTTTGTATAGTGCATTTTCACCAATGAAATAAAAGCTGATTTTGCATCTCATTTTCATAATCAAATACCTTTGACTTGTCATTTGCTTTTCTGATGTTTTTGTTTAATAAAAAATAAATAAAATGCACCTGACTAGGCGGTGGGGCAGTGGATAGAGCGTCGGTCTGAGATGCAGATGACCCAGGTTCAAGACCCTGAGGTCACCAGCTTGAGCGCAGGCTCATCTGGTTTGAGCAAGACTCACCAGACTGAGCCCAAGGTTGCTGGCTCGAGCAAGGGGTTACTCAGGGTGCTGTAGCCCCCCAGTGAAGACATATATGAGAAAGCAATCAATGAACAACTAAGGTGCCACAATGAATAATTGATGCTTCTCATCTTTCTCCGTTCCTGTCTGTCTGTCCCTATCTGTCCTTCTCTCTGACTCTGTCTCTGTCACAAAATAAACAAACAAACAAACTGCTTTCTTTTAATTGCTTCATATTCATTTTGAAATATGCCCTAATTTTTGTGAGCAGTATATTAGAATTACAGTCAACATTTATACCGCACTTGCTATGTTCCAGGCAAAGTTCTAAATTCATTTGCTCCTCTCTATAATCCACTGATGGGGTACTAATATGCTGCTCATTTGCCCATGAGAAAATTAAAATTCAGAGAGGCTAAGTAATTTCTCCAAGGTCACACAACAAAGGAATGGTAGAGTCAGGATTCAAAGCCAGTTTGGCCCCAGAACTCTTCCGACAGATCATGCTGCCTTTCCATTGGTCTATGAAATCATCCACCAAAATGAGACTCAATTTATTTATTCTGCAACAATGTGAATAAAATGTATACTATATTTCCCCATGTATAACATGCACCCTTTTTCAAAAAATTTGGGGTCTAAAAGCTGGGTGCGTCTTATACAGTAGTTGTGCCATTTGAAATGCCATAGATGGAACTGAGGACGAGGCAATATATGAAGACAGTGATTCGTCATCACACATAGATGAGGACAAGCTAATGGATGGGAGTTTTGACAGTGATGAAAAGTTGTATGAATTTTATGGTGAATAAAACTTGAGTTCAATAACTTTATGTAATACTTTTTTTTCAAATTTTGGGCCCCAAAATTAAGGTGCGTCTTATATATGGGAGTGTCTTATACATGGGGAAATATGGTACATTTTGCATCAGAAGATAATTTTTTTCAGCAAGACAGACAGCCTGGCCTGTGGTGGTGCAGTGGATAAACCTTCGGCCTGGAGTGCCAAGATTGCCAGTTCAAAACCCTGGGCTTCCCTGGTCAAGCAAGGCACATACAACAAGCAAGCAATGAACAACCAACATGGAGCAGCTATAAGTTGATACTTCCCATTCCATGCTCCCCTTTCTCTCCTGTCTGTAAAATCAATAAATAATTAAAAAAACAAAGACAGACAGGAAGGGAGAGAGTTGAGAAGCATCAACTCAATAGTTGCAGCACTTTAACTGTTCATTAATTTCTTCTCATATATGCCTTGACCAGGTGGTTCTAGGTGAGCCAATGACCCCTTGCTCAAGCCAGCAAACTTGGGATTACATTCAAGATCCCACACTCAAGTCAGCAACTGTGCACTCAAACTAGTGAGCCAGTGCTCAAGCCAGCAACCTCAGCATCCCAGGTCGATGCTCTATCCACTGCACCACCACCAGTCAGGCAGGGGAGAAATTTTTAAATGAGACTAGCAAGACTCTCCTGTGGAGAGACCCACCTCCCTCCAAGTTTCTGCATATCATGCACACACAAACACGTACACATGCACACATACATTTTGATCACTGAATGCCCTTGGAACAGCCCTGTTCACAGTAGAGGCACAAACATTCAAGAGGAATGCCCCTGACTCAAATTGCAAGTAGGTCACTGGCACCCTGTATTGCTTGACCTCTTCACTTCCCTTCAGGCTTCACAGCTATACAGGAAGCAAAAGCATCCTTGTTCCCCCTCAGAGAGCCCAGCACCATGCACCCCCTTCATATATACCCAACTGTTTGGCGAGAGCTCAGCAGAGAGCAAGAGGAACTGTATGGGGTAAAAGCTGGCCAAAGCAATATGCAAGGCAATTTTCAACTAGTCTATAATCCTGAAATGCCATCATTCTCTACACAGAAAACATACAGGACAAGATTATTTCTACATGGCTGATGAAGGAAATGGAGTCCAAAAGGAGAATGGGGCTTGCCTAAGCATACCAGCAAGTGACCAGGTAAATTACAGAAATACCCCAAACCTGGTCAATGTACTTTCCAGTAGGCCTTAAACTGCAAGCTCCCAGCACATTGTGGGCAAGGAGATCTATTCCTTATACTGTACATGCTTCCTAACCCTAACTGGGGTCCTGAGAGTGATAGACCTATGTGATGATAGCAAGAAAGGTCGCCAGAAGCTTCTCTCTACTCCACCTCGACTCCAGTATAATGAAAAGAATGTGGGTTCTGGATTTTGACCCAGATCTCCCCAACTAGTTGTGACTTTGGCCTAGCTTCTTAACCTCACCAGATTTCAATTCCTTCATTTGAAAAGGGACTTGACAGTAATTATTTTGTAAGATGGTTGTCAGTATTGAGTTATGAAGCATACAGCACAATGCCTGACACAAAATGAGGGTTCAAGAAGCCTGTAACTCTCACTAACAACTATTGTTAGAGCAAATTCTGAGCAAAGGACAGGATAAACAAAATCAGCTCATAGACAGTTGTTTTCTGACAAGTCTCTTAGAACCTAGTTTCCCTCAGCCACCGGTCTGCCCACACACCTGAACTATGTACACTCTAGAGGCATTTCCATTGAAACCGTTCACCAACACTGGCTGACTCCGCATCAGTGCCCACTGAAGAACAGCCACTTCAGACTAAGAACAGCCACTTTAGAGCCCCGCTTCCTGGTGACTCAGGCCTGTCTCCAAATTCCTACGGCTGCTCTTCTACCTCTATTGGGGAGTAGGGAGGGCAGGAGCAACCGGAGCAGACCTAGACTGCTTAGAGTCCTTAGACAGGGTCAGCTGTCATCCATGGGATAAGGGACACAAAGCCTTCTTCTTCCCACTCTTTTTAAAATAGTAACTAGACCACCTGACAGTAGGCACAATGGGTTTCTATAGTCTGTTCCCAAAGAATACAAGGAACTCCCACACACTGATCCATACAACCCAGAGTTCATCATTCCTTACCCCTGCTGTCTCCAAGCTTACAGAGAAGAGCAGGGCCTCTTAATGGAACTACGACAGGGAGGAAGGCATGACTTCCAGTCCATAGAGCGAAATGGATCTGCACCCCAACCCTTATTCTGCCAGCCACTCAGGCACTTCGGATGACAAGTATTCAGCATTCAGACTCAACAGGTACTTCACAAAGACATTTTAGCATTAGCCTCAGTTCCCTGAGCACGCTGGGCACCATACTGTAAAACAGAAAAGATATAATCACTGCCCTTAGGTGACGTCCTGTTCACAACCAGTGGATAGCACGGCTTTTTACATTTAAGTCTTAATACAATATTAAAAAGAAAGTCCTCTTAAGGAATATGTCATGAGAAAATAAATATTGTCCTGGGTATGTTGGGACACAAATTATGATTTTGAAATGATTAGATGGCCCTGTCCTATTGGCTCAGTTGTAGAGCATTGGCCCGGTGTGTGGATGTCCTGGGTTCAATTCTCAATCAAGGCACACAGGAAAAGCACCCATCTGCTTCCCCATCCCTCCCCCTCTCACTTTTCTCTCTCTCTCTTCTCTTCCCCTCCTCTAGCCATGGCTCGATTAGAGCGATTGGCCCTAGGCACTCTGCCTCAGGCGCTAAAAAATGGCTCCCGTTGCAATGGAGCAAGGGCCGCATCTCATCGCCCCTTAGTGGGCTTGCCAGGTGGATCCCAGTTGAGACTCATGAGAGTCTGTCTCTGACTACCCTCCTCTCACTAAATAAAAAAAAAAAAGGAAATGATGACATGAGCAACAATTAAGGTACTCCTTAAACTAATTGAGGAGTCCCAAGAAAACAGCATGTACTTACAAAAACACTTAGCAGTAGCATGAAAACAGGTCACCAAGCACACAACACTGCTACCACGTTGGCATTTGGCTATGTCTTCCAGGTAAGTCAGCAACTGAAACATCATATTTTATTTTTAATACACCTGAGAGGCTAAGACTATTTATTTATAATCCTAGATCCTTAAAAAGTTAAAAGATGAATTTTTAATGTACACATTTATATAAATAGGCAAAAACAAAAAAATCAGATGCCTCTCAACACAGCTCAGGTTGTCATAACTCATGGCTTTCACAATCCCACCTAACACCCAGAGAAAATCCGGGTGCCTTCTCTTGAGAGGTAGTGGGAGTCTGGGTAGGTAGCCAAGAAACAAAGAAACCTAAACTCAGCACTTCGCAGGACAATTAAGGAGCAAAGAATTTTAAATGCATTGTTTCTGACTCTAAATATGTCTACATTTATTACCAATTTGGGATCAGAAACCACATTCAGTTCTGCCATGACCACGCACTAAAAATATTAAGAAGAGTATTATTGCCTAGGAAACAGCAGTCCTCCCTGCTGCAGCAGCCCCATTTCAGAGCTGATTCTGCATGGTCCCAGGGCTCCTCATTTTGGGCTTTGCTGGAAACCCAGTTACAAGCAGAACTGCCACAGTCCTACCAAGGCCTCACTTGCTTTTAAGAAAGCAGCAATAGGAACCAGGGCCAGGTGCTACACAACCTCCTTATCCTCTCTCTAAGGCTGTGTAAGATGGTCAGTCAAGCTCCATTTCATTCGCCTGTAACAAGAACCCACCTGCCTGGGAGCTCCACAAGGGCAGGACAACCATCCATCTAACCCACTGCTGTATCTTCACCTCCCAGCACTGTGCCTAGCACTCAAAAAGTATCTGTTGATTGAATAAAGTCAACACTCTAAAAAGGGGTCATCCGAAATAGCACAATGGAAAATAATGTTGTGATTAAGATGGTGAAAATATAAACTGTAGTGATACAGAGAAAACAGGTATATAAAATACTGGTGAGCAGCCTGACCGGTGGGAGCACAGTGGACAGAGTGTCTATCTGGGATGCTGAGGTCCCCAGTTCAAAACCCTAAGGCAGGGGCGCTCAATACGTCAATCGCGAAGTAAGTGTGGGTAGATCGCATGACATTAAAAAGACATTTGTCTTTTGATTGGCATACAGGGTAGCCAATCTGACGTCTGAACTTTTGACATCCTATGCATGCGCATTAAACCGCGCTAACTTGTTCAGTTACATTGCTGCATAGTTAGCCTTCAACTTATTTAAACTAAATACAACAAAGGGTATAAAAATGAGTGCCGTAGCTGATCCGAGTAAGAAGCCTAAAACCTACCACTTTCATACAGAATGGGAGGGGATTTTTTTCACTATGTCATATTCTAAGTGCATTTGCCTCATCTGTCTGTGTGCCATTGCTATTCCAAAGGGAAATGTGGAGCGGCTTTTTCGGACTGTTCATAAAAACTATGACATTGACTTTCCTCCGAAAAGAGAGCTGAGAAGGAGAAAGGTGAAAGAAGAATACACAATATTAAATAGTAATAATAATAACTTAAATAATGATAATATAGAAGAAATAAATTTATGTTTTGCATTTTTATTGTAGGCAGATCATTTTGACTTGGTCATCTTATAAGTAGCTCACAAGCTGAAAAAGTGTGAGCACCACTGCCCTAAGGTCACCGGCTTGAGCGCAGGCCCCTGGGCTTGAGCATAGGCTTGCCAGCTTAAACATGTGATCATCGACATGATCTCAAGGTCACTGGCTTGAGCAAGGCTGGAGCCCCCTAGTTAAGGCACATATGAGAAAGCAATCAATGAACAACTAAAGTGCTACAACTACAAGTTGATGCTTCTCATCCCTCCCCACTTATGTCTCTCTCTCTCTCTCTCTCTCTCTCTCTCACACACACACACACACACACACAAAAGGCAAGCAGAACATAATAATACACATATATGGATTACTACTTTGAAAAAAAGTATGGGGGCCACCTCTATGATCAGATAAGAAGTTAGAATTGATGGAGTCTTGCTTCCTGAAATGCTAGATATACAAGAAAACCACTTAAATATTATTCTGAATATAGACCCAGTTCCCTTGTCTGCAGACTTTATCTGGCCCCTGGGATGGCTCAGAGGCCTTGTTCTTGTTTGGCAACCCAAGAACAGACCGCCCATCCGGCAACCCAAGGAAAGAGAGCACATGGGAAAAACAGCAGGCTTAAAGACCAAACTATCAACTTGACCCTTTTGCCAGCACAGCTTCCAGTCTACATCAACAGTGATTGGCTCCCTAGACAGGTGGCCAAGATAGAGGTACAGAGAGAAAATGTACGGAAAAGTTGACCTGGCCCAGCTTCAAAGCCAGAGCTCCAAATATAGGTATGTTCATGACATACAGCCCAGAGCACACTAGCCAGCAAAGCGCCTGCTAATAAGGGTAGCAATATACCAAGCTTTCTAAAATTTCTTAAAAAGAAAGAAAGAAAGAAACAGAAGGAAGCCGTGGTACAGTAGCTCAACTGGTTAGAGCATCATCCTGATACACCAAGGTGTGGGTTCCATCCCCAGTTGGGGCAAGAGTCAACCAATGATGACATGAATAAGTGAAACAACATATCAATGTTTCTATCTCTAAAATCAATAAATAAAAATAAACTTAAAAATAAACAGAAAGAATACTTGCTAACTCATCCTGTGAAGCCAGAATTACCCTGATACCCAAGCAACACAAAGACACTACAAAAAAAGAAAATAAAAACACTACAGACTAATACTCCTTATGAATATACATGCAAAAATCCTCAACAAACCAAATTCATCAGCATACTAAACAGATTATACAACATGATCAAGAGGAATTTATCTCAGGAATACAACCATTGCTTAACCCATGGAAATTAATCCATTTAATAAACTACATTGAAAGAATAAAGGGAAAAACATATGACCATCTCAATTGATACAAAAAAAGCACTTGAAAGATTCCAACATCCTTTCATGATAAAAAATACTCAATAAACCAGAAATAGAAGAGAACTTCCTTAACATAATTAAAGGTCATATATGAAAAACTTACATCACACTCAATGATGAAGGATTTAAAGTTTTTCCCTTAATATCAGAAACAACACAAGAATGCCTATTTTTGCCACTTACTAAACATAATACTGGAAATTCTAGACAGATAAAATAGGCAAGAAAAATAAATAAAAAGTATCCGTATTGAAAAGGAAGAAGCAAAACTATCTCTACTCACAGATAACATGGTCTTTTCTTTTTTTAAACTCCAACTGCTGCTACAGAATCTTTATTTTTAATTTATTTTATTTTTTTTATCTTATTCATTTTAGAGAGGAGACACAGAGTGAGAGAGAGAGAGAGAGAGAGAAAGAGAGAAAGGGGGGAGGAGCTGGAAGCATCAACTCCCATATGTGCCTTGACCAGACCAGTGCAGAGTTTTGAACTGGCGACCTCAGTGTTCCCAGGTCGACACTTTATCCACTGCGCCACCACACGTCAGGCGATAACATGCTCTTATATGTAGAAAACCCTAAAGAATCTATAAAAAAATAACAAAAAAACAAACTAATAGTGCTAATAAAGTAAGCAAAATTGCAGATACAAAAATCAACATTCAAAAATCACTTGTGCCTGACCAGGCAGTGGCACAGTGGATAGAGCGTTGGACTGGGATGAGGAAGACCCAGGTTTGAGACTCCGAGCTCGCCAGCTTGAGCGCGGGGCCATCTGGCTTGAGCAAAAGCTCGCCAGCTTGGACCCACAGTCGCTGGCTCCAGCAAGGGCTAGCTCGGTCTGCTGAAGGCCCGCGGTCAAGGCACATGTGAGAAAGCAATCAATGAACAACTACGGCGCCGCAACGGCAATGAAAAACTAATGATTGATGCTTCTCACCTCTCTCCGTTCCTGTCTGTCTGTCCCTATCTATCCCTCTCTCTGACTCTCTCTCTGTCCCTGTAAAAAAAATAAATTAAAAAAAAAAAATCACTTGCATTTCTATACACTAGCAACAAACAATCCAAAAAGGAAATTAACAGCTCCATTTAAAATAGTATCAAAAAGAACAAAATACTTAGGAATAAATTTACCAAAAGAAGACCAACTTTAACCAAGGCCAAAGACTTGTACACTAAAAACTATAAAACCTTGCTAAAAGAAATTAAAGAAGACCAGCTTGATCTGTGGTGGCACAGTGGATAGAGCATCGACCTGGAACACAGAGGTCACTGGTTCAAAACCCCAGGCTTGCCCAGTGAAGGCACGTATGAGAAACAATCAATGAACAACTAAAGTGAAACAACAAGTTGATGCTTCTCTCTTCCTCTCTAAAAATCAGTAAACAAAAATCTTAAGAAAAGAAGAAATTAAAGAAGACCTAAATAAATAGACATTCTAAATTCATTCATTGGAAGACTTAATATTGTTAAGATGACAATACTACCCAAAGCAATATTCAGATTCAAAGCAATTTGTCAAAATCCCAACAGCATTTTTGCGATAATGAAAAAACACATCCTAAAATTCATATGGAATTCCAAGGAACTCTGAATACCCAAAACAATCTTGAAACAGAACAAAGTTGGAGGAGTCACATGTTCCAATTTCAAAACTTTGCAGTGGATAGAGCATCAACCTGGGACACTGAGGTCCCAGGTTACAAACCCTGAGGTCAGTGGTTTGAGAGCATACTCGCCAGCTTGAGCGTGGAATCACTGATATGATCTCATGGTCACTGGCTTAAGCCCAAAGGTCACTCACTGGCTTGAGCAAGGGGTCACTGGCTTGGCTGGAGCCCCCTGATCAAGACATGTATGAGAAGCAATCAATGAACAACTAAAGTGATGCAACTACAAGTTGATGCTGCTCATTTCTCTCTCTCCCTCTCTCTCTCTCTTTCTCTCTCTCCTGCGCACACACTGCAAAAAGAAACAAGACTTAATCACAAAGCTACAGTAATTAAAACAGCATGGTATTGACACAAAGATAAACACATCTACAGTCTGAATTTTAACAAGGGTGCCATTGACTAAAAAATGGATGGATCAAAGACCTAAAATTTTAAGTTACATAAAATTCTTAAAAGAAAACGTAAGAGCAAAACTTCATGACCTTGGATTGGGCAACTGTTTATTATATATGACACCAAAAACACAGGAGACAAAAGAAAAATTAGACATCACGAGATAAATTGGTACCTCGACAGTAGGAACATAAAGGGTGCAGCCACTGTAGAAAAGTTTGGCAGTTCTTTAAAAAGCTAAACATAGCCTGACCAGGCGGTGGTGCAGTGGATAGAGTGTCGTACTGGGATGTGGAAGACCCAGGTTTGAGACCCCGAGGTCGCCAGCTTGAGCACAGGCTCATCTGGTTTGAGCAAGGCTCACCAGTTTGAGCCCAAGGTCGCTGGCTCGAGCGAGGGGTCACTCGGTCTGCTGTAGCCCCCTCCATCAAGGCACATATGAGAAATCAATCAATGAACAACTAAGGAACTGCAACAAAGAATTGATGTTTCTCATCTCTCTCTCTTTCTGTCTGTCTGTCCCTCTCTCTGACTCTCTCTGTTTCTGCCACACACACACACACAAAAGCTAAACATATAATTATCATATAACCTAGCAATTCCATTCCTAGATATATACTCAAATATCTGAAAGGAGTGACTCAAACAGGTATTTGTATGTGAATGTTCACATCAGTCAAAAGATGGAACAGCCTAAGTATCCATCAACAGATGAACAAATTTTTAAAATAGATTTTTTAAAATGTGGTATATACAGGGCTGGGCAAAAGGAGGTTTACAGTTGTGAGTACATGAAACACAGTTTCTTGTATTATTATTATTGATTAACTATTGTATTATTTATTATTTACTTACACTAAAATTAAATATTATTCAGTCATAAAAAGAAATGAAGTTCTGATGCATGCTACAACATGGATAAACTTTGAAAGCAGTATGCTAAAAGAGGTAAGCCACACACAAAAGGACAAATATTGTATAATTATTATACCTCTATAAAATATCTAGAATAGATAAATTCATACAGATGAAAGCAGATCAGAGGTCACCAAAGGTTGGGGAGAGTAGGTAATGGGAAGTTATTGCTTAATGGGCTCATCATTGAGGTAACGCAAAAGTTGTAGAAGTTTATACAATAACTCCCCGAGCTATCAACTTGTACTTAATGAATGGAGCGCTATAAGGACTATATGTAATCAACTGCCGATGGACATCAGTGAAAATGATATAGCAGAGTGACTCAATTCCCATAGCAAAGAACTAACCAATCTTCATTGGTACTAGAGCAGATGATCGCACTTAGGGAACAAAACAGGGACCTAGAAACTCCAGAACTAAAAAGGTTATCCACAAAAGAGGTAGCTGATGCTTTCATCTCATTGAAGCAGGAATGGCAAAGTTAGAGGAACAAGATCCTGATACAGAGGTTCACCAAAGTTTATTGTCCAGTTAACGAAGGCCTGAGATGCTACAGGGCCATTTATGATGAGAAAAAGAAAAGCTCTGTACAAACCATCCTTCATGCCTACTTCAAAAAACTGACTCCAGCATCAGAATAAAACCCTGACCCTCTAACACCAGTCCCATCCTCTCCAACAAGTTCATCATCTTCTCTATAATCAAAGATTGTTTAAGGCTGGATTTGAAAATGTTTAAGTATTTATATCACAGAAAGGTAAAAATAAATACTATGTTAAGACAAACATCTGTCTGAGTTGCATTTAATAGGTAAATGTACCTGTTCTAACATTTACAAATTCAACCGAACAAACCCACAGAACCTATCTTGTTCATAAACCAGGAACTGCCTGTAGTAGTAATGGTTGCACAACATTGTTAATGTAATTAATGATACCAAAATGTACACTTAAAAATGGTTTAAATAACAAATTTTATGTTATATATATTTTACCACACTAAAGAACACTATAAGGTGGCCCATGAGTTGACAATTGCAGAACCTAGATAATGAGCACGAGAACATTAATTATATTGGTCTCTCTTCTAAATATTTAAGAAACAAAAAATGTTTTCTATAATTTTTTTTTGGTAGTTTACATCCAAGCAAAGAAGTCTCTTTCTATTTCTAAATAGCTAAAAGGTTTTATCATAAATGGGTGCTAAATTTTATCACATGTATTTTCTATATCTTCTAAGATAATCATAAAGTTTTCCCTTTAACCTATTAATGTAGAAATTTTATGCATAGATTTTCTAATATGAAACCACCTTTGCATTCCTGGGATAAGCCCAACTTGGTCAGATGATCGTTTTTACATCCTTCTGGGTTTGGTTTGCCAATTTCGTTGGCCTTCCATGTACTTGCATAATTTTGTAAGTAGCTATTATAAGGGACCACCAAACAGTATTATAAATATATACTCCCTAAGGGCAAGGACTCCTTCCTCATCCACTATTCCTTCCCTAGCTAGTACAGGATCTAAGACACAGCAGGCATTCAAAAAATATATGGCTGATAAATAAGTGAACGAATGCATGGGTGGAGAGATAAACAGGTGAGCTGATGAACACCTTAATCCAGAATGATACTCCTCACCACAGCCCATGCGCAAAGCAGATTTTTCAGGGAGAGAAATAATACAAAGGCTCGCCAACCAGTCCAGAATCAACTTTTCTGTCTATGAGTAACTCCATTTGTCTGCAGCTCTGTAGGCTGGACCCTCATCTCACTTTCCCACATTACCCAATCAACTACATTCCACAGTTCAGTGGCTGCATTCACCCAACAAGAGGTAGCCCTCATATCAACCCCAAAGCTTAGCTCCTATGCTCGGATTAAGGAAAATGTGGCATTAGTTTCAAATTTAAAGTGTTCCTCCCAATCTCAGAATTTATTCCAATCAAAATGGTCTCATCCCAACCTTGATTGGCACAGCAAGAGTCCAACCCATTAACAATTCACTGCATCAGCAGTCCAGAAGAGGAGAGCAATCAGCAAGGGGAACAGCTGAATTATTTCAGCAGCTGTAAATAATATGTTCTCTCCTCCAACCCCTCCTTCAAGTCCATGTTCAACAGTACCCCACTCCTCCACACTAAACTTGGGTTTGTCAAGTATCTATGACAACTACAGTAACCAAACTTGAATTCAAGAGGCAATATTAAAAAGCACTAATTAACTGATATTTAAATAACCTTTTGCCACCTGAGCTGTGGTGGGGCAGTGGATAGTATCGACCTAGAACACTAAGGTTGCCCATTCAAAACCCTGGGCTTGCCAGGTCAAGGCACATATGGGCATTGGTGCTTCCTGCTCCTCCCCCTTTCTCTCTCTCTCTCTCTAAAATGAGTAAGTAAAATCTTAAAAAACAAATAAATTAATAACCCTTTGCCTGATCAGGCATTGGCACAATGGATAGAGCGTCAACCTAGGATGATGAGGACCCAGGTTCGAAACCCCAAGATTGCTGTTTTGAGCACAGGCTCACCAGCCTGAGCACAGGGTAGCCAGCTTGAGCATGGGGTCATGGACATGACTCCATGGATTGCTGGTTTGAACTCAAGCATCATGGCAGCAGGCCAAGGTCGCTGGCTTGAGCAGGGTCACTGGCTCACCTGGAGCCCCCCAGCCAGGGCACGTATGAGAAAGCAATCAATGAACTAAAGTGACACAACTATTGAGTTGATGCTTGTCATCTCTCTCCCTTCTTGTATGTCTGCCTCTCTTGCAAAATAAGTAAATAAATAACCTTTTAACATCCACAAAATCACACTTTAACTTAAAACATCCCCTACTCCATTAGTTGTTTAATTAAATCCCTTAAGACCTTTGGACACTGGCACAGAGCATACTGCCCTGTGGATAAGTTCCCAGGCCCTGGCCTTGGCAGGCTAGAGAAGGGGAGAAGCCCGTATTCCTGGGGAAGTGCCAGAAGAACCCCGTTTTTTTCTAGAATCTCCTGATGAGGTGGTTTCTCTGCACATCCCTGGTATCCACAGGGCAGCAAAAACATGACAAACACATTCTGAGCGTGGAAGATTGCCAAACCAGGCTACACTTTATTTTTTCAAATGTATTCTTTTTTAAAAGGGCACATATAAACCCAAAAGAGACATCTTGTATCTGTTCTTAAGAGTGGTATATCACAAGACATTCAAAGATGTCTGCACAAGAGGGCTAGGCAGGATTCATGACAGCTGGCTGGGTCAGGGAGCTCTGCAAAACGCCACCAACCAAACCCCAGCCTTCCAGGAGTCATCAGCCTGCAACTGACAGGGGTACAGCTCAGCCAACAGCAACACCCTAGGCTGGAGCCTGCAAGGCACTCTGGGTTCCAGTGAATGAGCTTATGACAGGGATGCCAGCAGGATCCCAGGAAGTCTCTGCTGCCACAGTAGGGGTTCCACAAGGACGATTTTGCCAGGTAGCCTTTTCACAGCACCAGATTTGACAAAATGGGATGACATGCCAGCTACCTGCCCAGATGAACATATTCTAGAAACAATCAGTCTCACAAACAGCCTCCTCGAGGCAGAGCACATTTGGCCAAGGATTAGTAAACATTTGGAGCCCTTGTTATGGGTAGCAAAAGCTCTGAACCCAATCCCACTGGGTCATGAGTAAGACTAATTTCAAGAGTATCAAAGGTGTGAGAGATGCCAAGAGGTCCTCCCTTGCCTCACCCTTACAGCATGAGCCCCAGTTCTTTCTAGTTTCCTTACAAAACTTCTACCTCACCTCTCAATTAACCTTACTTTTTTTATCTCTGTCACTCATTGCCTATTCTATTTTGCCTAAAGGGCCTGCTCTGTCACAAAGTAGGAGACAATTCTTCCCAATTATTCCATCCTGACTCTCACTGCTCAGGGATTCCACTTGTGGCAGCTCTCCTTAAAACAGCCAATGTAGTCCCTGGGTAGGCCAACACAGAAAACAAGGTAAAAGGAGCTTGGCTAATATTACAGACTCTCACCCTGAAAGACAACCATTCTAATAAACAACGAGGCACAAGCCCTGACTTCAGGGAAGCCAGATGTTTGGGGTATAGCTCACAAAAACATGGAGAACATCCAGAAAAAAACAGCAGCCCAGACACACTGCTCACTTCCTACCTGCAGTTTTACACCCACGCCAAAGCCGTTTCAATCCCAGATGAGCAGTTAACAGCCACATCAATCCAGAAAAATATTTTTTCAAAGACCTTGTTCATTGTCCCACATAGCTACCAAAAACCCAAAATTCTGTGCACTATGAAAAGAAAAAGAAATCCTTATTGCCTATTATGAAACATATATCCAGCTGCAGCCACCATCAACCAACAGATTATCTTCCAATATACACTCATTGAGATTTGCTGTATCCCAGACACGTGTCAAATGCTAAGGATACAAAGACTAAGTAAAAAGTAATCCTGTCCTCCAGGAGCTTCCAGATGAGCAAGAGAGATGAGTAAATCAGTAGCTATATAGTAAGCACTATAACTACCATAGGGTTGAAAGAGCCTGACAAAGATAGCTAGAGGGCTCTGAGGCAGAAAACAAAGTTATCTTCATTAGGAGATGAGGTCAAGAAGAACTTCCTGGAAGAGGTGAGCTTTAAAGATTAAAAGAGGAAAAAGAATCAGCCAGTGCTCGCTTCAGCAGCACATATACTAAAATCGGAACAATACAGAGATTAGCATGGCCCCTGTGCACAAAAATGACACACAAATTTGTGAAGCATTCCATATTTTTTAAAACAGTCTGGTATTGGCATAAAAACAGGCATAAAGATCAATGGAACAGAACAGAGAACCCAGAAATAAATCCAGGCCTTTATGGTTAATTAATATTTGACAGAGGAGGCAGGAGTACACAATGGAGTAAAAAGTCTCTTTAATAAATGGCGTTGGGAAAATTGGGCGGGTACATGCAAAAAAAAAAAAATTAAACTAGACCACCAACTTACATCATTCACAAAAATAAACTCAAAATAGATAAAAGACTTAAGTAAATGTAAGTTGCAAAACCATAAAAATCCTAGAAAAAAACATAGGCAGTAGACTCTCAGAAATCTCTCGAAGTAATATTTCTGCCAATATTATCTCCTCAGGCAAGTGAAATAAAAGACAAAATACAGAAATGGGACTGTATCAAACTAAAAAGCTTTTGCACAGCAAAAGACCATTAACAAAATAAAGATAACCCACTCAATGGGAGAACATACTTGTCGATGCATCTGATAAGGGATTAATAACCAAAATTTATAAAGAATTTATAAAACTCAACACCAGGAAAGTAAACAGTTTAATTACAAAATGGACAAAGGACCTGAATAGACACTTCTCCAAAGAGGACATACAGATGGCCAATAGACATATGAAAAAATGCTCAACATCAGAAATCACTAGAGAAATGCAAATTAAAACCACAATGATATATATCACCTCACACCTGCTAGGAAGGCTTTGATTTACAAATCAACAAACAAGTGCTGGTGAGGGTGTGAAGAAAAGGGAACCAACCCTCCTCCTGCTGGTGGGAATGCAGATGCACTAGGCTACTGTGGAAAACAGTATGGAGATTCCTCAAAAAATTAAAACTGCCTTATGCCCCAGCTATCCCACTTCTAGGGATATATCCTAACAATCCCAAAACACTGATTCAAAAGAAGACAGGCAGCCCCATGTTCACAGCAGCATTGTTTACAATAGCGAAGATCTGGAAACAGCCCAAGTGTCCTCAGTGGACAAGTCGATAAAAAAGCTGTAGTACATTTACACAATGGAGTACTATGTGGCCGTGAAAAAGGAATTTTACCTTTTGTGACGGCATGGATGGACCTGGAGAGTATTGTGCTAAATGAAATAAGACAGGTAGAGGAAAACAACTACCATATGATCTCACTTAAATGTGGAATCCAATGAACACAATAAACTGAGGAACAAAATACAGAGGCAGGGTCACAGGGAACAAACAGCTGTCAGAGAGAAGGAGGAAGAAGGGACAGGATCAAAGGTGACGAGATTAGCCAAATTATATTTAATATATACATAACACATAGATACAGACAACAGGGTAGCAATTCCCACAGGGAAAGGGGAGATGAAGGGAGGGTAAAGAACGTAAAGGGGGTAAAATGGGGTTGGAACAGATGTTGCATGGGGTCTGGGGGACACAATGTGGTAAGTAGAAGGTGTCATATTGAGTGGGACATTTGAAATCATGACAACACAATAAATTAAAAATAAACAAATTTTAAATGGTAAAAAGAAATTTTTTAATGATAAAAAATAATCAGTCAAACAAAGACAATGAGAAAGGCATTGCAGAGACATGGGTATGTTTGAAGATCTGGAGGAATAAAACAAGGAATGAGTCTTTATTTCAACAGCTGGAGCAACAGGCTTATGGGGAATGGCACGATACACAAGCACTCTACCAGACAGGGCAGATGAATTTCAAACACACAGTTCACTGCACTAGGATAGCAAACTTCTAGAATCTGTTTTAGAACAACCTGTTGGTAAAATGGAGATTCGAATGGGGGAAAGGAAGCCTGATGTTCACCTGCTAAGACAAGAGGGCCACCATTGTTTGTGAACTCTGCCTAGGAACAAATTCTTCTGCCTGACAGTTCAGTGGTTTGTTGGCTCCTGCAAATTCTCAGCATCTAGTAATAAAAAGAGCCAGTAAACAAAATATGGAGTTGATCGGGATTACACTCACAGTGGCCTAGAACTCCAGTAGATAACTTGAAAAGGAAAGCAGCCTAAGATTCTAAACAGTCTATGCCACCTCTCCCTAAAGGAGGCCTGCTCTCCTCTCCTATGTTTCACACTCAACAAGTTCAAAGATAATTAACTCATGCTCTTCCCACCATATTCCTGATCCTCTACAGTTGCCTAGCTCTATTGCACAAGCCAGAAACCCTGGAGCTCTCCTCAACACCTCCCTCCTTTCTTCCCAACCTGCCCTTCTATCCCCTGCCCATCCATCATCAACTACTGTCATTTTAGCTACTATCTCCCTTCCTCACTCCTTCCCAAATTGCTATAAGCCACCCCCGACCTCTCAGAGGAGGGCTACCCAAGTAGGCTTTCAATGAAGCAAGACCCGAGCTGAGTGGTACAATGAAGAAACAGAAGGCACACAGCTTTAATGAATCTCTTGTTTATTCAGCCCAGAGATTCTGGACTACCCAAAATCCAGTCTTCTAAGCCCCTCTGAAACACTCTCAATAAAAGTCATTTTCTGCACTCAGGGATCCCATTCCATCACAGTTGCAACTGAATTATGGGCTGCAGAGAAGGTTTGGTGCCTTGCATGAATCCTCTGGAGATTCCAATGCCTTGGGAGCCCACAGCCAGACCTATGACTATGAGAATTAAATCCGAGATGAGGCAAGCTTGGCTCCCCACAGCCCTACCCCATGGAGACGAAGAGTCTTCATCCCTACTCTGTTACCTTCCCTCACCATAAGGGAAGCTATTTCCTTCCACCAAAGCAGGCGGAAGAAGGCAACTGTCAAGAAGATGATGTTAGTGTTGATAGTAGCTTAGAAATCAATTTCCCAAAGTAAAGGACAAAACAGGTACTGAAGAAGGAGAAATCTGGCCATGCCTCTGAGCCTCAATTCAATGGAAACTTCCCTTCATCCCATTCCCATCACTGGCCCGGAAGGAATACACGTATGTTGATAAATGAACAAATGGATGAAGAAATGAACAAGTGGCAGGCTCAGGAGCTGAAGGGAAGGGGCAACAGGAGAGAAAGAGCCTGCTCAAAACCATCCTTTCATCATCCAGATGTCTCTCCACACCTACCATGTACTATGTACTGTGCAAGGTGCTGAAAACAGAAGCAGGCACAAACTACAAAAGAGAAGAGGGTAGAGGGGAGAAAAAGCACTCTTGTTCATCTCTCCGGGGTGGCATATTTTCAACTACTACTTTAAAAGCACCTCCTGTTTTTCTGACATTAATGTTATGCCTAATGGCACATATGCTACTAAAATCTTCATTTTTTATTGTATCCAGTACTTTAGGGTCTTGTAATTTCTTTTCTAAGGAAAAATCTGTCATTCATCTCCTTGATTGAAAGACTTAATTTGGCTTGTGTTAGGTTGGTACAAAGGGGAAACATAAGAGATTCAGAGATAACTCGCCCAGCAATAGGACTGTGATGAGCTCTGGTGACTGCATAGTTGGGTCCCAAACCACTGCCAATGAAAGAAAATTAAAAACCTCACAAGGTGGAGCTTAAGCTTCAGAAAAGGAATTATCTTCCCAGAAGCATCTCTGTCAGATTTTTGGTTAATGTAAAACACTTTCAAAAGGAAAGGAAGCCCCAAGGATATTTTACATATAACTTAGAATTTCTATATTTTTCAAATTCCCTTACAGGGAGAAAAGGCAAAGACGTCTTTATTTCTCAATCCTACTTTTCAAAACTTTTCCCATTGATTTGACATTGTTATAAAAATTTCAATTTGTTGAGAACACAGCATAGAGAAATGTGCAGTAGCTGAGGAATTTTAAGCTGCTTTGAAAGGACTGAGGTGAGAGCTTCAGTCCTGAAACTCCTTACACTAAGCAACACAGCCTTGGGCTCTGGGTCTAAGATCAAACACCAGGGACTCAGGTCTATGGCAGACCACAATCTCCATCCACATTTCAGGCTCCTGCACTCAGACAGTGATTTAGAGCAAATGGGTAGACTCTGCTGCAGAGTCAAAGGCTCTTGGAGTAGGAGATCAGCAAATTACAAGTATATACCTTCATTAAAGATTAGGGTGCTTATTCTATAGCCAGAGCATGAATTTTCTCCTACCCTCTCCAGCCTGAAAACATTCAATGATTTTCCATGGTCCTCAGGATAAAGGCCAATTTCCACACTCAGGCTCTCCACCATCCAGCCCAGATCAGCATTTCTAGCTTTACATCTTTCCTGACCCTAGCTAGTTTAAAATTGGCTTTAAGAAACTTTTTTTCTGCCTGACCTATGGTAGAGCAGTGAGTAAAGCATTCAACCTGGAATGTGGTGAGGTCAGTGGTTTGAAACCCTAGGCTTGCCCAGTCAAGGAACATATGGAAAGCAATTACTACAAATTGATGCTTCCCACTCCTCCCCATTCCCCTTTCTCTCTTCCTCTCTCTTCCTCTTCCTCCCTCTCTTCTCTCTCTAAAAATGAATAAATAAAATCATTTTTAAAAAACAACACTTTTTTCCCAGTGCCCTAAGACATCTATCTTGTCTCCCACCTTCAGGCCTTTGCACATCACTCTGCTTAGAACTCTGTTTCTTCTCCCCTTTACCTGTCAAATTCCTACTCATCCTAAAATGTTTCCTACTCATCTCACAAGACATTTCTGCTAGAAGACCTTCCCCACTAGCCCAGATTAAGTACTGCCACAGCACCTGTACTTCTCTGATTATAGCACTTATTACTTTCTTATTTAGTTGTCCTTCTCCACTGCTAGGCCTTAAGCATCATACCAATAGAGACAATATCCACTGTGTACAGCTAGCTCAATAGGACACAAAAGCAACGTTCAATAAATTCTTGAAGGATGATTTAGATTCTGTGCCAGGCTCACTTCTCAGTTTTATCCTAAATCACTACCAAAGCCAATTATTTGATCATCTTCCCTCTTCCCTACCCCTTCCCCTCATACTTCAATCCTTACTGGGTAGCTCAGAGGTCTTAACCTCAAACATGTTCATCATCAGCCGTCTGTGCAGCACCTGCTATATGATCAACACAGTCCTAAGTAAGAGACACAGAGATGATCAAGCACCCTCTCCTACTTTCTGGAAGAAAAGGTATATAAATAATTGCCAAATGACATGGCACATGTCATAATGAAGAGATACATGGGGTGTGAGTGATGAGAAAATTAAGCCATTCTTCCCAGTGTCCCTTTCCCCCAATATCCCAGGCTCTCTATCCTTCCTCATTCTTACAGACAAATATCCCTCCAGTGCTCTTTCCCTGCATATCCAGCCCAGACAGACTTTTATAAGCTGGGCTCTCATTCAGTTCCACATTAATTCAAGTCCTTTCTCTGGCTTCTGCTTTCTCACCTTTTTCAGTTCTTTTCTCAGGCATCTCACTCACATACATCCCTGTCTCTGCCCTACCTTGAGCCAGCTTGTCTAAACTATTATTTTCCCATCTCCTCCCTAAACTGTCTAAGATAATCACATTTATGAAACATGTGCACTTACACAGAACACACATAACAGTGAAAAGGAGACTCACAAAGCAAAAATACCAGAAAAAAAATAAATGCAAAATTACCCATTCTTTAATAGATAGCCTTCCTCCTCTACTGCTTCCTCTTGCAGTTCCAAGAGCAAGGCCATCATGGCCCTCAAGAAGATGCTCCCAATTCTGTTACATTTCCAGGAGGGTACAGCATCCTTTACCCAGCCACTAGCCCCCTGTCACTAGCCCCCTGGCTTGCTCCCTTCAGTCTCTCTGAACACTAAGGTCACTCTGTCCAGCCACACATTAAACTAATCAGCATGTACTGAATAAGCAGCCCTGTGATCCAAGAACCATGTTCCCCACAGTGCCATGCACAATGTCCTGTACATAATACATGCTTGATTTATGTCTATGACTGAATCTCTGGTAAGAAAATCAAGTGAGCCTCTCCTGCCCCTTGCCCAAGAAAACCCCAGTGCAAAAAAACCATATTATACAGTGTGTCTGTAAAGTCATGGTGCACTTATGACTGGTCACAAGTCAAAAGTGCACCATGACTTTATGGACACACTGTATAAAACAGCCTTAGGTCAGAGCCGCCCCCCCCCCCCCGCCTCTTTTTCATCTAAGCTCAGACCAGGGAGACTGTCACTCCAGCTAAGAAGATGTTGACACAGCCCTCCCATCAGTGTGCCAAGGGAGCCAGAGAAACCAGTTTTATAAAATACCCTTTTAATCAAGTGACCTGGTTCTGGCTGGGTAGCTCAGTCAGTCAGAGTGTTGTCCTGACACACCAAGGCTGCATGTTCAATCCCCAGTCAGAGCGCATACAAGAATCAACTGATGAATACATAAAATAAGTGGAACAACAACCCCATCTTTCTCTCTCTCTCAAGCCAATAATATATATATATATATATATATATATATATATATATATATATATATATATATATATTGTTGAATAAATTAGTAGATGCTCAATAAGGATAGTTTAAAAAGAAATCAAGTGACCTGTCTTGGTTAGTATAAATCAAGGGAAAAATTTCTTCAAGAAACTAGTAATAAATGGAGGGGAAGAAAAGAAATTAATGAACACAGTAATTATACTCCAAATTTGCAAATCAGAACAATTTGTCACTTGAAGACAAGTATGAAAAACAAGATTAAAATGCTTTAGGGATGAGTTTGTAAAATAGCAAGTAATAGAACAGATAAAATGTATTTACAGTATCTCACTGGGGACATGTATTTTTGGCTAATAGTTATCAGATACTAAACATCACTGTAAAAATAATATTCTTCCAGGCTTCATTATGGAGTTACA
Organism: Rhynchonycteris naso; assembly: GCA_037038555.1. Taxonomy (NCBI): domain Eukaryota; kingdom Metazoa; phylum Chordata; class Mammalia; order Chiroptera; family Emballonuridae; genus Rhynchonycteris; species Rhynchonycteris naso. Next base: position 100,727,726 of record CM073003.1, read on the forward strand.
CTTATCCATGAGAAAGCAGCAACACAGCAAACTGCCTTGAATGATAAATGAGAATAATTCCAGATTCCAAGCTCCTCCCTAACTGGATGTAAGTCAGGTTATATATACCCCCTGTATTAGTCTGCTGGGGCTCCCATAACAAAATACCATAGACTTGGTGACTTAAACAACAGACATTTGTTTTCTCACAGTTTTGGTGGCTAAAAGTTCAAGATCAAGGTTCTGATCCATCTGGTTTCTAGTAAGAATGCATTTCCTGGCCTGTTCATAGCCACCTTCTCCCGATGTACTCACATGACCTTGCTTCAGTGTGTGGATGCCGAGCAAGGGCTCCCAGGCACTCCCTCTCATAAGGACAATAATCCTATCAAATCAGGGTCCCACCCTTTTGACCTCGTTTAACCTTAATTACTTCCTTATTCTGAATACTGCCATACTGAGGGTTAGGGCTTCAACATACAAATTTTTAGGGACACAAACATTCCGATCTCAGGGGTAAGGCCTGTTCCCAAAGACCAGTCCACGTGGAAAATGGAGGACTTGGTAAGAAGGTGGTCTTGAGGACACGCCTTCCGACTGTGGAGGGTAATGACCAAATATCTTAGGGCTCTAGGGCCATAGTGGGTAGGGGTGAGAGAGAAACTGCCGCAAGTCAAATAAACTCTTAAGGGACTATTTCTCTCTATTTGACAGAAGATGGCTAAAAAACAGTAATAGCAACATATAATATATATGTATATAAATAATAATACTAAGTACTAGCACAACTACACACTTGGCACTGTCAAGTGTATGGCATACAAGGTGTCATTTAAGCCTCATGGAAACAAGGTGCAGAAGATAAAATAACCATTTTTATTTTGCAGATAAGGAAACATATTAGTGAAGGTCACTTACCCAAATCCCAGTGTTGTAAACAGTAACAACCCTCCAAAGATATCAGGTCCTAAAGCATGAAACCTATAAATGTTACCTTATGAAAAAAAAGGTCTTTGCAGATGTGATTAAGTAAGTTAAAGGTGTTAAGATACTTATTTTGAATTAGTATCTGGATAGTCCCTAAATATAATCAATATGTCCTTAATAAGAAAGAGGCAGAGAAAGATCTAACACAACTACAGAAGAGAAGGTGATATGAAGACAGAACAGAGAGATTTGAAGATGCTGAACTTAAAGAGTAGAGTGATGTGATCATAAGCCAAGGAATGCCAGCAGCTGTAAGGTCGGTGGATAATGGGGGAAGGTCACATGAGGAACCCAGATCCGGGATCTTTGGCTAGAGCCGCCCACAACCAAGCACGCCAATAACAAACTTCCCAGGAGTCCTTGGGAAAAGAGCGACTGTCCGTCAGCCAGTGAGATTTCATGTCATATTAGCTCACCCATCCTACAGACCCTTTAAATATCCCCCACGCGGATCATCCTGTGCGACTTCTCTGACCCCCTACTCTCCCCCACCCTCGGGACCAGAGAACATCGTCCAGGCAGCACGGTACTAAATAAAGCCTTTACTATTCCACAGTTTGTGGCTACGGCTCCTTCCTCCTTCCTTGGCGGAGAAAAATACCTTACATTTGGTGCTGAAACCCGGGAGGAGTCAGAAGTCCACAAGGACCGCTCTTCCCTTCTCCTCCGAGAAAGAACCAGGACCTCCGACTTTCCACCCACTTCAGTGCACAGTGCAGTAAGTCCCCTGCCTCCAGCCTCCCCTCAGTTCTTTCCGCCGAGGCTCCCTGTCCAAAACCACAGATGCGTCAGGGAAGTCTTTTCTGTTCTGACTGCGTGTGTGCCTGTGGAGATGTCCTGAGCACATCCACTTTACTTATCCATCTGGTGGCCAGAGCTTGAGTTTCAGAACACCAATTCTCAACTCTGACCACTTCGAGGACTGAGAGGGGCTGTGGGGGCACAGGAATCTAAACCTAATCCAAAACACTCCTGGAGTTGCCTTATCCGAAATCTCTCCCTCCCTAAAGAAGAAGAAACTGTTCTTCTTCTCTGCTGTGGCCAGGCCACAGAACCCACTGGATAATCAGACCAGGTAGCTTCCTGAAGGGACTTTCGGTTTTAACACCCTCACCAATTTAACTATCACCAAAAGACTGGGAACTGGTTGGAGATCCCTTACATCCAGGGCTTCTAGTTATTCGCACTCCCGTCCTAATCTCTGGGCCGCCTGTTCTGCGCACAGGCCATTTCTGGCCAGAGAAACCTCACCTAAAACCTCCACTCCTAATCTTTCCTTCTCTGCCGACTCCCAACTCTCTCCCTCTCCTGCCTGACCCCAGGGGCGCTCCTCTCTAGGGACCCCTCTCTGGTCCTTCTGCAGACCTCTTCTGCTCTGGTCTTTTCCCTCCAAGAGCCCCCCCCCTCCCTTCGCAGAATCCTGTTTCTCATTCACCTGCAAATACCAGTCTCTCTTTCTCCTCCCCTGCTGGCCAGGGGCCCCTCCCTTCTCCACTGTTCTTAAGCCCCTCTTCCGTCAGGCCATTCTCAGCCTGCCATTGGCCCTTACACCAGTTTGCAGGACACCCAACCCCAATCTGCTTGCAGGAAGTTCTGGCCCTGTCCTGCCTCTGGCTCCAGCCTTTACAGCTGGATCTGGGTGCTGGGCTCCCTAGGCACCTTCCTCCTCTTATTCTCAACACCCAAACCTCTATCCGGGACCTGTGAACATGGCATTTAAAGTTTTATTGGTCGCGGCTAGTAGGAAAAGGCGAAGGCTGTTCGCCAGGCCCACATGCAACAGAAGGTAGCTCTCTAAACCCAAGCTCTTGTGGCAGCCCTGAGGCCGGCAAAGCAACAGGGGCAAGGCACAGGAAGTACCTGACCCAAGTTCGGACCATAAAGAAATCCCCACCAGGAGCATGCTTTAAGTGTGGCAAGCAGGACCACTGTGCCTGACAGTGTCTCTGCCTTTGGCTACCCACTAAGCCCTGCCCTGACTGCAAGCAACCCGGTCACTGGCGGAGCGATTGCCCCCTTTGGGCAGCAGGCTCGTCCTCAACATCTCTACATGGAGGCCAAGCCAGCCAGGTGGGCCCATCGCTCGAACTCCTAGGACTGACACCCTTGGCTTGGAGACCCCCATCCGCCTCATCAAACCCCAGGGTAATGCTGCAGGAATGAGTAAGTCCATCTCAGTTCTTGTGGACACGGAGGCTACCTTCTCTGTTTTGCCATCACACTCTAGACCTCTAATTCCCTCACAGGTTTCGGTTATGGGAATGGATGGGACCCCTTCGCACGCCACCCCTGACATGCAGTTTGGACGGAATCCCCTTTACGCACTTGTTCTTAGTTATGCCATCGTGCCCTGTACCCCTTCTGGGTCAAGACATTCTACACAGTCTTGGAGCCACTATCCAGCTGACAGCACTTCCCACTTACTCCTACCATTCCTCACTACCAAGGGCTCCCCCACAATCAATGCTACCCTCATTTCTAACCATATCTCTCACCTCAAGCTTGCTCCCATGCAGGATCGCAGGCAGTCAGAACCACTGGGCCCTACTCGTCTCCAGCTCTTCAAACGGTTGGGCCCTACAGACCCTCCTGTTGCTCCTGTCCCTCCCACCAGGAACCTGTTAACCAGAGTGAGCTGAAGCAGGGAGCAATGCTGTTCAGTAAGACTGGCCTGATGAAAGAAATTTCAATCTCCTCAACTGTCTGCGAGAAAAATTAAGCAAAAATCTCTCCTACAACCCACTTAACTCCTGATGGCAGCCACCCATTCTTACCTGGGCTGCCCCTATCCTAAATCTTCTTTTAATTATCAGCGTATAACTCGTATTTACTCCTCTTTTTTAAATCCTTACAGGACCGCATCCATGAAGTTTCTCAACTCATGGCCAAACAAATATTTCTCCTGATACCCCTCAAAGTCACCATCTGCCGATCTCCCCCCTCCCCACGACGCCCCTAATCAGCAGGAAGTAGCCAGACGAATAAGCGGCACACCTAATTAACACAAAAGATCAAAATGTAAGGTCGGTGGATAATGGGGGAAGGTCACGTGAGGAACCCAGATCCGGGATCTTTGGCTAGAGCCGCCCACAACCAAGCATGCCAAAAACAAACTTCCCAGGAGTCCTTGGGAAAAGAGCAACTGTCTATCAGCCAGTGAGATTTCGCCATGTCATATTAGCTCGACCACCCTAGACGGGACCCTTTAAATATCTTCCACACGAATCATCCCGTGCGACTTCTCTGACCCCTGCCCCCCAGGATCAAAGAACATCATCCCGCCAGCACGGTACTAAATAAAGCCTTTACTATTCCACACTTTGTGGCTACAGCCCCTTCCTTCTTTCTCGGCAGGGAAAAATACCTTACAGCAGCCACCAGAACCTGAAAGAAGCAAGGAACAGAGTCTTCCCTAGGATCTCTGGAAGGAGTACAGCCCTGCTTGATTTCAGCCCAGTGATACTGACTTCAGACTTCTGGCCTTTAGAATGAGGAGAGAATATATCTCTACTGTTTTTTGCTTTGTTTAAATAAGAGGAAGGGAGCCCTGGACGACTGGCTCAGTGGTAGAGCGTAGGCCCAGCATGTGGATGTTCTGAGTTCGATTCTGGCCAAGGCACACAGGAGAAGCAACTGTCTGCTTCTCCACCCCTTTTCTCTGTCTCCACCCCCCACCCCCAGCAGCCACAGCCCGATTACATCAAGCGAGTTGGCCTGCGGGAGCTGAGGATGGCTCCGTGGCCTCTGTCTCAGGCACCAAAAAAATAGCTCCATTGCTAAGCAATGGACTAACAGCCCCAGATGGGTAGAGAATTGCCCCCTAGTAGACTTGCTAGGAGTAGGAGGGGTGGAGAAGCAGATGGTCACTTCTCCTGTGGGCCCTGACTGGGAATTGAACCTGGGACATCCATATGCTGGGCTGATGCTCTACTACTGAGCCTACCAGCCAGGGACTATCTCTGATTTTTTTTTTTTTTTTTTTTTGACAGAGACAGAGAGGTACAGATAGGGACAGACAGGAAGAGAGATGAGAAGCATAAATTCTTTGTTGCAGCACCTTAGTTGTTCATTAATTGCTTTCTCATATGTGCCTTGACTGGGGGGCTACAGCAGAATGAGTGACCCCTTACTCAAGCCAGTGACCTTGGACTTCAAGTCAGTGACCTTGGGGCTCAAGCCAACGACCATGGGGTCATGTCTATGATCCCATGCTCAAGCCAACAACCCTGCGCTCAAGCTAGTGAGCCCGCACTCAAGCTGGCAACCTCGGGGTTTCAAACATGGGTCCACTATGTCCCAGTCCGATGCTCTATCCACTGCACCACTGCCTGGCCAGGCCCTATCTCTGCTGTCTTAAGCCATCAAGTTTGTATTAATTTGATACAGCAGCTACAGGAAACAAGTAGCGGCAAAGCCAGGCTTTGAATCTGGGCCCTTGTGACTCCAGGCCTGCTCTCTTGAGGCCTGTACCTTGCTCTTTTTCTGCACACAGCCTCCCTAAGACAGACTCAAGTACTCTGGTGGGTTACCCTGCCAAGGCTTGCAGTAATCAGAGTTGATAATCCCTCTGCTGCAGTGCCTCCAGACAAGCCTCTCTCCTTATTCCATATCACAGCAAAGCTTTATCAGAAAGCAAACTAACATCTTAGCGTTCTAATTATCAGGTAAGAAGAGAAATAGCCTAGAGTCCAACATCTTGATGAGAAAGCAAACCAAACTGTTAACAAAGGTTTTCATCTAATTTATTTGAACTTCACTGTTTTCCAAAACATTGAGTCTCCTAAACTCTGTTGTTCTGCACCATTCAGCTTTCAATTTGTTCTTTCCCACACAGACGTATTTGGGGAGAAGCATCAGCCACAAGTAGCTCAGTCTTCTACCTGCCCCCTGTTCATCACTTGATGACTTCTCAGGGACAAGAGAGAACAAGTGAGTCATGCTGAGCCCCTCTCTCTAAGCCTTCGGGTTGAGTGTTATGTGAGCAGGCTGGTACAGAGGTGATTCAAGTTAAGCAATCTTGGAATTAATAAGCAAGCTAATAGCCTGACCAGTGGTGGCTCAATGGATAGAATGTCAGCCTGGGATGCTGAGGTCCCAGGTTCAAAACCCCAAAGTTGCCAACTTGAATGCAGGCTCACCAGCTTGAGCATGGGATCATCGACATGATCCCATGATCACTGGCTAGAGCCCAAAGGTTGCTGGTTTGAAGCCCAAGGTCACTGGTTTGAGCAAGGGGTCACTGGCTCAGCTAAAGCCCCGAAATCAAGGCACGTATGAGAAGCAATCAATGAACAACTAAAGGGACACAACTACAAGTTGATGCTTCTCATCTCTCTCCCTTCTTGTCTGTCTCTGTCTCTCTGTCCCCCTCTTAAAAAAATAAAATAAGCAAGCTATAAATATACTGTCAGGGCAAAGGTACAGCTCCAAAAATGCACTTTTTAAAACTATTCTGACATGTATGACTCAGCTTTAAATATTTCTAACACTTCAAAAAGTGCAGGTGGTAAACACAGCAGTATGCTTTGTAACAATAATGATATCTTGGTACCGGAGGACATTATGGCTGCCATAGTATTCGATCTTGGCTGAGAAGCCAGTAACTAGCTTCCTGTTTCTGGGAGATAACCAGATTGGTGGATTAGCAAAAGGGAAGACTTGGGACTTACTAATGTAGTAAAATAGGTAACTCATTAGAGTATCCAGAGTTCTCCTACTTTTGTTTCTTTTTATTTTATTTTTAAATTTTTTAGTGAGAGGAGGGGAGGCAGAGACAGACTATCACACATGCCCCAACCGGTGTCCACCAGGCAAGCCTACTAGGGGACAATGCTCTACCCATCTGGGGCCCTTGCTCCATTGCAACCGGAGCCATTTTTAGGGCCAGACACAGAGGCCATGGAGCCATCCTCAGTGCCCATGGCCAACTTGCTCTAATCAAGCCATGGCTGCAGGAGGGGAAGAGAAGAGAGAAGAGAGAGAGATGCAAGAGTGGAAGGGGTGGAGAAGCAGATGGGCACTTCTCCTGTGTGCCCTGACTGGGAATTGAACCCAGGACTTCACAAGCTGGGCTGATGCTAGACCACTGAGCCAACCAGCCAGGGCCTCCTACTTTTCTTCTAGCAACTTCCTCCTTTTCCCTTCCCAAGAAGGCTCACTTTGATTTTCAATCAGTACCTTAAAATAACATTATAGTTAACATTTAAGAGTAGATAATCCCTATATATTGGGTTCACAAGAACCCTATGTCATAGGTACTATCATTATTCCATTACAGATGAGAAAGCTAAGACTCAGAGGGGTTAAGTCATTTTTCCAAGGTCACGAACTAACAAGTGGCAGAGTCAGAATTAGAAAACAAATCTGACTCCAAAGCCCAAACTCTTTAACCATTATATCAAACTGCCTGCCTCCCAAGTGGATTGGGGGCCTCACTACTGTCACCTAAAGACTTTAAGGAGATAAATTCACGTATCTTTGACTTGAGCCTCTCACTGCTCAAACTGGCAAAAATTCTTAGAACCAACCAGAAAATTAATTTCATTTCTCAGATAGAATCATCTGGCAAATACAGTCAGCCTCAAAGAATCCTTGGGAGAATGCAGATGGATCTAGAAGTAAAAGCAAGCCTAGCCCGACCCCTGATTAACCCAAACCCCTGGATTTAGCAGTTCCTGAAGGCAGCCCACTTCTACTCCCTCAACCTGCCTGAATCTCAGCAGGCTGTCACCAATCCTCATTCCACCACCAGGAATATAATGGAGAATACCCGAGTCAGTCTTCAGAAGAACACCTAAAAATAATAATGCAAAAGTGAAAGGAATAAATAAGAAGAGAACAAAGCTCAAACTCCTATTTATTATGTATCAGCCGGTTTTGATCTTTTAAGCTTCTTATTAAAATATTCTGGTTCCAAATTAGTTTTCTTTGCTGAAGTTCTAATTATTGCTTTAACTCTCCTCAAAGGGATCCTCAAATATGTTGAAAAAAAAAATGTAACTAAAAGGTCACCTGTTCCATGGAAACTTCAGGGAGACTCCCTGACATCTTGCTCTGAAATGCTATTGCATAACTTTATGGAATAATGATTTAATCATGGTAAAGAGTTCTCCATTCCCCTGGCAACAGGGCTCATGGGACCTAGGCAGGCAACAGGAAAGAAAGATGGAACCAAAGACAAAAACAAAACACATTTCCTCATCTAGCAGCACATGCACAAAACGGGCCCCCAAATATAACAAATCACTAAGCTAGTACTGCCAACATCATATGCCAAAGCTACATATCAGCGGAGGTAACACTGTCCACTCTGACTTGGGGAGGGGTCAGCAGAGCACTGGGAGATGAGGAACTGGGGCCAAAGAGAGGGAATAGAGAAGAAATGTAAACTGTAAATTAGACCCAGAAATCCTGCTGCTTCCTCTGCTAAGAGCCAACAGGGAAAAAGGAACCAACTTTCTAGAGATGTAAGTCCATGAAAGGGATGTTACAATAAATCAGTGGTTCTTAACCTTTTTCGAGGTACCGAACCTACCAGTTTCATATGCGCATTCACCGAACCCTTCTTTAGTGATAAATAAAATATGATTTTTTTTAGCAAAGACCTTCAAGACATAGGTATATGTTTTTTTACTGGTGCACAAAATGAGCCGTGCATGAACATCACCTTGCTCAAAGAACAAAACCAACAAAGTGCATGAACTCACAACAAATTACGGTATTACTTTATTCTGGCCTCCGCAGCAGAGGCTTCTCCGAACCCCGAGACCGACTCATCGAACCCCTAGGGTTCGATAGAACCCAGGTTGAGAACCACTACAATAAATAGAGAAAGGGGAAAAAAGATTAGAGAAGAGTCTTACTAGATGAGGTTTGCAATTTGTCAGCTTTGTTGAAGCACTCTGAGTAGCAGGTTTTCTAAGGTTTAAGAGTTCTGAGGCCTTTTTTGGGGGGGGTAGGGGGGACCGCATTAATTCTACCTTTTCCGAAGTCTCCTGAATTTTGTTATAATAAAGGACATTTGCATTAAACACGATGTATTCCTCTTAGAGACGTGTCCATTCCCTAGAATATGAACATGTTCATGTATGTAGGTGTGTGTAAGAGAAAAGAGACATTTGAGAGTTGTTTCCATAGCAGTTTATTATTATTGTATCAGATGCATAGGTGAAGAATATAGGGCAGGGGTCGGGAACCTATGGCTCGCGAGCCAGATGTGCCTCTTTTGATGGCTACATCTGGCTCACAGACAAATCTTTAATAAAAAAATAGTAACGTTAAAAATATAAAACATTCTCATGTATTACAATCCATTCATTTCCTACCGCTCATGTTCATAGTTGCGGGTGGCTGGAGCCAATCACGGCTGTCCTCCAGGACAACACCAAATTTTTATTGGATAAAGCACAACATACACAGGTCGTTGTGAGGTCAGGAAGTAAATTTCCCTCCTTTTAATCAAGTAGTCAGGTAGCTAATTGCAGAAACCCTTTTGACAAAGAAGGTGGCTAAAAGAAAAAAAGATGAGGAGTATCATACTTTTCAGCAGGAATAGACAGAGGAATTCGCCTTTGTGGAGAGAGCAGGTTCTGCAGTGTGTCTAATATGCAATGACAAAACTGCATCAATGAAACAGTCAAATATAAAGCAGCACTTCGACACACACCACACTACATTTGCATAGAAATATCCAGCGGGGGACAGCAGGAAGAAAGCATGTCAAGAGCTACTGTGCAGAGTGCAAGCTAGCCAGCAGCAACTCTGTGTTTGGACCCAACAAGGTGACTGAAATTCGGCTATCCTTGCTAGTGCTTTAGCAATTGTAAGAAACAGAAAGCCATTCACAGATGGGGAGTATGCCAAAACATTCATGCTTGGTGTTGCCTATGAACTTTTTGACGACTTTTCGGATAAAGACAAGATAATCAAACGAATGAAAGACATGCCTCTGTCGGCAAGAACTGTTCACAATCGTACCATCATGGTGATAAATCAAATTGAGGCAACACAAGTGAAGGACATAAATGCAGCATCATTCTTTCTCTCGCTTTGGATGAGTCAACAGACATAAGCCATTTATCCCAGTTCAGCGTGATTGCAAGGTATGCTGTCGGTGACACACTACATGAGTAAAGTTTTGCTGTTTTGCCTATGAAAGAGACAAGAAGAGAAAAGGGCCTGACCAGGCAGTGGCGTACTAAACAGAGTGTCGGACTGGGATGCGGAAGACCCAGGTTCAAGACCCCGAGGTATCCAGCTTGAGTGCAGGCCCATCTGGCTTGAGTAAAAACTCGCCAGCTTGGACCCAAGGTCACTGGCTCCAGCAAGGGGAGGCTCGGTCTGCTAAAGGCCCGCAGCCAAGGCACATGTGAGAAAGCAATCAATGAACAACTATGGTGTCACAATGGCAACGAAAAACTGATGATTGATGCTTCTCATCTCTCTCTGTTCCTGTCTGTCTGTCCCTGTCTATCCCTCTCTCTGACTCTCTGTCCCTATAAAAAATAATAATAAAAATAAATAAAAAAGAAGAAGAGGGGAGGATTTATTCAAGTCTTTCACTGAGTTCACTAAAGAAAAGAATCTACCAGTGGATAAACTTATTTTGGTATGTACTGATGGTGCTCCATGCATGGTGGGAAAAAACAGAGAATTCGTAGCGCTTCTTCGTGAACGTGAAAAGAGACTCATCCTAAGTTTTCACTGCATCCTACATCAGGAGGCGCTTTGTGCTCAGATGTGTGGCGAGCAGCTTGGCGAGGTCATTTCGGTGGTCAACTTTATTGTTGCCCAAGCTTTAACTGATCGCCAGTTTAAAACACTGCTGGATGAAGCTGGGAATAATTATCTTGGTCTGCTTCTGCACAGCAATGTGCATTGGTTGTCAAGAGAGAAGGTGCTCAGCCGTTTTGCGGCTTGTCTGAGTGAAATCTGGACTTTTCTTGAAATGAAAAATGTCAAGCATCCTAAATTAGCTAACACTGAGAGGTTCCTGAATTTCTACTATCTCATGGACATGACTGAACATCTGAACCAGCTCAATGTGAAAATGTAAGGTATTGAAAATAAAGTCTTAGCCCTTCAACAAGCAATGTTTGCATTTGAAAACAAGCTGAAACTCTTCATTGCTAACACTGAAACAGGTCGTTTACTACACTTTGAAAAACTGGGAGAGTTTCAATATGCATGCACAGCAAGTGACCCTGCTCAACATCTTGATCTCCAGCAGCTAGCGGGCTTCACATCTAATCTCCCGCAGTCATTCAAAGCACGCTTTGGAGAATTTTGTGAGTGCACTCGTCTTTTTAAGTTCATCACCCATCCACATGAGTGTGCAGTGGACAGCATCGACCTGAGTTATATCCCCGGTGTTTCCATCAGAGACTTTGAGCTACAAGTTTCTGACCTGAAGGCCTCAGACATCTGGGTGAATAAGTTCAAGTCACTGAATAAAGATTTGGAAAGACTTGCACGACAGCAAGCAGAGTTGGCGAGCAAACACAAGTGGGGAGAAATAAAAAAACCTTCATCCCGCGGACCAGCTGATTGTCAAAACTTGGAACACGCTTCCCGTCACATACCACACACTGCAGCGTGTGAGTACTGCTGTACTGACAATGTTTGACTCTACGTATGCATGTGAGCAATCTTTCTCACATCTAAAGAACGTTAAGATCAACCTACAACCATGTTTAACGGATGGAAGTCTCAACGCCTGCATGAAGCTTAACCTCACCACGTATCAACCAGACTACAAAGCCATCAGCAAAACCAGGCAGCACCAGAAGTCGCATTAATGGTAAGAAGTACTTTATTCATCATTGGTTAGCAACAGCATAACAACGTTATTAAAAAGAATTCAGAGATTTATTGTACTTTAAAAGTGTTGGTCTTACATAAAATGCACACAATTACTTATATTTAGTGTGAAACATATTGTATGGTTCTCACAGAATTACATTTTAAAATATGTGGCCTTCATGGCTCTCTCAGCCAAAAAAGGTTCCCGACCCGATATAGGGGCAAGGTTAAGAGGCCTAATCCATCTGACCAGGCGATGGCACAGTGGATAGAGTGTTGGACTGGGATGCAGAGGAATCAGGTTTAAAACCCCGAGGTTGCCTGACCTGTGGTGGCGCAGTGGATAAAGCCGTCGACCTGGGAACACTGAGGTCGCCAGTTCAAAACCCTGCACTGGTTCGGTCAAGGCACATATGGGAGTTGATGCTTCCAGCTCCTCCCCCCTTTCTCTCTTTCTCTCTCTCTCTCTCTCTCACTCTGTGTCTCCTCTCTAAAATGAATAAAATAAAATAAAAAAACATTTAAAAAAAAAAAAAAACCCGAGGTTGCTGGCTCGAATGTGGGCTCATCCAGCTTGAGCGCAGGCTTGCCAGCTTGAGAGTGGTATCGCTGCCTTGAGCATGGGATCACAGACAGAACCCTATCTATGGTCACTGGCTTGAGCCCAAGGTCACAGGCTTGAGCAAGGTGTCACTCGTTCTGCTGCAGCCCGCCAGTCAAAGCACATATGAAAAAGCAGACAGTGAACAACTAAGGTGCCACAATGAAAAACTGATGCTTCTCATCTCTCTCCCTTCCTGTCTGTCTGTCCCTATCTGAATCTCTCTGTCTTGCTCTCTGTCTCTGTCACACACACAAAAATGAGGCCTAATCCTCCAAATTCTTGTGAACACAAAGACTGACAACTCTTTTGAAGAAATTATCACTTAGGATTTAAGGAAAGAAGAGAAAATAAATGTAAATCAATATAAAAAGATGTGTTTGTTTACTTTTTAACCAAAAAGAAAAAGAAGTAGCCTGATTAGGCATTACAGAAAATTAGGCCAGCACCACCCCTGAAGCTTAAAAGCATCCTTGGTTTGGGAACTCCCTGGATGATCCACCTTTAAATGATAGAATTGTGTGTCACAGCCTGACCAGGCGGTGGCACAGTGGATAGAGCGCTGGACTGGGATGTGGAAGACACAGGTTTGAGACCCCGAGCTCGCCAGCTTGAGCACGGGCCCATCTGGCTTGAGCAAAAGCTCACCAGCTTGGACCCAAGGTCGCTGGCTCCAGCAAGTGGTGGCTCGGTCTGCTGAAGGCCCATGGTCAAGGCACATGTGAGAAAGCAATCATTGAACAACTATGGTGTCGCAACGGTAACGAAAAACTAATGATTGATGCTTCTCATTTCTCTCTGTTTCTGTCTGTCTGTCCCTATCTATACCCTATCTCTGACTCTCTCTCTCTCTGTCCCTGTAAAAAATAAATAAAACATTTAAAAAAAAAAAAGAATTGTGTGTCACAGCCAAAATGGGGAGAGTGTAACAGTGCATTTTACCCATCCCAAATACATTTCTATAATCACAAAAAAAAAAAGTTATAATTGAAGGTGGGGGGTTTGCAATGAAACCTAACATACTACCTACAACCCTGGTAGAAAGAAAGCTGTAATAGCCTGACCAGGCGGTGGCGCAGTGGATAGAGCGTCAGCCTGGGACACCGAGGACCCAGGTTCGAAACCCCAAGGTTGCCGGCCTGAGTGCAGGTTCATCTGGCTTGAGCGCAGGGTCATCGGCTTGAGCATGGGATCATAGATGTGACCCCAATGTCACTGGCTTGAACCCAAGGTCGGTGGCTTGAGCAAGGGGTCACTCACTATGCTGTAGCCCCCAGGTCAAGACACATATGAGAAAGCAATCAATGAACAACTAAGGAGACTAAGAATCTGCAATGAAGAATTGATCCTTCCATCTCCTCATCTCTCTCCTTCCTGTCTGTCTGTCCCTATCTGTCTCTCTCTCTCTCTGTCACACAAAAAAAAGAGAGAGGGAGAGAGAGATAGAAAGAAAGCTGTGATAGATTCTGAAAGAAAGCACTCCTTTGGGCCTTGCTGGATAGCTCAATAGGTTAGAGTATCATCCTGAAGCACAGAGGTTCCTGGTTCGATCCCCAGTCAGGGCATATACAAGAACAGATCTATGTTTCTCTGTGTGTGTGTGTGTGTGTGTCTTCCTCTCTCACTAAAGTAAATAAATAAATAAATATTTTTTAAAAAGAAAAACACTCTGGCCTGACCTGTAGTGGCACAGTGGATAAAGCATCAACCTGGGAACACTGAGGTCGCCAGTTCAAAACCCTGCACTGGTTCGGTCAAGGCACATATGGGAGTTGATGCTTCCAGCTCCTCCCCCCTTTCTCTCTTTCTCTCTCTCTCTCTCACTCTGTGTCTTCTCCCTAAAATGAATAAAATTTAAAAAAATAATAAAATAAATAAATAAAAACACTCCTTTGAATTAAAAAGGGTATAAACAATGCAAAGGCCAGGAAATAGAGCAAGTAAGATTAAAGAAAGAGTGGTCATATTTAGCTCAGAAAGAGTGGAGGGAGACTGAATGAAGTGAGAAGAGACTTAATCATGATTTTTGAGTTCAGAGAAAGTTGCCTGAGAGAGGCACTAACTGTCTACCAAAAAGCCACCCTCTGGTATCAGAATCCTTGAATACTTGTCTTACTGGCATAGAACTGCAATTCTTGCATAAAAAAGAGGACTGGGATGGGGTGGGGAACTTCACTAAAAGTGAACTTACAGATGTTAATTAAGAATAAATTAGCCTGACCAGGCGGTAGCGCAGTGGATGGAGTGTCGGACTGGGATGCAGAGGACCCGGGTTCGAGACCCCGAGCTCACCAGCTTGAGCACGAGCCCATCTGGCTTGAGCAAAAGCTCGCCAGCTTGGACCCAGGGTCGCTGGCTCCAGCAAGTAGTGGCTCAGTCTGCTGAAGGCCTGCGGTCAAGGCACATGTGAGAAAGCAATCAATGAACTATGGTGTCGCAACGGCAACGAAAAACTAATGATTGATGCTTCTCACCTCTTTCCGTTCCTGTCTGTCTGTCCCTGTCTATCCCTCTCTCTGACTCTCTCTCGGTCCCTGTAAAATAAATAAAGCTCTCTTATAAAAAATAATAATAATAATAATAAATTAAAGATTACCCTAAATCAGCGACTTTCAACCTTTCTTATCTCATGGCACAAAACCTATGTATTAAAATTCTGCAGCACAACAAAATATTTATTTCTTGCCTCTGACAAAAAGAAAAAACAAACACATAATTTTAATTCATTCACACTGGACAGCTATTGTTATGTTGGCTGTTGTCATTTTTTAATTTGACAATCTAAGGCAGAGGTCCCCAAACTATGGCCCACAGGCCAAATTGCGGCCACCTGAGGCCATTTATCTGGCACTTCCAGAAGGGGCACCTCTTTCATTGGTGGTCAGTGTATGGAGTACACTCCAATGGTCTGAGGGACAGTGAACTGGCCCCCTGTGTAAAAAGTTTGGGGACCCCTGATCTAAGGGAAGAGAGGTCAGTGTCCCTAAATAATCAGGTATTTCATGTTTTAAAAATTCTTGCGGCACACTGGTTGAAAATCGCTGCCCCAAATGGATGAAAGATGTTCAGTAAAGTGACTTTAAAGTAGCAGCAAGAGTGACCAAATAGCCTGACCTGTGGTGGCGCAGTGGATAAAGCCTCGACCTGGGAACACTGAGGTCGCCAGTTCAAAACCCTGCACTGGTCTGGTCAAGGCACATATGGGAGTTGAGCTTCTAGCTCCTCCCCCCCTTTCTCTCTCTTTCTCTCTCTCTCTCTCTCTCTCTCTCTCTCCCTCACTCTGTGTCTCCTCTCTTAAAAGAAAAAAGAATAAAAAAATAAAAAAAGAGTGACCAAATACCCTGAGTTAGCCACAAGGCTAAATCCTTCAAAGAAGGAAATAAGCAAAGGAGAGAGCTGACAAGGAGGCCATCCAATGTCCTTCATTTGAGAGCTTTACAAATAGTGAAGGGTCAACAATATCTAAGGCATGTTAAGGTAACCGTGTACGTAAGAGAAAGGAGAAGGTAGCTTTGAGTGGGAGAAAGGGAGCCTTGGAAATCAGTAGAGACCAGTGTCTGCCATGGCTACCGTTCTCAAAAAATACTGACCCTTATAAGGAATATAAGTCCATCTCTGCTGGCTCTAGACACCATCTCCTGCTCATATTCATGCCTCGGATTTTATTCTCTAAATCCAGGACCAGGCCTGACCAGGCGGTGGCGCAGTGGATAGAGAGTCAGACTGGGATGTGGAAGACCCAGGTTCGAGACCCCGAGCTCGCCAGCTTGAGCGAGGGCCCATCTGGCTTGAGCAAAAGCTCATCAGCTTGGACCCAAGGTCGCTGGCTTCAGCAAGGGGTTGCTCGGTCTGCTGAAGGCCCGCAGTCAAGGCACATGTGAGAAAGCAATCAATGAACAACTATGGTGTTGCAAAAGCAACGAGAAACTAGTGATTGATGCTTCTCACCTCTCTCTGTTCCTGTCTGTCTGTCCCTATCTATCCCTCTCTCTGTCCTTGGAAAAAATAAATAAATAAATATATTAAATCCAGGACCAGGTTTTTGAGCACTAATAATATTTAGGAACCAAACAGCTACAAAGGTGGCTGGAGTCCTACTTCCTCCTTACTCCAGGGAGCTTGGAGCACTTCCCTCACACAGCAAAGAGCACAAAATCTCTAGCAGACTGGCAGCTGAAAAACACTGTCCTAAACCAGGTGGACACACCAGCAACCCTCCCCCCCTTACAGTCCTCGCAGCTCCCTACATTACAGGCCTTCTGCAGAGGTCTCACTCACACTACTACTACTTTTGTCATGCAAGAATGAGGCCACTGCCAGAAAAAAGCACTATCCCTTCTGACTTCTCCATGTCTCACCCTGCTGCTCACATACCATAATTGTTTCTATCTAGCCACTGTCAATTTGCCAATTCCTGTCTAATGTCCTTGTCTAAGAACTTTGGTAGTATTGCAGAAAGTGTCGGTAGAAAATCAGAGTACTGTAAGATAAATTTGCCATGTCTTGGTGAGCTTTTGTGTTTGTTTTATTCCAGGCAAATGCACTAAAAAGCTTGCTTCCCTATAAACAGAAAACCTAAACCAATGCCCAAACCCCAGCAACCACAAACTCCCTTTCAATAACAAGATGCTTAGAAGAGAGCTACATAAAATGAAGCCAGGGAAAAACAGCCTCTCCTCAGAAAGTTCCAATTAACATTAGGGGAGGAGATAGGGTGGGAAGACAACAAGCAATGAACAAAGAAGCGATCTTGATTACATTTATTTAAAGAACAGAACAGTATGAATGTGAACTCCTTTGTGCCCAGGTTCTGAATAACAATCCATTCTTATTCACAAACTCATTCACTTAACAAATGTTTGATCATCTGGACCCACATTCCAGGCTCTGTTCCTAGCACTTGGGAATACAGCTCTGAACATAACAGATGTGGTCCCTACCTATTCTCCTGGAACTTCCATTCTGGTGGGGGGAAAACAGAGAGTCAACAAGGAGCAAACAAGAAAAATAACAGATGGCTATGTTAAGGTGACATGAGTAGTTGTTATTTTACACCAGAGGAAAAAAAGAAAGATCCTTTCTCCTAAGTAACAGCAGAACTGAGATGTGAATGACAAGGAGCCAATCCAGACAAAGTGAAGTAAGAGTATTCCAGGCAGAGGTTACATTTGTAGCAAAGGTCCTCTGTGCAAAAAGCAGAAAAGTCACTGTGGCCACAACATTGAAGGTGTGGGACAGAGTGTAGGAAATGCAGCTGCCAAGGCATGCAAGCAGGGATCTGCTCATGAAAGGCCTGTAACCAGGGTACGGTGTATGTAATTAAGTGCTGTTGAGTCGGCTCTGATACCTGGCTACCCTATGAATGAATAATGTCAACAATGTCCTGTCCTCTACAGCCCAGCTCAGCTCCTATAAGCTCCTGCCTATAGCTTCTTCTATGGAGTTAATACACATCATATTTGGTTTTCCTCTTTCATGCTGCCTTCTACTTTTCTCAGCATTATTGTTTTGCCCAAAGAATGTGTCTTCTTGAGATGTGCCCAAAGGAACAGTTTCAGGTTTATCATTTTGCCTCCAGTAACTTTCAGGCTTAATTTACTCTAAGATCCACCTGTTCATCTTTCAGGCAGTTCAGAGTATATGTAGATTTCTCCTTCATACCATATTTCTAATGAATCCATTCTTTTTTTCTAGCAGCTTTCTTCGTTGTTCCACTTTTGCATCCATACATAGTAATCAGGAATATGAGAGTGTGGGTGATCTTAGCTTTGGTCCCTAACAATCATCTTTAATTTACTCTTGATGATCTTTCCTAATCTTCCACCGCTGCCCTTTCAAGTCTCAGCCCTCTGATTTCTGGACTCCATTTGAATGAGCCAAGGCGAGCTAAATCTTTAACAATTTAATTGTCTATGTTAAAGTCGTGTATTTCTTCTGTAGTCATAATTTTTGTCTTTTTGCTGTGTAAATGCAAGATCTGCTTTGGCACTTTCCTCTACTTCCATCACAACTTATTTCAAATCATTGTTACTTTCTACCAGTTAGATGGTATCATCTACATATCTTAAGTTGTGGTATTTCTTCTGCCAATTTTCACCCCTCCTTCCTCTGAATTTAGCCCATTTTTCGCACATATCCTGTATATATATCTTAAACATATAGGGAAATAAAATGCACCCTTGTCTCACACTTTTGCCTATAGGAAACCATTCTGGCTCTCCATATTCTGTCCTAATAGTGGCTTCCTATCCATAATACAGGTTACACATCCAGGACAATCAAGTGCTTAGGCATGCCCATTTCTTTCACAGCAATCCATAGCTTTACTTGAGCCACAGGAATGAGGACTTTATTCTAAGCATGATGCTAAGTTAGCAGAGGGTGTAAGGCAGGGGAGTGACAACATGATCCTTAAGACATTATTAAGGGACACTGATAAGATGCAGACTAACATTTTGTTTTTAGAAATGAAATTTAATGGGGTGACATTGATTAATAAGAGTACATATATTTTGCCTGACCAGGCGGTGGCACAGTGGATAGAGAGTCAGACTGGGATGCGGAGGACCCAGGTTAAATACCCCAAGGTTGCCAGCTTGAGCGCGGGCTCATCTGGTTTGAGCAAAAGCTCACCAGCTTGGACCCAAGGTTGCTGACTCCAGCAAGGGGTTACTCGGTCTGCTGAAGGCCCGCGGTCAAGGCACATAGAAGAAAGCAATCAATGAACAACTAAGGTGTCACAATGAATAAGTGATGATTGATGCTTCTCATCTCTCTCCGTTCCTGTCTGTCTGTCCCTATCTATCCCTCTGACTCTCTCTCTGTCCCTGTAAAAAAAAAAAAAGAGTACATATGTTTCAAAAACATTTCTAGCCTGACCAGGCGGTGGCACAGTGGATAGAGCATCAGACTGGAATGTGGAGGACCCAGGTTTGAGACCCCAAGGTCACCAGCTTGAGCGCGGGCTCATCTGGTTTGAGGAAAGAGCTCACCAGCTTGAGCCCAAGGTCACTGGCTCAAGCAAGGGGTCACTCGGTCAGCTGTAACCACCACCACCCCACCCCACCCCCGTCAAGGCACATGTGAGAAATCAATGAACTAAGGAACTGCAAGGAAGAACTGATGTTTCTCATCTCCCTCCCTTCCTCTCTGTCTGTCCCTATCTGTCCCTCTCTCTTTCTCTGTCTCTGCCACAAAAAAAAAACAGACAATAAAAACATTTCTATAGTATTTGGACTGTTGGTTGCATTGTGTGCCCATCACCCAAAGTCAAATCATTTCTGTCACAGTGTATCTTTCCCTCATACGACCGCCCCTCCCCCTGGCACCCACTTCACTTTTATTTATCAGACTGACTTTTCAAAAAATTCATCTGGTCACAGAAGTAAGACATTTCATTTCCCAAGAGAAATGTTTAACTGTTTTTTAATTTGTCAGTTATTAAATATGTACAAAGTAAAAAGCACTATGCTGTTTTACATATATTATTTTATCTAATCCTCAACCAACACTACAAATAAATATTATAATTTCTATTTTATAGTTGAGGACACCAAAGACAATAAAGGAGGGAAGGTGACTTGCCCAGGCCACACAGGATGTATGCAGCAGAGCCAGAGCTGAAACCCAGGTTAGCCTGACTTGAAACAGCCACTTTGCTCTAATAACTCCACTCTCTTCCCTGACAGGGAGAAAGGAGACAACAGTTCTTCCTGGTTACTACTCAAGCCCTCTGCCTATTGCTTTCTCTCTAACTGAAACAGTCACTCACCTTTCCAAGGAAGGACATTGATTGGGGCCTGACTCCAATATCCTGCCCAGGAAACTTCCCTAACAAGCCAAATTCAGCCTCACTGTACCATGCCCTTGTCCAGCCTTTTGAAGCACCTATGCTCTCATCTGTGGCTTCTCTCCCAGACAAAGTTGGAAATTCGTTGAAACCATTATAATCCTCACCATTCACTGAGCACCTACCATGTGCCAGGTGTATGATGTACATTATCTCGTTTCATCCTAACTGCCCAGGAATTGGATATCAATCCATCCTTATTTGGATGAGGAAACTGAGTCACAGAAGTAACAGGACAAGGTCAAAAAGTTAATTAACAATCAGCAGAAGTGGAATTTCATTTTGTTCTATAGTATATAGTACAGAAAGCTTACTAAATGGTGAGTGAATAGAGAGACATATAAACTTGTTATAGCAACATTCACTCCCATGAATGGGGAAGAAAGTAAGGGCACAGGTCAAGGCCTACACACCCAGCTCCAGACACTCTAAACAGACACATCCTCTCATCTTCTCAGCCAATACAGGTGCCAATTCAGAGACGGTTAAAGGCTTTGTCTTTTCTGCCCTACCTACCAACCCCACAAAAAGACTTAAATTAGCCTGATCAGATGGTGGCGCAGTGGATAGAGCGTCGGACTGGGATGCCGGAAGACCCAGGTTCGAGACCCCGAGGTTGCCAGCTTAAGCATGGGTCCATCTAGCTTGAGCAAAAGCTCGCCAGCTTGGACCCAAGGTCACTGGCTCCAGTAAGGGGTGGCTTGGTCTGCTGAAGGCCCGTGGTCAAGGCACAGGTGAGAAAGCAATCAATGAACAACTATGGTGTCACAACGGCAATGAGAAACTAATGATTGATGCTTCTCACCTCTGTTCCTGTCTGTCTGTCCCTTTCTGTCCCTCTCTCTGACTCTCTCTGTCCTTGTAAAAAAATAAAAATAAAAAAGACTTAAATTAACCTCCCCCAACACCTCCACCAAATACAATCTCATTAAAATGGTCATTTCTACCTGACCTGTGGTGGTGCAGTGGATAAAGCGTCGACCTAGAACACTGAAGTCGATGGTTTGAAACCCCAAACTTGGCTGATCAAGGCACATATGGGAATTGATGCTTCCTGCTCCTCCCCCATTCTCACTCTCTCTCTCTCTCTCTAAAATGAATGAATGAATAAATGAATGAACAAACGAAAAGGTCATTTCCCACCTCCTGGCTCAGACCACTGGGGAGTATTTTATTTCAGTGATTCAGTACTGAACAAATCTTTACAGGAAATACAGCATGGCTTATCTTTTATGGTCTCATTTGTCAATTATCTTAACATGGCATTTCACAAAAGAAAAGTAACAACAAAAACAGGTGCTTTTTTTTAAGAACAAGAAGATACAGAAATGTTTGCTACCAGAAATGGAGACTCATGAGGCAGCACAAAGAGAAGGCTGCTCCAGATGGTGCAGTCTCCCCAGAAACAGGGCTACGCAACCAAGAACTGACTACCCTCCAACACCAAGCAGAGAACAAATGGGAATAAGGGCATGCTGGGGGCAGTGGACAAGAAAATAAAGTCAACAAGTGGACATCTGATTTGGATCCCTTTTAGAAGCCTCCTTAGGGGATATCCCCTTGTTTCGCTGAAGTATGAAATTACAGAGGCCAAACAGCAGAAAAAGCGACTTTAAGACTAAGAACAAAAGCCAGGACCACATCCTCAGTATAGAGCCCAGCACGTAGCAGGCATCTTAAAAAAAATTTTTTTTTTTTGCCAAATAAACCAGAATAATAGCCTGACCGCATTGCGGTGGTGCAGTGGATAGAGCGTCAGACTGAGATGCGGAAGACCCAGGTTCGAGACCCCAAGCTCGCCAGCTTGAGTGCGGGTCCATCTGGCTTGAGTAAAAGCTCACCAGCTTGGACCCAAGGTCACTGGCTCCAGCAACGGGTGGCTTGGTCTGCTGAAGGTCCACAGTCAAGGCACATGTGAGAAAGCAATCAATGAACAACTAAGGTCGCAACGGCAATGAAAAACTAATGATTGATGCTTCTCATCTCTCTCTCCATTCCTGTCTGTCTGTCCCTATCTATCTCTCTCTCTGACTCTCTCTCTGTCCTTGTAAAAAAAAAAAAAAAATCATAACTACTTTTTTTTTTTTTTGGTGACAGAGAGAGACAGAGAGAAGGACAGATAGAGACAGACAGGAAGGGAGAGAGGTGAGAAGTATCAATTCTTTGTTGTGGCACCTTAGTTGTTCACTGATTGTTTTCTCACATGTGCCATGACTGGGAGGCTACAGCAGACTGAGTAAGCCCTAGCTCAAGCCAGTAACCCTAGGCTCAAGCTGGGGAGCCTTGCTCAAACCAGGTGAGCCCACGCTCAAGCTGGTGACCTCAGGGTTTTGAACCTGGGTTCTCCACATCCCAATCCAACACTCTATCTACTGTGCCACCGCCTGGTAAGGCCGTAACTACTTTTTATTAAGTATGTACCCCGTGAAGGAACCTAAGCTCCTTTTTTATATTCCCATTGATACTTCCCAATAATGCTGTGAGATAGAAGTATTACTCCCAAGTTAGAGCTAAGAAAACTGTGAGAAGTATTACTCCCAAGTTAGAGCTAAGAAAACTATGAGTTAGGGAAGTGAAGTAACTTGTGCAAGGTCACACAGCTTATAAGTGGTTAAGCTAAGATTTTTTTTTTTTAAGATTTATTGGCCCTGTCCAGTTGGTTCAACGGCAGAGCGTCAGCTTGGTATATAGATGTTCTGGGCTCAATTCCCAGTCAGGGCACACAGGAGAGGCACCCATCTGCTTCTCTACCCCAAGCCCTCACTTCTTTTTCTCTTTCCCTCCTGCAGCCATGGATTGATTGAAGCAAGTTGGCCCTGGGCACTGAGGATGGCTCCATGGCCTCTGCTTCAGGCACTAAGAAGAGCTCAGTTGCTGAGCAACAGAGCAACGGCCCCAGATGGGCAGAACTACACCCTTTAGTGGGCTTGCTCGGTGGATCCCAGTTGGGGCTCATGAGAGAGTCTGTCTCTGCCTCCTCTTCTCTCACTGAAAAAAGGAAAAAGAAAGATTTTATTTATTGATCCTTGAGAGAGGAGAAAGAAAGAGAAGGGAGGTGGGGAAGAATGGGAAGCATCAACTTATAATAGTTGCTTCTCATAAGTGCCTTGACCGGGCAAGTCCAGGGTTTCAAACTAGTGACCTAAGCATTCCAGGTCAACATTTGATCCACTGCACTACCACAGGTCAGATGTAAGCTAAGATTCTAACTAAAGTCTACCCCAAGTCCAAGGGCCATGTCATACTCCTAACCACCACGCAACAAAGCCTTCTAGCGAAGTGAAAGAAACAGTGGGTTCTAAGACCACAGTGCCACTGAGGAAGAGCTCTGGTCTAGGGTCTAGAACTACCCACCATGCACTTAACACTTAGTCTGACAGTGAGCAACTCTGATCCAGGCTTCTTAATACTACAGGTCTTTCCTGTGCATCAGTCTTCCTGGCTACCCAGTGGCAAGAATAACTATAGCCCCTTTCCAGCCTTCCAGACATTGGCTGCTTCCGAAAAGAGAAAATATGCACATTTACATCACCCATCACAATGGGAAATGTTACACAACCTGCAGGTGCTAGCTTTGCCAACTTGGCACGTTCCATGTCAGGAAGTTGCCCATTTTAGTGGCATAAGTGGTGCAAGAGAAAAGAAGTAGCCCTCACCCAGTAGGATAGCCAACAGAGGGACAGCAAGATGACAGATTACAGAGGGCTCTGTAGCTGTCAGTTGTTAACAAATGACAGGCCTAAAACCTCCAGGCCTTTTCCTGGGAAGATGGAAAGATACCAAATGCCAGCACCTTGAGCCACCATGTCTGCTGAGTGGTCAGGTGGCCCCAACAACTGATTATGGGCACTGAGAGAGGACTTGACTCAGGAAGATCAAGGTGGCATTTCAGGAAGTCAGTCTCAAGATTACCATTTAGCTGACTGAAGGAAAACAAGCTACCTATTACTGGCCTGCCCTTGACAATCCCTCCATGGCCTGCCCTTGACAATCCCTCCAGTCTCATCTTGTATCCGTCTCCTTCTACTCTCTGTGCTCCCTACACTTTCTTTCAGTTCCTGCTATTCTGTCCCCCTCTTAACCCAGAACCAAGTTAAATCTCTGTCAAATGTTCTCATGGTACCTCCACATTCATTTTTTTAAATAAATTCATTACAATTGTAATTTTACATGTATGTGTGATTATAATTCTATTACTGTCTGTGTGCAGCAAATACACTGAGCAGACACTGTATCTGACCTGGTCACAACAATATTTCAGGGCTTATCCTAGGTTTGAATTTAACGTTGCTCTATATGTGCTTGCTCACTGAAAGAACAAAATTTTAGAGAGAAGGGAAATGAAGCTCTGCCAAATGAAACGGCCCTGCTCGGAGAAGCTCTTCTCCCCTGCGGCGCCTCAGGCCAGACTATTCTTTCCCCTCCCCCTTCCTTGTTCCCAAATTTCTGACAGCAGCTACTTTCTAAGTCCATCCACTCTTCAGGCTGATGGTAGCTATAGCGATAAACTGGCCCAGAGCCAAAAATAAGTCTAAAAGGTATCACTTTGTCTGAGTGTTCCAGGCTTCCAAAATAAGCGGGCGCGCACACACAAAGGCCACAGCAAAGGCCAGCCAGATACAAACACTAAAACCTTTACCCACTAAAGAGACTGAGCCAACAACTATCAACCTCCTAGGGCAAGCAATGACACCAAGTGAACCACCCAAAAGGAAAAGGGGAGATTAGGGCTATAGGGGACTGAGGCAGAAGGAGGTATACTGCTCTCTGAAGTGGTTTTAAATCCTATCTTTTACTCCTTGGATAAAGCAGAAGTATGCCCAAACATTAAATATCTAGATCTCCCCTGATGAGTCACCTTCAGAGAAGATCTAGGATCAGGGCTCCCAGAAGCAACACCAGGACATAAATAAGCTCACATAAAGCTTTAACTGAAGCCAAAGTTCCCTGCAGGGCGGTCTTGTCCTTGCCATTTTAGTACTCCGGGTAGGCTGTAAGGGGCAGAGTGGGGGAAGCAGAAGCATTTACTGAGCACTATTTAGTGGCAGGTACAGTGACAGACACTTCAGAAACAGGACTATTAGTGAAAAACGAATGAGACATAGATGAGCACAAACACAGATGGGTAGCTGAAGCTCAGCAAGTTTAAACAACCTGTCCAACTGCTTAGTGAATGGCAAGGTCAGAAGCACACCCAGGTCTGCCTGAATCCAAAGACTCTTCTACCCCAGCGCTGCCTTTGTGGGTCATCCGAGGCCCAGTTCTACTCCTCCCCACTTCACCACCACCTCTTAATCAGAGTGGAAATTCAGCTCTGCCAAGTTCTTGGGTAAGAAGAGGCTTAGCTCCATTACCATAGCCCACCTCAGCCAGTATGCATGACATATGTCAAGTATGGAGCACAGCTCACTGCTAGGAGTGGAGTTCATCATCTATAGCTACGGGTATGAGGCTGAATTTTCTGAAAATCTCAAATGGACACACAGAGATGAAGTCGCAGAACCCACCGCTACTGGGAGCTGGGGTAGTGATCCTGCAACCCAGAGCACCTTAAACCAAAGAAAGGTGTGTGCTCCATCACACCATGAGAGAGATAGTACCCACAGGGCAGACAACCCCAGCTGAAGTCTCCATAGCTTCTCCAGCTATAGAGAGAGGGCAGCACCTGCATACCTGAATCATCCACATCTACATAGCATCTCCTGCAAGGTTAAGCATTCATTCACTGTGCTGTAGTTCAAGGTTAACCCTTGCCCCTGCACTCATTTCAGTATCTGCCTAACAAAAACCATACTAGCTGATTATTATAATGACACTATTATACCTTTAATAGCATTATTGCACTTTTTTCCTATACTTGACATCTGTTGGCTGACAGGTTTAACTGGTACATAAGCAATAACCACATAGTGCTCTCTCCTTTCCAGGCAACCTCTAGTGTGACTCTTAAAGCTAAATGCAGTTGTGCCAAATGCCTAGTTCAGCAGCATTGGGAAACATGTTTCATCTGGGCTCAGGCACCACACTTTCAGTAATCACAGCACCAGAAATAGAGGCTCAACTAGGTCCCTAATTGTTGACACACTACCCTGCTCCTGGGACACTGATGGAATTTGGGGAAAACACCAACCAGAAAGCAATTTATTGTTAAAAACCCCAACAGGGCTGTGAAGGAATCATACACAAGCCTCAGTACTGCAGAGGGACAAGAATACCAAATCACAATGCCATACACCACAGCAAGAGGAGAGGAAAATGCATCTCTCCACGGAGAGTTATCAAATAAATGGCTCCCAGAGAGCCATTCTGCCTGCTTCCCCACACACACTTCTTGGCAACAGCTGGTAAAGTGGCAAAGGAAAGAGGAGGGCAGTCCTTCAGGCCCCTATTTTGAAGCTGAGAAATCCATCAACCTGGCTGCTAGGGGTTCTTTATCTAGGGCCCACTAGGGGGCCATGATACAGTCCAGAGTCCAAAGTGGAGAAACAAGTTCCACTTCTTATAAGCCAAAGCCCCCAATCTACCTGTCATACTCTTTATGACAAACAAGGTCGAGAAAGATGTGAGGGTCTATGACTGCAGAATATCAATATGCCTCAATCACACATTAGCCTAACTAAAGCAAAGGCAACCCTTAGCAAGGCTACATAAAAAGCACACATGATAAAAACAAATCCCACCTGGCCTGCTTTGTTCTCTACCCTGTAACACACAGGGTTTTCTTTTGTTTGTGTGTTTGGGTTTTTTTTTTGAGGGGGGAGTTTAAGGCAGAAAAACAGTAGAAGGTCATTTGAATTTAAATTACCAGTGAGCACTATAATATGTGTGTCAGAAGAAAAGAACCATTGAAGGGTGCCAAGCACAGGTTCTGGGGACATGTGTGGCCGAGGCAGGAGGAGTCCGTGGGGCTTTCCCCTTCAGCCTCAGCACACTGCTGTCATTGTTTGGTAGCAGGTAAGCCAGCCACCAGGCAAGCCAGCAGGCAAGGCCCAGGCAGCACAAAGAGGCATTGTCCCCTAGGTCTAGGGAGAAGATGGCCCTCTCAGAAGAAAATTAGTATAAAGCAACAAATAGTGAACAAGACCAGTCATCCACAGAAGCAACCCACCTAAAGAGGGAATCTGAAGAGATGTTACTGGGGCAGGGACCATATCTTTCTCACTCACCATTATGTTCTCATGGCCAAGAAGTATTTGATACACATACTGGGTGTTAAGCAAAGAATTATAGATTAAATGGTAACCAGAAAGACTCCTTAGGTTGGTAAGGAGTGAGGAAAGCTAGAATCTGGTTGATCCTACTGTAAGCTGTGGTTAAAAGAAGGGCTATGGTCTGCAATTAATACATAAAAGAGAACCTAGACAATAAAAATGATTCCCTTTCTCGTACATTCCTAGTGCCCTAACAGAATGAGAAGTGTGTTTTGGTGAGACTACTTATATATCCCTAAAAGGACAAAGCAGAGAGGAGAGGAAAGAAGAGAATATCGGGGACAAAATATTTTACTTAGTGCCTTACTATATACCTGAAAACACCAGGGGAGTTACAGATGAAGAAATAGGAGCAGAGAGGGTAAGTAACACATCTGAAGACTCACAGCTAGTACATGGTTTAAATCTGGGTATATCTAACGCTACGACCGAGAACTTCCCACCATGCTTCACCTTGTTTTCCTCCAGGAGTGAGCTTAATTCCCAGCTGACCTTTCCTATAGAGGAGACAGTGCCCCTACCTGTTCACATAAACCAACTCCGGAACTGTGGTTTGCTGATCGCATGCATTTCTGTGCTTCAGACAGCCACTGGAACTTAAACCTAGGTGAACTAGCTGCGTTTCCAGACCTACAAAGCTGCCAACCAGCGAGAGCCTAAGGAAGCCGGTACCTATCTGTGGTACAACTCTCTTTGGAAGAGCCAACCTGGCATGCCCCCAACAAGTCCTCTTCAGAGATTACAAACAAGGAATCAGGAGCCTCTTCTACTCTGAGCTGTGGCAGTAATGCACAAAGTTCTCTTTAAAGGTAATCTAATTCTGATTCAAGTAGAAATAGAAAAGGTAAAAAGGATTTCTGCTTGGTCTTCCGTAGCAACAGAGGCTTCCCTCCATGTTGTTCACTGCCTTTCTGGAGCTCAGAGACCGTCCACCCCCAGCATGTCAGGGGCAGCAAAGTTGAAAAGGCAGGATGATATTATATGTTATATTTTAAAGCAGTGGTTCTTAACCTTTTTTGAGGTACCGAACCCACCAGTTTCATATGCGCATTCACCGAACCCTTCTTTAGTGATAAATAAAATATGATTTTTTTTTCCAAATTCAAGACATAGGTAATGTTTTTTTACTGGTGCACAAAATAAGCCGTGCATGAACATCACCTTGCTCAAAGAACAAAACCAACAAAGTGCATGAACTCACAACAAATTACGGTATTACTTTATTCTGGCCTCCGCAGCAGAGGCTTCTCCGAACCCCTGAGACCGACTCATCGAACCCCTAGGGTTCGATAGAACCCAGGTTAAGAACCGCTGTTCTAAAGACACCAGTGCTGAAAATCAGCCAGTGTTTCTCATGGAAGTGAATACCCTGGACAAACTCAGAAGAGCAAAGTATTACTAAAACATACAGTCTCTTCTCAGGATTGTCTGTTTATTTTGCCTCCTGTATGAGGACTTTCATCCGTTAACATTGGTTTTTTCCCCCTGAAGCTGTGGAAAGCTGAGGGTGCACACAGCTGTTGGGAAGACCTGTGGGAAAGGACCATCAGCAAAGGCAGACTGTGTGTCATGAGGAGGATCTCCCAGGAGTGTCCTACATGCCAACCCGTATATTGTCAGGATATTAATCCACACCATCTCGTGCACTTTACCATGGTCACTCTATTGGGATGTGGAGCATTAAATTATATCCAAGGACTACACCAAGGGCTACACGAGTCCTTCTGATCCTATTCCAACCTTACTTCTTTGCCAAAAAGCGAAACAAAGCCCTCTACCTAATAGCAGTGATAATACTCAGCAAAGAATAGGAAACCAGGCTGTCAATTCAAGCTTCCCTGAAAGGTATTGCCTCAATGAAGCCTTAGTTTGCCCCATCTAGAAAATAAATAAACCTACTACTAACCCCTTTTTCCAGAGAACACAGGCCTATATAACTTGAGAGTCCTTAGGAGGAAAAGACTTGAACCAAAAGAGAAAAGAGGGAACACCACAGCTCCAATCCTGCCTCAAATAAAACAGCTCTGGAAATCCATAAAAATTCCAGAAAGAGAAGACCACCTCACTGCCACAAAAACTAAGAGCAAGGGTCATGAATATAAAAGCAGACTGCCTGGATTGGTCACTGCTCTACCCTGACTAGCTGTATGACTCTAAGTCAGTTTAGACAATTCAAACTTTAACTTTTTACCTCCATAAAATGTGGACGTTCTAAGGACCAGATAAAATAATGTATTTGAAAGCCCTTTATAAACAGTAAATTACTGAACATACTTTAGGCCTGACTGTAATTCCAAAGACTGCTGGGTGAGAAACCCTAGGACACTTCTGGGGAGCACAAAGGCAAACTGTCACCTCAAAGAGTCAGTCTACAGTGACTGGGTACAGGTGTTTGCAGAGAAACTCACACTTAGGAATTAAATGAGAACAGAGTGGACTTGGAAGGGGAGACCACACTTGGGTCTGCCCAGATATATTAAGAAAAGTAAGAACAATACAGGTACATGGTTCCAATTTGAAAAAGCACACAAAGGTATACAGTGAGAAGTCACTGTCCCTCCTCCCCCCCACCCCTTCTCCAGCCACTCAAGGCCCCTCCCCAATCACTCTTCAGTTTCTCATGTATTCTTCCAGCGACATCCCAATCAGCTAGTTTCTGCCTCAGATGGGAATACCACTGGTGGCAACACTTTTAAGACTTAGAAGGTAATGCCAAGCAAGTAAGCACTGTCAGGCGCCCTTAGGAACTACAAGAACAAGGACAGCCAGTGGATAAGATAGCGCTCTGCCAAAGATTCCACAGAGGTGTAGATTCCTTCTGGCTAGTACACTGCTTTGCCCCTCAGCTGACCACAATTAGGCAATGATTTTGTATAATATATTTCCCTTTAGGTTAAGAGTGCCTTCTTAGAGAAGCCATTAACAGGAATGGTTTCTGGGATCTCATGTTGCACCAGCCTGACCACCAGGCCCTTAGAAACAGAAACAATAGTCAAACATGCCTTGTTGGAAGCTGGGCAAAGGGCAAACAACACAAAAGTCCCTGAGTCACCATATTTTTAGGGACAGAATAAAGGGGAGACAATGCCTATACCATAAATGGGCTCTGCAGGACTTGGTTGACGAGGCTAATTCACTACCCACAGAAAATTACAAGATACTCTCAACCAAAGTTAGGCTTTCACCAAAACTCCCTCAAGCCTGACCTGTGGTGGCGCAGTGGATAAAGCGTCAACCTGGGAACACTGAGGTCGCCAGTTCAAAACCCTGCACTGGTCTGGTCAAGGCACATATGGGAGTTGATGCTTCCAGCATCAACTCTCTCTCTCTCTCTCTCTCTCTCTCTCTCTCTCTCTCTCTCTCCTCTCTAAAATGAATAAAATAAAAAATTTAAAAAATTAAAAAAAAAAAAACTCCCTCAAAAGTATTCAGATTATGCCCTCCCCTCCTGTCCTTCTTCCAAAAGAAACTTAAATATATGAAATCCCAGGCTCTACCCAAATCTCACCAAAAAGCAACCAATAGGTCAAATCCAGACCATAGAAGTGCTTTGGTATTCCCAGGGTTTTTTCACAAAAATCTGGATTTCTGGCTTCTCTTGTAATATGAGATGATGAGGCCATAGAGCCATACTCACCCATGACAAAGATAGGCTAACTAGCAGCCTGTGTCCTCATGGAACACAAGAGCACTCCAGTTTGCCACAGGCCCACCATTTCCTAATCCCTCACAATGACTATTCCCTGACCCTGAAAACATACAAGTTGAAGACCCCGGCCACCGAATGACAAAGAGAGTGATCAACTGGTAGGCAAAATAGTAACCAAGTATCAGGACTCTTGCATTCACAAACATTTATTAAACATTCTCTGTAAGCCAGGAACTGTGTTAGGGGTTGGGTACACAAAGAGGAATGAGGGATGCAATGTCTTCCCTCCAGGAATTTCTAACCCAGTTGGAAAGATAAGACTTACTCTTAAGAATCAAACTGCTTCAGACACAAAGGGGTCTGGGAGTTGAGCATGCCAGACCCACTGTGGCTGGGGATCAAGGAATGCTTTAGGGAAGAACTGGGATTTGAACAGAACTGGTATTTCTCAGGTTTTCACATATTCACTCATTCACAAGCATTTATGGTGTGCATGTTACACTCAGCATTACACTGCAGACAAAAATAAAGCATAGTTCATATCCTTGAGAAGCTCATATAATAGAGACTAGCCAGGATAAAGTATGCTGAATTCTACAAAGAGTTGCTACGGGGATACAGAAGAGGTCCCAGGCAAGGCTTTCTGAAAAGGCAGCTGTGCAGCATAAAGTGGGAAACTAAGGAGGGGTTAGTCTGGGCAAAAGAACTGGCAGAGACACAGACATGAGGCATGCTTAGAGGACCACATGGACCAGTTTATCAGCAGCAAATGGTACATGTGGGTAATGGTAGAGGACATAATTAAAATGGTAGAAAAGGGATACACCACAATAGGCATGGAAGACCAAGACAACTGAAATACTGGAATTTATTCAACAGCCAACGGGTGACACTGAAGGCTTCTAAGCATGAATGTTCTCTATCAGCACTGTATTTAGGAAGACCCGTGTGGCAATGACACACAATGTCCCAAAGGAAGCTGAAGCACTATATAGGAGGAGGCTCCTGTAATAACTCTAGAGCAGTTACCGGAAACAGGAGAAGTAGTAAGACTAGAGGGAGCAATTTAAGACAATGGCATTTCTATGAAAGCGATTTTTAATTCCTATTTTTTACCAATTCAAACTGGCTTTTCTTCCCAAATAGTGAGGTTTTCATTTGTTTCATTCATAACAGGCTATTGTTTGATCCTTGAGTTTTTCAAAAACTCAGCTTGAGATCAATATAATGAGGGGTAGTAGAATCAAGGGCTTTTTCCCACTCCCACCTCCACTGCTACACTGAACCACCTGTAAATCTCAACGGGAAAGAGAGTCAACTTGACAAAATCCATGTCAGTATATTTAACTGTGGCTCCCAGACTTTGCACAAGGACCAGAAAGGGGCATACAAATCTGAAGAAAGCCATGACAGATGTCAAAGTTCCCTTAATGAGCTAATTGCTTCATGTCTGGCTGAAGAGCAGAAGCAAAAGACAAAAATACATTGTCGTAGGTCCCCAAGCAGGCTACGGATCAGCAAGCCCTGCTCCATTAAAATCCCCGTGTCAGACACTGCCCAGGAAACTGCGCATGCTAGCTAAATCAGGACTTAAAGACAGTCCCAGAAAGGTGAGAAATGAAGGAAGGAAGGAAGGTGATGGCAAAGAAGCTGCAAAGTTCCTAACTATTCACAACTTTTAAGTTATTCATCATGAGCTAGCTGTGACTATTAATATAAATAATAAACCAACGAACAAAGAAGACAGTCAATGACGTGATAGTTAAGATAAAACTTACTTAGCGTAACTTATCCTCTAACCAAGTCTTGGGTCAGGAACTGGCGACTGCTGCTGTTATTATTGATGATGATACAGAGCACTTCAGTTATGCCAGAGGAGGCACTTTCCCTAAGTATTCTCTCAATTCTCAAGATGGCTACAAAAGTATCTGTAAGCGAAAACAGGTAACTTCTCTGATAGCTAATAAGTAGATAGAAGAATATGAAACTATGTGAACTGACTCCACAGTGCTTTTAAACCACTCTGACCTACCATTCAACCACTCTGACCTACCATCCATTCCTTGCGTCTTTTCAGAGATGTATTAAAGGTTTGCTTAGGTCACCAGAAAAGGTCCACTGATGCACTGGCCCTGTTCTTTATAGATCACACAGCAGTCTGGCTGAGAGCTATTTCTGTTTCTAAAAAGGAAAATTTCAAATCAATTTCCTCAGGGGTAAAAAGCAAGAGGAAACACCTCAACACAAATAGGAGAAAAATCAGCATGATAACAGCCAAAATCCTTAACAGTGAGGCTGTAAAGTAATGGACAAAACAGTGGAGGGGCCTTCTCCCTCTCTGGAGATTTTTAACTGCAATAGCATCTTGCATCTTTTCAAGGCTTTAAATAATTATAACTTCTCTGGCGACCCTCTGTGAGATCTCTGGCTTGAGTCTCAGCTCTGCCACTAATATACTTGTGGCCTTTATAAAAGCATACGACCCACTTCACTTCTCTGGAGTTCAGTTTTGTCATCAGTAAAATAAGACTCCATCAAATGCAAAATTACAACATTGAGCAGTCCTGGGTCTTCAGTCACCCAAGGAACCACAAATGAACCAGACAGGGCCCTAATGCCTGCAATGAAATTGATATAAAGACCCCCAAGGATGATCCCTTCCAACCCAGATAAACAACTTTAGACTTCAGCAGCTGGGCCCACAGATGGAGACTTTGCTTCATGAATACAGTCAAACCCAACTCCCCATGAGTATCAACCTTAAATACATTGCTGAGGAGACAGTCCCTTAACTTTCCAATGTTTACCACCCACTAAATCCTTTTTGTTTTTACCTTTTTTTAAGATTTATTTGTTTTAGAGAAGAGAAAGAGAAGGGGGGGAGGAGCAGGAAGCATCAACTCCCCTAAGTGCCTTGACCAGGCAAGCCCAGGGCTTCAAACCAGCAACCTCAGTATTCCAAGGTCAACACCCTATCCACTGCACCGCCACAGGTCAGGCATACCACCCACTACTTCAAAGCATCAAAGCATGACCAATCAATCTTGTATTGACTGTCCTACTTTATGTAACTTCCAGTGAACTGAAGTCTGCTGGTCTCCAGTTTGGTCAGATGGCTGCTGCCCACCTTGGGAGCCTCACGGAAATGTAAGACATATGCATGACTATTACCAGAAGTAAAGATATGTCATTTAAAATGGCATTAGTCTTCTTCACCAGACCTTTGGGATGCATCTCAGATTCTTCCTGTTTCTAGAACTCCTCCCTTCATAAAACAAAAGAGGCAGAATACTTGCAGAAAGAGAATTGACTAGCCACGGATTGGTTCAGTGACTGCTGCAATGTCCCTCTACCTGTGGTAAGAAATGGTAATTAAAAGGCAAAATCAAGAACTCCCTCTGTGAAGCTATAGCCAACAAGCAGACCTCAAGAACATACCCGTTCCCATTCCTCTATAGATACGAAATGTGACATGAGCTAGAAATCAGACACTACTCAAAGTCTCCAACTTCCAGTCCAGGAACACCTGGACCAACTCAAGAGGTCCAACTGTGAAAAAAAGAAAAGGCCTAAGAGGTAACAGAGGAGCAGATGGCAAATGAACCACCTTGAAAGTCTAAGATTTGAAAGAAAATAAAAACAATAAAGGATAAACTTAATTCCAGCCTCTTTGGAGAAGTCCAGGTAAAAAAATCACCCCTCTCATTTCCACCTCCAACCATGTACCATTTCTTCTCCAACTCTCTTAACAACATTAGGTTTTGAGCCAATATGAATAAGTTCACAAAAGGACAAGCAACTTCTCTCTCAATTAATAAGAATATCAGTAAGTAAAACAGAAATGTCATTCCTATCAACCTCACACTCAAGAATATGTAATGGGAGCTTACTTTTGTTTATACCCTATATGCAACATGCTCAGCAGCTAAACAGCTCAGCTGGTTGCATAGGGTGGGGCAAAGTAGGCTTACAGCTGTGAGTACATAAACAGGGTTTATGCTTGGATTATTACTAATTATTGTATTATTTCCATATGAACAACGGTAAACCTACTTTGCCCCACCCTGCAGTAAGGTCACATTCCCAGCTTTGACCCTCATAAAGGCCAACTAGCTCCAATCTTTCCATACAACCAGCCATGGCTTAGCTACAGCCAACCATCTCACTAGAGGCCCAAACTGGAAAGGCTAACAAGGGCACTAGCCCTAAGACATTTCCATCCTGGAAAAACAGTGAGCTCTTCAACAGCAAGAACTTTTTCACATTAATGTCCCCAACATCTTCCACTGTGCCTGGCACCTAGGAGGGCCTTGAAAAAATAAGTTAAATGGTCAAATGCCCTGTTGATGAGTGCAGAATCCTGGTGTGGGGGGAGAGGGTTTATTGGGGGTGGGGCTTAGTAGCACAGGACAACAGAAAGAGCTCTGAAGTCAGAACTGTGTTTAAAGCCTGGCTGCAGCAAACTTAAATCACTTAACCTCACTGAGCTTCAGTTTCTTCATCTGTAAAATGGGGATAATACCAACTATTGAACAAGGTTGATGTGCGAATGGATGAGATAAAACTCTCCTGTTTTTATTAGTTTGGTGTGTGAGGCATAGATAACAAGCCTGATGACTGTATTAGAGAGAGAGTATAAGACATTGTTGGGCAGATAAAATATATTATGCTCACTTTGTTAAAGATGGAGCTGCCTACATGGAAGCCCGTCACCCAGGTGATATTATTTGCCCTTATACTTGGGATGGGTGTGGGGGAAAGGCTGTAATGTAAGCAGGCCAGGTCATTATGGCCTAAGGCTTAGTTTTAAGAGTAAACTCTTCTCCACACCCTTGACTGATTGGATGATGTAGGGTGGTGCACTCTCCTGAGGAATCCCATTATGCCTCAGATGGGTGGCTTTGTATCAGAGACTTTCTTGTTTGTATAATTGGATTAAAGATTTTGAATCTATACTATAAAGTGGGCAGACAAATAGCTAGCTCTCTTGGTTCCTGAGTTCCTGATGTTAGTATTGGAGAGGAGAGCAGATTAAGGCCACGTAAAGGCCAGGAGAAGCAGCCAAGATGGCACAGTGCTGAGGGAGAAGCCAGTTTGTTAAGAGTTTGTGCTGGAGGAGATGGGGAACAGAGGTGAATAAGTCTGGTGAGCTAAAACCTTTGATTCTAGGAAACTCGGATAAGTCAGTAGCTTTGTGAGCACTGAATTGTGTGGGTTTTGGAGCCCAGTGTGTGTTTTTGCTTGCCCGCCGGGTGCAAGTTAGAATTAAAACTGACGGCTCACCAGTTCTTGGCTCCAGTGTTTCATTACCGGCTGTTCAAATCTAATGTGAACCTGCACGGGTCAGGCTGCTGTGATGGTGGCCTCGACTACTGGCTTTACAGACATGCATTCTCAATAAGGACAATATCACTCCCATGGAGGAGGGGTGAAAACTGATCGTTGGGAAAGAAAAATCTTAAGATATTACAACAGTTTGTGGCCCTCCAATAGGCCACAGCACATAAACAGATACATATAGTATAACTGTGGCATTACAATTCAGTT
The DNA here is from genome assembly GCA_037038555.1 of Rhynchonycteris naso. Taxonomy (NCBI): domain Eukaryota; kingdom Metazoa; phylum Chordata; class Mammalia; order Chiroptera; family Emballonuridae; genus Rhynchonycteris; species Rhynchonycteris naso. The sequence continues at coordinate 100,764,349 of CM073003.1, forward strand.
GGATGCAGGAGGGGGGGATTAAGAAAAGTCTCTGTAAAGCCAGTAGTCAAGGCCGGGATCACAGCCACCGGACCCGTGCAGGTTCACATTGGATTCGAACAGTCAGTAATGAAACAATGGAGCCAAAAACTGGTGAACCATCAGCTTTAATTCTGGCTTGCACCCGGCGGGCAAGCAAAAACACACACTGGGCTCCAAAACCCACACATTCAGTGCTCACAAAGCTACTGACTTATCCGAGTTTCCTAGAATCAAAGGTTTCTAGCTCACCAGACTTATTCACTTCTGTTCCCCATCTCCTCCAGCTCAAATTCTTAACAAACTGGTTTCTCCCTCAGCACTCTACCATCTTGACTGCTTCTCCTGGCCTCTTCCATGTGGCCTTAATCTGCTCTCCTCTCTAATACTAACCTCCGGAACCAAGAGAGAGCTCAAGCTACTGGTTTCTCCCACTTTATAGCATAGACTCAAAACCTTTAATCCAATTATACAAACAAGGAAGTCTCTGTATAATGGGAATCCTCAGGAGAGTGCACCACCCCACATTATCCAATCAATCAAGGGTGTGGGGAAGAGCTTATTCTTAAACTAAGCCTTAGGCTACAACGACCCGGCCTGCCCACAGCCTGTTCCAGAACACACATTAGTATCAACGAACTTCCATGTGGGCAGCGCCATCTTTAACAAAGTGAGCATAATATATTTTATCTGCCCAACAGTCTCAAAAAGTGATAATGAACAAAAGGTTAAGAAACATTTGATGTCCAAAGGGCCAACCCAGTTTCCATAAGGATAGTCAGTAATTTGCGTAATAGTCATGGGTAGGATCACCAACTTGTACTGGTTTGTCCCAGACTTTCCTGGTTTGGGCACTGAAGTCCTATATCTGGGAAATCCCCCAATTCTTCGCAAACTAGGGTGGTTGCTCACCTTCCTCACTGGAGAGATCAACACAAGCATTCACATTTCACAAATGTGGCGACCCCAAGAAACATGGTTGTCATGAAGGATTTACAGCACTTCAACAGCATTCCTGAGCCAAGACTGAAATATGCCATAGGCTCAGAACTCTCTGCTCCTAACCTCCACCAAGGCATTGGCAAAGAATGTTCCTCGTGCATTGACTATGCCAATTCCTTCTTGTTATGAACTGAATGTTTGTATCCACCCCCCAAATACATATGTTGGAGCCCTAATTCGCAATGTGACAGTATTTGGAGGTGGGCCTTTGGGAGGTGATTAGGGTTAGAGCAGACCACATGGGTGGAGCCCCCACTATGGGATTAGTACCCTTATAGAGAGATGACCAGACCGGGTTCACACTACTCTCTGAGGTATGTGAGGATACAGCAAGAAAGCAGCCCTTGTGAACCAAGAGGACAGCCCTCATCAAGTACCTGACATGCCAGCCTCCAGAATTTTGAGAAATGTTTGTTATTTAAAGCTACCCAGTCTATGGTATTGTTATAGCAGCCCATAACTTACTAAGACACTTCTCAATGCCTCAAACACCAAAGCCAAGGGCACTATTAAGAGAATGAAAACAGGGCCATCAAGGGCATATCTGAAAAGCCATCAAGTATCTGAGATGTCACTTTACAGAAGCAATGTGTTCCATTCCATCATTATAATGGAGGAGTTGGTAGGTATGCCCAGGCCAATCAGTGCAGCTAGACAGGTCAGTAGCCCAAAACGAGCGCTAAATTTTTGCTGCACATGTTTAAAAATGCAGAAAGTAATACTGAACTTAAGGGTTTAAATGCAGGTTCTCTGGTCACTGAGCACATCCAGGTGAACAAAGCTCTTAAGATGGGGCACAGAACTTAAAGAGCTCATGGACATATTAACCATATATGGGCTCTCCCTGCCACATTAAGATAAATAATCCTTACTGAAAAAAGGCATATTATTCCTAAACCAGAAAAGGAGTTTGCACAGAAGAAAAAGATATCCCAGAAGAAACAAAAAACGTATAGCCTGGGAGTAAAATTAGCATAAAAAATGCTAATAAAAGCAAAAGCAGCCTGACCAGTGGTGGCACCATGGATTGAGTGTCAGCCCAAGACGCAAGGGGTCCTGGTTCAAAACCCTGAGGTCACCAGCTCAAGGGCTTGAGTGCAGGGTGGCCAGCTTGAGAAGGTCGCTGACTTGAGTGCAAGGTCACTGGTCTGAGCATGGGGTCACTGACTCAGCTTGAATGGAACGTATGGAAAGCAATCAGTGAATAACTAAAGTGAAGCAACTACGAATTGATGCCTCTCATCTCTCTCCTCTCCCCGCCCCCCTTCCTGTCCGTCTCTCTCTCTCTCTAAAAATAAAAATAAAAAAAACAAATCATTTTTTTTAAAAGCAGAAGAAAAAGGAGAGAGGGAGAATGAAGGCAGACATGACAAGCCATACCTTTGTCACTGAGCTGCCTCAGGAAACCTGAAAACACTACTATTGCTACTGGAATCTCACTGTCTCCAAGGTAGAAAATTGCACCAGTGAAAACACCAGATGCAATCTCTTAACAAGGCAGGAAAATTCTGGGAGATTTTTCACATGTGTCCTGAGTAGCTTAAATCTTTGAGGTTTTCGCCCAAAGACAAACTCAGCTGTTGTTGATGCTAGGAATCAGAAGTTACCCAAAGCCTCACCTTAATAGCAACAGGCTATTCTCCTTTCCTATTCAGTCGTAAAACCCTTGGTGAAGTAAATGAAGAAAAGGGCAGGATATTCCCTTTAGACCACATATAATTAAAATAAGAAGCTCTATTCTGTAGAAGACTACGGCTTCCAGCTTAAAGCCACTCCAAGAAGGATAAAGTATGCATCCTCGCTCAGAAAGAAAAAGATTAGCTTCACAAGGACAGGACTCTAAATTGACACAAAATCCAGGAGTTAAAGAAGCCTGTGCTACAGAGCGTGATCTAAGCACCATCTGAAGCCCCAGAGAAAAATCCCCAGGAATACACGCATTATAAAAATGTTCAGATTAGCTCTCTTGAAAGAGGCTTACTCCTAGACACTGGCAGATAGCCTCTACAGAAAAAGCTTCACTTAGGAAAAGATAAAAAATAATGAAGGACAAAAAGAAAAAAAAAAAGAAAGAGTCAAGATGACAGAGCATGAATCCACAAACATAATGAAAAGAAAGTTGGAAGACACTATTTAGAAAGATACAACTTGCCTTTAAAGATTGTAATTTCTTAATATTGTCATCAATAGCAAATCTTCATTCTTTGATGGTGAAAATAGTTACTGCATTCCTATGTTACAAAAGCTTTCATGTTTATTATCTCATTTAACCACTCTTGAAAGCATTATTCCCATTTTTATGCAATGAAAAACAGGCTAAGAGGTAAAATCACTTGTCCAAGGTCGTACGACTAGTAAATGATAGACTCTGAATCTAAATTCACATATACTATACTCCAAAAAAGCAGTATGCCCACTTTGAAAGAACTCTGAACTCATCTGTAGATAAGTCAAGTGACAAGGTTTCTTACCAGGTCATTTGGGATAAAAATAATAAAATTATAATTAAAAAACTGTATGGTACTCTGGCCAGATAACTCAGTTAAAGCCTCGTCCTCATATGCAAAGTTGCCTGTTTGATCCTGTCAGGACACATACAGGAACAGATCCCTGTTCTTCTGTCTCTCTCTCTCTCCTCCTCCCCTCTCTCTAAATAATAAACTTTAAAAAAAAAAAATACAGTATGGTGTCATGTAGTAACGTCTCTGGAGACAATTTCAGAGGTGAATTTTCAAAACTGCTTTGGACAATGGCCGTTATCACATAAGCGATCCCACCCTCAACCCCCACCACTCACACCTAAACATAGCACTTCACAGGATAACTCCACTTATTGAAGGATTAAGTTCTGGGATATTAATTTTAAAACCCATTTTGTTACTTCTCAGTTTCACTTAATTTTTTTAGCATGAAACACACTAGGGCTCAGAGTTAGCCTCTGCAGAGAAGTAACAGCTGGACTTCAAAAACAGCAGGAAAAGGAAAAAAGCAGCAATCAGAATACAAAGCAACTTTCCATTTCTGGGCCACCTCATTGCTACCAACTATTTCCTTCCTATTCCCGCCATCTGTACAATGGGGCCAGTAAGTCTTTTCTGTAGCCAGTTACATCAGAACAACAAATGTGTTAGCAGATTAAATTCACTAAATACCCAGAAAAAAGGTTAAAATAAATCTGATGTGGCTATACCTTCTTTAAAAACCTAAGAACCATATTCTCAACTGAAATCACAGAACAAGTCTTGATCCATGTCATACAAACATCAACCCTAATATCCTCATGCCCTGACTCCCAGCAAAATCCTACCAAATCCCCTAATTTGGCTATATTTTTATCAAAAAAGGAAAAAGCTTGGGTAAGGGGGAGCCAAAAAGGTACACAGATACAAAATATCTTTTACACACACTGTCAAAACAAACACTGTTTGTGTTTATAAACACATCAGTTTCTTTTTAGCAAACATGGAGGATTCATTCTCCTCCTGCCTACCTTGTCTGGGTTAATATAGTGTAATCCCCCCTAAACCTCAAAGCAGTTTTGTATGATGTCAGAAAGCCAGCAGAGCTTGACTGAAGCCAAGCATTGAAAAATATTAGAAAACTGACCTCTTATATGCATCAATATATATTTTTAAAGGCATCAAACAGCCCTCCAGCTCCTATAGCGCAAAGGAAGCCCCACTGGCCTCTCAACTGTTGGGTATTTCCTGACTCCTGGTCTTTCCCACCTGAAGCCACATTACAGGGACTCATATTATCGACTAATGCTCTCCTGTCTTATGAAGCAGAGAATCTCAAAGCAAGAACTTCAGGACCACCTGGAGAGGACTGCAGGTGTCCACGCTCCACCGTATCTGCAATCCCCAGTTGAGGATATGCACAACCTCTAAGGTGACTTGAGATACATCAAAGTCTGTACACCCTACTTTAAACGTAAGTCTTCCTCTCCCAGAACAAAGAGAAACATAAGATAAGAGGGAAAATACAATGCGGAGGAGTAATTCCATATGGTGAAGAGACAACACAGGTCTCAGCCAAGAACCAGTGGCAACATTGGAGCCGTTAGCCAGATGCACAAACTGAGATCGGGAGACGGAATCAGGGAGGGAAACTAAAACAGATGCGGAGCCAAAAGCCAGTCTGACCTCTAATGCCTCATCTCCTGACATTAAGGAAGGGTTACTAGAAGACGTTACGTATTCCTGAGTAGGAAAGGTAGGGAAAGCAGCGATTGAGCTGAGGCCAGGTCTGTGGGCACTACCGAGAAGCCCAGGGCCCACTTGTACGTCCGGCTTTGGAGACACTGGGGGGTAGTGTGTGTGGGAACCCCAGACCAGTGCTGGGAAGACGCCGGGGCCGCTGGCGAGAGGAGGCCGGGACACTTGAGCCCAGCCAACAAGCGCAAAGGACAGGCGGCCCTCACCGCCCCTACCTTCGGCTCTCCGCCAGGCAGCCGGAGGAGTAAGCACAACCCCCACAATTCCAGGCGGCCGGAGCAGCAATCAGCTTCCGATGCGCAGATGCGACAGCGACAGTCTGAACCCGTGAGCGCCCGGCTATTACGTTGCTCGTCGCCTCACCCAATTGCCGCCTTCCAGAACAACAGGCGGTGGCCTCACTGCTCTCGCTGCACTAGGAATCGTTAGCCCCGCCTCTTCCTGTTTCTGCTAGGTTCCGCCCCCTAGCGTCTACCTTCTCAAACCTCCCGTTACTTTTTCCCTGTATCCCTCCTCTGGGCTGAGAAGTATCTAGAAAAGATTTCCGCGGGCCGGGTTTGCTTCTAAGATAGACAAAATGGAACTTGTTCAGATTGTCTAACAGCCCCATTTCCTTCTAGGGGAAGGATCCGCAGAAAGAAACTTGAAGGTATGTAGAGTAAAAAGAAGTCAAGTTGTTGTGTCTTGGTTTGGGATAAAGCTGAGAATCTCAAACAAGAAATAGTCCTTTGAAAATTCATGCAGAATAGGCCACCTGCAAGTCACCTACTTTATATACTTGTGTATTGTGTGAATTTTTGACAACAAATTTTTTTTGAGAGGGAGAGAAAGACAGGAACATCAAGCTGCTCCTGTATGTTCCCTGACCCAAATATTAAAAAAAAAAAAAAGTTACCTGCACCTCTAATCCATTCTACCATGGAATAGCTGTTATTTTATAAGTGCCAGCTGCTTGCATATACATTGTATTTACTTATATAACTTGCTAAGCTCAGGATTTTTCACCCACTTTTTATAGATGGGGAAGCTGAGGCTCAAAGAGGTTAAAAGTACTTATACAAAGTCAGACAGAGAATGCTAGAAATGGAAATTCAAGCCAGATTTGGGTACCTCCACAAGCCCTGTTCTCTTTTCACTAAACTACTCTATTAGGCCTTCTCCTCGCCTCACTTGACCAATAAAATGGTGGGCTCCCTCAGGCCTTCAGAGTACAGATAGTGATACCTGGTCATTCTGGAGTGGAGAAAAAGATCATCCAAACAAGTTGTGACTGCCCCCAAACAGCAGGTATTCCTCCAGACGCAGACGTCTTCAAACTTTTTATAAAAACGGCCCACTTTTGCAGTGCTGGTCAACCTGGTCTGTACCTCCCACTAGTAGGCGTTCCCGCTTTCATGATGGGCACTAGTGGAGCAACCAAACGGCACCGCGATTGGCCCACTTGAAAGCTGGAACGCTCACTAGTGGGCGGTAGGGACCAGGTAGACCAGCACTACAAAAGTGGACCGTTTTTATAAAAAGTTTGAAGATGTCTGCAAGAGCAAACAAATAACCCTGGAGTTCCTTTCCCTTTTCTATGTGTTATGTGAGCTTCTACTAATTACTTTCTTGATTATGTTTACTTAAACCAGGTGGGAAATTGCAGCCACTGAACAAACCTTGATTAGTATCTTGGGGAGGGAAAACAAGTCCTTGGGCAAATAGTTGAGCGGATAGTGCCAGTTTATCAGGAAGGTCTAGATAGGACACTTAGTTGAACTGGTTGGGAAAGACAGAGAACAGCTTGCTTTTCCTATGGAACATTAAGGAGACCAGCAGCATAGCTGGGCCCAGAGATAATTCTAGCTTGACAGGGAAAAAAAAAAAAAGATAGAAAAAAGCCCTAGCGGATAGCTCACTTGGTTAGTGTCATGTGAGAGCACGAAGGTTACCAGTTCGATTCTCCATTCAGGGCACATACAGCAGCTCCATGTTTCTGTCTCTCTCTTTGCCTCTCTCAAAAAAAAAGCGAATCTAGCTGTGTTCTTGTCTAGTACCATAAGGACAGATAATAAATGTTCAACAAATATTTATTACATCAATGATAAATTACAGACTGAATGTGTAAATTAGAATCAAGCCTGACAAAAGTTATGAAGTACTACAAGAGTAAGATGCTTAAAAATAGAATAAGCTCAAATCTTAGCATGAATAAATATAAAGAGCTGGACACAGTTGCCAGCACTCACGGGTCCCTGACTTCCTTCTTTCTTGGGGCAGATATAACCAGCTTAAACATGTTCCCCAGTCCCCAAACCTTGAAAAGCTCTGATTGAGAACTTCCCAGAAAAACTAGCTCAAACCTCCTGAGCTGCTGAAACCAGTGTGTAGGGCTGAGTCTAAGCAGACAACCTCTACTTTCCTGGCCCCCAAGCAAGGAAGACCACTGTGAAAGCGGGGAATTTGAAATCTGAAGATCAGAGTGGGTGGGTGAGTAGGGTCATGGTAGTCTTTTCTCTTTGTTTCCCAGTGTTACTCTTGGATTGAGCAGAAATAAGTTTAAATTTACTTTTTAAATAAGGAAACAACCATTTCTCTCTTGCAGCCCTGTTGGAGATCTCCCAAGTTCCCTCTTCCACTCACAGAACAGCAAAAGCTTGGAAGGATAGAGAACCTAAGAAATCACCTTCAACCTAGCCACCATCAATTAAAGGAATCCATAGCACCTGGCTAGGCAGAGATTTATATGATCAAGCTGGCCTTCTTCAACAAGCAAAATGTGTTGAATAGGTCATTTCTCCTCTGATCAGCCTTTCTTAATTAATGTCCCACATGTCTGATACCCAGTTGTGTGGAAACATTCCTGTCATCAGAAATAGGCTCTCTGCTCTCTCTGGGTAGGCCCAGAATGTAGAGTTTGGGGAGCAGGGTCCCTAGCTCTCTGTCTCACCACTCTACTGTCCTGCTTTCTCCTTTCTGCTCCTACTCCTCTGTTCCCACCAGCTTTCACCATACATTTAAATCATGCTGCCAGGAATACTGTCTGGACTCCAGACATTTTGTTCACTCAAACATGAGTACCAAGTCACATGCCAGCCAGTGACTCTGGAGATTCAGGTGTGAAACAGTCTTACCAGGTTCATACCCTCAAACAGCTCAGGGTCTGATGGAAGACACAAATGTAAACAAATCAACTCAAAACAGCCCAGCAGACCTGACTGGTGGTGGCACAGTGGATAGAGCATCAACTTGGTATGCTCAGGTCCCCAGTTTGAAGCCCTGAGATTGTCAGCTTCAGTGTAGTCTCACCAACTTGAGCACCAAGTCACTGGCTTGAGCATGGGATCATTGATATGATCCCATGGTCGCTGCCTTGAGCCCAAAGGTCACTAGCTTGAAGACCAAGGTCACTGGCTTTAGCAAGGGGTCATCAGCGTGACTGGAGCCAGTGTTGGGATTTAGCCAGTTTACACCGTTTCGCGGAACCGATACCTACTTTTTTGTTGAGTTTGATGAACCAGTTGTTAAAATGGCACTTGTAATCAGGGTTCTCTCTAAGGTGGGCACCTGGGCAGCTGCCCAATGTGAAAGTCACAAATTTACATTTCTTACTCTTTTTTAATGTTCATCAGCATAACGGTGTATTCTAAATGCCTGTAGTCACGTTCCTTCCGTACATAGGTGAAAGAAATTGCAAGTGAGGATGCCAATCAAGAAGCAATATGGAAATATCTTAAATAACAGTTTTACTGTTTTATGTCAGGTATTAACATTTTTTCATTAATATTTTAAAACTCTTATAATCTAGTTTTATGTACCTCTTTTATTCTTATTTAAGTATTAAACGCATGAAATAATATACTACATTTTGGTATATCTTTTTTTATACTTAAAACAGTCTTAGGGCAGAGAACTGGTTGTTAACTTATTTGAATCTCACCACTGGCTGGAGCCCCCAGTCAAGGCATGTATGAGAAGCAATCAGTGAACAACTACAGTGACCCAACTATGAGTTTTTGCTTCTCATCTCTCTCTCTCTTCCTGTCTGTCTCTCTCTTGCTTAAAAATTAAAAATGGCCCTGCAAGGGCCATAAAACAGAAATATTAGCAAAGAACTCCAAGAATAAGCCCACTCAATTCACATTGCTGTCTCCTCTTTCACATTCATCATCTTGTTTGCTCCAGACAGCCCTGTGAAACAGATGATTATATCCCCATTTTACAGATAAAACAAAACTCTTCTCTCTGAACTCTTCAGAGCTGTACTTTTCAGTATAGCCGCCAATAGCCACATGTAGCATTTTGATTTAAATTAATTAAAATTTAAAAAATTTAAAACTTAGTTTTTAGTTACACTACCCACATTGAAAGTGCTCAATAGCCACATATGACTAATATCTACCAAATTGGATGGTGCATATTTTAGAAGAGTGGTTCTTAACCTGGGTTCTATCAAATCCTAGGAGTTCCATGAGTCGGTCTCAGGGCTTCGGAGAAACCTCTGCCACGGAGGCCAGAATAAAGTAATACCGTAATTTGTTGTGAGTTCATGCACTTTGTTGGTTTTGTTGTTTGAGCAAAGTGATGTTCATGTACGGCTCATTTTGTGCACCAGTAAAAAAACATATCTATGTCTTGAATTTGGAAAAAAATATCATATTTTATTTATCACTAAAGAAGGGTTCGGTGAATGCGCATATGAAACTGGTGGGTTCAGTACCTCAAAAAAAGGTTAAGAACCACTGTTTTAGAACATTTCTGTCATCATAGAAAGCTCTAATGGACAACAGTGCTTTAGAGGTCCTGAGAGGCAGTACAGGATAGAAGTGTGAAGCCAGAGCTCTCAGTGTTCCCAGAAAAGCTAAGTCAAGCTGCTAAAATGGAAGAAGCAGAAAGCTAGGGTGGGGGGCACTGCAGAAGAGACCAAGAGGAAATGACTCTCTGAACCAGAGCCCTCCACTTCCTGGGCTGCACTCAGATGGAGCAGGTTGCAGCAGCCAAGGCAGTGTAGAGACAGATTGAATGACCTCTACCCTGGAACCCAGGCACACATGAACCTGTATCGGAAGCTTCCTCTGCGTCTGTCAAGAATTCTATGTCTCACCTGACCAGGAGTAGTACAGTAGATAGAGTGTCGACCCAGGATACTGAGGTCCCTGGTTCAAAACCCTGAGGTTCCGTGCTTGAGCACGGGGTTGCTAGCTTGAGTGCAGAATTATCAACAAGATCCCAAGGTTACTAGTTTGAAGCCCAAGATTTCTGGCTTGAGCAAGGGGTCACTGGTTTGGGTTGAGCCTGTGGGTTAAGGCAAGGTACATATGAGAAGTAATCAATGCACAACTAAAGTGAAACAACTACAAGTTGATGCTTTTTACTCTCCCCTCTCTCTCTCTCTCTCTCTCCCACCCCCTTTCTCTTTAAAAATAAATTATTTCCCTCCATCCTAAGAGACCTCACAGACCCCAGTGACTGTGCTTTGCTCTATTTCTGCATCATTTCTGAAGGCCTCAGTTACAGAAAAGGAAACAATTTTTAAAGCAGCATTTCTAGCCCCTATTAAAGGTTTGAGACCGCCAAATGGCAGTCCCCCACCTGCTAGAAGGCCTTGGCAGCTCCAGGAAGCTTTGACCAGAAAAAGTAAACTCGAGCTGCATTTGCTTTCAGCTAAACAGGCCTCTCTAGTTCAGAGGGAAAACATTCAAAGGAAGAAACCTATAATACAAACAAGATTTCAAAGAGTTCTCACCAAACAGCTCCCACTAAGGCCAAAGCAACCTTCCAAGAATCATAATTCTGTTTCCAGAAACACCTTTGACTGCACACCTACTCATGTACACAGACATCTGACACAAATACATGACCTGCAGGTACCTGTGAAGGCACTGAGTCACAGGAATATACACCCAGGACAGACACAGCGACAGCCTTGTCTGTTCTGGTTATCCACTGCCATATAACAAAGTATTCCCAAATAAAACCATTTGTTTAGCAATTTAAGCAGGGCTTAGCTAGGAAGAATCAACTCTGCTTCATGCGTCAACAGCTGGGTGACTCAGCTAAGGCGAGATGCTCACCAGCATGGCTCGCAGTTGCTGCTGGTTGTTGGTTGGGATCTCATCTGGTGCAGTGTGCCTCTTCTACTAGCTGCTTGGCCTCCTCAGCACTTGGCTGGTTTCCAAGAATGACTATCCCCAGAGAACAATATGTAAAAGTGCATGGTATTTTTATGTTCTAGCCTCAGAAATCACATAGCATCATTCTGTCCTATTCTCTTGGTTGATGGAGTCACAGAGTGTGGTCATATGTAAAAGCCCACCTCTTGATAGGAAGAGTCTCAGTGTCATAGTGTAAAAGTAACATATGGGATGGGATATATAGTTGGCCGTAAGGCCAACACCCTGGCACAAACACCCACATTTGCACACAACTTACACATCCAGATTTATACGCCCCGTACACAGACATATTTACACATGTAGATAAAACATCCTGCATCCACCTACATGAACACTACCATATAGTGATATGTATATTGCCACAGATATATTACTTACACAATTATGCAATTAGGCATGTCTAGTGAAACATACAAACATATACATATAGAGTAGCCTTAAAAACCAATCAGAGATCCCAAGAAAACCAGACTTGGGACAGATGGAATATAACCTAGATGTCAGCTGTCCCCTCACCCAGCTCCATTTTCCCATCAAAAACCCATACCTGAGAAAGCATCAGTGTGAAATGCCAGACTTACTGAGGGTATCATAACAGTGATGGAGGAGAATGTTAAGAGCATACATCCCACAGCAGATGACTTGCAAGCTTACTTGAGCAGTTCTTTCCAAGTCTCTGTCTCACCTATATCACTGCTGTGGATCATTTCTTAACATTTCTTTCCCTTGCACAGCACCTGGTTGGCCAGTTCACATCTCCTTTTCCTGGATTTTTTCATCAAGCTTTGAAATTCCTCACCCCTTCATCATACAGAGTAGTTCAAGTTTGTACAGACCTGATGGTAAGACATACAAGCAGGGACTGGAGCTGGAACCCAGATGACTGGTCTGAAGACGGACTACTCTCTCATTCTCATCTCTCCTTTTCCTGGACCACTTGTTCTCTCACTCTTGTTGCCTGTATCACACCAACATGTCTGACTGGCTGGCACAGGTTACGTCTATGCACCACATTTGGAGTGAGCCAGGTTCCCTTGAATAGTTCATTGCAATCTCCAACCCCGTGCACACACCTGAAGAGCCCTAAGAACCAAGCTACCACATACCGTTGTAGGATGGTCTATGTGGGCCCCCTCCCTGGACCCTCTCTCTGGCCCAATCTGTGCCTACCCCTACAGGAAGGTCAGGGCTGCCTCTCCAAATGGGGAGCTGCAGAAGGGATGGTGTATGTGACAAGGGAATCCTGGGCGTGGTGAGTACAATGACTGACCATGCCAGCACAGTCCTGGGTCAGTAAGCCCATAAAGGGAAAACTCTTCTCTCCTCTGACACTGTCTTTAATAAAGATTCTCAAGCAACAAAGCTTTGGCAAACCAAATATGGAGAATGAAGCTTGCCAAGTGGCATATCTCAGAACACTAGATCATAGAATCCAATGTCACTATCAGCAGAGATCCTGGATTGGGGACTGGCGAGCAGTTTAAGAACAGGCTTTGGAATTGGACAGACTTAGGTTCAATTCCTGACTGCACCTCACTACTAAGCAGTTGTTTAACCCTAACCAATATTAGAGGGTTGTTTTCTTATCTATAACATGGAGATTAAATGACAGGATAGGTATAAAGCAGGGTTCCCCAAACTACAGCCCGCGGGCCGCATGCAGAAGGGGCACCTCTTTCATTGGTGGTCAGTGAGAGGAGCACAGGATGCATCCGCACCCATAGTTCCCATTGAAATACTGGTCAGTTTGTTAATTTAAATTTACTTGTTCTTTATTTTAAATATTGTATTTGTTCCTGTTTTGTTTTTTTACTTTAAAATAAGATATGTGCAGTGTGCATAGGGATTTGTTCATAGTTTTTTTTAATTCTTTTTATTTTATTCATTTTTAGAGAGGAGACACAGAGAAAGAGTGAGAGTGAGAGAGAGAGAGAGAGAAAGGGGGGAGGAGCTGGAAGCATCAACTCCCATATGTGCCTTGACAAGACCAGTGCAGGGTTTTGAACTGGCGACCTCAGTGTTCCCAGGTCGACACTTTATCCACTGAGCCACCACAGGTCAGGCTTGTTCATAGTTTTTTTATAGTCCAGCCCTGCAACGGTCTGAGGGACAGTGAACTGGCCCCCTGTGTAAAAAGTTTGGGGACCCCTGGTGTAAAGCATTCAACCCAGCGCCTAGCACAATAAGTGCTGAATAGTTCTTAGCTACTAGTACGATTCTTTTTCATGCCTGTTGGTGACACATACATTGTGCTAGAGGCTGGGCAAAATTAAATCACACACAAACGCACATACTTATAATACCCAAAGAAATTTATATCCCTACTTAACATTCTAAGTAATTGTCCTACTGCTAGAACTACACACACCACACACACATTACACGCCATGCCCAGGCTGTATGGGAGCTCTTATGGAAAGGTTGGGAAAAAAGCTATTACTCCAGCAGGCAAACCTTCCTTCCAGGCAAAAGTGAGATGCACAGGAAATGAAAGGTATGAAGTGTCCCTGGGACAGGGGGTTTCAGGGAGGCCCTTCCAGGGAAAGGAAAACTGCATTCTCTGGTCTGGGCAGGAATGACAAATTCAATGTAGTTTTTCTCAGCAGCATCTTTATTACTGCTTTGTTGGAGCACACAATAGGCCAGCTGAGGTGACAAGGGGCTGGTCACATGCTACTAATCATTCTTATTTGTTTAGCTGGTGTGGCTACCCATTTCCCCACAGCCTCTGCAGAGACACCCCAGGTGGGAGGCATTGACACCAAGATCATTATGGAATTATGAGACCCACTGAACCATCATTAGAACCACTGTGGGGAAATAAATCTTCCCTGGCTAAAACTGGGTCGCATAGCCATAGGAACCCTGCTTCATTCTCTTAATGTCTGTTCCTCGTGAACTGACAAGAGTAAGAGTTGGAGAGTGGAGTGAAGCTGAGGGGTCCTTCTCCAGGGCAGGAATCCAGAGGCTTTGGCCTTGCCCACTCCCCACCCACGGGAACAATGACAATAATAACCACCTAATGTTAAACAGAACGTTACAGTTTATAACACTTTCTCCTACTCATCATACCATTTAATTCTCACAGAAATACTGTGGGATGCAGGTTTTATTGCCCCTCATTCATAAAAAAAGGAAACTGAAGTTCAAATACTCTGAGAGATGCACCACAGTGCTGGGCCCATAGTGGTTCCAAAATGGAACATGTACAATGAAGTGCTCCTAAGGATGCAAGTAGACCGTTAGCTCCAAATCCAGTAGTTTCACATTCTACCTACCAGAGTGTGTCCATTAGTTAACAAATTTATTGAGTTCATACTCCAGGTGCTGTGTTAAGAGGTGGGGATGTGAATATGAGTGAATGACTTAGTCTTCAAGTAGATTAAAGATAGCCTCAATTTTTGTCATTAACAGGTAGGGTATATTTCCCCTCCCTTTGAATCTAGGCTGGCCTGTGACTGTTTTAACTCATAGAATACCAAAGAAGTGAGCCTGTTCAGTTATAAGACTAGTCTTCAAGAATTTCCATTTTGATCTTTTTGTTTGTGTGTGTGTGACAGAGAAAGAGAAAGAGACAGATAGGGACAGACAGGAAGGGAGAGAGATGAGAAACGTCAATTATTTGTTGCATTTCTTTAGTTTATTGATTGCTTTCACATATGTGCCTTGAACAGGGGCTGCAGCAGAGCAAATGACCCCTTGATCAAGCCAGCAACCTTGGGCTCAAGTCAGCGACCTTTAGGCTCAAACCAGCAACCATGGAGTCATATCTATAATCCCATACTCAAGCCAACACCCCACACTCAAGCTGGTGAGCCTGCACTCAAGCCTAAGACCTCGGGGTTTGAACCTGGGTCATCTGCATCCTAGTCCAATGCTCTATCCACTGTGCCACCACCTGGTCAGGCAATTCAAACAATCTTAGGGAGAGGTAGCATAGAAAGGAAGAGGGGCCCAGGTGAGCCCAGTCTTTCAGCCATCTTGCCAAGGTACCAGACATTATGAAGCCTTCTTGGACTCAGCCTCCAGCTGGTGCCACTGAGAGGTCCCAGTCAATATCACATAAAGCAAAAGGGTCATTCAGCCAAATCCTTTCTAAAAGCCTGATGCACAAAATTATGAGATGTAGCAAAATAGTTGTTGTTTTAATCAATGGACTGGCAAACGTTTTCTATGAAGGGCCAGATGGTAAATAGTATAGGTTTTGTGGGATATGTGACATATTGTTCTTGTTTGAACTTTTGTTTCAATATGAATTTAATGTACTGGGGTGACATGGATTAATAAAATTATATATCTTTCAGTGTACCAGGTCATCATTGTTTTTTTAAACAACCTCTTAAAAATGAAAAAAGAAATCTTATATTTCCAGTTATATAAAAACAGGCTGTGGCCCTGGCCAGGTAGTTCAGTTGGTTAGAGCATCATCCCAATATACCAAGGTTGTGGTTTCAATCCCCAGTCAAGGCACATACAAGTATCAACCAATGGATGCATGAATAAGTGGAACAACAAATCAATGTTTCTCTTTCTCCCAGCCCCCGTCATCTTTCTCTAAAATCAATAAATAAGTAAAAATAGTAATAATAAGCAAAAATAGACTATGAACCAAACCTACACATGGGTCCTAATTTGCCAACCTCTGTTTTAACCCACTAAGGTTTGGGCAGTTTGTTACCTAACAATAGCTAACCAGAACAGCTCCTTTCTTCATGAAACTAATGTAAGACAAACATAAAACAAAAAATTAATAATCAAATTGCTACACATACCTCAGGTGCCATGGCACTTACCATCACTGATTGCTTTGGGAAAGGACTCCTCTAGAAAGAAACATGTGGGCTGAGACTAGAAGCTTGTCAGTGAAAAGAACACTGTATAATGGCCCAGCCATTTTGGGCTCATTGTGGAACGTACTGAGGGACAATACCAGTTCCATAGCTCTCTGTTGGGTTGACCAAGGACCTACATCACATTTTGACTTCTTTCGCTGTCCAATATTCTGCTTCAGTATCCTTCATTTCATAGGTGTTATTCCCTTGAACCCTAAAGTCTGTCTCAGTGCCAGCCTCTGAAAAAGTCAACCCATGACATTTGCTAAAACAATAGGGAAATTTATTGACTCATAATTGGATAGTCTACAGGTAGAGTTCTGAGTTTTAAGCAGAGGTAGGTTTAGAGCTCTAACTAGGGTGATTGAAATGGGACACAGGCATTTCAGTGCTAAAACCAGTAAAGTCTCACACAAACTGAGATGATTAGTCATTCTTGCTACAATGAGTAACCAGGGCTTGATAGCACTTCATGTCTTTGGTCTGCTTCAGCTGAGCTAAATGATTCGATCTCAGTCTCTACACACAGCAAGATATGTCAGCAGCTTAAGACCCTATATTCTCTCAAGTTGGAGTCCTACAAGAAAGAAACTAGTTTTCTCTCCTCATGGCTCCAAAGATTGAGTTGAGTCTTATTGGGTCTCATTGGCCTACTTGAGTCATGTGACCATTTTTTAAGTTTAGTTTTAATTCCCATGCTATAAAATTCATTCTTTGATTTTCAGTATATTCAAAATGCTTTATAATTATTGCCACTATCTATTTCCAAAACATTTTTATCACCTCAAAGAGAAACCCTATATCCATTAGCAGTTACTCCGCATTCCTCCTACTTCTAATTTTTAGCAACCACTAACATATTTTCTGTTTCTATAGATTTGCCTATTTTGGATAATTCATATAAATGGAATTATATAATACACAGCCTTTTGTGTTTGCCTTCCTTCATTTAGCATAATGTTTTCAGTGGTAGCATGAGTCATTACTTCCTTTTTATGGCTGCATAATATTACCATTGTGTGGTTATACCAGTATTTTTTTATCTATTCATCAGATGATGGACATTTGGATTATTTCCATTTTTCACTATTATGAATAATGCTTCTATGGACATTCATGTACAAGTTTTTATTTAAACACCTGTTTTCAAGTCCCTTGGAAATATACCTAGGAGTGGTATCATTGGATAATATGGAAACTATGAATGTTCCCATTTTTTAATCAATCAATATGGCCTGGAGGATGAAATGGTCTGATTGGTTTAAACCTAAGTCACATGTTCTACTCCTGGTGCTGAGGGTAGAGTCAGTTTCATTAGAACCATGTGGACTGAGGAGAGAATGATGGTTACCAGAAGGCAATGGGGCATGGTTATCAGATGGAGGGTCAATGGATTCTAGGCAGCAAATCCACTGATGACCACTGCAAATATTTACATTTACTGAATGCTTAAATAAGAGTCAGGCACTGTGCAAAGTACATGCATTATCTCATTTTACGCTTACAGCAATCTCATAAGGTATTCTACTATTATTCCTATTTTACAGACGAGAAAACTGAGCCTCAGAAAAGTTGAAAAGCCTGACCTGTGGTGACGCAGTGGCTAAAGCGTCGACCTGGGATGCTGAGATCACCAGATTGAAACCTGTATTTGCTTACCAAAGGCACATACAGAAAGCAACTACTACAAGTTGATGCTTCCTGCTCTTCCCTCCTTCTCTCTTTCTCTCTCCTCTCTCTAAAATTAATAAACAAAATCTTTTAAAAAAAGGAAAGAATAGTTGAATAAGTAGCTCAAATTTGCATACCTAGAAGGTGGGAATTTAAACCCACATCTGATTACAAAGCAAAGTGTCAAAGAAAAATATTTTTCGAGTTATGTTAAAAATATATATGCTGCCTGACCCTTGGTGGTTCAGTGGATAAAGCATCAACCTGGAACGCTGAAGTCACTGGTTCAAAACCCTGGGCTTGCCTGGTCAAGGCACCTATGGGAGTTGATGCTTCCTGCTCCTCCCCACTTATCTCTCTCTCCTCCTTCTCTAAAAATAAATAAATAAAAATCTACATATATATGCTAGAGGCTCTTTTATTTCATTTGCCCAGTATTTTTATAATCTTTGGAGAAGAGTCTGTGTAATGGAAAATTTCCTTTCATACCAAGAGCAGGGAAGGTTTTTATAATGAAAAAAAATCACAGTTGACATTTTTTCCTTTCAGTTTTTCAATAAGCTTCCAATTTTGTCAGATACTGCGTTACTGGCATTAAAATTAAGCAGCTATATTTCTAAGAAAGCCCCCAGGCTTCTGGTAACCAACCATCTTTTCTAATAAGTCTAGCAGAATTTCAGCTAAATTCTTCTCATGAGGGTAGGAAATGCAGAATTCCCCATCATCCTCTTATCCTCCTTAAGATATGATTTTAAAGAGCTCTATCACAGGCTCTTTTATGATCCTCACAATGAGCACCCGGAGCCAGGGATTTCTGACTTCCTACTTTCTACTCTGGTAGGCCAAAGTTTGAATAGTGTGAGATGGGTGGGACAGAAAATATGAGGTAGCCAAAAGTTAAAGGGTATAAAGCAGGGGTCCCCAAACTATGGCCCGGAGGCCACATGCAGCCCCCTGAGGCCATTTATCAGGCCCCCCCGCAGCATTTCCGGAAGGGGCACCTCTTTCATTGGTGGTCAGTGAGAGGAGCATAGGATGCATCCACACCCATAGTTCCCATTGAAATACTGGTCAGTTTGTTGATTTAAATTTACTTGTTCATTATTTCAAATATTGTATTTGTTCCTGTTTTGTTTTTTGTTTTTTTTACTTTAAAATAAGATATGTGCAGTGTGCATAGGGATTTGTTCATAGTTTTTTTTATAGTCCGGCCCTCCAACGGTCTGAGGGACAATGAACTGGCCCCCTGTGTAAAAAGTTTGGGAACCCCTGGTATAATGAGTTGCACTTTGTTGTCCCCCCCCCCCACTCTCCACCAATTCCAAAAGGCCAGCCTTTGGAATATCACAGTAGAATAATTTCATATTAAGCTACATACTGTATTAAGCTTCATACTAAACTGCAGGTTTACAGCACCACACTGACTGCTCCTTCAAAGAACCTTTCCCACTTTCCTGCCTCCCCAGTATACACACATCACCACAAAAGCAAAGTGAATCTAAGCCCTCAAAAGATTTACTGCTTGTTCCACAGACAAATTAGTGAATACATGTAGCAGTTGTTTCCAAAGACAGGATGCTCATTTGCATGAGGTCTTGTGTGTCATTTGCATTATATTTGCAAGTCATTTTTGCATATCACGTCTGCCCTGTCAAAAAATATATAAATCCTTTGTACTTTCACTTTTTTATTTTCTAAAAAGAACTGCGCCTCCACATCCTACCCAGACTGTCTGGTAAATTACTAGTTGAGTATTCTGAGCTTGATTGCAAAAAGCCTCACCTCACATGCCATGCTGAGATCTCAAACTGCAGAGAATCCCTAAGGATATCAGAACTCAGTTTGAGACACTTAATTCATTCATTTATTGCAGAAATCTTTTTTGAACACCTACAATGTGCTAGGCACTGTTCTAAGTGCTGAGAATATAACCATGAACAATGAGATAAAAATAATTATGGCATCGCCTGACTAGTGGTGGCGCAGTGGATAGAGCATCCACCCAGAACACTGAGATCACAGGTCCAATCTCTGGCTAAGGCACCTATGAGACAATCAATGCACAACTAAGTGGAGCAATGAGTTAATGTTTCTCTTTCTCTCCCTTTCAAAAGAAAAAAATTACATCATTAAAAGTTAAATTCTGGCCCTGGCCAGTTGGCTCAGAGGTAGAGCGTTGGCCCGGTGAGTGGAAGTCCCAGGTTCGATTCCCGGCCAGGGCACACAGGAGAAGCACCCATCTGCTTCTCCCCCCTCCCCCCTCTCCTTTCTCTCTGTCTCTCTCTTCCCCTCCCACAGCCAAGACTCCACTGGAGCAAAGTTGGCTTGGGCGCTGAGGATAGCTCCATGGCCTCTGCCTCAGGCACTAGAATGGCTCCAGTTGCAATGGAACAACACCCCAGATGGGCAGAGCATCGCCCCCTGGTGGGCATCCCAGGTGGACACTGGTCAGGCACTTGCAAGAGTCTGTCTCTCTGCCTCCCTGCTTCTCACTTCAGAAATAACAAAAAAACAACAAAAACACAAAAGTTAAATGCTATCATTTCAGAAGATCACTTGACACCAACCCAATCAATAAATACAAATGTTAACCAACACTAAAATCTCCTAAAAGTGCTTGGTTATGGGTAGTCATCTGGGTATTACAAACTATGCTTACATTTTTTTTCTTAAATGTATTTAAAAATTTTTTTTATTCAGGCCCTGGCAAGTTGGCTCAGTGGTAGAGCATTAGCCCAGCATGTGGATGTCCTTGGTTTGATTCCTGGTCAGGGCACACAGAAGAAGCACCCATTTGCTTCTCTACCCCTCTCCCCTCACTTTTCTCTCTCTCTCTCTCTCCCCCTCCTGAAGTCATGGCTCAATTGGAATAAGTTGGTCCCGGGTACTGAGGATGCTCAATGGCTTCTATCTCAGGCGCTAAGAAGAGCTCAGTTGCTAAGCAACAAAGCAACACCCCAGATGGGCAGAGCATCACCCCTAGTAGGCTTCCTGGGTAGATCCCAATCAGGGTGCATGCAGGAGTCTGTATGTGTGTGTGCATATATATATATATATATTATTCAGTGATTTTAGAGAGACAGAAAGAAAGGGAAAGAGAAAGAGAGGGAGAAACACCAACCTGCTGTTCCACTTATTTATACATTCCCTGGTTAATTCTTATATTATGTGCCCTGACTAGGAAGCAGACCCTCAATCTTGGTGTATCAAGACAATGCTCTAATCAACTGAGCTACCCGACCAGGGCTATCATAAATTCTGAAATTAAATAGTAATATATGTCCTAATGGGTACTGAAGACCCTGAAAATGCATACCCAGTGATCCATGAACCCCATATTTGAGACACACTGATCAAGAAGCCATTGAATGCCTGACCTGGAGGTGGCGCAGTGAATAGAGCATTGGACTGGAATACAGAGGACCCAGATTCAAAACTCTAAGGTCACGGGTTTGAGTGCGAGCTCACCAACCTGAGCACGGGGTCACTGGCTTGAGCCCAAAGGTCACAGACTTGAAGCCCAAGGTCACTGACTTGAGCCCAAGGCTGCTGGCTTGAGCAAGGGTCACTCACTCTGCTGTAGCCCCCTGGTCCAGGCACATATGAGAAAGCAATCAATGAACAACTAAGGAGCCTCAAGGAAGAACTGATGCTTTTTATCTCTCTCCCTTCCTGTCTGTTTGTCCCTATCTATCCCTCTTTCTGTCTCTCTCTCTCTCTGTGTCCCTGTCTCAAAAAGAAAAAGGGAAAAAAAAGAAGCCATTGAATAATTTAAGCATAGAAATGACCTGGGTTTGTGTTGTAGAAAGATCACTCCGGACGCTACATGGCAAGTAGGCTGGTAGTGGCTCGAGGCTAGAGATTGAGAGATCAGAGAGGCTTTGATAGTCTGGGTGTGACTCAGATGTAGGGCTGTCCACACTTCCAGACTCATAAAACTGTGGCCCCCCTCATTGGTGTCTGTCTGAAATTGAGTCATACCACATACATGGTGACTTCAGAGGTTTCAATAAAAATTTGAACAGCCACGGGAAGGGGTCACACACATTGTTTCACTTGAAAAGTCAGCTCTAGACTTACCTATCCAAATTCTCTTATGTAGCCATAAATAATAGGTCCTTCTCAACTCTTCCATCACCTAGCTCTCAACTGACTCTACTCTCGCTCTCTCTTTGATCTTTTAAATTCTAGTACTCCAAATTCATTATCCTTTTATTTTGTGAAGCAAGCCAGCTTCTATTCCAAAATTCCAGAGAGTGTGGGAAAAACAAAGGGCCCCCTACAGTTCTAGGACTTACTGTATGGGAGGTTATAAATAACTTTTTTTTAAATGTTTTATCCTTAAAAAAGCCTGTAAGGACCTTGTCAAGAGCAATAGCTCTGTAATGGAAAGAAGAGACAGACACAGCAGAGGGAAAATTAGGACTATAGAGAGGAAAGAAAGTCCATGACTGTTGGGAAAACAGCTGTGTTAGGCTTGCTGGCTTGTACTTCGCCTGACTAGTGCATGAGCATGTGGCAGCACCATATCTGTATAGTCTATGTAAGGCTATGGGTGCTTGCCCTCAAGGCGGATTGCGGATCGCTGGCGCACCACTGTGATGGGCCATTTTGCTGTTCATTTGCCTGAGAAGCAGTTTTCCCCTTCCTGTTTGCTTGTCTGCTATTGGGACATTCTATCAAATGGGAATGGCCCAATACTTTCTGGCTCCTCAATTATTCTACCATCTGCCCAAATACATTGTGAACCTGCCTGGCCTCAACCACTGGCATTACAATGGCCAAATACGAAGGTTCAAGAGATCGGCCACGAATAGACCTCACTAGGTCTTGATCACATGATTAGTGCATATTACTTGGTTAAGATGCTCAGAGGTGCCCAGATAGTGTCTGGTTAAAAGCCCAGGTTATCACCAACCTATACACAACAGAAAGTAGTGGAGTGGAGCCCAAGGAGAAATGACCAGAGAAGTAGAGAGAATGTATAACAGAAAACAATAGTTTCAAGAAAGAGAGAAAGTCAACAATGTAAAACATCACAGAGAGGTCAAGTATAAGGGAAACTGGGGCCCTGGCTGGTGGCTCAGTGGATAGAGCGTCAGTCCAGCATATGGAAGTCCTGGGTTCGATTTTTGGTCAGGGCACACAGGAGAAGCCACCATCAGCTTCCTCCCCCCAACCCCACCTTTACCTCTTCCCTTCCCACAGCTAGTGGCTTGATTGGTTCGAGCATCAGCCCTGGGCACTAAAAATAGCTCAGTCCTCAAGCATCGGTCCCAGATAGGGTTGCCCAGGCCATCCCACTTGGGGCCCATGCAGGAGTATGCCTCATTATCTCCTTTCCTCTCACCTAAAGAAAAAAAGGAGAGAACTAGGAGAAGTCATTGGATCTAGCAGATAAGATGACTTTCTAAGAACAGTCTTAGTGAGGTCTTAGGAGAGACATCGTTGATTATTTACCCAGAAGCCATTTTCCCACCCCTCTTCCTTACTGGTTAGGACTACCTCCCACTACAGGGGCTCCAAAATGCAGGTATTTTCTCAGTACCCTTTCCCCCACCACTTTAAATCTAAGGGTAAACAAGTTACCCACTTCTGGAAAATCGAACTTAGGAGAGAGTCTAGAAGCTTCTGTAAAAATGTTCCTCCTGCCCGACCAGGTGGTGGCACAGTGGATAGAGCATCGGACTGGGATGCGGAAGACCCAGGTTTGAGACCCCGAGCTCACCAGCTTGAGCGCGGGCCCATCAGGCTTGAGAAAAAGCTCACCAGCTTGGACCCAAGGTCGCTGGCTCCAGCAAGGGGTGGCTTGGTCTGCTGAAGGCCCGCGGTCAAGGTACATGTGAGAAAGCAATCAATGAGCAACTAAGGTGTCACAATGGCAATGAAAAACTAATGATTGACGCTTCTCACCTTTCTCTGTTCTTGTCTGTCTATTCCTATCTATCCCTCTCTCTGACTCTCTTTC
The DNA here is from genome assembly GCA_037038555.1 of Rhynchonycteris naso. Taxonomy (NCBI): domain Eukaryota; kingdom Metazoa; phylum Chordata; class Mammalia; order Chiroptera; family Emballonuridae; genus Rhynchonycteris; species Rhynchonycteris naso. The sequence continues at coordinate 100,788,212 of CM073003.1, forward strand.
TGTCCCTGTAAAAAAATAAATAAATAAAAATAAAATCCTTTAAAAAAAAAATGTTCCTCCTTGCCCTGTCCGGTTGGCTCAGAAGTACAGTGTCAGTCCAGGGTATGAAAGTCTGGGGTTTGATTTCCAGTCAGGGCACACAGGAGAAGCAACCATTTGCTTCTCCACTCCCCCTTCAAATTCTCTCTCTCTCTCTCTCTCTCTCTCTCTCTCTTCTCCTGCAGCCATGGCTCGAATGGTTCAAGCAAGTTGGCCCCAGGCACTAAGGATCATTCCATGGCCTTGCCTCAGGTGCTAAAATAGCTTGGTTGCTGAGCAACAGAGCAGAGGCCCAGATGGGCAGACCATTACCAGGTAGGGGGCTTGCCAGGTGGATCCAGGTTGGGGCATATGCAGGTGGATCCAGGTTGAGGCATATGCAGGTGTCTGTCTATCTGCCTCCCTGCCTTTTACTTAATTTGAAAAAAAAAAATTAAAAGTTCATCCTTAATACAATAGATATATTCAACCCCTTTCTTCCTTACCTTGGAAATTGTCATATGAGCTCATGCTGTTCAAAGCTGTGGCAACCATCTTAGACCATGAGGGGCAAGCCCAAGAATGAAACAAATACCCTGAGGATGGCAAATGAAAAAAGCCTGAATCCTTGATGATACTACTGAGTAGTTAAATTAACCAAACCTAAAACTACTTACCTCTGGATTTCTTGTTATGTGAGATAAACAAATGTCCTTATTGCTAATCATCAATTTTCAACCAATATGCTGCAGCAGGCACACTGGTGTGCTGTGAGAATTTTTAAAACATGCGATACCCAAAATAAGAAAACAAAACAAAAAACAAGTGAACAAGAACAAAAAAGAAAAGAAACATACAATACCTGACTATTTAGTCAGGGGCACTGACCTTTTTTCCCTTAGACCCGTGGTTCTTAACCTTTTTTGAGGTACCGAACCCACCAGTTTCATATGCGCATTCACCGAACCCTTCTTTAGTGATAAACAAAATATGATTTCTTTTCCAAATTCAAAACATAGGTATATGTTTTTTTACTGGTGCACAAAATGAGCCATGCATGAACATCACCTTGCTCAAAGAACAAAACCAACAAAGTGCATGAACTCACAACAAATTATGGTATTACTTTATTCTGGTCTCCGCGGCAGAGGCTTCTCGGAAACCCTGAGACCAACTCATCGAACCCCTAGGGTTTGATAGAACCAAGGTTAAGAACCACTGACTTAGGCTGTCAAATTTAAAAAATGACAACAGCGCCTGACCTGTGGTGGCGCAGTGGATAAAGCGTCGACCTGGGAACACTGAGGTTGCCAGTTCAAAACCCTGCACTGGTCCGGTCAAGGCACGTATGGGAGTTGATGCTTCCAGCTCCTCCCCCCTTTCTCTCTTTCTCTCTCTCTCTCTCTCACTCTGTGTCTCCTCTCTAAAATGAATAAAATAAAAATAAAATAAATTTAAAAAAAAAAAACAAAAACATTAAAAAAAAAAATGACAACAGCCAACACAACAATAGCCAACAACAATGTGTGCCATGAGATGAAGAAGGTTGAAAATCACTGGCTTAAACCACTGTTAGTCAACTATTTCACTAATTGCAACCATGATACAGGGTGGACATGGAAGTCAGGGAAAATGGCTTCTGGGTAAATAATCAACAGTGTCTCTCCTAAGACCTCATTAAGACTGTTCTTAGAAAGTCATCTTATCTGCTAGATCCAATTACATGTATTGAAGAAGGAATGGAACAATAAAAAGTAAAGACTTGCCTGACCTGTGGTGGCGCAGTGGATAAAGCGTCAACCTGGGAACACTGAGGTCGCCAGTTCAAAACCCTGCACTGGTCTTGTCAAGGCACATATGGGAGTTGATGCTTCCAGCTCCTCCCCCCTTCTCTCTCTCTCTCTCTCTCTCTCTCTCTCTCTCTCACTCTGTGTCTCCTCTCTAAAATGAATAAATAAAAAAATAAAAAAGTAAAGACTCTAAGTGTTGTCCAGTAGTTTCCAAATCTCAATGAATGAACTAGCTGCATTAAAATTACATGAGGAACTTTCTGCCTAACCTGTGGTGGTGCAGTGAATAAAGGGTCGACCTGGAATATTGAGGTCTCTGGTTTGAAGCAACTACTATGAGTTGATGCCTCCACTCCTCCCCCCTTTCTCTCTCTCTATTTTTCCTCTCTCTAAAGTCAATAAATAAAATCTAAAAAATAAAAATAAATAAAGATTTTAAAAAAGAAATTTTAAAAATTACATGGGGAACTTTTTTCCTTCCTTCCTTCCTTCCTTCCCTCCTTCCTTCCTTCCTTCCTTCCTTCCTTCCTTCCTTCCTTCCTTCCTTCCTTCCTTCTTTTCCTTCCTTCCTTCATTTTAAGTGAGAGCAGGGGAGATAGAGAGGTAGACTCCCATATACCGCCTGACAAGATCCACCTGGCAACCCTCCCCTCCCCTCTTGGGCCGATGCTCAAATCAAACGAGCTATTCTCAGTGCCCAGGGCCAACACTCATGGCCCTGGCTGTGAAAAGAAAAAAGGAAGAGAAAGGGCAGAGGGAGGGGGAGAGAAGCAGATGGTCGTTTCTCATGTATGTCCTGACTGGGGATCGAACCTGGGATATGCACACACTGGGCCAATGCTCTATCCACTGAGCAGCTGGCCTGGGCCAGGGAACTTTCTAAAAATACAGCTTTCTGGTCTTTTTCTGGAATATTCTGATTCAGTAAGTCCATCACAAAACCCAGAGATCTTTCTTATTTTTTTTTCTTTTCATCAGACAAGCAGGGAGAAAGAGACAGAAAAATAGGAACATCGAGCTATTCCTGTATGTGCCCTGACCAGGGATCGAACCAGCAACCTCTGTACTTCTGGACTACACTCCAGACAACCAAGTTATCTGGTAGAGCTTAATTTTTTCTTTAATAATTTTTATACTGAGAAACAAAATTTTTGTTACATCCACAAAAACACTTGTTCTTACCTAATTCACGTGTGCTGATTTAAAATCTGACATTAGTTTCTCTCTGTAAGCTACAGGTTTTTTTGCAATTCAAGATTTTAGGTTTTCATCTTATTGTACAATTTTCAACATTTAGTTTAACATAATGAAGTAGAATGTCTTCTTGGGCATTATCTTTGTGAAAACATAATAATTTAAATAATGCAGTAAATACACTAATACACTGAAAGATATGATTGCATCAGAATTTGTCTACAATTTCGAAACAGAACATATTAAAACACTTATTTTAAGCATAAAACTTGCACAAAACTTATTTAAATTCTATTCAGGTAAAAATTTGCGTTTGTAGCTCTTGAGTTTGTTTCCTTGTTGAAGACAATCTCATTTGATGCTCCAGCAGTAGTCTGCTCATCATTAATAGCTCCAAGATTTTTGGGAAACTTATCAAGGTGACTGTTCAGGAAGTGAATCTTAACACTCATGTTACATTCAGTGTCGCAGAAATCCCACAGCATAGTTTTCTGCTTTTTTGTTGCCAAGGAAGTTCTTTGTAACTGCCACAAAAGACTGCCATGCTGCTTTCTCCTCCTTATTCATCTTCCTGGCAAATTCTTCATCACATATGAGGATTTGAATTTGAGGTCCATTGAATACACCTGCTTTCATCTTCTCGAAAGACAAGGCAGAAAAAGCAGAAATAATATGTTGGAAGCATTCACTTTCTCTATTCAAAGCCTGTACAAACTGCTTCATTAAGCCAAGTTTGATGTGAAGTGGGGGGGAAAATGTCTCGATTAACAATAGTAGGTTCAGCCTGACCTGTGGTGGCGCAGTGGATAAAACATCGACCTGGGAACACTGAGGTCGCCAGTTCAAAACCCTGCACTGGTCTGGTCAAGGCACATATGGGAGTTGATGCTCCAAGCTCCTCCCCCCTTTCTCTCTCTCTCTCTCTCTTTCTCTCTCTCACTCTATGTCTCCTCTCTAAAATGAATAAATAAAAATAAAAAATAAAAAATAAAAAAAAATCTAAAAACAATAGTAGGTTCATTCACAATGTTTTGCATCCCTACTTCCAGAGCTTTATGTTTCGGCCACTCTTTCTGTGTCCAGTGTTTCTCCCAAGCGCGGCTGTCCCACAAACACAGAAAGCAAGGATACTTCGCGAAACCTCTCTGTGTCCTAGCAGGAAATTTTCCATTTTAAGATCCACACAAATGATCGATCCAGTTATGCTCCTCATACTTCAGAAAGTCGAGGACAATTTTTATGTCATTATAATCTTCTCACAGATGAGTTGGATAACCAATTGGAACCGCTGCATAAACATTACCGTTGTGTAGAACACATTTCAGACTCCATTTAGAGCTGTCAAGAAATAGCCACCATTCTGGTAGACTGTAAGTGGTAACCCTACCTGGCTGAGAAGACTACTGATATCATGACAGTAAACAAAGTGTTTGTCTTTGGGAAAAAAAAAAAGTCTATAAATTTTGTTCACGCTTCCTGAAATGGGATATTTTAGCTGACCGGTGAAGTACATTTTTTCTTGAAGCCTGGAGGATAATAACTCAGCTGCTTTCTTTGATAGGCCCAAATCTCTTACTAAGTCATTCAATTCAGGTTGGCTAAATTTCTGAGGGGTTAAAGACTGGTTGGCATCAGATGAAGACCCTTCAGATTCTATAACCATTTCCTCATGCAACTTATCAAAATACACTTGATCACTATGTTCCCTTTATTTGTCTTTAGAAGAAATAAAACCATTGAAAATTAGAACCTGGAGTGTCTCAGAATGTGGGATAGGTCATATTGCTGAAGGAATATTAGGATATGCGATCATAAGCCATTTTTTCTTGCCGATGCCCTTTGTATGGATCAGACAGAAATAACAAGCACTGCTGTGGTCCTTAGATTCACATCAAACCATGGGAATACCAAAAAGCATTCCTTTGCATTTTCCTTTTGTCCAGTCACGAAGCATTTTCTCACAACTATGACACACAATATGAGGAGCCCAATTCTTGTCTAGATCGCCAAGGGGAACTTGAAAACAGGCAATATATGCATGTGTCACAAATGATGAAATATTGCGCCTTTGACGTTGAAGTGTGTAACAGCCACATATATAACAGAAGGTGTCAGGTCTATTCTTACATTTACGCCTACTCGAAGAAGCTATAATTTAATCTTAAAACAAGAGGGTGTTTTCATCAGATAATAATTCTTTACATTTAAAAACAACTACAGCCTGACCAGGCGGTTGCGCAATGGATAGAGCATCAGACTGGGATGCGGAAGACCCGGGTCGAGACCCCGAGGTTGCCAGCTTGAGCACGGGCCCATCTGGCTTAAGCAAAAGCTCGCCAGCTTGGACCCAAGGTCGCTGGCTCCAGCAGGGGGTTGCTCAGTCTGCTGAAGGCCGCAGTCAAGGCACATGTGAGAAAGCAATCAATGAACAACTATGGTATCACAACGGCAATGAAAAACTAATGATTGATGCTTCTCACCTCTCTTGGTTCCTGTCTCTCTGTCCCTATCTATCCCACTCTCTGACTCTCTCTCTGTCCCTGGAAGAAAATAACTAAACTACAATTATGTAAAAGTGATGTTTGTAAAACATTCTTTGCCTTGTGGTTATGTTCAATCCAAGAGTCGTTGCCCTTTAACTCCAATTTAAAAATCAACGCATGCCGCTTGACCTGTGGTGGCACAGTGGATAAAGCGTCGACCTGGGAACACTGTGGTCGCCAGTTCAAAACCCTGCACTGGTCTGGTCAAGGCACATATGGGAGTTGATGCTTCCAGCTCCTCCCCCCTTTCTCTCTTTCTCTCTCTCTCTCTCTCTCACTCTGTGTCTCCTCTCTAAAATAAAGAAAGAAAGAAAGAAATTAAAAACCAACGCATGCCATTAACTGTAACAAAAAGAAATTAAAATTGCATATAAACTAGAGCATGCACCGAAAAACGGATTTCAGATTTGGAATCAGCGATGTAGAAATATATAGAAAAAGTTCTAAAACCTCACGCAACAAAAAATGAAAAAGAAATTGTTCCCCAGTGAATTGATTTTTAGAGAGACAGAGAGAGGAAGGGAGAGAGGGGGAAGGGAAAGGGGAATTATTCATTTGTTTTCCCACCCAGCTGTTCATTGGTTGTTTCCCATGTGGGCTCTAACCAGGAATTTAACCTGCAACCTTATCGTTTTGGGACAATAACTCCAACCTACAGATCTAACAGACCAGAGCTAGATCTTTTTCTTTCTTTCTTTTTTTATTTTAATGTTTATTTTATTGATTTTAGAGAGAGAGGAAGGAAGAGAGAGGGACAGAAACATTTATTCCCATATGTGCCCTGACCAGGTATTGAACCGGCAACCTCCATGCTTCAGAACGATGCTCCAACCAACTGAGATATCTAGTCAGGGCAAGATCTTTCATTTTAATAAAGGCACCTCCAGTACAACATTTTGGAAAATTGTTGCCACTTTCTTATACAGTAGACCTATATATACCCTATAACCTGCAATTCCACCCCTAGATATTTACTCAAAAGATTAAAAACATGGCCACAAAAAAACATGTATGAGACTATCCATGACAACTTTATTCATAATAGTAAAACTAGAAACAAGCCTAAATGCCAATAACAAAAGAATGAAAGACATTGAGGACTGAGGATGATTATAAAGATTACCAAGGGGCACAGAAGGCCTGATCATGACTGGAAATCAGACATTGGAGCCAGTGAGCATGGTTTTGTGTTTTTTTCTGTGGACTCAGGAGCAGAGAAAGCCAATCTTGTCTGATCTATGTGTGGGAATTAGAACAGGAAGGACAAATAACAGGAGGCAAATGAACTAGAGGTAGTGGTGAGAATGGAGGCAAAGTGACTGTCTCTGTCTGAGGGTCCTTTTGAAATACCCCTACACAGCTTCCCTTATTCTGCCCCCTTTAGCTCTGCCCTCTGTGTGTTCCATGCTTCCTCTTCCTTGGATTCAAGGATAGGAAAACCAGCCCCACCCACTTTGTACACTTGTCAGTGAGGTTGAAAGGAGAAATCAAAGTCAGTGCCCCTAAGATGTTCATTCCACCTGTAGACCCCAGAAACAAGCAGATGCAAACCCCAAGTTTCTGTGGCCACCGAAAAGAATGCTCTCACTGAGGGTCTAAGCCATTGGTTCTCAAACTTTTTGAAGTTGGGGCGCATTTAAAATTCTACAAATAATTATAGGCACACTATATACAAATTTCTGAGAAATATGTTATAATAATTAAGTCAAATATTAAAGAAAAAATATAAAGTCCAAGCATGCTTTTATAGTAATTAAATGAAATAAATACAACAAAATTAAATTTATTCTGACATTAAAAAACATTTTTATGTTACATTTTTTGAGTTATGCTTTTTTAGAATTCTTAAGAAAGAGGGGTTAAAAAATAAAAAGATGACAAAATGGTTGTCTTTTTTTATATATGGATACATTCTTAGTAAGATTTAATAAATTTGGCAGGTCCCGGCACAAATGTGTTAAGTTTCTTCATTCTTGTGTTTATGAGAAACATGAGCCTGATGTGTCCTAGCTATTTCTTCAATGTTTGGGCATATATTTGAAAGGCAAACTCTCATTTCCTCATCAATACATTAAAGAATTCCTCTCTTTTTATTCTTAATTGTATTGAGTGCAGAAAATCTCTACCATGCATATCATCTTAACTTTACACCAAACAAAGGATAGAAGTAAGTTGCCTCCAGTCTTTCCGGGGAACATGGGGGGGGGTAGTGTAAACAATCCAGCAGCACAACTTAACAGCCTTTTGCAACCTAATCAATCAAGTGAGGTGGGTGCTTGGGCAGACTGTCAGCTTCCAGCCAATTCCCCATACTTCTGTCCCCCAAAAATATAAACTCCATAACCCTTATTGGTTTTTTGGTCCTCAACAGGTACATATTTTTCTGAAATATCATAGGGCGCACCTAGAAATCTTCTAGGGCGCACCAGTATGCCCTGGCACACACTTTGAGAACCGCTGGTCTAAGCTGTCATCTATGGAATATGGTAACTGGTGACCTGAAAAATTAACTGGGCTGCTCCAGATAAAAAAAAGAAAATTATGTCCAAGCAGGTGTCATATCAATTTGGTAGGAGGCTGAGTGCTTCTTTGCTTATATCAACATCCTCTTCCCTTCCCTCTCCCCTCTCCCTCAGTCATGGCTTATTTCAAGTTGCTTCCTGGGAAGAAGCATCAGAGAAACACAGCCTTACAGGAATGAGATGGTTTTCTAAGGAGGGTAGTCCAGGATATGGATGCAACATGATAGCTCTAACTTCTCTTACTCTCTGTCCTCCAGGTTAAGTGAAAAGAAAATACAAAAAAACCTAGGGCTACCAGAGGTCTACACTGTGTCCAGTCCTATGATGAAGGTTTTGACATTAATCTTCCCAACAACCCAAGTCCCAAATCATTCCTAAGTAAGGAAAGGGAAGTTTCTGGGAGGGGCAGTGTCACACAGCTAGTGAGGAGCAATGCCAGGTCCCCAGCACAGGTCAGTATAACTCAAAACGCTCAACTTTTTCTCCTATAATAAGCCAAGTGGAGCTTTCTGTGTGTGTCAAAGATTAATTGACGCTGTAGACAGTGTAGACACTAAATTGTAGAGAACTGGCTTGCAATAGAAAGCTCAATTTCTCTAATTCCCAGGACACCTCGTGACACACAAAGCAATTGAGACTGTCATCCATCAACAATAACAAAACAACAACAATGAAAGCCACCATTTCTTGAGATCTTACCAAGTGCCAAGCACTGTTTTAAGTGCTTTACAGGTATTATCTAATATTTATCTTCACAATAACCCTATGATACAGCCAACAATTATCCTGTCAAGCACTTATGGAACATCAAAAAAATGTGTCACATACAAGACCAGAGAGCACATCTCATCAGATGTATAAAAAAAATCAATAGACCACTTTCTCTAATCAAAACAGTACTTAACAACAGAAAAATAACAAGGGCCCTACGCATTTGGAAACATTTTTTAGACCATGGAAGAAAAAGGAATCAAAATGGAGATATTAGAAATAACAGTTAGTTGTGGAAGGCAAATAAAGTAGTACTTAAATGGAAATATATGGATTTAAGTGTTTATATAAAAAAAGCAAAAGCTGACATAAAACACCCAACTCAAGAAGTGAAAAATGAGCCTGACCAGGCAGTGGCGCAGCGGATAGAGCTTCGGACTGGGATGCGGAAGACCCCAAGGTCGCCAGCTTGAGCGTGGGCCCATCTGGCTTGAACAAAAGCTCGTCAACTTGGACCCAAGGTCGCTGGCTCCAGCAAGGGGTGGCTCGGTCTGCTGAGGGCCAGCGGTCAAGACACATGTGAGAAAGCAATCAATGAACAACTATGGTGTCACAATGGCAACGAAAAACTAATGATTGATGCTTCTCATCTCTCTCCATTCCTGTCTGTCTGTCCCTGTCTATCCCTCTCTCTGACTCGCTCTCTGTCCCTGGAAAAAAAGAAAAAAAGAAGTGAAAAGTGAACAGGCTAATTAAAAAAAGAAAGTAAAAGAAGGAAATCGTAAGACAAAGGCAAAAATTAATGAATTAGAAATACTACTATAATAGAAGATCAAGAAAACTTTTGGATAAGCTCTATCAAGAAAAAAAGGCATGGATGCACTGAGAGGGTATTATGCTAATGACATAAGTCAGAGAAAGACGAATACTATATGATTTCACTTATATGTGGAATCTAAAGAACAAAATAAACAAACAAACAAAACAGAAACAGACTGATAGAACAAACTGATGGCTACCAAATGGGACAGGGGGCTGAGGGGCTGGATGAAAAAAGTAAAGAAGTACAAATTGGTAATCACAAAATACTAGTCAAAGAGATGAAAAATACAACCTAGGGAATATAGTCAATAATATCGTAATAACTATGTATGGTGCCAGGTTGTACTTGAATTATCAGTTGATCACTTTACAAATTATATAACTGTCTAATCCAGTGGTTGTCAACATGATTACACTTGGGGAACCAGTGACCTAGCCAGCCGGAAAAAGAAACATGCAGCAAATAAAGTTTATGTGTTACAGCACATAACAGTACAACATGGTACAAGCTATTGCTTGATTTCCAAACTCCATGTATACCATGCATAGAATACTACATTAGTTTGTCTGAATGCTTTTTGTCTATTGTGCATGATTTGTAAATGTTCTGCATATTGCAAAAGGTTGTTCAAATGAGCCTACAAGTTCCAGAGATACCTAAGACAATCTCTATAGTATTTTCATCAATGATACAGGCTGATAAGTCGCAATCACCCTGAGCATAAACAAATTTGACTAAGATCATTATGTCTATAATCTTTGTACAGCATCAGGGTGGTTAACTCTTTCATGGACCAGCACTGAATTTCTGGCAAACCAGCACTGGTCCATGGACCAGCAGTTAAAAAACACTGGTCTAACCATTATACTATGTACCTGAAACTAATAAAATAATATTGAATGTCAATTGTTATTGAAAAATAAAATTTAAAAAAAGAAATAGAGAAGGCATAAATAAACATTATCAAAAAAATTTAAAGGGAGCATATCTGCAGGTATAGTAGAAATTTTAGTCATGAGGGAGTACTATAAAGAAACTTATGTCAATAAATTTTAAATTTTTGATGAAGTGAAATGAATAATTTCCCCTAAAATGGAAAAAAATACTATAATGAAAATATTATTTTTTCCCACAGATGAGGAAACTGAGTAACAAGAAAGAACTTGTTCAGATTCCCATGACTGGTAAGAGAGAGTCTGAATTTGAGGGCACAGGCAGTGGGTGTCTCACCCAGCCTTCCTCCTTCCTACATCTACTGAGCGTCTGCTTGGCACCAGTTATTATGTTAAGGATTGAAAGAATAAAAGAGGAAGTTATTGCCCTCGGGAAGCTCTCAATTTAGGAGAAGATACTAAAACAGGGACCATGGTAAGTCAAACGAGGTACCTAGGATACAAAATACAAAGATATATTCACTCTTATTCACACAACTCTCCTTAGATTTTGCACCCTAGTCTTGGCCCTGCTAATAAGTAAGCATCGGGCCTGACCAGGCGGTGGCGCAGTGGGTAGAGCATCGGACTGGGATTCTGGAGAACCCAAGTTTGGGACCCCCCCGAGGTCACCAGCTTGAGCGCGGGCTCATCTGGCCTGAGCAAAAGCTTGGACCCAAGGTCGATGGCTCCAGCAAGGGGTGGCTCAGTCTGCCAAAGGCCCGTGGTCAAGGCACATGTGAGAAAGCAATCAATGAACAACTATGGTATCGCAACGGCAATGAAAAACTGACAATTGATGCTTCTCATCTCTCTCTGTTCCTGTCTGTCTGTCCCTGTCTCTCCCTCTCTCTGGTTCTCTTTCTGTCCCTGTAAAAATAAATAAATAAGTAAGTAAGCATCAGCACCACTGCAAAGTTATATGTTTTCAAAAACTTGGAGCTCAAGTAAGAACTTTGAACGATGGATGTGAGGAAAGAGCATTCCAGGCAGGGAAACTAATATGAGCAAAGGACAGAGCATGGAAGCAGTATGATCTCTGGTGAGAACTATAGCAGTCTGGTATTTCTGAGGCATACAAATCAGTGCACAGTGGCAAATGACAGAAGAGAGGCTAGAGGGATAGCCAAGGTCCAGGTCATCATGGGTGCTTTACATCATGCTAAGGAGTTTAGATTTCACACTGAGGATTTAAGCAGAGGAGTGACACAGACATAGCTGTATTTTAGGATGATCCCTCTGACAGGAATGTGGATAGTAGTGGGGGTGGGAACAAGACTGAAGAAATAGAGATGACTTAGAAGGCTGTCGCAGTATTCAGGCAAGAGATAAAGAGAGCCTGCACAAGGGCAATAGCAGTTGAAATGAAGAGCAGGAAATGGATTTAAGAAATATTTGAGATGTAAAATTGGCAAGACTTAGCAGTTGATTGAATGTGAGAGAAGAAAGTGTGAAAGGAATCTAGAATGAGGTCTCTTACCACCCAGTTTCTGTTATGAATAACTGTAGTACACAATGGTAACACCAACTTCCATCCATTTCTCAATTCATTTATACACCCAATAATCTATCCATTTATTCAGTTATTTATTTATTCATTTTTTATTCATATGTTCATCCATCTATACATCTGTCTTTTGATTAAATTCTTGTGAATGTCAAAACACCAAGAAGAATGCATGTATACAAAAGGCATAATACTAGGCCTTATTCATTTATTTATTCATTTACTAACCTTTTATTGATACCTTCCTGTGTGCCAGATACCATTCTAGATAACAGAGATAGTTTATAAATAATAAATAACATGTTCTAGTGAGAGATAAAGATAGAATGCAAAGAAATAATATACTTTCAGGTAGTGAAACCTGTTTATAATAAAAGAAACCAGAGGGGGTGGGGAAAAAACAGTGCTCCTATGAGATATGGCTGATTTTAGGGCTAGATCATAAAATTTATAATATGAGCCTAAAACATCTTGCAGCATCAAAAATAAAGCAAGGGCTCAAACATAAACCCAATGATGGAGGCATATCAAAGGGACATAAGAGCCAACTGAAAGATCTCTCAGTGCCTGACTGCTGGTGGTGCAATGGATAGAGTGTCAAGATGGGACACTGAGGTCCAGTGGTGGGATTCAACCAATTTACACCAGTTCAGCAGAACCGATACCTAATTTTTTGTTGTTGAGTTTGGTGAACGGGCTATTAAAATGGCACTTGTAATCAGGGTTCTCTCTAAGGTGGGCACCTGGGCAGCTGCCCAATGTGTAAATCACAAATTTACATTCCTTACTCTTTTTTTAACATTCATCTGTGCATTAGTGTATTCTAAGCACCTGTAGTAATGTTCATTCCATCCATATAGGTGAAAAAAATCGCAAGTGTGGACGCCAATCACAAAGCAATATGGAGCCCTGGGGGATAGCTCAGTTGCTTAGAGCATTGTCCCAAATCACAGAAGTTGCCAGTTCTATCCCCAGTCAGGGCACATGCAGGAACAGATCAATGTTCCTGTCTCTCTCTCCCTACCTCTCTCATTAAAGTCAATAAATAAATTTTTAAAAAAATCCATATGGAGCCTGACCAGGAGGTGGTGCAGTGGATAGAGCATGAGACTGGGACACAGAGGACCCACATTCGAAACCCCAAGGTCACCGGCTTGAGCATAGGCTCATCCAGATTGAGTATGGGCTCATCCAGCTTAAGTGCAGGGTCACTGACTTGAGCGTGGGATCATAGACATGACCTCATAGTCTTAAACCCAAAGGTAGCTGGCTGGAGCCCAAGGTCACTGGTTTGAGCAAGGGGTCACTTGCTCTACTGTAGCCCCCAAACTCCCCCCCATCAAGGCAAATATGAGAAAGCAATCAATGAATAACTAAGGAGCTCCAATGAAGAGCTGATGCTTTTCATCTCTCTCCCTTCCTGTTTCTCTGTCCCTATCTATCCCTCTCTTTGTCTCTGTCACGAAAAAAATAATAATAAAGAAGCAATATGGAAATATCTTAAATAATAGTTTTATTGTTTTTTTTCAGGTATTATTTGATATTTTTCATTAATATTTTAAAACTCTTATAACATAATCTAGTATTGTGTACCTCTTTTATTGTTTGTATTTAAGTATTAAATGCATGAAATAATAAACTACCTTTCAGTATATCACTTTTTTATACTTAAAAGAGTCATTAGGTCAGAGTACTGGTTGTTAAATTATTTGAATCCCACCACTGCTGAGGTCTCAGGTTCAAAACCCTGAGGTCACCAGCTTGAGCGTGGGATCATCTCTACACAATCCCATGGTAGCTAGCTTGAAGCCAAAGGTCACTAGCTTGGAGCCCAAGGCCACTGGCTTGAGCAAGGGGTTCACTTGCACATATGAGAAGCAATCAATGAACAACTAAAATGTCACAACTACAAGTGAATGCTTCTCATCTCTCTCCCTTCTCATCTCTCTCTTTAAAAAAAAAAAATCTCTCTGTAATCAAATTGGAACAATTTGAGCAACAAAATAAAAAGATATCTGACTCTGGAGCTCAGAAGAGAGGTCCAAACTAGAGCTATAAATTAGGAGTTATCAGTATAGAAAGTATTTAAGGCTTGATGCTACAGATCACTTGGAAATGAGTGTGTAAAAAAAGACAGATCCTTGGGGCCTTGAACATGTACAGGGCATGAAGATAGGTGAAGGAGCTTCCAAGAAAGCAGGAGGAAATCCATGAGAGTGTTAGGAAGTCCCAGGAAGCCAAGGGAAATATATGGCCAGTAGTTGTGGCCACTGTCATGGCCATACAGATACCCATTGAATTTGGACAAATGGTGAAGAAACAGTGGAGTCAAAAAATGGTGGGCCATTTCTTTATTAAAGTCTCACTCCGGCTGAAGAGCAACACACGGGGCTCCCAAAGTCACTGACACATTCTCTGGTTCCACAACCAGGAGAATCTTCTCCAGTTTTTCCTAGAATCAAAGCCTCACCAGTCTCACTAGAGGTTGCAAAAGCCCCTCACCTCTACATACCTTCTCTCTCTCTGCACAAACTGGCTTCTTCCTCAGCACTCTGCATTTTCTCCTCTCTTACTGCCAACATGGCTTATTTTTTGTTTTGTTTCTTTTTTAATTTTTTTTAAATTTCTTTTTATTTATTCTTTTTTTTTTTTTTAGAGAGGAGACACAGTGAGAGAGAGAGAGAGAGAAAGAGAGAAAGGGGGGAGGAGCTGGAAGCATCAACTCCCATATGTGCCTTGACCAGACCAGTGCAGGGTTTCGAACTGGCGACCTCAGTGTTCCCAGGTTGACGCTTTATCCACTGCGCCACCACAGGTCAGGCCCAACATGACTTCTTTTAAGGTGACCAATTGTCCTCCTTTAGGGAGGACAGCCCTTCTTTTGTAAGTTCTGTCCTCCCTCGAAGTGTCCTCCGCCTGACCAGGCAGTAGCACAGTGGATAGAGCGTCAGACTGGGATGCGAAGGACCCAGATTCGAGACCCCAAGGTCCCCGGCTTGAGCATGGGCTCATCTAGCTTGAGCAAAGGGCTCACCAGCTTGGACCCAAGGTCGCTGGCTCAAGCAAGGGGTTACTCGATCTGCTGAAGACCCACAGTCAAGACACATGTGAGAAAACAATCAATGAACAACTAAGGTGTCGCAACAAAAAACTGATAATTGATGCTTCTCATCTCTCTCTATTCCTGTCTGACTGTCCTTATCTGTCCCTTTCTCTGACTCTCTCTCTGTCCCTGTAAAGGAAAAAAAAAATAGAAAAGTGTCCTCCTATATGTCCTCCTTTTTGATATTGGAAGACTAATCTGTAAATGTCCATATTTGATGCAGAGTTGACCCATTGCATGTGATGTAGTGTATTTGTGTTTGACATGATGATTTGTCAAGGATCAGTACAGTGTGGCAAGACACAATTATGAGATGCATGTGCTCCGCACGGGAGACCTTGAGAGAGCGTGTGATATACCGAGCACACAAATGGCTTTGTGTACTTCTTACTGAAACATGACACAGTGTATACAACATCATAGACTCACAATTATTTCTTTCTCAGTGAATATTCAATCATAGACAGGTAAGCACAATTCACGTTTTATTAATTCATTATCTATTTAATAATTTCCAAATACATATAATTTTATTTACAAGCATTTTTCCTTAATTCGAGTTTTAAAGTGGAAATCTAACCTCAAACCATATCTATTAATAATGCATTTTGATTAAATAGTTGCATAAAACAAATGTTTTTTAATTAGAAAATGATAAATACACCCAAATATCACTCCAAATTAGTGGTTTTGTTTGATATTTAGCTTTGTTAATTTAGCTTCCGGAAAATTCGCCTACCATGATGTAATGTTTTCAGTTCCTAATGTGCTTCCATCGTTCGTATAGCTCTATATTTTATATTTAATTTTAAATTTCATTTAAGAAATGGAAAAATCAAAAAAAAGAAAATGTCATTTCAACAATAAATTGAAAAAGGAATTTTCATTCCTCATATCAAAGAAAGATACCATTGTTTTCTGCAATATTTGCAGCGGAGAATTCTGTATTTCAGTTGGGGGCAGAGCAGCGATAACGAAACACTTGACCACCAAAAAACATAAGCAATCATTAGATGCATCGGCTTCCAGTTGTAAAGTAACAAGTTTTTTTTTATCTTCAAATTATTCTGAAGATGAAAAAGGTTGGATGCAATGGAGGGAACATTTCATACCATAATTCACAATCAAAGTTTTCGTAGTATGGATTGTACAACTAAATTATTGAAAAGTTTCACAATGCAAAATTTTCATGTGCCAGGACAAAATGCGAGGCTATTTTAAAATAAGTATTTAAAAATTACTGTGACAAAATACTTACATACAGAGGACTTGGAAACGGCAGCATTTTAAATGATTTTATCTGATGCATCAAATCATAATGAAATTAAATTGTATCCAATAATACTAAGATATTTTAATGTTACCAAGGGCATTCAAATAAAAATTTTAAATTTAAAATCATTGAGGGCAAAACTTCTGAAATTTTGTCAAACCACCTATACAGAGTAATAAATGAAAACAATTTGAAATCCAAAGTTGTTGCACTAACGGCTGATAATACAACTACAAATTTTTGTGGGTGAAGAAGCAAAGGGGTGAATAATGTGTATGTAAAATTACAAGAGTTTCTCCAAAAGAAAATACTAGGAATAGGTTGTACTGCACATATTTTGTCAAGTGCAATCAACACAGCATCATGTGCCATGCCAACTGATGTAGAAGTAACAATAACTACAATTTATTTGCATTTTAGTCATCTTACCATTTGTGTTGCTACTTTAAAACAATTTTGTGAAGAAGCAAATGTTGGAAACAAAAAACTTGGGATATTCAAAAGTTAGATGGCTTGCTCTAACACCTGCTATACAGTGTGTTCTACAATTATTTGAGCCTCTCCGTTCATATTTTTTAAGTTTAGACAAATATCCTAAAATCCTGGAATCGTTTTTCAATAATAAAATATCTGAGATATTAATGTATTTTGTACATAATCTGGCATCTATTTTTCACAAAACGATTCAAAAGATTGAAGGTGAACACATTTCAGCTACGAAAATTAGTCTTATTTTGAATGACTTTATCCTTCGATATAAATCTCTTTTTGTGTGTGTGTGTTGTTTTTTTTTTACAGAGACAGAGAGAGAGTCAGAGAGAGAAATAGATAGGGACAGAGACAGGAACAAAGAGAGATGAGAAGCATCAATCATTAGTTTTTGGTTGCCGTTGCGACACCATAGTTGTTCATTGATTGCTTTCTCACATGTGCCTCGACCGCGGGCCTTCAGCAGACCGAGCAACCCCTTGCTAGAGCCAGCGACCTTGGGTCCAAGCTGGCAAGCTTTTGCTCAAGCCAGATGGGCCCACGCTCAAGCTAGCAACCTCAGAGTCTCAAACCTGGGTCTTCTGCATCCCAGTTTGACGCTCTATCCACTGCGCCGCTGCCTGGTCAGGCTAAATCTCATTTTGAAGAAAAATTTCTTCCTTTAATTAAAAAAAGAAAATTGTCAGACTTAGAGGAATCAAATCCAGGCATAACAGAAAACTTTATCAAAGAAGTGCAGAATTTTTACCAGGCATATTTTCAATATATTGAAGAATGGTCTGAAACAAACATCATGGGAAATAACAGTTTTCAATGGTGTTTTTTTACTTCATCGCAAATATATTGGACAGATATTGAATCTTGTCTTGAGTTTTTATCTAAAGAAATGCCAGACATCAAAATAGACGACAACTGTCGTTTTGAAGAAATTAGAAGACTGAATGTATATTTAAATTCTGAAAAATTAATACAATGGGAAAATGAACACGTCAAAATTGATAAAAGATAGGTGGAAATATTCAGCCGTTTCAAAAATGGACATGTTCCATGTGGATATTTATTTATTCTTGTTCAATTTACATTGTGCTGCCCTGGAACTAATGCAGCAGTTGAAAGAGTTTTTTCAATTGCTAATGATTTTTAGACAAGTGAGAAATCAAGATTGAATGTCGATACTCTAGCTGCAGCATTTGCCGTAAAATTCAATATGAAGGATATTTCTTGTTCAGATATTTCCAATATATTGTTACAAGATGATACATTGACAAAAAAATATTCATTCAATGGAAAAGTGCTTATTTAGATAATGTTATCTAAATAAGTACTTTTTTCTTATAATTGTTATTAAAAATTAATAGGCATGCAAGCATAATCACAATATAAAATATTACAAATGTTTTTATTATACATTTATCATATTATAGTGTGTTATTGTTGCAATGAATAAAATGTTTCTTTTATTTACAATATTGTTTTCTTCAGTTTATTTTTGTCCTCCTTTTCATTGTAAAAAAGTTGGTCACCTTACTTCTTTCTGCCTCCTCTCCTTCTTCTCCTCTATGCCAAGATGGCTCCTTCTCTCTCTTTTGGCTTAACATTAGCACAACAATGGCTCTTCTCAAGCAGGATGGTAATTTGCAATTCCACAGACATATACCTGGTGGTGCCCAGCCCCTAATGCAAACTCTAAGTGAGCAAACATAAAAATCCTGTTTTGACGAACAGAAGGGAAGAGTGTGATAAACACAGTTAAATGCTACTGAGATACAGTATAAATGACAACTGAAAATTGACAAATTCAGCAAGTTTCTAAGTTGCTTCTTATCCCAGGGGAGGAGTTAAGAGAAGTGAGAAAAGGAACCACCTGTGTTGCCCTGGAAAAAAGCCAGGATATAATTCAGGCGGGCGGGAGGATGGGGGGTGGGTGGCTGGAGGGCTGTTTAGAGAGAAAGATGAATACTTTTGTCTAGGGCCACCAAGCCAAATGGGGCAAAATTACTAAATCTTCAAGCTAGAAAGATCATCACTAAACACAGAATCTCTCTTTGTCTTCCAGGGAACTACACCTAAACTTGCAAAGTGAAGGGCTTGCTGGTGGAAGAGACCATCCCAAGATTTCATTGCTTCATTCATCAAGTATTTATTGAGCTTCCCACTATGTGCTGAGTAGGATATAGGCTTTATGGAAATAGCAGAGAACAAAATAGGCAAAAACCCCTGTCCCAGAGGTGGATTTAATGGTGGGCCCCAAGTTCTGAAGGGCCCTGCAAAATCCCAACTTTACACTTTTTTCTAATGACACCAGTTTTAAAAGACCCAATATTTTCTTCTGTGCCCAGGGCCTCAACTGACTTTAATCAGCCTCTTCTTCCCTATCTTCAGGAGCTAATAACTTTCCTCTAGTCTCACCCTCTTTCTTCCATGCCCAGAAGCCATGAGACCACTGGGCAGAACTGAGCAGATCTACCCATCACATCCTGAGCCTGGTAGGACATATAAAACTCTCCTTTTCAGAACAAAATACAGAGATCAGCCCCCTGTGCAAAGGGAAAAATTTCCCCAGGGTCAAACCCAGTGGTTCTCAAAGTGTGCGCCAGGGCACACTGGGGCACCCTAGAAGATTTCCAGGTGTGCCCTATGGTATTCCAGAGAAATATGTGCCTACTGGAGATCAAAAAACCAACAGGGTTTTTGGAGTTTAGATTTTTTGGGGACAGAGGTGTGGGGAATTGGTTGCAAGCTGACAGTCTGCCTAATCCTCCACCTCACTTGCCTGATTAGGTTGCAAAAGGCTGTTAAATTGTGGTGCTGGATTGTTTACACTCCCCCCATGTTCCCTGGAAAGACTGGAAGCAAGTTTCTTCTATCCTTTGGTGTAAAGTTAAGATGATATGTATGGTGGGGGTTTTGGATTGATGATTAAACATAAGGAATTGTCTCTTGAAGCCTTTTGGATTTCTATAAAAGAAGAATAGGTGGCAATATCTAAAAAAGCTTTGAACATTTTACTACAATTTTCAAATCCTATTTATGTGAATTAGGATTTTCTACCCTCAATAGAATTAAAAGTAAAAAAAGAGGAAGTCTTCAATGTATTGACAAGGAAATGAGAGTTTTCCTTTCAAATATATACCCAAACATTGAAGAAATTGCTAGGACACATCAGGCTTATGTTTCTCATAAATACAAGAATAAAAAAAACACATTCACGCCGGGACCTGCTGAATTTACTAAATCTTACTAGGAATGTATCTATATATATAAAAAGATAATGTATTTGTCATTTTTTTATTTTTTAACTTCTCTTTTTTACAAATTCTAAAAAGCATAACTCAAAAAATATAACATAAAAATGTTTTATTGCCTGACCTGTGGTGGCGCAGTGGATAAAGCGTCGACCTGGGAACACTGAGGTTGCCAGTTCAAAACCCTGCACTGGTCCGGTCAAGGCACGTATGGGAGTTGATGCTTCCAGCTCCTCCCACTTTCTCTCTTTCTCTCTCTCTCTCTCACTCTGTGTCTCCTCTCTAAAATGAATAAAATAAAAATAAAATAAATTTAAAATGTTTTATTAATGTCAGAATAAATTTAATTTTGTTGTATTTATTTTAATTACCATAAAAGCATGCTTGTACTTTTTTTCTTTAATATCTGACTTAATTATTATAACATATTGCTCAGAAATTTGTATATAGTGCGCTTACATTTCTTTGTAGGATTTTAAATGCGCCCCAACTTTGAAAAGTTTGAGAACCACTGGTCTAACCCAACCTGGGAGCAGAGGCTTCACATCTAGAGGGCCATTAATTTGGGTGTCACTGCAATTGTCACGTTGGCTCCAGACAAAGCCAAGTCACAATTAAGGACAGGATTTTAAATCATGAATTTCCAGAGTCTCATTAGGTAATTGATGCTGATCACATTGCTTAATGGAGACCCATAAAGTGCTTGCTATGTATATTACAATGGGCAGAGAAAAGGCTCAACTAACCAGATAATTAACTGATGATCTGAGAGGGACTAGAGTGAATGGGTGGGAAGAGGCAGGGAAACTTGGTGAGGTTTTCCTGCCTGTGGGTTTTAGCTTCCTATTGGTGATGATTGTTTGACCGGATTCAGAAGAGATTAGATTACCCTGGTCTTTACAAAACCCAGAGCTGCTCTTCCCAGGAGCCAGGGACTGAGATAAGAATTGTCATTTAATAGGATTTTCTACAGCAGGTTAAATTGTTTGCTAAATGAGCAATTTCAATCATCCTTTTCCCATTCAGTAGGAGAGAGTTAAACTCATTTTTCCATCAGCCTATACCCTCAGCTCCCATATCCTCATTCCCTTACCAGCTTTTAGAAAGAAAGATGGTCTGGGTGAGGTACAATTGCAGCAAAACCCTGGGTCCAACTGAGTTCACCATATCATGAGGCTATAAGGAAGTGTCACCCCTTTCCCTGCTCTGCACAACACAGAACACCCTTGGAGACATGTGTACCTTCCATATGCCAGTCTCCCCAGAAAAGAGGCCCCAGGGTAGGCTGACTTTCCTGCTACTCATCGAGAAGGGGCTATAACACTTCCTACAGCAGAAAAGGGGGGTTCTGATAGATTTATTTCTTTCCAACAGGGAGCTTTATTTAAATCAAACAAATCAAGGTATATAAAGCATTTTCATAACCTCCAAGTATTTGGAAGATCTCCTAGGGGAAAGAAAGGAATATTCTTGAGAAGAAAGAAGCCATACTATTTACCATCATATGGACTAAAATTGGATTAATGGAAGATGTGCCTGGTAAGGAGAAATTTAGTGTTTGCAAGATTTTGCCTTTTGATTGGCCTGGGACCTCCCCACATCTGGATTAATTTCCACTTGCTCTATATGTATGAAAACTCCTCTTCCTCTCTTCTCCTTTCTCTCCTCCTCCTTTTTCTTCTTCTTTCTCTTTCTCTTCTCTAGTATGCTCCTCTGTTTCCTTCCGCACTGAGACTGATAGCTGGTATGATGTCCTGGTTAAGAATGAGTGCTATCTCTCCCTGGCCAGAGAGCTCAGTTGGTTAGAGCATCGTCCCGAAGTACAGAGGTTGATTGTTAGATCTCCAGTCAGGGCACATATGGGAACAGATTGATGTTCCTCTCTTTCTCTTGCTCTCTCCCTTCCTCTCTCTAAAAATCAATAAAATAAACATTAAAAAAAAAAGAATGAGTGCTATCTCCTTCAAATTGATCTATGGATTCAACACAACACAATCCCTATCAAAATTCCAGCTGGCTTCTTAGCAGAAATTGACAAGACAGTACTAAAAAATCATATGGAAATGCAAGAGACCCAGAATAGTACAATAATCTTAAAAAAGAAGAACAAAGTTGGAGTACTCACACTTTCTGATTTTAAAACTTACTATGAATCTATAATAATCAAGACCGGGTGTTACTGCCATAAGGATAGACATGTAAATTAATGGAATAGACTTGAGACTCCAGAGTAAACCCCATTTATAGTCAGTTGATTTTCAACAAAGATGTCAAGATAATTTAATGGTGAAAGAACAGTCTTTTCAACAAATAATGCTGAGAAAACTGGATATCCACATGCAAAGGATGAACTTGGACCCTTTCCTCATGTCATACATAAAAATGAACTCAAATAAATCATAGACTTAAATGTAAGAGCCAAAACTATAAAACTCTCAGAAGAAAATATAAAAGTAAATCTGCATGACTTTGGGTTAGGCAAAGTCTTCTTAGATATGACAACTAAAACAAGCTACAAGAAAAAGCTAAGTTAGACTTCATTAATAGTAGATATTTTTGTGCTTCAAAGGATACCATCAAGAAAGTGAAAAGACAGTCCACAGAATGGGAGAGAATATTTGTAAATCGTATATCTGATAAGGAACTTAAATCTAGACTATCTTGCAACTCAATAATTAAAGACAAATAACCCAATTTAAAAATGGGCAAAGGATCTGAATAGACATTTCACTAAGGAAGATATGCAATTGGACAATAAGCACATAAAAAGATGTTCGACACCATTACTCATCAGAGCAATACAAAATAAAACCACAATGAGTTACTACTTCATACCACTAAGATGACTACAATAAAAAAGATAACAACAAGAGTTAGACAGAATGTGGAGAAATTGGAACTCTCATATAATGCTGGTAGGATTATAAAATGATCCAGCTGCTTCAAAAACCAGTCTGGCATTTCCTCAAAAGGTTGAACATAGAGTTGCCATATGGCCCAGCAATTCTACTCCTAGATATATACCTAAGGGAATTGAAAACAGGTGTTCACACAAAAATTTATGCATGAATGTTCATAGTAACATTATTTATAACAGCCATAAAGTGAAAGTAATCCAAATTCTTATCAACTGATAAATGGGTAAATACAATGTGGTATTATATGATATATTCAAACAATATCCATACAATGGAATATTATTATTTCATTTAATTAATATTAATGGAATATTATTTGGCAATGAAAAGAAATAAAGTACCAATAAATGTTACAACATAAATGAACCTTGAGAACATTAAGCTAAGTGAAAGAAGCCAGTCACAAAAGATGACATATGTACAATTCCATTTATAGGAAATGTCCAGAATAGATAAATCTATAGAAACAAAGTAAACTAGTGATTGCCTAGGGCTGAGGGTGTTGAGAGGGCAATGGAAAATGACTCCAAATGGGTATGAGCTTTCCTTCTGGGGTGATGGAAATGTTCTAGGATTGAGTGTGGTAATGGGTACACAATACTGTAATATACTAAAAATCCTTGAATTGTGCACTTTAAATTAATTATATAACCTGTAAATTATATTTCAGTAAAGATAATATATCCACACATACTTATATGTGAATATAAGCAATGGGCAATTAAAAAATTAGCTAAAAATTCTGCATGTAATTGTTACAACGAGGAAGTCTGATTATTGTGTTTTAAAATAATAAGATTCTTTTTTGTTTTTTAAGTGCAAGTAGGGGAGATACAGAAACAAACTCTTGCATGCACTCCAACCGGTATCTACCCAGCAACCCCCATCTGGGGTTATGCTTGCAGCTAAGCTATTTTTTTAGTGCCTGAGGCAGAGGCTCAAAGGAGCCATCCTCAGAGCCCAGGGCTGACGGTGCTCAAATCAATCAAGGCATGGCTGCAGGAGAGGAAAAGAGAGAGAGAGAACAGGGGATGGGAAGAAGAGAAGCAGATGTCACCTTTCCTGTGTGCCCTGACTGGGAATCAAACCTGGGACTTCCGCATGCCTGGTCAATGCTCTACTGCTGATCCAACTGGCCAGAGCCAATAAGATTCTTAAAACAAGGTCTGAGGGCTTTGCTGGCAAATCTCAGTTCTGGCACCTGCTGACTCAGTGATTTTGAGCAAGTTACGTAACCTTACAGAGCTAATTTTTCTCATCTGTAAAATGTGCATTAGGTCATCATGAGGATTAAATAAATTATCTTGTAAAGACAACTGGCACATAGTAGGTGCCCACTAAATGAAAACTATAAGAAAGAGTCAGAAAACAGGGGTAACTAGAGAAGGAAAGAAGAAGAAACAGTATTTGTGCACCAAGGCCACATCCACAAATTTATGCCTAACTTTTGGCTAGGCTCCAGGAACATAAAGAAGTCCCTGACTTTGAGGAGCAAGAAGACCTAGTGATTAAGCATTCCTGAAACAAAAGAAAGAGAAAAGAAGGAAGGAAGGAAGGAAGGAAGGAAGGAAGGAAGGAAGGAAGGAAGGAAGGAAGGAAAGAAAGAAGAAAGTAAGGAAGGAAGTAAATGCAATAGAGTTTGGAAAAATTGCTAAGGGGAAGAGGGAAAGGCTTTTAAAAGGAAGGAGACTTTAAGAGTTGGCCAAATAGAAAGGGACCAGTGAACCCTTGTCACTTTCCTCACTGTTGGTGACCAAAAGAATGCGAAGCGCTCCCTCATGGAGAAAACTGAATAACGCCAAACCAGCACAGACAGAGGAAGAAGTCAAAAGCAACTGTGGCCTGACGTGTGGTGCCACAGTGGATAAAGCGTCGACCTGGGAACACTGAGGTCGCCAGTTCAAAACCCTGCACTGGTCTGGTCAAGGTACATATGGGAGTTGATGCTTCCAGCTCCTCCCCCCTTTCTCTCTTTCTCTCTCTCTCTCTCTCTCTCACTCTGTGTCTACTCTCTAAAGTGAATAAAATAAAAAAGAAAAAAATAATTAAAAAAAAAAAAGCAACTGTGGATTGATTACTCTTGGCCAGGATGGGCAGTGAAGCTGGCACAAGGGTTAGAGGATGGGGCCTGCCTCCCTGGCCTCGCAATAGGTGAGCGGAGCCTAAGAGCACCTCCTGTCTCCCTTGTTCCTAGCCCTCCTCAGCCCCAAAGCCTCTGCATCTCCTTCTCCCTCCCACCAGCCCTCTTTTGGGAAACAGCCCAATGCTCTGTGGGCAGAGCATGACACCTCCATCACTCCTCCCTCTAGTGACTCATCCCTAAAACTGGGGGTAACAGGAAGTACCAGAGCCCTAGAGCTGCAACCCCATCCAGATTATAGCAGTTTAGAGATGTTCTATCTTCTTCCCTCCTCCCCCACCCCCACCACCTCCCTACTTCCAGCTCTGACTCTTAACATTTCTATGTAAGAGACACCCACCTCCCCCCAAACGCTTCTTGCCTTTCCATTGCCTCCTCCAGTCTCTTAACTCCAGTCCGCAGGGACTGCTGGGTTGAAACAGCCTAATCCAAGGGAAACAAGCCCAACCCTGACCTAGGGGCTCTTTCCTGGGGGAGGTGGCTGGGTAAAGTCCGTATTCCCATGGCCAAGCCTTTGAGGGCTAGGGCCCATGATGTAAAAAGCTTTCTTCTTTTTTTAATTTTTATCCTTTTTATTGATTGATTTTAGAGAGAGAGGAAGGGAGAGAGAGAGAAGCATGATTTGTTGTTCCACTTATTTCTGCCTTCATTTGTTGTGTGTGTGTGTGTGTGTGTGTGTGTGTGTGTGTGTGTGTGTGTGACAGGGACAGACAGGAAGGGAGAGAGATAAGAAGCATCAATTCTTTGTTGTGGCACCTCAGTTGTTCATTGATTGCTTTCTCATATGTGCCTTAACTGGAGGGCTACAGCAGACTGAGTGACCCCTTGCTCAAGCCAGCGACCTTAGGCTCAAGCTGGTGAGCCTTGCTCAAACCAGATGAGCCCGTGCTCAAGCTGGCAACCTCTTTGTTTCAAACCTATGAACCTGGGTCCACTGCATCCCAGTCCAACGCATCATCCACTGTGCCACCGCCTGGTCAGGTTGTTGATTCTTGAATGTGCTCAGACTAGGGATCAAACCTGCAACCTTGGCATACTAGGTCAGTGCTCCAACCAGGGCAGGGCTAGAAAGCCTTCTGAGCAACAACACTTAAAACAACAACAAAATTATTTTACTACATGCTAAGTCCTTCACAAGTTTTGTCTAATTTATTACTCTAACAACTCTATGAGGCAGATAGTATTATCACTGCCATTTTGCGAATGAGAAAAATGAGAGGAAGTAATTTGAAAAGTAGCAGACTTGGGCTCAAACCCAGGGCCCAGATATTCAACTCTTAACCACCAAGTTCATCTGCCTGTTCTGGGAATGGGGGCAGTGCTGCAGTGCCTCTGAGTAATCTAGGGCAGCTCATGCAATCCTGAGGTTTCCAGTACATCTGCCCTGAAGTCTAGCTGGTGCTCAGAACTTTGACCGTAGCCTCCCTCCTGTTCCCCATCGCTCTGGTGGACCTGTGTAACTCCACTCCTGAGGAGTTTGGGAATGTGGAGGGCTACTCAGAGAATCCTTGTCCCCCACAAAATCTTACCTTCCCATTAAACTCCTAGAACAAACATCAGTGTGATTCTGGGGTGCCCAGGAGCTACATAGAAAGAGGAAAAAGTGCTGACCAGTGATGGCACAGGGGATACAGCATTGACCAGAATGCTAAGATCTCCAGCTTGAAACCCTAAGGTCAGCAGCTTGAGCACAGGGTTGCTGGCTTGAGCGTGGGATCATGTCAGTGTCACTGGCTTGAGCCCTAAGCTAGCTGGCTTGAAGCCCAAGGTTTCTGGCTTGAGCTCAAAGGTCACTGGCTTGAACAAGGGGTCACTGGCTCTGCTTCAGCCCTCCCCCCCGATCAAGGCCTGTACGAGAAATAACCAATGAACAATGGAAGTGAAGCAACTATGAGTTGGAGCTTCTCATTCTCTCTCCTCTCGCTCCCTCTCCCTCTCTCGTCCTTCCTGTCTATCCCTCTGTCTCAAGTCAATAAAGGAAAGAAAAGAAAAGAGAAAAAGAAAGAAAGAAAAGAAGAAGCATTGCTTATAGTTATAAGATGGCAGAAGGAGGTACAGACACCCAAACATGGGGTTAGCCCAGGCTTGCAGACAGAACAGACATCTGCCACACTGAAGAGGCACAGAGATGGCCTATGTGACAATAGAAATAATAATACTCATCTGACCTGTTGGTGGTGCAGTGGATAAAGCATCCACCTGGACCTCTGAGGTCACTGGTTCGAAACCCTCGGCTTGCTCCATCAAAGCACATATGGGAGTTGATGCTTCCTGTTCCTCCCCCCTTCTCTTTCACTCTTTCCTCTCTAAAATGAAGAAATAAAGAAAATGTTATAAAGAAATAGCAATACTCTTGAATTATGTAGCACTTTATAATTCCTCAGGCACTTTATTTTATTTTCTCCTCAGGCACTTTACAACCATTTGATCCTCCAGCTGACCTCCGAGGACCCAAGGAGGCAGAACGCATCTTTCACAGCTGTCACCACCTGTCAAGTTCTCCCCCCAAAGTGGGAAAAATAGGAGGCAGACAAGGCAGTGAGTGAGTAAACCAAATCCAAGCCCTAGTGCAAAACTGATACTTTTTATGGTGATTTTATCCTTACACTCCTCAGATACCATATTTTCACTGATTACCACACTTACATAACAGTACAGGGAGAGGGACTCTGATAACTCTGTACATGGGGATGAATACAATGAACATGCACTCTGTTGACAAATAGCGATATATTTTACTACACTACTGTCCTTTAAGGAAAGAGCAAGGCTGTTGCCTTGTGAAGGGAGAGATGAGAGGAAAGAAAGAAGGAGAAGAGGAGGAAGCAAGATCAGCTATCTAGAAAGAGAGGAATGAGTGAGAGGGGAAGAGGCAAGAAGACAGGGAGAGCTTTAGGCAAAGTGGAAAAAGGAAGAGAGGGAAAGTGAGAGGGAGGGAAGAAATGAAGGGAAAGAAAGCTTTCTCAGCAGTCAAGAATTTAGTGGTGAACCCTGGCCATGTAGTTCAGTTGGTTAGAACATCGTTTTAATATGCCAAGGTTGCAGGTTTGATACCTGGTCATACAAGGTACATACAAGAATCAACCAATGAATGCATAAATATACTGCTCACAAAAATTAGGGGATATTTCAAAATGAATGTGAAGCAATAAAATATCCCTTAATTTTTGTGAGCAGTGTATAAGTCAATAAATAAATAAAAATTTTTAATAGAAAAATAGAATTTAGCCTGACCTGTGGTGGCGCAGTGGATAAAGCGTCGACCTGGGAACACTGAGGTCGCCAGTTCAAAACCCTGCACTGGTCTGGCCAAGGCACATATGGGAGTTGATGCTTCTAGCTCCTCCCCCCTTTCTCTCTTTCTCTCTCTCTCTCTCTCTCACTCTGTGTCTCCTCTCTAAAATGAATAAATAAAAAGAAATTTTAAAAAAAATAGAATTTAGTGGTGAAAGGAATGAAATAATTTTGCACAAGGTGTGGCTGGCTGTTAGGAAGAAGCCCATAGTAGTGGTGTGAGAAAGATTCAGAGGTCATTTGGGTGGGTACCAGGCTCTCACCTTCGTAGCTGGTTAGGAGAGGCTGGGATGGTAAGGAGAGTCACAAGCACAGGGCTCCTTTTAAGTCCACTTAAGGTGTTATCAAAGGCGGCCTGTCTGGCCTGACTGGTGGTGGTACAGTAGATAGAACATCAACAACATCTCAGGTTCAAAACCCCAAGGTCACCAGCTTAAGCGTGGGCCCATCCAGTTTGAGAGCAGGCTTGCCAACTTGAGTGCAGGGTCACGGACTTGAGTGTGGGATTATAGACATGAACCCATGGTCGCTGGCTTGAGCCCAAAGATCACTGGTTTGAAGTTCAAGGTCATTGGCTTAAGCTCAAGGTCACTGGCTTGAGCAAGGGGTCCCTGGCTCGACTTGAGCCCTCCGCCCCCCAATCAGGGCAAGTATGAGAAGCAATCAACAAACAACTAAAGTGACACGACTACAAGTTAATGCTTCTCATTTCTCTCCCTTCCTGTCTTTCTCTCAAAAAAAAAAAAAAAAAGAAAAGAAAAAAGGTCTCTTTGGATCTCTTCCCACCATATCCTACCTACCACCCCAGCCACCTGTATCAAAGAAAACATGGGCTCTGGGGGTATTGGGACCGGGCCTAAGTTTTTCTGTTCTGGAGGCTTGGATTTAAGTCCCTGCCATGCTACTAACTTAGCTGGATGGTTTTAATTCCTTAAACTCTTAGCCTTGGTTTCTATTTTGGAGAAATGGAAATTTATTAATCTATCCAACAAATATTTATTGATTGTATGCCAGGCAGTATGCTATGGTATTGATATTGTCTATATGTATAATAGAAAACAAGCCCTGGCCAGTTAGCTCAGTGGTAGAGCATTGGCCCAGCATGTGGAAGTGCCAGGTTCAATTCCCGGTCAGGCTACAAAGGAGAATTGACCATCTGCTTCTCCCCTCCATCCACCTCCTCCCTTCTGTCTCTCTCTCTCTTCTCCTCCTGTAGCCATAGCTCGAATGCTCTAGCAAGTTGGGCCTGGGTGCTGAGGATGGTTCCATGGCCTTGCCTCATGTGCTAAAATAGCTCAGTTGCCAAGCAAGAGAGCATTGGCCCCAGAGGGCAGAGCATCGCAGGATAGGGGGCTTGTAGGAGTCTGTCTCTCTGCCTCTCACTTAATAAGGAAAAAAAAAGAAAGAAAACAAGATAGATAATAGTCCTTTCCTTCCAAGAGAGCACCATCCATTGAAGGTAAACAAACTTCTTCCAAGAAACAGGCCCTGTCCTTGGTACGGTAATAGTGATGAGAGCTCTTTCTGCCAGGCCCTGCGTTAAGTGCTTCCATGTATGAGCTCCTACAGTCTTCACAGCAGTCCTGTGACCCAGCAGAGCCAGGTTAGCTACATGCACCTCTAGGCTCCCACAGCCCTCCAGCACAAGTCTTTAAAAGTCACTTTCTATGTTGTATAATCATTATTTGTATCATGGGGCCTTAGCTCCTAACCAAAACAAGTCTCTGGGCAACACTCCCAGGCTTGCAGTTCCCTTCCAGGGAATTTGGATCCTAAAGGAAGGAAGGCGAGAGAAAACAGCGGAGGTAAATTCTGGGACTCCCCTAAACCTTTCCCCTTTTGCACCTCTCCTTTAGTCTTAGCCTCACTACCCAAACAAGCATGTCCACTGACCTGCTCCCCTGTCTGTCTCACCTGAGTAGAGTAAGCTCTCACCTACCATCATCAATAGGTTCTGCAACTTTCAGCAAAATGATGAATAATGAAACCAATTTTACTGTAGGCTAATTGATATAAACAAGAGTTAAGTTTCTATGGCATCTCATCAATGTTACGACAAAACGACACTGAACAAAGTAACATTAATTGAGGACCTGCTGTACTATGTCAAATGCCATTTATTCAAGCCATGTTATCCTTTGCCTGCTCCTTCCCCATGTCATCCCACATTCCCCTTTCACAGTGTACTCACCCTGGGTCTCTTCCCAACATCTGCTCCATGTCCTAATATTTGGTTTGAAGAGCCATTTTCTTTCTTTCTTCTTTTCTTCCTTCCTTCCTTCCTTCCTTCCTTCCTTCCTTCCTTCCTTCCTTCCTTCCTTCCTTCCTTTCTTTCTTTCTTTCTTTTAGCAAGACAGAGAGAGAGACAGACAGGGACAGACAGGGAGGGGGATGAGAAGCACCAACTCATAGTTGCGGCACTTTAGTTGTTCATTGATTGCTTCTCATATGTGCCTTGGTCAGGGTGCTCCAGCTGAGGCAGTGACCCCTTGCTCAAGCCAGTGACCTTGAGTTAAGGCCAGTGACCAGGGGTTCATGTCTGTGATCCCACACTCAAGCTGGTGACCCCACGCTCAAGCTGGATGAGCCCACTCAAACCAGCAACCTCAGGGTTTTGAACTTGGGTCCTCAGAATCCCAGCTCAATGCTCTATCCACTATGCCACTGCCTGGTTAGGTGAGGGGGCATTTTCTTTGCAGAAGAACATGTAAGGTATGAAGAACCTGATATGTTCTGGGAATCACAGATGGTGGTGTTGTGTTTAGTTTGTAAAGTGAGGTTAGAAACAGGGGCAGGAAGCAGTTTTGATAGAAGATTTTGTCCCATAGGTCATGGAAGTCATTGGAGAATTCTGCACAGGTTGGAACTCACTCCTTTTTCACTCAGGCTTCCTCACTTACAACCCTTCCCCTCTCTCTCTCTCTTAATCCCCCACCTGCATCCACCATCCCTTTGGCTAATAGCAAAATCTTTATTTTTAATTTTTATTCATTGATTTTAGAAATAGAGGAAGGGCGAGAGAGAGAAGGAGAAATATCTATCTGTTCTTGTATGTGTCCTGACCTGGGATCGAACTGGCAAGCTCTGCACTTCCAGACAAAACTTTAACTAATCAAGCTATCAGGCCCAGGCACATAGCAAAATCTTAATAACATCAAAGATTTATTGAGAACTTTCACTGGGTAAACTTTCTGTTCACATTATCGCATTTCAACCTTTCAGCACTTACAAGGTAGGCATTATTATTACTGTCTCCATTTCACGGGTGAGGAAAATGGCTCCAGCAAGTGATTTGCCCTAAGTTACAAATCAAGTAAGAAGTAGAGCCCATTTTGCCTGACCTGTGGTGGCGCAGTGGATAAAGCGTCGACCTGGGAACACTGAGGTCGCCAGTTCAAAACCCTGCACTGGTCTGGTCAAGGCACATATGGGAGTTGAGCTTCCAGCTCCTCCCCCCTTTCTCTCTTTCTCTCTCTCTCTCTCTCTCTCTCTCTCTCTCACTCTGTGTCTCCTCTCTAAAATGAATAAAAATAAAAAAAATAAAAAAATAAAAAAAATTAAAAAAAAAAAAAAAAAGAAGTAGAGCCCATTTTCTTAACCATTATACTAATTGATCACGTCCTCTATCCTTTTCCAAATCTTTCCTCTGGAGGAAAATGTTAGAGATATCTGTAAGAGGCCTTTGAGGTCTGGAGACAGGAATAGGGAAGAGTAAGAGCAGAAATTGGACAATGGTGGAGGAGGAATTTCTAGGTTCTGACAGGGCCCATCTCACCCAGCCTTGCTCACCTTTGTGCTTAGCAGGCAGTCTCTTCTCATCTCCCCACCCCCTGTCCTGGTCCATTTGCTTCCTCCAGTTCCCACATCCTCCTTCACATCCTTGGATAGTTTGCCTTTATCTTAGAGGTTCTGTATTTGTTCAGAAAATGCCTGGATAGACCAGTACTCTTTGGCAGCCCTCCAAATAATTCAAGTATCTGTAGAGGATGGCCTCCCCCAATTCTAACAAAAGAGGTCTGGCCTAATGCTGGGATTCCAAAATTCTGCAGCAAAGGTTAGCTCCTCCCATATTCATCTCCCACTACTACCCCTATGCCCTCTCACAAGCTAAAAATACAAAACCACATATGCTTCCCAGGACAAGCCAAGTTCTTGAAACCTTTGCATATGCATTTCTCTCTCTGGAATGCCAACATCCCTTCTGTCCCAAGTCACCAGGAAAACAAATTATGCTCAGTTTTGACTCAAACATGACCTCTAGCCTTACCGATGTTATCATTCAGGCCATCATTTCTTATATAATTTTTTTTAATTTCTTTTTATTTTTTTTTAATTTTTTTAATTCTTTTTATTTATTCATTTTAGAGAGGAGACAGTGAGAGAGAGAGAGAGAAAGAGAGAGAGAAAGAGAGAGAGAAAGGGGGGAGGAGCTGGAAGCATCAACTCCCATATGTGCCTTGAACAGACCAGTGCAGGGTTTTGAACTGGCGACCTCAGTGTTCCCAGGTCGACGCTTTATCCACTGCGCCACCACAGGTCAGGCAGGCCGTCATTTCTTGCCTGAACTACTCCCTCACTGGTCTCTAGGATGCCACTCTGGCTCTACACCATCGATTTTCCACACTGCACCCAGAGTAATCTTTGAAAAATGCAAACTTTATCTTATCACTTTCCTTCTTAAAACTTGTCAATGGCAAAAAAGAAAAGAAAAGAAAAGAAAAGAACCTGTCAGTAGTTTCCCATGCCCTCAAGGGAAAGGCATAACTTCTTAACCTGACTCTGGAGCTCATTCACCTCACCCCCACCCACATCTCTCACTTCACGTCTTCCCACCAGCCCACCACTCTGGGGGTACTCCAGTCAGATTTTCAGACACTGTTTGTTACTTAGTTCCTTGAAACTCTTGACTTTACATGATGTTTCCTTGGCTTGGAACTCTTTTCCCCTCCTTTCCCTCCATTTGACTTCTACTAACCTTTCAGGCAGGTCTCAGCCTGAACACACTTTACTATGGTGCCTTCAAGAACCTACCAGACAGGGTAAGCTGCCTCTGCTTTCTGCCACCACTGCCCATTATTTCCCCTAGAATGGCATTAATCCTGTTTGTTTCTAACTTTTGGTTTACTCCCACGCCCAACTGGGAACCTATATAACCCAGATCTCCTGTATAGCCGAGAGGCTGATAGTGGTGGGTTCTCCACAAACAATTGTTAAAGCAGTTGGCCTGACCTGTGGTGGCTCAGTGGATAAAGCGTTGACCTGGGAACACTGAGGTCGCCAGTTCAAAACCCTGCACTGGTCTGGTCAAGGCACATATGGGAGTTGATGCTTCCAGCTCCTCCCCCCTTTCTCTCTCTCTCTCTCTCTCTATCTATCTCTCTCTTTCTCTCTTTCACTCTGTGTCTCCTCTCTAAAATGAATAAATAAAAATAAATTTAAAAAAAAAGCAGTGAGTGAACAAAGCCTTCCTTGTCTTCGGAGTGTAGACTCAGGCACCCACTGCAGCTTCTACCACCATCATCCTCATATTCACTATTCTGGATTGTAGGTGATTGCTTCTCTGAGTGTCCCTCTCTCTTTATGGACTGAGATGGTACCTTTAATGTTTGTACTCCAGTGCTAATACAGAGTTCAGCATTCATCCATCCATCTCTTTCTCTCTCTCTCTCTCTCTCTCTCTCTCTCACACACACACACACACACACACACACAAAGAGAGAGAGACCTCCTCTGGGTCACAAAAAGAGAGAGACAGAAAGAGGGACAGATAGGGACAAACGACATTAAGAGAGAGAGAAGCAAAGCATCAACTCGTAGCTGCAACACTTTAGTTGTTAATTGATTGCTTCTTATACATGCCTTAACTGGATTGCTCCAGCCAAGCCAGTGACCTGACCCTTTGCTCAAGCCAGCAACCTTGGGATTGTGTTTATGATCCTACGCTCAAGCTGGCAACCCCACTCTCAAGCTGGTGAGTCCACGCTCAAGCCAGCAACCTTGGAGTTTCCAACCTGGATCCTCAGCATCCCAGGTCGATGCTCTATCCACTGTACCACCACCTGGTCAGGCCCATCTCTCATTTTTAACAATTATTTATTGAGTACTAGAAACTGTGAATTTAGCAGTAAATGAGGTAGAAAGGGCCCTCCCTGCCTTCAAGCTCACATTCTAGGGGCATAGATAGGTGCCTAGTGAGCAGAAGGTTCAGTGACTCTCAGTCCTACTGGGATGACCCTAAGGACTTTCCTTCCCAGGGTCACAAACCAAGGAGCATGCACTCAGGGGAAGAAGAGTATATATGGTCTCGGTGACTTCTGGACCTTCCTCTATCTGGGTCTCCTTGGAAGTAGCCATCAAGCAGTAGTAGCAGGGAGGAAGGAAATGAAGATGGGAAGGCAGGCCTAGTGGAAAAGGTCCTAGTCCCTAAAGACAGGCAATGGTGCTGCATACAGCCCAGTGCCAACCAGCACTTGGTCAATGTAGTGTGGTAACTGGGTTTCTTCTTTACCCCGGGCAGAGAAAGAGAGACCCACAGAGGGAAAAACATAATTGGACAGGGATGACAGAGGAAAAAGGAAGGAGAGAAAAAGTAGAACAGAGAGGAGGAGTCGGAAATACAAAGAAAGGGAAGGAGATTGAGGCACAAATGGAAGGCTTGAGGAACTGAACCCTGCCTGTGTTGCTGGGAGGCAGCTCTGGGTATAGCTCCTCATCTGGGTCACTGAGTAAAAAAAAAAAGACTATTTAATTTTTAATTTTGAGCACTTGGTATTCCCTAATTGGTTTTCAGAGGTCCCTGATCCCACAAATTGTCTTTGGTGCCATCTGGCCACCTCAGGAGGCTTTCACCAGGGACCTGCCAGCCTTCAAACCGGGATATAGTCCATGTAGACTATATCCGTCCAAAGTACGGGCCCAGGGGCCTCATGCGGCCCCCCTGAGGCCATTTATCCGGCCCCCGCCGCACTTCCAGAGGAGGCACCTCTTTCATTGGTGGTCAGTGAGAGGAGCACAGGATGCATCCGCACCCATAGTTCCCATTGAAATACTGGTCAGTTTGTTGATTTAAATTTACTTGTTCTTTATTTTAAATATTGTATTTGTTCCCGTTTTGTTTTTTTACTTTAAAATAAGATATGTGCAGTGTGTATAGGGATTTGTTCATAGTTTTTTTTATAGTCCGGCCCTCCAATGGTCTGAGGGACAGTGAACTGGCCCCCTGTGTAAAAAGTTTGGGGACCCCTGATGTAGACCCTCATGATTAAGTGACAAGCAGTGATGGAAAACACAGTCATTCTGGCAACAGCAACCTCTGATTTTCATCTCTCTCAGAAAAGATTATATAAAAGACCCTGTGTTTGTCATCTGTTTCCTAACTGGGTCTCCGGGTTCTGCTCTGTGAGATAATGGTCCAACAATACCCAATTTGCAAGCACAGTGCAGAAACGTCCCTGAGCTGGGAGCTGGGGAGGCAGGCCCTCACCACCCAGAAGCCCCCCTGGTGCCAGCACAAGCCTGAGTTCCTAACACAGCTGCGGCTCATGCCAGCAGCCTCAGCGGCTCGCTCCTGAGGCTGCGATGCCATCTGCTGCTCAACTTGAGAAACTAGCTGACTGTGGTTGCACAACCAAGGCCAAGCCTGGCTGGAGTTGGGCAAGGGGCCCACGTAGGTCTGTCTCACTCAGGAGAGCTATGTCTTTGTCTCTGGACAAACCCAGTAGTGGGCCCCAGGGATAGAGCAAATGTTCTGTTCCCTGTTATCACTCTTCTTAGACTAGGCAGAATGCCTTTCATTCACTGAAAAGGTCCCCTCCCACATAGTACAAGGGTTTATCTATGTCAGGGGTCCCCAAAATTTTTACACAGGGGGCCCGTTCACTGTCCCTCAGACTGTTGGAGGGCCGGACTATTAAAAAAAAAACTATGAACAAGTCCCTATGCACACTGCACATATCTTATTTTAAAGTAAAAAAACAAAACGGGAACAAATACAATATTTAAAATAAAGAACAAGTAAATTCAAATCAACAAACTGACCAGTATTTCAATGGGAACTATGGGTGCGGATGCATCCTGTGCTCCTCTCACTAACCACCAATGTAAGAGGTGCCCCTTCCAGAAGTGCGGCGGGGGCTGGATAAATGGCCTCAGGGGGCCGCATGTGGGCTGCAGGCCATAGTTTGGGGACACCTAATCTATGTGATCAATAAAATATGACTGAAGTAAAGTTTGTGTAACTTCCAAGATTAGATTATGAAAGACAGTGTCTTTCTTCTCTCTTTCTCACATACACATTACTCATTGGGGAGAAGCCAGTTGCCATGCCCTGACTGCAACCTCACGAGTGCTCTGAGAGCTCAACTGAGATGCTCCCAGTTCC
This sequence comes from Rhynchonycteris naso, assembly GCA_037038555.1. NCBI lineage: Eukaryota > Metazoa > Chordata > Mammalia > Chiroptera > Emballonuridae > Rhynchonycteris > Rhynchonycteris naso. Next base: position 100,825,094 of record CM073003.1, read on the forward strand.
TGACTCTCAGAAAGTGGGTGAGATAAACATTTATAGTTTGGGGTAGTTTGTTACAGAAAAACATAATAAACTCTCATGGTATTATTACATCATGGCATATCATCTGCATTTATATCACTTTGTGTCCTTATGAGATATGGCATCTGGATCCCACCCTCTCCATCTCTAACCTCATCTTTTATCATCTCAACCTCTCCTTGGCTCAGCCTCATTGTAAGCTCACTCCTGCCTCAGGACCTTCGAATTTGCTTTTCACTCCCCTGGATCCCCTCCCCAGCTACCCCTAAATCTCTACATGGTCACTCCCTTATCTCCTTCAGGTCTTTCTTCACATGTAGACTTTTCAATGTGGCTTTCCTTGACCCCCTGCACCCTTAAACTGTAACTCCCACATCTGCCTATCCTTTTCTCTACTTTATTTTTATTCTTAGCCCTTATGATTATATAACATACATAATAAAATATAGTTTACACAATTGTCTTGTAATATCTTTCTTCTCTACTACAATGTAATAAGCTACATGAAGGTAAGAATTTGTGTTCTTGTCTATTTTTGTCACTGCTCTATCCCCAGCACCTGGAATAATAATAAGCACATAATAGATGTGTAATATATATTTAGTGTGTAGGGGAAAAAATTCATGTCATAATTCACCAACTATAGTAGGCATGCCTTCCATATCATATATTCCATGCTATATTATGATGTCACATATATATTATATTTAAATGCAGTGCAAGGCAGTACAGAGAGACTAGAGTCATAAATGCGATTGGCTTTGTTGTTTGCTGGCTAGCTATATTATTATAAGCCAATCATGTAACTTCTCTGAGCCTCAACTTTACTCATCTGTAAAGTGAGGTTGTTATGACTTCCTTGTCCTATCATAGGGCATTTGTAGAAATCAAATAATGAGCCTGACCTGTGATGGCGCAGTGGATAAAGCGTCGGCCTGTGAACACTGAGGTCGCCAGTTCAAAACCCTGCACTGGTCTGGTCCAGGCACATATGGGAGTTGATGCTTCCAGTTCCTCCCCCCTTTCTCTCTTTCTCTCTCTCTTTCTCACTCACTCACTCTGTGTCTCCTCTCTAAAAAAAAAATGAATAAAATAAAATAAAAGAAATCAAATGATGATTAATGTTAAAGTATTTTCTTAAATTCTAACACATGAGGCTGATCGGTGGCAGTGTCACAGTGGATAGAGTGTTGACCTGGGGTGCTGAGGATCCAGATTCAAAACCCCGAGGTCACCAGCTTGAGCCTAGGCTCATCTGGCTTCAGCGCAGACTCACCAGCTTGAGCATGGAGTCACCAGCTTGAAGATGGAATCATCAGCATGATCCCAAGGTCACTGGCTTGAGCAAGGGGTCACTGGCTTGGCTAGAGCCCCCCCCCCCAGCCAAAGCATGGATGAAAAGCATTCGATAAACAACTGAAGTGCCACATTCTCATCTCTCTCCCTTCCTGTCTCTCCTTCCCTCTCTCTCTAAAAAAAATAAAATAAAATAAAAGCCTAGCATATGATGTGTTTCTGAAATGTGTTCCAAAGACCATGTCCTAGAATAAGCCTGGTGGGGGGAAAAAAAGATCAGAGGTCTGGGAACTGTGGGTTCTTATTTCTGATGACCCCTCAGACATTCACAATTTACATTAGCACATGAAAGGCTCTGAAAATCCTTCAGGAAAGGTCTTCCCTCAACATACTTGACTATATTTGGAGAAACACTGCTGTCTAAAAGAGCATTGCCTTTGTTATCAGGGTAGTACTTTAGATCAAGAAGGAATTCTAAAGTTCTTCAAACAGAAACCTCAGTGGAGGTGGGCAATGAGATCCAACAGCGAACATGGAAATTGGGAGGAGGGAGAAAAAGAGAGCAGGACTGAGAAGGAGGAGGAAAAGGAAAAGGAGGCAAAAGAGAGCAGGAAACCGAAAACAAAGAAAGAAAGAAAAACAATGGTAGAAGGGAAAAGGACAACTAAACTTCCCTTTGAAAAGAACTCTGCACAGCAAAGGCAACCTGAAATTTCCCAGTGGTGGGGGTAAGGTTGGGAATCCAGGCATTCTGGTGCTGCCCGCTGAGCTAGTTTATTCCTTTGACTATTGCCTCTGCCAATTTCCGCAGTTGGAGCTCAGCCTTCCCTTTCAGCTTCAAAGAACCTCTGATTGAAGAGATTTCTTTAGGAGGGAGGAGAAATCAGGTAAACCAAATCAGCAGCTTCTCAATTTAGTGTACTTATTAAGTGCCTGAAATGGCAGCTGCCATTTTTTGTTTTCTTGTGAGCAATAAGCCTTCCTAGCAGCATTCATCTCCCCAGAGCATGCCTGGCTTGGAAAAGGAAGAGGAAGAGCAATTACTCCCACAAAAATTCTCTAGGGTAAATGGGACGTGTAAAGGTTGGCAGATTTAATCTCAAGGTAGCCCAGTCTAAACAGATACTCTTAGAAAAGAAGATTCTGTAGCTCTCTCTGGCACATTTCCAGTCTTCATGGTGAGGAAGTCCTTTGTTATATATCATTTCAGTCTTTTTCCTATCATTTCATTTCTTACTGCCCTTCCCTTACCCCAGAAGAAGGGAGCAATCCGACTGTCATAAATTGCATGTTTAGTAACCAATATAGTTATAACCCATCTCTCTGGGTATATGATTGGTGAATACCATTTGAAGAACTTCATTTTCCACCACTAAGGGATTAAGTTTTTGTTTTGTTTGTTTGTTTTGTAATTGTGGGATTCAAAGGTGAAATAGAGAGGTAATGTTGAAGGAAGTGACATACATTGGGCATTTGCCTGGTCCCTTAAATGTAATCTCTTTTTTTCTTTTTAAGTGAGAGGAGAGGAGATAGTGAGACAGACTCCCGCATACACCCTGACTGACCAGATCTACCTAGCAACCCCCCTTTGGGGCTGATGCTTAAATTAACCAAGGTATCTTCAGCACCTGGAGATTATGATCTCATTAAATCTTCACAAAATAGCCTAAAATGTAGAGATTACAATTGCCATTTTGCAGATGAGCAAAATGAGGTCCACAGGTTACTTGACTAAAGTCAAATAGCTAATATGTAAGTAGCTAAATTGGAATCAGATCCACATCTGACTCCCAAATTCATGTTCTCTCTACCCAGAGGGCTTGTTTGTATCACAGAGAAACCTGGGTCTTCCATTTCCTTGCATTCCTGGAATAAATTTCATTTATTCCCTAACATCACAAACATGCTAAGATTCTGGCTATTTTCTCATGCCCATTTACTGCAGGGTAAATTGAGCATCAGAAAAGTGCAATTAACTCCCTTATGCCTTTCCTGTGACCAAATCTGAATTCACTCTACCTGATGTCCACCTGCCTCATCAGACTGTAATCTCCATCAAGGTAAAGACCATGTCCACCTTATTTATTACTGTATCCGTCCTGGTGTCTAGCACAGGGCCTGCTACCTGGTAGACAATATTTGTTGAATGGATGAATGAATGAATGAATGAATGAGAAAGGCAGAAAGAAAAGAACCTATAAAGCAAAATAAGAGAAACTGAGACAAAAATTAAAAAGCCAACATTTTAAAGAAATTGATTTTAGAGAGAGAGAGACAAGAACATCAATCTATTCCTGTATATGCCTTAACTGAGGATCCAACTGGCAACCTCTGCACCTTGGGACAATGCCCCAACCACCTGAGCTATCCCCCCAGGGTGCCAACATTTATTTTTAAAAGAATCAAGGAAGAAGGGAGATAGCCAGGAAGAGAATGAGAGACAGTAAGATTAAACTCAGCACAAACATGCAAGATAAATAAATATAGCCTCTCGCCATTGTCCTTTAAAATTACATTCTATATTTGAACCGAAGTGAAAAGTGAAATCCCCTCTGTAATGTCCCACGTGTTCAGCCAATGAACTTCTCGCAAATCTTATCAGTATTTGGGGGCCAATTTGGGCCATTGTGGGAGTAGGGGTGGTGAGGAAATGAGAGGTATAAAAATAGACTAATTGAGTCTAGAAAAAAAATGAAGGGGTGATTGGAGGTATGTGAGGAGGGAGCCAAGTCTTGGAACTTGCTCAACATCAAGAAGACTTGGCCTGGCTTTTGGTGGCACAGTGGATAAGGCATTGACCTGGAACACTGAGGTCGCTGGTTGGAAACCCTGGGCTTGCCTGGTCAAGGCACATATGGGAGTTGATGCTTCCTGCTCCTCCCCCCTTTTCTCTCCCTTCTATCTCTCTCCTTTCTAAACTGAATAAATAAAATCTTTAAAAAGAAAGAAAGAAAAAGAAGACCTGGGAATTGGTTTTGCTGTAGCTGATGTCATCATTTTTCTTTTAAATTTTTTTTCCCATTGCTTTGAGAGAGAGAGAGAGAAAAGTATCAACCCATTGTTCCACTTAGTTATGTACTTATCAGTTTTTCTTGTATGTTCCCTGACCAGGGATGGAATCTGCAATCTCGGCGTGCTGGGACAACGCTCTATCCACTGAGCCATACAGCCAGGGCCACATTGTCTATCTTCTAAAGAGCTTTATTTGTTTATATGGAGAACATTATATTAATATTTGATTTCAACCATTGGAATGAATGAAGAGACTCTGGCTTTTTCAGGTTCATATATCTTTTATACAATAGATACACATAAATGTTGAACCAAATCATTATGATGGAGTCAATCATTATGAGGGAGGGGAAGTATGGGAATGCACAATACTTTGCATCTTTTTGTGCTGCCCAAACAAATGCATTGTTTCTCTGCATACTGAGGAAGTAACTCTGAGAGGACATAGGACCCAGAATAAAAAAGTTCACTCTAGTCCTTAAAATTGGCAATGACCATGCAGGCCACATTTGAATTAGAATTGCAGATCTTTCAGGTCCCAAGTATGCTTTTCATTGTTGTCTTAACAGCTTTATTGAGATTAAGTAACATGCCACCCACTTAAAGTGTTCTATTCAGTGGTTTTTATTATATTCACCGATATGTGTAATGATCACTTTAAAAAGAAACCTCATAACCTTTATCTATAACCCAACCTCCAAAACCCCCAGACCTAAGCAACCCTCAATTTACTATCTGTTTCTATATATATTCCTAGACTTTTATATGAATGGCATCAAACAATATGTGGTCTGACTTCTTTAATTAAATGTAATGTTTTCAAGTTTTATTCATTCCCTTTTTTAAAAATTTTATTTATTGATTTTAGAGAAAGAGAAGGGAGAAAGAGAGAGAGAAACATTGATCTGATGTTCCATTTATTTATGCATTCATTGGTTGATTCTTGTATGTGCCCTGACAGGGAATCAAACCCACAACCTTGGCGTATGGGGACCATGCTCTAACCAACTGACCCAGCCAGGGGCATTCATTCTTTTTTTTAATGTTTATTTTATTGATTTTAGAGAGAGAGAAGGAGTGAGAGAGAGCCACAAACATCGATCTATTCCTGAATGTGCCCTAACCAGGAACTGAATTGGCAACCTCTGTGCTTCCAGATGATGCTCTAACCAACTAAGCTATCTGGCCAGAGCCATACATTCCTTCTTTTTTTTTTTTTTTAACAGAGACAGAGAGAGAGTCAGAGACAGGGATAGAGATGAGAAGTATCAATTATCAGTTTTTTGTTGCCATTGGGACGTCTTAGTTGTTCATTGATTGCTTTCTCATATGTGCCTTGACAGTGGGCCTTTAGCAGAATTGCTGGAGCCAGTGACCTTGGGTCCAAGCTGGTGAGCTTTTGCTCAAACCAGATGAGCCTGCGCTCAAGCTGGTAACCTCGGGGTCTCGAACCTGGGTCCTTTCGCATCCCAGTCCGACGCTCTATCCACTGCGCCACCACCTGGTCAGGTCCATTCATTCCTTTTTAAGGCCAAATAATATTCTATCATATGGATATACCATTTCTGTTTTTCCATTTGTCAATTAACTATAATTAAATATTTGGATTCTTTCAATCTTTCAGTTATTATGAATAATGCTACTACGAACATTTGTATACAAGTTTTTGTGTGGACATATATTTTTATTTTGGGGAGTACACACCCAGGAGTGGAATTGCTGAATCATAAAGTAAGTCTATCATTTCAGGAACTACCAGACTGTCTTCCAAAGTGGCTACATCATTTTACATTCCCACCAGCAGTGTATGAGGGTTCAAAGTTTTGTTTTTCTGAATTTTTTTAAAGAATTTATTTATTGATTTTACAGAAAGAGGAGACAGGAAGAGTGAGAAGTACGAATGCATAGTTGCTTCACTTTAGTTGTTCATTGCTTGTTTCTCGTATGTGCCTTGACCAGGCAAACCCAGGATTTTGAACCAGTGACCTCAGCATTCCAAGTTGATGTTTTATCCACTGCGCCACCACAGGCCAGGCTAAGTTTTCTATATCATTGCCAACCCAACAATATTTTTGAGAAATAATAGGGACAACTGCAGAGTCCTACTCTAACTGGGATAGCTATTACAGAGCAGCAACAGGAAGGGGACTGGGATGGTGAAGAAATCTCTCTTGTACTCTAAGCCCTTAGAATCAGCCAGAGGGTATACTGCCTTCTCTAGTACTCTCCCTGACTCCCTAGGCTACGTCAGAGATAGCTATACTTGTTTTTCTTCCCCACTACATTGTAAACTTTAGTCAGCCAAGAATCTCTATTGCTCTGACTTTATCTGCTGTGCCTGAACAGGGTCTGGCAAATTGTAGGTCAATATTTAATAATTTGTGATTGATTGACTGACTGAAAAAATGATTAAATATTTCTCTACTGGTGGTTCCTGTCCGGGGAGAAGAGGAAAAGAACAGTCTTAGGGGCAAAAGACATCAAGGAGGGAAGCAAGGAGAGGATAGATGGAGAAAGGAAAAGGCAGGCAAGCCAGTTGGGGACCTAGAAGCCCTTGGGATTAGCCTTTCAATGATGAGGTCACACTCAGAAGTAATGGACCTACCCTAATCCTTTGTCTCTCATCTGTCTGAATTGTTTCCTGGGACTTTTTTCTTTTCTTTTTTGTTATTATTCTTAACAATTTTCTCTTTGCAAGAATAGGAAACAGAAACCTGACCAGTGGTGGCTCATTGGATTGAGAGCTGGCCCAGGACACTGAGGGCCTTGGTTTGAAACCCCGAGGTTGAGGGCTAGAGCACAGGCTCACCAGCTTGAGCATGGGATCATTGACATCACCCCAAGTCTGCTGGTTTGAGCCTCCCGAGTAAGGCACATTTGAGAAGCAATCAATAAACAACTAAAGCGAAGCAATTACGAGTTGATGCTTCTCATCTCTCTCCTCCCCCTGCCTCTAAAGGAAAAAAAAGAAGAAACAAGTGAAAAAGTAGAAAAGTAGTTGATAATTACAGGTAAAAGACCACATAAATCAACTCACTAAAATGAATTCAGAATTTAAAAGGATGGAGGTTAAGAAGGTTGCATATGAAAGATTTTTAAACTAGGAAATGAAGAAATCAAAATCTATGTTTCTCTCCAAAGAACAATGAACACTAAACAGCCTATACCTAAAAAAGGTATGCATCTTTTTTTTTTTTCTGAAATAAGAAGCAGGGAGGCAGAGTGACAGACTCATTCATGTGCCCCACCAGGATTCACCTGGCAATCCCACTAGGGGGCGATGCTCTTCCCATCTGGGGCATTGCTCTGTTGCAGTGGTAGTCAACCTGGTCCATACCGCCCACTAGTGGGCGTTCCAGCTTTCATGGCGGGCGTTTCCAGAGTTTCACTTGCTGTAACTCTGCTTTATAAATTTTATAAAGTAAAGTTACTTCCCTACTTTATAAATCACCATTACTGTGGAACTGGTGGGCGGTTAGAAAATTTTACTACTACTAACCGAGATACAAAAGTGGACTTTATATAATAATAATTACTTATAACATGAGAACATGGCCCACCACTCAGCCATACTCATAATGGCTGGCCTTCCCTCTGCACAATCCTGCCTTCTACCTGGACTAATCTGTGAATCCAGCTGTCAACAGGTCATTGGTCCCTCTCTCCCAACAGGCCTTAGTATTTCCCTAGCCTCGATTACTTCCTGTATCTTCTCTGAAAGCACACATGCATACATTCATAAAATCTTCATCTTTTTTGTATTTTTCCAAAGTGAGAAGCAGGGGGGTGGCAGACAGACAGATTCCTACATGTGCCAGACTGGGATCCACCAGGCATGCTCACCAGGTGGCGATGCTAGGCCCATCTGGGGCATTGCTCCACTGCAACAGGAGCCATTCTAACGCCTGAGGTGGAGGCCATGGAACCATCCTCAGTGCCCGGACCAACTTTTCTCCCATGGAGCCTTGGCTGCAGGCGGGGAAGAGAGAGAGAGGAAAGGGTAGAGAAGCAGATGGGCGCTTCTCCTGTGTGCCCTGGCCAGGAATTGAACCCGGGACTTCCACATGCTCGGCCAATGCTCTACCACTGAGGCAACCGGCCAGGGCCTCATCTTTCTTTTCCATGAATCCTCGGGGTAGCTCTGCCTTCTCCATTTTGTGTGTTTGGAAGAAGAGAAAGCAAAATACATGAGATGCCAGTGCAATTTCTCCTTTCGCAGAGCTCTACAGGACAATTACGCACCCAATCTGCCTGATTTTATAGCTCTCATAACACTCCTTTATGAACACACTGTGACAGCCGGATACCGGCATTGATTATGGCAGCAGTCTTCAGCCACATTCCTAGTTAACTGCAAAGCAGAGCTCCTGCCTACCAGGCCAGCACAGCCCATGTGACTTTTTTAATTACTGTATTTATGTAAGCCTTTTTCCAACCACAGGCTGTGTCCAACTTCATCAAAACTGGAGAGGATTTGTGTTTGCCATTTCTCCAGCGGCTCTCTGGCCTTCTGCCCTAGGGTCTCTTGCTAGAATCAATTTAGGGTTCTGGGCTTCCTCAGCAGAGGTCTGGATGCACAGAAAACACCTTTTTTTTTTTTCATTATGAAAAGAGCTGAGGAAAGATAATAAAACATGTTGACAGATGCCAAGGACAGTGGCTGATTCCCAGGGGCTTGCCAGGCAAAGGTGCCAGATACAACTGATCAGCAGAGCAGGTAGAATGTTGGGGGCCGAGGAAGGCAGAGGCTCTAGAATTTTTTTTTTTAATTTTCTAGTTTTTAAATTTTATTTTATTTTTTATTCATTTTTTAGAGAGGAGATACAGAGTGAGAGAGAGAGAGAGAGAAAGAGAGAAAGGGGGAGGAGCTGGAAGCATCAACTCCCATATGTACCTTGACCAGACCAGTGCAGGGTTTTAAACTGGCGACCTCAGTGTTCCCAGGTCGACGCTTTATCCACTGCGCCACCACAGGTCAGGCTAGAGGCTCTAGAATTTAAGGAATGGATTTAGGAATTACTGCTACTGAGTCTTGCCTCTCTGGACCCTGGTCTCACCAGCTGTTCAGCAGGACAGATTCATATTGACTTCAGCTCGAGGCGGAAGGAAGTTTCAGTGTTCAAAAGAAATGCTGTTAATTTGGTGAGCAGTCTGTTCAGAGCGAGGATGTGGCCTCTCTGGCTAATTGTGCCACGGCGCAAGTCTGGCAGAGAAAGCCAGTGCTGCAGCTCAACTAAGGAGCCCATAGCAGGCATCACGGACGTAGTCCCACAGGGTTATGCTGTAGGAGTGACAGACATAATCTACCCGAAAACCTCTTGGAGAAATTCTGAAAACCAAGGTGATCTTTGTGGGTGGACAATCCATTATCCGAGTGAGAACGCTGCTGGTGAAAGCCAGAAAGGTCTGCGTGGCGGATAGAAAAAACGTGGGCTGACACTGCAGGAACCGAAAGGCGTCACAAGTGTGAGAACTGACCTTCTGGAGGCGATTGGTGTGGGTAAGAAGGAAGCCCGTCCGCAGTAGGTCACACCAGGTTTTCTCTTTAGCAACTCGTTAAGATTCCTACGTTTCTCTTCTGGGGTCGGACTCCTATAAGAAGCACGCTCACCTATACTACGCATTTTTCCAACCTGGCCTTTCCTGGGCGGCTCTCAGAAGCTCCGCCCGTTGGGCCCGCCCAGTAGCCGCCCCGGGGTGGGGCTCTCGTCGGCTCGTGGCTGCCCTTTCCCCTGCGGCCTCTGGCGGGACCGGAGTGTCCCGGACGAGTTCCTGACATGTGCGTGTGAGTAAAGACAAAGTAGGGGAGAGGCCTTGGAGGTTTACCAGCCTGGGACAAGAGACAGATGATGGGGAGGTGTCTTTCAATGCACAGGACGAATTTGGGGTTCGTTTTCTCCTGAACCCAGGTTTGAGGGAATCTTGAAGAGACACTGGGAGATTGTAGCCCTAGAGTCGGCATGTTTTCTGCCATCCCTCTTGTCCCTGGAGAGTCGCCTAGAACTGGTCACAGAGATCCTCGCTCCCCAGGCACTAGGGCCAGGGACTTGGGAAGGGTTGCGACAAACACGTGTTTGGTGGAGTTCCCTGAGTTCCTTCAATTTAAGCTCCTGAGAGGGGCAGGCTATTTTAGGTTCCACCAAATTATTTGGAGGCAGTTAGGAGTGAAATTAGAGATGGCTAGGAAATACGGTCTTAGATACCTTATAAGGGTGAGTGGGTAGGAATGTTTATTAACACTGTTGCAAGCATTTTGGTTGTTTTCAACCAATAGTCGAGATCTTTGCAAGAATGGCAGCTTGTCTCAAGTTCCTTTCTCATCCATTACTGAACCCAGTATTTTTCTAAATTGCTGCTTTTATCGTTATTCTTAAAGAGATCCCATAATTGAGGCCCTCCTCAACCTAATTTAACTAGCCTTTCCAATTTTCACTGTCCATTGCTCTCCCAGGATAGCTTTCCCCTTCTACTCATTTGTGTCCATCATCTATCTCCTTGCCTGGAATGTAGCTCCTGATAACAGTACATGTTTACTGAGTGCCATTCTATACCAGATATTTCCCTATGGGCATAATATATATTCCATTTAAGCCTAACCACCTTGTATACAGAGTACTATTAATAACATAACTGATAGGATCAATCTGAGTCCAAAAGACCAGTGTAACAGGCTTTAATGAAAAAAAACCTGCCAGGCTGTCTCATTGGGGAGAGCAGCCCCCAGTTCTCTAATAGGTAGGGTTAAATAGGGGATTTGAGGGTGGGGGCTGGTGGGCATTATGAAAAATGCAGCTTTCAGCAATTTCTGTAAGATTAATCATAAATAAGCTAGGGGACCTTCCACACCCAGGGGGAAGGTGATCTGGAAAATCTAATTTGTCAGTGTCCCTTTGTCTACGAGGAGGGGGCAGTGGCCCCCACCTGCAACCCTGTCATTCCAGCCTTTTGTTATATGGTTGAGAGGTGATGATCATTTTTCTGTAGCTACAATCCCCCAAACCCCTCTCTTCCCCCTCCAGAAGGTAGCAGGTGCCGAGGGAATTGTGAGAATCCATGTCCCGTTCTCCCTCTTGGACCTGTCCCAAACAGAAAAGAGACTAGGCTCCTTCTCCACAGGCTCAGACACTTACATAAAGAAATTCAGATATCTAACCCAGGCATATGATCTGACCTGGCAGGCACCTTTGTAATCATATGGTCACCTGCTTAACAGGTGGACTCCAAAAGGTTGCTCACAAGGCAGTTAATTATGAAAAACAGAAATTTCACAATGAGTGGATGAAAATCTGACCCAATTCCCACCATACCACCCAGTCCAGCAGACACTCACAACAGGCAACTGCCAATTACCACCTTGCCAGATTCTTCTACTTCCTTCTTCAGGCCTCCGAGGACTTTTCCTGGTTTAGCCATCAACTCCAGTGAAATTGACGGACTCCTCAATTGGATACAGGACTTGGTCTGGCAAGGTTCTCTACTTGAATTTTCTCCAGAAGAAACAGAGGCTTTTCAATTTATTCTCTTCCTCTTAATCACCTCTAAGCCCAATCACCATGCCCCCCAGTTCTTGATCTCCTAACACCAGTTCTACTTTTTCTCTTACTGGGCACCACATATTCCACCCCCATCTCCTCTCTCCTAGTGGCCACATATATAGAACACTCCCTTTACCTCACTCAAAGACTTTTAATTAAAGCTAATTCTTCCTATGCAGTAATGGCTGGATGTGTATGCCTATGTCCTCCTTAGCCTACTCTGCCCTCCCTATCCCAAACAACAACACCCACCTTCTATGGACAGGTCTCATATACCAAACCCAAAAAGGGTCTTCCTTCTTTGAGACAGCCGACACTCTTATAGGGAATTATCCCACTTCAGCCGCCAACTGAGCAAATAAGCTATATCAAACCTATTATTCCCAGCTCGAAAAATTAAAACCCCAAATTCCCCCTGCTCGGGGACCAGTCACCCTGAACACCCCCCTGCTTTCTCCTGCCCCATTATGCTTTACTGCTCAAGATACTGTCCCAGTGGGTCACCTCCCTTCTAACCTCTGCAACACCACAATAACCATTCAATTTCCCAAAGACCATCTGAATCATCAAGTTAACAAGTCTCTCCAGAAGCAAACGGATTATTTTCTAATCCCATTCAATTCACAGGACCCCTTCCTCTTACAGCTTCACAACATAAATGCTCCTATCCCACCACACAGCTATATCCCTGGCTCACTATCCCTACCACACAGTTGCAATGCTCAAAGCAGGCCTCTGACCATGTCTCCCCCTAGTTGGGGCTGCACTTTCCTCCACCTTGACCGTATGGAGTTCAGAGCTGGACGGACAATACCGACCGCTTGTCCAATTATTCTCTATTCACCTCTCAGCCTGCCTCACCCAATCAGGGGTTTCCTACTTGTGTGGGACCAACACCTATATGTGTCTCCCTACTAATTGGACAGGAACCTGTACCCTAGTCTATGTCACCCCAAATATCAGCCTTATCCCACCCTATGAGTCTTTTCCAGTTCCTAGTACACTACCTGTCAATAAAAGGACCAAACGAGCTGTACAGGTAATCCCTCTTCTTGTTGCTTTAGGAATCTCTACAGGAGTAGGTCTAGGGGCAGGGAGACTGGCTACTGCCCTGTCTTGTTACCACTCTCTCTCTGAAGACCTCCAAAACTTCCTGGAAGGAATTGCCTCCACCCTAGTAAAACTCCAGGATCAAAATGATTCTCTAGCCACTGTCATGCTACAAAATCGCGAAGGACTTGATCTCTTAATGGCAGAAAAAGGAGGTATTTGTGTCTTTCTAGAAGAGTGTTGCTTTTACCTTAACCAGTCAGTGCTAGTTAGAGGCACAGCAATTAAATTAAAGGAACGAGCCCAGCGAATTCATGAAAAACAAACCGAATCATGGAATTAGTGGTTTCGCACAAACTGAGTGTCTTGACTATTGCCTTTCATTGGTCCACTCACTTTCCTATTTATTATTCTAGCTTTTGGACCCTGCCTCTTACGTCTGTTCACTAGTTTCTTACAGAGCTGCATGCAGGTCTTCACCAATCAGAAAATTGGAGAAATCTACCTAGCCCTACACACCAACTCTGAAACCTGCCCTCACGAAACACAAAAATCTGGATCCCTGTTAATACACCCCTACCTGGCAGGAAACCATCACTGCACCTCTCCACACCCCACTGAGAGTAATCCTTAGAGAGGCCATAACCCTTCATCACCCCTACTCAGCAGAAAGAAGTTACAGAAGAGGATGATCTCCATCCCCTTTCCCTTGAGCCTCTCTGGGAATCATTCTCTTTACTTTTTACATAAATATATCAAATAGTTGGGAATCTTAGGTTTCATTTCTTTAACCCTGCCAGCACGAGTTAACGTTTCAGGGCTTGCGGCAGGTGATCAACCACAAAGGAATGTCTGATGTCACAATTCTGAGAAGTCATGGACAGTTGAAAATGCACCAACATCTGTAATTAAGGGAAAGCACCCCTATGCCCAGCGATAGCGGCAGCCAATCAGCAAATGCCCCACCACCCTTCCTACTTCTCTAACCTAACCCTTAAAACAGGGTACCCAAACGTTTTACACAGGGGGCCAGATCACTGTCCCTCAGACTGTTGGAGGGACAGACTATAAAAAAATGCTATGAGCAAATCCCTATGCACACTGCACATCTTATTTTAAAGTAAAGAAACAGAACGGGAACAAATATTTAAAGAACAAGTAAATTTAAATCAACAAACTGACCAGTATTTCAGTGGGAACTATGGGTGCGGATGCATCCTGTGCTCTCACTGACCACCAAAGAAAGAGGTGCCCCTTCTGGAAGTGCAGCGGAGGTTGGATAAATGGCCTCAGCGGGCCGCAGTTTGGGGACCCCTGCCTTAAAACGTGGCCTAAGACTGTAGCCAGGGCTGCTCTCATTTTTCGAGACAGCCAGCAGGTTTTCTTTCTAATAAAGCCTTATCCTCTAAACCTTTTGGTTGCCAGTCTCCTTTTCAGTCTAACAATAACATAAAGATTTTACAAATGAGGAAACTGAACCAGAGACTTTTCTGTTACTTGTCAGCTGTTTCTTGGCTGTTAAGCTTCCTGACACTTATTGACCAGACTATTTGCTCCTGCTAAACTTCTGTGTGGCATAAGTAACAACATGAAAATTATGTTAACCAGGGTAAATTATTTTCATTGTCAGCTGTTGTTTCTGTGGCTCAGGCCTCACTGTTCTAGGATTTTGAGGGCAAGGGTCTTGAATGAACATCACATGTGTTCACTAACTGTTGGCTGACTCTAACCTGGAGTGCTTTGATTGCAGTTATGGACTTTGGACAGATGCAGCATCCGGTGAGTACAACACCATTCACTTACCTTTGGCTCCAGCTGTAGGCAGCTGCCTGGGTTGCCTTGTACCTAGGCAAGTGTTACACTGCTGGGAGAACAGCAGCTGGTAGCTGGTTGGCATTCTGGGCCTGGTTCATGCCAACTCTGTTGTTAACTATACCAGGATGCCAGCATAATTGCTTATTCATTCAGGTTAAATCTGCAAGAGCATGACTTTGTAGAGAGAAACCTAAATATCCAGACCTTTCTGAGTGGTTCTGATTCAACAGGTTCAGCTAGTATGAAGTTACTTGAATCAGAACAAAGATAATCAAACCATGAAGGGATGTATAAGTAGAGGAGAAAAGTCACACTTTTATTTATTTTTAATTTAAAAAATGTTTTTAAAGTTTTATTATATTTTTGCAGTAAAGATTGAGAGAGATGGGAATGGAAAGAGATGAGAAGCATCAAGTTGTAGTTGCATCACTCTAGCTCAGGGGTCCCCAAACTTTTTACACAGGGGGCTAGTTCACTGTCCCTCAGACTGTTGGAGGGCCGGACTATAAAAAAAACTGAACAAATCCCTATGCGCACTGCACGTATTTTAAAGTAAAAAAACAAAACAGGAACAAATACAGTATTTAAAATAAAGAACAAGTAAATTTAAATCAACAAACTGAACAGTATTTCAGTGGGAACTATGGGTGCGGATGCATCCTGTGCTCCTCTCACTGACCACCAATGAAAGAGGTGCCCCTTCCGGAAGTGCGGCGGGGGCTGGATAAATGGCCTCGGGGGGCCCCATGTGGCCCGCAAGCTGTAGTGTGGGGACCCCTGTTCTAGCTGTTCACTGATTGTTTCTCATGTGCCTTGATGTGGAAAAGGGAAGGGGGGCTCAAACCGAGCCTGTAGCCCCTTGCTTAAGCCAGCAACCTTGGGATCACGTTGAGCCCGCAACGTAGGGATTTCGAACCTGGGATCTCAGTGTCCCAGATTTACACTATCCAGTGGGCCACCACCAGACAGGCATCATCAGCCTTTTATTTTTTGAGTGCCTACCAAGTGCTCAAAGGGGTCCTTATATAGGGAGGAAGTCCTGGAATTTTTGCTAATTTCACTGAAATCAAAGGTCATGACTTCTACTCCATACAAAGCTAGTCAGGATGATCCTTTTGATTTTTTATTTTTTATTTATTCATTTTTTAGAGAGGAGACACAGAGTGAGTCAGAGAGAGAGAGAGAGAAAGGGGGGAGGAGCTGGAAGCATCAACTCCCAAATGTGCCTTGACCAGACCAGTGCAGGGTTTTGAACTGGCGACCTCAGTGTTCCCAGGTTGATGCTTTATCCACTGCGCCACCACAGGTCAGGCTAGGATGATCCTTTTGTAGAGAGATTTCATAGCTATACTTAACTATGAGAATGGTTTATAGGGAAATGTTGTGAATTTACTTTAAATTATGGGCATTCATCTCTAATTCATTAATAAAATATAAAAATAGCTATTGATTGAAGGGCTTTAGACATTAGCCCTAGTTACAACCATACTAAGTTCTGCTTTAGTAGGCTGACAGTATATTTGTGTTGGTTTCTTACTGATTTTCAGAAGTGAACAGAGTTGTTGCCTCTTTAGAACAGTAAATCTTGAGCCCTCTCGGTAGTGATTTTATTTTGGAATGCTAATTTTCTGAGAAGAGATGATTCTCAGTTCTAGGCAAACACTTCGACACTCTGTAATGCTGGAGTTATTCCAATAGGATGGACTTAGTTGCTGCTTCTGTGAAAAGTGACATCTTAGTTTCTATAGGAGGGACTGGTAAGGATGTTAGGAGGTTGGGTGGGGGGTTATGTATCAAAGCTAGTTTTGTTCTATCAACTGGCTTCCCCTTAAAAGGATTCTTTTAGCTAAATGTTGAGTGCTTTGTTTGAACACCTCAGATGTTTGTTCTGAATATATAGCTTGTTACATGTAGGGATCTTTTTTTCTCTTTTCTTCTTCTTTTTTAATTTTTATTTATTGATTTCAGTGAGGGAGGAAGGAGAGACAGAGAGAGAGAGAGATAGGAACATCAAGCTGTTCCTGTATGTGCCCTGACTGGGAATTGAACCGGCAACCTCTGTTTCTGGACAATGCCCTGACCAACTGAGCAATCTGGCCAGGATCACAAGTGGGGTCTTAGAGGGCTTGGAGGATGGTTAGTTTTAACGGTAATCATAGACAAGAAAAAGGCAAATAATGGGGAGAAATAATTTCTGAGGATATAAAAAATACGATATATTAGAAGTGGCAGGCAGCATTCTCTTTACATCTCTACAGAAAAGCAGCCTTAGGAACTGCTGTTTTAGACTAAGGGGTTAAACAGTGAAATCTTTCTCTTTTTAGGATGACTTGAAAGTAGGGCATCCTTGGCCCTCCTGAAGAGAGGAAATTAGAAGCAAGTGGACAGTGTGTATAGAGTTTTCAGGTAAATGTCTATTCATACCAACATTGACTAGGTGTCAGGACTGTTTATTAGTTGGTGCCCATGAGGAAACATTGGGAGGCAAAACACCTGTATTTACCCCCAACATATTCAGCCTGAGGGGGATTTTGATGGCTGTGGTCTAAAGGCATGTAAAATCGTTGAGATTTTCTGTGTCATTCCATCTGAGGAATTTATAGGGAGACTGTAAATTTCATAAAGGAAAGATACTATATCTTCACTGCTGGATCCCAAGCACAGTGCCTGGCACATGGCAGGAACTCCCTGAAGGTTGGATAAAATAACTGAAGGCATGGGAAAGAATTCTTGTTTTCTATTTATTTAGAGCAGTGGTAGTCAGCCTGGTCCCCACCGCCCACTAGTGGGCGTCCCAGCTTTCATGGTGTGCAGGAGCGGAGCAACCAAAGTATAAATAAAAAGATAGATTTAACTACAGTAAGTTGTTTTATAAAGATTTATTCTGCCAAACTTAGCAAAAATCCAACATAAAGTACTTGGTAAGTAATTATTATTATATGCTTTAACTTGCTGTAACTCTGCTTTATAAATTTTATAAAGTAAAGTTACTTCCCTACTTTATAAATCACCGTTACTGTGGAACAGGTGGGCGGTTAGAAAATTTTACTACTAACAGTGATACAAAAGTGGGCGGTAGGTATAAAAAGGTTGACTACCCCTGATTTAGAGGATTTGGCAGCAGGGTCTGTAATCAGTGTTCCCAGGTCTCTGTTTTGTAGTCAATGTGTAATTCATGGGGAAACCTATATCCATATCTCCTGCCTGGGGTGTCTGGGTATCTGAAGCAAATAAGAAAGCTGTTTCAAGAATTATCCAACAGTTGTCAGCTATCCAGGCTGGTATGGTACCTTGGATGGTGTTACATTGTTGGAAGAGTAAGCACTGCCTTTGATGAGGTCTGGCTATTAGCACTGTTTTGGTGTTGTGGTCGAGTACCTTTGGGCAGTGTTTTGCACCTCTGAGAGTGGAACAACTCCTCCTGTGGAGTTGGTCCTAGTCTGGGTGCAAACAATTTTTTTCTGTTAGAAAAGGATCCATGTTGGGGACAGTCTGTCATTCCTTTCCTCTGAATCCTAGGTGCCTTCACCTGAGTGAGAAACTTGCCTCCATCGGGACCTCAGATGTCTGACAGGCAGCCCTACACGACAGCAAAATAAGTAATGTATGTAGTTCTTTTGTCATGTAGGTCCTAATTAACATGCTTCAGTTCAGATGGGTGGCATGAAATAATAATACATTGGTCTCTGCCCTGGTTCCTGGTACACAACTCCTGACACCTCTGTAATTTCCCAAGTCGTAAGAGCACTAAGAGCATCTTATGTTTAACATTCAGTTTTTTACTTTGGTTCCTGATCAGAGCTCCTAAATCCCATGGAATTTCCCTAGGGATAGGAATAGCTTCCAACGGGGACTGGTCACCAGAAAGACCACGCCCTGAAACTTAGAACTTTCAGCCCCACCCCCCATTCTGCAGAGAGGGGTGAGGGACTGGAAATGGAATTGATAATTGATCATTCCTATTTCCATAAAAGTCCCTGTAGCTTGGGATTCAGAGGACTTCCAGATTGGTGAACAGGTGGAGGTACTGGGAGAATAATGCACCCAGAGAGGGAATGGAAGCTTGGTGTGCCCCTTCCCATATACCTTGTCCTGTGCCTCTCTTCCATCTGGATGTTCATCTGTATCTTTTATCATGTCCTTTTACAATAAATTGGTAAATAGTAAGTAAACTGTTTTCTTGAGGACTGAGCCACTCTAGCAAGTTAGTTGAATCTGCAGAGGAATTTGTGGGAACCTCCAATTTTTAGCCCATCAGTCAGAAGCACAGTAACAACTGGATTTCTGATTTGGAGGTGGTTGGGGGACAGTCTTGAGAAATATGTCCTTAACCCAGTGGTTCTCAAAGTGTGCGCCACGGTGCACTGTTGCGCCCTAGAAGATTTCCAGGTGCGCCCTATGGTATTCCAGAGAAATATGTGCCTGTTGGGTACCAAAAAACCAACAGGGTTATTGGAGTTTAGATTTTTGGGGGACAGAGGTGAGGGGAATTGGCTGTAAGCTGAGAGTCTGCCCAACCCCCCACCTCACTTGCCTGATTAGGTTGCAAAAGGCTGTTAAGCTGTGGTGCTAGATTGTTTACATTACCCCCCATGTTCCCCAGGAAGACTGGAGGCAAGCTTCTTCTATCCTTTGGTGTAAAGTTAAGATTTGTTAATAGCCTCAATTTACCCTATAAATAAAGTAAGATGTGGTTTTTGGACATGCTTTGTTCTTGCCAGCAGCAATTACAGGGCCCACCCGAACCCGTATTTTCTTAATTCTGCACCCTTCCCACTCGGGACCTGGAATTACTAGCTGCGCTGGTTCATGGCATGTCCCCAGGTATAAAAATAAATATACAGTAGTTACTCTATTACACCATTTCATTATGGAAATACTGCTTTTTTTGTTAACACATCATTATTATATTTATTAACACATCATTATATTATCTTTAGATAAATACACCCAAATAAAATGGATAGATGTCTCAAAAAGAAGTGTGATATTGAAGAATCTGATTCTGGAAGTGAGCAAAAGTTAAGTGCAAGTAAGAAAGCAAAATCAGCCTGACCAGGCGATGGCATAGTGGATAGAGCATCGGACTGAGATGCGAAAGACCCAGGTTCGAGACCCCGAGATCGCCAGCTTGAGCGTGGGCCCATTTGGCTTGAGTGAAAGCTTGCCAGCTTGGACCCAAGGTTGCTGGCTCCAGCAAGGAGTTGCTTGGTCTGCTGAAGGCCCGTGGCCAAGGCACATGTGAGAAAGCAATAAATGAACTACTATGGTGTTGCAACGGCAACAAAAAACTGATGATTGAGCCTGACCTGTGGTGGCGCAGTGGATGAAGCGTCGACCTGGGAACACTGAGGTCGCCAGTTCGAAACCCTGCACTGGTCTGGTCAAGGCACATACGGGAGTTGATGCTTCCATCTCCTCTCCCCTTTCTCTCTTTCTCTCCTTCTCTCTCTCACTCTGTGTCTCCTCTCTAAAATGAATAAAATAAAAAGAACTTTAAAAAAACAAAACAAACAGCGCCCCCATGTTCATGGCAGCATTGTTCACAATAGCGAAGATCTGGAACCAGCCCAAGTGTCCGTCAGAAGACGAGTGGATTAAAAAGCTTTGGTACATATATACTATGGAATACTACTCAGCCATAAGAAACGATGACATCGGATCATTTATAACAAAATGGATGTACCTTGATAACATTATACGGAGTGAAATAAGTAAATCAGAAAAAAAGAAAAACTGAGAACAGCATGATTCCATACATAGGTGGGACATAAAAGTGAGAATATGAGACATGGACAAGAGAGTGGTGGTTATGGGATGGGGGGAGGGAGGGACACAGGGAAAACCAGATAGAAGGTGACAGAGGACAATTTGACTTTTGGTGATGGGTATGCAACACAATTGAATGATAAGATAACCTGGAGATGTTTTCATTGTACATATGTACCCTGATTTATTGGTGTCACCCCATTAGAATTAATAATAATAAAATATATATATATATATATAAAAAAAAACTGATGATTGATGCTTCTCAACTCTCTCCGTTCCTGTCTATCGTCCCTATATATCCCCCTCTGACTCTGACTCTCTGTTCCTGTAAAAAAAAAAAGAAAGAAAGCAAAATCATGGTCTACTTTTAAATAGAATGAAAGATATTTAAGCTTTGGTTTCACTTGGACCGGAGTGAAGATCATCCTTTACTGCTATGTTTAGTGTGTGGATGTAAAATGGCAAATGAATCATTGCTTCCTAGTAAATTGAGTAAGCATTTTATAACTATACACTCTAATTTACAAGATAAATATGTAAGTTTTTTCAAGAGATTGAACAGCAAACAAAAGCAGCAAATTCTTTTAAAAGTGTAATAACTTTCTGATAAAGCTCAAATCGCTTATCAAGTCTCAGAACTGATAGCAAAAAATATGAAAGCTCATACTTTAGGTGAGTCACTTATTCTTCCTGCATGCAAAAAAAATGGTTATGACAATGCTAGCAAATGAAGCAGCAATGAAAATAAGCCAGATTCCTCTGTCCAATGATACAGTTTACAGGCATATTATAGAAATGTCTTCTGATATTGAGAAAAATGTATGCAGTAATAAGCTTCAGTATTCAAATTTTGCATTGCAAGTTGATGAGTCAACAGACATTACCAACACGACGCAACTCTTAGCATTTGTTCGTTTTATTAATAAAGATCAAATAGTAAATCAGTTTCTTTTTTGCAAAGAATTAGGTGTGTCCACAAAAGATGAAGACTTTTTTTAACATTTTGCCTGACCAGGTTGTGGCACAGTGGATAGAGCATCGGACTGGGATGTGGAAGACCCAGGTTCGAGACCCCGAGCTCACCAGCTTGAGCATGAGCTCATCTGGTTTGAGCAAAAGCTCACCAGCTTGGACCCAAGGTCACTGGCTTCAGCAATGGGTGGCCTGGTATGCTGAAGGCCCGCGATCAAGGCACATATGAGAAAGCAATCAATGAACAACTAACTAAGGTGTCCAAATGAAAAACTAATGATTGATGTTTCTCATCTCTCTTCATTCCTGTCTGTCTGTCCCTCTCTATCCCTCTCTCTCTCTCTCTCTGTAAAAAAAAAAAAAAAAAAAAGTTTTTTAACATTTTGAATAACTATCTTGATAAATGGCAGTTAACATGGAAGTCATGCGTAGGCATTTGTACAGATGGCGCCCCTTCCAGGGAGGCTGTGTTAAGGGTCTTACATCTTTTATAAATAAACAAAATGAGAATGTTTTCGTTAACTCACTGCTTTCTTCATGGGAAGGCCTTGATGACAAAACCATTGGGACAAAAATTAAGAGAAGTTTTAAATCAAGTTGTCCAGATGGTAAACTTTATTAAAACAAGACGTGTCAAATCGCATTTATTCGAAAAGTTTTGTATCGATATGGATTCACAACACAGACGGCTGCTTTTATACACTGAGATGAGGTGGTTATCAAGGGGAAAAGTACTGACCCGTGTACACGAGCTAGGACAAGAACTTCTTGCGTTTTTTGAAGAGATGAAACAGGCCTGACCAGGCGGTGGCACAGTGGATAGAGTGTCGGACTGGGATGCAGAAGACCCCGGTTCGAGACCCCGAGGTCCCCATCTTGAGCGCGGGCCCATCTGGCTTGATCAAAAGCTCACCAGCTTGGACCCAAGGTCACTGGCTCCAGCAGGGGATGGCTCGGTCTGCTGAAGGCCCGTGGTCAAGGCACGTGTGAGAAAGCAATCAATGAACAACTAAGGTGTCGCAATGGCAACGAAAAACTAAACTCTTGGTTCCTGTCTGTCTGTCCCTATCTATCCCTCTCTCTGACTCTCTCTCTGTCCCTGTGGGGGAAAAAAAAAGATGAAACAGTTAAATTTTTGTAACCTACTGTGCAAATTTTAGATTGCCAGGTTACAGTATCTGGCTGATATATTTCAGCAGCTCAATATTTTGAATACTAGCATGCAAGGGAAAGTAGAAAATATTCTCACATCCACTGGCAAAATGAAAGTGTTTCAGAGAAAACTACAGATTTGGAAAAGAAAAGACTTTGAAGGTCATTTGGAAATGTTTCCATTGGTAAATAACACTTGCATAAATGAAACACTCCCAATAATAGTTGAACATTTAATAAGTTTAGGAGAAAAATTGGGTTCTTATTTTCCATCACTTAACACTGAACAATATGATCAGATTAGAAACCCATTCATGGAAGCTTCAAGTGATTTTGGTTTAACGTTAACAGAAGAAGAACTGGCAGCTATGTCCACTGATCGTGGATTGATGATTAACATAAGGAATTATCTCTTGAAGCCTTTTGGATTTCTATAAAAGAAGAATATGTGGCAATATCTAAAAAAGCTTTGAACATTTTACTACAATTTTCAACATCCTATTTATGTGAATTAGGGTTTTCTACCGTCAACACAAGAGTAAAAAAAGAGGAAGTCTTCAATGTATTGACGAGGAAATGTTCATTTGCCTTTCAAATATATGCCCAAACATTGAAGAAATCGCTAGGACACATCAGGCTCATGTTTCTCATAAACACAAGAATGAAAAAAACTTAACACATTTGCGCCAGGACCTGCCAAATTTACTAAATCTTACTTAAGAATGTAACTATATGTATAAAAAGATAACTTTTTTGTTGTATTTTTATTTTTTAACCCCTCTTTTTTTACGAATTCTAAAAAGCATAACAAAAAATGTAACAAAAATGTTTTTTAATGTCAGAATAAATTTAATTTTGTATTTATTTTGTTTAATTACCATAAAAGCACGCTTGGACTTTATATTTTTTTCTTTAATATCTGACTTAATTATTATAACATATTTCTCAGAAATTTATATATAGTGTTCCTACAATTATTTGTAGGATTTTACATGCATCCTAACTTCAAAACGTTTTAGAACCACTGCCTTAGCCTAAAGTATATGACACTTTCTCCAGGTATAGATAGTATAAGAATTGAGCTAAATTGTAAGAAACCCAGCTGGTGATGCAAATTTACTTGGTTTGGAATAAGCTGCACATATCTAGTGCCAGAACTGTTGAGAGTGTGATGGTGTGAGAGCAAGGAAAAACATAAATGTGAGGAATTCTTTCAGGTGGAAAACTAAACAAACTAAGCCCTCATTTCCTAGAGCTCTACTATTAAATACAGGTGACTATTTAAATTGACAAAAATGAGCCTGTCTAGGCGGTGGCACAGTGGATAGAGCGTCAGACTGGGATGCAGAAGACCCAGGTTCAAGACCGCGAGGTCTCCAGCTTGAGCGCGGGCTCTTCTGGTTTGAGCAAAAACTCAAGGTCGCTGGCTCCAGCAAGGTGTTGCTCAGTCTGCTGAAGGCCCGCGGTCAAGGCACATGTGAGAAAGCAATCAATGAACAACTAAGATGTTGCAACAGCAACCAAAAACCGATGATTGATGCCTGACCTGTGGTGGTGCAGTGGATAAAGCGTCAACCTGAAATGCTGAGGTTGCCGGTTCAAAACCCTGGGCTTGCCCGGTCAGGGCACATATGGGAGTTGAAGCTTTCTGCTCCTCCCCCCCTTCTCTTTCTCTCTCTCTCTCTCTCTCTCTCTCTCTCTCCCTTTCCTCTAAAATGAATAAATAAAAATAATTTTTAAAAAAACAAAAAAAAAAAACTGATGATTGATGCTTCTCATCTCTCTGTTCCTGTCTGTCCCTATCTATCCCTCTCTCTGACTCTCTCTCTGTCTCTCTAAAAATAAATAAATAAATAGACAAAAGTGAAATAAAATCAGTTTCTCCATATCTGTATCTAGTGACTACTATATTGGACAGCTCAGAATAATTCCATTGATACAGAAAGTTTTATTATACACTGCTCTTCTAGAGTAGGGGTTGGCAAACTTCATTTAAATGGCTAGATAATATTTTAGGCTTGTGTACCGTATAATTTCTATTGCAACTACTCAGTTCTGCAATTGCAGTATAAAAACAGCCATAGACGACATGGCAACAAGTGAGTATTACTGTATTCTAATAAAACTTTATGTGCACTGAAATTAGAATTTTATAAAATTATCTGTCACAACAGAAAATTTTCTGCCCACCATTTTAAGCTCTAGGGTCTTACAAAAATAGATGGCAGGGCAGAATTTGTCTGCAGGCTATAGTTTACCAACTCGTGTTCTACAGAATGGAATTCAGGCCTTGAGACTTGATAGCTCATTAGTAACAGGTTCAGGGCTAGTACCAACATGTGAAATATGCCATGTTATCAATATCTTCTTTATAAGCAAGCCTTTACCATCCACCCTTCAACTCTGTCTTTTAGAACACTAAGGTGACTAGTGGCAGAATAGTTCTTTTTCTTGTGTTTGGGGTTTATGTATACTTTTGCAGGGGTTAGTTTTATCTTAGTGGTTCTTTTTTTTTTTTGTGACATGGATAGGCAGGCAAGAAAGGAGAGATGAGAAGCATCAATTCTTCATTGTGGCTCCTTTGTTGTTTATTGACTGCTTTCCCACGTGCCTTGACCGTGGGGGCTACAGCAGGGCGAGTGACCCCTTTTGTTCAATCCAGCAATCATGGGGTCATGTCTATGATCCCATGCCGAAGCCAGCGACCTCAGGGTTTCGAAACTGGGTTTTCCTGGTCCTCTGAGTCCCAGTCCAACGCTATCCACTGCATCACTGCCTGGTCAGTCAGTTCTCTTTTAATGTACATCTCAGGAAAGGCTCCTAAGAATGAACAGCAGTCTTTAATTTCCAACAGCCTGATCACAGCCTCAGTCCCAGAGAGTGAAGTAAAAATGGCTTCTGAAGAAAGGGGAAATATTTATAAATTATGAATAGCCAGGTTTTAAAATGGGATCTCGGTTCATCTGAGCATACAGATTTCTTTCTTGACCATGGTAATGCTTCCCTCGTGCAGAGAGAGAGACCCCTATGTTGCTACTTGAAAACATAGTTTATTTGGTATTTATGCCTGTATTTATTACCCTAAGAGGTTTCTTTCAATCACTTAATCATGCACATTAAGGTAATTTAATGGGATTTCCTACTTGATAAGTTAGTCACCTACTACTCCCTGTTGATTTGACTTTTTTTTTTTTTATTTTCTGGTGAGTCTAAGAAGATGAAGTAAACATTTCAAAGTACATTTTAATTCATTCCTTCTCTTTCCCTATCATCTTTCCCATTCTGCTATGGAAGCTAAAATTGGACTGTCAGGTTTACCAGTTTGTAAATAACAAAGTTGCCACCACCTGCCATAGGTAGCAGTTGGTAAACACATGTCTCTGTTGTTCTGCTCAAGTTTCAGGCCGCAAACCTGTGTCGTACTAAGAGGAAAAACTGGATTACATCTCAAATTTTAATAAGGAAAACAATCCCAGAGGAATAAGTTCTGCAGGCTCCAAAGGGACACTAAAATGAGGCTCAGTGCCTAGGAATTCACATGCAGGAAAACAACCTGATAAGAGCAACTAATTAAGAACTTTAAAAAGTGACAGACAGTGACTCCTGTTAATCTTGCTGCTTAATTGGGACCTTATAAATAGTTCCAGTTAATGGGCCTGTCAATATTCTCTTGGGAAACCATTTCACTGAATTAACCAGTCAACTATAACATTTAGAACGTCTGCTTAAAAATATCTTTCTTGCCTTGGCCGGATATCTCAGTTGGTTAGAGCATCGTCCTGATACACCAAGGTTGTGGTTTTGATCTCTGGTCAGGGCACATATAGGAACAGGTCAATGATTGTCTTTCTCCCTCACTCCCTCCCTTCCTCTCTCTTTATAATCAATCAATAAATAAGAATAAAAAATATTGCTATTTTAATGAGCCATCTTGATGTGTCATATATTTGTCCGTTGAGTACCTTAAGGTCTGGTTTAAAGGGGCCCCTGTTATTTTGGCCCTTCCTGTTCCCCAGTAAAAGCGTTTGGGGGCGTGGGAATGTACTATATTGCTTGTTACGGGAGATCTTACTACCTGGGAAGGGGGGGGTGATGAAATGGACCTTGAAATTTATTTTATTTTACAATAGTTGTAGATTTACAGAAAAGTGCAAAGAATTCCCATGTACCCAACACTCAGTTTTCCCTGATGTTAATTAACATTTATCATTAGAATAGTACATTTGTCACAATAAATGGGATAATATCCATACATTATTATTATTAACTAAAGTCTATATTTTGATTTTCTTAGTTTTTATCTAATGTCCTTTCTCTGTTCTAGGATCCCATTGAAGATACTACATTTAGTCATGTCTTTAGGCACCTCTTTGCTGTGACAGCTTCTTAGACTTTCCTTGTTTTTGATGATCTTAAGTTTTGAGTCATGTATCAATATTTTATAGAAAGTCCTTCAGTTTGAATTGAGTTTTTCTCATGATTATGTTGGGCTTAGGGATTTTGAGAGGAAGACCACAGAGGTAGAGTGCCATACTCATCACATAATCAGTAATACATAGCTTGACCAGGAGGTGGCGCAGTGGATAGAGCATTGGACTGGGATGCAGAGGACTCAGTTTGAAACCCCAAGGTCACTGACTTGAGCGTGGGGTTGCTAGTTTAGGCATGGGATCATGGACAAGACCCATGGTCACCAGCTTTAAGCCCAAAGTTGCTGGCTTGAGCAATGGGTCACTCGGTCTGCTGTAGCACACCCCACCTCAAGGCACATATGAGAAAGCAACTGATGAGCAATGAAGGTGATGCAACAAAGAATTGATGCTTCTCATCTCTCTCCCTTCCTGTCTGTCTGTCTCTATCTGTCTCTCTCTGTCACACACACACACACACACACACACACACACACACACAAGAATACATACTATCAGCATGATTTGTTACTATTGATCTTAGCCTTGATCATCTGGCTGAGGTCTTTCTTATTTGCCAGGTTTGTCCATTGTAAAATTCCTCCCCTCCATCCAGTACTGTACTCTTGGCAGTGAAAGTCACTGTGTGTGCCCACACTTAAGGAGAGGGGAGTTTTGCTCTCCTTAAAGGTGGAATGTGTGTATGTTACTTAGAATTTTTCAGAAATTGATCTTTTCTGCCCCATTCATTCAATTTATTTATATCACTATGCACTCATGGATATTTACTAAATACTTGGGGAAGTAATCCAATAATACTTTATTTTGTTCAAGTTGTTCCAGCTTTGACCTTTGGGAGCTCTTTCAGTTGGCTCCCATGTTCCTTCAAATTTAGTATATGTGCTGCCGAAGCAAGCACCCGTGTTCCTTCAATATGCCCCCATTGTTGTAGGGTTATTGTTGGTTTTAAGGCAGTGGTTCTTAACCTGGGTTCTATCGAACCCTAGGGGTTCGATGAGTCAGTCTCAGGGGTTTGGAGAAGCCTCTGCTGCGGAGGTAAAGACACACTTGTGTAAAGTCGTGATGACACGCCCCGCTTGGCCATCACTTGCTGCAGAGGATCATGTTACATTGCTTGGCCAACCAGTGCTGCGGGGAATTTAGTGCGCGCAGTAGTCAACGGCTGTCATCGTTGTACGTCGTGTGGTTTCTTTCTTAATATTTTAATCCATACTAAATATGTTGAGCAAAAAAAGAAAGTGGTCGGACGAATATGTACAACATGGATTCACATGTATCATGGAACGGGATGGGAGCCAGCGTCCTATCTGCATGATATGCAATGCCAAGTTGAGCAACTCTAGTCTCGCACCGGCAAAACTAAAGGAACACTTCTTGAAGTTGCATGAAGATGGTGAATACAAGAACACAACGCCTGCTGAATTCAAGGTGAAACGAGCCAGATTCGATGAAAGGGCCACTCTGCCTGCTCTTGGATTTGTACCCGTTAACAAACTGATCCTCACAGCATCGTACGAAGTTGCTTACTTGGTCGCAAAGCAGGGTAAGCCACACACAATCGGTGAAACACTCATAAAACCAGCTGTGTTAAAGATGGCGAATCTGATACTTGGAACATCAACCGAAGGTAAATTATCCCAAATTCCTCTTTCAAATGACACCATCCCATCAACGACAGAATAGAGAACATGAGTAAAGACATCTTGGCTCAAAGGGTTGCAGATCTAATTTCAAGTCCGGCAAAATTCAGTCTTCAACTTGATAAGACCACAGACGTTTCTAATCTAAGCCAGCTTGCTGTTTTTGTGCGCTATGTGAAAGAAGACATGATAAAAGAAGATTTTTTATTTTGTAAGCCTCTTACAACAACTAAGGCAGCCGATGTGAAGAAGCTTGTGGATGACTTCTTCAGAAACAACAATCTTTCATGGGATATGCTTTCTGCAGTTTGTATGGACGGAGCTCCAGTCATGCTGGGAAGAAAGTGTGGTTTTGGTGCGCTAGTAAAAGCCGATGCACCACACATCATTGTTACGCATTGTATTCTGCACAGGCATGCGTTGGCAACTAAAACCTTGCCTCCAAAAATGGCAGATGTATTAAAAACTGTGGTAGAATGTGTGAACTGTGTGCGAAATAGTGCTCTGAGGCACCACATCTTCAGTGAGCTGTGTAAAGAAATGGGCTCTGAATTTGAGGTACTCCTGTACCATTCTAATGTTCGGTGGTTATCCCGGGGGACAGGTGCTGAATCGTGTTTTTGCCATGCATGTGGAATTAGCCATGTTTCTGCAAGAGCAGCAACATTGTCATGCAGATTGCTTCAAAAATCATGAATTCATTGTGATTTTAGCGTACATGGCTGATATATTCGCAGCTCTCAATCATCTCAATCAGCAGATGCAGGGTGGTGGAGTCAACATCATGGAAGCAGAAGAAAACCTGAAGGCTTTTCAAAAAAAACTACCGTTATGGAAACGATAAATATAGAACAATAACGTCGCAAACTTTCCCCTTCTGGATGACTGTAAGTAAGATCAAAGATGTGTCTGGAATCGGAGACAGTTCTGTACCCATGAAACTGAAGCAAACACTTGCCACGCACTTAGATGAGCTTGCAAAGTCTCTCGATGGATATTTCCCTAAAAGAGAGTCATATCCAGCATGGGTGAGACAGCCATTTACGTTTACTGTTGAGACAGTGGATGTCAATGATGAATACCTTGACGAAATCATTGAAATTCAGCAGAGCGAGGTTCAACTGCAGCTCTTCAGAACAACAACACTCTCAACTTTTTGGTGTCGACAAATGGAAAAGTACCCAGTTATTGCTAAGAAAGCCCTGGAATTTTTTATACCATTTGTTACAACAAATCTTTGCGAGCAATCGTTTTTGAGGATGCTGGACATAAAAATGAAGAAAAGGAGCGGACTTTGCTATGAAGATGACATGAGAGTAGCACTTGCCAAGGTGAAACCACGCATAACTGAACTGGTCTCCCAAAAACAACAGAAGTCACACTGATTTGCAGGTATGTAATTTGGGCAGTGCTTTATTCTGGCCCCCAGAAAGTATTTTGTGGATTCAAAACGACAAAAAAATTAAATTTAAAATTAAAAAAATTAAGTTATTAAAAAAATGTTAAATTCTTAAAAAAATCCAAATTTATTTTTAATTAGTAAAATAGTAAAAATATATTTTTTGGGACTGAAATTCTTTTATGGGGCCGAAATATTTTTGAGGGCCAGAATAAAGTAATACCGTAATTTGTTGTGAGTTCATGCACTTTGTTGGCTTTGTTCTTTGAGCAAGGTGATGTTCATGCACGGCTCATTTTGTGCACCAGTAAAAAAACATATACCTATGTCTTGAATTTGGGGAAAAAATATTTTATTTATCACTAAAGAAGGGTTCAGTGAATGCGCATATGAAACTGGTGGGTTCGGTACCTCAAAAAAGGTTAAGAACCACTGTTTTAAGGTCTTCTCACTTTATGGCAGTATAAAATGCTCCAGGCTCATCTTGTATCTTTCCTATACCAGTCCCAGAGTGAACCATTTATTGAGGGGGACATGGTTCTTTTATTTAATGTTATTAAAAAACCAAGATCTGGGTGCTAAATGTGTGTTTTTTTTTCCTCGGGACAGAGAGAGAGTCAGAGAGAGGGATAGATAGGGACAGACAGACAGGAACGGAGAGAGGTGAGAAGCATCAATCATTACTCTTTCATTGCCATTGTGACACCATAGTTGTTCATTGATTGCTTTCTCACATGTGCCTTGACCGCAGGCCTTCAGCAGACTGAGCAACCCCTTGCTGGAGCCAGCGACCTTGGGTCCAAGCTGGCGAGCTTTTGCTCAAGCCAGATGAGCTTTTGCTCAAGCCAGATGATAGGGAAAAAAAAAAAAAAAGTAAATGAAAATATGGATTTGCAAAGGATTTGTTGTTCAAATTTGAGACATCTGTTAACTAAAATATATGTGTGGGCTTTTGTTACTTTTTTATGTCTTCATAGTTTGAAAAATTTGTGAAACATCTTTGTGTGTAAATTATAACTGACAAATAGGATAAAACCTAGAACCAGATTTAAATGGATAATTTTAACATATTTACTCTGGGGCTGTTAAAAATAAATAATGTTTGAATCTATGGTTTTGTCATTTTAGGATATTTATGTAAATATATTGCAGGACATATGGCAATGTGGAATATTGACATTTACTATATATTGACTATGTTCCAGAACTGCAAATAAATCCATTCTACAAGTCTCTTAATCTTCTCAACAGCTCTACAAGGTACATGTTATTTGCCCAAGATCAGACAATTAGTAGGTCCAGAAATTACTGTGGTGCTCAATGAATCCAGTTCCAAAGCTAGTGGTTGGTTTAGAGCTTTCATGTATAGTGCCCCCAGGTCTTTTCAATGAATTCTCATAAATATCTACTTATCTTCATAATCACTGACCTCATTCAGACTAATATCTTTCAGTGACTACTGAGACGTCTGTTCTAGTGTCTTTATACCTATTACAAATGCCAAATACCTTTTTTTTAGGCCATTGTCATCTTAGCCACTCCTGCTATAGCTTGAAGATCATTTGTTTTGCTCTTAACATACACAGAACATATGCAGACATACTCTTTAGCCTTGAAAATGAGTCCCTATCTACTTCATTTTTCCTCTCATACATAGTATCCATGAGTCTCAGATTTTGTGAAATGTCCCTCTGGCAGGCCCTGGCCAGATAGTTCAGTTGGTTAGAACATTGTCCCAAAATGTAAAGGTTGCCAGTTCAATACTCAGTCAGGGCACATACAGGAACAGTTCAATGTTTCTCTGCCTCTCCCTCCCCCCATCTCCCTTCCTCTCTTGCTAAAATCAATCAATAAAAAAATTTTTAAATGAATAAAATAAAATGACCCTCTGGAGGGCTTGAATGAATCACATAATCCCACCCCTTTCTTACCCTATGATAGGGTTTATCACTTATTAAATTCCTTGAGGATTTACTTTTTTAGAGGATGGCAATGAAGTTTGATTCCCTTGTTAGTTTCACATATATACTGATGCATACCTGCTCAATTTGAGTGTCAACTGAAAATAGTTAATTGAACTAGCAAATAATCATTTTGAAGATAAACTGGAAGGAAGATACAACTTGGAATACTGACAAATGAGATTTTAAATGGTAAACTATCCCATATCTTTATTTTTTTTAGCTATACCATGTCTTAAGAAATCTAAACCTAAAAATAATTCTAAAGAAAATGGTTTTTTTTTAATTAAATAAAAAGAACAGGAGTATTTTTGGAACTAGGCAAATTGATTCTATCATGCATTTGGAAACCTGTAATAATGTGCAAAGTTATGAGTCAAAGGAACACAAGCCTTACCCCATGTGAAAACATTACAGAAAGAATAAAACGGGGTGGTTAAAGATTATGTGGAGGCCCTGGCTGGGTAGCTTAATTAGTTAGAATGTTGTCCTGATAATGCAGTTTTGTTTTGTTTTGTTTTGTTTGGAGAGAGATTGAGCGAGAGAGACAGGAAAGGAGAAAGATGAGAAACATCAACTCATACCTTTAGTTAATTGATTGCTTCCATAGGTGCCTTGACGGTGTAGGGTGGGAGCGCAAGCTGAGCCAGTGACCTTGCCACACTCAAGCTGGCAACCTTGGGATTTTGAACCTGGAACCTCAATGTCTTAGGTCAACACTCTATCCACTGTCACCACTGCTCAGGCAGGTTAATTTTTCTTTAATTCAGTTTCAGTTTCTGTAAGTCAGAAAGTAAAAGCTGATCCTCTCCGGGTTACTCAGTGACCTAGAGTGTTGTCTTAGCATGCCACAGTCATGGGTTCAATCCCTGGTCAGGCATATAAGGAGAAGCAACCAATGAGTGTTCAAATAAGTGGAGCAACAAGTGAATACTTTCTCTCTCAAGGGAAATTTTTTTTAAAAAGTAAAAGCTCAGTTACCCAGTAGATGAATGGATAAAAAATATGAACAGTTGAAAGGGACAGAGTGGAACAGATAGGGACAGACAGAAAGGAAGGGAGAGCTAAGAAGGATCAATTCTTTCGGTGATTGCTTTCTCATACATGCCTTGACTGGGGGGCTTCAGCTGAGCCAGTGACCTCTTGCTCAAGCCAGCGACCATGGGGTCATGTCTATGATCCCAAGTTCAAGTTGGCGACCCCTTGCTTAGGCCGGTGACCTTGGGATTTCGAACCTGGGTCCTCTACATTCCAGACTGAGATTCTATCCACTGTGCCACTGCTCGGTCAGGCTCACTGTCCCCAGCTTTAATAAATGTACTCTCAAAAAAATAAAAAAATGATGCTAACCTCAGTTAAAGCAAATAAAATCCATAGTTGAGATTCCATTCTTCAGCAATCAGATTTTCAAATAGATTTGGATAGCAGTTATCAAAGGAATGGGGCAGCAGGCATTCACTTGTTCAGGAAGGCAATATAGTGTTTACTTTTGTTTTGAAAACTAGTTTTTAAACTTAAAAAAGTCTATACTCTGACTTAACTAATTCCGATGCAATTGAAAGAATGTTTTGTGATATGCTCTGGCAGGATAGCTCAGTTGGTTAGAACATTGTCCCAATACACAAAGGTTGATGGTTCCATCCCAGTCAGGCCACATACAGAAACAGATTGATGTTTCTGTCTCTCTCCCTTCTCCCTAAAAATTAGTATTTTATTTTTTTTGTATTTTTCTGAAGTGAGAAGCAGGGAGGCAGAGAGACTCCCGCATGTGCCTGACCTAGATCCACCCTTGATCTGTTGCAACCAGAGCCATTCTAGCGCCTGAGGCAGAGGCCATGGAGCCATCCTCAGTGCCCGGACCAACTTTGCTCCAATGAAGCCTTGGCTGCAGGAGGGGAGGAAAGCGATAGAAAGAAAGGAGCGGGGGAAGGGTGGAAAAGCAGATGGGCACTTCTGTGTGCCCTGGCCAAGAATTGAACCTGGGACTTCCACACGCCAGGCCGACACTCTACTACTGAGCCAACCGGCCAGGGCCTCAATACATTTTTAAAAAGACTATTTTGTGATGAGAATGTTATATGATATTCCTATATTTTAATGTTAAGAACACAGTCATGCCTGACCTATGCTGGTGCAGTGGATAAACCATCGACCTGGAACACTGAGGTTGCCAGTTGTAAACCCCAGGATTGCCCAATCAAGGCACAAAGAAGCAACTACTGCTACTGTGAGTTGATGCTTCCCACTACCCTCCTCCTCTTCTTCTACTAAAATCAATAAATAAAAACTTAAAATAAGAAGTCATACTCCTTTATTCACCAATTGTCTATGACTGCTTTTACTCACAGAGACCATACAGCCTAAACGCCTAAAACTTTATTTTTGTTTTATTTTTTGTTTGTTTGTTTATTTTGGGGGATTTCTTGCCTTTAAAATTTTTTATTAATAATTTTTTTTCTTCTTTGCTAAGTAAGAGGAGGAGAGATAGAGAGACAGACTCCTGCATGTGCCCCAATTGGGATCCACCCAGCAGCCCCGTCTGGGCCTGATGCTCTGCCCTTCTGGGGCCATGCTACAATCGAGCTGTTTTTAGCACCTGCGGCTGAAGCTCCACAGAGCCATCCTCAGTGCCTGGAGAGAATGCACTCCAACCAGTAGAGCCATGACTGTGGGAGAGGAAGAGAGAGAGAGAAGGGGAAGGAGTAAAGAAGCAGATGGTCACTTCTCCTGTGTGTCCTGACCAGAAATCAAACCCAGGACATCCATACACTGAGCTGACGCTGTACCACTAAGCAAATCATCCATTTTTTTTCCCCTTTTAAAAATATTTATTTGCCTGACCAGGCGGTGGCGCAGTGGATAGAGCGTCAGACTGGGAAGCAGAAGACCCAGGTTAGAGACCCCGAGCTCACCAGCTTGAGCACAGGCACATCTGGCTTGAGCAAAAAGCTCGCCAGCTTGGACCCAAGGTCGCTGGCTCCAGCAAGGGGTAGCTCAGTCTGCTAAAGGCCCGTGGTCAAGGCACATGTGAGAAAACAGTCAATGAACAACTAAGGTGTTGAGACAGCAATGAAAAACTAATGATTGATGCTTCTCACCTCTCTCCATTCCAGTCTGTCTGTCCCTATCTATCCGACTCTCTCTCTGTCCCTGAAAAAAAAAAAAATTTATTTATTTATTTATCTATCTATTTATTTATTTATTTATTTGCCTGACCAGGCAGTGGTGCAGCGGACAGAGCGTCGGACTGGGATGCGGAAGACCCAGGTTAGAGACCCCGAGCTCGCCAGCTTGAGCGCAGGCCCATCTGGCTTGAGCAAAAGCTTGTCAGCTTGGACCCAAGGTTCTGGCTCCAGCAAGGGGTTGCTCCATCTGCTGAAGGCCCGCAATCAAGGCACATGTGAGAAAGCAATCAATGAACAACTAAGGTGTTGTGACGGCAACGAAAGAGTAATGATTGATGCTTCTTACCTCTCTCTGTTCCTGTCTGTCTGTCCCTGTCTATCCCTCTCTCTGACTCTCTCTCTGTCCCCATAAAAAAAAAAAATTATTTATTATGCGTAAAATTTCATTTGTCCCTTTACAGAAATTTTGCCTGCTCCCAGCTCTAGAAGAGCACTGTATAATAAAAATTTCTGCAATGGCAAAAATGTTCTCCCAGCTGTCCACTAGCTAAATGTAGATAGTAAGATTGTGAAAGGAAGTACAGTTTATATTTATTGACCAGTGGAAAGCGTAGCTCTAGAAAACAAGTGGTTTATTTTGAACTACACTTAGTTTTACATGTTTTCGATAATACATACATGAATTTTTTCTATCACTGTTTTGAATGGCAGAAAATAGGAAAATATCTAAATTGCAAATTGGAAGAACATGGTTAAATTTTGTGCCATCCATATAATGGAGTTCTAGGCAGCTTTATTGGAAGATAACCAAAGAAGTAAAACAACAGTGTATAATCTTAAAAGCTTTGTTTAGTGTATCGCTGTACAATGAACCACCTTAAAACTTTGTACTAGTTGATTGGGCTCAGCTGGGTGGTTGTGTTCCATTTGGGCTTGGCTGAGGCTACAGCCATCTTGAGGCTTCACTGTGCCTGGCAATTGGTCCTGGTTGTCACCTGGGAGCTCAGCTAGGGCTGTAACCTGAAGTTCTTTTAATGTGGTCTTTGGTTCTTTCAATGTGGCCGATTCCCACTGCATTGCAACTGGGTTCCAAGTGGGTGAAAGCAGAACTTAAAAAGTCACTTACGCATTCTGCTGGTCAAAGCCAGTTTTAGGGCCTTTCCAGATTCAGGTAGAGGGGAAGTTGATTCCA
Source organism: Rhynchonycteris naso (assembly GCA_037038555.1). Taxonomy (NCBI): domain Eukaryota; kingdom Metazoa; phylum Chordata; class Mammalia; order Chiroptera; family Emballonuridae; genus Rhynchonycteris; species Rhynchonycteris naso. Next base: position 100,861,463 of record CM073003.1, read on the forward strand.
CTACTCTGTGAGAAGAGTGTAATTTGTGGCTAGGTTTAACTCATCACATGAGTACACGCATAAAAATGTTCATATGTTTATAGAAATTCCATAGAATGCACAAGAAGTGGTTGATAGTAACTGCCTTTATGTAGAAAAATAGAGGCTGGGGGAAACTGCTTGTTGTATCCTTTGTATATTGTATGTATTACATATTTAAAACCTTTTTTTTTCTTTAGCAAAGTGGGGTGTGACAGACAGGAAGGGAGAGAAAGAGATGAGAAGCATCAATTATTTGTTCTGTCACCTTAGTTGTTCATTGATTACTTTCTCATATATGCCTTGATCTGGGGGGCTCCAGCTAAGCCAGTGACCCTTTACTCAAGCCAGTGACCATGGGGTCATGTCTATGATCCCATGCTCAAGCCAGCGACCTCGGGGTTTCAAACCTGGGTCCTCAGCCTCCCAAGCTGATGTTCTATCCACATTGCCACTGCCTGGTCAGGCTATTTAAAAACTTTTTAAGCCCCTCTCCACCTTTACCCCCATGCCAATGCTGAAAGAACCACTGGTTAACAGTTTTTAAATAGCCTAAGATATAAAGTGTCCTGGTTCCAGGGTATTAATCTGATTTAAAATAATTAGTTGGACATCCAGATCATTCCGAGACCACAGCTCTGCTGAAGGCAGTAGGGTATAATGCTCAAAGCTGGATTTAGATTTATATGGAACTGGGTTCAAATCCTGGCTTTGTCTCTATTTAGTTTCATAACCTTAGGCAAGCTTTAAAAAAGTTTTTTAGTCTGGCAGTGGATGGAGGCCTCTACCTGTGGTTTGAGACCATGGACTTGCCCAGTCAAGTCATATGCGAGAAGCAACTGCAAGTTGATGCTTCCTGCTCCCCTCCTGCTGCCTTCCTCTCTCTCTTTCAAATCAGTAAATATGTTTTTCTTTTTTGTTAGCAAAAAGAAACAATTGCTTTATTTTTCATAGAAAATATATAGTATAACATACTTTGATACTATAACTGCAAAAGAAAAAACTCTCAGAAAGGACAATATTTAAATTCTGTAAAATAAAATACAATGAAAGTGTAAACTCAGAACACATTCTCTTTCGAAATACAAATTAAGAATTAAAAATCCAAAATGACAGACTTGTGCTAATCTGTTTAGGAAGGCATAAATTGTTAATTGGGCTCCAGGCAACATTGTTTAATACTAAGTTTAATAAAAAGTCTGCCTAGAGGAAGAAGAGGTCTCGTGGCCCTGTTTTGAAAGCTGGGCAGCTCTATTTAAATGCTTAGTCCCCATAGCTCTTAGGACACCATTGATAAGATTCCCTTTGAAATTGGCTCCTTTTAAAGGAGTCAGAATTATTAAAAGTAAAATATTTTTTAAAAGGCCTGACCTGTGGCACAGTGGATGGAGCCTTGACCTGGAATGATGATGTTGCCAATACAAGATCCTGGTCTTGCCCTGCCAAGGCACATACAAGAAGCAACTACTGTGAGCTGATGCATCCTGCTCCTCCCCTTCCTTTCTCTTCTCTCTCTAAAAATCAATAAATAAAATCTTTTTTTTTTTTTTTTAATTTAGTGAGAGGATGGAGAGGCAGAGACAGACTCCAACATGTGCCCCCACTGGGATCCACCTGGCAAGCCCACTAGGGGGCAATGCTTTGCCCAGAGCCATTTTTAGCCCCTGAGGTGGAGGCTATGGAGCCATCCTCAGTGCTCAGGGCCAGCTCACTCCAATTGAACAATGGCTGCAGGAGAGAAGAAGCAAGGGGGAGGGGATGGAGAAGCAGATGGGTGCTTTGCTTGTGTGCCCTGACTGGGAATCAAACCAAGGACATCCACACATTGGGCCAACACTCTACCCCTGAGCCAACTGACCAGGGCCAAAATGTTTTTTTTTGGTTGTTTATTTATTTTATTTAGTGAGACAAAAGGACAGATAGGCAGGCAGGAAGGGAGAGAGATGAGAAGCATCAATCCTTCGTTGCAGCACCTTAGTCATTCATTGATTGTTTTCTCATATGTAGCTTCACCTGGAGCAGTGGTTCTTAACCTGGGTTCTATCGAACCCTAGGGGTTCGATGAGTTGGTCTCGGGTTCAGAGAAGCCTCTGCCATGGAGGTAAAGACACACTTGTGTAAAGTCGTGATGACACACCCCCCTTCGCCATCACTTGCTGCAGAGGATCACGTTACATTGCTTGGCCAACCAGTGCTGCGGGGAATTTAGTGCGCGCAGTAGTCAACGGCTGTCATCGTTGTACGTCATGTGGTTTCTTAATATTTTAATCCATACTAAATATGTCGAGCAAAAAAAAAAGTGGTCGGACGGATATGTACAAAATGGATTCACATGTATTATGGAACGAGATGGGAGTCAGCGTCCTATCTGCATGATATGCAATGCCAAGTTGAGCAACTCTAGTCTCGCACCGGCAAAACTAAATTTGGGGAAAAAAATCATATTTTATCTATCACTAAAGAAGGGTTCGGTGAATGTGCATATGAAACTGGTGGGTTTGGTACCTCAAAAAAGGTTAAGAACCACTGACCTGGAGGTTGCAGCTGAGTCAGTGACCCCTTGCTCAAGGCAGCGACCTCACCCTCAAGCTGGTGACTCGCTCTCAAAGCAGCAGCTTCGGGGTTTCAAACCTGGATCCTCTGTGTCCCAGTCTGGCACTCTATCCACTGCGCCACTGCCTGATCAGGCTGTTCCACTTTCCTGTGCACTCATTGGTTGGTTCATTTTCTTTTCTTTTTTTTTTTTTTAAATTTTTATCTTATTCATTTTAGAGAGGAGACACAGAGAGAGAGAGAGAGAGAAAGAGAGAGAAAGAGAGAAAGGGGGGAGGAGCTGGAAGCATCAACTGCCATATGTGCCTTGACCAGACCAGTGCAGGGTTTTGAACTGGCGACCTCAGTGTTCCCAGGTCGACGCTTTATCCACTGCACTACCACAGGTCAGGCCTCATTTTCTTTTTTTTTGAGAGACAGGAAGAGGGAGAGATGAGAAGCATCACTTGTAGTTGTAGCACTTTTCATTGTTCATTGATTGCTTCTCTTATGTGCCTTGACATGGCAGGGAGAGCAAGAGGGGGCTCCAGCCAAGCCAGTGACCCCTTGCTCAAACCAGCAACCTTGGGCTCATGTCAATGATCCCATGTGCAAGCCTCAACTCTGTACACAAGCTGATGACCTCAGGTTTTTTTCCCCCCCAGGTAAAGAGAGAGAGAGTCAGAGAGAGGGACAGTTAGGGACAGGCAGACAGGAATGGAGAGAGGTGAGAAGCATCAATCATTAGTTTTTCGTTGCCGTTGCGACACCTTAGTTGTTCATCGATTGCTTTCTCACATGTGCCTTGACCACAGGCCTTCAGCAGACCGAGTAACCCCTTGCTGGAGCCAGCAACCTTGGGTCCAAGCTGGCGAGCTTTTGCTCAAGCCAGATGGGCTGGCGCTCAAGCTGGCGACCTCAGGGTCTTGAACCTGGGTCTTCCACATCCCAGTCCAACGCTTTATCCACTGCACCACCGCCCAGTCAGGCGACCTCAGGGTTTTGAACCTAGGACCTCAGTGTTCCAGGTTGATACTCTATCCACTGTACCACCATTGGTCAGGCTGATTATCTTTTTATTTTTTAATTGATTTTTGAGAGAGGGAGGAGAGAGATGAGAAGTATCAACTTGTAGTTGCTTCACTTCAATTGTTAATTGATCATGGGTTAATTCCTATACGAGCCCTGACCAGGGATCAAACCTGCAACCTTGGCATATTGGAAAGATGCTTTAACCAGCTTGGCTACCTGACCACAGCTCTTAGGCAAGTTCTTTAATCTCTTATATAAAACAGAAATAACAGCATTTAACCCTCAAAATTGTAATTATAATGCATTATCATCAACTACTTAGTGATTGTATGGTGCCAAAATGTATCCTCAGTCAATGTCTCCTATGCTCAAAACTTCAAAATGGTCTTTTCATTATCAGCTCAAATCCAGACTATCCTGTTATTTATTTAAAGGTTTATATAATATAGTTGTACTAAACTTTTCACTTAAACTTATAAAAACCTCAGCAGATATTCTTGCTTTATAGCCTTTTTTACTATCCCTGGCGCACACCACACCCACACACTGCAGTAACACAAACATGAATAGAGCTCTTCTCTACTCACAGCCAGGCCCACCTTGAGGCCAGTCTCCTCAATCACTTGTCCAGTCTCCTTAATCAGACCAGGATGGTCAAACTGGTAATCTGTCCTATTTTTCATTTTATCCCCGACTCTTACAGTGTACAATGAAGTAGGCATTTGATTACTAAAATCTTGTATTTGGTTTCCAGTGTATCTTTTTGCTGATGAGCCACTAAGCAAATCCTTAATAAATAATTACTCAATTGAAAAAGTTTGCCTTTTCTTCTTAAAATCACCAGATGGCATTTCAGCCTTAAATCAAAGCATGAGTAAGTGCATATCTGAAGTAAGATGCATTTATGTTTTTGTCTCTGGAGGAGCACAGCTTCTTGTGTCATCTAAGAATTGGGGGACAACATAAAGGGAAGTCTTAGCCAACATACATAAGCTAGAATCAGAGGCTTAGTAGCAAACACCTGGTTTTGAGTGGAAGACCCAATATTCATTGGAGAATTCGGATCCCCAAAATTTCATTCCAAAACTATGTAGTGTGGGCTTAAACATCATTTATTCAGGGGAACCCAAGTGTTTTTCTTTTTTGACAGGGATAGACAGGAAGGGAGAGAGATGAGAAGTATCAATTCTTCGTTGCAGCTCCTTAGTTGTTCATTGATTGTATTCTCATGTACCTTGATGGGGGGGCTCTAGCAGAGTGAGTGACCCCTTGCTCAATCCAGGGACCATGGGCTCAAGCTGGTGAGCCTGTACTCAAAGCCTGATGAACCTGCACTCAAGCCAGCGACCTTGGAGCTTTGAACCTGGTTCCTCCGCGTCCCAGTCTGATGCTCTATCTACTCTGCCACCACCTGGTCAGGCAGGGGAGCCCCAGGTCTTGACATGCCTTTTCAAAGCCTGTGGAAAAAGTGTTTTGGCTGTCAAGGCAGCACAATTACTGTATCCTCTCTCTTGCCATACATATATTTTTTTTTCTTTTTTTTTTCTCCACCTTGGTCTCCTTTGCTCTACCTGGTTTGGTTCCAAAGCCTTAATTCACCACACTATCAACTTCCATTGCTTCATTCTTATCAAGTAGAATTTTCCACTAATGCACACCCTTCTCCCCAGCTTAAGATCCATCCATACATCCATACATACCACTTTTGACTTTAAAAATTGATTCCAGACTCACCTGACCTGTGGTGGCCCAGTGGATAATAGTGTGAACCTGGAGTGCTGAGGTCACCAGTTCAAAACCCAGGCCTGGTCAAGGCATATACCAAAAGCAACTACTGTGAGTTGATACTTCCTGTTCCTCTCCTCACCCCTTTTCTCTCCTGTCTAAAATCAATAAATTAGAATCTTTTTAAAAAAATTGATGCCAGACTCAACTTGCCTATTGTCTCCCGAGCTGACACATCTTCCTGTGGCCCTCAATAGCACTGCTAACCCTGGGGTTGTCATTCATGCATAACACATCTCTTCCTCATTTTCCACATCTAATCAAAGTAACAAGACTAGCTGCTTTTTGTCTTAAATGACCTCCAGTTTTGTACTTTTCTCTAGTCTTCTCCATCTATGCCCCTCTATTATCATCACAGTGGACCCAGAATAATTTTTCAAAGATTCAAATCTGACTCAGTACACTGAAGATTTTTAAAAAATTGAGTGCTATTAATCAGGACATGTATTCACTGATTTACTTCAGACTTAGGAAAACTCTTGTCCCTCTGCGATTGCATGAGACCCCAGTGAAATGGCCATTTCCTTCAGCATCATCTATGCAATTCAGTTTTTCACACGTGCTATCCCTTTGCTCATAGAGTACATATTAATCTCAACTGTTTTACATTTAATAAAATTAACCAAATGGCGGTGACGGCCTTTTCAGTGGGTTGGGTTCACTTACACCTCGATGACTCTCCTGCACAGAATTCCTGAGATTAAACATCAGCCAAAACGGTATTGGTTCCCTCTTCCTGGCACTTCTACCATTCTTTGGCGAATAATGAGAATACCCTGAGACAATAGAAACCGGGACTCCTACGACTCGCTCTAACATATCCTATTAAATTTTACGCCATGCAGTTAAGGGGTTTGGAAAATGTTTTTTGTGGGAAATAGGACTCGAACCCATAGGTTATAGCTGCCTCCCTATTTCCCGCCACAACCGGGATCCAGGATGAGAGAACAACGACTACTTGCGTGAGCGCAAACTGAAAGGGAGGGGCCTGCCGCGCGCAAAAACGAGACCCGAGGTGGGTGGGGGCAAACTCTCGCGAGAGTAGGTTCTTTGGCTGCTGCCGCTGCTGCCACCTCTTACCAGCGCCGTTGCTGCGGGGGATTGTGGGAACCTTCGCGTCCCGCTCGCTAGGCGAGAGGTACCTCTCCTTTTCCCTCTCCCTTTCCTTAAGGTAGGCGTGAAGCGGGTAAGAATTGGGGTGGGGTGGCCGGGGGCTCTCTGCGTCCGCGAGGAGGAGGCAGCGACGACGACAGGGGCTGCGGGAAGCCGGCGGCGCGCCTTTCTTGCTCGCTCCCGCTTGTCCGCTCTGCCTCCCTCCGCGCTGCGTATGTGAGCCGCCTCATCGGCGGCCGCCATGTTAGGAGCGCAGTGGCGGCGCAACCAGCCTCCTCGGGTGGCTGAGGTGAGCGGTCCTGGAGGGAAACATGCATCCAGTCACGGGCCCGGGGTGCAGTGGGAGCGGTGGGGGGCACGGAGGAACGCGGATCGGCCGAGCTTCCCGTCTCCTGGGCTTTCTGTGGGCGGGGGCGGGACGACAAGCCCGTTACACGCGAGCTGCAGCGCTGAGGAGGGAGGAGCACTGAAGGCCTGAGGGACCTAGTGTCCACAGGGGATCTGCGGTTTGGGAAGGATATTTAAGATAGCGAAGTCCTTGGATAGCACCAGTTCCACGCTTGGGTGGTTTTTTTCCCCCCTGTTTGAGCCTGAAAATTGTGCCCCAAAATGGAGGATTTCGCTGACTGAAAAGGTTGGCGGTTTGAACCGCGTTTCTTGGTGCCCTGGCCTTCACTCTGCGCATCGCTTCATAGCGCCCCCTAAGACTCCCGTGTCCCCCGCCCACACACATGCGCGCGCTGTTTTAGCCGGACCTCAGAAACAATTCCTCCCTACCCCCAATCGTTTAAAAATGGCCGAAAAATGAAACGTTAACGCTTGTTTTTCGTATTGCGTCGTGGATAAAGACATCTGCGGTACACTGCGAGGCAGGAGTTCTGTTCTTGTTTAGAAAGTCACCTCAAATTCCTTTTATTAAAATCCTATCAATCCAGGTTCCTCTGGTTGGGACCTTCCGGTTCCCAGACAAAGGGTTTGGAGTACCGTGATGTAGTCGTCGCATCGTTGTTCTTTTCATTGCTAGTGCTGTTGGATGTTATATGTTCTACCAGACTTTTCGCATTTGCTGTGCAGGGATATTTCCTAGGTGTTTATACTGTTCCGTGGGATGCTACCGGTTCGGTTACGATTTTCCAGCCAGATATTTCTAGAACGGTTATGGCGATTCCGAAATTTCTAGTCTTTCAAACGCGCTGGAGTAATGTAAAGAGTCGCTGATTTCCCGGATCGTATTCAGGAGATATTTGTATTAATGTTGCATTTTGTTGGTTGAACAGAACTTGGTTTAAGATTTTGAAGTAGTAAGGCACATTTTTCTCCCAGGTAAATTTAAACAGTTGTATTCTGCGGGCAAAATATCTGAGGCGTACACGCTCAAAATAAAACTTCCTTTTAAAAATTCAATCGCTAGTCACCTACATAATTTCATTGGTGGTGTTCTTGGAATCAAGAAAGCGGGAAGACACATTTCTGTTTCAAAAAAGCTCTGTGGTGTGCCTTTCCACTCAAGTATAAGAAAGGTTTTGCAAACTTGAAGAAATTAAAAACAATTGGATTTCTACGTGAAGATTTTTCTGGTTGGTTATGTAACATTTGGAAAAGCGATCTTTAGCCAGTTGTTTGAGTTGAAGTGCTTTAAATTTACATTTCTTCCTTTGTATTTAACATTGTATGGTTATAACACTAGTGTAGACTTGACCCAGAGAGGAAGTTTTCTCGTCGTTACGGATTTGCTCTCTCAGGTATTTGTAAGTGGAGTTTCTTTTTTGTAACGTTTTAAACTAATTCATAAGGATTTAACCACTCTTGCAGTGAATATTATATATTAGAGTTTTTAATCATAGTAATTTTACTAATGCTTTTAGGGAATTGGCAAACGCAAAATAATATTTCAAATCAGTTAATGATAACAAATCTTAACTGAGGAATGCAAAGAAAATTATTACATACTTTTAGAAATAAAATGTAGTTCAGCCCTAATTTTGTAAAAGATTAAAGCCCAAGGAGGTTATAGACATTAATTAGTTATCCAACATATTAAAAATCTGAAAGATTAAACATTTCGAGATCTGATTATAGTGTGGCCATCAAATGGAAGTCTATATAGCTATTAAAACAATGTTTTAACGGGAGAGTAATGATGGGAAAATGATAATGGAATATAGCATTACTTGAATTGGGAAGAAAATATAATAAAATCCGGCTGGTGCCAAATTTAATATTTTGTTGTTGTTTAAAGTAGTGTGTAAAAATAGAAATATGCTCCGGAATGTTAACTCTGAATGTTGGTGTTACGGGTGATTTTTATTTTCTTGTGTCTTTCTGAAATTTCCATAAGAAATTATATTTACTTTTGTAGAGGAAGGAAACAGTTTTTTTGCTTAGTTAGAACTGCTTAAAAGACTGGATTTTTTTATTTCGTTTTTTAGTATCCTGATGTATTTTTAAGGGATATTGATAGACGTGAAGTGTAGTTTTCAAACGTGAAAAGGGTTATTGTTTGCGCTTGTGTGAGATGCTCTGGTTATTTATTATACGTAGACATAGGAATCTGAAGATGCTCTTATTTTATAATACTAAGTTTGCTATTACTAGGACTAATGCTAATTTAGGTTACAGTATGAACTGTAGCCATTAACTGTTTCAAGAATGAGCAAAACCAAATTGGATAATGGTTGGTTAGATGTTTTTAGCACATCCTTTTGTTTAAAGTTTTTTGTTTTTATATATTGCTCACAAGAATTAGGGGATATTTCAAAATGAATATGAAGCTATAAAATATCCCCTAAATTTTGTGAGCAGTATATATCTCTTTTAGTTAGAATCACATTAATTGCCCCACACTTGTTCTGAGTGGACCTAACTGGCTTTGGAAATAGACTATTAAGTTCTTGGAGGATGGGGTGGAAGGGTTGTACACAGTGTAGTTTTGCTCTTTTCTTAGCTATGTAGTGGACCTTCTCAATCAGTTAAAATGTCTAAAAATCTATTCTAAACTTTAAAGGCTAATTGATATAAAATACATGTTTTTGAAAAGTTTATTAAATGGCATATGTCTGACTTTTTTTTAAAATCTAGAGTCCAAGTTAGCCTATGGTTGTTGGTACATATCTCAGGCAGAAACCGGTTAGTAGGAACACAAAGAAGGGTGCCCGTGGTGGGGGCTGGGTGTAGTTCTTCCCAGATACTGCTGTTGGATAAGAGGAAAGGGAGAGGGGGAAAACCCACCTATGGTAGATATCCTAGTGGGCAGGCAGTAAATGCAGCAGGTATGGAAAGTAATCAGTTGATAATAGGGACTGAAATAGGATCTCTAATTTGCACTATCATAGGTTGCTAATGGAGAACTTTCTGAATTTTCAAGATGATTTGTGTTTTTCTTTCCTCTCTGCCTGCCATCCTTTGTGGGGATTACTAGGGATGTTAAACCTCTTCCTTTAGTTTAACTCATAAGAGAACCTATACCATATGTGAGTTTTTATTTTTTATTTTTTCCATCAATTTGAGAGAGAAGAAGGGAGGGTAGAAAGGGAGACAGAGAGAAGCATCAACTTGTTGTTCCACCAACTTTTGCACCCACTGATTGTTTCTCACATATGTCCTGACCAGGGCTCAAACTGACCTTGCTGCTCCAGGACGATGCTCTATCCACTGCATCTGGAAAAGCACCACGGAGGAGGCAGTTTTACACTTAAGAAACAGGAGACACCACCACATTTTTTTCTCCTTAAAAAAAAATTTAATTTTTAGAGCAGGGAGTAGGGGGAGAGATACATCAATTTGTTCCACTTATTTATGCAGTAATTGCTTGCTTTTATGTGCCCTGACCTGGGGTCAGTCCCTCCCAACCTTGGCATATCAGGACTATGCTCTAACCAACTGAGCTACCCAGCCAGGGCCTAGAAGTGTTCATAGCATTCTTGGTAAGGCAAAAAATTGGAAATGGCCTAAATGTTCATCAACTGCAGAGTAGATAAACGTATGTACCATATTGGGTATTTATATTGCAGTAAAGATGTAGATTTAATTCATGTAAAAATCAGTTTTTAAAAGCAAATAACAATATATACAGATTAAGTCAGTTCGAAAAAAAATTTTTAATGCAAAATTAACATGTTTTTTAAGGTATATATGAAGTGATAGTGCCTGACCTGTGGTGGAACAGTGGATAGAGAGCATCAACCTGGAATGCTGAGGTCACTGGTTCAAAACCCCAGACTTGCCTGGTCAAGGCACATTTAAGAAGCATCTACTATGAGTTGATGCTTCCTACTACCCCACCCCTTCTCTCTCTCTCTATCCTATTTCTGAAATCAATCAATTTTTAAAAATAAAAGGGACTGCAGAAGGGGAGGAAGATTGCATTGGAAATTGGTAGGTCAAAGGTATCTAAGGTTTTGTTATTTTTTTAATGTTTTTATTTATTTTTTTACAGGGACAGAGAGAGTCAGAGAGAGGGATAGATAGGGACAGACAGACAGGAATGGAGAGGTGAGAAGCATCAATCATTAGTTTTTGTTGCTGTTGGGACACCATAGTTGTTCATTGATTGCTTTCTCACATGTGCCTTGACCACGGGCCTTCAGCAGACCGAGCCACCCCTTGCTGGAGCCAGCGACCTTGGGTCCAAGCTGGCGAGCTTTTGCTCAAGCCAGATGGGCCTGCGCTCAAGCTGGCAACCTCGGGGTCTCGAACCGGGGTCTTTCGCATCTCAGTTCGACACTCAATCCACTGCGCCATCGCCTGGTCAGGCTCTAAGGTTTTATTAATGTTCTGTTTGTAAACGTGAATATTTGTATACACTAGTTTGTATGATGTATTAAAGTGGAGGTTGACCTTAAGAAAACTACTAATATTAAATAATGAGAAGAGAGACACATTCTAGCTAATAATTTGCACTGATACTGGGCAGCCTCTACTGCTCACACAGTGACCTCTCTCAAGGTGTTGGTGGATGGTAGAAAGTGGGTTTAGATAAGTAGGATGCAATCAGTATATGAAAGGCATTGACAACTATGGTGCGACTTGGGTTGGTGCACACACAATGCAGTACAGTTGATATTTTGAACTGTACAGCTGAAACCTGTATAGTTTTGTCAACCATTGTCACACTTCCCTCCCCCCAAATAAACTTAATAAAAAGGGGAAAAGGGAAACCATATTGTGGACTTCATGTGGTAAGTAGTAAAAAGTAAGTACTATATGTTTTTAAGTAGTAGAGTATATAAGATAATGAGGGATGTTTTAGCACATTTATATTGGAAGCTGAACATGGAAGGGTGCAAAGAGGCCAGCAAAAAGGCAGGAAGACTGAAGATCTCCAGTAAGGTATGGACAGGAAATTTATTCTGGATGGTGCAGAGGTGAATTTAAAAGTAGATTGGCAATAGAGAATGAAGAAGGTAGAGGTTTAATTTGTCTGCTTTCACTAGTATCCACTTTTGTTCTTCAATTTTATTTGTCTAGGTTACTGCCAGTCTTTAAAATCTGATCTTTTAAGTGGACTTCAGATTCGGTAACAAAATTCAAAAATGAATTCTGGCTTTGATAGAAATGGCTGGGACATTCATTAAAAGGTACAGTTAGCCCTTTTATCTCTAAAGTTTGTTTTCTCATTGGTTTTAAGGATCAGATTACATAGGTGATTACTGTGTGTGTTTACCATGTGCCAGACACCATTCTAGGTGTTTTATGTAGACTATTAAATCTTCACAGCCTTATGAAATAGGTATTGTTTTTATCTCCACTTTATGTATGGGAAGTAGAGAAGTAATTTGTTCAAGGTCACACAGTTATTTTATAATAGAACCAGGAATTATACACCAAGACATTTTGGGCTCCAAAATCTTAGTATATATCAAATGAAAGTTGTACAAGTGTTTGTGGAAGCCAAGGAAGTAGAGCATGAAGTATCTTTTTTTTTTTTCCTGAGAGGGGAAAAGGAGAGATGAAAAGCATCAACTCATAGTTTCCTCGCTTTAGTTGTTCATTGATTGCTGAGAGAAGGGCAGGGGTCAGGCCAAACCAGTGACTACTCAAGCTGACAACCTTGGGTTTCAAACCTGGGTCCTCACTGTCCCAGGTCAATGCTCTCTATCCACTTGCAGCACCACCAGTCAGGCTTTTTTTTTTTTTTTTTTTTTTAAGTTTTTAAATTTTTTTTTTATTTTATTCATTTTAGAGAGGAGACACAGAGTGAGAGAGAAAGGGGGGAGGAGCTGGAAGCATCAACTCCCATATGTGCCTTGACCGAACCAGTGCAGGGTTTTGAACTGGCGACCTCAGTGTTCTCAGGCTTTATCCACTGCGCCATCACAGGTCAGGCCAGTCAGGCTTTTAAGGATTTTTTTTCCCCATTGATTTGAGGAGAGGAGGGGGAAAGAAAGAGAAGCAGCAACCCCTTCCACTGAATTATTCCATTTAGCTGTACGTTCAACGGTGGCTTCGAACCCACGACCTTGGTATGCAAGGTCCACAATGTCCTATCCAAAGTTAGTATTATATTAAATCAAGAGTTAAAATTGTCTGGTAAATGGAGTAAATTTCTGTCCTGTAGTATGGGTTTATTAATCAGTTTTCTATACTGATTTAGCCTGAAAATATTTAATGTCTAATCACTGGGAAAATTTGTAGGCTTGGAAGAAGAAAAATATTTCAAGTCTGAGTAAGAATCCCTTCTACTAATTAACATGTTTTCTATTTTAGCAGCTGAAGGCACTTTGTAATACTTATCCTTAGCCTAAGAATCCAGAAATGAATCCAGGTCTGTAAGATGGATTAAGAGCAATAGTCTTAAAAGTCCTTGAGAATATTTTTCAGCCTTCCTGGCACTACATTTTATGTTTCACATTTCCTATTGTGTGATGAGTCATGTATTGCTTTATACAAAACTGAAATTAATAAGAGCTGGGGCTTTGTTTCCTAAGGGGTTTGCTATTTAAATTAATTAGTTTATCTTGAAGAACCTTAAAAGTCACTCATAGGTATGCAATAATGAGATGAAATTATGACCCTGAAGAATAGACATTTAGTATACTGTTTTACAGTGGCTCAAGCTCTATATAAAAGGTTGAGTAGAGCCCTGACCAAGTGGCTAAGTAGATAGAACATCATCCCAGCACACTGAGGATGCATTTTCGATCCCCATCATGTCAGGGCACTAGGAGAAGCAACAGCTATGTTGAACAAAGAGTTGATGCCTCTCTTCCCTCCCCCCCCCCCTCTCATCAATGGAAAGCGAAAAATTATTTAATAAAGAGTTAACTGGTACCTCAGATATAAACATTTTTAAAAATCAAACCCTGAAATACATATTGAGAAGATATGGTGATGTAAACTAACATTACGATAAAATTTGTTTTAAAATGGAAACTTGATAAATTATAAAAACCATTATAAAATTAGTGAGAAAACTTTAAATAAGAAATAATTAACCTAACCCTGTACTTGAATTGGAAATAAGTAAAGTGCTTGGTTTAAAAGTTTGGCCCACAGGAATCAATACTTTTTTGTGATTGACAAAAATTAAGCATCTACCTCACCAATTATGCTTCTTTGAAATTGCTAATAGTGAGCTGTTTCTGCCATCTATTGGTGAGATGGGTAGAGCATTTTTACTGAATTGGCATTGTTGGTTGCCGCCACCTTAAACAACAGATTTGGCATATTTTCACAAGAATAAGTTAAGCCTGACCAGGTTGTGGCACAGTGGATCGAGCGTAGGACTGGGATGTGAAGGACCCAGGTTCGAGACCCCAAGCTCGCCAGCTTGAGTGCGGGCGCTCATCTGGTTTGAGCAAAAGCTCACCAGCTTGGACCCACGGACACTGGCTCAAGCAAGGGGTTACTCGGTCTGCTGTAGCCCCACAGTCAAGGCACATATGAGAAAGCAATCAATGAACAACTAGGGTGTCGCAACGAAAAACTAATGATTGATGCTTCTCATCTCTCTCTGGTCCTGTCTGTCTGTCCCTATCTATCCCTCTCTCTGACTCTCTCTGTATCTGTAAAAATAAAAATAAAAGAATAAGTTAATAAATCACAAGAATGTTTGACCTCGATAGAACATTTGGGGAATCGGAATATTTCTTGCAGCCTTTGTGTTTTTAATTCAGAAGGGTAAATACTCTTAAGAAACTAGTTTTCTGGCTGCTACTTGTTTCTATGTGAGATGAAAGATTAAAATACAAGGTGTTTTTTCCTTAGTATCTCTACAAGTTTTATGGTTCTGTCCCCTGAAAATTACACAATTAAGGACATATAGCTCAAGATTCGCACGGTAGTAGATAACTTTAAAACATAGCATTTAAAAATTCTTTATTTAGAGGTTAAAGATTTTCTTCTGTCCTTTAAAGAACTAAAGTCTCTATGCTTATTTTACTAGTCCTGCTAAATAAATGGTCCTCTGAAGGAGTAAATAATAGGACTAACAAGTAATCATTATTTTACAGAGGAAATCTAGATAGGGAACAACCATTTGCTTCTGTTCTCTATGACCTTTCTGATTGTGTTAGCTATTCATGAAGAAGGGTCATTGAGCCTGACCAGGCGGTGGCGCAGTGGATAGAGCTTCGGACTGGGATGCGGAAGACCCAGGTTCAAGACCCCGAGCTCGCCAGCTTGAGCTCGGGCCCATCTGGCTTGATTGAGTAAAAGCTCGTCAGCTTGGACCTAAGGTCGCTGGCTCCAGCAAGGGGTTGCTCGGTCTGCTGAAGGCCTGTGGTCAAGGCACATGTGAGAAAGCAATCAATGAACAACTAAGGTGTTGCTATGGCAGTGAAAAAGCTAATGATTGATGCTTTTCACCTCTCTCCATTCCTGTCTGTCTGTCCCTATCTATCCCTCTCTCTGACTCTCTCTCTGTCCCTGTAAAAAAATAAAAAAATAATAAATGAGAAAGCAATCAACGAACAACTAAGGTGCTGCAACGAAGAACTAATGCTTCTCATCTCTCTCCCTTCCTGTCTGTCTTTCCCTATCTGTCTCTCTCTGTTTCTGTCACACTCACAAAAAAGGGGTCATTGAATATTATTAAGTAAAGCTTATTTTAACTTTACATATGATATTTGCTCAGATGTTGAACATGAAACACATTTAATAGTGTTTACAATTGGGTCATAAACTAGTTTCAAGTTCTAGGTTAATTTTAATAGAATTATCTATAAAAATGCATTTTAAGTCTGTTAAGAATTTGAGTATCAGGTTGAAGTCAGCTGCATTTGTGAAGCCTAATTGTGGATACTGTTAGTCCTCTTTTTGAACGTTTTTCTGATTTGGGGGTGTAGACACTTTGTTTTTTTGGAAGTGAAAGGTTCTGCATTGGCCCTGGCCAGTTGGTTTCAGTAGTAGAGTGTCAGCCCAATGTGTGAAAGTCCTGGGTTTGATTCCTGGTCAGGGCACACAAGAGAAGTGACCATCTGCTTCTCCACCCACCCCCACTACCACCTCTCTTTTTCTCTCGCGCTGCCATGGTTCTAATGCTTCAGGCAAAGTTGGTGCTGGCCCAGGGCGCTAAGGATGGCTCCATGGCCTTGCCTGAGGTGCTAAAATAGCTTAGTTGAGCAGCTAGCTGCCCAGCGAGACAGAGCATCTCCTGGTAGAGGGCTTTCTGGAGGGATGCGGGAGTCTCTCTGCCTCCGCCTCCCTGCCTCTTGCTTAATTTAAAAAAAGAAAGGTTCTGCACTAATGGGAATTTAGAATTTATTATATAAAAATTTTAAGTGGGCCTGACCTGTGGTGGATAAAGCGTCAACCTGGGAACACTGAGGTCGCTGGTTCAAAACCCTGCACTGGTTCGGTCAAGGCACATATGGGAGTTGATGCTTCCAGCTCCTCCCCCCTTTCTCTCTTTCTCTCTCTCTCTCTCACTCTGTGTCTCCTCTCTAAAATGAATAAAATAAAAATAAAATAAATTAAAAAAAATTTTAAGTGGGTAAATTAGATTTTGGCATTACATTTTAGAATTCTCTCCAAGGAACTATTTTCAAACTTTTAATATATTATGAAAAGGCAATTTTATAATTATGGAGGGCAAATCTATAATAAAAGAAACTGATCTTTTAAAAATTTTTAGTAATTGAAGGGGGGATGCATTTGGGGCAACACTAGAATCTATGTAAACACAATAAATTAAAATCAATAAAAAATATCTTTAGTAATTTAGTAAGCGTCTCAGTATGTGCTAACTTTAGTAGACGGGTCTCACTTATATGAGCCTTTTAAAGTGGTTTGTCTTACAATTGTCCTAAGGTACTAAAGAAATTGTTTTTATTAAAGCTTTTTAAACAGTGGTGGTGTTGTAGCCTAGTAATTCAGTTGGTTAGAGTGTCCTCCTCATACACCAAGTTTGCTGGTTTGCTCTCCTGTCAGGGCACAAACAAAAACCAACCAGTGAACAAAAGGGAAACAGAGGCTTAGATACATGGAAGAGACTGACAGTTGTCAGAGGGAAGGAGGGTTGGGGGCCTAAATGATGGAAGGTGAAGGGATTAAACAGAAAAGACACAGACCCAGTGTGGTGATAGTCAATGGGGAGAGGGGGCTGGGGTGGAGGCGGAAGTTGGCAAAGGGAGGGGGACAAAAGAGTCTTTGCTTGGGGCTATGAGCACTCCATACAATGTGCAGGTGATGTTTTTATTGAGTTTCATATTTGAACTTGTGCCCCAATAAATTCAGTTTTTATAGTCAACCAGTGGATGCATAAATAAGTGGAACAACAAATCGATGTTTTTCTCTTTTCCTTTACCTAAAATCAATAAACAAAAATTTAAAAAATCAGAAAAAATAGTGTCTGATTTCTCTGTTTCTTTGTTCTAATAAAAGTATTTTAAGAATTTTGTTTGTTTGAGAGGTCTGACTTGAGTGCCTTTTCAGTAATATTACTCATATCTTTGTGTGGGGGTGTGTTTAAGTTGAAACTCTGGAGTCAGAAATATTAAGATTAATCTTAATGAAATTACCAGTTGTCATGGGGTTGACATTGTCTTACGCTTTTTCTGACATCCATTTTCTGTTTTGTGTTAAGGTTATCTTTTATTAACTTTCTCTTTTTTGCAGATTTATTGTTTTCATTGTACCTTACAAAGAAAAGTAATTGAGATCTCTAATCCAACAAATTTCTTCTTAAAATATGATGGATTTAAAATTTTCATATATGATCATAATACTATTGTATAATTTCCCAGAGGGAAAAAGAATAGTTCTTTTTAAAAACTGGCTTTTTCATAATGCAAAGCTTTGGCTATAACATGAATGAAGAGCAAAACTGCAATGAATAATAATCTTGGTATTTTGAAATACTGGTTTTGCAAAACCCTCTAAAAGTTTTGCTCTTTCTCAAAGTATACATGGAAATTTAGAAGGTCCTACTAGTAGTGTTTTTACACACTTTCTATATGGTATTTATAAGACATAAACTCATCCAACAAAGTTCACTTATTCTTGTCTTTATTTTTATTAATCTTTATCTAAATGCCTAAGTAGTTTATATAGTAGGTTTCATCCAGAACTAGTTTCTTTGGTGTCTTTTCTCAAATTCATCTTTCTTGGTGTGCAAAAATATGTATAATTCCAGTCACCTCTGATAGCATTTGTGTCTTTTAAACTTTTTTACATCTTTTTGTAAAATGTCCTGCCTGTAACCTTTTTAAAAATACTTCCTCTACTACTGTATTTGTCCAGTGTTTTCTTGCCTTATTCTATCATTGGTGGGATTGGTTCCATAATGGACTTGTAACTATTGAATATTGCCTGGTTTTTACTGTTAAAAACCAGGCAATATTTAATGTATTGAACTATCAATACGTAGGTGTATGATCAAACATAAAATTTAACAAAGCCTCTAGATAGAATTTTGTAGCAAATGATTTAAAACTTCTGTAGTAGTTGTGATTATAAAAATTGCTTCATCAAGGACATTTGTTGTGTATACCATTTAATATTTTATGAGAATCATAATTGCTTTGCAAATTCTTGCATAACAATTTCTGGGGTAAAATAACGATTTAAGAAAGAAAATGAAAATTTCATCCAGAAACACATCTAAGGTGGTCGTATTTAGAATTAAAATTTTCCAGGTAATTGTGGCTATTCTTGTGAAAACTTTCCAGAAATCTATGCAAGCAAGATCTTGTTTTCATTTTTCCTGTTTTGAGCTCTAGAGGTGCTGAAGCCCTGAGCATTAAATGAGTGTTGATGGATACTAACCTGGGGAGTTTCATTTCTTTAAATCATGTACACTTCTGTATTGGGTTTTTATTTCCTTGGACAGTCTCTTATTTCCGTACTGGCCATGCTTAGTTCTTACCTTATAATATTAGAAATGAAATAATCACTGCCTGACATAGGGTGGAAAGTAAGGAGGCAGTTAGTTATATGGCTTAAATTTGTGCATAAATCCTTAAACAATAGGAAGTCAATTTTCTTCACATCTGTCTTCACCTCAAATTGATTTTGCTCCATAAAGGTCTCTGCTGTTGCATTTGGTCTTAGATCTTATACTAGGTACTTGACACCTAAACTTCATTTACTTGTTTTACTTGGTTCTTTCTGATAGTTACAATAGGTCTCATTTTCTAAAGCAGAATACAACTGATTCATCTTTGACTTGTTGACATTGATTTTTTATTTTTAGTCTTCTGGAACATAAGCATCATAGGGTGTATTTTTATTCTTCTGAAAGAAGAGACCCATCTATATTTTTACTGAAATTTTGATGTGCCTCAGACATCTAACCCTTCAATTGAAATGTTTTTAAATTTAGTATGAAATTCCCTTTAATAGTTAAACTTTAACATGAAAGACTACTTTTTAAATATCTATATGCAGGCTCTGCATACATCTGGAATCTGTTTAAGATATATAATAAATTCCTTGTAAGTTTGAGATCTTAAGTGGTTTTTTTTTAATCAACATGATGCATAAGTTTTTTTCTTTAAAAAACGGCATCTACTTAAAGGGATTTATGACTAAAATTGCTTATTTTTCTACAGAGTTGTCTGCTGGTTCTCAGCTTGAAGAAGATTCTACAGTCCTTATTGATCCTTTTTCTTGGCGTTACCATTTTTTGAAGCACAGTTAACCTAGTTTTCTAGTTTGAGCTTTCTTTTTGGCCATCTTAAAAAATTTTTTTTAATCTATAAACTAGACCAGAGATAGTTCTACAATGTCCAAGTCATTCCAGCAGTCATCTCTCGGTAGGGACGCGCAGGGTCATGGGCGTGACCTGTCTGCAGCAGGAATAGGCCTTCTTGCTGCTGCTACCCAGTCTTTAAGTATGCCAGCATCTCTTGGAAGGATGAACCAGGGTACTGCACGCCTTGCTAGTTTAATGAATCTTGGAATGAGTTCTTCATTGAATCAACAAGGAGCTCATAGTGCACTGTCTTCTGCTAGTACTTCTTCCCATAATTTGCAGTCTATATTTAACATTGGAAGTAGAGGTCCACTCCCTTTGTCTTCTCAACACCGTGGAGATGCAGACCAAGCCAGTAACATTTTGGCCAGCTTTGGTCTGTCTGCTAGAGACTTAGATGAACTGAGTCGTTATCCAGAGGACAAGATTACTCCTGAGAATTTGCCCCAAATCCTTCTACAACTTAAAAGGAGGAGAACTGAAGAAGGCCCTACATTGAGTTATGGTAGAGATGGCAGATCTGCTACACGGGAGCCACCATACAGAGTACCTAGGGATGATTGGGAAGAAAAAAGGCACTTTAGAAGAGATAGTTTTGATGATCGTGGTCCCAGTCTCAACCCAGTGCTTGATTATGACCATGGAAGTCGTTCTCAAGAATCTGGTTATTATGACAGAATGGATTATGAAGATGACAGATTGAGAGATGGAGAAAGGTGTAGGGATGATTCTTTTTTTGGTGAGACCTCGCATAACTATCATAAATTTGACAGTGAGTATGAGAGAATGGGACGTGGTCCTGGCCCCTTACAAGAGAGATCTCTCTTTGAGAAAAAGAGGGGCGCTCCTCCAAGTAGCAATATTGAAGACTTCCATGGACTCTTACCGAAGGGTTATCCCCATCTGTGCTCTATATGTGATTTGCCAGTTCATTCTAATAAGGTGAGTTAATGCAACAGATGCTTCTAATTTCTTTTACATTGTAGTGTCTATTCTGTATTTACCTATATCTTTTACTCTAATTCTGTAGTCTGGTGACACTGAGTTGATCAAGAATTTTATACTTTTGAGTATACTTTATTTGGAAGGTAATTGTTTTTTGAGCATAAACCAGGGCTTTACATTAATACAATCTGCCTAGATTACTTCTGGCCACAAAGCTGTCATCCACTGGGATTATCTTGTTGGTTTTTGGCATCAGTATATTCTTCTTAATCATATTTAAGCAGTTTTTTGTCTGCTTTGTTGAATTGTTTTAAGTATTTTTTATGCAGTCAATGTGCTCTGCCATTCAGGATGCTAGATTTTAGCTTTCCATCTGTCTTGATTGCTGATTTGTATGTAGTAAAGATGGATTCTTGAACAATTCTCTTTTTTTCCTTATCTGTGGCTACAGGGAAAGAGTTAATGTAGAGCCCTGGTGTTTGTTTCAGTATGTTTCATATTTTAGATTAGTTCATTCTTCCTTTTTTAATTTCCCTTAACACAAATTCTCATACTGTGACTGAAATTTTTCATCATTTTTTTTCTGCTTTTCCACAACTTTCTTAAACATACTTCAAAACTCACTTTTTATTATCCCATATTGCATCTATACCTTTAGAGACTTGGAAAAATCAATTACTGCAGTATCCTGCTCTGTGTTCCTGATAAACATATTCTTTTTCTGACTTAAGCTTAGACTTCTGGTATAGTCATTCGAGGAAAAAAAATATATGTCGAATTCTCCTTTGCTTTAATTATCACATCTGGCAAAATGAGAACTTTTTCAAAATGCCCTTTTAAATATGTTGTTCTTTCTCTTTCAACATTTCAATTTTACTCGTTCTCTGATTTTTCCCCCATATACAATGCAGTTGACTTAAAGTCAACATTATAGCACACTCTACTAGCTTGATTATAATGTGACCATCTGGTTTTCCTGATGTGCTATATAGTTAATTCTGTTTAACTGGAACATGTTGCTGCCATGAAATTGATGGTTACTGTTACAGGGGGCTTTTCATTTACAGTAACATCCAGAAAGGTCATTTTCTTTTCACACCTAGTCCCTTAAAATGCATTTTTTTAGTCAGTTAATTTTTGAGTAAACTAAATAAGATTATTAGAGATTTTGTTTTTAATACGTTGTAGATCTTGGTATTTTTGTCTCAGATAATTAAGATGAGACTTCCTGTTTTTAAATATACAGAGTGCTCAGAAAAGTGTTTTTAAAATAATTCTTAGT
Organism: Rhynchonycteris naso; assembly: GCA_037038555.1. Classification (NCBI taxonomy): domain Eukaryota; kingdom Metazoa; phylum Chordata; class Mammalia; order Chiroptera; family Emballonuridae; genus Rhynchonycteris; species Rhynchonycteris naso. Next base: position 100,883,302 of record CM073003.1, read on the forward strand.
ATATATTGCAAAAATCTTGAATTAATGTATAGTTTAAGTAATCAAATAAGGCATGTTATTTTTATTCCCTACCAAAATCAATTAACATTAAATGCTAAATTTAACTTCATAGATTAATTTTTATTTAAGACATTAATAGCCCAAAACTAAAAGGAAAAGAAATTTTGTTTGGTAGGTGTTCAGATTTGTTGGATAATACTAAGTATATCATGGAATTTAGTTTTTATTCAGTACTGAACTTCAAGTTTTGTGTCTGATGGGAGTTGATTTAATGAAAAGATCAGTTAAACTTTGGTGACACAAAATGCTTTTTTTTACTTGCCTATTTGCAGTAATGGCAAGATTGACTGATATTTTCAGCTAGGATCTCTAAATTCCAAGGAAAATCACTAGGTACAGTGTTTTAAATAAGGTGATTGTAAGGGAATTAAAATCTTTGTTAGTGGATCATCATGAGTCAAAACCTGTTAGAAGTTGTCTTCTGACTTTGAGCAGTAATTTAACCTTGTTGCTTGCACATAGAAAACCAGTTGAGTGAAAGAACACAAAAGGAAACCAGAGGAGGACTTGAATCAGAGAAAACTTTCTATTTATGTATATATATGAATGATTATTTTTTTCCTCCAAATTTTGCTGCCTTTTTGTTCCTGAGCAATGACATTAATAAATGACAATAAATGGGTCTAAATTAAGAAAAAAGAACAGGTTAAAGATATTTCATGAAATTTTGGATTCAAGAGTAAGATACCCTAACTCTAGTGCAAGAGGTACTTTTAACATGTAAACATGCTTAGGCCTTAGTTAGTTTTGGAAGTTCTGCCACAATAGGAATATTTAAGAACTAGTTTAGAGGTCCTTTGCTTGTTTGATTTACAAATTTTGTATTTGTAAATTGGACCAATTTTAAGAAGTGGAATTCTCAATGTATTCAAGTTTTCTTAACATAGCTGATGTTTTTCTGGGTACCTGCATCATTGAAAAAATAATTAAATACTCACATTTAGCAGTGATTTTTACTCATTTGATAGCTGATTTAGAAATAATGACTGTAGAGAAAATTCCTGTAGTGAAAGTAGATGATGAAAAAAAATTTAAAACATTTAATCCTGCTCTCTGGTATTGCTGCATAACTTGGAAAATCTGTTCTTTTCACTTATTGGTAACATTAAATAACATACATGATCAAAACTTCTTAATGTGAAGTAAACTTTTAGGTGAAAGAAACATCGTCTAATTTGTCATCATTATTTTTGATATTTTAAGTGACTTTCAGTGATGGTGTTGCTTTTCTTTCTTTTTAGGTCATTTTAGAATGTCAAGTTGCTTTTCTACACAACCTCAAATTCCTTTTACTTAAAGGAAACTGCCCTTTTGCTGTCTTGTCACTTGAGTTCATTTATTTCCTTTTAGTATTACTCTAAAGACCTTATGTTCTTTATTCTGCCATTCCAGAAGTGCTTCAAGTTATCCTTTCTTTGTATAACTTAGTTTTCCTACAGAACTTCTGAATTCAGAAAGTGAATCCTTACCTTAGTCTTTATCAATCTGATGTGAGAGTTACCTCAATGTAGAATCCAAGGATATAGGTTTTTTTAAAAAAAAAACCTTTGACTCTTAATCCTCACTTTAAACTAAACAGTAAAAGATCAGGTATGGTAGTGCAGATTAGTAATGGGGTGGGTTTGGGAGGTTTGCAACTGGTTCTTTTCATCTTGGCCTTCCTTGTAGTACTTTGAAAGATCTACCACACTTAGCATTAGTTTGAATCTTTAAAGGGAATGGGAAATTTGATATAAAAATTTCTGTGCAACTAGATGAGGTATCCTTTCCATCTCCTATGATTTAGAAGCATGCCTTAACAGTATAACTTACTCCTCTCCCAACACACTACTTTTCAAGTATATTTTATAAGTAAAATCTGAGAATATTTTTAGTTCAGAAAATTCTAAATTTGTTTAATCCTTCTTCTGAATTTTGTGAACTTTACCTGTGGCGCCTCTTGCTTATATAGCCTTTTTAAAAGTGGCCTCCAACAAGTCAATGGTCTGTTGCTTTGCAAGTAAAATTTTTTTATATCCCAAATATCTGATTGTATAGCCAGCTGGAAAGATCTCTTTGTATAGCCATTATATTCAAAAGACAATCTAGATTTTAGAGGTAGCTCTTCGCAAGTTCTGAGAAATACCATTCTGTTTGGATGTGTTCCATCTTAGTTCTCTCGTGGGATTTTAGTTAATTCTATTATGTCATAGCAATGTATGTAAGCTTATAATATAAATCAGTCTTTAAAATTAGGATCCCGTTTATTAAATATAACTAAAGCTTTTCCAAAAGGTATCTCTTGTCATTTGGTTCCTTGTTTTAATTCAGCTTTGAGTGAGACCCTTTTTAAAAACATTGCCTGACCATGTTTTATATTCCAAATATAATTGTACTAGGTAACGTGGGTGTTACAAAGGTTGTTGCCTCATTTGGGAATTTGTGAAAAGTACTAAAAAAGAAGAAATTGTAAAACAAGATAGCTTTTATAAGCAATGTAATAATCATTCCTTTTTTGAGCACTGTCTTTGCCCCTGACAATGTTCTGATAAGCAGTTTACCTTTATTTACTTTTATAAAACCATAGGAGAATACTGAATCACAGTGAATTTTATCTTGTGCCAGGGATTCACATCTAGCAAGTAAGTGACACCTTGAAAATGGACCCCAGGCAGTACTGCAGCAGAGTCCACTTTCCCCAACTCTTTCTTACGTTATTCACATATATTCTTTTAAACTAAAGAAAATTTATTTACATAAAATAGTTAATCCCATTAAGTTTAAAATAAAAAGGAGCAAATATTGATCGAATGCAATGTTTCCTTCCCTAAAGGTTGGAAACAGGCGTTGATTGAAATTTGCTTATTTTGGGGAAATATGATGCGAACTTAGTTCATGGATAAATGGGGAGCATTTTCTAGAAAAGCCATTCCTGTCTTAGCTTTTTTATATCTGTAGTATACTTGGATCATACCTCAAAAGCTGGATGAAATTTTAAAGCTTATATTTTTAACATTGTTTACATTTAAAGTGGTATTTTCTAGAAAAGTAGATATGAGTGTGGTATTTTGTCATATTTAGAGTACTATAAAAACAATTCTAATATATGACATAAATAATTTAATTTGGTCTATAGCAGAAATTATTATGTCTAGCTGATCTCAAGGTCAGTTACTATTCTTGATCTTTATTAACTCTTAACTTTTTTCTGTCAGGTCTGTTAGTATGTTAACCAAATTATCCAGTTTTTCCAAGAATGTGCATGGCGTATTTGAGGGCAGGATCAAGATATAAGGATTCGGATAAATGATTTTAAATTCAATTCAGTGTGATTAGTGAATGTGCAGGTGTTTCTACAGCCTATAATAGATATTGCATATAGATTAACATTCTAGAGGTTGAACGGTTCAAACGAAAATATTTTAATTTTATTTTTGTTAATTCTACTAATTTACTTTGCTGCAGGAGTGGAGTCAACATATCAATGGAGCAAGTCACAGTCGTCGATGCCAGCTGCTTCTTGAAATGTAGGAGTTTGAAATACCTTTAAAGCATCCTTAATCGTGATTCAGAAACAGCCATTGATTGATTGGTTTTTGGGAGTTCATCATTTCTTTGTAATATCCACATTGTTACTACTGTGAGGTTGATACTGTCCAGGCAATACTAATTACAAGTAAAATGTTTAGATCTGGGATCTTAATGGAATGTTAGATGCAGTGATAGTGGTACTTTGTTACTGAATACTATTTCTAGGATAAATGTAAATAAATGCTTTTTTAAATATAAATTGAAAGAATTTTTAAATAGACTTAAAAGGTAGCTTTTGATATATAGAGGGTTTTTTTGTTTTGTTTTCTGGTGATAGAGATGGGAAGGGAGAGAGATGAGAAGCATCAATTTGTAGTTGCAGCAACTTAGTTGTTCATTGATTGCTTTCTAATACATGCCTTGATGGGGGTTGGGGCACCTCTAACTGAGCCAATGACCCCTTGCACAAACCAGCAACCTTTGGGTCCATGTCTGATTCCACATTCAAGCTGGCAACCTTGAGGTTTTGAACTTGGGTCCTCAGCATCCCAGGTGGACGCTCTATCCACTGGGCCACCACCTGGTCGTACCGTAGAGTATTTTCAGTAATAGTAATACATGCTCCAAAATTATTGAATATACAAGCCATCTTCATGCAACACTTTTTCTATTAAGACAACAAATATGGGAAAATTTTAATTTCAGCATTAATGACTTATATTTTCAGTGCAAAACTCGTTTATTTTCATTCATTTGGATTAGGAGGAGTTTTGAAATTTTTCTTTGGGAAATATCTATATATAACATGTTTTAGACCATAATATTTCTAACAGTCTTTCATATAACTTTACTAATAATTATCTCTATTTTAAAGGCCAAACAAGGCTACTTTGTGAAAAGGACAGTTTTATTTTAAAGTTAATTTTCTGGTCTTTTTAAAGCTACCCAGAATGGAATCCTGACAATGATACAGGACACACAATGTAAGTTAAAAATTTTAAGCTACTTTTTGTAAAGGAGCTCAATATAAGGAATTCAGGTTCAACTTTCAAAATATCTTCTGAATTTTTTATTGAATATGAGAGCAAAAGGCACTGTGGGTCGAAGAATTTTTAAAAACGACTTTATGTAGTAATTTTTATTTTATTAAGATTTTCCTCTAGTTGCTTCACACATAAATGCCCGCAAAGATGAGAATCATAGTTATACAAGGGATGTTTTAATAATAAATATTGTTTCTCATGGATGTAATTATTGTGCGTCTTATATTTTATGTCTTTGCATTACTAGGGGTGATCCATTCATGTTGCAGCAATCTACAAACCCAGCACCAGGAATTCTGGGGCCTCCACCTCCCTCATTTCATCTTGGGGGACCAGCAGTTGGACCAAGAGGAAATCTGGGTGATTAAAAAATTCATGTTATCATTTCCTAAGAGCTTTTGGTAGTTTGTTTGCTCCCCCCCCCTCCCCCCAGATACAGACAGATGGGAACAGAGAGAGATGAGAAGCATCAATCATTAGTTTTTTGTTGCGACACCTTAGTTGTTCATTGATTGCTTTCTCATATGTGCCTTGACTGCAGGCCTTCAGCAGACCGAGTAACCCCTGGCTTGAGCCAGCGACCTTGGGTCCAAGCTGGTGAGCTTTGCTCAAACCAGATGAACCCGAGCTCAAGCTGGCAAGCTCGGGGTCTCAAACCCGGATCCTCCATATCACAGTCCAACGCTTTATCCACTGCGCCACAGGCTGTTTTTTGTTTTGTTTTGTTTTAATTTTTATTTTATTCATTTTAGAGAGGAGACACACAGGGGGAGAGAGAGAAAGAGAGAAAGGGGGGAGGAGCTGGAAGCATCAACTCCCGAGATAGAGAGAGAGAAAGAGAGAAAGGGGGGAGGAGCTAGAAGCATCAACTCCCATATGTGCCTTCACCAGACCAGTGCAAGGTTTTGAACTGGCAACCTCAGTGTTCCCAGGTCGACGCTTTATCCACTGCACCACCGCAGGTCAGGCATAGGCTGTTTTTTTTAAGAGAGAGATAATAAGTATCAACTCATAGTTGCAGCACTTCAGTTGTTCATTGATTGCTTTTCATATGTACCTGGACAGGGGAAGAGAGATGGGGGGGGCTCTAGCTGAACTAGTGACCCCACCCTCAGCTTGTGAGCCCGTGCTTAAGCCAGCAACCTTGAACTTTCAAACCGAACCCCAGCATCCCAGGTTGACACTCTACCCACTGCACCACCACCAGACAGGCCTTAAGAGCTTTTACCATAAAAATAAACAATGATTATGGGCAAAAGAAAACCCATTAAACTGCTATTCAAAAATAACATTGCATGAAAAGACATGGTGCTCTTACAATATTTATAATATTCTTTTAGTGTTTTAAAGTTCATTTTTCAATTGAAATGGCCTATTATGGCAATATATGTATTACGCAACTGAAAAAAATACTTTTCTGCCCATAAAGGTGCTGGAAATGGGAACCTGCAAGGACCAAGACACATGCAAAAAGGCAGAGTGGTGAGTGTAACACAACACTTGCTTTTACCATATTTACTGTTTTATGAATGTGATTTGACTTGTTCTTGCTAATTGAATCTGTGTCGTAGTCCTTATTATCAAAAAACTGCTAAAGTTTAAAAGCTATCAGGCTTTTCTGTGACTTTGGTAAATTTAAAACTTTTAGTTTTCATATGCTTGTAGTTGAGAAATTTCACCTTGATCCAGGGTCTTGAGAACTTTGCTATCAAGAATGCACAACAGCATTCAATTGAAAAAATAATGCGGAGACTGTTTTCTGAAACTTGGAGGTCTGTCTTAACCCCACTGACACTTGATTTTTTGTGTAGGTTTATTTGTGGGGTGTTTGTTTGTTTTTAATTGATTTTAGAGAGAATACAGGAATATCAGTCTGTTCCTCTGCCCGGGCCGTGAACACTCTAACCAACTCAGCTATCTGGCCAGGGCTTCCTCTGTAGTTTTTAGATTCTGTAGAATGTTAGGAGTTTTTATTTTAAATACTTAAAATGTCTTGTTAACATTAGACTAAAATTTGTAATGCATAGCTGTTTCATATTGTTTTTAAAGAGACTTACTGACTTTAAAGAGAGAGAGTTACTTGATTTTTATTTTCTTTACCTCTTCCCCCGGGACAATGGATAGGAAACTAGCCGAGTTGTTCACATCATGGATTTTCAGCGAGGGAAAAACTTGAGATACCAATTATTACAGCTGGTGGAACCATTTGGAGTCATTTCAAATCATCTGATTTTAAATAAAATTAATGAGGTACGAGTTGAAATAAGTATATTTCCTAAAGAGATTGCATGGTTTTGTATTAGAAAAAGAACTTAATGTAATCATAAATCATCAATATAAAATGAGGAAGAGTAGAAAGCCAATATGTACTTGAAGTATGTTAATACAATAAGTCTTGATGTCAATAGATTCTTAAATAAAATGACATACAACAAAAGCATTTTTCAAAAATTGATTTTGGGGGTAAGAGTGGGAGGGAAAGAGACAAAGATTTGTTGTTCCACCCACTTATTGATTTATTCATTGATTCTTGTATGTACCCTGGCTGGTCATCGAACCCACAATCTTGTTGTTATTGGTTTGAAGCTCTAACCAACCCAGCCAGGGCAGACACCATTTTTGCCACAGGATAATTAGTATAAACAAGAGTTTGTCATTTATATTACAATGAAACTTCATTGAAGGATTTGTTGTAATACTAAATTCTAGTACTAACAGATTTGTAAGTTTATAAATTTTTATTCTTAAGCAGTAAATTGTCATTATTAAACTACTATAAGAGGATAATCCTTTGGAAAGTCATTTTAAACTTTTACCAAAATCATTCCAAATCATTATTTCAAGTCGAGTAGCCATGAGTGATAGTTTTAGTAGCATGAAGATGATAAAATCAGATGACTTTTTAAAAAAATGCCAAATTAGCAATGTAGATTTTTCTGCGTTTAGATTCTTGAAAGTATTTCCGTTTAAATATGAAAGACTTTGAACAATGTTTATAATAATTTGTGTGTGTGCAATTTCAGGCATTTATTGAAATGGCAACCACAGAAGATGCTCAGGCTGCAGTGGATTATTATACAACCACACCAGCATTAGTATTTGGCAAGCCAGTGAGAGTTCATTTATCCCAGAAGTATAAAAGAATAAAGGTAACATCTAGTTTTTCTGATTTGTATTACCAATCATTTAGTACATTGTTTTAATTATTAACTTTAGCTACTTTAAAGTTAACTTTTGCTAATTTAGCTGCTAATAACTAGGATAATATTAACTATTAACTCATAAGTACAGTGTATCTACCAACATTTGACATGTCCTTTTCTTTTCTCTTTATTAAAGAAACCTGAAGGGAAGCCAGACCAGAAGTTTGATCAAAAGCAGGAGGTTGGACGTGTGATACATCTCAGCAACTTACCTCATTCTGGCTATTCTGACAGTGCTGTCCTTAAACTTGCTGAACCTTATGGGAAAATAAAGAATTATATACTGATGAGGATGAAAAGTCAGGTAATAATATGTATAAAGGTCCAGAAAATGATTATTTCTTAAAGAACCTAAATTTTTTTAATATTATTTTTAGAACAGAAACCAAGGGGTAGTAATTTTCTTTATCTTCTCAAAGATCAATTTTTTTAGCCAAACAATAATAAATATTTTTTTCCACATTGTAGTAGATGGCAAATGGAAAGTAAATTTTTCTTTTGCTCAGGGTAGTAACAGGATTTGTTTCCAGGGTTTGCTTCCAAAGATCTTTCTGCTATGTGTCTATAGGTATTCTCCCACCATCACACACACCTTTATTTATTTATTTGTAACTTCAACTGGGATTTTGCTGTTTTCCACATTTTACATGATTTTTAAAAATTCAGTTAGCTTATTTGTTCAACTGCTATTTATTGGTATACCATCTGATATTTTAATAGTATTCTGAGTTTATATCCTTTCAGATTGCTGATTTTTTGTTTTTTCTCTTAGAATATTTTGAGTAATATCTTCTAATGTTATTTAATGATTTTTTTTTTTGCAGAAAGTCTGCATATAAATGGTTCAGTACTTGGTATTACTTTGTAATTTTGACAAGTTGTCTTTATTTTATTGGGTGACTTTTAATTTACCAATGTCTATGTGCTTAAAGATTAAATTATTGTAAGAAGCAAATAGAAAGAATAATAAAACAATAGAGTTCTTATACAATTCTGTGAAAAATGTTTTCTAATTTTTTTAAGGCCTTTATTGAGATGGAGACCAGAGAAGATGCAATGGCGATGGTCGACCACTGTTTGAAAAAGGCCCTTTGGTTTCAGGGGAGATGTGTGAAAGTTGACCTGTCTGAAAAATATAAAAAATTGGTACTAAGGGTATGTAGTACTTTATTTGTTGTAATTAAGAATATAGGGAGCTCTGGCCGATTGGCTCATTAGTAGAGCATCAGCCCAGCGTGTGGAAGTCCCGGGTTCCATTCCCAGTCAGGGCACAAAGAAGTGCCCATTTGCTTCTCTACCCTTCCCCCTCTTCTTTCTCTCTGTCTCTCTCTTCCCCTCCCACAGCCAAGGCTTCATTGGAGCAAAGTTGGCCCGGGCGCTGAGGACACAGCTCCATGGCCTCCACCTCAGGCGCTAGAATGGCTCTGGTTGCAACAAAGCAACGCCTCAGATGAGCAGAGCATCTCCCCCTAGTGCACATGCCAGGTGGATCCCGGTTGGTGCATATGGGAGTGTCTCTCTGCCTCTCTGCTTCTCACTGCAGATAAATACAAAACAAAACAAAAAAAGAATATAGGGTTGTGGCCCCGGCCAGTTGACTCAGTGGATAGAGCGTCAGCTTGGCATATGGACATTCCAAGTTTGATTCCTGGTCAGGGCCCACAGGAGAGGCAGCCATCTGCTTCTCTCCCCTTTCCCCTCCCACAACCAATTGCTCAGTTGGTTCAAGCATCAACCCCAAATGGAGGTTACTGGGAGGATCCCAGCCTGGGCGCCTGCCGAAGCCTATCTCACTATTTACCCTCTTAAATGGGAAAAAAGAGAATATAGGGTTGCCTGACCTGTGGTGGCACAGTGGATAAAGTATCTATCTAGGTTGCCAGTTCTAAACCCAGGGCTTGCCTATTCAAGTCACAAGAAGCAACTGCTATAAGTTGATGCTTCCTGCTCTGTTGCTCCCAAGTTTCTCTCTCCTATTCTCTCTTCTGTCTAAAATCAATGAATAAAAATTTTTAAAAAAATTATGGGGTAAAAGATTACAGGGTTTAGTTATTAAAATAGCAATCTCGCCTGACCAAGTGGTGGCGTAGTGGATAGAGCGGAAGACCCAGGTTCAAGACCCCGAGCTCGCCAGCTTGAGCGCGGGCCCATCTGGCTTGAGCAAAAGCTCGCCAGCTTGGACCCAAGGTTGCTGGCTCCAGCAAGGGATGGTTCGGTCTGCTTGAAGGCCTGCGGTCAAGGCACATGTGAGAAAACAATCAATGAACAACTATGGTGTCGCAACGGCAATGAAAAACTGATTGATGCTTCTCACCTCTCTCCGTTCCTGGCTGTCTGTCCCTATCTACTCTCTCTCTGACTCTCTCTGTCCCTGTTTAAAAAAAAAAAAAAATAGCAATCTCTTCTTTTTCCAATCTTCCTCAGTAGCAGCAATTTTTCTTCTTATCTGTTCTATAAAAGCACCTTTATTGCTTTTGTGTGTGTGAGTGTGATACAGAGACAGAGAAAGGGAGAGAGATAGGAAAGGAGAGAAATGAGAAGCTCAACTTATAGTTACAGCATCTTAGTTATTCATTGATTGCTTTCTCATGTGCCTTGACCAGGGGCTCCAGCCAAGCCAGTGACCTTGGGGTCGTGTCTAGGATTCCACGCTCAAGCCAATGAGATGACCTCAGGGTTTCAAACGTGGATCCTCAGCATCCCAGGCCGACTATTGACTGTCACTGCCTGATTAGACTGTTGTATTTTAGATTCTATTTAAACAGAATTCTGCCAAAGATGTTTATTATCCACTGCTTTATTGAAATGTCGATTGTAATGAACTGCTGACTGTAGGTAACTTAGATTCTAGGTATATCTACAGAGATTATATAAATTTAGTTGATTATATGAAGGATGGTCATCAATTATTAAATTGGATAATTATACTGCAGATGAATATTTTAATTCATTTATTTAATGCAAAATTTTGTCTTTTAGATTCCTAACAGAGGCATTGACTTACTGAGAAAAGATAAATCCCGGTAATTTCATTTTGTGTGTCTGTGTGTATAGTACACTTTTGTTTTCCAACTCAGAATTAATTGAAGTATCTATTGATTTCAGAAAAAGATCTTATTCTCCAGATGGCAAAGAATCTCCAAGTGATAAGAAATCCAAAACTGATGGTTCCCAGAAGACTGAAAGTACAACTGAAGGTAAAGATCAAGAAGAGAAGTCAGGTGAAGATGGTGAAAAAGATACAAAAGATGACCAGGCAGAACAAGAACCTAGCATGCTTCTTGAATCTGAAGATGAGCTACTTGTAGATGAAGAAGAAGCAGCAGCACTGCTAGAAAGTGGCAGTTCAGTAGGAGATGAGACAGACCTTGCTAATTTAGGTGATGTGACTTCTGATGGGAAAAAGGAACCTTCAGACAAAGCTATGAAAAAAGATGGAAGTGCTTCGGCTACAAAGAAAAAGCTCAAAAAGGTAAAGGAAGATTGTACATTGATTTGTTTTAATAGAAAACTAGAACAGGTAAATGTTCAAATTATTTACTCTAGCAAGGTCAAAAAGAAGTGTTCATTTATATAAGAAAAAATTAGATACGAACTATAATATAAACTTTTAAGTCTGAACTCTGCAATAAATAGATTAAACAAGACCTTTTAGTTGTCAAAAAATGTCACTGCTCTAGAACTTTTTAGTAATGGAAGGAGAAAGACAGCTATGTATGCTTCTATATTGTAGTGGTAGTGTGTTTAGTACTTGCAGGCAGCTGTAGTTTGGCCTGTTTTTTAAAAGATAGGGTGGAGTTTGCAATAAGTTAGCCGACCTAAGATACTTAAAATATTTTACAATCATTCAAAATTAGTTGACCTTGAAAACTTGTTTTTCTTTTTTAAGAAACGTAAGCTTCATCAGATACTTCAATAACTTTTAAAATATTTTTTTAGAACATGTTACAAATAAGAGCATAGCAAATAAATATGAATATTAAAATACATGATACAAAGAACAGTAAACCAAAGACCCGTGGTATACTAACTAGCTACATTAAGGGTTAGAGCAAGGGCGCCCACACTTTTTCAGCTTGTGAGCTACTTATAAGATGACCAAGTCAAAATGATCTACCTACAATAAAAATGCAAAACATAAATTTATTTCTTCTATATTATCATTATTTAAGTTACTATTATTACTATTTAATATTATGTATTCTTCTTTCACCTTTCTCCTTCTCAGCTCTTTTTGGAGGAAAGTCAATGTCATGGTTTTTATGAGTGGTCCGAAAAAGCCGCTCCACATTTCCCTTCTTTGGAATAGCAATGGCACACAGACAGATGAGGCAAACACACTTAGAATATGACATAGTGAAAAAAATCCCCTCCCATTCTGTATGAAAGTGGTAGGTTTTAGGCTTCTTACTCGGACCAGCTACAGCACTCATTTTTATACCCTTTGTTGTATTTAGTTTAAATAAATTGAAGGCTACCTACGCAGCAATGTAACTGAACAAGTTATCGTGGTTTAACGTGCATGCGTAGGGTGTCAAAAGTTCAGACATCAGATTGGCTACCCTGTATGCCAATCAGAAGACAAATATCTTTTTAATGTCATGCAATCTACCCACACTTCCTTCATGATCGACCAATAAATTGCGACTGACGTATTGAGCACCCCTGGGTTAGAGTATTAAAATGCCTTTTATTCCCCTTATGTTAAATGGCTCTTAAAATGAGTATTTTAAAATATTACTATTGTTTGCTTTTAAAGAGAGTGAGAGGGAGGAAAGGGGGGAAGGAAGCATTTACTTACTCTTCTGCTTAGTTGTGCATTCATTGGTTGCTTCTTGTATATTCCCTGACCAGGGATTGAACCTACAACCTTGGTGCTTTGGGACTATGCTAACCAATTGAGCCAACCAACCACGGCCTGCAATGAGATTTTGTAATCCTGTTTTATTTCTAATAAACAACAGTCAGCTATTAAAGAATTGATTTTTACTTCCAGACTTTTTTTTTTTTTAACAGGGACAGATAGGGACAGACAGACAGGAACGGAGAGAGGTGAGAAGCATCAATCATTAGTTTTTCGTTGCCGTTGCGACACCATAGTTGTTCATTCATTGCTTTCTCGTATTTGCCTTGACTGCGGGCCTTCAGCAGACCAAGCAACCCCTTGCTGGAGCCAGATGGGCCCGCGCTCAAGCTGGCGAGCTCGGGTTCTCCAGCCTGAGTCTTCCGCATCCCAGTCCGATGCTCTATCCATTGTGCCACTGCCTGGTCAGGCACCTCCAGACTCTTTAAAAGAGCTTGTGATTATTGAACATTTACTACATGCTATAAATTTTTCTGAGTTCTTTGTGAGTGTTAACCCTTACAGTAACCATATGCAATAGATGCCTTATTTCATGAATGAGGAAATTGAGGCATGGAGAAGTTCAATAAATTGCCCATGGTCATACTGCTTCTGAGTGGCCAAGTCAAAATTTAAACCTAAGCAGTCATACTCCAGAGCCGAATTTCTTAACCACTACACTGTGTTAGAGTGAATATTTAAACAACAGTTTTATCATAGGATTGTATCTTCCAAAGGACATCATTCGGTTTATAACTAATTTTTTAAAATATATTCCCTAGAAGTGTAAGTCTCAGAAAGTGTAGAATATGAATGTCTTCGTGCCATTTATTTTCTGCTCTTTGTGCAAGACTTTTTCTTTTTTCCCTAAAGTGAGAGACAGGGACAGACACACAGGAAGGGAGAGAGTTGAGAAGCATTTATTTGTAGTTGGGACACTTAGTTGGTCATTGATTGCTTTCTCATTTGTGCTTTGGCTTAAGCCAGTGACCTTGGGGTTTCCAACGTGGGTCCTTGTTATCCCAGATCCATGCTCTATCCACTGTGCCATCACCTGGTCAGGCCATGCAAAGCAAGTTTTCCATTACTTAGTTTTGAAATAAGCTGATTATTGACCCTGGCCAGTTGGCTTAGTGGTAGAGCATTGGCCTGGCATGTGGATGTCCCGGGTTCAATTCCTGGTCAAGACATACAGGAGAGGTGACCACCTGCTTCTCCGCTACTCCTTCTCCTCTCTGTCTCTCTCTTCCCTTCTCACAGCCTTGGCTAGGTTGGTTCAAGTGCTTCGCCCCAGGCACTGATGATTGCACCTTGGAACCTCTGCCTCCAGCACTAAAAATAGCTCAATTGTGAGCATTGCCCCACGTAGGGGTTGCCTCCTGGTAGGGGACTCATGCAGGAATCTTGTCTCCCTCACTTGGAAAAAAGAAGGGGAAAAGAATAAGCTGAGGTTTTTGTGTGTGTGTAGTTTTCTTTTTAATTAGTGATTTTTGGGGAGAAGAAGATTTAGTATTTTGAGAGAAGGAATAAAGACAAAGACTCCATCCTGTTTCCTTTAAATAAAACCAGTGGAAGAGATGCTGCAGGATTGTTGCAGAGTAAATTTGTCTTAACAGCGTCAATTCCCGGGAAATATGGAAGGTTTTGTCACTAAATGAGGTTGGTTGTGAGGAAGATTCGGAACTTAAGAAATTTCGTAAATCAGGCATGACATTTAAATCTGGTGACAAAAATGATGATGGTTTGGTTGAAATTAAGGTGGAGAAGATCGAGGAACTTGATCAAGAAAATGAATCAGCGTTGGAAAATGGGATTAAAAATGAGGAAACTACAGAACCAGGCGCTGAATCTGCTGAGAATGCTGATGATCCCAACAAAGAGACGAGTGAAAATGCAGATGGCCAAAGTGATGAAAACAAGGAGGACTGTACAATTCCAGATGAGTATAGAATTGGACCGTATCAGCCCAATGTTCCTGTTGGTGAGATTTAAGGCTTTGTTCTTCCCCTCTCACCCTCCCCAAACTCTTAACTATATAAAAATTTTAACTTGGTTTGAACATAAGCTCTGATAGCATTTTAAATTTATTTCTGTACAGAATAATTTGTAAATCTTTGATATATTCTCTTTTCTTACCCGTCTCCTGGCTTTTTGTATTATCTTTTGTTACCATTACACAATATGTACTCGTTTCTCCTTAAAGCTTTCTGAGAATTTCACCTTGCTTTTTGTTTTGTTTACCTGTTATACTTCTGTCTTTGTAAGAGTACAATTAGGTGGGACTTTAAACATCAATTAAATATAATTTTATTTACTAATAATGTCATGTATTTTGTTGGATTTTGTTTTAGTATAGGCCATATTGGACTTCTCACAAAAAAATATTGAGA
This sequence comes from Rhynchonycteris naso, assembly GCA_037038555.1. Taxonomy (NCBI): domain Eukaryota; kingdom Metazoa; phylum Chordata; class Mammalia; order Chiroptera; family Emballonuridae; genus Rhynchonycteris; species Rhynchonycteris naso. The sequence goes on from CM073003.1 coordinate 100,898,351, forward strand.
ACACTAATTAAAATACTCAGTTTACTGAATTTGTAAGAATGTATGTTTGTGTTCTAGGTATAGACTATGTGATACCTAAAACAGGGTTTTACTGTAAGCTGTGTTCACTCTTTTATACAAATGAAGAAGTTGCCAAGAATACTCATTGCAGCAGCCTTCCTCATTATCAGAAGTTAAAGGTAAGGCTAAATCCCCTTAAAGAGAATTTTTTGTGAAAATAAATCAAGTTAATGGAAAATAAAATGTGTAGTATCCCCTGTGGACTCAATACAGCTTTCTTTTTTCTTTATTGACGGGCCATAAGCAGTTTAATCAATTTTTGAAACATCTGTTCAGCCTCTTCCCAAAGTACTTTATTTTTTAAGAGAGACAGATAGGGAGATGTGAAGCATCAATTCTTCATTGTGGCACCTTAGTTGTTTACTGATTGCTTTCTCATATATGCCTTGACTGGGGTGGGGGGGCTACAGCAGAGTGAGTGACTCCGTGCTCAAGCCAGCAATTTTGGGGTTTCAAACCTGGGTCCTCCACATTCCAGTTTGACGCTCTATCTACTGTGCTACCGACTGGTCAGGCTAAGTTATTTAATAATAACGACAATCTTCAGTAAGTTTTTTACCAACAGCGTATATAAAGTTAGAGGGGTAAAAAATAAGCACAGCCTTACCAGGCAGTGGCGCAGTGGATAGAGCGTCGGACTGGTATCAGAGGACAAGGTTTGAGACCCCGAGGTCGTCAGCTTGAGCACGGGCCCATCTGGCTTGAGCAAAAGCTCGTCAGCTTGGACCCAAGGTCACTGGCTCAAGCAAAGGGTCACTTGGTTTGCTGAAGGCCCGCGGTCAAGGCACATATGAGAAAGCAATCAGTGAACAACTAAGGTGTTGCAACGAAAAACTGATTGATGCTTCTCATTTTTCTCCGTTTTTGTGTGTCTGTTCCTGTTTATCCCTCTCTCTGACTCTCTCTCTCCGTGCTTATATATTTTAAAAAAGCACAAAACAATAAATAACAAATTCCTGTATTGGTTTTATTTTTATAAAAGACAGGAGATCGGGAAGAGAAATATTCATTAGTTGTTCTACTCAGTCCTGCATTCATTTGTATCTTCCCATGTATGCCGAGTGGGGATTGAACCTACAATCTTGTCGTTTCAGGATGACACTCTTTACTGACTGAAGTAACCAGTCAATGCCTTATTTGGATATTTTAAAATTTGGTATTTTATTTAGTGGCTTAAGGACTAAATGGGGGAAAACTTCGTGCCTGACCTGTGGTGGCGCAGTGGATAAAGCGTCGACCTGGGAGCACTGAGGTCGCCAGTTCAAAACCCTGCACTGGTCTGGTCAAGGCACATATGGGAGTTGATGCTTCTAGCTCCTCCCCCCTTTCTTTCTCTCTCATTCTGTGTCTCCTCTCTAAAATGAATAAATAAAAAGAAATTTAAAAAAAAATGGGGAAAAACTTCAAAGTAGGAGTTAAAGAACTTAATTGTAAGTAATTTGGTTTTTTACACTGTAATACGAAACTACAAAACTATCAAATATGTGCAGTGTTCACTAGATGGATAAAGGTAGCATTGAATTTAGGACATAATTCTACTTCTTGGCTGTATCACTTATTTATTTAATTTCTACTGCATCAATAGAAATACCAGGTTTAGCATGCACAAAGCCAAGAAAACCAATGTTGCCAGATACTGAATTTCTATCACACTGTGCTTTGAACACCTAGCAGGAATAAACTGCTGAATGCAGATACCATGCAGTGCAATGTATCACTTGTTTTAAATATGTGTTCTTTGCTGTCTATTACCAGTGTTTTTCAACTGCCAGTATGCTGTTTTTGTATAAAGATTATAGACTTAATGATACAATTTCACAGTTCTTGTGGATTGGTGGTTCAGAACCACTGGGTGTGTGGGTGGGTGGGTGGGTGTTGACATGGAGATTAAAAAAGAATGGTGGCAATTTTCAATTAGAGCAGTTTCATATATTTTATCTTTTTTGACATGAATCTATTTGATGGCTATGTATTACCTAGAGATATAAAATATATGTGATCTCTGGGTACTTTATAAAGAAAGCATGCTTTTTAATACTTTTAGCCATTTTAATTTTCAAAGTCATCTGTAGGAGGTGGCTCTCTTATTTTCTATTTTCAAAGAATTGTGAACTTAATGCCCTAGCCCAGTGGTCGGCAAACTCATTAGTCAACAGAGCCAAATATCAACCGTACAACGATTGAAATTTCTTTTGAGAGCCAAATATTTTAAATTTAAACTATATAGGTAGGTACATTCCTTATTGAGATAGCGCCTGCACGTGGTATTTTGTGGAAGAGCCACACTCAAGGAGCCAAAGAGCTGCATGTGGCTTGCTAGCCGCGGTTTGCCAACCACTGCCCTTAACCAGATAATTTGGTTGATGAGAGCATTAAGCTCTGAAAGTGCAGAGGTTGCCAGTTTGATTCCCAGGTCAGGATACATATAGGAACAGATTAACAGTTCTTTCTCTCCCTCCCTCTCCCTTTTCCTCTCCCCTTCCCCCTTTCCCTTATTTTCTCCCTCCCTTTTTCTCCCTTTCTTCCTTTCTCCCTTTTTCTCCCTCCTCCCTTTCTATTTCTCCCTCCCTTTCTCTCTCTTCCCTCCTTTCTCTCTCCCCCCCATCCCTTTCTCACTAAATTCAATAAATAAAAAATTGAAAAAAAGAATTATTGATGTAATACAATAATACAATATCTTGCTAATGATAAATTTCTTGATACTTTTCTAACTGGGCTTTTTTTTTCTCTTTAAGGATAATGGCTTCTAATATTTATCAGTTATATTATTATAAGTATACAGCTGATAAATTTCAGTCAAAAGTAAAGACATTTTTGATGTTTTAGATTTAGATTTTAAAAGTTTTTTTTATTTGTACTTTCATTAAGATCTTAACAGATCTCTGGTGTCTGGGAACTTGAGAAGTTTCAGGTCTGATAATGGGTCAGCATGCTACACTTGCAGCCCAGCCACTGCATTTTATAGTTTTCATGGATCACAGCCACAGGCATTCACTTAAGTATTGTTTATGGATACTTTTATTGCTGTAATGGTAGAATCAAATAGCTGAAATAAAGATTAAATGGCCCACAGACCTAAAATATTTACTGGTGGTTCTTTAAGAAAATGTTGTCCACTTGGTTTAGTGGAAGGAGTATTGAATGAATGCGTGTCATTTTAACTAATCTATGTTCTTGTACTAGCAGTAGTAGTTCTTCTATGTGACTTGGTCTTGTTTTATTATCTCTATAAGTTAATGTTAACTGCACATTGAGATAATTATTTGTGTGTTTTTATTTCACATTTTAACTTTCCCCCATGCCTTATTATGGTCTCCTGAATCCACTTTAGTTTTGTACACTAACAGGAATAACTGAATCTTAAAAAAGAGATAAGATTATAGGGTTAAATTACACTCCGATCCCTAACCTTGGATATACTGTTTTATTTTAGAGTTAATTTAGTTGTGTTTCTCTTACATAACTCAATCCCTGTAATTTTTTTCCTTTCAGAAATTTCTGAATAAACTGGCAGAAGAACGCAGGCAGAAGAAGGAAGCTTAAGATTTGCAAGAAGCTTAATGATTTCAAAGAAAATAATGGTTCTTTGTTTTTAATGTTAACCTTTTTTAAATACAATACTGATAGTTAGAAGAAAACTATTGTACTCTTCTGTTTTAGTGGAAAAAATAATAGATGTCTGTTCATGTGTTAAGTGTCATAGTAAAAACACATATACGGTTAAGTTAAAGAAGAGTTGTTTTTGTTTTATCAAAATGATAACAGAAAAGTACTTTGTAGAGACTGACTTCCTAAGCTACTTAAGACAACTTGCACCACTAAGAAAAAGATAACATAAAACTATTCAAAGAAATGAAATTTAGTAGTTCTAAGCTTCAAAGAAATGTCAAAACTTTTGATTCCATTCAATAAAGAACAAAACCAATTGTATTTTTATTACTTTCATCTGAAACATTCCACATTTTCATCTGAGCCTTGCGGACTTTTCATTTGGAGTTCGAAGCTTTTTTTATTATTATTGCATTTCATTTTTGGAGAACATAATTAACTGAGATTAGCAATTAAAATACAGGTGCAGTTTTCTTTTAATGTTATGCTGTTGTTTAGATAAGAAATATTAAGTAATTGGCTTTAGATTTTGTAATTTTTTTCCCTCAGTTCCTGCTAGATTTCGTATTCTGGTAGTTGATGTATTTTCAGTGAAATGTAAAAATATTCCCGTTCTCTTTGACCAGTATTAATTTCTTGAGACCTTATTGCTTGTCACTTGAATCCCGTAGCTGTCATACATCTGGTATAAGCAACATTTAATTTTTGAAGTGTGTAGACCATCTTTTCATATTTCAAGGTGTAATTTTACATTTCTGCATTTTAAAAACAGTTTGGCCATAATCTTAGACGCACGCTTCTAATCCATATACCTGCACATGTGACCTTTGTGAACAGAAATTTGCATGTATAATCTGTGTTTACTTGTAATTTTCTGATATATACTGCTTATATCTGTGGATTCAAGTTTCTGAAGTGAAAACAAATAAAAACCTAGGTCATGTTCATTGGTTATACATGTTTGGAATGTTAACCAATATATTTGTCAGTTGTGGATTTTATTCACTGTTACACTTTTTTGCATGCTTTAACAAATTACTACATTTTTAAAATATAGAGTGTTCTAAAGAGTGCTACTAAAGATTTGAGTTTTAAAGTTTTTGGTGCTGGTGGATTTCTTGTTTGTGTTACATAACCAAAAATGAAGCTGTTCATGGTATTTTAAAACCTTGGGGGGAAAAATAAAAATTGAAGGATAAAAAAACCATTGGGAGTTTAAGATGCTAAGGATAATAAAATAGCGAATACTAATGTTTAGACATGTTTTAAGTATCTACCAGTAAAATTGGAATAACATGAAATAATAAGAATTAGTTGTAGCAGCCTTTTTAAAAATGTTAGGATTCCTGGTTTAAGGGACTAACTATTCTCTGTCTCTCTTTTTTAATTTTATAAAATAACAGGAATTATTTTTGAAATGTTTAGGTCCAAGTGTATTACAGCTATATCAAATAGTTGGATAAAATTTTATGGTCTATTTCTGAAGGTCAGGTGATAATTTTTTAATGTAACATGCACAAAAAATCCTTACCAGTTTACTTCTGCAGTTTGGTTTTGGCCTGTACTAATTACCTACTTTTATTTAATTCCAATTTCTGACTAACAGCAACACCATGAAGCTTTTTGTGCATAGTGGCATTCCTAATGGTTTTCTGTCAATGATAGCTTGTTTTCGTAGGTCCTACTTTGTTGATGTATCAAGTTGTAGAAAAGAATGTTTAATATTTTTATTTGATAGCATTTAGAAAGCAGAAATTCTCATAAACTATGCTAATGATAAATAAACCTGTAATAGCTATTTCCCAGATTATGGCAAGCGTTTATTTATAGGAATGTTTCTTCTTAAACCTACTATAAAGTTTAAAAATGTTTTCCCCACCTTTACTTTTAGCCTTTAGTTTTAATGTTTGTGGGATTTTTTTGTTTTGTTTTGTTTTTTTAGAGAGGGAGAGGGGGACAGGCAGGAAGGGAAAGAGAGGAGCATCAACTCATAGTTGCAGCTCCCTAGTGGTTCATTGATTGCTTTTTCTTAGGTGCCTTGACCTGGGGGCTCCAGTAGAGCAAGTGATCCCTTGCTCAAGCCAGGGACCTCAGGGGTCTTGAACCTGGGCTGTCAGCAGCCCAGGCCAACTTTCTATCTACTGCACTGCTCCCCAGTTGTGCACCTTGAGTTTAATCTTATGCTGATTTTGTTAAGGGAGCTTTTTTTTTTTTTTTGCAGGGACAGAGAGAGGGATAGATTGGGACAGATGAGACAGGAATGGAGAGAGGTGAGAAGCATCAATCATTAGTTTTTCGTTGCCTTGCGATACCTTAATTGTTCATTGATTACTTTCTCATATGTGCCTTGACCCTGGGCCTTCAGCAGACCAAGCCACCCCTTGCTGGAGCCAGTGGCCTTGGGTCCAAGCTGGCGAGCTTTTGCTCAAGCCTGATGGGCCCTCGCTCAAGCTGGCGAGCTCAGGGTCTTGAACTTGGGTCTTCCGCATCCCAGTCCAATGCTCTATCCACTGCGTCACCGCCTGGTCAGGCTGTTAAGAGAACTTTTAAAAACACCTGCTAGTGATTTTTGATGTCTTTAAACAGGTTCAATGTATATAGTAGAAATAGGCAGGAACACTGCAAAATACATACAGAGAGGGAGAAAGTATTCATTTTAGAGAGGTGGAGTATAGCAGGAAGTATCAACTCCCATATGTGCCTTGACCAGGCAAGCCTTAGTTTTCGGACCGGCAACTTAAGTGTTCCAGGTTGACACTTTGTCCGCTGTACCACCACAGGTCAGGCAGAGTATTTTTTAAAATCAAACTGGTAATAAAAATTGTAGTCTGTAGGCTATCTAAGGTAATTTGCACTAGTAGAGCAGCTCTGCACTCTATTGATCTACACAGAATATGGCTTAGTATAGCTGAAAGTTAAAGTATTGAATGGTAATGAGTTTGAGATGGTAGTGCCTGACTAGGACCCTGAGCTTTTGAGCTGGGGTTAAAGTACTCCTTTGCTCCGATTCCGTCTGTCCCAATCTGCAACTTCTCTCAAAAAAACCCCTGCCACTTAAGTGTAAAGCTGAGATATTTTTTCTTTATACTAGTGGTTTTCAAATGTTAGCATACATCAAACTTACCTAAAGACTGTTGAAACTATGGTGGGCCCTGCTCTTAGAATTTCTGATGTGTTAGCTTTCAGGTGGGGCTTAATTTGCTTTTTTTTAACAAGGCGACATAAAGGACAGAAGTGGCAGGGTTTTTTTTGAGAGAAGTTGCAGATTGGGACAGACGGGAAGGGAGAGAGAAGAGAGGCATCAGTTCTACAATTTTGCGCCTTAGTAATTGATTGCTCTCCCATATCTGCCCTGACCAGGGGGCTCCAGCTGAGCCAGTGACCTCTTGCTCAAGCCGCGTCCTCAGGGTTCTAAACCTGGGTTCTCAGCATCCCAGTCTGATGCTCTCTCCACTGTTGCACGGCTTGGTCAGGCTAGAGGTGGCACTTGAAATTGCTTTCCCTGTAGCTGAAGAAGAAGTGTTTTAGCTCAGCATTTGTAATCCTGTGCCTGGTTTAGATATTACTTGTTGAAGTACTAGTTTTGCTGTTTGAAAACTAAAACTAAGGAAAACAAACAGCAATCACCACTTGGGGACCTGTGCAAAGAAAGCATTTCTTTAAAAATCAGTGAAGACCCCATTTTAGAACCCTAGATACTGTTTTTCAAAGTCGACTTCTTTTCTAGCCTAGATCATTTAAAACATAATTTGGGGTGGAGGGTGTAGTAGACTTGGACATAACAAGGAAGGAGCAGGGCTATGAAAGAAGTCTTGAGAATTCATTGTTTTGCTTGGTCAGGGTTTTTTCCCCCCAGTTTCTCCTTGACTAATGTTACTTTTTTTTTTTAATGAGAGAGATGAGAAGCATTGATTCTTTGTTGCTTTGTCATATGTGCCTTGATGAGGGGGCAGCAGCTGAGCCAGTGACCTTGCGCTTAGTGTCCCAGGGTTACACACACTCCACTGTGCCACTGCTTGGTCAGGGCACACTTTTTATTTATATATATATATGTGTGTGTGTGTGTTTTTTTATTCATTTTAGAGAGGAGAGAGAGAAGGGGGAGAAGCAGGAAGCCTCAACTCCCATATGTGCCTTAACCGGGCAAGCCCAGGGTTTCGAACCGGCGACCTCAGTGTTCTAAGTTGAGGCTTGATCCACTGTGCCACCACAGGCCAGGCCAGGGCACACTTTTTTTTAAGATTTTATTTTTACTGATTTTACAGAAGGAAGTGTCAACTCGGTTCACTGCCAGCTTGTTTTAAATCAGCAACATCAGTGTTTCAGGTAGGTGCCTTATGCACTGTACTACCACAAATCAAGCTGTCACACTTTTTTTTTTTTTTAAGATTTTAAATAGGGTGGGTGCAGTGAGAAGTATCAACCCATAGTTGGTTCACCTTAGTTTATTGACCGCTCATATGTTCTTTGATGGGGCAAGCACCAAGTTTCAAACCAGCAACTTTATTCCAGGTTGACACCCACTGCACCATCACAGGCCAGGCTGTCACATCACTCAATCACAACAATAGGAGCTAATGAAAAATTAACAGTCTGTTGAAGTTTCAAATGAACAGTTAAATGGAAATCTCTACTTATTCAGGTACAAGTTAACTTGCTGATGCTGTTTAGAGCTTGATTAAAGTTCTTAAGTCAGTTATGTTTCCTGGGGTGAATCATGTGACTTCAGACTTCGAGATTGCACTTGGACTCCTGACAGATGAGAGTTGGGTTCTATCAGCATTTTGAAACTGCCCATAGCTCACATACACCAGGGCTGTGATGGGCCAGTGCATTTATGGGTGCTGTGGCCTGGCCAGGAGGCACTTCAATGGGTACTTGACCTTCACATACATGTAAGGAGATCAAGGAAAAGTGTCAGGTACAGGCTGAGTTGGGTTTCTATGTGGACAAGGATCCTAGGGCCCAGAATTCTATTTGAGGATCTACCCTCAGATCCAAACATTTTGAGTAATAGCCAAAATAAGCATTTTCTATCATGCAACTTGGTTGTTAATTGGTTCCCATGTGTCCTACTCTCTGGGAAGTTACTTTCAAAGAATAGTGTAGTACTTCAGAGGTAATTAGGGTACTTAAAATGGTCTCTTGAGTGAAATCAAAGGATGAATATTCTCGGTGCAGTGTGTGAATTTTAGAAACTGCTTTCTATTGGCTGCTGTCTCCAAAATAGCATCATAGGACATTCTCAACACCAAATTCTTGAAAATCTGTGTGGCTCTTTCCTCTTCTCCCAATTAAATATGCAGATTTACTCTAAAAAAAAAGATACTACTACTTAGTAGGTAAATGTTTAAAGATGTTGATACCAAATTATTTGGCATTAGATGGAAAACATTCTGGATGAGAAGGTTCTGAAAGGAAGATTTAAAAGATTTATCTTAAAATTTTTAGCTCTGACCTGACCAGGCAGTGGCGCAGTGGATAGAGTGTTGGACTGGGATGCGAAGACCCAGGTTCGAGACCCTGAGCTTGCCAGCTTGAGCGCAGGCCCATTTGGCTTGAGCAAAAAGCTCGTCAGCTTGGACCCAAGGTCGCTGGCTCCAGCAAGGGGTTGCTCGGTCTGCTGAAGGCCCGCGATCAAGGCACATGTGAGAAAGCAATGAACAACTAAGGTGTCATAACGGCAATGAAAAACTAACGATTGATGCTTCTCACCTCTCTCCGTTCCTGTCTGTCCCTATCTATCCCTCTCTCTGACTCTTCTGTCCCTGTAAAAAAAAAAAAAAAAAAGTTTAGCTCTGGCCTTTCCTTGAACTTAGAGTTCTTAGTAAATTTTATAATTTCCACAGAATTTACAACAGAAAATATGAAATGGAAAAGGGTCTATCTAACCTGACAAATGGTGGTGTGATGAATAAAGCGTCAACCCCAGAACCCTGAGGTCACTGGTTCTGAGTGTGATTCATCAGCACATTTCTCTGGCTTGAGCCCAAAGGTCACTGGCTTGGCCCTGGTAAGACACATGAGAAGCAATCAGTGCACACCTAAAGTGAAAGCAACTATGAGTTGATGTTTTTCACCCGCTCCCTGTCAAAAAAATGTCTATTTGACAGATGTCTTTGTAAAAAAATCTTTAAAGGGGATTGGGGCAATATGTTGGGTATAGTAGATAAAAGTCTATAAACATCATTGATAGGACATCTCAAATATTTTGATACTGGGTTCTGTCCCCAGAAGATTGTTTTCTCGCAAAGAGACTAAAAATCAATCTGCATTCTAATTTGTAATTTACGTTACCCATTTTTAGGTGGTAACTTAATCACATTGTACAATCATCACCGTCACCCATCCCTATAACTTGATCTTAAAATATAAACAATACACTTCCAGCCCTTTGAAACCGTCATTATTACAATTTGTCTTTATGATTTTGACTACCTCATATAAGTCACATATTTTGTGACTTCACTTAATGTTGTCAAGTTTCATCTGTGATGTAACGTTTTGTAGAATTCCCTCCTTAAGGGTGGCTGAACAATGCTCCACTGTAAGTATATACCACATTTTCCTTAACCATTAAAGGACACTTGGTTTGCTTCCATATTTGAAGTATTGTCAAAAATACTGCTATGACAGTATGATGTATAAATACCTCTTCAAGACCCTACTTCCAGTTCTTGTGGATATATACCCAATAGAATTGCTGGGTCATATGGTAATTCTATTTTTTAATTTTTTTCAGGAACCCCCATACGGTTTTCCATTAATAGGTGTACTATTTTTGCATTCTTAACCAACAATGCACAAGGATTCCAGTTTCACATCATCACCAGTATTTGTTATTTTTAATCTAATTTAAAGTTTACTACAATTTCTTTCTTTGGAAAAGATTATGTCATTTACTGCTTTGTGTATTCTCAAGTGTCTGTAAGTGCTGGCACATTGTACACATTTATCTCCTCACTTATATTCAGAGCAGGGATCACAATTTGCCCTCACAGTTCTAGGCCCTAATTCAAGACTCAGTAATACTGGGGTGTGCATAAGCCATACATGATGAAGGCATAGGGCAGTGAATAAAGCATCAACCTAGAATGCTGAGGTCAATGGTTCGAAACCGTGGACTTGCCTAGTCAAGGCACATGTTAAGAGTTGATGCTTCCTGCTCCTCCCCCTTTTTCTCTCCCCTCTCTAAAATAAGTCTTAAAAAAAAGCATAAGGACGAGGCTATTCCTACTACAGAAACATTTGTTAGACTTTATTTCAAGTGTGATTTTTTTTCCTGTTTATAAATTCAAGCTTTCATAGGCATTCAGACAAAGTACACAGGAGACAAGTCCTTCAAAATCTGACCACCTATAGATACTACTTTGTCAAAAATATTTGCATTTATACCCACACATGCCTACATAGAATTTTAGAGATTATAAGTGTTTTGCAACCTGTTTTTAATTTAAGGATATTCTATCAATGAATATAAATTATTCAGTTCAAAACATTTAAACTATTCCCTACTAGGTTTTTAAGGTTTTTATTTTAAATTATAGCTATGAATATCCTTACGTCTTTATATATATATCCAGTGTCTTTGGAAAGACGTGTATGTGGAATGTTTCAGTCAGACCTACATGTAGGAGTGGGCAAAAGTAGGTTAATAAGTAATAAAATAATAATAGAAGAATAAATTGGTGTACTCACAACTAGACCTGTTTTGCCCACCACCTGTATTTTACATGATAAAAGGATCTGCAGGAAGGTAAGTCCAAATCCATGTATCTTTTCAAGGACTTCAATGCCCAGCTTCCCCACTCACTGCATCCTATCATGCTCGAAAGGCGGGCTTGTGTAGGGGACTAATTGGTGCACACTATAGTCTCCGAATACACCCGGCAGCCGCCAGGGTACGCTAGAAAGTCCGTTACGCGTGCACAGTTGTGCAGCCTGGGAAACGAGACTTGAAGGTTGCGCGTTCTCTCGCGCTCTCTAGTGGCCTCGGAGGGCCGCGCTGACAGAACGGGAGGGCGGGGCCGAGGGCGGCGGAAGTTAAGTCACTTCCGGGCTGGGGTGTTTGTTTAGACTGGAGAAGGGAGGCGACGGGCGAAGCGCACGTCGAGCGGGGGAGCGGCGCTGCCTGTGGAGATCCGCGGAGGCCGACCGGATTCGTTGGCTGCGGTCCCCGCTGCCGTGCACTGGGTGAGGGATTCCCTCGGGCAGAGCAGCAAAAGGGTGCAATAGCCCCGGCGGTGGAGGGAACAAGTACCTCGGCGACGACTGAAGGGCCTAGGGGGTACCCCGGGTAGTTGGTCACCTCGCCCTGTATCGTCTTATTTATCTTTTGCCTCTTTGAGCCGAATAGGAGAGATCGGCTTGACTGACTTAATCTTTTTTTCTCTAAGCAATGGCCGTCGCTTTTTTCTCATTGTCATTATTTATGATTTGGGTCTCGCAGCACTTTATCCGGGTCCTCAATGGCGCGCGAGTGTTGCCGGGATGGCACCTTTTTGCGTATCCCGCCCCACCCTCCACCCTCCTCCCAGTCCCTTCACAGACACCCCTCTGGTGCCCTTACCCCCTGTCCCTCAGGCCGCCTCGGCAACAAAGCTCATTGTTTCTCCCTACTTTACGCCTGCGCGTCGCCACGCGCAGCCCCTACTTGCTGCGCGTGCGCGCTCCCTCCGAATCTGGGATGAGGGGAGAGAAAGGGGCGGGGGGACTGGTGGATTGGCGAGCGTCCTAGAGGAGCTTTCCGCAATGGACCACCGGTTTATACCTTTCTGATTCCTTTTCTTCCGTTCCTTCGCTTTCTGATACCCCTTATTTCTAGTAATTTTGTATCCCATGCTTCAGATAGGGGAGCCTTTGTTACTGGGAATCCCTACATCCCTGGAGGCTTTTGAGCCACATGATTTTTAAGGGCCCGTCCATTCTTTGATTCTGGTCACCTTCCTTTCAATTTGTCTCTACTACTTTGTGCTCACTTCCCACCACCACCAAAATATAGGGCTTATGATAAAGTTTGTTTTTCAAAATATTTGTTGAAGTAGCCAGCAGTATTTTCTAGTGACTCCAAAGAGGGGCCTTTTCAGCTTCCTTTTGTTGTTTTCCCTGCTTTGCCGCCCCAAATCTCACAGAAACCACAACCTCTAGAAAGAATTTGGCATCCAATTGCCCCGGGAGAGTGTGACAGCTGACAGCTTTTGGCATTTATTTTAACAAAAGGCAATTCCATTTTCCGTGTGATGGTTAGTCCTGTACCTTGGAATGATTTTTCACAAATTACATTTGAGCAGTTAGTTGATCAAGTGTTGGTTTGCATTTTCGTTAAATAGCTTTTGAATTTTCATCCGCTGCAGGTTGTGTTGACAAATAAGAAAAGGGTCTCTGTAAGGATTTTAAGTGAGTGTTTCCCAGTGTTTATAGTTTGTGCTTCTGTTTCTGGTTTATGACAGGATATTCGGCAAGTTCGCCTGTTTATGCTACTTGTTAATTATGAACTTGAACAACACTTACTTTTCCTTCACAGTGTGTCTATGACAAGTGGAAATAGATAACTTTACAAGAATTATAGCGTATTTATTTGTTTCTTTAAGGAATGGGAATTAGGCGATGGAGACTCACTGTAATGGTTAAAATGCTTGGAAGCATGGTTGTTTTTATTATAGTATATTACATATTGTTTCTTAAGAGCTCAACTTGAGGTAGATAATATATATATCTACCCTATTTGGAACAGAATAAGTTTATAGTAGATTTTATTTTTTTCAATAAGTACTCTGAATTTTCAGGTTTACCCCTTTATGACTCTAGAATGTGATGCTCCAGTGTTAATAAAAAATATAAACATTTATAGAAACTCCACTGTTAGCAATTTCATGGATATCATGGGAGATGAAAATATGGAAAATATAGTCCCTACCCCTTTCCTTTTGTGCTTTTACATTTTCTTGTAATTTATTAGCTATTTTCACATTTATTATCATAACATCTTGAAATAAGCAGAGCAAGGTTTACCTTGCCCATTTTGAAATTGAGGATATAAATTTGATAGGTTATTTTTATTTTATTAGGCACATACTTCTATAGCACTTAGAAATATCAAGTGTTACTCTGTGCTTTTACAAGTATTAATCTTTGATGTCTCTTAAGTGGTAAGTACTACCTACTAAAGATTACAAATGAGAGATGTGAAATAACTTGCTAAATGTTCCACAGTTAATAAGAGCTGGAATTCAAATCCAAGTTGTCCAGAGATTATATGCTCTTAACCATTATAATGTGCTGCCTGTGATTTCAGTAACATATCAAGGAACCTCTAGGTACTTAGTGACATATCTGGGTTTTGAACCCAGTCCAAGATTAATGTTGTCCTAGTTACTGCCTTTGTGATCTGGACCACCCTGGTGCACAAGTGCCTTAAGAGTCTGCATTTGATATAGCCTAAGGTTCAGTTCCAGTAATTCAATCTTTTTCTTTCCCTTCATTTTCTCATTGTTTAGAGCAGTGCTGCCCAATAAGATAGCTACTAAGCAACTGAGTCTATTAAACACTTGAAAGGTTGCAGGTGCAAGTGAAAAACTAAATTTTTAATTATATTGAATTTTAATTCATTTAAATTTTAGTCACATGTAACCAGTGGTTACCACATTGGATGGTGTGTTCAGAAGTTTGAATGCCTCTGCTTATTTTTTAGTGTCAGTTTTTTAATAAATAAGGATGGTGTTTCCAGTGTGCTTTCAATTTTTATCAGTAGTGATGATAGGTAGTGCTGAGCAATCCTTACTCTTACCTTTACCTCATCGCCTTTGTTATAATGCAGTTTAGGGTTATAGTCTTTGATTAGGATTTTTTTATGACATTATTTCACTCCTACAGGTTTTTTGGACATGTGATTTTTACCTAATACGTTCTTCTACAAACCTTTAAATGCTCAAAATATTTAATAAGTTCCAAGATAGATAATACTATTATGTGCCAGGCTCTCTGCTGAGGTACTGTTATTATCCATTTTATAGATGGGGAACCTGAGACACAGAGAGGTTAAATAACTTGCTCATGGGGTCTAGAGCTTAAATACTTTTAGTCATTAACAGGCTGATAGGAAAAAAATTTTTTTCTTTTAATTTACTTCTTTAGAAAGAGAGGAAGCGCAAGTGTCCTGGCTGTTTGGCTTGGTTGGTTAGAGCATCGTCCCGAAGCCCAGAGGTTGCCATGTTCAATCCCTGGTCAAGGCACAGACACGAACAGATTGATGTTCCTTTCCCTGCCTCCCTTTCTTTCTCTCTTAAATCAATAAAATGAAAACATTATAAAAAAAAAAACCTGAAGACGCAAAAAGAAAAGAAAGAGAAAGAGAGGAAGGAAGGGAGAGGAATATTAATATGTTGTTCCATGTACTTATGCATTCGTTGGTTGATTTTTGTTTTCTTTTTTAGTGACAGAGACAGAGAGAAGGACAGGCAGGCAGGCAGGAGAGAGATGAGAAGCATTAGTTCTTTTTTGCAGCTCCTTAGTTCACTGGTTGCTTTCTCAGTGAACAGCCCCTTGCTCAAGCCATCGACCTTGGGCTCAAGCCAGCGATCTTTGGGCTCAAGCTGGTGACCTCGGAGTTTCAAACCTGAATCCTCCCTGTCCCAGTCCAACGCTCTATCCACTGCGCCACTGTCTGGTCAGGCTAGTTATTGATTTTAGAGAGAGAGGAAGGAAAAGAAAGAGACAGGAACAACAATCCATTCCTATATGTGCCTGAGCAGGGATTGAACACACAACCTTTGTGTATCTGGATGACACTCTAACCAACTGAGCTACTCGGCCAGGGTGAGAAGGCCCTAAAATTTCTTCATCCTTTCTCACTAACTGTTGAAGAGACAACTAGTATACTAAAATATACATAAATATATACATAAGGTTAAGAATCACAGTAGTTTGGATAGAGCATTGGACTGGGATGCGGAAGACCCAGGTTCGAGACCCCGAGCTCTCCAGCCTGAGTGCAGGCCCATCTGGCTTGAGCAAAAGCTCGTCAGCTTGGATCCAAGGTCATTGGCTCCAGCAAGGGGTTGCTCGGTCTGCTGAAGGCCCGCAGTCAAGGCACATGTGAGAAAGCAATCAATGAACAACTAAGGTATCGCAAGGCAACGAAAAACTAATAATTGATGCTTCTCACCTCTCTCCGTTCCTTTCTGTCTGTCCCTATCTATCCCTCTCTCTGACTCTCTCTCTGTCCCTGTAAAAAAAAAAAAAAAAAAGAATCACAGTAATTCAAAATAGAATCCACAATAAGTAAAGACGGTGTCTCTGGAGTCAGATTAATAAAAGAGGAGACAGAAGAGGACTTTATTTGAATTTTATTAAGAATTTTTACAGCCTGACAAGGCGGTGGCACAGTGGATAGAGCGTCGGAGTGGGACACAGAGGACCCAGAAACTGCGAGGTCACCAGCTAGAGCCGAAGGTCGCTTGGCTTGACCAAGGGGTCACTTGCTCTGCTGTAACCCCCTGGTCAAGGCACACATGAGAAAGCAATCAATGAGCAACTAAGGTGCCACAACGAAGAATTGATGCTTCTCGTCTCTCTTCCTGTATGTCCCTCTCCCTGTCTCTCTGTCTCTGTCACACACAAAAAAGAAAGAAAAGGAAGGCAAAATAGTGTAAAAACTGAAATTAATAAAAATAAGTAGAAAAGATCAATAAAATCAAGAGCAGGGTTTTGTTTGTTAAAGTTGACTAATTTAACAGGTAACCCATTCAAAACTCAAAAGATATAGCGAAAATATCACTAACCACCTAGTTCTCCCTGTAGGCAACCATTATTCTTAGTTTTTTTTAACAGCTCTTATTGAACTCTAATTCACATACCACACAATTGACCCACTTAAAGTGTACAGTAGAGTGTTTTTTAGTATATTCACAGTTGTGCATCCATCACCACAATCAATTTTAGAGCATTGTCATTACCCTTAAAAAGAAACCACATAAGCCTGACCTGTGGTGGCGCAGTGGATAAAGCGTCGATCTGGGAACACTGAGGTCGCCAGTTCAAAACCCTGCACTGGTCTGGTCAGGGCACATATGGGAGTTGATGCTTCCAGCTCCTCCCTCCTTTCTCTCTCTCTCTCTCTCTCTCTCTCTCTCTTTCTCTTTCTCTCTCCTCTCTAAAATGAATAAATAAAATAGTTTTTTTTAAAAAAAGAAAAGAAACTACATATTCTAGCTGTCATGCCATCTGTGGTCCTTTGTGATTGACTTCTTTCACTTACCATGTTTTCATTGTTCGTGATATAATCTATCAAGTATTTCATTCCTTTTCTATTGTTGAGCAATATTCCATTGTATGGACATACCACATTGTATTTATTTATCTTCTGGGTTTCTTTGGGTCATATTTACTTTTTGGTTATTAAAAATAATACTGCTGCCTGACCTGTGGTGGCGCAGTGGATAAAGCGTCAACCTGGGAACACTGAGATCGCCAGTTCAAAACCCTGTAGTGGTCTGGTCAAGGCACATATGGGAGTTGATGCTTCCAGCTCCTCCCCCCTTTCTCTCTCTCTCTCTCTCTCTCTCTCTCTCTCTGTCCCCTCTCTAAAATGAATAAAATAAAAAAAAAATAAAAAAAAATAATAATAATACTGCTGCCTGACCAGGCGGTGGCGCAGTGGTTAGAGCGTCGGACTGGGATGTAGAGGACCCAGGTTCGAGACCCCAAGTTCGCCAGCTTGAGCGTGGGCTCATCTGGTTTGAGCAAGGCTCACCAGCTTGAGCCCAAGGTCACTGGCTTGAGCAAGGGGTCACTCGCTCTGCTGTAGCCCACCCTGGTCAAGGCACATAGGAAAAATCAATGAACTAAGGAACCTCAACGAAGAATTGATGTTTCTCATCTCTCTCCTTTCCTGTCTGTCCCTATCCCTCTCTCTGACTCTCCCTGTCTCTGCCACACACAAAAAAAATAATAATAATACTGCTAATATAGGTACATTTATGTAAGTCTTTATGTAGATGTATATTTTCTAGCCATTCTAGTGTACAGTGGTATCTCATTGTGGATTTTTTTTTTTTAATTTAATTTCTTTTTATTTATTTATTTTAGAGAGGAGACACAGAGTGAGAGAGAGAGAGAGAAAGGGGGGAGGAGCTGGAAGCATCAACTCCCATATGTGCCTTGACCAGACCAGTGCAGGGTTTTGAACTGGCGACATCAGTGATCCCTGGTCGACACTTTATCCACTGCGCCACCACAGGTCAGGCTCATTGTGGATTTTTTTAAAAATTAATTTAATGAGAGAGAAAGGGGGGGGGCAGGACTATCAATGTGCTCCTGTATGTGCCTTGACTGGGGATTGAACCAGCAACCTGTGCGCTTCCAGAGGACATTAACCAACTTAGCTCTGTGGGCAGTGATCATTGTAGTTTTGATTGCATTTCCCGATGGTTGATAATGTTGAGGATGTCTTCATGTGTTTTTTTGCCATTTATATGTACTTTGGAGAACTGTCTAGTCTGTCCTTTACCTATTTTTAAACTTGGTTGTGATTTTATTATTGAATTGCAATAGTTATTTATATATTCTAGATACAAATCTCTAATCAGATATAATTTGCTTCTCAGTTTCTTTTATATCATTTTAGAGATTCTCTACATTTGTGAACCATGAAAACACACAACAATCCCCCTCTTACATATATTAATTTAGTACACTCACTGTTCTGCATATTGCAAAGCTGGAATTATTTTTTCTTCTAAATTTCTGGTAGGCCTAATCAAGAAAAAGAGGAACATAAAATCAAATTAGCTATGAAACAGAAAAAATTAGAACAGTTCTATTCTGTGCAAATTACAGTCTTTGTCATTTTATAACAATTGAAATTCTAGAGAAAATAAAATGTTAGTGAAATATAAATCACCATAATTAACCAAAGAGATAGAAAACCTGAGTAGACCAACCATAACAAGAAAAAAAATTAAATCTTATTAAAGATACAGTAGTTTTAAGCATTTGAGACTTTCCAAATTTACTTTATAATTTTTCCCAGCAGTTGTTTGTGCTTAAATAAATTATTATAAAATTTTTCTTTAAAAATATATATATTATGTAGTTTAAACCATACCAAGCCCATAAATGTTAGATTCATTTACCTTCAGGAATCCCATAATTCTTATAGTTCTAACTATTCCTGACTATAAGGATGAAATTTTCTAGTTATGTTTGAAAGCTATTTTCTGCAACATTATGGGGTTGCAGCTTTTTTTTTTGTTGTCTTGCTTTTCATTATTGTTGAAAAACTGCTGGTTTTTGTTTGAGCTTTTGAGAATTTTCTGATATTCTGTATTTTGACTATTGTATATATATATATATATATATATATATTGATTTGTATGTTTCTTGGGCTTAAATATGTTGATGTTTTTCATCAGCTCTGGAATAATTAGATCCTGCTTTTGCCCCATTTGTGTTTTTCTTCTGGAACTTGGTAGTTACCAGTCTGCTCCTTACTTTGCTTTTTATCTTCCAGTTCTTCTGTTGTATCTAATCTGCTGCCAAACCTATTACATTTTTACCTATAACATGATATCTATATATCTAGAAGTCTTATTGTCACTTTTCCCAATCAACTATTCACTTTCTTTTTCTACTATCCCCTCCCTCCCTTCCTTCCTTCCTTCCTTCCATTTATTTTAGAGAGAGAGAGAGAAGGGGGTGAGGAACAAGAAACATCAACTCCCATATGTGCCTTGACCAGGCAAGCCCAGGGTTTCCAATCAGCGACTTCAGCGTTCCAGTTCAACCTTTTTTTTTTTTTCCACGGACAGAGAGAGAGATAGATAGGGACAGACAGACAGGAATGGGAACAGAGAGAGATGAGAAGCATCAATCATTAGCTTTTCATTGCTGTTGCGACACCTTAGTTATTCATTGATTGCTTTCTCAAATGTGCCTTGACCGCGGGCCTTCAGCAAACCGAGCAACCCCTTGCTGGAGCCAGAGACCTTGGGTCCAAGCTGGCGAGCCAGATGGGCCCGTGCTCAAGCTGGCGACCTCGGAGTCTCGAACCTGGGTCTTCCGCATCCCAGTCCGACGCTCTGTCCGCTGTGCCACCACCTCGTCAGGCCCAGGTCAACCTTTTATCCACTGTACCACCACAGGCCAGGTAAATTTTGACCAGTTCTTATGGATACATCCTAGGGGTGAGTTCTGTGGAATGGAGGATTGTTTTCCTTCCCATCAGTAACAAGGAGATCCAAGTCATGGCACCAAAAAGATGCTTTCTCATATGTGCCATGATTAGGGGGGGCCTGCAGCTGAGCCAGTGACCCCTTGCTCAAGCCAGTGACCTTGTACTCAAGTTGGTGAGCCTGCGTTCAAGCCAGCAACCTCAGGGTTTCTAACCTTGGTCCTCAGCGTACCAGGCCAACTCTATCCACTGTGTCACCACCTGGTCAGGCTCTCTTTAATCATATATTGTTTGTTGCCCTTAAAAATTATTTGTGGAGGGCCTGACCAGGCGGTGGCGCATTGGATTGGGATGCAGAAGACCCACGTTCGAGACTCCGAGGTCGTCAGCTTGAGCACGGGCCCATCTGGCTCGCCAGCTTGGACCCAAGGTCGCTGGCTCCAGCAAGGGGTTGCTCGGTCTGCTGAGAGCCCGCAGTCAAGGCACATGTGAGAAAGCAATCAATGAACAACTATGGTGTCGCAATGGCAATGAAAAACTGATTGATGCTTCTCACCTCTCTCCGTTCCTGTCTGTCTGTCCCTATCTATCCCTCTCTCTGACTCTCTGTCCCTGTAAAAAAAATAAAATAAAAACTTAAAAAAGAAAGAAAGAAAGAAAGGGAGGGAGGAAGAAAGAGTGAGAAAGAGGGGAATATTGATCTGTTCCTGTATGTGCCCTGACCAGGTTTGTGTCGCACTGAGCTATCTGGCCAGGGCATAACGTTTGTTGTTTTTTTAATGGAGATTCTTGTCTTTTTTTTTTTCTTGTGACAGACAGAGAGGGGCAGATAGGGACGGACAGACAGGAAGGGAGAGAGATGAGAAACGTCAGTTCTTCGTTGTGGCACCTGAGTAGTTCATTGATTGCTTTCTCATATGTGCCTTCATGGGGGGGTTGTACAGAAGAGTGAATGACCCCTTACTCAAGCCAGCGACCTTGGGCTAAAGCCAGCAACCTTTGGGCTGAAGCCAGCAACCATTGGGTCATGTCTATGATCCCATGCTCAAGCCAGTTACCCTGTGCTCAAGCTGATGAGATCGTGCTCACGCCAGCAACCTTGGTTTTTGAACCTGGGTCCTCTGCATCCCAGTCCGACACTCCATCCATTGTGCCACCACTTGGTCAGGCGATTCTTGTCTTTTTTTATTTTTTAAGATTATACCCATTGATTTTAGAGAGAGAGAAAGGCCCGGGCCCAGGGGCAGAAGGAGGGACAGCAGGAAGCATCAACTGAGCTGCTTCTCATATGTACCCAGACAAGGCAAACTTGGCTCCGAACCAACAACCCCAGCATTCCAGGTCGACATTCTATCCACTGTACAACCACAGGTCTAGTGTAGTAACTTTTTATTTCAGTTATTGTAGTTTTAAACTTTGGAGTTTCTATTTGTGTGTTTTGTTTTTTTATATACAGCTAGTTCTCGACTTACGACCACGATTGGTTCCGACAGACCAGTCGTAACATGATTTGGTCATAAGTTGAGTAGGCTATATGTACAGTACTGTGAAATGATGTTATAAAAATCTTTAAGTCATATTTTATCATAATTTTCTTTCATTGTTATATATCATAATTTTCTTTGTTCATTTTATGCCATTTGTATCATCTCTACACCATTTTGTTTCTTATTTTTACATTCATCAGGTTTAAGTAAAACACTGCATTGCCAGTACAACTGGTTTAATATTTGGAAAACATACAAAATTACAAACTACAGGTGCATACAAAAACTACTCCAGACGCGGAACAGTCGTGGCTAGTGATTGTGGTCGTAAATTCGAATGGTTGTAAGTTGCATAGGTCCTAAGTCGATCAATACCTATACTATTTTTCTATTGATAGTCTTTTTTAAAAAAAAATAAAGATTTTATTGATTTTATTTTTCCCAGGGACAGAGAGGGATAGATAGGGACAGACAGACAGGAACGGAAAGAGGTGAGAAGCATCAATCATTAGTTTTTCATTGCCATTGCGACACCATATTTGTTCACTGATTGCTTTCTCACATGTGCCTTGACCGTGGGCCTTCAGCAGACCCACCCACCCCTTGCTGGAGCCAGCGACCTTGGATCCAAGCTGGTGAGCTTCGGCTCAAGCCAGATGGTCCCGCACTCAAGCTGGCAACCTCGAGGTCTTGAACCTGGGTCTTCGCATCCCAGTCCAATGCTCTATCCACTACGCCACCGCCTGGTCAGGCACCTATTGATAGTCTTTTGATGAAACATCACTCTATGGCTCCCTTTAGCTTTTTTGGTTTCTGGTGGTTTTTTTTGCTTTGTGTTTTTCTTGTTCCCCTAAATCAAGAAGCAGGAAGGCAGAGAGACAGACTCCCACATGTGCCCTGACCAGTATCCACCCGGCAAGCCCACTATGGGACAATGCTCTACACATCTGGGGCTGTTGCTCTTTTGCTTGGCAACTGGGGAAAACTTGCTCCACTTGAGCCATGGCTGCAGGAGGGGGAGAGAGAGAGAGAAGGAGGGGATGGAGAAGCAGATGGTCACTTCTCCTGTGTGTCAGGAATCAAACGGGACATCCTCACACCGGGCCGATGTTCTGCCATTGAGCCAACTTGCCAGGGCCTCCTGTAGTTCTCTGTACATGGTTTCTTCAGCCCTTTGAACATATTTAAAATACCTAATTTGAAGTCTTTGTCTATTAAGTGAAATGTTTGGGCTTCCTCGGGTATACTTTTTATTTATTTACTTATTTATTTCCTGTACATAAGGCATACTTTCCTATTTCTTTGCATGCCTTGCAATTTTTATTGAACACTGGACATTTTGACCCTGGCTGAGTGGCTCAGTTGATTGGAGCGTTGTCCCGATGTGCCATGGTTGTGGGTTCAAACTCTGGTCAGGGCACATGCAGGAGTCAACAGATGAATGCATGGATGGTGGAACTACACATTCTTATGTTTCTCTCTCTTTCCCTCTCCCTTTCTCTCTTTTCTTCTCTCTCCCTTCCTCTCTTTCTCTGAAATCACTAAGTTAAAAAAATATATTTTAAGATCTTTCTAGCCCTGGCCAGGTAGCTTAATTGGAGCATTGTCCCTCTACATTAAGGTTGCAGGTTCAATCCCCCATGAGGGCACATACAAGAATGAACCAATGAAAGCATAAATAAGTGGAGCAGTAAATGATGTTTCTCTCTCTCTCCCTTCCTCTTTCTGTAAAATCAGTCAAGCAATAAAACTGTTTTAAGTTCTGTTTTAAAAAGAGCCTGACTAGTGGTTACGCAGTGGATCGTGTCGACCTGGTATGCTGAGGACCCAAGTTCAAAACCTCAAGGTTACAGGCTTGAGCGCAGGCTCACTGGCTTGTGCATGGGATCATCGGTATGATCCCAGGGTTGCTGGTTTGAGCCCAAAGGCCACTAGCTTGAGCCTAAGGTCACTGGCTTGAGCAAGGGGTCACTGGCTGAGCTTGAGGTACCCAGTCAAGGCAGGAATGAGAAAGTGATCAGTGAACAACTAAAGTGATGCAACTATGAGTTGATGCTTCTTATCACCCTCTCTCTTTCTCTCTAAAAAGAAAACTGGACATTTTGAATGTTGTAATATGGCAGCTATGGAAACCAGATTCTCCCCTCTCCCCAGGGGTGTTCTGCTTGTTGTTGTTTGGTGACTTATAAACTCATTTTGTAAAACTTTAATCTTTCTTGTGTGTGACCATTGAAGTTTGTTTCATTATCTTAGTGGTCACCTAGTTATTTAAAAGAGATTTCCTTAAACACCTGTGAAAAAAAAATAAAAACAGCTCCCCCAGTCTTTGCAGATGTGCTATTGTGTATGTTGAGACTCTCACCTTCAACACTGGGGCAGTTTATACCTCATTTTTGTGTAGGACCTCAAGGTCAGCCAGAGGTGAGATTGTAGGATCTTCTCAGGTCTTCTCCCACAGCATCTCTACTAGCCTTTTTCTTTCCAGGCTTTTTGCTTTGTCTATTGTTGGCCCCAACTGTTATTTCTTGCCCAAGGCAGCACTGGCTTCTACAACATTCAGCCTTATGCTTTGAACGTATGGCAATCACTTTACGATTTTACACTTTAAGATCATAAACGTTATAGTGCTTGAACTATATATTAAATTTTTTAAAATAGCAAACACAAAAAGGAAACACTATAAAGAGTGTGGTCCAAGAAGGATCAACAACAGGCCATGGCCCTGGCTGGTTGGTTTAGTGGATAGAGCATCAACTCAGCTTGCGGCCATCCTGTGTTCGATTCCCAGTCGGGATCCCCAGTCAGGGCACACATGAGAAGCAGCCATCTGCTTCTCTTTCCCTCCCTCTCTTCCTTCTCTCTCTTCTTCTCCCTCAGCCAGTGGCTCACCCCAGACGGGTTGCTAGGTGGATCCGGGTCCGGCTCTTGCGGCAATCTATCTCTTCTCACTTAAAAAAAAAAAAAAAAACAGAGAAGAAAGTTAAAAATCCAATACATTTACCTTATATTAGAACACCTTGGGTTCAATTGTTAAGTCTGTCAATGTTCTGAAAGTACGTAATCCTTATGTCTCTGGTTACCACTTGACTAGCTGTAGCCAGAATTTTGGTCAGCAGTTGTTCCATCCCTTAACTGTCTAATGTATGCATGTCCAGGCTACAATTTATTCTTTCTTGTTTCAGTTATGATTTCTTTCCCAAATGTTGCTTGACAAAGTAATTTTATTTACTTAGACTTCATAGACTCTTTTATTGGTATCTTTAACAAACTTGTGCTCATAAAATGCGTTCAGAACAGTTTTCTTTAAAAAAAATGTTTTTGTGCCTGACCAGGCGGTGGCGCAGTGGATAGAGTGTCGGACTGGAATGAGGAAGACCCAGGTTCGAGACCCCGAGATTGACACACCTTGAGTGCGGGGGGGGGGGGGGGGGGGATCTGGCTTGAGCAAAAGCTCGCCAGCTTGGACCCAAGGTCGCTGGCTCCAGCAAGGTGTTGCTCGGTCTGCTGAAGGCCCACGGTCAAGGCACGTGTGAGAAAGCAATCAATGAATAACTATGGTGTCGCAATGGCAACGAGAAACTAATGATTGATGCTTCTCACCTCTCTCCTTTCCTGTCTGTCTGTCCCTATCTATCCCTCTGTCTGACTCTCTCTCTGTCCCTGTAAAAAAATGAAAAATAAATAATAAATAAATAAAAGAAAAGAAAAAAATGTTTTTGCATTTATACATAGATCTACTTTAGTCACCTGAAAGCATATTTTAAAACAGTGATGGTAAATCTTTTGAGCTTGGTGTGTCAAAATTCGCCAAAAAACCAAGCATAACTCGGGTGTTGTGTCACTTCAAGAAAAATGGCCTAACTGGAAGTCCCAGAACTAGACGCTCTGTGCCGGAGTTCTGTTGTTTTGGCCTACAGACCTCCGGCACAGAGTCTACACTACAGCAAATGTTTTATCCTCGGCTACTGCACCTGGCCGTGCAGGACCCAAGGATGAAATGTCCTTCTCGGCATGCGGCCCCATACTTCTCTGGTATGCGACCGCGTGTCATGGAAAATGGCTACACATGTCAGTGCTGACACGTGTGTCGTAGGTTCGCCATCACGGCTTTAAAACAAGTTAAAAGTATTTCTCGCCCTGGTTGGTTGACTCAGCGGTAGAGCCTCCGCCCAGCGTGTGGAAGTCCTGGGTTTGTTTCCCAGTCAGGGCACACAGAAGAAGCAACTATCTGCTTCTCTACCCCTTCTCCTTCTCTCTCTCTCTCCCTTCTCCTCTCTCATTCTTCCTCCTTGCTCTCTCTCTTTCTTCCCCTTTGTTTTCTCTCCCTTCCCCTTCACAGCCATGATTTGAATGGTTTGAGTGAGCTGGCCCCGGGTGCTGAGGATGGCTCCATGGCCTCTGCCTCCAGCGCTGTAATAGCTCGGTTGCCAAGCAACAGAGCAGTGGCACTAGACAGCCAAACATCACCCCATAGGAGGCTTGCCAGCTGGATTCCAGTAGGGGCGCCTGCAGGAGTCTGTCTGCCTCCCTCCCTGCCTCTCACTTAATTTAAAAAAAAAAAAAATTTCTAAGTGGATATATCTCACATACAGAATTGCTACTTAACTGTTCAATGCCATTTAAATATTGATTATGCAATACTTTACTGAACATGATTTTTGCTTTTTTTTTTGAGACATAAGCCACTTGTTAATATTTTGGTTGTCTGAAAGGTAGAAGTTTAATGATTGATTCATACACAGAGTAAACAAAATTGCATCCGGTTGCAAAGCAAAATTGATCTCTGCTTTTCATATTTGAGGCAAATCTAAAATGTAATTTGTGTAAAGATGAATGTATAAATATTTGGTAGCATGCCTGACCATGGGCAGGGGCACAGAGAATAGAGCGTTGGCCTGGGACGCAGAGGTCCCAGGTTTGAAATCCCAAGATCACAGGCTTGAATGCGGGCTTGAATAGTGGCTTAAGCGCGGGATCATAGACATGACCCCAAGGTCCCTGGCTTGAGCAAAGGGTCACTTGTTCTGGTATAGCCCGCCCCCCCCACCCCCCCCCCACCCCCCGTCAAGGCACACATGAGAAAGCAATCAATGAACAACCAAGGTGCCACAACAAAGAATTAATGCTCATCTCTCTTCCTTCCTGTCTGCCCCTCTCTCTGCCTCTGTCTCTCTCTTAAATTTAAAAACAAACAAACAAAAAAAACCAACTTTTTTTTAGTAACCTGACATTAGAATGAGGCATTTACTTTTGTTTTTTAATTTATTCATTTTAGGGGAAAGGGGCGGGGGAGGCGCAAGAAGTATCAGCTCTCATGTGTATGTTGACCGGGCAAGCCTAGGGTTTCAAATCAGCAACCTCAGCGTTGCATGTCGATGCTCTCTATCCACTGTGCCACCACAGGTCAGGCTAGAATGAGTAATTTTCTTTAGAGGAACTGATTGTTTTTTAGTCAAAACTTGTTATCAAAGTCAAGGGTTTATTTATTTCAAGATTGATAATAAATAAAAATATCCAAGATATCCATTGTTTGTTTTCTGTCTTGTCTGCTTTCACAGTGTCTCAGTTTTCTAACCCAAGTCATGTTTTCTTTCTACCCACACTCTAGCACATAAATCTCAGAGTCTGTCTCTGCTTCTTTTCATATATATACAATAATAACTAGGGCAGACGTTTTCAGTAATTTTTAGTTTGACGACCTCTTAACTAAATATATAAACACTGTTGTTACAAGTATTCGGTATTTGAGAAAATATATGGGTATCAAGATAGGGTTCCTATATCCAGCTTAGAGACTTAATTCATATTATATAATAAAAATTAATTTTTAGTATATTTAGGTTCCCTAAAGATAAGTTCATAAAATGAATTTAAAGGGTCAGGCAATACACATAGAGCAAGTCTCTCCCTGAATCTTAACCCAAGGAGAAAACATATTTCTAGTAGGAGATTTTATTAGTGTTTTGTCTGATTTTTCCTAACTTTGTGGAGAAGGGCTCCTGTAGCTCACTGTGATCATATAGTGGTTGGTACTCTGTGTTGTGGCCTCACCAACTTTGGTTTAATAACTTTGGAGGAAGAAGACCTGAAGAGGGTTTTTTTTTTAAACTCTATATACATATTAGATGTTTCCTTCCTTTAGCACAAGTCACACCATTGTTTGAATTTGTGTCCAAGTAACTCTTGTTTCATATAACCTATTTTTTAACAGTTTCAGACTTAATGAATTGGTAGAATGAAATTTTATGTTTGAACCTTTAGCCTGCAGTATATCAATTAAGTTAGATCACGTTATCACATACAGGCATACCTCAGAGATGCTGAAGGTTCAGTTCCAGAACACGATAAAAGCGAGTCTTGCAATAGAGCCATTCGTAATCCATTTACTGGTGGTGGGGAGGGTTGCCTTCTGTGAAGCTTAATAAAATGAGGTATGCCTGTATTGGGTGTAAGAAACCAAGTAGACCCTACTATATTAGTTGCTGCTTTTAGTTACATAAAAAATGATGAGATAATCAAGATGAGGTAGTTACACAAAGAGGTTGGATGCCTGAAACTCATTGTATGATGGGGAAATCTGGACATGAACCTTTGAACCACATAAGGGTTAGAGGCACCTACCTCCCACAGTATAAATTTCCACAGTGGAAATTGGTGTAAAACTATAGTTGGCCCACTGCATATGCTGATTCCCAACTGTGGAGTTGACTATTGAGCAGCAGAGCTTTGAACTGTGCTGGCCAACTGAACTTCAGTAAATTGGGGGGAGAGGTCCATGTATAAGTTTGAACCCACACAGTTCAAATCCATGTTATTCAAGGGTCAACTGTCAGCTATAGAGCGAGCTATAAAGTCCTGAGAGATCCGGTGCTATATCTTGGGACTAAGGAACTAAGGGGTTATTAAAAATTTGTTAGTGTATACTTTTCAACCCCTGGGCTTCTAAAGTTTTTGCTTTTCATAAAGTCACTTGATGATTTAAATCTTCCAGACCCTGCTTGTTTTATAAAGCAAGGGATATATAATATATATATCTTTTAATTAGGTGGTTTGGGGATTCCATTTAAGCAATTAATTGCCTTTACTGACTCTTATCTGAAAACAGATGAATCTAGGTTCTCAACTATTTTGTAAACATATAAATCACTTGGGGGGAAAATGAAGCTTTCCAATTGCTCGATTTATCATGTGCATTAATATATCATATGCACCCTGGCTGGATAACTTGGTTGGTTAGAGCATCGTCCCAATATACAGAGGTTGCTGATTTGATTCCTAGTCAGGTCAAACACAGAAACAGATCAACGTTTCTGTCTCTCTCCCTTCCTTTCTCTATAAAATCAATAAACTATATATGTCATGTACGTATAACACCATGATGACTGATGTTATATGTACATGACCTAACCATGATGACTGGTGATAATAAATGCTCACTAAGGAAAAAAAAATGACTGCCTGACCAGGTGATGGTGCAGTGGATAGAGCGGAGGGCTGGGATGCAGAGGACCCAGGTTGGAAACCTTGAGATCGCCGGCTTGAGTGTGGATCTCTGGCTTGTGCATGGGATCATTGACATGACCCCATGGTTGCTCGCTTGAGCAAGGGGTCACACACTCTGCTGTAGCTCCCCTGTCAAGGCACATATGAGAAAGCTATCAATGAACAACTAAGGTGCCACAATGAAGAACTGATGCTTCTCATCTCTCCCTTCCTGTCTGTCTGTCCGTCCCTATCTGTCCCTCTCTCTGTCTGTCACACACACACACACAAAAAAGTGACTAAATTAGCTGCATTGTTCTTTTAAGGTTAAAAACGACAACTAACACCAGCCATGAAAGATCCAAGTCGCAGCAGTACTAGCCCAAGCATCATCAATGAAGATGTGATTATTAACGGTCATTCTCATGAAGATGACAATCCATTTGCAGAGTACATGTGGATGGAAAATGAAGAGGAATTCAACAGACAAGTTAGTTTTGTGTACAGACATGTTCTTTTTTGTAACCCATGACAGCCCTCAAATAATTTAGTTGTACTTGTTTCTTAATGTATTTTGTATCTGATCGCTTATATGTAAACTATATGGATTTATGTACTACCACTCCTATTTTATTTGGATGCTGATTACTACAATTAGTGAGCTATT
The DNA here is from genome assembly GCA_037038555.1 of Rhynchonycteris naso. Taxonomy (NCBI): domain Eukaryota; kingdom Metazoa; phylum Chordata; class Mammalia; order Chiroptera; family Emballonuridae; genus Rhynchonycteris; species Rhynchonycteris naso. The sequence goes on from CM073003.1 coordinate 100,927,824, forward strand.
TTTCAGGGCTCCACCCTAGAGATTCTGATTCAGGTGGACTAGGGTGTAGCCTGGGAGATTTGTTTTCTAAAACTCCCAGATGGTTCCAGTGAGCAATTAGGTTTGGAAACCACTGCCTTCACCAGTTATACTGCTCAATTGCAGTGAAAGTCAAGAGAGTAGGTAGGATTCAGGAGCAGATGGGCATGGGTGCTAGGATGTAGAATTAATGTTTTTCACATGAGGTATTCAATCTAATCAGCTTGAAAATCTGACACCACTGTTCTCTTTAGAGAACTCTCCTACATTAATAAATACAGCAGTGTCTTTTCCCCCCATATTTCGGGCATTTGTTCCCATCTTGTTATTTCCTTCCTGATACAGCTTTGATAATAAGTAGCCAGCTTGATTTTACCATATCCAGTGACGGATATTCAAAAGTAAAACAATGTGTAGTCCTTATTTCAGTTAGAATCAGTTGGGGGGGTTGTTTATTTACCCATACTCTGACCCTACCCATTAAGATTATTTTTATTTATTTTGGATAGGTTTAGGGTGTATATAGTTTTAAAGTATCATAGGTAATTCTGACATACATTCCTCAATGAGAGCACTCCTTTATTTGCTATTTCTTCCTCTCCATCCTCAATGGAAGAAAAGTATATTATGCTAAGACAAGTAATAGCATAGCAAAACTCTAAACAAATTTTCCCAGGTGTTATGGTAAATAGTGTATTTTTTTCCTTAGCACCCAAGGAAATAGGACATTGTGCTCTTAAATAGTTCATATATTTTCAGCTGTTCCTAGTGATTTCTTACCAAGTATGCTAAAAATGATCCTTTATTATAAATCCAGATAGAGGAGGAGTTATGGGAAGAAGAATTTATTGAACGCTGTTTCCAAGAAATGCTGGAAGAGGAAGAAGAACATGAGTGGTTTATTCCAGCTCGGGATCTCCCACAGACGATGGACCAAATCCAGGACCAGTTTAATGACCTTGTTATCAGTGATGGCTCTTCTCTGGAAGATCTTGTGGTAAAAAGTTATTTTTCACCTTTTTAAAACCTAACTCGTCTTTCCCACAAGCAGAAAAGCCAACAACCATCTGTTTTAGAAGAGTTGTGCATCTCTTCCCCTTCTGAAATTTTACTGCTTTTTACTATGTAAACAGAAGCCACCCAGTCTCACTTTCTTTTTTTCTTTTTTCTTTTTTGTGGCAAAGTCAGAGAGAGGGACAGATAAGGACAGACAGATAGGAAGGGAGAGAGATAAGAAACATCAATTCTTTGTTGCAGCACCTTAGTTGTTCATTGATTGCTTTCTCATATGTGCCTTGACCAGGGGGCTACAGCAGACCGAGTGGCCTCTTGCTTGAGCCAGCGACCTTGGGCTCAAGCTGGCAACCTCGGGTCTCAAACCTGGGTCCTCCACATCCCAGTCCAAGGCTCTATCCACTGTGCCGCCACCTGGTCAGGCCTAGTCTCACTTATGACATGGAATGACTTCTGGCAACACTCTGGAGTTAGTCTGAGACTACTAGCAGACTTCTTTTTTTTTTTTTTTTTTTTTTTTTTACAGGGACAGAGAGAGGGATAGATAGGGACAGACAGGCAGGAACGAAGAGAAATGAGAAGCTTCAATCATTAGTTTTTCGTTGCCATTGCAACACCATAGTTGTTCATTGATTGCTTTCTCACATGTGCCTTGACCACGGGCCTTCAGCAGACCGAGCCACCCCTTGCTGGAACCAGCGATCTTGGGTCCAAGCTGGCGAGCTTTTTGCTCAAACCTAATGAGTTCGCGCTCAAGCTGGCAACCTCTGGGTCTCGAACCAGGGTCTTCCGCATCCCAGTCCAACGCTCTATCCACTGCGCCACTGCCTGGTCAGGCTAGCAGACTTCTTACCACTGTTTTAGTTTTGATAACTATTACCCTAAGATACATAAATGTTTTAAAGCATTATTCCAAAAGAAGTACACAGTATGTCTATGTGCCCTGCCTATACAAACTAGCTTGGTGGAGAGGTTTTGTTCTTTAATTTTGTCTTAAACATTTAGTGAAATTTGCAAATTTTTATCTGAAAAGTAAAATTTGGAGGGTTTTTTTCCTACTGAATTCAGGAAATGCAGGATTTTAATTGAGTTAACCCTAACTCCTTTTGGAACTGTAATTTAATGAGGACGTCTGTATAATAAGCTCTTGGCAGAAAGGGAGCTTATTTGCATTTTTAATGTCCTCAGTGTCTCATTGTTGATGGTATATTTGTAGTAAAAAGTATTTTTTAGGAATTGTCATAACTAGGCATTAGTACTAGAGTAAAACCCAATGAGTCCTTCACTAAAATTAAGATAAAATAATTTAAGGTCAGAATGTTAATCTTTCTGTCTATATTATGTCTTTATTCTCTTTGTAGAAGTCTCAGAGACTGTAGAACTCTCTGAAATTTACCCCTAAACTCTGAAGTACTGTATTTCCCCATGTAATGTGATGCTCCCATCCATAAGACACACCTTAATATTGGGGCCCAAAATTCGGAAAAAATGTATTACATAAAGTTATTGAACTCAAGTTTTATTTATCATAAAATTCATACAACTCCTAATCACTGTCAAAACTCCCATCCATTAGCCTGACCAGGCGGTGGTGCAGTGGATAGAGCATCGGACTGGGATGCAGAGGACCCAGGTTCAAAGGTCGCAAGCTTGAGCATGGGCTCATCTGGTTTGAGCAAGGCTCACCAGCTTGGACCCAAGGTCGCTGGCTCAAGCAAGGGGTTACTCGGTCTACTGAAGGCCCATGGTCAAGGAACATGTGAGAAAGTAATCAATGAACAACAAAGGTGTCGCAAGGAAAAACTTGATGATTGATCCTTCTCATCTCTCTCCATTCCTGTCTGGCTATTCCTATCTATTCCTCTTTCTCTCTCTCTGTCTCTGTAAAAATAAATAAATAAAACTCCCATCCATTAGCTTGTGCTCATCTGTGTTTGATGACAAATCACTGTCTTCAACAATGAACACAAAAAACAAGCACAAAAAACTGGGAAATGCAAGTAAAAAAACTGCGACCACTGTATAAAATGCACCTAGTTTTTAGACCACAAATTTTTTTTTTTATGTGCATCTTATACATGGGGGAATATGGTGTTTCTTGCAATTGTCTTCTGTTTTGTGCAGTGATTTCCTAGCCTGGCTCTGCATTATAATTACATGAAGCATTATAAACAAAGTTTCTGGCCCTGGCCAATTGGCTCAATGGTAGAGTATTGGCCTGGCATGTGGATGTCCTGGGTTTGATTCCCAGCCACAGCACACAGGAGAAGCACCCATCTGCTTCTCCACCCTTCCCCCTTTCCTTTCTCTCTAGCTCTCTTCTCCCCTCCCACAGCCATGGCTCCATGGCCTCTGCCTCTGGCACTAGAATGACTCTGGTTGCAGTGAAGCAACACACCAGATGGGTAGAGAGCATCGCCCCTAGTGGGTATGTCGGGTGGTCGGGTGGATCCTGGTGTGGCTGTCTCTCTGCCTCCCCATTTCTCACTTCAGAAAAATACAGAATAAAAAAGCACAACACAGCAAAGTTCTTCAGCTGCAGCCCAGAACTGCAGAATCAATAGTCTAGGCATGTTTATTTTTAAAAAGCACTTCCAGATACTGCCAGCCTACCCTATCAGGCATTTAGAAACTGTTCTTCTAGAGGCCTGACCTGGGGTGGCGCAGTGGATAAAGCGTCGACCTGGGAACACTGAGGTCGCCAGTTCAAAACCCTGCACTGGTCTGGTCAAGGCACATATGGGAGTTGATGCTTCCAGCTCCTCCCTCCTTTCTCTCTTTCTTTCTCTCTCTCTCTCTCTCTCTCACTCTGAGTCTCCTCTCTAAAATGAATAAAATAAAAAAAAATATAAAAGAAAATGTTCTTCTAGAGGACTGTATCGAGAGCACTGAAATTTAAATTGTATAGCCTGTGTTGCAGTAAATGACCCAGTTGAGCAGATGTGTGATCTGAATAGTCTGTTAGACTACCTTAGTCACTCCACAAATAATTCTGGTTGCTCTAATGAGTAAAGCCCTCTGCTGGGTATAATGTATAACTTTAATCTGGAACCAGTAGAAATACATTGTCTAGACCTGGGGTCCCCAAACTATGGCCCGCAGGCCACATCCGGCCCCCGCCACACTTCCTGAAGGGGCACCTCTTTCATTGGTGGTCAGTGAGAGGAGCACAGGATGCATCTGCACCCATAGTTCCCATTGAAATAAAATGGTCAGTTTGTTTATTTAAACTTACTTATTCTTTATTTTAAATATTGTATTTGTTCCTGTTTTGTTTTTTTTTTACTTTAAAATAAGATATGTACAAGGGCCTGACCTGTGGTGGCGCAGTGGATAAAGCGTCGACCTGGGAACACTGAGGTTACCAGTTCAAAACCCTGCACTGGTCTTGTTAAGGCACATATGGGAGTTGATGCTTCTAGCTCCTCCCCCCTTTCTCTCTCATTCTCTCTCTCTCTGTCTCCTCTCTAAAATGAATAAATAAAAATTTAAAAAAAAATTTTTTAAATAAGATATGTGCAAGGTGCATAGGGATTTGTTCATAGTTTTCTTTATAGTCCGGCCCTCCAATGGTCTGAGGGACAGTGAACTGGCTCCCTGTGTAAAAAGTTTGGGGACCCTTGGTCTAGACACTGATTTGTTCAACGCAGTCTATTTGAGATTACTTAATTCCTTCTTTTGTAGCTGCCGAAAGATTGCACATTCAAGAACACTGCTTTTTATTTAAATCTCACATTTTTATCTTTCCCTTGAGGGGAGGAAGAATATGTCCTGTGCAAGGAAGTGGTTGTATGTAAATTACGAAACTAAGATTAAATTATTGCTCCAGTATGTTGTTTAATGTGCTTTGGTCTTGAAGTAAGTGACATAACAATAGGCTCAGAATCAGTCTAAAAGCCTTTCAGCATGCCTACATTTCGGGCCCTAGAATCCATCCTGTTTTCTTTTCATGTTTTTCAACTTGCATTCCAAGATGTGGTGGAAGAAAATTTCCAGCTATTCCCTATATGCTGAAAATAGAAATATAAAATGATAGTGGTACAAGTCTCTAAGTCTCTTAGAGACTTTGGACTATTCTTGTAACTGTTGTATAAATGGAGTCCCAGAGAGAGTGTCTGCCAGGCTTACATAGGAAGTTAGTTAGGGGCAGAGGTGGGGTTCCAACTTAGATCTTCTCACTCCCCATGTAGTTTTCTTTTCCTATCATATACATGCTTCCTGTGGGAATTAGAATACAGCAGTTGTAGAAAGACAGCTCCAAATTTTCAATGAAGATCATAAAGTAAATTTAATCTATAAACAGTTCCCAAATCATTTTAATCATTTCAACACTTGTTTAATATTTTTGCATAGTATAAAACTGTTTAAACAAAGTCATATTATAGTTAAAGGAACAGAATTTCTTAGTCTGTGACACTTTTTAAATTTATGTGAAGTTAGTGGGTTTCTGGTTACACTTTAGCAATTTGTTTTGTTTTGTTTTAGCAGTGGGGCAGTAATGGGCAACACACAGGAAGGAGAGAAATGAGAAGCATCAACTGGTAGTTACATCACTTTAGTTGTTAAATTAATTGCTTTCTGGGGTGGGGGGTGGGGTGAGCTCCAGCCGAACCAGTGAGCAACCATTGGGCTCAAGCAGTGACCATGGGATTATGTTGATGATCTCGCACTCAAGCTTGAGTGACCCTTCGCTCAAGCTTGCAAGCCTGTACTCAAGCCAGCGCGACCTTAGAGTTTCAAACCTGGGACCTCAGCGTCTCATATCAATGCTATCTACTGTGCCACAACTGGTCAGGCTACACTTAAGCAAATTTAATTTTAGTTCCTACATTTTCTTTAGAAAGTTGATAAAATATGATATAATACATATAGCTTACATCTGGTTCCCGCCTTCCCAGCCATTGATTTTTTGGGGGGTTGAATTTATCGATCCAAGTTCATGCTTTTTGTCTTGTATTTTTGGAGGATGTATTTGCATGTGGATCTGGGTTGGATGCTTCTGCATATCTGAAGCTATCTTTTAATGAACTTGCTTTTTTATGTACTTATTTTCCAGGTCAAGAGCAATCTGAATCCAAATGCAAAGGAGTTTGTTCCTGGGGTGAAGTACTAAAATACTGAGTAGACGGGCCCTCTTTTGGTGGATGTAGCACAATTTCCACACTGTGAAGGCAGTATTAGAAGACTTAATTGTAAAAGCTCTCTCTTGTCACTGTGTTACACTTATGCATTGCCAAAGTTTTGTTAGTCTTGCATGCTTAATAAAAGTGCTGAGACTGTTATTAAGTAAAAAGCTGTCAAACATTTACTGAGAAATAGAATTGGCCCCATGGCTTGATGTGAAGACAGCAGGGAAAGAAGCACCAGTCAAGTTGTGACAAAGCACCAAATTAAATGACCTTTAAATCTAGTGAGTTGTCTTTTTTGAGTCTAAACTTGTCCCTTAGGGTTAATACTTTTATAATGTCTGAACTTTTTTTAAATGAGTAAATTTAAATTAAGTTCTAGTGGTTAAGCAGATTTCTTAGTTCAGACTTAAATTCGCATTTGTCCCCATCATAAAATCTTGAGGAAGGCTTGTTAGGTGACTTGAAATAATTCATTGTAGGCACATGTCTTTGGTTACAGAGGTTGCAAGGTAATGATCAGATAAAGGACTAGTTTGGCCTTTATGGTATGTTATCATGTAAGAAATACATCTGAGGAAGTATGTGATTTGAGAATTGTACCGTCTACAATTCTCATCATAGCTATGCCTTTGTGAAGTCTAACATTTGACCAATCCATAATCCAATTGAACAAAGAAATTATAACATGATTTGAATGGTGCTTTTCCTTGCTTTGTTAATCATCACTACAATAGTCTGCAGCACAACTTTTCTTTTAACAAAGCTAGAACAGTTTTGGCTTCTTAAACTTCATATTTGGGTAGGTTAAGCTGCCGTATGTGTTCAGTGTGAATAGTGTTTAAGTTGAAAATATTGTAAAAAAATTATATTTTTTCAAAAATATTTAAAAAAATAAATAATAGTAGAACTAAACTGATGGTTGTGTTTTTTGGTGCCAGATGTAGAATTTCCAGTGGTAATACTCAATTTAATGTGGGATTACCCCTCAGGATAACCCTGCTGGCAAAATTTGCTGAGAGAACAACCTACAGTGTGTCCGTAAAGTCATGGTGCACTTTTGACCGGCCAAAAGTGCACTATGACTTTACGGACACACTGTATTAAATTCCATTGAGTCAAGTATGTTGTTATGTAACTATTTGTCTAAAATACAACAGTTAAAATAAACCCCACAGCCCTTTCCATAACCCATGTTGATCTCCTCAGGCTACAGTGTTAGGGCAGTTGTAGGATATCGTATTAAGAAACTTCGGCTTGTCTGACCTGTGGTGGCACAGTGGATAAAGCATTGACCTAGAACGTTGAGGTCGCTGTTTCAAAACCCTGTGCTTGCCTGGTCAAGGCACCTATGGGAGTTGATGCTTCCTATTTCTCCCCCCTTCTCTTTCTTTCTCTCTCTCTCTTCTTCTCTCTCTTCTCTCTAAAATGAATAAAATCTTAAAAACCAAAAATGATTTTAAAAATACTTTGGCTGACCAATATAATGGTCATAATTTTCACTGGCTTCTTCCCTTCACAAGCCATTGCTGATCTAATTGGACTGGTTTTCTGTTTTGATTAATCTGTACCTTGTCCCCCACAAGCTTATTTATAATATGTTTGCAGCTAATCTTAATTTGGGATAGGCTATGAACCAACTAGCAATTCCCTGGTTTCATACATACAATTTTGCCTCATGACCCTACTCAGTTTTTAATAATGTCCTTTGTGCTTTTCTTGAGCTTGTTGGGCTCAAGATTAAGAAGGCCATGTGCCTGACCAGGCGGTGGCGCAGTGGATAGAGCGTCAGACTGGGATGCGGAAGGACCCAGGTTCAAGACCCCAAGGTCGCCAGCTTGAGTGCAGGCTCATCTGGTTTGAGCAAAAAGCTCACCAGCTTAGACCCAAGGTCGCTGGCTCCAGCAAGGGGTTACTCAGTCTGCTGAAGGCCAGTGGTCAAGGCACATGTGAGAAAGCAATCAATGAACGACTAAGGTGTCGCAACGGCAACAAAAAAAACAACAACTGATGATTGAAAAGAAGGCCATGTAATCAGTTCTGGTTCATATTCTTGGGGGGATGGGGGGTCATTGAGTTTGAGCACCTGTGCCCCAGTGGTTTTTAATAGCTACTGTAACAAACTAATAAACACGTAGATTTTTAAAGAAACTCAGAAGCAGAGGTGATCATGCTTGGTTCTTGTTCTCTTTGGAGCCATGATACAACCAGTCCTCTCTGTTCTTTAAGAGATCAGTACTACAAGTGGCACTGTAGGCAGCCAAATACATGAGGCTGCCTGCCTTGGCTGGGTCACTCAGTTGGTTAGAGCATTATCCCAATAACACCAAGATTGCAGGTTCAGTCCTCAGTTGGGGCAAATGAAAGAATCAACCAAAGAATGCCTAAGAAGTGAAACAATAAATCAAAGTTCCTCCCACTTCTCTCTCTTTAAAAAAAATTTTTTTTAAGAAAAAATACATGAGCCTAACCTGTGGTGACACAGTGGCTAAAGCATCAACCTAAATGCTATGGTCGCCAGTTGGAAACCCCAGGCTTGCCCATCAAGGCACATACTAGAAGCAACTACTACAAGTTGATGCTTTCCACTCCTCCCCCCGCCCCTCTCTCTCCTCTCTCTGAAAAAAAAAATTTAAAATATATATATATGAGGCTTACAGATCCTTTCTCTCGGCTCAGACATATTTCCACATACTGCCACACTATTACACTGCAGTATACTTGTAGGTTATAAACCTAGGCTTTGTAACCTAATGATTGAGAGCAAAGACTAGCCAGTCTTCCTGTGAAGCCAGTGATCGGGAGCAAGTCACTTTTCTGTGACTTAGTTTCCACCTCTTTAAAATGGTAGTAATTACAATACTTATCTCAGGATTCTGTGATTAATTAATACACATCAAGCACTTAATACAGTCACTGGCACATAGAAAGTTTTATTTAAGTGATTGTTATTACTGTTAAGTAGTCATCTAGACTAAGCTCTCATTTTTTTGTAACTGCTTAGCAAACATGCATATTAAAACTACTCTGATGTTTAATTAGCAGGCATCTGCATTATAGGTAGAGGTGGAACATTTCAGAGCATCACTATTTCATTTTTAAGTCCTTGGGACAGATGATCACCCCAGGGCCTAAATGGTATAGATTTAGGGTAACTTAAAAGTTACTTTTTATTTTATGATCAGTATTGAAACAAGGCATATGAGGGTATTTCCAGTTTCTGTGCTATGTCAATATTTATCAACCTTTTCCATGTCCCACTTTTTAAAGTTTTATTCATTAACTTTAGAAAGATAAGGAGAGAAGAAATTTGTTGTTCCACTTATTTATGCATTCATTGTTGATTCTTATATGTGCACTGACTGGGGATCTAACCCACAACCTTGGCATATAAGGACAGTATTCTAACCAACTGAACTACCTAGCCAGGGCTTTTATTTCTATGTCATAGAATGTTCTTTTTTTAGCATACTGGGGTGCAGAGATGAGGCTGGCTGCCAGTGGCTGGAGTGTATGTCACATGACCTCTAGTTAACCCAGCTTCTGCCCAGATACCCAGAAGACTGAAGTGATCAGTATTTCAGCATACTTATAACCCCTCAGTGGGCCATACCAGGTGGAAAGTTCCACTTTCACTATATAATGGCTAAGGAATTCAACTCAAAATCCATATATTGATATCTTGCCCAGTTTACCTTCCTCTTGAGGATACTCAAATAAGTCACAAAAAGAGGAAACTGAGTAGTTTGTTTTTTCTTTGGTTAAAGCATAAGTATGACTTTTCAACCCTCCCTCAAAAGCCAAAAATTAACATCCTACCTTTCCTGGAAGTAATTTTTCAGACCTTGGTGCACACAGGCCCAGTTTCTCTATTTTCTGTAGTATCTTCTGGAATTGGAAGCTGGTCTTTTGACCTTGAAGAAAATCCTTTGAAGACTGGGCAGATAGGAATGTATTTCAGAAAGGCAATCCTTTTTACCATGTTCATCCCAATGGGGAAGTCATAGCTCTTGAGAGTGGTAGACATCTCACTGTTGGCATGGGCCCCAGCTTTCCACTGTATCAGACCTCGTTCCTCAGGGCTCCCTGGGAAAGGACAGTAGGGTCACTTACTAGGGCCAGCCACTGTCACCTACATCCCCTTCCCATCTAGTCCTAAAGCAGGCTTCTGGAATCGAGTGTCTTGATTCTCAAGTATCTTCTAGATGTTTTGTTTTTTAATTTACTGATTTGAGGGAGAAACATTGATTTGTGTTTCTACTTAGTTGTGTAATCATTGACCAGGGATTGAACCTGAAACCTTAGTGTAACAGGACAATGCTCTAACCAACTGAGCTATAGGGCCGGGTCTATTGTTTCTGGTTCTAAAACGGGTTGAATCCATGATTTTTCAGCTTCTGACTTGGCCAGAGCTCTAGGAAACCCTAAAGGATACTGCTGGTTATAATTAGTATTTATTGTGTATCTGCAGTGTGCCAAGCTCTGTGCTAAGTGCTTCAATTTCATTATTTCATTACTTCAAAATACACCTGAAGGAAGTATAAACGCACTGTTGTACAAAATTTTATGAGGAAAAAACTGGCAGAAAGGCTAGTGTGTGCTGGTCTGGTGGAACCAAAAAGTCAGACTCTCCCTAGCCAGATAGCTCAGTTGGTAGAGGCACTGTCCCGGTGCATCAAGGTTGTGGGGTTCGATCCCTGGCTGGGTAGCTCAGTTGGTTAGAACAGTGTCCTGATATGCCAAGGTTGCAGGTTAGATCCCTGGCCAGGGTACATGTAAGAATCAACCAATGACCTGACCAGGCGGTGGCGCAGTAGATAGGGCATCGAACTGGGAAGCAAAGGACCCAGGTCCGAGACCCCGAGCTCGCCAGCTTGAGCGCGGGCCCATCTGGCTTGAGCAAAAAGCTCGCCAGCTTGGACCCAAGGTCGCTGGCTCCAGCAAGTGGTGGCTTGGTCTGCTGAAGGCCCGCGGTCAAGGCACATGTGAGAAAGCAATGAACAGCTAAGATGTTGCAACGGCAACAAAAAAACCTGATGATTGCCTGACCTGTGGTGGCGCAGTGGATAAAGCGTCGACCTGGGAACACTGAGGTCGCCAGTTCAAAACCCTGCACTGGTCTGGTCAAGGCACATATGGGAGTTGATGCTTCCAGCCCCTCCCCCCTTTCTCTCTCTCTCTCTCTCTCTCTCCCCTCTCTAAAATGAATAAAATAAAAAGAAATTTTAAAAAAAACCTGATGATTAATGCTTCTCATCTCTCTTCGTTCCTGTCTGTCTGTCCCTATCTATCCTCCTCTCTGACTCTCTCTCTGTTTCTGTCAAAAAAAAAAAAAAGAATCAACCAATGAATGCATAAATAAGCGGGATGAAAATTTGATGATTCTCTTTCTTCTTTCTAAAAAATCTATCTGTAGATATAGATATAGATTTTTTTTTATTATTAAAAAGAATTGCCAGTCCTGGCTGGCTGGCTCAGTGAATAGAGTGTCAGCCTGGCCTATGGATATCCAGGGTTCGATCGCCCTGTCAGGGCACACAAAAGAAGTGACCATCTGTTTCTCTTCCTCACCCTCTCTCCTTTTTCTCCCTCTTCCCCTCCCACAGCCAGTGACTTGACTGGTTTGAGCATCAGCCCCAGACTGAGGTTGCTGGATGGATCCTGGTCAGAGTATATGCGGGAGTCTGTCTTACTATCTCCCTTCCTAACTTAAAAAAAATAATGAATTGCCTCACCAGTGGTGGCACAGTGGATACACTGAGTTCCCAGGTTCAAAATCCTGAGGTCACTGGCTTGAGTGCGGGTCCATCTGTCAAGCACAGACTCACCAACTTGAGCACAGGGTCACCGGCTTGAGTGTGGGATCATCGAAATGATCCCATGGGCCTGACCTGTGGTGGCACAGTGAATAAAGTGTCGACCTGGAACACTGAGGTCGCCGGTTCAAAACCCTGGGTTTGCCCAGTCAAGACAGATTTGAGAGTTGATGCTTTCTGCTCCTATCCCCTTCTAGCCTCGCTCTCCCCCCCCCTCTTTAAAAATGAATAAATAAGCCTGACCAGGCAGTGGCGCAGTGGATAGAGCGTTGGACTGGGATGCGGAAGACCCAGGTTCAAGACCCCGAGGTCACCAGCTTGAGCACAAGCCCATCTGGCTTGAGCAAAAGCTCGCTAGCATGGACCCAAGCACTGGTCCAGCAAGAGCTTGCTCGGTCTGCTCAAGGCCTGCAGTCAAGGCACATGTGAGAAAGCAATCAGTAAACAACTAAGATGTCGCAACGGCAACAAAAAACTAATGATTGATGCTTCTCATCTCCGTTTCTGTCTGTCAGTCCCTATCTATCCCTCTCTCTGACTCTCTCTCTGTCCCTGTAAAAAAAAAAAAAAATCTTTAAAAAAGAAAGAAATGATACCTTGGTCACTGGCTTGAGCAAGGGGTCACTGGCTCTACTTGAGCCCCCCTGCCCCTGTGAAGGCACATGAAAAGCAATCAATGAACAACTAAAGTCCTGCAACTATGAGTTAATGCTTCTCATCACTTTCCCTTCCTCTCTGTCTGTCTGTCTGTCCCTCTCTCGCTCACTACCAAAAAAAAGAAATAGATGTCACAGGTCTGAAGTAAGGCAGTGCCAGGTAGTGAGCCAGGAGAAGTGCAGTCTCTGACACCCTACAGTCTCTGTAGTATCCACTCGTATCTTGGCACACCAAGAGCACAGCTACCAAGAGGGTTTTAGAATACAATCCTTTTATGTTTTTTATGTAATGATTTTAATTTTTTTTTACTGATTTTAGAGAGAGGGATGGAGGAAGAGAGAGATATACAGGAACATCAATCTGTTCCTCTATGTGGCCTGGCCAGGGATCAAACCTGGAACCTCTGAGCTTCAGGCCAAAGTTCTAACCAGCTGAGTTATCCAGCAAGGGTGTAATTTTTTTTTATTTAATGATGTTAGAGGAAAGGGGCAAGGGAGAGAAACATCAATTTGTTGTTCCACTTACTTAATGCCATCATTAATTCTTGTATGTTCCCTGACTAGGGATTGAACCTGCAACCTTGGCATATCAGAATGATGCTCCAACCAACTGAGCTACCTGGGCAGGGCTAGTTGTGGCACAAGATGATGTTGTCTGGTCACCCCCCTCACCACTGCCAGGACACATGACAGCTGGCCCAGGGTTTACTCACCTACCTTTTATATCCCTACCTGCAGTGCCCTCTCTGCTTCTCCAAGTCCTGTCCATTCTAGGCCCCATCCAGGAAATCCTCTTGATGACTCAGTCCCAGGCTTATTGACCTCATTGTTCTAAATTGCTTTAAACTCAATTTTATTTCCTGTCTTGTGCTAGTTCCTCAAAACAGACTTAAATACTTTTTCCCCCTGCATATTCCCTTTAGTGTCTAACCCAGATCCAAGCTGTTAAAATCCTCTAGCATTTGGTGAACTCAGTTGACTGCCCCTCTAAGGTTGGGTTGTGGATGGGTAAAATAGCGAATATCAGCGAAGTGTTCACATCCCACAAGAGAGAGCTGTGTGGTTCCACGTATGGGCTTGAGTTCTGAGCTAGCTAGACCTGGGTTGGGATGCAGGTTGTATGGCCTTAGGCAAGTGATTTCACCACTCTTAGCTTCAGATTCCTCATAGTGTATATTGAAGGACTGTTGCAGATTATGTGTCATGGCATATGATCTGGCAAGGATGGTTGCTGATGAGCAGTTGGATTGAAGGATACGGATGTGAGGAGCTCCACGAGGCAGTCTAAGACTGTTAACATCTGGGTTAGTTTAATCCAGTTACCCAAATCGCAGAGAAGCCCCTCAGTTTATAACTGTCCACCTGAAGCCCCCCATCTCCCCAGATTCCCTAGGCATTGAAGCTGCCAACTTCCTATTCAGGTTCACAGAATGGGCTTCTCCAGTCCCCAGCCCAGCTTCCTCTAAATGGGAGAGGTAGCCTGATCAGGTAAACCTATCGATCCAAGGGCTAGCTGCTTCCAAGAGTGCTCCCTCATAGATGCTTCCTAAAATCCCTAAAAGTGCTGGGAACCCCTGGCCCTTCCCTGCCCACACTGCACCAGCTGCACACAGCCAGGCTCTGATTTGTATCTTCAGAAAAAGGGAAGCATGTGGGGTCAAGTGATGGAGGATGGAGGACCGTCCTGTTACTCCCATCCCTAATCTCCCTGGACTAATGCAGTCTTTAACTCCTGTTTCCACGGAGCTTTCCTTGATCTTCCAGTTCCCCTGAAACCGTCTAGTAGAGGCTGTGTTTGAAATGGCTAGAATACAGGCCATACATAGATGGACTTCATTAAAGTCTCAGATTTGCAAAGTTATAAATATGCAAAAGTGACCTTGGGTGAGTCACTTAACCTCTGTTTCCTCATGTAAAACGGTGTTGATAGACTCTGCCTCACAGGATAGTTTTGAGGGTAAGACACTTAGCTCCATGACTGACCCATAGAAGATAATTTGGTAAATGTTAATTGCCTGTTACTAGCTAGGGCACCTGATAACATTTAGTTTTTATATATTTACTGGGCACATAAACGTGGTCCAGGAGGGTTCTCAGAAACCCCCAGGAAGTATCCTCCACAATCCCTGCAAAAAGCCCTAATAGCAAAGAGAAAAGTTACGGCTCTTCCTAGTAGCCACCATTGCAGGCTGCTGGCATATTTGGAGTGTGTTTTGCTAACAAACTGATGCTGTATTTTTATCTGTCCTAATAAAGCAAAAGCACCCAAAGGCACCCCTAACCCCGGTGACTATCAAGAAATGAAGAGGAAAAGATTGACAAGGGCCCCAGAATGACTCTTCTCGCCCTACCCTCTTTAAGATCTATGACGCATATCTGTGCCTCTGGCCAGTGGTCTCTCCCTCCCACCAGTGGGCACTCCACTAACCCCTGTGTTCCTGCTTCTCCCTGCCTACAGGGCCTACATCACACTGGACCTGGCCACAGCTGTGGTTCAGGGGCCATCTGTTTGAGTGCAGATGAACCCCGCCTAGTTCTGTTTCCCTCCCAGAGATGACCCATACCTGGTACCGTATTATCCAGTATGAAAGCTAGGCATCCACCCACGAACATCTCCGTGGTCAACAGCACAGTCAGAATCTGGTCCACTTCAGGAATACCTGTGGTACAGGCCAAGGACTAATGGGTGTGATGGCCCCATCTGGAGAGCAGACCTCAGGGACTTTCTCTCTACTTGTACAGCCTGCTGACTCCCTTTAGCAGGGGTGGAGCTGGAACAGTACAAACCCTGACTTTAAAAAAAAATCATTTTTTTTCTTTTTATTTGTTCATTTTAGAGAGGAGAGTGAGAGAGAAAGGGGGGAGGAGAAGGAAGCATCAACTCCCATTTGTGCCTTGACCAGACAAGTGCAGGGTTTCAAACTGATGACTTCAGCATTCCAGGTTGACGCTTTATCCACTGCGCCACCACAGGTCAGGCAAACCCTGACTTTAAAGCCTATCTGCACCTCTGCTTCTCCCATCCTTGAATTCAAATCCCAGTTTTGCTAGTTGCTACTTGTTGTCTTGGGACAAATTATTTAAGCCTCACTGTCCTCATCTGCGACATGGAGGTGATGATAGTATCTATCTCTTTGGAGCTGTTGTGACAATTAAATGAGCACATGTAAAGCTCAATGCCTGTCTACAGAAAGTGTCTAATTAATTGCTAATTAACTGGCTTCTCAGCTGCTGATTAACATCCACAGTTGAGCAGGATTTGTTGCTCTAGCTGTGGGGAGCCTTTGGGGCGGGGGCTGTACTCAGAATCGAATCGGGTGCAGCACACCTCCCCCACCCGCAGTGACATTCAGACAGGTGGAGGCACCTGTGTTGATGGCGCCGGGATTGGACTCCAGGTAATTTGGCAGTGTAAGCCCGAAGAACATGGAAAATCCGAGCACGAAGAGGTTGCGAGAAGAGTTCATGTCCACGAACTGCAGGTTGGACAGCCCCACAGCAGTAATCATACCTGAGATCGCAGGAGAGTCGCTGGAGGCGCCGCGCTGGGGTGGGGGGGGTCGGGGAGGGGGGCGCTCTACCACTCCGCGACCGCGCTGCCACCCGGGATTTGCGCACAGCACTCACCGAAGAGGGTGCAAAACATGCCCCCCAGGATGGGGTCAGGGAGCGAAGCGAAGAGGGCCGTGAACTTGCCAATGGTGCCCAGGACCAGCATGACTACTGCACCGTATTGCACCACGCGCCGGCTGCCCACCTGCCAGGGAGCCAGGGGGAGGGGCTATACCCAAGGGGCGAGGCCGGGTGGGGTGGGTTCCGGGGTGATGCGGGTATGGGCGGGGCCTGTGATAAGAGCGAGACACACAAGGGCCAGACCGGGCTTTGATGTAGCATTGGACCTCTCAAAGACGGGGTGGGGCTAACCGGCTTGGGGCGGGGCCTGCGGCAAATGAAGTGGGGGAAGGGGCGTCAGTGCTGCTCTGATTTTGCGCGGCACCTTGGTAATCCCCAAGACGCCAATGTTGGGGCTGGAAGAAGTGGACCCGTTGCCCGTGCCCAACAGCCCAGCGATAATGCAGCAAATGCCTTCGGTGAAGATGCCCCTGTAAGGAAAGGGAACGTGGGGGGATTTGATCCAGACTCTGCCCCATTCATTACCTTGGCTCGGATGCTCGCCTTTTGTGAGTATCCAAAAGTAAGGCTGGGAGCCAGAAGCCCAGGTTTGAGCGCCAGTCACCGTGCCCTGGCACTTACTCCCTTAAGCGATTCTGGATTTCTATTTCCTCATTTGTAAAATGAGTATAACAGGCCTGACCTGTGGTGGGGTAGTGGATAAAGTGTCGACCTGGAATGCTGAGGTCGCCGGTTCAAAACCCTGCACTTGTCTGGTCAAGGCACATATGGGAGTTGATGCTTCTAGCTCCTCCCCCCTTTCTCTCTCTCTCTCTCAAATGAATAAATAAATTAATTAATTAAAATGAGTATAACAAAGGTACCTGTCTTACAGAGTCATTGGTGGATTGCATAAAAGAACATACATAAAAGGCTAGACACCGGGAAGGTTGTCAGTGACTAGCTTCCCTTTGACTTAATTATCTCCTCAACTACTCACAACACTCAGAGTGAGAGAGAGAACATCCATCCCATGTCAAAAGTAAGGAGAATGAGGTCTGGAAAGTATTAGTGACTTGCCCAAGTCCACACCTTTGGGACACCACCCTGTCCCTGCATGTGTTTCCTGAGTGGCCTCAGAAGAGAGCAGATGCAGGGAAGGGCAGAAGGACACACCTGTTGATTGCATGTACTGGAGGGGGTGGTGCACCAGCCAGGCGGGCACAAGCATAGTAATCTCCGATGGATTCGATGATACCCGCCATTGTAGCACTCAACATTCCCAGGACAGCTGCTGCAGTCACTGTGGGCAGGCCCCACTGACCTGGGTTGAGGGGAGACAGGAGGATGGATGCAGTGCCCCTGTTGGGTTAGGAGGTAGAATAGGCAGTTTTGGAGGGTGTGGGTAAAAGGATTTCAAGCGGGAGTGGGATCTATACAGTGTGGGAGCTTATTTGGGGTCACTCAGAGTCACAAGGCTCTGGAGTAAGGCTCTGCATTAAACAGCACTCTTCCTGGCACATAATACATGTGCAGCTAATGCTAGTTTTATCATCAGCTGGACTGGTATCGGCAGGGGCCTTACAGGTGGTCTGAGTTGGAGGCAGAGTTGCTCACAGGGGTAGGGGATTCGGATCCAGGGTGCAATAGCCATGATGTCCCCTCGGGCGTCTGTTCGTGCCTGGAAGCCATAGGCTGTAGGGTCTGTGGGCAGCACATCCGTCAGGGTCAGGATATAGCAGAGCAGCCACATGATCATGATGGCCAGAACAATCTGGGAGGGGTAAAGGACACACTGAAGTCCCTAGAGATCTTGTCCCCAGCTAACCAGCCTCTTCCTCAGCCCAAACCCTAGCCTCAATCCCAGCCTTTGCCCCAGCCCTAGATTCCAGCTCCTGGCTGGGACCTTATCTCTGCTCTGGCTTTAGTTCCCCTGCTATTCTGACCCTTGTCTCCCACCTTAGCCCTGGACACAAGTCCAGCCCCTACCCTGATACCAGCCCCAGCTGCCTGTCAGATCCTCACAGGAAACATCTTGAAGATTTGGACGCGGAAAAGAGTGAGGCCCTTGCCCCATCGGTAGACAGGCAGCAGGAAGGTGAGGTTGCGCAGGTACTGGGAGAAGAGGACGATCAGGAGAATGGAGCTGAGGGTAGAGGCACAAGGAAGAGATGGCTTGGCTGGTAGGCTGGGCTAGGGGCAGGAGACAGGACTAAGGGGGAAGGGAATGTGGGGGGAGAAGGGCTGGGATGGGCAAGAATTGGTCCTGGTGTCCGCTTACCAAGCTGAGATGCCCCAGTGGGAGCCAGCTCGGTCACCAGCGGCTTGGAAGACAGAGAGGCCAATAAGGGAGACAGTGGGGGTGACCGTGAGAGGCCCAATGTAGCTGAGCAGGGCCCCAGGCAGCCCCATCAGTCCGATCACCACTTCCACTATACTGGACACTATGATTGCACCCTGGACCTGGAAGAGCAAAGATTAGCTATAAGTCATTATGTAAAAGCCATGACCTCTACTTAAAACAAAAAACAGCCTCTGGACTATTTCCTTGCATCTCCCAATTCAGCATGGCCCTCACTCCCATCTACCCCCCTCCTCAGGTCCCGGTCTTCTGCTCCACGGGAACCCACCTCTCGTATCCGTGGGTGCCAGATATGAGAGGTGTTCAGGGGCAGACTCCAGTTACCGTAGATGTCCTCTGAGGGCCGAGACAGGGACACACAGGGATGGAACAGAGACAGAGGGAGAGAAGATGCTGCCATGAATGTGTCCTGGGGTCTGGACTTGAGACAGTCACCCAGACCTCCAGGCTTCTGGTCCCCCCACTCCAGCACAGACCCCAGAAGTGTGCCCACCTTCTGGGGGACATTTCCATCTCTCCAGAGCCAGGATGGCTTTGGCTGGAATCAGAAATGCAAAGGCGCTGGCCTGGAACAGCGGCAGCCTGGAAGGGGAAGCACAGAGCAGCAGGGTGAGGTGGGATGGGGGTTGGGCACACAGACTGGGGAGATCAGAACAGACGGGCACAGATGGAGAGGGACAGCATGAATCACATGGGGACAAGGGCGGGGGCAGAGCACAGGGAAGTCATTGAGGCCTTATGCAGGACCTGGAGCTCCTGGTCTGAAACCTGTCCCCTTTCCTTTTCAACACCAGTTTCTGCACTGTGACAGGCCACTTGCTCAGGAGCGGACAGCTTAGTTCTTGTATCCCAGCTCTGCTCACCATACAGACAACCATGCTTTGGCCCCTGGCCCTGGGGTTGTGCACAAGGGGGTTGGGGGCCCCAGAAAGACAGACAAGAGTTGTGCACAGGCCCTGGAAGCAGGGAAGTGCGTGGGCCTCCTTATACCAAGTAGGGCTTAATGAGGGCTTCATGAGTGGGACTAAATCAGCCTGGTGAGCGGGCACAAGGATTGATCCTTGCCCAGCTAAGGCACATTCCCTTACACCCACAGACTAGTCCTTGGGGACTGCCAGGTGCCAGGGTAGGACCCCAGCTGCCTGGCTCTAAGGCTGGCCTAGGAGAAGCAGTTGGGGGCAAATAGCTGTGATTTTGTCCCATGAGTCCTCTGAGAGAGATTACCTGATCCTGATGTTCGTGTGTGTGTGTGTGTGTGTGTGTGTGTGTGTGTGTGTGTGTGTGTGTGTCGGGGGGGCAGCTCACCTGATGCCCAGTGTGGTCTGGATGAGGGTGGTGATGCCCACACAGGTGAAGATGGTGCCAATGAGCTGGCTGACCGTGTGCTGATCACGGCCCACACACAGCGCCTCAGCCAGCAGGAAGGGCACAGCGATGGTGCCGCTGAAGCATGTCAGGTAATGCTAGGGGTAGGGGGGAGCGTGAGGTCCATGTAGCTCACAGGGAAACAGGGCACCCTAACTGTCCTAATGCCTGCCTCTGTGGGCCTGAATCCATGCTGCCCTAGGCAACATACCCACCCAGGATTGACATTCCCACAGGGAATTCCCACAGGGTTACTGCTCACCTCTTTGGGGATTACTAATCTGCTCCCAAATTATTCCTGCGTCTGTGGTGGAATGGGCCCTCTGCCCTGTCACTGACACTCTGCCTGGCTGGTGATACTTGCTCCCAGGAGGTTAATCCTCTCTTGGGCCTCATGAGCCTCTTCCCTACTCCTGCTTGGTGATAGTCACTGTTGCTGACTTTAGTTTTCTCTTCCTGTTACAAAGATAACTGTGTTGGCCAGGGAGGGGGCTGGGATTCTGGGGAGCATGCAGTGGGGAGGCCCTTGCGGGGAAGCCCACCTGGAAGCCCAGCAGGATGCACAGATACCAGGCAGGCACGTCCTCAATCTTGTACAACATGTCCAACTTGGGCTCTGTGGGCCCGGATACTGGGGGGTTCCTTGCGGAGGTCCCTGCTAAGCCCAGGTCCTCATGCTGGGGGCAGCAGAGAGCAGTAAGTCAGGGTGGAAATGTGGACACTGGCAAAGTCAGTTCTGCTCCGGAATCAATCAGGTGCCTGAGTGGTCTGTCAGCTCCTCAGAAAGGGGTCCAAACTCAGCGCCCTCACCTCCCTCATGGTTCATCCACCCAGCTGTCCTCTGGCCTGACTGTAGCTGGCTCCCACCTCTTATTGCTTTGTGCAGGTGAGTCCACTGTGCTGGCTCCTAGAGCCCTCCGGACTTGGGCATCCAGCCAAAAGAATGGGCCCCTGAGTCAGAAGGCCTGGGGGGACACCAGGAAAGGGAACCAAGAGGGCTGGAGGCTGTGGACAGGCCCTTTAGGGCCCAAACTGGTCCTACTTTTGCTCTTTGGAGGTCCTTGAGATGTCATTGTAGGGGGGTAGGTTGTGCCTCTTCTGGCCCTCAAGCTGGAACCAGCCAGTCCCCAAGCTGAAGTCTCTTTCACCCCCTACTGCCACCAGTTACTACATTCAGTCTGGTACAGTCACTCTTGATCAAGTTTATCAGAACCATTGCCTCTGCTCCCCAACCCCCAGGGAGAAGGCCCATGCAGTTCCTCCAGACCCCACCCAAACCCTGCCCCCTACCCAGCTCCCACCCCCCCCCAGCACCTGTGTCTGGCCCTCGGGTTCTTCCTGGGCCCTCATCTTTGGGACACAGGTGTGAGCAGTTCCTGAGGAGAAGAGGGGATGGCTATAGAAAGGCCAAGGAGGACTTTACTCCACACATCAGGCATTGTTCAAAGTAAATCTGTAACCAGATCCTCAGCTCCAATCAAGATTGCGAAAGCAGGACCTGGGTGGAGGTAATGTATTAACCCTGGTCCTAGTGGAATGGTAAAGGCCGCCCAAGCCTCTGCCACATTCCCTGCCTGTGCTGAGCCTGGACATGGGCCTGTTCTTGTTTTCCAAGAGATAGCCATATTGTGGGGTGAGGTGTGGACAGTCTCAGCAGTTTACCAAGCTCTGGGTGAAGTGACAGGGAAAGGAACAGAAACAGGCACTTACTATATTACCATCTGAATATATTAATAACAAGTTAGTCATTATCATCATCATAAACACTCGTATTATTGAGGGATAACTGTGTGCCAGGTAACATCCATGTATTATTGTGTTTAATTAACCCCTGGCGCTAGGCAGTATTAACCATTTTATTTCTTTTTTTTTTTTTTAACCTTTTTCTTTTTTTGTGACAGAGACAGAGAGAGACAGAGAGAGGGACAGATAGGGACAAACAGGCAGGAAGGGAGAGAGATGAGAAGCATCAATTCTCCATTGCAGCTTCTTTAGTCTCCTTAGTTGTTCATTGATTGCTTTCTCTATGTGCCTTTACTGGGGGGCTACAGTAGAGCGAGTGACCGCTTGCTCAAGCCAGCGACCTTGGGCTTCAAGCCAGAGACCATGGGATCAAGTCAGCAACCATAGGATCATGTCTGATTCCGCGCTCAAGCCAGATGAGTCTGCACTCAAGTGGCAGACTCGGGGTTTTGAACCTGGGTCCTCCAGGTCCCAGTTTGACACTCTATCCACTTCGCCACCGTCTGGTCAGGCCAGTATTAACCTCTTTTATAGCTGAGAAAACAGGTTAGGAGATGTGATCTGACCAAAGCCATACTGGTAACAAGATTTTAGAAAACCATTCCTAAAATTCATGTTGGCCTGAACTCCTGCACTTATGCTATAAATCATAGATTAAATGTGATAAGGTATTACCCTCCCCACCACCGCCGCTCACCCCTCAGGGTCCCTGAGGCACACAACAGATGAACCTCTGGAGAAGGAGATGCCACGGCTGGCCTGGCCTTACCGCTCCCCATGTCAAGACAGGGTTTCCCTCCCCTCCAGGCCAGGACCTGGTGCAGAATGAAAATGCAGTACCCTGGTCCAAAAGTGTTACTAATTTTAAGATAGCAACAGCAGAGCATTAAACATAGTCTGGGTCTTGCCTGACCTGTGGTGGCGCAGTGGATAAAGTGTCGGCCTGGGAACACTGAGGTTGCCGGTTCAAAACCCTGCACTGGTCTGGTCAAGGCACATATGGGAGTTGATGCTTCCAGCTCCTCCCCCCTTTCTCTCTTTCTCTCTCTCTCACTCTGTGTCTCCTCTCTAAAATGAATAAAATAAAAATAAAATAAAATAAAAAAACAAAAAAAGCATAGTCTGGGTCTTTATTTTTTCTTTTCTTTTCTTTTTTTTTGTCTGGGGCCTTTTTAAGTACCAGGCCCTGTGTGACTGTGTGTCACACAGCCCCCAAAGCCAGCCCAAGTCCCAGCCTATTCTTTCCTCCTGGTAGGTCCAGCCCAGCCTGGCCATAGGGCCTGGAGCTGGCTGAGAGGGAATGGTAGGGTCCAAGGGAATGAGGCTCCTCAGCTGGTGGGGTCTAGGCCTGAGATCTGCTCTCCACAGTGCTGCCCCAACCCAGCCCCCCAAGGGCCCACGTACTTCTGGGTTGCTGTGTCCAAGTCCAGGCCTGGTCCTGAGGGCCCAGGTGCAGTACCGCTCTCCAGCTGGGAAGGAGCTTCATGCCAATCCCTGATCTGTCAGTGTGTCCAGCCTCCAGCCTGCTCCTCTGGCTGCCTTCCCTCTCCTCTCCCTTCTGTGTTCTGCTGCTAGGTTCCCAAAGTCGTCTGACCAGTTCCAAGCTTCAGAGCTGCTCCTCAGCACTTTCCTTCCTACCCTCTCTTCCCCAGTACTCCCACTCCCTGGGGGGTGTGGAGACAGAGCCCTGATCTCTTCCAGGCCCTAGACACTCAATTCAGCCACAGAGACAAGGCCTAAAGTTGCAAGGGTCCCAGATATAGTCAAACAAAGGATTCATAACACCCAGACCCAGATGCAGACTCCACATAAATACAGGGCCACATCACAGGCTCCCAACTTCACACCTGATATGGCTCAGGGTTCCTTGGGCTCTGGCTCCCCTCCTGGTGCAGGGGGTGGGGTGGGGTGGGGGTCGGGCGTCAAGGAGGAGGTGTCACAGGAAGACCAGGACCAGGTGATAGACTGTAGGGGGCTGGGCTACAGTGTAGTCCAGGGAAGCTGGAAAGATCAGGGCATGCTTGGGGTACCTGTATTCCTCCAACAATGACCTTTCTCCACTCCCAAATCTGAATCGCTACCCAGGTCTACCACTACTCAACCTGCGACTCTCATTGTTTAAGCCTTGGTTTCTGCATCTGCCATCTGGGGATTAGAGGGCCTGTTCTGTCTACCTTCCAGGTTTTTGGAAGATCAGTGAGACACTCACAAAAGAAACTGCAAGTTGTAACATCCCCTGACCCCAGGTTTCCAGACCCACGTAGGCCCCAGGTGGAGCTCTTTCCTCCATTTGCTAGGGGAAGAGCCCCAGGACAGAAGAATTTCTGGGGAGAGCAGGACTTAGAGCCAAAATGCTGAATCTAGCCTGTTCCATAACTCTGCCCCACCCTGCCCCAGGCAGGCATGTAGGGCACAACCGTGCATGCTGGGGTCAAAGGCAGAGTCTAGAAGGTGAGCAGATGCCCTGTGAGATGACTGTTCTGGAAGGGGCACTGATAGCACTCCATGGGCGCAGTGGAGTGTTTATAAGGTGGCCTGCTCATGGAGTTTTCCATGGTTTTTCTTCTTTTTCATGATGGATTTGGGGTTTCACCATTCACATAACTGGATCCGTATGCCTTTGACTGCTCACTGACATTTCCAACCATGACAGATCTCACTTCCGTCCGGGAGGTTGTCGGAATGTGTATTTGGCCCTCTCTAGTAGTGACATCAGCAGTAACACCAATGTCTGTCCTCCTAGCACCCCCAAGCACACTTTGCAGAAAGACGAATCAAGGTCACTGAGTTTGTTTGTTTTTTTAACTTCTTTTTATTTTATTCATTTTATAGAGGAGACACAGAGTGTGAGAGAGAGAGAGAGAAAGGGGGGAGGGGCTGGAAGCATCAACTCCCATATGTGCCTTGACCAGACCAGTGCAGGTTTTGAACTGGCGACCTCAGTGTTCCCAGGTCGAGGCTTTATCCACTGCGCCACCACAGGTCAGACCTCAAGGTCACTGGGTTTTATTTGAGTCCAGAGGGGGAGGCCTCGCCCCCCACCCAAGCCCCAGGGCCCCAAAGCTGGAGGAGGAGGGAGAGTGGCAGCCCAGCAGGCAAGGCCTCCCTGCCCTCAAGCAGCCTGCAGAAAAGAGTGGGACAGATCCCAAAGAAGCCTCCGCTGTCTTCAGGGGCTGATGGCGATGATGGGGAAGGAGGAGTTGGACTAGAGCTCTGCCCTTGTGACTGGAGCCTTCTCTGAGCAGGCCCCTTGGGGGCCTTCACACAGCAATGCCTTCAGAGCCCCTTGGCCTTGTTGGTATGCTTCATAGATGTGGTCTTCTCCAAACTCCCCCAAGTAATGCAAACATGTGGTGGAGAGCCTAAGGGAGCCCAACAGGAGCCTCACACTCAGTCGGGCCGACTAAGATTTCAAGGGTTCCATCTCATCCCCACCTTCCCATCCTACCTGGTAGGCCACGGGCCCCCCGTGATCATCACACTGACACTTGGCTGTGGCCCATCGCTAAGTCCTGGGCCCGTGAGACGTTTCAGCTTGTTCACTTCTTGAACCCCATAGCTGGAGACAGAGGGGAGTAGAGTGACACAGCATTGGTGAGAGCCTAGCCAGTGGGGGACCTGTCTCCACATGAAGCTGAGCACACTGGGCCTTTGCTGAGTTAAGTGCCCAGATTCTGATCCTCCCTCTGGAAAACTGAGGACCAGAGGGAGGGAAGCTCCTGGCCTATGACCTTGTCCCTTGGCCACCTACCCTTCTACTTGCTCCTAGATCTTGAGCTCAGACTTGGCCCCAACCAGCCCCCTACCTTGGACAGAGTCCTAGTGAAGTGTGTGTGTGTGGGGGGGGGGTGGTACAAGTGGAAGAGTAAGGACCTCCACCCACCAAGCCCTACCCCTGGAGGGGGAAGGTAGGGACTGGATTTTCAACTCACTCCTGCCAAGTCTGGGAGCAGCTCCGGTCCAGGACGTCTGTGTATACAGACTCACTCAGCTCCTGACGCCCCTGGGGGGTGTGAAGCTTGGCCTCTGCCTTTGCTAAATGTTGCCACATCTAGAACAAGGAGGGGCTAAGAGTTAGGGATTAGGGACTGCCCGTTGTATGGCAGGCGAGGACAGGAACCTGGGACAGGAGAATGAGGTGGCAAGGGAGCCTTTTGATCAGGAAGCACCTGTGAGGCAGGCCTCAGGGTCATCCCCCAGGTCCTGAAACTGCAAGATTCACTTTCCTGAGATGGGGTGGGTGGATGGGAAATGCTGAGGTGGAAGGTGAGGCCTAGGCACTGGGGCCCCTCCCCCAGGGCACACCTGCCCTTCAGCACGTGCTATTTTAGATCACAAGAACAAGGAAAGGAAAAAACCACAGCCCAGTCTTCAATGACACGTCTACTCATGGGTCCCACCCCTGCTCCCCACAGAGGTCCTCAGGCATGCTTGACAGGTTTGTGTGTGAACTCGGACACACACACTCACATACCTATGCGCTCAGCACACATGCACGCATACACCACTGCTCCTCAGCCACACTTTAGGAAGGAGTCCAGACATGAGGATGGGTCTAGATAGGGAGGAGTCTGAGATGACAAGCTGGTGACTCCCCTGGGGTCTCAAGATACTGTGGGTGTCCCAGATTACCAGGTCTCTATTGGGCAGACAGATGAGTAAACTGAGGCATGAAGGTTCAGGTGAGGTGAAGATGGAAATAACATGGAAGACTGAGTCTTGCTGAATGGCTAGGGGTGGGGGATCAAAGGCCAGTGGTGGAATCTGAGGAACACAGAGGGGTCTGGCTTGAGGTGGTCTGGGCAGGGGAGCTACTGGGGAGAGGGACTCACCTGGTAGGCCACTGCCCTGCAGGCATCACAGCGAAGGTGAGCAGGCATATGAGCTGAGTACTTCTCCTCATCATCCAGCTGTGGGGCAGTGGCTGTGAGTGGAGCCCTGTCCCCAAGGCCCTCTGGGATAGCCCAGGCCCCCAGAAGCAGCAGTAGCAGTGGCAGTGACAGCCTCATGGTTCGCGGAGATGGCTCAGTGAGCATGGGCTGTGGTTAGGATGTGTGTGCGCGGTAGTGAAGAGCTCCCTGAACACCTGACCCGGACCAATGGGGAACCGACACCTCACCCTTTCCATTTTCTTCCCTCCCCCAGGAGACACCACATGTGCATCTCCTCTGGTGGGACCCCGGCTCCAGCCAGCTGAGTTCCATCTCACAGGAAGGGAACAGTGAGGCGAGGAGAGTGGCTGGGCCTGGACAAGGACACATGGGAGCTGAGAGCTCCTGAGTCCTGGGATCTGGCCACAGGGCAGGCACTGTGCTGAATACTTTGGGGGAGGAGGTGGTTGGTTACTGTCATCTTTATTCTACCCTCAAGGAAACAAAGGCTCAAAGAGAAGTGACAAATCCAAGGCTACAAATCTAGAGCGGCTGTGATGAAATTGGAACCCGGCCCAATTGACCCCGAAGCCCACTGGCCTCTCAGCCACCAGGAGGAGTGATGCTGCAGGCGTGGTTGCCAGCCTAGGGGTCTCTTGCTGGGAGGCAGATTCACTGAAGCAGGGATAGCACATGTATGAGAGACACAGGGTCTAGTCCCTCAGTCCTAGGGTCATCTCAACCCAGGCTGTACGCAGGGATGAAAGGGCGTTGTAGGGTGTTAAGGGGCCACAGCAGGAAATCAGACACCTTACACGAGTTGCTTTAACCATCATAGCTCATTGGGTCAGTGGTTTATTGCTAACCAGGAAGAGGTGGCAGGCCCAGGGCCCTCCATGTGATTGGAAACAGCATCTCCGGCCACGAAAGGATGTCCAGGTTTTTCTGGCTCATAGTTTTCCTAGCTTCCAGTTAAGGTGGCGGGCATGGACTCCAAGGGACCTGAGTTCCCCAGGGGCAAAGCACTTAAGGAAGGCATCCCTGTCCATCCCTAACATTGCTTCAAATGGACTCTCTTCTTCCCCAAACCCATCACATCACGCACTTCAAGCTCATAACTGCCCACTGACCTTCACACAGAGCACCTTCCCCTCACTCCATACTCTGACCTCCTCAGAGGTTCCTGGCGTCTCAGGGCAATTGGGACACATGCTCCAGATCCTGTCCCTCACTATGCCGTGGCCAGCCTGCGGAGCCAAGGCCTCTCTGGGCATGGTTACATGTTACTGGGGGAGTAAAACCAGTTGAGGGTTCTAAATCTCTCTGGTCTGTCCCACACAGAGGCATCCCATCCACTGCAGCCCTGACCTACCCTCTGCCTCACCCAGAGGGGTCAAGAGGCTCCTCTGGGATAATATAGCTCAATCATCCTCCCTTCTTATAAATCCTTCCTGATGCCTGGCTTCATCTGCTCCGTACCCAGTATGGGAATGGCTGAAACCCCCATTCCTGACCCCAGGATGAGCCAGCTCCATTCTGAGGGCTTAAAGAAGCCAAGTCAGAGGCTGGAGTTGAGGGGAGAATAAAGAGTGAGACTCCCAGCTAGAGAGTACAGCCATTTCCCTACCTTCCCCTCCTGGCACCCCTAGCACAAACCCCACACTGACCCTCCACAGCCCCTCAGATATTACTTCCCTGCTCCTTCTTTATCTGCTGTCCCCACAGCTCCCTTTCTTAGTCACATCCTAGCCTGGCTGCACTAGCCACTTTCCCCACAGCCTCCCAGGCCAAGGCTTAGATCCTTTCCCAAAGAATAACAGATTTGATAGCTGGAGTCCTTCTCCCTCCATCCCGCTGGTGCTCACTAGCCTGCTGCATCTCAGCTGTGCCCACCTTCGGGCAGGTACAGACAGCACTACCTCCAGGGACAGCCCTGAGCCCTGCTGCTCCTAGGAAACCCCAACATCCCTCAGTTCGGCTCCTGAGGAAAGTCCCTCCCGAGACTTGACACACATGCGCGCACACATACACACACACACACAGAACACACTCTGGGAATGCTTGGGAAAGGGGTATACAATGTTGTTGTGGAAGGAAAGTAGTCATTTCCTGAGCTCCAGTTCAATCAGCCCTGGGGTCTCAGATACAGTCTCTGAAGGTAATTTCCGGTCTGAGGACTAGATGAGATGGGTAAAAAAGGTGACAGAAGAAAAGAAGGGCAGGGGACTGGATACCTGAACCTTTGAGACCATCAACAGGCCCCAACACCATGGCAATTAGGCCCCGCGGCTTCAGACAGGGAACAAGGAGCCCTTGCCGGGTTGGGTGGGACCCAAGCTGGTGGGAGGAGCACAGAGGAGCAGAGGAGGTGCGGGGCTGGGGTTCCCACTCACTGGCAGGTAGTACATCCCATCCAGGGACCCGGCCTCCGAGGCCCACGGTAGCTGGGTGCAGCTAAAGGCTGGCGGGCCGGGGGATGGCGGCAGTGAGAGGCCAGGGACAGGCCCATAGGCCGCCGGGTAGAGGCCAGGGTTCAGGGCCAGCGGGGTGTAGATGCGTCGGGGTGGCCCAGGGGGCGAGGGAGGCATCAGCACCTCCACGTACTGCCTGCTCTCAGGATCAAAGAGCAGCCGTAGCCGAGGCTGCCGGGGCGCCTCCACAAAGTAGTAGCGGCCACTCTCGGGGTCCACCAGGACCTTCCCCGTGTGTGCTGCCCCGGGTGGCCTGCGTGCCCCTTGGGAGGGGCCTTCCGGGGACCGGTCCATTGGAGGCGCAGAGGCAGCGCGGGGCTGGGGCGGGGCCGTTCTGCCTGCCAGTGCTTGGGGCTCCTGCAGGAGGGGCGACTGGACTGCAGCCGCAGCCTCGGGGGCCGAAGGAGAAGTCTCCAATTGGGCTGCTCTCCCAGGGCTCGAGTTAGGGTGCGTCTGAGGGGAGCTGGGACAAAGTGGTCCCTGTGGTTGGGCCCCTACTGGTCCTATGGACGACTTCTGGGGTAAAGTGCGAGCTCCACCTAGAGGGCTGGTCGGACTCTCGCTGTCGGGAGCAAGGCGCGGGACCTCCGCAACGCGGTTTTCTTCTCCAGTACTGTGCACCAGGACTCCTTGAGTTCCCTCTGGCCTGTGGCCCAAGGCCAGGGTACCAGGCAGACGGATCTCAGTGCGCGCAAAGGGTTTCGCCGTGCTGTTCTCTGCCCTCCTCCGCGGGACCCCGTTAGGCTGCGAAGTGTCCCGGGAGGCTATGTTGGGAGATGGCTCTGGAGACTCGTAGGGGTGCGACACGATCGGCAGAAAGTCCTTGAGGTAAATGGAAGTGTAGTGAGCTGGAGCGGGGGTCCCCAGCACCTGGAGCCCTTGCGTCTTGGATGCACCACCCTCTTCCCAGGGTGGATCAGCAGGAGGCGCGGGCAATCCTGAGCCTGGAGTTCCTGCTGGGAAACTCGGCGCATATGTGGTCTTTACCATCTTGCGCATGTCGCAGGGCCGCGGAATAGCCATGCGCGGGCGTCGCGAGGCTGTTTCTCCAGGGCCCAAAGCTTCCGAGCACGCATCTGACTCCACAGTGCCCACGAGGCGACTAAAGGGCAGCTCGGGTGCTGCCACCTCTGGTGACGGCTGACTGCCTCGAAAGGCAAGATCCAACATCTCCCGCGTGGAGGGACTCTGAGACTCTATTAGCTCTGGAGTCTTGGGTGTGGATGGTGTAGGCGGCGCCAGCTCCCCCTGTACTACCCCATTCAGAGCTTCCAGCCTAGACACTATCGATGAACCCTGCATCATGGGATCCCACGTCTCTCGGGGCGATGTGCTCCACGTCCCAACAGGATGATCAGGAGCCTCCCGTGAGGACAAGGCCAGCGGGGATGGGCTCCTACTCCCCTCTATGGTAGCTCTGATTGAGGGATGCGGAACCTCCCACGGTGAAGGAGCTTCAGGGAATGGGCTTCTTGCCCTGGCAACACCCACATCCCATTGGGAAAGGGTTGGAGGGGAAGGGCTCCTTCTGTTGACAGTTTCTTCGACGGTGTCATCCTGATTTTCCCATGCGGAGGACGCCTCTGGAAAGGAGGGGCTACCCACCTTTTGAATACCCCGATTCCACTGGAATACATTATGAGGGGCCAGGCAATGCGAACCTCCCACGGTCCCATTTGGAGGCTGCCACAGCGGGGACGGGCTCCTCCTCCTCACAGTCTTACTCGAAACTTCCCAGGGGTCCCTGGCATCGAAAGGCGGGCTCTGTGGCCTCAGAATGGTTCTATCCGGAGTCTCTCCGGGGAACCTAGTCTTGAATTCCTGTTTGTGAGCCTCCGGGGTCTTCTCTCCTGGCTGCAGGAAGATGCTGGAACTAACCGGACCCAGTGGCTCGGTCCCGGGCGCGGGCTTGTCGCGCCGAATCGCGCGTTCACGGAGGCTGGGCCATGGCCGTGGGGCCCGGGAAGGGGCTGAACTATAGTGAACGCGGGGTGGCCGAGACCTACCATCTTCCTGGACCAACGGGGTACTGAGGGCCGTTTTCCGGGTCTCAGGCTCTGACTGCTCCGTGGGCCGTAAGGTGGCGCTGCTTGGGGCAGTGGCCGCGGGGTTCAGTTTTCTGGCCAGCGCCGTCTGCACGAGGCCTGCGGCGGCCTGCAGGCGGCCCAGAGACTCGTCCAAGGAACCGGTGCGCAGTAGCAGTCGGGGGCGCGGCGCGCTGGCCTCCCGCGGGGGACTCCGGGGACGGGGGCGCAGTTCGATCTGACGCTTGGGCACCGTCCGGGGCCTGGCGGGCGCGGCACGCTCCTCCAGAGCCACCTCCACACACTCGAACTGCACTGGGGTGGCAGGACTCGGCCCACGGGGCCGCAGCTCCAGGTAGGTGGCCCATCGGGAGCCACCGTCGGGGGGCTGGGGCTGTGTTGCGGTGGGGATGGGAGACGCGGATCTGGACGGAGAGAGGCTGTGGAAAGCCCGCGCCGTGAGCTGTTGCACCTCGCTATCCGCCGAGTCGGAGGCGCTGAACAGGGCCCCAGGGCCGAAGATGACTTCCATCTCCCCCGACGGCAGCATGCGCAGCTGGGGCTGCGGTGGCCGCGGGCCTGAGCCGGGGCCCCGTGGGAAACCCGAGCCGGGCTGGAGCTGCTGGCTGCTATTCTGGGCGCTGACGGACAGGAGAGGCTGCGCACCCGCCCCCAGCACAGGGGCCACCCGGGGCCAATTCGCCCGGCCCTCTACGTTCGGCCCGATGTCCGGGGGCTCTGGAGAATCCGGAGCTGTGTGGTAGGATCCTGATGAGCTGGAGGAGTCTTGGCGCCGCGCTGGGGCCGAGGCTAGCTGACCTGTGAGCCCCGGCGGGGCTGGCGGGGCGAGCGCGACAAGCATGGTGGGGCCGGACGCCGCGCACTACCTCCCTCGCCTTCGCTGGTGCCGCGGGCGCCCGCACTGTCCCCGCCCCGCCCGCGGATGCCGTGGGGTCAACCGCGCCTTAAAGCGGCCGCGTCCACTCCGGAGCCAGCGGTGTCGCCAGCAGGAGACTTGGACCCCTGACCTTACCCTCCCAAGCCCCTTCTCTGGCGCGGGCTGAGGAACCTGGGGTGGCACTCCGGGTTTTGGCTGACAGGAAGGTGAGGGGAAGGGAGGTGCCCAACTCGGAGCCACGAGCTAGGCCCAACTCCACTCATCACAGGTGAGGAAACTGAGGCTGAGTGAGGACCAGCCTGAGGTCAAGTCAAGTACTATGGCATGTGGATCAGTATGTGAGCCAGGGGACTAGACAGACTTTCAGGCCAAGCATCTCGGGTCTCGCCAGCAATTTCATCTTCCCCTCAGCCCTCAGCCCCTTCCTGTCATGGCGGGTGGGGGGGTGGGGCTCCTCCTCTCCGGCCTTGGCCTTCTGATCCCCTCACAGCTGGAGCTCTTCAGAGTGCACCCACTGTCCTTGACCCATCACTCCACCACCTTTGATAGTGCATCGCTTTGAGGGCTTCTCTCCAAAGGTTGTGCTGGAGCCTCAGGAAGGGGCTGCCCCTGGCTGGACCCATTGGCTTTAGCTGGAACTCCTTGGAAGGAACTAGAGTGGACAGCTCTTTTACTGGCTGCCTTGGCAACCAGAACAAGCCCTGAATGCTGATGTGGGCTCTCTTAGGGACCTTCTGGGTAGTTGTGGTCCTCTCTCTAAAGTCCATCTGAGGCAGGAGTAGCCCTGTGCCCCCCCCCCCCGGAACTCACAAAGCCCTCACTCATTCCAGCCCCCACCACCTCAGTACTAGCCCTGGGGCCAGGAGCAAGCAGCCATGTCCTGTAAGGTGTTCTGGGACAATGACAATGGGCACCATTTGCCCTTGTACTTCTTACTTCAAGGTCCTGCTATGACTCATAGAGCAAGAGCACTGGCCCTTGCTGTGCACTTAACCCACACACTGACCCAGGAAAGGCTATGCTTCATAAATCTGACCCAGCCCCCTGGGTGGGTCCCCAGCCCAGGTGAGTCCCTGTGATCACCTAGCCACTAGTGATGGCTTCTGAGAGGATGAAGCCTGTCCATCACATACAGCTCTATTGTGCAACTTCAAGTCAACCCCTTCACAGACTGTTTCCCCACCTTAAAAATAGGGCATTATCCTTCTCCCTTCCTCCCATTTGTGAAGATTGATGAGCTTCTGTTTGGGGGAAGCGTAAGAAGGTAGACATGTAATTCACAATATAACATTTTTGTTTTGTCATGGAAATTGATTTCCCAAATTTATTGTGTTCTGGAACCCCAGTCTTTGCAATCTCCGTTAAGAGCTTGCTTTCCCTCTCAGGGCTTTCTCCCCCTCACCCCTTCTCCCTTTCTCATACAGACACCCACATGGCTATTTATATAGGCAGAGATTAAATACAGTGTAAGAAAGGACAGTGCCCACTAGGCAGCAAAGTAGTCCTCCCCTAGCCTGCAACCCCGTAATTCCATGGACAGCCAGGCAGGTGGTGGTCCAAGGCCTGTTCCCCACCCAGTACCTGGTAAGTCATGAAGGCTCAGGAGGCAGACAGGGAGGAAGGAAAGAGTGCCTTCTGGCTTTTACTCTGACCCTTCCCTGGAAACCAGGCCACTGGTGAGGCGTGAGATGGTACCCACAGGGTAGGGTCAGGATGGGACTCCCACAGCAGAGAAGGCAGAGGTCAGGTAACAGCCAGAGAACAGAAAAGAGATCATTTTATTTTTCCCTGGGACGCTGGTGGCTCCGGGCCTGGCGTGTCCCTGAGGCTTTCTTATGCTTCTGGTCCAGCACCTGTGCCATGTAGTTTTCCTGCTGCTTCTGGATCCGGAAGTCAGACATGTGATTCCTGCAAGGAGCCAGCTGGGCATGGGCTGGGGACAGCCCAAGGTAGGGGCCAGAAGTTTGGCTCCCTGTTTCTACCAACAACCCCCAGCCTGTCCATGACCCCTCACCTGAAGATCTGTTTCTGCTGGCTGATAACTTGCTGCAATTCCTTAATCTCATTCTCTTTGCCATTAAGTATATCTTCTTGCTTTATAATGTGAGACTCAATTTCTGTGGGGGAGAGAAGCAGGGAGGAGGTAGTTCCATCCCATGGGCTCCTTCCTGATATAAGGCATTCTCTCGTGGCTCTTTTCAGAACTGTGGCTCTCCTCACCCAGAGGTTCTCCATGCGTTGCTGCTAATACCTTAGTAAGAAAGTTTATTACGGAGTTCTGGTGGGGCGGTGGGAATACAATGTCTGATGAACGTGTCAATGGCTTCACAACTCTGTTCTGGACCACGTGACTCACATGAGGGTAAGCAAAGGCCCTTGGAGAGAGGTAGCAGTCCCACTCAACAGCAGGACCATGAATGGCTCCTGGCCTCAACTCTTGCAGGTCTTTATAGATATCACCTCTTTGGTGGGACCCTTCCTAGTCTAAAATTACAACCCTTCCCAATATTTCCTATGCTTTTCCCCTGCTTTATTTTTCTTCTTAGCACTTATATCTAATATACCACACATTTTACTCATTTACCTTCTCCCCTACTGGGATATAAGGACAAGGATTTTTGTTTTATTCACTGTTACAACCTTAAGGCCTAAAATAGTACCTGGCACATAGTAGGTGCCACAGTAAATTTGTGGAATGAATGAACAAGATGTCCCCTGGGAGTATAGGACTTAGAAACATCACCTAGCTTGGTCA
The DNA here is from genome assembly GCA_037038555.1 of Rhynchonycteris naso. NCBI lineage: Eukaryota > Metazoa > Chordata > Mammalia > Chiroptera > Emballonuridae > Rhynchonycteris > Rhynchonycteris naso. Next base: position 100,962,555 of record CM073003.1, read on the forward strand.
TCTCAGTCCAATCTGACCTACTGAGGGCCAACCAATGCCTAGCCCTGTGCAAGGTCCCTGCTCTCAAGGCAGCAGCTCCTGAAAAGAGTGTTAAGAGGAACTGATTAGAGAACGGACCAAGGTGACGTTCCAATGCAGTTAATATCGGTGAGACAGTATTACCACTTTGGGCAAGTTGCCTCCTTTTTTGACCCATGTCCTCATCTATATAAGATGGGGACAGAGACAGCCTCTATGGGGTAGGGAGGACCCAGGGAGATTAATGGTGGCAAAGCTTACCCACTAATTCAGTGCTCATTAGAGGCCAGGATAATTTTTTGTGACCTGGGTCAGAGTCCAATGAGGCTGTAGGAATCTGAGGGTGCTTCTTTACAAAGCTGTCCCTCAGAAAATCCTGGGAAATTCTGATCCTCACAGGAAGAAAATACAACTACCTTTAAAGGTTGGACAAAGATTTACTAAAATACAAGCTCTGAAAATGCAGAAATGCTGAAGCATTTAAGGTTTCAGAAGAGATGGCCTGGTAAAAAGTTAAGACACAGCATGGAAAGGAGGAGAAATAGGTGGAGGAAGAGAAGGAAAACATAAGTTCATGGGGTCATAGGACCAGGACCATCAAAACTCCTTCCCCAGGTCATCCGGCTACTCCGACTCATTGCTTGTGAAATTCCCTTGAGAAACAGCACCAGAAATTTGTGTGAACCTTTTTAAATAAATGAGATAAATGTAAAATAAATGGCCCCCAATGAGAGAATAGTTAGAACAGCCCTTTGAAAAGATTCAGGAACTATGTAAGTAAAACCAAACTGAAACCACACAAATGGAGGTGGCGGTGGGGAGGCCAGGAGGAGGCCAAGGGGACGTTCAGGTCACCAGATTTGTTCAGGTGAGGACTTGTGCCCCACTGGAGGGATTCAGAACATTCTGGAGGAGGCATCCAGGCTCCATCCCCGTGACTCACACACACCTTCCACAGGCAGACACAGAGCCCTGTGGCCTTGGCTGATCTCTAGGAAATGTCCTAAAGGGAGAATGTCTTTTTCTGGCATCAACAGGAAAGATCCATAGGTTCTTTTTAGGGAAGTGGGGGTGGGGGTGGGGGGATGTCCAGAGCAAGGGAAAGGATTAGGAACCAGCATTCTTGGGTATAAAGGCAGTAACTGCCTGTTGGGCCTCAGGAAGCCCTAATGCGAGCCCTTGATCAATTCAAGGCCTGTCAGCCTAACTGGTCAGATCAAGACGGCAGCCTGCTGGCAACTTACCAGTGAGAATACTCACCAGGGGAGAGAGAAGGCTGGATTGGAGGGTAGAGTGTGCCCAAGACTCCAGGTGGGGCCCATTAGGAGAGACCCTGAGTCTTTCTGGGGTTTGAGCCCTTGGCTCTGGCCTGCTCAGAGTCCACTGCAGTGAATGAAGCAGATGTTGCGTATGGAATTCACATCTACTTCTTGAACTAGGTATGGAGAATTTAGCATTCTTGGAGAATGAAAGTGGTTCCTGAGGTCTAGGGACATTAGGTAGCTCTTGGAAAGTGCCCCACTACCCATGGCACCAATTGTGCCAAGTGGCTATGGTCCAGAGTTGGAAATTAACAGCCCACAGATATACTTTACTTGGCCCATTAAGTAATTTCCTTGTAGAAATTTAAAATGTTTCTAAATTAGTTGCTAACACTAAAAAATCAGAAGAGCTTCCATTAAAACCTGGTTTCCAGTTTCTTTTTTAAAGCTCTGGCAGTACTAGACCCCCATCCCACAGCAGAGGAGCTAAGCCCTTGAGAGAGGGCATGGCTCTCCATATCACCACAGTCGCCATTTCTCCCTGCTCCATCCCAACCCAGAGACTAAGGGTCTGCTCTGCTCCCAAATAGGACTGTGCTTACCCTGTTGTTCCTCTTATAACAGTTATGAGTAAAGTATGCCATTTCTAATATCCATCAACAGTGGTAAAACAAAAGGTGGACTAAGAAGGTTGTGTTTCAAGAAAAATGGGAGCGAGTCCACTCTTTTATGGCCACGAAGAATATTGTACACCAGCTGCTTCCCTCATTTTCGTGGCCTGCCTGGTCCCTGAAGACCTTTGCGAAGGTGTGGCCCACTTGGGTTTGCCTGTATCCTCAGCCGGGGACAGAAGTTGGGGTGAAACCCTGCCCTGGACATGGGCACTGGGTAGTGAGGGAAGAGCCCATGTAAGTAAGCGTGGGAAGGAGCACGCGCTTCCCGCCTACCATTGCACTTGGTGATGAGCTGGTCCTTCTTGCTGGACTCTTGCAGGGCTTTGCTCTTGACAGTGGAGAGCCTGGGTGGAGATTAGAAAGGGTGGGAAGGCTGGCAGGAATATGGGATCCCTAACCAGCCCCCCTCCCCCCTTTACCAAGGCCTACTCACGCCTTTTCAAAGGCCAGCTTCTCTTTCTCCAGCTGTTTAGACAGCACCTCTACCTCTCCGAGGGCAAACTGCAACTTCTCCTCTTCCTTGGCCAGGAGGACCTTGGTCTTGGCATGAGCAGCTTTCTCTTCCTACAGGGGCAACATCAGTGACCTTATTACCCCAAGTAGGCTCCCTTAATCAGTTCCCTTAAGCAGAGGGCCACACACAAGCCAGGGCACAGAAAGATTCTGTTCTCATTACTGGGGCTGAAGGCTCTCAGAGGCCAATGTTCAATGACTCTGTTCAACCACAGGGATCCTGGGAAATAGGACAAGATTAGGATCCTGCAGAGGCCATTACTTACCACCAGCTTCTTCTCCACTGCCTGGAATTCTTCCTTAGTGACAAAATTTTCATCCTGGAGAATCATCTGCAATAAAACTTGGCTCAGGAAGTGCCTGGGGGTGGGGTGTCCCCTAGGGACCAAGAGCAAGAATGGATAATGGGATGAAGTCCAGGGCATTTAGGATGAGACCGGGGCCCTGAGAAGGGAGAATTTGGTTCCACAAGATTCACTGAGGTTCAGCTCTAGATCCTGCCCTCAAGGAGCAACCAATCTCATAGAGGAGACTGCTCGTGGCCACTACTGGTAACAAGGTGTGTGCTCTGATGGAGAAGCACAAAGTGCTTCCCCTATTTCCAGAGGAGTTATCTTCCCCAGGCCAGGGAAGGGTCAGAACTGCTTCTGGAGAAGGGGACATCAGATCAGAGCTGAGATCTGACTGCTATGTAGGGATGAGCCAGAGAAGAGGGGTGGAAGAGAAAAGTGTTCCAGACAGTGAGAAAAAGGCCAAGGATAGATAGAGTCTGTCTCTTAAAGGAGCCAAGAAGAACAGTATCTTCAGGGAATTGAAGTTAATTCAATGCCTAGGGCCACAAACAGCTATTAGAATGAGATGTGAAGTCATCTTATCTGAGATGGAGGTATCACCATCCTTCTTATCAATATAGAAAACAAAAACATAAAATCCATGTACTCCACCTGGCCAGGATTTTTTTTTTTTCTTTATTTATTTATTCATTTTAGAGAGGAGACACAGAGTGAGAGAGAGATAGAGAAAGAGAGAAAGGGGGGAGGAGCTGGAAGCATCAACTCCCATATGTGCCTTGACCAGACCAGTGCAGGGTTTTGAACTGGCGACCTCAGTGTTCCCAGGTCGACGCTTTATCCACTGCGCCACCACAGGTCAGGCCACCTGGCCAGGATTTTACCTTTCCTGTACAGATAATCTGTGGCTCCAATGCTTTGCACCCATGAACTGGGATTTGATTGAGAAAGCAAGAGCAAAAAGACGTAAAGGAGTCAGAAAGACGTGCAAAGGCCACATCTGTGCTTGCTGAGCTCAGTATGGCAGGACATAACACACTGGGGAGGGGGTGACCCTAATGGAAAGAATGTTAGTTTCTCTGCTTAAACACGAGATCATTAGGAAGTCAGTGAAGTCATCTCCAACTAGAAATGAGAATACTGAGCCTCAGTGAATAGATAGGGACATAGATACCACGCCCTGCACAACCAGGGAGAGAACTTGACTTGATCAAAATTCCCTTGTAAAATACTCACGAGACCCTGCCTTTTTTCGGCCCACCCCACCCGCAATAACACATCTGGGCCCCGCCTCCTTCCGACGACGCAATTGGCAACGTGCTCTCGGCACTCCGCTGGCCTCGGGATGGGTCTGGCCGCAACCTCACGATTTGGGTGTCCAGACCGGACTCCCCGCCCCCCCCCCAGCTCTCCTGGCTGCGTACCACATTCCTCAGCTGGTGGATCAGTTCCTCCTGAGACTCAATCACGTCCCGCAGTTGATCGAAGGCGAGACACACCGATCCTGACTCGCCCTGCGACCACCCGGCGGGCGCCGCCATCTTTTGCCCCCGCCTGCTCGTTGGAAATGGCGGCAGCTGTGTAGCTCACCACGTCTCCTATAGATGAGGATGCGACGCCACAGAGCACCCTGGAAACCGGGGGCGGGGACTCCCTTTGTTAGCAGGGGTAGGATCCGCCTCTTAAAGGAGGCGCCCGGGGACTTGAACAACCCTTAGGAATTTAAGTTTATAGAGAATTTAACCATCTACTTTATTTTGTGTTTCTCATACAGTCCCAAGGAGCAGGCACGACTCGGCTTTATACTTCCTTTATGAGCCATTGAGTAGGCAACACATCGCTTAGCCTTCTCCCAAGGCTTGTTAAACTGCAAGCATGGAAAGCAAGAACCAGTTAAGACAACACCTGCTTCACACACCTTTTTCTCCCACCCTAATCTCTAAATTTACCCTGGCCTAGAGTATGAGACTCCAACCCCCTATGCTGTATGTTCCTCCTACATATCCAGTACTTAGGGGACCTAAGCCTAAGCAGAGGTGAGGCTCAAGAATAGAAAAGGAGCCTGGAACGGTGAGGTCGCAGGTTCAAAACCCTGCACTTGTCTGGTCAAGGTACATACAGAAATTGATTCTTCCTGCTCTTCCCCCTTTCTCTCTCTCTCTCTCTCTCTCTCTCTCTCCTCGCTAAAATGAGTAAATAAAAATTATTTTTTAATAATTAAAAAAAAAGAATAGAAAAGGAGCCAGACCAGGAGGTAGCTCAGTGGATAGACCGTCAATCTGGGACACTGAGGACCCAGGTTCTTCTTTAAAAAAAAAAAAAAGATTTTATTTATTAGTTTTTAGAGAGGGAGGATAGAAAGAGAGAGAAGGGGGGTGGGGTAGGAAGCATCAACTCCCATATGTCCCTGTAATGCCGATGGTGGAAGCCAGGCAGGTCCACATTGGATTCTGGCAGATGGTAGAGAAACTGCCCAGCCGTAAAGCGTTGGGCCGTAGGTATAATGAAGTCTCACAAAGGCGGGCAAGCACACAGGCAGGGGAAAAGCACTTTCCAGACAAAGAAATAGCAAGAATGGCCCCTCACAGTGGTAGTGGGCAGGCAATCCGCAATCCCCTGGGCACAAGCACTCATAGCCTTATATAGGCTAATCACACGTGCCTCTACCAGGTGCTCATGCACTAATCAAGCAAAGCGCTTGCAGCTCGTATAACAGCAAGTAAGCCTAACACAGCTGCCCCACAGTGCCTTGACCAGGCAAGCCCAAGGTTTTGAACCAGTGACCTTAGTGCTCCAAGTCAATGCTTTATCCACTGCATCACCACCGGTCAGGCAATGACCCAGGTTCTAAACCCTGAAGTTGCTGTCTTGAGCTGGGATCATAGACATGACTCCAAGGTTGCTGGCTTGAGCAAGGAGTCACTAGCTCAGCTGAAGCCCCCCCCTACTTCCCCCACCTCCCCACCCCCTATCAAGTCCCATATGAGAAGCAATCAATGAACAACTAAAGTGCCACAACCAGTGGAACAAGTTGATGTTTCTCATCTCCCTTCCTATCTGTCTTTTTGTCTGTCTTTCATGCTGAAAAACAAAAAGAAAAAAAAGTAGAATAGAAAAGGAGAGTGGTCTCACTCAAGATAAGTCCTCATAGTCTGGCACCAGGATCTGGGAGCACCAGGATCTGGGCGGCCACGATGGAGCCAAGTGAGACTTTATCGAGGTGCTGCGGAGAGCACTGAAGAGTTTGAAGAGATTCAGAAAACTGAAGTGGGCAAGAAGGAGACTTCTGAAATAGGTAGGTAATGATAGGTGATCACACATCTTCACCACCACCCCCCCTTTTTTTAAAAATATTTTTTATTTATTTATTTATTCTAAGGACACAGAGAGAGAGTCAGAGATAGGGACAGACAGACAGGAACGGAGAGAGGTGAGAAGCATCAATCACCAGCTTCTCGTTGCCCCTGCGACACCATAGTTGTTCATCGATTGCCTTCTCACATGTGCCTCGACCACGGGGCCCTCAGTAGACCGAGCAACCCCTTGCTGGAGCCAGCGACCCCGGGTCCAAGCTGATGAGCTTTTGCTCAAGTCAGATGGTCCCGTGTTCAAGCTGGCGAGCTCGGGGCCTCGAACCTGGGTCTTCTGCATCCCAGTCCGATGCTCCATTCACTGTGCCACCGCTTGGTCAGGCCCACCACCACCTTTTTTTGAAACACAAATAAGGTTAAAAGCTTGGGCAATGTCAGAGCTAGTACTCATCGATAATTCACTATTTCATGGCACAATTATATCATATTAGCATTATTTCACATGATCTAACTTTGGGAAGTAGGTTCTAATATCTCCATTTTACAGATGAGAAAATCCAGGTTTTCTGAAAGTGATTAACTTGCCCAGGGTCACCCAAGCTACCAAGTTTGGGAATAGGGTTTTCACATGGACAATTTGATTCTAGAGTCCATTTTCTTAACCACGATGCTGTGCTGCATTCTTGATGAAAATAATTGGTACTAAAGTTACAGAAGCAGGAAATGACTGTACTAAGGAGTTTGCAAAAAATGCTATCAGTGTCCAGGAACGGAAGCTGAAAGCTTAGGTAAGCCACTCAGGCTGCTCCGAGAGCTCCCTAGGGGCCCCTTGTTTAGGTGGATGTTGTGGCCTGACCAACTTGGTCATGCCTCTGGGTTTCCCAGTAATAGCTCTTATTTTATCTTTTCTTGTTTCTTGTGTTTGTTCTCATATTCTTTTTTTTTTTTTTTTTTTACAGGGACAGAGAGAGAGTCAGAGAGAGGGATAGACAGGAACGAAGAGAGGTGAGAAGCATCAAATCAATCATTACTTTTTCATTGCCGTCGCAACACCCTAGTTGTTCATTGATTGCTTTCTCACATGTGCCTTGACCACAGGCCTTCATCAGACCGAGCAACCCCTTGCTGGAACCAACGACCTTGGGTCCAAGCTGGTGAGCTTTTGCTCAAGCCAGATGGGCCCGTGCTCAACTGGAGAGCTCGGGGTCTCGAACCTGGGTCTTCCGCATCCCAGTCCGATGCTCTATCCACTGTGCCACCGCCTGGTCAGGCTGTTCTCATATTCTTGAGGGCAAGGCTATTTCTGTGGGCCAATCTGAAAGGGCGCTGTGCAGTACAGTTCAATAGGACTTCTGTGATGGAAATACTCATCTGCACTGTCCAGTACTGCAGCCACCAGGCACATGTGTGCTATTCAGCCCTTGGAATGTGGCTCATATGACTGAGGAATTGTTTTTTTAATTTTTAATTAGTTGAATTTACATTGAAATAGCCTTACGTGGCCAGTAGCTACTGTATTGGACAGCATGGGCCTACGGGTTGCCCTATGTATAGGTTTGTATGCCTCACCACAGAGCCTTCTTGGAACTGTGAATGTTCCTCCTAAATCACTCTGGACAAAGCTGCACATTCCTCTGGGGCAGCGATCCCTGAATCTTCCCTTTGAACTGTGTCCCTCTGTAGGGTTTTTCATGAGGTGCTTCTTGATATCTCTTTTTTTTCCCCCCCAGGGACAGAGAGAGAGAGTCAGAGAGAGGGATAGATAGGGACAGACAGACAGGAACAGAGAGAGGTGAGAAGCATCAATCATTAGTTTTTCGTTGCCATTGCGACACCATAGTTGTTCATTGATTGCTTTCTCACATGTGCCTTGACTGCGGGCCTTCAGCAGACCGAGCAACCCCTTGCTGGAGCCAGGGGTCCAAGCTGACAAGCTTTTGCTCAAGCCAGATGGGTCCGCGCTCAAGCTGGCAACCTCGGGGTCTCGAACCTGGGTCTTCTGCATCTCAGTCCAACGCTCTATCCACTGCGCCACCACCTGGTCAGGCATTGATATCTCTTGCCACTCACCATTTACCTCCACCAGCTGCCTTGTACACACTTAGGGCAAAACCCTGGAGCACAGTAGGCTCCAGCAGCCAGTTCCCTGGGGATGGACAGCTATGAGCAAGAGAGAACACTGGATCCAGATCCACACAATGCATAGCAGCATACACATGAGGGATGGCAGTCTGGGGACTGCTACAGACTCCCACTCTCTGTGTCAGCAAACACTATTAACTCCTGGCCAGCCAGGATTCTGAGATTCTGAGCTCTGTGATCCTACCTCAGGAAGGGTGGCTTTCTGTATAGTGTTGTCATCTGGTGGATATTCTGGTTATCTATTGCTGTGTAACACAGCACCCAAAATTTATAACTTAAAAAAAAAATCATTTTGCCCAGGACTCTTTCATTTGGGCAGAATTCAATAGCAAAAACTCATTTCTGCTCCATATAGTATCAGCTGGCATGGTTTTGGGGGAGAGAGGGAGGCTAGAAGTTCTACTACCAAGATGGCTCACTCATATAACTGGCAAATTGGTGCTGTCAGTTGGGAGCTCATCTGAGGCTGAGGACCAAGAGTCTTGTTTTTCTCCGTGGGCTGCCTGGGCTTCCTCAGAGCATGGGGACTGAGCTCAAGAGGAAGATCCAAAATGACAGGAAATGGAAGATGCCAGTTTCTTAAGGCCTAGGCCTAAAAAGTGGCATAGTATCTTTTCTACTGTATTCTATTTGTCAAAAAGCCACAGAGTTGAGCTTCAAGGACAGGGGACACATCCTACCTTTTGATGGGGGAGTTTCAATTTGTGTTGCACTTCCAAAGGAAGTCCTGACAGATGGCATGTCATTCCCTTCAGGGTTCAGCTCAGATAAACTGGAGCCTGACCTGTGGTGGCGCAGTGGATAAAACATTGACCTGGGAACACTGAGGTCGCCAGTTCAAAACCCTGTGATGGTCTGGTCAAGGCACATATGGGAGTTGATGCTTCCAGCTCCTCCCCCCTTTCTCTCTTTCTCTCTCTCTCTCTCTCTCTCTCTCTCTCTCTCTCTCTCTCTCACTCTGTGTCTCCTCTCCAAAATGAATACAATAAAAAGAAATTAAAAAAAAAAAAAAAAAGAATCCTAAAAAAAAAAAAAAAAATTAGACTGGAACTGCCTGACCTGTGGTGGCGCAGTGGATAAAACGTCGACCTGGGAACACTGAGGTTGCCAGTTCAAAACCCTGCACTGATCTGGTCAAGACACATATGGGAGTTGATGCTTCCAGCTCCTCCCCCCTTTCTCTCTCTCTCTCCTTCTCTCTCTCACTCTGTGTCTCCTCTCTAAAATGAATAAAATAAAAAGAAATTAAAATCTATTCTAAAAAAAAAATTAGACTGGAACTTAGTCTAGTAGGGAGACAGACAATAATAAAATAAAAACTCAAATCTCAAACTAAGTAATTATTTAAATAAATAGCATTAGAGTTATGACAAGTGATAAGAGAGGAATGAGAGTATTTTTTTTTTTTTTTGGAGAGAGAGACAGAAACAGAGACAGAGAGAGACAAATAGGGATAGACAGATAGGAAGGGAGAGAGATGAGAAGCATTAATCAGTTCTCCGTTGTGGCACCTTAGTTGTTTATTGATTGCTTTTTCATATGTGCCTTGACCAGGGGGCACCAGCCCAGCCAGTGACACTTTACTCAAGCCAGCGACCTTGGACTCAAGCCAGTGACCTTGGGCTCAAGCCAGCAACCTCAGGGTTTTGAACTTTGGTCTTCTGTGTCTCAGGCTGATGGTCTACCCACTGCACCACCACCTGGTCAGTCAGGAATGAGAGTATTTTAATGTTTACTTTATTGATTTTAGAGAGAGGTAGGGAGAGAACGAGAGAGAGACAGTAGCATTGATTTGTCTCTCTCTGTATGTGCCCTGCCAAGAATTGAACCAGCAATTGAACTGGCAACCTTTGGGCTTTGGAACAATGCTCTAATCAACCAAGTCACCCAGCCAGGGTGGAATGAGAGTATTTTAAAATAAGATTTAGTCTGGTCTGGAGTGCAGGGAAGGTTTCTGTGAGGATGTGGTTTTTGAACTGGAACCTAGTAAGATAACCAGGAGCTACTTAGCAAAGAGGGAAGGCCAGGTGAGTGGGAAAGGCTTCCAGAAAGAGGAAACAGTATACAGAGTCTCTGAGGCAAAAGTGGATTGCTAGACTGTGGTCATTAAAAGGCCAGTATGGCAGAAAAGAAAAGCATGTATGGGACAAGCAAATGTAGAGGCCAAAAATGTGGTGGAGCCATGCTCAGGACTTTGGTCATTTTTATTCTGGAGGCAAAAGAAAGCTACTGAAATATTATAGGCAAGAGGGTGACATATTTATGCTTCAAAAAGATGTCTCTGGTTGCAGTTGGGTATACAGATTGGAGGGGCCCTGAGCTGATGATGCACAGAGACTGCTTGTGAAGCTACTACATGTTTTTATCAGAGGAAGTGGACAATAGTTTGGGAGTCAGATGGTGTCAGAGGAGATGAAGAGAGTTCATGGACTTAGGATGTTCTGAAGGTAAAACTGATAGGACTTAACAATGACAGAGGGGATTTGGTTAAAGGAAGCCAAGGTGTTTTGGGTGTTAACTGCTGCAAACTACCACAAAACATAATTAGTGGCTTAGAAAGCAACCATTTTATCATTTGCTCTTGATTCTACAGTTTGAGGAGTGCTTGGTGGGGCAGCTAATTTTGGCTCTGCCCATCAGCTGGCATAAACAGCTCATAGGTCTGAGTTTTCAGTTCTTGCTGCCAGCTCAGTTGGTTTGCCTCTGCATACCTTCTTCATGTGGTTTGCTTGGTGGTCTCAGGGAGGTTGGACTTACAGGGCAGCTGGCTTCCCATCAGTGCAAAATGGAAGCTGCTAGTTTTGCCACGTTTTATGGATTAAAGATCAAAGGCCAGCCTAGATCAGAAAGGGGACTACACAAGGGCATGAATATTAGGTGTGGTCAATTGGGGGACATCAAATCAAGTCTATCACACAGTTTCCTAGTTTCTGACTTTTGTACTTGGATAACAATACTATTCATAAAAATGGGAGCACTCAGTGTTGCTCCCATTTCCTCCAATAAAAAATAAATCTCTCTACTCTGTATGAAGGTTGACTATATTTGAAGTTCCCCTTCCTCAGAGTTGCTTTCACTGATCCCTCATACTATTTATTTATTTATTTACAGGGACAGAGAGAGAGAGAGAGATAGGGATAGACAGACAGGAATGGAGAGAGGTGAGAAGCATCAATCATTAGTTTTTTGTTGCCGTCTCAACACCATAGTTGTTCATTGATTGCTTTCTCACATGTGCCTTGACCGCAGGCCTTCAGCAGACCGAGCAACCCCTTGCTGGAGCCAGTGACTTTGGGTCCAAGCTGACGAGCTTTTGCTCAAGCCAGATGAGCCCGCGCTCAAGCTGGCGAGTTCAGGGTCTCAAACCTGGGTCTTCCGCATCCCAGTCCAACGCTCTATCCACTGCGCCACTGCCTGGTCAGGCTGATCCCTCATACTAGATTAAATCCCTTTGTAATGATATTCTCAAGCTTTCCTTGGTCTCCCTTTGACATTTATCCCACTGGGGAGCATTGTCTAGTTAGGTCCTCTATAAGCTGTGTGCTCCAGGAGCCTTGGTGCTGGGTCTCATTTGTTCCCCACTCGCATCCTGGAAGCTCAACTCACTGGCACACAGTAGTTCTCCATCTTTGTTGAATCTCAGCTCAATCTTTTTCCAAGTGACAGAGGTTATTATGGCCAGTTGGACTCTGGAGAACCTGACATTTTTAAACCAAAATTTTTCTAAATATGGGCCACTGGGGATAAAGCCAGCTAGGAACTGGAGTAACAGCTGATTTTCAGATGCTAAGTAGTTTTGATCTCTAATATTCAGCAGCTGCTGTGACCTGGTAGAAAACACGAAACTGGTGATGCCACCAAGGCTGTCTAGTGTTCGAAACATCGATAATTCTATTGATGGATAAGGGAAGACTGGGAAAAGGTCGCAGCCTCTCAGGTCTTCAGTGGCAACATGCAGTGCTCAAGGGTGCCATGGGCAAAGGTTAAAGAACAAAGGAGAAACATTAAGCCATTTTTTAATGTAAAATCATTTAATTTCTTTCTGTGCTATAATGCACTCAATCCAGATGCAGTAGACCACGTGACCAGATTTTTCAGGATTCGGACTCCATCAGAACTGTTTCCATTGGTGTCAAACCTGGCTCTGGTCACAGAACATTCACATCTTTAATTCCAAATACTGAATGGGATGCAAATGATGGAATCAATATCTAACACATGGGTATATAGTTACTTGGTGGTCAGTGCACGAGGTATCAACAATGCAGGCTTAAAAAATAAGATGTAGAGTAACCAGGCCCTTTCCAAAAACAAATGTACTAGGATATTAAGCTCACACCTTAAAGGAATCCAACATAAATTCTAATTAAGTGCTAGCTCCCGTGAGGAACAGTGCATGCAGAGACAACTTGCATATGTGGCCAGTTGTAACAGAAACTTCTGGAATCCCAACAGTGCCTCCTCACAAAACCAGTCCCAAGTGTGAAGATGAAAATAACATAGCTTGGCCAAGCTGCTGGATCCCATGTTCTAGTGGGGTTTGGAGTTCAAAGCAATTGCATTTTCTTACTGGTCACTCACTCTTCCAAGCAATGAGGCCTGAGACTGATCGAGGAAGTTCAGAGGTTTTCTGGTTTGAGCAGATGAACCCCAGGGTTGCTAATCTGGAGACATGGATTCCTTCAGGCTGCAGTGTCCTTTGTGGTGAGGATTTTCATGCTCCCCTCATCACTGCTGATTGTGCAGTGCAAAGAGCACTATCATTCTAATGAGGAGAGCTTCGGTTTCTGCTTGAGTCTGAAGCCTGTTTCTTAGCCCTCCTCCCATCACACATCTCCGGTCTGTACTAATGCTCATAGACACAGTCTAGAGCAGTGGTTCTTAAGCTGGGTTCTGTCGAACCCTAGGGGTTCGATGAGTTGGTCTCAGGAGTTCGGAGAAGCCTCTGCCACGGAGGCCAGAATAAAGTAATACCATAATTTGTTGTGAGCTCATGCACTTTGTTGGTTTTGTTTTTTGAGCAAGGTGATGTTCATGCACAGCTCATTTTGTGCACCAGTAAAAAAACATATACCTATGTCTTAAATTTGGAAAAAAAATCATATTTTATTTATCACTAAAGAAGGGTTCGGTGAATGCGCATATGAAACTGGTGGGTTCGGTACCTCAGAAAAGGTTAAGAACCACTGGTCTAGAGCTGCACGCCAATTCGGACAAGACTAAACCTTACCTAAAGAGCTTATACATGACTAGGAAACCTTCCAAAGGATATAGGCAAGAGGAAAATGCTTATTTTTACCACTATGCAGACAACAACCCATCTAAAATATAGCCCAGGAAATGACAGTTTAATAATATTCTGGACCATACCAAATAGGTTAAACTATCCTTCAACCAAATGCAAATACCATTCCCTTGAGGAAAACCAGATGTGAGTGCTGTGGTCTATTAGGTAATAAATAAAACAGACAATAGGCCTGATGTTTATTGGAGTTAGTATTGCCTCTATTTAGTATCATCACAGATAACTAATGTCTGCCATGAAATCCATAAAATGTATGACTGCGCTCTTCCCGGGCATCTAGAGCAGGGTCTTTTAACCCATCAGGTCGGTTTAATTATGGCCCATTTCCTAGCAGGGGTGGGCTGAGGAGGGGCACTGACTTCTGTGTGCACAGGAAAACATCTCACAAGCCTTTCTGGCTCACAGGCACATTTTACCCTGTAAATGCCCTCAGTCACTTAGAGGGAATCAAGAAAGCCCCCAAAACCCAGGAGGATGGACATATTTGGGCAGCAAAATCTGCCCATCTCTGGAGCAGTTGTTCCCTACCAGCCACTAAAACCTGCCTCTTTTCCTCGGGAGGCATCTCCCGACCCTGTGGAGTGCCCATAGGTTGAACCATGTCAGACACATCTGTCTGAATCGTGGCTATGCGTCCGAAAGGAGAGACTCCACTCTGGAAATCAGTTTTCATGGAGAGTCTCCTTCCAACAGGTACTTTGCTTTTCTCCTGAAGGAAACAGGAGTGCAGACTGCAGCCACCTACTGATCCTCTCAGATCAGGCTCATGATAACTGAGCTCAGTCCGGCGGCTCGGCTCTGCAGGAAGGCCCAGACGCACGTGGCCCGGGTGGCGACTTACCCGTCCTTGTCACCAGGGCCAGAGCTGCCTGCCTTTGAGGGCCCTGTGTTGTGTATACAAATTGGTACAGAGAGAGTCTTATTTCCTAGAGGCCAAGGGGAAGGTGTCCTGAGAGGACAAAGGACTGCTGTAGAAAGGATAGAGGGTCACAGGGTTGGGGCGGGGGAACAGGGATGCCTTGGAAGGATTCTACTTTATCAATCTGACTAGAATCACCTGAGAAATGGGGATGATCTTACACTTTCTACATGATCATCAGACTACCATCTAGATCTGCTATTACCACTTGTGTGACCCAGTATTCTCATTCATAAAAACAGGGATAACATATCTACTTCACAGAGCTGTGAGGAGGCTAATGTGACAAAATGCATGTGGGAGGCCCTGCTCTGTGCTAGGCGCTCAATAAATGTTGACCACATAAAAGCCTCTCCTGTCACAAACTACAGGGCACTGGTTAGACAAAGTGACTGCTGGGGCCAACCCCAGACCCTCAGAGCCACGGGAAGAGGGTCTTCCCGCCAATCACTAGGCTTGAGTTAGCTGGCAGTGCCTCCTCTTTGGTCTGACCACTACCCTTGCAGGGCGCAGGGAGTCAGTGCCTGCGATGCTGCAAGGGGAAAAGAGAAAAAGAACATTCTCTGGGTTCCGTGATGGACTGGAGAACTTGTACTGAGAAGCTGAGACTGTGCTGCATTACCTTCACCCCTGGACCCTGCTTCCATTGAACTGTTTCACTCAATAGCTGTTAATTTCTGGACTCTCTGCAAGAGAGAGAGAATTAAGGAAGTAGAAGAAACTCAATTCAGGCATTTTGTTAGTAACTCTGAATAGAGATTAGGCAAATAGAAAACTATGGACTGCAATAGTTTTTACATTTCTTCACATTTCCCTTAGATAACGGAAATACGGGTAGGAGCACGTTCTGAAGGCGGGTGGACTCCTGGGAGCGGTGAGGCCTCTGCAGAGGGAGAGGTATAATTCTTGGTGCACTTTGTGAACTAGCAATAGGAAGCTGCTGTTGCTGTGCCTGGGGGTGACTGGCTAACAAAGAAGGGAAGACCCCCGTGAGTCTGCTCTGGGAGGTGAAGCTACTTTCCTAGAGGCGGGCAGGTGTGGGGCAAGGGGCTGAAGTCAATGCTTTGCCGTTAATTCAACTTCGATGAACTGTTCTTGGCCCGGGAGCCACACCCCAGGAAGAATTCTGGGGTGACAAGTCTGGCTCTAAGCTCGAGTGCCTTCAACTCAGCCCAACAAAGTTAGCAAATTGTAAAATGTTCGTCATTTCCTAATTTTGTATTATAAAATGGAACTAGGAGCATAAATGGTAACAAGTAGTAAAACCCCGACCCAGTGTAGAACTATCATCCTCTCAGCCACCTCTGCGCAGGCCAATCAGTTTGGAGAGTTTTTCACAGTTTTCAAGTTTCAGGGACTCTGCTTTCTCTTTCAGTCGTTCATCTCTGTATAATCCTGCCAAATTTGTCAACTCCGACTCTGAAAGAGAAAGAGGTAACCAATTCATCAAAAGACAAGCTCCTTTGCTTCATTTCGATATTTCTGGAATCAAAGCCTCTTTTACTTTATTTCATACTTTCTCTTTCAATTAAATTTGAGAAACACTCATTTATTCAAGAAATACATATTAGGCAGCTATACCACACCAAGTGCTAAGGATTAAAGGACACCTGCGGTCCTGGAGTCCTACAGTATCTGTGCTCTGTAATAAAAGCACCAGACTTAGTTCTTTATCAATAGAACATTTGGCACCAGACTTAGGAAGCCTGCACGCGGGCAGTAAGAGGAGACTGTCTCACGGTCTTTCTACGAATGGTATTCAGATGGCAGTTGGGAGAGAAAGGAGTCCAATCGCCTGTTCCTGTCATCTGAAACAAAGACAGCTGCTTCATTCTTTCCCTTGTGTTGCTGGATCATAACTCATACACACTGACTGACCCAGAGCCTACTTCTGGTGGCTATGCCTTCTATAGATGCCGGTTGCTGGCGGCTTTCTTCTATCCCTCACCACATGTGGGGTCCCTAACTCAAGGCCAGAGGTAGCTGAGTTCCTTTAAAAGTGAAATCATCACTTTAGGTGATGGGTATGCATTATAATTAAATGTCAAGATAACCTGCAGATGTTTTCTCTGAACATATGTACCCTGATTTATCAATGTAACCCCATTAAAATTAAAATTAATAAAAGAAAAAAAACCTGCAATCATCCCAATAAAAATTTCAGTGAACAAAGAAAAAAACATATAAGTTAAATAATATGAGAGAAAACATGTAAGTGGAAACTATATTTAGCACTAACATTGTGTTTGGCCTTGGCTTAATCATGATGACATTTAATGATTACCAAGTATATTGCTTTTAGAAGATGATTGTTTGAAATATAATGAATTGTAGCATTGTGAACTACTAGGAAAGGGCCTCCTTTCAAAAGCTACTTTAAGGATTAGGTATGCTATAATATCTATTCAGTATATGATTAAAGAGAATATTACACTCCCATACTTATAATCAGCATTGAATTATGTAAACTTCTAGCATGAGATGTCACAAAGTTGCTTCTTAATTATTTGTATTAATAATAAGGAATATTCTTGTTTTAAAAAAATAAAAAAGTGAAATCATCTGGATCCTCTGAACTTTGTCTCTTTGCCTAAATGAATTTCATTTTCTCAATGGTGGAGAAGGTCATTCTATTTTTAACCAGAATATAATCTCTGCTGTCATCCCCAACTCACTGGCGGTTCGCTGCCTCTATTTTTTTATACTTTTATTAACAGGATGGCGTGCTTCGATGGGCTCTGTGCGTCTGAAAGCCTCCAACAGCAGGCAGCTCCTCAATGTTTAAAGCACCAGACTTGTAAAAATGCTATTTTAATCATTTGGAAATATGCTATCCATTCTTAATAATCTTGCTGACAGACTGTGTTTTTCTTAATGGAACCAGAGGCACCTGTCTGATGAATCAGCAAACTGCCTAGAAATAGGAATTAATACTTAGACAGGGGAACAATGGGCATTGCTTACTGAATAAGTTTGTATCAACACAAAACACTGTCTGGCATTTCTGCTCACAATGATTCTATTTACACCAAGGAAGGCCCAATGTGCAGATTAAGAGCAGGACTCTGGGGTGAGGGGTGGGTTTGCATGACAAGCCTCTTTCTATAATGAGGACTCAGAGCCTGGGCCCTAGCCCAGCAGTTGCTTGGCAGGCAGCAGTTGCTTGGCAGGGTCGCAGCGGGTCTCCTAGGCTTCCAGACAATGTGCTCTCTTCCCTTGGTGCGGGCGCCTGCAGTGCCTGCTAGCCAGAGCTTGCCTTGGCACATTTGTTCTTCCAGATGATGGGGCTTCATGAAGGATAATGAGCTGCACCCAAATGAAAGCGCTCTGCTCCTACATCCTGCCCAGAGTGCGGCACTAACTCCATGTCTCAGGCTCCTTTGGCACATAGTCAAGCTGTTCAGGCCTCTCTATAAAACCAGTCCATCCCTCTGGTCCTCTGGAATCACAGTTACACAGTGGATGGAACAGATTCTGTGGCTTTGCTTTTCCTTGAAATGATTTCCCTAATAGAATTTTTTTCCTCCTTCCTTCTCATCCTTTTATTTTATGATGTCCTTAGGTCTTTTGCTTCCCAAGCTTACCTAAATGCCTCATTGCCTGAAACCTCATTCCAGAAAACATCAAGGGTACTGATACTTACTATTTTCTACATTCAAGACCATCGTAACCAGCTGGTGAGAGAAAACTGCACATATATGAATGCTTTTCTTTTTTTGTGTGTGACAGAGACAGAGGGATAGATAGGGACAGACAGACAGGAAGGGAGAGAGATGAGAAGCATCAGTTTTTTGTTGCAGCACCTTAGTTGTTCACTGATTACTTTCTCTATGTGCCTTGGCTGGGGGGGCTACAGCAGAGCGAGTGACCCCTTGCTCAAGCCAGCAACCTTGGGCTCAAGCTGGTGAGCCTTGCTCAAACCAGATGAGCCCATGTTCAAGCTGGCGACCTCGGGGTTTCAAACCTGGGTCTTTCGCATCCCAGTCTGATGCTCTTCCCACTGTGCCATCGCCTGGTCAGGATGAATGCTTTTCTCAAAATGTCATATTGCTTTGCATAAAGTTCATTGAAACTGGGTTTTAGTGTTCTAGATCTTGAGACCCCTGCTCCAGGGCAATGACTTTGCAAAAAGTCAGTGTTTCCAGGGATTCTCCCACCCCCCACCACAATGCTTTAGAGAAACTTCTCTCCAAACTGCCAGTGAATCTTTTTGCCTTTCAGTTAAGCAAAAGGTAAATTCAATGAATATGTTACAATACTTTTGACAAGTTCTGTTAATATTCAGTAAGTTACAGGAGGAAAAAAAATCTTTGGGAGAAACAAGATCAAGAGAACATCTTTTTTGGCCCTGGCCGGTTGGCTCAGAGGTCAAGCGTTGCCCAGCATGTGGATGTTCCGGGTTTAATTTCCTGTCAGTGCACACATCTGCTTCTCCACCTGTCCCCCTCTCGCTTCTCTATCTCTCCCCCTGCCCCCTGCTCCTGCAGCCATAGCTCAATGGGAGAGAGTTGGCCCCAGATGCTGAGGATGGCTCCATGCCTCCGCCTCAGGTGCTAAGAAAAGCTCGGTTGTTGAACAATGGAGCAATGCTCCAGATGGGCCCCCTCTAACTGAATAAAAAAGAAAAGAGAACATCTCTTCTTTGTAAAATGTTTCCCTTGTCCTGAATGCCAGTGTGATAGATGAACAGAGCATTGAGCATTTAAGGTAACCTGACTCAGGCAAATTGCCAAGAGAAGCAAGTCCCAGAATTTCTGTGCACAAAAGCCCAGATCAGAATCTTGACAGTTGGAAGACCCTAACAGATCCCAGCCACCCTTATGATCCAGCCATATGAGACTGCTACATTCAGTCTAGCAAGGCCAAGCAAGGCCTGGACTCTACCAGGCACCAGGCACTTACTATGTGTCAGATACCATGTTAAGCATTATACTATCCCATCTTTTAGAATCCAAAGAATTTCTTTAGGAAGTCCATTTATCCCCATTTCAAAGCCTAAGCTTCTACCCACTCTGCTACCCTGCTCCTCTGCTAGAGAGGGCAAGGAGCTGAGCTCACTCAGCCGGGCCAGGAGGCAGTTCCTGCCTATTACTTTTGCCATCCCGCTCAGTGGCATGGCCACTTCCCCTGGTATCAGGTTTATTTTCTAGATGCAGCTGTGAAGGAGAAAACAGGGCAATTAGTGTTCATAGTAAAGGATTACTCATAGAAATTTACTCAGATTAAGCATTCTAAGGGTGAGCAGAGAAATGAAATGAACAAAAGATTCAAAAAAAGAACAATGGCACCTGACCAGGCGGTGGCGCAGTGGATAGAGCGTCGGACTGGGATGCGAAAGACCCAGGTTCGAGACCCCGAGGTCACCAGCTTGAGCGCGGGCCCATCTGGCTTGAGCAAAAGCTTGTCAGCTTGGACCCAAGGTCGCTGGCTCCAGCAAGGGGTGGCTTGGTCTGCTGAAGGCCCACGGTCACGGCACATGTAGAAAGCAATCAATGAACAACTATGGTGTTGCAATGGCAACGAAAAACTAATGATTGATGCTTCTCACCTCTCTCCGTTCCTGTCTGTCTGTCCCTATCTATCCCTCTCTCTGACTCTCTCTCTGTCCCTGAAAAAAAAAAAAAAAAAAAAAAAGAACAATGGCTAACTTTGCTAAAAACAGTTTCCATTCGGTATTTTGCCAAGAGTGAACTTTGTTCTCTAGTGGGTTTATTTTTACAACCTCCAAGCGCTAAATTTAACCTTGTTGGCTGCACTTGCTGCTGGATCCGGAGGGCAGATGCTGCTCGTTCTCAAATGGCACTTGGGCTGTGTGGAGGCTATGGACAGCCACCACCATCCTTAAAAGCCAGAAATAGACTTTTAAGGGTTGTGTGCTGATAACCCCGTTTAGAACTTGTGGGTACACGCATCATGTTTACTCCCTGGAATTTTATTTATACCTGGAGAGTACAAAATCCCTAAAACTGGGCCTCACGGGGATAAGAACAAAAGCCTAGAAGCCACCTAGGGTGCAGTCCTTATTATGAGCTCTTTGCATAGTTCTCGTTGGGGTATGTGTGAGTGGGTGTGTGTGAAGAATGTGAGATGCAGATTTTCATCCAGTTCTTTTTGTTTTGTTTTTTTCCAGGGACAGAGAGAGGGATAGATAGGGACAGACAGACAGGAACGGAGAGAGGTGAGAAGCATCAATCATTAGTTTTTCGTTGCCATTGCAACACCATAGTTGTTCATTGATTGCTTTCTCACATGTGCCTTGACTGCGGGCCCTCAGCAGACTGAGCAACCCCTTGCTGGAGCCAGCGGTCTTGGGTCCAAGCTGAGGAGCTTTTGCTCAAGCCAGATGGGCCCACGCTCAAGCTGGCAACCTCGGGGTCTTGAACCTGGATCTTCTGCATCCCAGTCCGATGCTCTATTCACTGCGCCACCGCCTGGTTAGGCTCATCCAGTTCTTATAGAAAGCAACAGATTCAAAACCCTGACACAGGGCCCAAAACAACAGGGGACTTTAAGGATACACACTGTGGCCTTTACCTGATTTGGATCCACAAATATACTGCCTTTTATTTTACGTATTTTTAAGATTTTATTTATTTATTTTAGAGAGGGGGAAGAGAGAGAGAGAATGAGAGAAGGGGAGAGGAGCAGGAAGCATCAACTCCCATGTGTGCCTTGACCAGGCAAGCCCAGGGTTTTTTTTTCTTTTTTTAAAATTTTATTTATTCATTTTAGAGAGGAGAGAGGGAGAGAGACGGAGAGAGAGAGAGAGAAGGGAGGAGCAGGAAGCTTCGACTCTCATATGTGCCTTGACCAGGTAAGCCCAGGGTTTTGAACCAGGGACCTCAGCATTCCAGGTCGGTGCTCTATCCTCTGCACCACCACAGGTCAGGTAATACACTGCCTTTTACTCTAAGGCCTTCATCTTGCTCCAGATTTTTTTGAAAATTTGCAAAACCTGGTTTAACATGAGGTAGGGTACTTCCTGAACCCTGGGACTTTTCAATAAAAAAGCAATTTCCTTCTCCTGCTTAATTCCCCTTTACATACCTGAGTTATTGCCTACCATGCTCCTAATGTACCTGAGAGTTCAGCTGTGCTTTGCCCTACAGATGCAGAGGGCAGAGACAAGCCCATAAGGGTTATGGTTAGGACACTAACCCTGTTATGTGGTTTCTAATCCTCAGCATTTTCATTGCTTTCCAGTCCTGAGAGTCCTCTCTTCCAAAAACATTTGTTGAGCACCTGTTCTGAAACAAGGACTGTGCCACAACATTTTAAGACACGGTTGTTGTCCTCAGAGATCCCACAGACCGGCACGGAGGCTGACATGTACCTACGGAACACTAACGCTGTGAGAGCACTGCTATGTTAACAGGATGAGCAAAGTGCTTTGAGAACACACAGGAAGGAGAGATTAACTTGGGGGTGGGGCTGGGATGCATGATGGGTCAGCAGGGCTTAGCAGAACTGTGACTGAAGAGCTAATTTTATCAGACACTTTTAGATGTTTCATAATACCCAGTAATACAGTCTTAAAAAAATGAGTTAGAATTTGCTTTTAAAAAATTAACCAAAGCCAAATTTCATAAGAAACAGTTACTAACGGTGTGTGTATATATGTGCGTGTGTGAGTGCATGCTTGCGTGTGTATATGAAATTCAAGTGGGATGAAAAGTGAGCCTGTTGGCTGACTGACAGATAGGGCTAACCTTGCTACCAGCACTCCCCATTAATACTCACTGGAAGTGTAAGCCAAGTAGCAGGCACAGTTACTGAAACTGTCTCCAAAGAGGGCAACAGAGTGGAAGGCCTGCTCACACCCACCCTTACTGAAGAGGCAGACCTAGGGAGGGGTACTTTTGCTCTGTGTAGCCACAGCTGACAGGAGGGGGATGTGACTCAAAATCAACCGCCTATAAACCTTTGGTCTGGCTCAAAAGTTAGGCTGGAGTAAACATTTCCCACTAGGGAATATGGAATCAGGAAACTGGACCAAACCAGTAGCAAGAGAACTTACAAAAGAAGCTTGTGATATATATAGAAAGGGACCAATGACTGGTGGGGCTGGGAAGTTGGAAGACCGACCATGGCAAACCAAGATTACGAAGGAAGAGAGCTTGAAGAAGCAAAGGAGGGCAGCTGGCATGGAGGGGAGAGCGGGGAAGATGGGCAGAGAGAGGTAGAGACTCAGAGACAAAAAAGGCAGAGAGGCAACTGGTGCTGCCTGCCTAAGTTCCTAAGATTTCCAAGTCCTGGCTACATGTGTCCCATCAATAAACTTCCCTTTTATTTAAAAGTATCCTGGCCTGACCAGGTGGTGGCGCAGTGGATAGAGAGTCGGACTGGGATGAGGAAGACCCAGGTTCAAGACCCCGAGCTCACCAGCTTGAGCGCGGGCCCATCTGGCTTGAGCAAAAGCTCGCCAGCTTGGACCCAAGGTCGCTGGCTCCAGCAAGGGGTGGCTCGGTCTACTGAAGCCACGTGGTCAAGGCACACGTGAGAAAGCAATCAATGAACAACTAAGGTGTTGCAACGGCAACGAAAAACTAATGATTGATGCTTCTCACCTCTCTCCGTTCCTGTCTGTCTATCCCTATCTATCCCTCTCTCTCTGTCCCTGTAAAAAATAAAAATATAAAATAAAAATAAAATAAAATAAAAGTATCCTGAATGGGTCTCTGTTCTGTCTCTGTCCACATAAACACATGCAGCTCAAAACAAGGAGAGTGGAGGCTTCAGGAGGCTGGTGAGGCCTCCAGTTGGAAGCATGACCACCAGCTAAAGCCCCTTTTAGAGCATCTTACTTTGTTGTTTCTCCTTCCAACAACTCGTCTGGATGTAATCAACGTAATCCTTCTCTATCGTCTTCTCCAGTTCATGCAGAGATGCTCCCCTGTAGACCTTGTCAAAGTTTTTATCCACAAAGTAAGGCACCTGCAGGTTCTGGGTTTCTTTAGAAATGGTATAGCCCAAGGTCCTGAAACAGGGAGAGAGAGGCTCAGGTAAGCTTGTTCTATTTGGCAATATCACTCAGCACTGGTCTCACAAATATCAGATCACGGTTACCTCTTTATGGGGGCAGATACAGATATCATCATTGTCTAATGCACCTAACATTTATAATTTCCCTAGCAAAATACAGTGTTCCGTAAAGTCATGGTGCACTTTTGACCTATGACTGGTCAAAAGTGCACCATGACTTTACGGACACACTGTAGTAAGTATAACTTCTACTTTACATTATTGTTATATATTTCATGAGCATGTTCATACTGTAGATTCAGCCTCAGCATAGTTTATAAGGATTCACCTCTCTTATACTACTTTCTACTAGAAGACTAATGCTTAAAAAAACAATTTGGATATTGTATAGGACCTAGCGTGCCTGGCACAGAGTAGGCTACTGGTAAATACTGGTTGAATAAACTAACAGAATAAACTATTTACAGATAACCAGATAGCTAGCATCAGTCTTTAGGACACAATAAAAAGTACTTCACACATAGATGCTAAGTGAGAACTGCAGATGACTCAGACAAAAGATTTCAATGATGCTTCTGGGCCAACTCTCTATGAGTCTAAGATATCCAATGGATCTGATGCTTAGAAACATTGACAGGACTGGGTTATCTAAATTCTAACCATAAGGAAGTATATAGAAGGGAACTCAAATTCAAGTTAAAACAACGTGCCAGCAATGTGCAAAATGCAAGCTGATTTTATTCAAACTGCACAAATTCTATCTCAAATGAGTTATAGTTGACCTTTCCGCAGCCTTCTCCCTTGATTTCTTTTCTTTCTTTTTTTTTCTTACAGGGACAGAGAGAGAGTCAGAGAGAGGGATAGATAGGGACAGACAGATAGGAACGGAGAGAGATAAAAAGCACCAATCATCAGTTTTTCGTTGCCATTGCGACACCTTAGTTGTTCATTGATAGTTTTTTCATATGTGCCTTGACCACGGGCCTTCAGCAGACCAAGTAACCCTTGCTCGAGCCAGCGACATTGGGTCCAAGCTGGTGAGCTTTTGCTCAAGCCAGATGGGCCCGCGCTCAAGCTGGCGACCTCGGGGTCTCGAACCTGGGTCTTCCACATCCCAGTCCAATGCTCTATCCACTGTATCACCGCCTGGTCAGGCTCATTATTAATTTTCAAAAACAAGGATTCTTGAACTTTAGTATGAACCAGCATCATCTGTAGAGCTTGTTAAATCTCAGATTGCTGGTTTGCATCCTCAGAGTTTCTGACTCAATAGATATGAAGTGAGGTCTAAGAATTTGCATTTCTAACATGTTGCCAGTTGATGCTGATGATGGTCTGGGGACCAATTTTGAGAACTGAATTAATTGAAATAATTAGATGACAAAATAAACATTTCTTATCAGAGCTCATAATCTGCGTGCAATACAGACATTACAATGAATTTCTATATTTTCAGCAAAAGCAAAGAAATGGTTTGACTATGTTGTCTTATTATTAATAAATGTCCTGTTCTTGCAATTTACTACATTTAAAATCAGTGGATCTCAGTTACTATGTTCCCAGACCCACAGGAGTCCAGCAATCCTATCATAAATTCTATATGTCCTTTCTAACTCTAACATGGTGTGATAAAGATTTAATCTGAACCCAGAGTTAGTCTATTAATTCTTTAGAAACCAGTTGTTGCTGTTCTGCAACTGACCCAATGATGTCGCTGTAGAACAAAACAATCCAGGTCCTGAGCACACAGGAAACTGCCTACAGTATTTTTGAGTCTGCACTACTAATATCCAGCAGTTCCTTTAAACACAAAATTAGTGTTTTCTACAACAAAAGGTGAAATGAAATGTTAGTACTATACAGGAAAAATCCTCAAGTCTTTCACCCTTCAGATTTTAAGATTTATAAATATTTGACTTACGATTTGTAGAATAGACTATATGGGGGATTAGCAGCGAGCAGCTGAGTAATGACAGATATAATCACAATCACAAGAACTGGAAGTAACTGAATAAATGCAGAATATGTAGTCTGAAAAATAAAAAAATATTTGGTGTAAGTGTTCTTTATCAATATAAAGCTTATAGAAAATAGGATTGTTTTCCCAAAGAAAATACAAATTACCAATGCACTGCACAAAGTCCAAGACATTTTTTGGGAAGGCTATATGTCGCAGAAAAATACCTGTTCTTTCTCTTGAGAAATCTGAAGGAGGCCCACCCATAACCTCATTGACACCAGTATTTCTGCATTCCCCTTTTTCTAATGAAGCAGACACCCCTGGGTGAGACTGTACAGACTATGACTTTCATGGGGCCATGTTCATGTTATATAACTTTGTTGGCTTGGTCACAGCTGAACAGAAGGGGGCCATCTAACCCCAGCAGGGATAATCACATTTTCCCCACTCTCTAGGAGTTTGGGATTGATATGAATCACCATTCACTGCTAGGAAGTCATGACATATACTTTTAGGCACTGGGGACTGGCTATTTGCAAGGGGAAGTAGAACATGCCAGCCTGACTAGAGAAAATAAAGCAGATGAAAAGAGGTGGGAAAGCCTGACCAGGCGGTGGCACAGTGGATAGAGTGTTGGACTGGGATGTGGAAGACCCAGGTTCGAGACCCCAAGGTCACCAGCCTGAGTGCAGGCTTGTCTGGTTTGAGCAAAGCTCACCAGCTTGGACCCAAGGTTGCTGGCTCGAGCAAGGGGTTACTTGGTCTGCTGTAGCCCCATGGTCAAGGCACATATGAGAAAGCAATCAATGAACAACTAAAGTGCCACAACGAGAAACTGATGATTGATGCTTCTCATCTCTCTCAGTTCCTGTCTGTCCCTATCTATCCCTCTCTCTGACTCTCTGTCTCTGTGAAAAAAAAAAAAAAGAGGTGGGAAAACTGGAGATAATCTGGCCCCAACTAGTCATGGAGAGCACAGTTGTGTGGGTGCTGTCAGCTCCTGGTTCCCATCTGTCATGAAGCGTAGCTGTGCTTCCTGCCCTTGGGCTTTCTGAGACCCCCTTGGACCCTTACCTTAAACCCTTTCAGCTCTGAATACTTTGAAGGGGGTTCTTATTTTCTGCAGTCAAGAAAACCTTGATCAAGGTGCTCCAGAAGGGAAATGATTTCCTGGGACAGCCACCAAAGAATGGGTAGGAAAGGGGGTTATTATTACTCAGCTCTTCTGTTTATTTATTTATTTTTAAGTGAGAGGAGGGAAGATAGAGAGACAGACTCCCACATGCACCCCAGCCAGGATCCACCTGGCAACCCCTGTCTGGGGCCAATGCTCAAATCAACCAAGATATCCTCAGCGCCCAGGGCCAATGGTTGAACCAATCGAGCCATTGTCTGCGAGAGGAGAAAAGGGGGGGAAGAAGATGGGGAAAGAAGTGACTGGTCGCTTATCACGTGTGCCCTGACTGGGGATCGAACCTGGGACGTCCACATGCCTGGTTGATGCTCTACCCACCCAGTGAACTGGCCAGGGCCCCAGTTTGTCTACCATTGCCTCTGCTTTCCTAAAGCACATTTCAGTAACATATCTTGGGTTGAACTTCTCACATCTGGTCATACACCATAAAGGTCAGCTCTGTACTAGTGTTTACGAGCAGCAGTTCTCCTGCCTTCCTTACACACCTGAGATTTATCTGCTTCCTCCTCCTTCTGTGTCTGCATCCTCTCATGTCGGTGCCGTCGGCGGTAATAGTGGGTATCATCTGGCACGTTTGAAAACATATGAATATTTCCTGGAAAAGAAAGAAAAACCCTTAGTATGGGATTTGGCAAACAGTTCTTCCTTCCTTACCTTTTCTAAGGTCCTTCCTCCCAGTTAGATTCTTTGAAGGGAGATAATTGTCCCATTTTACCCAGTAGAAAAATAAGACAGTAGGTAAGCCAAATGAACCAGCTGGAGATGAAATGTGCTTAGCTCTCCTGTCTTTAAATAATCCTTTGCAACCAGTAACTGAGAGAAGCCCAAAAGGTGAGTAAAGAAAGAGCACTTGGCCCTGGCCAGATGGCTAACTTGGTTAGAGTGTCATCATAATACACTCTGGTTGTAGGTTAGATCCCTCCCTGGTCAGGGCACATACAGGAACAGATCAAAGTTTCTATCCCCTCTCTCTCTAAAATCAATAAATAAATTTAAAAGAAAAGAAAGAGCATTTGTGCCATGAGTTCTGTCTGATATGCTTATGTTTTCTTCCAATATCATAATCTTTAATAGCAACTCATAAAATTCATCTTACTTCCCAGGCTTTTCATTATCCCGATTTCCAACTCTCTGGGGGTGATTTTCTAAGTTTTATCTTTATATAGCTGCTATTTTGCAATAATGATAATAATGGCATTTTGCTACTTATTTTAAAGCACTTAAAAATCTCTAATCACAGCTGCCCTGTGAGGTAGGTAAAATTAACCCCACTTTTCAGGTGAGGAAACAGGATAAGAGACAATAAATGATTTGGTCAAAATCATGCACAGTTGGAGGCTACAGACTTGCCTCAAATCCCAGTTCACTTGATTCCAAATTCTTGCTGTTTTCACCATACCATGTCCCTCTATTCGGATCCTCAAACAGCTTGCTGATATATAAACTTTTTCATGATAATTTTGGTATACTAACCTGTAGGAAATTGTCCTCCAAAGAAGACATTGAATAGCTCCTCTGGAGTGATGTCAGCTTCAAAGTCCCTGTAATAATTATAAGGTCTGGCCCGAGGGGCAGTGAAAGTCACCTGTTCATCTCCATATTCATCATAGCGGAGTCTCTTGTCAGGATTGCTAAGGACGGCAAAGGCATTTCCTATCGCTGCAACCAAAACAAAAAAGCACCCTAGTTACATAATCTTTCCTGTAGCTGAGGGTGATCACAGTAGCAGCAACAAAGAGGCCAGAGTTGATAGGTGTTAGATAGCTTCACAGGGCCTAAAGGAAGTGCTTGGGCCTAGAAAGTTCATCAAAGCGCTTGCCTTTGAAATTTTCCATGATCTAGTCTGAAAAGCCAGAAACAACAGTTGGATTCAAGATGAACTAAGAACTGCTTTCATTCAGCAAAAAATGTATATTTTGTTTTCTTTTGAGAAAGAGAGAGACAGGAAGGGAGAGAGATGAGAAGCATCAACTAGTAGTTGCATCATTTTAGTGGTTCAATCATTGCTTCTCATACGTCTCTTGACTGGGGAGCTCAAGCCAAGCCAGTGACCCTGGGATTATGTTGATGATCCTGCACTCAAGCTGGCAAGCCTGTGCTCAAGTGGGATGAGCCTGCGCTCAAGCCAGTGACCTTGGAGTTTCAAACCTAGAAACCAAGTGTCCAGGTTGACACTCTATCCACTCTGTCACCACTGGTCAGACAAAAAAAATTGTTCTTATTTCACTTGAGAGCATCAGTTTATAGTTGGAAATAGTTCTTACATAAATACTGGTGTTCTAACTTGAAGTCTAGAAACAATCTCCTGAATAAAATAACCAGTAAAATTATTGTTTGGCTAAAAACAAAGTCCTCACTCATCACAATTTTATTCAGCTTCCTTTAGAAAATGGTCTGTAGAAATTAAGAATGTATCTCTGTGTCTCAACTGGAGATCAAAGACAATAGATTACATATGCTCATCATCACCTTTTCTCCCTATTTGTCCGATTTCATTTAAACATAAAATCCATACCTTCGATTAAATAACACCCCTCAAAAATCTTTTAAGACAACCCCACCCTCTACTTCTGATTCAGTCAACACTATCAGAAACACAATCAGGAAAAGCATTTCTTTTTTTTGTGAGAGAGACAGAGAGAGGGATAGATAGGGACAGACAGACAGGAATGAAGAGAGATGAGAAGCATTGATTCTTCTTTGTGGCACCTTAGTTGTTCATTGATTGCTTTCTCATATGTGCCTTGACTGTGGGCCTTCAGCAGAGCGAGTGACCCCTTGTACAAGCCAGTGACCTTGGGTCTAAGCTGGTGAGCCTTGCTCAAACCAGATGAGCCCGCACTCAAGCCGTCGACCTCAGGGTTTTGAACCTGGGTCCTCCAAGTCTCAGTACGATGCTTATCCACTGCGCCACTGCCTGGTCAGGCAAAAACAGCCTTTCTTTATGACACTGCTACTGAGGGAATTGTTAAATGTTTACAGCAATAGAACAGCTAAGCAGAAATAAAAAACCTAAATAGAGTTGCTTAAGCATTCACATCTCTTGAAATCTGACAGATTTATCAAAGAAATGGCATTAGTCTGTCAGATACCTTGCATGAAGGTGTAACGAGAATGTGGGTTATCAATGTGTTTCCTTGTAGAAACTGTGGGGAGAACTATATTCACAATGGCACATCATCTGACGTAAATGGTAACTTTTAAAAATTTCTTGATCTATCATTTTTTACTTTTTCTTTTTAAAAATTTCAAATCTGGCTCTGGCTGGATAACTCAGTGGTAGAGTGTTGGCCTAGCATGTGGATATCCTGGGTTCGATTCTGGTCAGGGCAGACAGGAGAAGCAACCATCTGCTTCTCCACCCCTCCCCCAAGCCAATGACCTTGGGCTTCAAGCCAGCGACCTTGGGCTTAAACCAGCGAACATGGGGCTATGTCTGCGCTCAGGCTGGTAAACCCATGCTCAAGCTGGATGAGCCCACACTCAAGCCGGTGACCTTGGGGCTTTGAACCTGGGTCTTCTACGTCCCAGTCTGAAGCTCTATACACTGCACCACCGCCTGGTCAGCCTCTTTTATTTTATTTTATTTTATTTACTGATTTGAGGGAGAGAGAGAAACATCTATCTGTTTCTGTATATGCCCTGACCGGGGGTCAAACTGCAACCTTTGTATATTAGGACAATGTTCTAACCAACTGAGCTATCCAGCCAGGGCTCTCTTTAGTTTCTTTTCATCTAGAATAGTCTCAACTTTTTTGCTTTTCATTATACTGAATTTTTTGAAGAGTAGCTCAGTGTTCTTTGTAGAATATCTCATATTTTGATTATTTCCTCAATACTAAATTCAGGTCAAATAGTTTGGCAAGAATACCACATAGGTACTATACCACATAATGTTAGGTTGTTCCAGTACTGGTGATAAGTTAGATCATTTGGTTGAAGTGGGGACAGCTAGATATCTCCATTATAAAGGAATTTCCCCCCTTTGTAATAAATAAGTATTCTGTGGGGTGATACTTTGACATCATGTGAATGTCTTATTTATTCAACAACCACCTATCACCCAATGGTTTTAGCGTCCATTTCTAATCCTTTCCTGAATCAACGTCTTCACTAGGGGAGAAGCTCTTAAGATTTTTATTTTTGTGTTAGGTCCAAAATATTTTTTAAAAATATATTTCTAAAAGTATCATGAATATCAATGGAAAAAATATTATACAGATTTTTCACATGAACATGATAATAACAAAAGTTTCATGAACAAAGAGTTTTATGGTCAGAGAAGTTTAGGAATGCTGTTTAGGTCCTATTTGCAAGTGGCCACTAGCCTGTCAATCCCACAAGAGGAATCATGTTTGTTTTGTTTACCATGGCACCTGGCACATAGATCTTAAATATTTGCTGATCAATGGATAAAATGGTGCCAAAAGATATTACAGAGAAGCCAAATATTTTTTCCAAAAGGAAAAAGCTGAAATGGATGAAGACAGGAGGGAGCTATGCTGATAATCACTATTTAAGAGGTATAGCAAGGCTTGACCAGGTGGTGGCGCAGTGGATAGAGTATTGGACTGGGACACAGAGGACCCAGGTTAGAAACCCCGAGGTCGCTGGCTTGAGTGTGGGCTCACCAACTTGAGTGCAGGGTGGCTGGCTTGAGTGTGGGTTCACCAACGTGAGTGCGGGGTTGCTGGCTTGAACCCAAAGTTGCTCACTTGAGCAAGGGGTCACTCGCTCTGCTATAGCACCCCAGCCAAGGCACATATGAGAAAGCAATCAATGAACAACTAAGGCACTGCAACAAAAAATTGATGCTTCTCATCTCTCTTCCTTCTAGTCTGTCTGTCCCTATATGTCCCTCTCTCTGTCTTTCTCTTTCTGTCTGTCACACACAAAAAAAGTGCAACAGGAAAAAAAACCCTGCTGGTAGCTTTATAAAACAATTACAGGGAAGACTAAAAACAACTTGTTATGACCAAACATCACAAGGGCAGAATGAAACATTAGTTCAGATCAGACCTTTGAAAGCATCTGTTGCTCCAGGAGCGCAGTTCTTGTCAGGGTGAAATTTCAGGGCAAGTTTTCGGTAAGCTTTCTTAAGCTCTTCATCACCAGCATCTCGAGAAACTCCCAGAATTTCATAGTAGTTTCTGCATTTCTTGATCCTAAAAACACACATCAGAAACATATATGTCTACAAAGGCCTGCTTTATATAATTAAATGCAATATAGTTTGCTGATCCTCCCTCCAATCTGTAAGCCCAAAACAAACCTAAAAGAAAATTGCTGAGCACATTAATGAAACATTCAAAGTTGTTGATAATGTCCTCCAATGAGAGCTTAATGACTTTCAAAATAGTTTTATGTCTGATATTTTACTCTTTCTATATTCTTGCAAGTGAGTAGAACATGTATGCTAATCTTTACTATTAAGGTACAGACTAAGGTCCTGGGAGTTGAATCATAGGACAGTAAAGTTAGAAAAACCATCTAACCACCCTATTTATATTTTTTTCTCTCTCTTTCTTCTTTTTTTTTTTAAAGATTTTACTTACTGATTTTAGAGAGTGAGAGAGAAGGGGTGTGGGGATAGGGAAGCATCAACTTGTAGTAGTTGCCTCTCGTATGTGCCTTGACCAGGCAAGCCGGGGGTTTTGAACCAAAAACCTCAGCGTTCTAGATAGACGCTTTATCCATTGTGCCACCACAGGGCAGGCTCTCCCTTTCTTCTTATGGCTATCTTTGTAAACTTTGTGGGTTTTTTTGTTTTGTTTTGTTTTTTTACAGGGACAGAGAGAGAGAGTCAGAGAGAGGGATAGATAGGGACAGACAGACAGGAACGGAGAGAGATGAGAAACATCAATCATTAGTTTTTCGTTGCCGTTGAGACACCTTAGTTGTTCATTGGTTGCTTTCTCACATGTGCCTTGACAGCGGGCCTTCAGCAGACCGAGCAACCCCTTGCTGGAGCCAGCGACCTTGGGTCCAACCTGGCGAGCCTTCACTCAAGCCAGATGGGCCCCGCACTCAAGCTGGTGATCTCGGATCTCAAACCTGGGTCCTCTGCATCCCAGTCCGACGCTCTATCCACTGCGCCACCACCTGGTCAGGCTAAACTTTGTTTTTAAAAGTTAATATATACACATGGTACTATATACAGTGAAGAAATTTCCTGCTTCCCTATTCCCTGTCCCTCAGTCTCCCACTCGAAGGACAACCACTGTTAAAAGTTTTCTTTGAATCCTGTGTACAGAGTGAGTATATATATAGTTTATTTATATATTTAGTATATATATATATATATATATATATATATAGAGAGAGAGAGAGAGAGAGAGAGAGAGAGTGTGTGTGTGTATATATATATTTAGGTTACCTAATAGCAGCTTTTAGGTAATTACAATCACCTTTCTAAATTATAATCACCTTTTGACATCTTGTGCTTTTTTAAACTAGCAATTTATCTTAGAAATTGATTCTTAACCACTAGAGATAAGAAGTCTAGGATAGGCTGGCCTGTGGTGGTCCAGTGGATAAACCTTTGGCCTGGAATGCCAAGTTTGCCGGTTCGAAACCCTGGGCTGCCCTGCAAGGCACATACAACAAGCAAGTAATGAACAACTAACATGAAGCAACTATGAATTGATACTTCCCATTCCATGCTCCCCTTTCTCTCCTGTCTCTGTGAAATCAATACATAAAGTATTTTTTAAAAAAGAAGTCTAGGACTAGAGTTTTAATAGTTTAGACTAGAGTGGCAGTTCTGAACTTTCTGATCTCAGACATTTTTTGTACTCTTAAAAGTTATTGGGCCTGACCTGTGGTGGAACACTGGATAAAAGCGTTGACCTGGAACACTGAGGTTGCCTGTTTGAAACTCTGGGCTTGCCTGGTCAAGGCATATATGGGAGTTGATGCTTCCTGCTCCTCCCGCCCCCGTCTCTCTCTCCTCTCTAAAATGAATAAATTTTTAAAAAAATTCTTTTTAATTATTGACCCCCAAAGACCTTTTGTTCATGTGAGTTGTGGAGATGGAAGGGATTAATCCCAGGGCCTCATACATGCAAAGTACATGCTCTACCACTGAGCTAAATCCCCTGACTTTTTCGTTGTTGTCGTTTTGTCAGTTGTATCTATCAATATTTACCATACTAGAAATGAAAACATAAAAGTTTTAAAATACAGGGGCCCTAGCCGGTTGGCTCAGTGGTAGAACATTGGACCACTGTGTAGAAGTCCCGGGTTCGATTCTTGGTCAGGGCACACTGGAAATGCTCCTATCTGCATCTCCACCGCTTCTCCCCTCACTTCTCTCTCTCTCTCTCTCTCCTCCCCTCCTGCAGCAAAGGCTTGATTAGAGCAAGTTGGCCCAGGGCGCTGAGTATGGCTCCATGACTGCGGCCTCAGGCACTAAAAAATGGCTCCAGATGCAACAGAGCAAGGGTCCCAGATGAGCAGAGCATCGCCCCCCCTAGTGGGCTTTCTGGGCACATGCAGGAGTCTGTCTCTGTTTCCCCTCCTGTCATTAAATGAAAAAAATAAAAAAAAATTTTTTTAAACACAGGAGTGATAATATAATTACAAAACAAGTAGTCTCTCAAAAACTCCACTGTATAATCCTGAGAGAATAGGAATGAAAAAGGCAAATAATGTGTTTGTAATATTATGAAATAGTTTTACACTTGCAGATTCCCCCCAACAGAGTCTTGAGTTCCCAAACCACACTCTGAGAACTGCTGGACTAAAGCATGAACTTCGAAGTCAAAATGCCTTGGCTGAGATCTGAGCTTGCTGTGTAGTCAACCTCTGTGCCTTAATGTTATGTTCTGAAATGGGCTAATAATGATAACTATTTTCACCAAGCTGTTATGATTAAAAGAAGTACTCATCAGGCCCTGGCCAGTTGGCTCAGTGGCAGAGTGTCGGCCCGGCATGTGAAAGTCTCTGGTTCGATTTCCTGTCAGGGCACACAGGAGAAGCGCCCATCTGCTTTTCCACCCTCCCCCCTCTCCTTTCTCCCTGTTTCTCTCTTCCCCTTCAGCAGCCAAGGCTCCATTGGAGCAAAGTTGGCCTGAGCACTGAGGGCAGCTCCATGACCTCTGCCTCAGGCACTAGAATGGCTCAGGCTGCAGTGGAGCAAAGCCCTAGATGGGCAGAGCATCGCCCCCTGGTGGGCATGCCGGTTGGATCCCTGTCAGGCACATGAGGGAGTCTGTCTGACTGCCTCCCCACTTCTCACTTCAGAAAAATACAAAAATATAAAAACAAAAAGTATTCATCAAAGTGCTTGATTGCATCTGACATTACATAAATATTCACTATTACTGTACACTTACCTCATTCTTTTATTTTTTTAAAAATATTTTATTTATTGAATTTTTAGGGAGAGGGGAGACCAGGCAAGCCCAAGGTTTCAAACTTGCAACCTCAGCATTCCAGGTGAACGCTTTATCCACTGTGCCACCACAGGTCAGGCTACCTCATTCTTTTAAAAAGCTGCACATGGTTGCATCTCCAGTCTTCTGCTACTACAGTTCGGTTAGGCAGGCAAATTGTTGAAGAGGTCACAGTAAGTCAGTTACACAAGCTGGACTACAATGCAGGGTCTGGAATGTCAGTCGGGGCTGTCCCCAAGACCGGCCCTTAGGGATCCCTTGGATCCCTAGCCCAGTTTCCAATCCTTGCTTCCGTGGGAGATATTCCTCTGCCTCTCCCACTTCTTCTTTTATAAATTTGTTTAATAACAACAGCTTTATTAAGCTATCATACACATATCACAAAGTTCACTCTTTTTCAATGTACAATTCAGTGGTTTTTAAAAGTATATTCAGAATTGTGCACCCCTCACCACTATCTAATTCCAAAACATTTTCATCACCCCTAAAAACTCCATACTCATCAGCAGTTATTCCTCAGTTCCCCGTTCCCCAACCCCTGGTAACCACTAATCTACTTCCTATGTTTATAAATTGGCCTATTCTGCACATTTCATATAAATGGAATTATATGATGTGTCCTTTTGTGTCTGGCTTCTTTCATTAGCACAATGTTCAAGGTCCACTCATGTTGTAATGCATATCAGTACTTCATTCCTTTTTTATTACTGAACAGCATTCACTGCATGGATACTCCCCACTTTGTTTATTCATTCATCAGTTAATGGACATCCAAGTTGTTTCCATTTGGGGGCTATTAGGAATAATGCTGTATGAACATTCGTGTATGAGTTTTTATGTGGAGACATGTTTTTTTTCTCTCTTGGTATATACCTAGGAGTTGGTTGCTAGGTCATATGCTATGGTTAACCTGCTGAGAAAATGCCATGCTATTTTCCATATCGACTGCATCATTTTATATTCCTACAAATAATAAAAAGGGTTCCAATTTCTCCACATTCTCATTAATACTTGTTCTTGTCCAACTTTTTCATTATAGCTATCCTAGTGGATATGAAGTAATATGGTATCTCCTTGTGGCTTTGATTTGCATTTCCCTAATGACTAAACATATTGAACAACTTTTTATGTGCTTATTGGCCATTTGTATGTCTTCTCCTTTGTCCATTTTTCAATTGGATTATCTCCTTATTGTTGAGTTAAGAGTACTTTATATGTTGTAGATAAAATTCCTTTATCAGATATATAATTTTTTTAAGTATTGGCTTTTTTTCTTTTTTTAAGATTTTGTTAATTTTAGAAAGGAGAGGTGAGAGAGAAGGAGGAGAAGGAGCAGGAAGCATCAACTCCCACATGTGCCTTGACCAGGCAAGCCCAGGGCTTCAAACTGGTGACCTCAGCATTCCAGGTTGACGCTTTATCCACTGCGCCACCACAGGCCAGGCTATCAGATATATAATTTGAAAATATTTCCTTTTGTACTGTGGGTTGATTATTCACTTTATATTTTTTTAATTAAAAAAATTTTATTTATTGATTTTAGCAAAAGAGGAAGGGAGAGAGGGAGACAGGAATATGGATCTGTTCCTATATGAGGAACAGATGCCCTGACTGAGGATTGAACCAACAACCTCTGCACTTTGGGATGACGCTTTAACCAACCAAGCTATCCAGCCAGGGCTGATTTTTCACTTTATTATAGGAAGGGAGAGAGATGAGAAGCATCAATTCTCTGTTGCAGCACCTTAGTTTTTTTTTTTTTTTTTACAGGGACAGAGAGAGAGTCAGAGAGGGATAGACAGGGACAGACAGACAGAAACAGAGAGAGGTGAGAAGCATCAATCATTAGTTTTTTGTTGCTGTTGCAACACCTTAGTTGTTCATTGATTGCTTTCTCACATGTGCCTTGACCGCAGGCCTTCAGCAAACTGAGCACCCCCTTGCTAGAGCCAGTGATCTTGGGTCCAAGCTGGTGAGCTTCTGCTCAACCCAGATGGGCCCGTGCTCAAGCTGGCAAGCTCGGGGTCTCGAACCTGGGTCTTCCACATCCCAGTCCGACGCTCTATCCACTGCGCCACCGCTTGGTCAGGCAGCACCTTAATTGTTCATTGATTGCTTTCTCCTATGTGTCTTGACCGCGGGCCTTCAGCAGACCGAGTGACCCCGTGCTCAAGCCAGTGACATTGGGCTCAAACTGGTGAGACTTGCTCAAACCAGATGAGCCCGCACTCAAGTTGGCAACCTCAGGGTTTCAAACCTGGGTCTTACATGTCCCGGTCCAATGCTCTATCCACTGCGCCACCACCTGGCCAGGCTAATTTTTCACTTTCTTGATGGTATCTTTTGAGGTACAAAAGTTTTAAATTCTGATTATATTCAATTTATCTATCTTTCCTTTTGTTGCTTTTGTTTTGGTTGCCATATCAAGAAACCACTGCCTAATTCAATGTTATAACGACTTATATTTATGTTTTTGTCTAAGAGTTTTAGCTTTAGCTCTTACATTTAGGTTTTATATTAGATCTTTGAGTTAATTTTATTATTTATGTAAGGAAGGGATCCAAGTTAATTCTTTTGTATGTGTCTATCCAGTTGTCCTAACATTTGTTAAAGACGATTCATTTTTATTTTTATTTATTTATTTACTTTTAATTAAGTGAGAGGCTGAGAGGCAGAGAAAGACTCCCGCATATACCCTGACCAGGATCCACCCCACAAACCCCCTACCAGGTGATCCAGCAATTCCCCTATGGGGTGATGCTCTGCCCTCTGGGGCTTGTTATGTTGCTTGGCAACTGAGCTATTTTAGTGCCTGAGGGGAGGCCATGGAGCCATCCTCCGAGCCTGAGGCCAACTTACTCAAGCCATTTGAGCCATAGCTGCAGGAGGAGAAGAGAGAGAGAGTAGGGGAGAGAGAGAGAAAGACAAGGAGGAGGGAGAGGAGTGGAGAAGCAGATGGTTGCTTCTCTGTGTGCCCTGACAGGACTTCCATGCCAGCCAACACTCTACTGCTGAGCCAACAGGCCAGGGCCTATTTTTTTCTTCTTTTTCCAAGTGAGAGGAAGGGAAATAGAGAGACAGACTCCTGCATGCGCTGACCAGGAACTACCCAGCAACCCTGTCTGGGGTTGATGCTCTGCCTATCTTGGGAGGGGGAGAGGGAGAGGGAGAGAGAAACAGAGACAGAGAAAGAGAGAGAGAAGGAAAGGGAAGGGGTAGAGAAGCAGACAGTTGCTTCTCCTGTGTGCCCTGACCAGGAATCAAACCCAGGATATCCATATGCGGGGCTGACACTCTACCACTGAACCAACCAGCTAGGGCCTGTTAAAGACAATTTTTTTTTTTTTTACAAGGACAGAGAGAGAGTCAGAGAGAGGGATAGATAGGGACAGACAGACAGGAACGGAGAGAGGTGAGAAGCATCAATCATTAGTTTTTCATTGCCGTTGCGACACCTTAGTTGTTCATTGATTGCTTTCTCACATGTGCCTTGACCACGGGGCCTTCAGTAGACCGAGCCACCCCTTGCTGGAGCCAGCGACCTTGGGTCCAAGCTGGCGAGCTTTTGCTCAAGCCAGATGGGCCCGCGCTCAAGCTGGTGACCTCGGAGTCTCGAACCTGGGTTTTCCGCATCCCAGTCCGACGCTCTATCCACTGCGCCACCGCCTGGTCAGGCTAAAGACAATTCTTTACCCCATTAAATTGTCTTGGCACTCATGTCAAAAATCAACTGCCCAGAAATATAAAGGTCTATTTCTGTACTCCCAATTCTATTCCACTGATCTACATGTCTATCCTATCCTACTCCACACTGTCTTCATTACTATAGCTTTGTAGTAAGTTTTGACATTGGGAAATGAGGGTCCTTCAACTTTGTTCTTTTTCAAGACTGTGTTGGCTATTCTGTGTCCCTTGGATATGAATTTTTGAAACAGCTTGTCAATTTCTGCAACAAGGGCAACTGGGAATTTGATAGGGATGTGTTGAATCTATTGATGAACTTGGGAAGTATTACATATTACCAATAACAAGCCTTCCAATACATGCACACAGGCTATCTTCACATTTAGATCTTTAATTTCTTTAAATCAAGTTTTATAGTTTCTTTTTTTTAACTTATTGATTTTAGAGAGAGACAGAAAAAGCAATCTGTTTCTGTATATACCCTGACCAAGGATCAAACCCACAACCTTTGCATATAGGGACGATGCTCTAACCAATCAACCTACCCACCCAGGACTGTAGTTTTCAACATAAATCTTACTCTTCTATTATTAAATTTATTCCTAAGCATTTTATTCTCTTTTAATGGTGTTATAAATGAAACTTTTTTTTAATTACTTTCTTTTCCATTTCTGGATTGTTCATTGCTATTGTAGAGAAAGACATTTTTGTATATTGATCTTACATTTTGCAACTTTGATGAACTCATTTATTAGTTCTAATAGCTTGTGCGTGCGTGCGTGTATTCCTTGGGATTTTCTGTACTAGATCTTATCACCTGTGAATACAGTTTTACTTCTCTATTTTTGTTGCCTAACTGCCCTGGCTTGGACCTCTCCAACAATGTAGAATAGAAGTGGCTAGAATGAACATGTCTTATTTCTGATCTTGAAAGCATCCAATTGTTCACCATTAAGTATGACGTTAGCTGTGGATTATTTGTAGATGGCCTTTATTAGGTTGAGGAAATCCCTTATATTCCTACTGTGTTGAGTGTTATTATGAAAGAATGTTAGATTTTTGTAAAATGCTTTTTCTGCACCTACTGAAATGTTCATGTGGCTTTTGTCCTTTATTCTATTAATATGATGTATTACATTGATTGATTTTCATATTTTAAACAGCCTTGCATTCCTGGGATAAATCCCACTTGGTCAAGGTATATCATCCCTTTTATGTTTTTTTTTTTAATTTATTTTTATTTTATTCATTTTAGAGAGGAGACACAGAGTGAGAGAGAGAGAGAGAAAGAGAGAAAGAGGGGAGGAGCTGGAAGCATCAACTCCCATATGTGCCTTGACCAGACCAGTGCAGGGTTTTGAACTGGCGACCTCAGTGTTCCCAGGTCGACACTTTATCCACTGCGCCACCACAGGTCAGGCTTTTTTTTTTTTTTTAAAGTAGTGAGGCAGGTAATATTTTTTTAATTTCTTTTTTTCAATTTATTCATTTTAGAGAGGAGACAGAGAGAGAGAGAGAGAGAGAGAGAAAGGGGGGAGGAGCTGGAAGCATCAACTCCCATATGTGCCTTGACCAGGCCAGTGCAGGGTTTTGAACTGGCGACCTCAGTGTTCCCAGGTCGATGCCTCATCCACTGCGCCACCACAGGTCAGGCCCTTTTATGTTTTTATATGTTGTTGGAATCTAAATTTATACCCATAGGGACATTGGTTGATAGTTTTCTTATATGTCTTTGGTTTTGATTACAGGGTAATACTAGCCTCATAGAATGGATTGGAAAGTGCTCCCTTCTCACATTTTTTATAATAGTTTATCAAGGTTTAGTTAATTCTTTTTTAAGCATTTAGTAGAGTTTACCAGTGAAGCCATCTTGGCCTGGCATTTTCTCTGTGGTAAGTTTTGTGATGATCAGTTCGATCTCTTTGTTGTAGGTTTATACAATTTTCTATTTCTTCTGAATCAGTTTCAGGACTTTGTATCTGTCTAGAAATTTGTCCATTTCATCTAGGTTCCTAATTTATTTGCATATAATTATTCAGAGTATTCTCTTATAATCATTTTTGGAAGATTAGTGGTGATGTACCCACTTTCATTCATGATTTTAGTTATTTGAGTATTCTCTCTCTCTCTCTCTTTTTTTTTTTTTGGTTAGCCTAGATATAGGTTTGTTAATTTTGTCAATATTTTTAAAAAAACAAAATTTCGCCTGACCAGTGGTATTGCAATGGATAGAACATCAACCTGAAGCACTGAGGTTGCCAGTTCAAAATCCAATGTTGCCAATCCAGATACTAGGTTCATTCCCTTGATCCTGTGGCTTGAGCTCAAGGTAACCAGCTTGATCCTGAGGTTGCCAGTTCGATCCCTGGTCAAGGCATGTATAAGAAGCAATTAATGGATGCACAACTAAAGTGGAACAATGAGTTGATGCTTCTCTGTCTCTCTGTCTTTTAAAAAAAAAAGTATTTTGGTTATGTTGCCTTTATTGCCTTTTTATCTTCCATTTTAGTTTTTTCTACTCTGTATTACTTCATTCTGCATACTTAGATTTAGTTTGCTCCTTTTGTTTTTTAGTTTGTTAAGGTAGAAGATTAGGTGATTGATTTGAGATCTTTTAAACTAAATGTAAACATTTACAGCTATGAATTTACTTCTAAGTATTGATTGAGCTACATCCCATATGTTTCAGTATGTTGTATTTTCACTTTATTAATCTCAAAGTATTTTCTAATTTTCCTGGTGATTTCTTCTGTGACCTATTTGTTATTTAGGAATATGTTGTTTAATTTTCACATTTGTGAATTTCATAAATTTCCTTCTGTTGTTGATTTCAGAGAACATATATTGTATGATTTTAACCCATTTTAATTTATTAAGGCTTGTTTTATGGCCTAACAGATGGTCTGTCCTAGAGAATGTTCCATGTATACTTGAAAAGACTATGTATTCTGCTGTTTTGGAGTAGAATGTTGTATAGATGTCTGTTATATCTAGTTTATATTCCCTGCCTCTCTTACAGTAGAAGTAGGGCAGATACATCAGATTATACACTACTATTCCACTCTACCTAGTCCTGCCACTGAGGCCAAGAAGCCATTGTGCTTCAATAATAATAATAAAAATAATAATAGCAGTCAATACTTACATACCACTTTGTCTGTGCCAAGCACTCTACATAAACTCACTCCATTAATACCATCATAGGCTCACCTTTGTACCCCAAGCAGTTGCTCCTCAGTATAAGTGGCACTCCCCTCACCCTGCCAGGTCTGATTCCACTCTTTCTCAGACTTCTTTTCCTTTTGCGCCTTCATGCAATTACAGCAACCACAGGGGTCATGACTTTCAGGAGGTCTGTCTTCTGGGTATTTATTTCTTCTAACTGCATCAATGTAAGCTGCAAAGCAACAGCCCCCATATTAGGCCTTGGTCTGACCTGCAAATCAATTTCGCCACCTGCTTTAACTTATAAGCTATTATTCCAGGCTGCTTGTAGGCATGAACAGATGAGTATAAGGGCCAGGCAACTAACACAGTGCTGACTTTTAAGCACCCATACAAAAATAGACAAATATCTTCCTTGAGAAAACAATACAGAAAATATGCTTCATGATGCCAGAAACATGAAGCAGAAAAATGTCCACCATACTTACAGAAAGGTCAGTCAGCAAATAATTTTGACTCAGAGCAGGAAAAGATGCTCAAGAGGTGTCTGCCCAACACCTTGCCTTTTGAGCAAGGCAGGGGGAAGCCTAGTTCTTTGTGGTCCATAATCAGAAGTGACATTGCTCATAAAATAATATTTTTGTTGCAATGCCTCTCACCACTAAGATTTAAAGTAGAAATGAGTTCAATTCTTTTAAACTAACAATTATAGAACTAATATGTACAAGATCCATTTAGAACTAATATGTGTTAGATCAAGGAGACACACAGGGAAGATTTACTCCTGACCATAATGACATTACTCAAAGTTTAAAGGGAGAGAATTCAATCAATCACAATATATGTAAAGAGGGCCATAGCAATCCAGTCAAAGAAGGCAGAGCACTCATGTCCCATCTTGAAAATATGGAAAAGGCTTTTTTTTTTTTAAGTGAGACAAAGGGGAGATAGAGTTAGACTTTCTCATGCGCCCCAACCAGGATCCATCTGGCAACCCCTATCTAAGACCGATGCTTGACTCAGCAGAGCTATCCTCAGCAACTGAGGCTGAGGCTGGGACCAATCAAACCACTCTCTGCAAGAGGGAAAGAGAGAGAAAAGGGGGAGGGAAGCAGACGGTCGCTTCTCCTGTGTGCCCTAACCGGGGGTCAAACCTCAGATGTCCGCATCCTGAGCCAACACTCTATCCACTGAGCAAACCGGCCAGGGTTTGGAAAAGGTTTTAAAAACATTCTTCTCCTGCTTACCATCCCTTGGTGCTCCTTGTCCAAATTTCTTATCATGGGCCCAGGCTGCCTCTCTATTCTCATCTCTCACCACAGGCTCCTTCGCAATCTAGCCTCTGGACACACCAAACTCCTTTCAGATCAACAAAGCTTTCTCTTTTCTCTATTCCTTCTGCCTACAACACTCTTCCTCTAAGTCAGCCTGGTTAACTCCAAATGCATTCTTTATGTCATCATATGTAACACTTTCTCCTTAAGGCCTCCTCTGACACCCAGGCTGTTTTAGGTACCTTGTCAGTGTGCTTCCCAAAACTAGACCTTGCTGAGTTTAGCCTAAGGCTTACTGGCTCTGTTTTGTAATTGGCTGTTTACTTGTCAAACTCCCTCAGTGATCTAAGAGTTAGGTGATTTCAGAAGCCCACGTCCCTCAGGATCAGAATAATGCAGAGGACATAAAGGTGTTGGATCAATACTCTTTGCCCGATTGTAGGATGAAAAAAGTCGGCCTATCGGTTCTGACATGGGCTGCAGGGACAAGACCAAATCGATACCAAGGATCAAGCGGCCTAGTTCGGTCGCGATGATAGGGAAGGGAAAGCAAGCTGCGGGAGACTGCATTGCCCAGCTGATCCCTGGCCATCCTGGCGCGGGAGGGGCCTGACTGCTGCCGGGCCCTGGGCGGGGCACGGGCCGGGGCGGGACCGGGGGCCAGAGGCTACAAGTCGACACGGGTGATTGGGCTCCCGGCCGGTTCCTCGGATAGAGTCAGCTCTCCCGGTTTCTGGATACCGACTCCTGCCCTGGGCGGCCCATCAATTCATCTGGAACCCTACTCAGGCTCAACATCTTCTCCTAGGCCTCCATCCTTCACCTCAGGCCCAGGATCTCAGCCCTCGGGCACCTTCAAGGGCCCCATCCCTGATCCCTCCCGAACCCCCCTGTCCCACCCTACGGCCAGGACCTG
This sequence comes from Rhynchonycteris naso, assembly GCA_037038555.1. NCBI lineage: Eukaryota > Metazoa > Chordata > Mammalia > Chiroptera > Emballonuridae > Rhynchonycteris > Rhynchonycteris naso. The sequence continues at coordinate 101,006,561 of CM073003.1, forward strand.
TACCTTCGGTCCAGCGCTCCCCGCTGCCCAGAGTGGCAGCCATTTCCGTTCCCAGTCCGCAGGTCAGCCTAGCCTCCCCCGCGCCCCAGGCTGAAAGAGAGGAGGGGCGGGGGGAGAAACGCGGGGCATGCTGGTCATTGTAGTCCAACCCATTGAAGCGGCGGGACAGTGGACTGCAACTTCCGGCGGGCTCCGCGCGAGGGACCTTCGGAGATAAGGGAATAGGGGGCTCTTCTCTTGAAAGCAAGACCTGTGGAGACGCGTGATTGCTGGTGACTGCTGCGCGGCTAGTGTCTCACAGCGGGAAACTTTCCCTCCCCACTAGGTCACGCTTTCCCTCACCTGTAGAGTGGGGATAGTGGCTTCGGCCCCGCCAAACCAGGAGATATTCAAGCATGCGCGATGAGATCCTGCCTGGGAAAGGCTTTGCAAACTGAGGGCTAGAGCGTGATATTGTATTTTTCTCCTCAGGTATGTAGTTTTTAAATATACACTAGTGCCTGTTGGAGATTCAGAGACAGGTTTTGGGGATGCCAAACCCAACCCTGGGAACTTAAGAGCCACGAAAAGTAGAAAAGTGAAGTAGATTTATGACCCTCCTCCCTCAGCTCTCCAGGCACAGAGAGACCTCCAGGTCATCAAAGGGACCACTAGAGATCAGGGATAAGAGAAAGAAGAAAAGAGCAGGTGCATATTGGAGCCTGAATCAGAACACCTATCTTTGCTGTTCCTTATCCTTCATCCTGTCCTACTCCAGGACTCTTCTGAGACTTCTCCTCCCTTTTACCCCAGTAGTTCCCTTGGTATATTCTCTCTACCTGAAGAACCAAGCCTTTAGAAGATTAGTAAAAAAAAAATTGAAGAACTATACCTGCTTCCCCTCACTCAGGTTTGCATGGAGCCTTTTAGCAAAGAATAAAACCAGTTTTTCATAAGTGGATGGGTATAGACTCCTTATTGACTTTTATGCCTACAGGCGAGTTGGGATGGCCAAATATTAGGTCTGAAAAAGTGAAAAATTATCATGATTGTCCCCTCCCTCCCGCCAAAAAAGGAAATTAGCTGGAATTTATTGAGATCTTATTCAGGAAGACTAAATCAGTACGTGAGTTATGATATCGACTGGTAGCTATTCAGGCAGGTGGGGTGGGGTGGGGAGATGTACAGCCTTGGACACAAACGGAAAATGACAAGCCTTCAATAGTATGTATGCAGTTCCATCCCTTCCCTGTAGACATGGCCCTGGGACATATAAGCATCACTGTGCTCACAGAAGACTGGGTTCTGAGGAATCCACTTGTGCTCTGCAGATGAGGGACCTGATCAGAGGCATTCGTTAATAGTTTTGGGAGGCTAGACAGCTTGCTCTAGAAGATGGACAGGGAAAGGTAGTTGTGCCTTGGAGTCCAGGGGCACAGAGCTAAGGTCTAGAGGTACTCAATGATGTCATAGTGGCCAAAGTTAGAGGTATCTGGTTGGGAGTGGGAATGCTAGAGCACTGTAAGGAGTGATTGGATTGAAAAGCTGTACTATGAGTTATGGGGTTATTTAAGAGTAGAGTCCAGGCTCAAGAATGCTGGACAAGATTTGGGAAACTGGGGCCTCTTGAAAATGTATGGTACCTCAACAGCCCTTCCCATCCTCTGAAACATCATTCTCCCTTTTTTTTCTAGATGACTAATTTACTGCTGGATCAGTTAAAAAAAAAAAAGTGCACCATTACAATCTTCTCAGATATTGCCTTGCAAATATACCCTTCAGCTCATTTACATCTCAACTAACACTTCTGGATGATTTCCTTCCTTCCTTCCTTCCTTCCTTCCTTCCTTCCTTCCTTCCTTCCTTCCTTCCTCCCTCCCTCCCTCCCTCCCTCCCTCCCTTCCTTTCTTCTTTCCTTCCTTCCTTACCCCTGTGGTGGAGCATCGGCCCTACCACTGAGACAACATCCAGTGTGTGGATGTCCCAGGGGCACACAGGAGAAGCAACCATCTGCTTCTCCACCCCTCCATCTCCCCCTTCTCTCTCTCTTCCCCTCCCTGAGCCATGGCTTGATTGGTTTGAGTACATTGTCCTTAGGCACTGAGGATGGCTCCATGAAACCTCAGCCTCAGGCACTAAAAATAGCTTGGTTGCAAGCATGGTCCCAGATGGGCAGAACATTGGCCCCAGATGGGGGTTGCTGGGTGGCCCCCAGTTGGGGTGCATGCAAGAGGCTGTCTCTCTGTCTCCCTTCCTCTCACTTGGAAAAGAAGAAAAAAAATTTTTAATTGATTTTAGGGAAAGACAGAGATAACTATCAATTTGTTGTTCCATTCATTTATGCATTCATTAGTTGATTCTTGTATGTGCCCTGACCAGGGAATGGACCTGCAACTTTGGCATATTAGGACGATGCTCTAACCTTCTGAGTTACCTGGCCATGCCTGGGTGAATTTTTCTATGACTCAAAGACTAGGACTAACTTAGAACTTCAAACCACAACATTTAGAACAATTCTGTGCCAGTTTTTGTTTAAGCACACCAATCACTCAACAAAATAATTCCCACTGTCAAACTCAGTCTCTGTGTTTGGTAAAAGATGTGGTTCAAAGGGTTCAGGAGGGCTGTGTCAAGAGAAAGTAACAGTAGGAAGAGTGAGAGAGCAACTGGGAAGGAAACAGGGGAAGGGAAGCTGGGATCTCTATGGCATTTTACAAAGATAAGAAGGTAGATGTAGAAAGAAATTCAAAGAAGTGAAAAAGTACATTCATGAATCCAGGGGGTTACTGCTGAGCAGAGACACACAATGTTTTCCAGCAGATTCAAATGGAATTAAGTAGTACTAGCCTGGCTTGGGAAATTCTGTATAGGAACTAGGCCCAGGGGGTCTGCTGTGGGTTTTTTTTTACTTCTAGAAATGGTTGTTGAACTGTAGTGAGTTTTTGCTGATGATACTGAGGTTTGCCATGTGCCCTATATGGTTGAGATGTTGCCCCACCCAGGCCTGGATGAAAGATACTGAGTAAATGATCCCTCTGTCTGACTGGGATTGTATACCTGAGTTGGTTTGCTGGCTATCCTCCCATAGGATGGGGGGACAAATGAAAGGAATATATTGCATAGTAACCACCCTACCCCCACTATCTGCTCCTGCTTTGGGACCATGTAGTCCTGTGTTAGAACAGGGAGGAAGCTGTCTTATAAATGGCCACCATCCTGTTGTCTAGACATCAAGGAAGAGATATGGTCACAGGGAAGCTTAAGGGTCTACAGATGGCTACACTTAGATTTCCTATCAGAGGTGGGGTCTTGTTTTTGCATAAATAGTAGGTTCCTCCATAGAACCCACTCTCATGTAGTTTGCTAGGGAGCAGAATTCAGCATTAAGTGAACTCACCCTCAACCCCTTCTGAAAGGATAGTTATTTAGCAACTGGAAAATCAGCATGGCTAATGCACTACAGTGTTTGTTTCAGGGTAAAAGCCTTCCTTCCAACCTCATATTAATACCAGTTTACCCCCTCTCCCTACGTATAAATACCTTATTACTAATAGCTCATATTTGCAGAACATTGTCCAGAATCCAGGAAGTTTGTGGCCTTATAATGGAGACACCAACTAAGTTACCTAGAATGAAACCCATGTCCTTGACCTAAGTAGTCCATTATGTTAAGCAGATGAACTAAGTGCCCATGGCAGTCAGAATAATAATTGAAACAGAACCCAGTACTTCCAGACATTGTTATGTCACCTGGAGAGTTCTATCCCAATGATGGATTTTTGTACTGGAGCTGGCTAGGAAGTCACGTGCTTTTTGTAGTGTGGCTCAAAATACATCTGAATTATTTTTCAGAAATGCTGTAGTATGGCTTTCATAAGTTGGGGATTCTAGGAAACAGACTTGGAGACACAGATTTGCCTGCCGACAGTTTATTGGTGAGTACTTCTGGGAAAAACATCTTTGAGGCATAAGGAAGCAGGATTGGAGCAGAAGGAGAAATTGAGGCAAGAGGTCCAGGTCTTTATCCCCACACCCACCCCTATCAACCAGTCATCAACCAGCTATGACCCTTTATTAGCCAACACTTCAAGCAGTGGGGGAACAACTGCTATAATTCAGCAGTGTGGGATCTAAGCAGTGGTACTCCGTATTTTCTGCTACAATTGTCAATTAGTACTTTTACTTCCCAAATATTTTCACATTTACCATTCCATTATACCTTCTAAGTAAGCTATGAGGTAGACCAGTCCAGATAGGGATTATTCTTCCATTTATATACATGAATACACAGGGAAATCTACTGTATTTTCCCATGTATAAGGACACCCTTTTTCGAAAAAATTTGGGGTCTAAAAACTGGGTGCATCTTATACAGTGGCTGTGGCATTTCAAATGCCATAGATGGAACTGAGGACGAGGCAATATATGAAGACAATGAATCGTCATCAGACACAGATGAGGACAAGCTAATGGATGGGAGTTTTGACAGTGATGAGGAGTTGAATGAATTTTATGATGAATAAAACTTGAGTTCAAAATTTTATGTAATACATTTTTTTTCAAATTTCAGGCCCCCAAATTAAGGTGCGTCTTATACATGGGGAATACAGTAGTATAGAGAATATAAAAGACTTGTCCAACTCTGGATGGGTAGCTCAGTTGGTTGGAGCATTGTCCCAATGAGCCAAGTTTGTGGGTTCAATCCCCAGTCTGGGTATGTGTAGGAATCAACCAGTGAATGCATGGATAGGTAAAACAACAGGTCAATGTCTCTCTTTATCTCTTTATCCCTTCCCCCCCCCCATCCTCTTTCGCTCTAAAATCAATTTTAAAAAAAAGAAACACTTGCGCAGAATCATCTAATCTAAGACTTGTTTCTGGCTCCAAGCCAGAGCAATATCTACTCAAAAGATTAATCTTTTCCTAAATCCAATTTTTTTCAAACTTTAGAATATGAGAACCAGAAAAGTCAGTAAAGGCAAGTGGTCCAGTCACCTCAATTTAAAAGAAAGCAGGCTTGGAGATGTGGGGGGTCGTTTTGCCAAAATCAAGTTGTGAGTCTGGCAGAGCCCAGCTTTGTGGCTATATTTTCTGCACTAGAGAGCCAGTGTTCATGACCACTGATATGCTGGGCACAATGTCCCACATAAGAGCTACAGAGGTGAGCAGGCTACAGGCCCTGCCTGAGAGAATTTTAGAATCCACTTTCTTTAATCCACTTGAATTGTTTCAGTGAGACAGAGAAAGTAAAGCTTTTGTTCTAGGCCTTCTCTCTCATATCACCTTGCACAGTCTAAATCCAGAAGAAAATAGCATATTGTGGCTTCAGAATGGGTGATCTGTTTTCTCCCTTGTTCTAAACTAGCAAATGCTTATAAAGTTAAATGGCATGCAGACATACAAAGATGACTCTACCTTGACTCTCAAGATTTCTTTTCAAAAACAGATTACTAAGAAAACACATAACTGCGTTCTTTTCTTCTTCTTTAAGTGACTTTACATTATTTGTGATCCTTTATTTTTAGGACACAAAGATAAAGCTGTATGGGTAGGTTTTGCTTTATAAAGTCAAAGATCTGTCTTCAGCTGCACACCTTCCCAATGTTAATCCCACAGCTAGAACCTCAGGGGGGCGTGTTACCCTGGGGCAGGCGGAGGACATTCGCTCTTCTAGTATTCAGCTCTCACCACTGAAGTTTCCTACTCGGAGTGCATTGTGCCTCCCGTGTTCTGTTATCACCTCCAGATTTAATATTTCTTTACTGGTGGCAGTTGGTCACTGTTTACAGCTCCTTTTCTCTCCCCCTCGTTTGAGTGCTTAGGTTAGTCAGCCACCTCATCCCTACTTGATAAGTGAGATGGACTGAGGCAAACCGACAAAAAGTTCTCTCTACCTCCCAGGTCTCTCAAAGAGCTCCCCACAGGGGCAGAAACTTGTATACCTGCCTTGCCTAGATAAGAAAGCCTCAGGGCTGCTAGAATGTTCTGTTAAGAAACGTGCATGGAGCGCCTGACCAGGCGGTGGCGCAGTGGATAGAGCATTGGACTGGAATGTAGAAGACCCAGATTCGAGACCCTGAGCTCCCCAGCTTGAGTGCAGGCCCATCTGGCTTGAGCAAAAGCTCGTCAGCTTGGACCGAAGGTCGCTGGCTCCAGCAAGGGGTTGCTCGGTCTGCTGAAGGCTCGTGGTCAAGGCACATGTGAGAGAGCAATCAATGAACAACTAAGGTGTTGCAACGGCAACGAAAAACTAATGATTGATGCTTCTCACCTCTCTCCGTTCCTGTCTGTCTGTCCCTATCTATCCCTCTCTCTGACTCTGTCTCTGTAAAAAAATAAACAAATAAAAATAAAATCCTTAAAAAAAAAAAAAAGAAACGTGCATGGAGCATAGACCTTAAAAGAAATGAGACTGCAGGCCAGAAAATAATTTTAATGCCCCGTAGAAAGGACCAATCCGCTGTCTTCTCCTTGCTTTTGCGCCATAGGCTTCTCCTTCCTATGACTTTGGGAAGTTGGGAGGAGCTGGCCATGTTGCTAGTGTGGCTGTCCATATGGAAGAGTCTCATGTTGTTAGCTTGCTCCCAGATCTGGAGGAATGTTAGTATCCTTTAGATCTTGGAGTAGATGTGAAACAATAAAATAATTTACATGTGGTTTATTGCCTCTGCTGAGCCCAGCGCCTTGCTCCTTAGAGTCACAGGGCAACGGCATCATCCTCAGACTCATAGAGACCCAAAGTTGCTTTTAAAGAACCTGTAAAATAAATACTTAATGAGGAATGATGAACTTCTTGGGAGTGGGAAAATAGGCAAGAGAGAAGAGCCTGAGTCTTTGAAAAGTACATAACTCCTTTCTGGTTAAGGAATAAGAGCCTGATGGAAGGAAAAGGAGGTTGAGAGAAGAAGGAACCAGGAAAAATGTACCTTCTCTGCTGAGTGGCATCCTTTGCTGCTATTCATGTTGATATTCTTCATGGAGATGAGGGTGATGCTGTTTTTCTCTCCATTGACTGTGGAGCAGCTAGGGGTAGGAAGGGAACGTGGGTTATGGATAGGAGGAGTGGGAGGCAATGTGGGGATCAAGGAACTGTGTGGTAATTGTTGAAACTTAGACCTTTGTTTTGGTGGTGGACCATAATGAAGTGAGTGTATTTTGTGTGTATCTCCGAGCCTGCTTTCCTTTAAAGAGAGGTGACTGGACTACTTGTATTTGCCAGACCAGTCAGTGGTCCCCAGTTCTAAACCCTGAGGTTGCCAGCTTGAGTAAGGGCTCGCCAGCTTGAGTGCAGGGTCACTGCCTTGAGCGAAGTATCATCAGTAGGATCCCAAGGTCGCTGGCTTGAGCAAGGGGTAACTGGCTTAGTTTGAACCCCTCTGCCCTACCCCATCAAGGCATGTATGAGAAGTAATCAATAGACAACTAAAGTGAAGCAACTACAAGTTCATGCTTCTCACTCTCTTCTCTCTCCCCATTTTTCTCTCTTAAAAAAAGACTTGTATTTAAATCTTTGTTGTACTTCCTACTGCTTGTGTGAAATCTTTTTTTCACTTCCTACTACTGTATAATCTTTTCTTTTTTTTTTACAGGGACAGAGAGAGAGTCAGAGAGAGGGATAGACAGACAGGAACGGAGAGAGGTGAGAAGCATCAATCATTAGTTTTTCGTTGCCGTTGCAACACCTTAGTTGTTCATTGATTGCTTTCTCACATGTGCCTTGACCGCGGGCCTTCAGCAGACCTAGCAACACCTTGCTGGAGCCAGCTACCTTGGGTCCAAGCTGGCGAGCTTTTTGCTCAAGCCAGATGGGCCCGCACTCAAGCTGGCAAGCTCGGGGTCTCGAACCTGGGTCCTTCCGCATCCCAGTCCGACGCTCTATCCACTGCGCCACCGCCTGGTCAGGCAGCTGTGTAATCTTGACCAAATTATGACCTCTCTTAAGTCTCAATTCTTAAATGTATAAAATAGAGGCCTGACCTGTGGTGGCGCAGTGGATAAAGCGTCAACCTGGGAACACTGTGGTCGCCAGTTCAAAACCCTGCACTGGTCAGGTCAAGGCACATATGGGAGTTGATGCTTCCAGCTCCTCCCCCCTTTCTCTCTTTCTCTCTCTCTCTCACTCTGTGTCTCCTCTCTAAAATGAATAAAATAAATTTTTAAAAATGTATAAAATGGAGTAATTTCTGCTTTGAAGATTTTCAAATAATATTACCAAATATCTACTGCAGGGTTTGTTACATACGGGTATTCAATAAATGGATCCTTAAATAAGTATCTTCATGTTTTAGGGGTATGTTAGAATCTAAGTTCCTACACCTTTCATGAAGGGGTTATAGGCACTTAGCTCTGAGGCTGAAGAGTTCTTAGTCCATCTCCTGCCATCTGATTGCTTCCTTTCAGGTCCGCCCCTGTCCCCCCCCCCCCAAGCTCCAGGGTGTTGTGTATGTGTAGAAGGCAGGAAGTGTTGGTTCCCTCTTGGAGGGCAGACTGAGAGGCCAGATAGATGATTACGACTTACACCTCTGACAGTCCCTCTGACAGTCATACCTTTCAGATAGCCCCGAACTCCCAGGTTTCTGGGGATCTGTAAAAATCCAAAGGTACAGTTGGAGGTCACATGCTGTTACTCAGAAACCCAACGTACCCTCAGTGTCCACCCAAGTAAACCCCCCTATTTCATCTAATGGTGCTGATGCGCCATTCCTTCCCTAAGCCCCCAAATCTAGCTCTGTATCCCTCAGTGAAGAGGGGCCAAGGGAGGCCTTGAGGGTCAGTCACATACCTTCAGATTCCTTGTTTTTCCGACACTTAAACCTTAGGCTGACCACACTGACCAGGACGATCACCACAACCACCAGGATGACAATGAAGCTGATAACACCTGAGCAGGGAAAAGGATGGGGTAAAGGGGAGGCGGATGAGGGGACAAAAGGGGTGAACAGGTTCAGATTCTCTTCCCAGTTAAGTGCTATGTAGACAGGCTTCAGAGCATAGTAAATTCCCCTTCTCTGCTGAATGAATGAGCTCTCAGGCTGCTGCCCTGGCCAGAGTAGGCTCCATAGCCCGTCCTCCCTTAAGAACATAGAACCTAGCAGAGCCCAGGAGATCTGACGAGAGAGTCAGTGGAGGCTTTTTCTCACCAGAGCCTTTTTTGTCAGCCAATCCTTCCTAGCACACATGGGTGAGATTTGAACTTGTGTTTCTGGACCCAGAGTCCAAGTCAGTTCGGGCGGAGTGGGGGATCCCTGCCCCCCTCCCACCTTCTCCTCCCTCTCACCAAATGCAGCCACAGTGAGCACCGTCTCTGACGTAGGGCTGGGCAGAATGGTGAAGCCTTCTCTTGTCCTTGGACTCATGGTGGCTGATTTGGAAGTAACATTTTGAGAGGTATCTAAAATGGAGTGGTAATGGGTGCATCAGTGAAGGGACTTACTCGGCCTACCAGAGAGAGCTAGCTCCCCTCCCACTTCCTCCAGCTAAAGGACTGCAGAGAGAGCTCAGTCCTACAGAAAGGACATCCTCCCTATCCCTCTGACCATGTCGCATGAGGATGGAGGTCAGAACTGGGTGTTGTGGGATCCACGTGACTAGATTGCTGGTGTTTGTGTTACTAGTTCCAAAGGACTCCAGAAAGTTCAGGATGCTTCCCTCATTATGCTCTTCCCACCACCTCCTTGGAGCTGAGAGGAAAGGGGCTTATGCTGCAGAGATAGGGAGACAGGCTAGGCAAGGTAGAACCTGTGTTTTGCCACAGGTGGAAGAGGGCAGAAAGAAGGGCACTGGATGTTTGTCCCCAGGCACTGACCTAACAAGCCAGCCTGCCAGTTAAAGAGCGCAAGTTTCTGGCCTTCATAAAAAGCAGTATGGTCACCCATCTTGAACTCACGGCAGTGCAGGCCTGATTGTTGTTCCATTTTTTTGTCCTCAACCCCCTCCTAAATAAGTCTGGGTGTATAAAAACATCTTAGAGCCAAGGGGTAGGATGAGAGAATGGGTCAGGGTGCTCTTTGTGTGACGCTGCTGCTGCTGCTGCTTGGGGCACCTGTGCCCGAGCCATGGCCAGCAGGCCAAGGTGAAGGGTATCCACCCTCACCCAGCTCTTCTCCTGCGCTGCCGGTGAAGACCAACCTGCCCTGAGAAGCACGTAACCCTTTCCCGACCTCCTCTGTCTTCCTTTCCATTATTTTGTTTCTCCTACCCCTCCTTTGCCCTCTCTGTGCCTTTATCAATCCCGAGTCCGGACTCTTTCCACCTTCACTGTGACCAGGCTCAAGTCCCTGTCTGTACTCCCCACCATGCCTATCTCATTCTCTCCAGACCAGGATGCCACTGACGTGGACCCTGGCATTGCGACCCCTCATTATAGGCCAGACCTGGGCCCCTAGAAGAGAAGTAGAAGGAACCCAGCCAGATGTGACCATGTATTTCACTGCCAGTCCCAGATACTTACCAAGTCCTGATGTATGCTGCTGTGTCTGAGACCGAGTCAACCCCGGCAAAGACTGGGAGTGACCATCCATGGTGCTTGGCCTTGGTGTCACGGGTTTACTGGCTACTCTGGAGACCTGTGAGGCCTCCTCTGTAGTGGCTGTGGATTAGGAACCATGTGTGAGCCTGCTTCGGGCTTCAACCAGCTTGTACAAGGGAGGGCTCTTTGGTCCAAAATCGTTCTTTTCATTCTTGCTTTCAATTCAAGGAGTCATCCTCTCTTTCATTTCTGGGTCTTTACCTGTACAGTTCCCTCTGCCTGGCATACACCCTACCACCCCACCCTTCACTCCACAGTCTTCATTAGGTTAACTCCTTCTTGGGCCTCAGCTTTGGAGTTGGCTCACTCTGGGATGTCTTCCTGGCCCCCAAGTTGAAAGTGGCTGACATTTCTTTGGGCTCCAATAGCACCTTCTGCTTATGCCGATAACAACCCTCTCACCCTGCTTTGTAATTGTCAGTGTGAGGTCCTGTTTACTTGTCTGTTCCCTCACTAGTCTGGTTCTCCTTTAGAGCAGAAACTGCGTCTGCTTCTTCACTGGGCCCTCCCTGGATGGAATTTGAATTCTAAATGGGGTGCCTGGGGTACCCTTCCTGGCCAGAGGGTTTGGGTTGCTGGGCTCTGAGGAAGGGCTGTCTCCTGCAAGGACAGAGGCAGGGGGGGAATTGGAGGTGGGGCAGGTTTGATAACACCAGTTTCTAATCCATACGTGCACCCTTGGGCTACAAACAAGTCTGAAGGGATGGGCAGGGCCTGGGTGGGGGTGGGGATTGGTCCCTTGGCAACCACGCTCACCCGTGTTGGAAGAAGTTGGCTCTGTGATCAGATTTAGACTGATGGCTCCTGAAACAGAACTTCTGAGGCTGAGGATCTGTTGCCTCCTATTGTTCTGTCTCCCTTTCTTATCTATAACTGGTGTTTTCTGGTCTTTTTCCCTACCCCATCCCTCACCCACAACCATTCATTTTTCTTCTCTTTCAAGGCAGGTTAGACTGGGCCAAGCTGAAAAATGTCCCTAGATGCACTCAGCCTTGGATGTCCTGAGAGCTCTGGTCCCTCCCCTAAATCTGTGTATAACAGGGCCTACAGCTTCTCTCCCCCTTACTAAGCTCCCAGACCTGTAAATGCTGGAGGAGGCCCTTTGTGTTTGGTCTTACCCTGAGGGTGAGAGGGCTGCTTTGTCGTGGGCTGGGAATTGTGACCTGCAAGAGAAAGCATATTGCTTAGACT